>OV884013.1:30377488-32777488 GCA_930367205.1 Acanthosoma haemorrhoidale | reverse complement strand
AAATGGGCTATATGATTCTTCAATTAAATTTTTTTCTAATAGTTTTGCCACTTGCTGTTCTATTTCTTTTCTGTCTTCGATTGTGCATCTATATGGTCTTTTACTACAAAAGTTTTCCATCAAGAGATCTATTATTGCTTCATAATCTTTTACAGTTCCTATATCATACTTGTCTTTGGCAAATATTGTTTTATATTCTTCTATCAATTGTTCTATTTTGAATTTAATTTCATTATCTAAATGATCTAAATTTATTTTAAAATCTTTCTCTTTAATATGTTCATTAAAATTTATTTATATTATATCTTTTCTTTGCGATTTTTTTTGGCTTATATTTAGATTTTCGTCTTGCCTTAATTTAAATTCTTTTATTATGTCTAGGCCTATCAAAAAATCATGAAAAGTCTCATTTTCTACAATAAATACATCTATTTCTTTTTCAATATTGAAAATTTTTAATTTTATTCTTTCTAATCCCTTTGTGAGAGACCACTAATTGTTTTTAATTGTATTTTGTTCTTATCTATATTATTATGTTTTATAGTTTTTATTAATCTTTTATTAATTAATGAAACTTGAGATCCTGAGTCATAGATCCCTTCTATTTTTATCTTATCTTCCAATATAATGTTTAATTTAATTAGTGGTGTGTTTACTCGTTTTTTGATTCATTATATATTTCTACATCTATGATAGAATTGTTATTTACTTTTTTTGGTGTAGTGTTCTTTTCTCTACTTTCTTCATGTTTTTGGAACCAGCATTTATCTTTTGGGTGGTATCTCACACCTTTACCTAAATCTTTACTTCATATTTCTTTTGAGAATCTAATGTAGGTTTTTTTTTGAAAATTTCTTTTATTTACTAAACATTCAAGTCTGTAGTTTCTTTTAATTTTGCCTTGTTTATTCTATTCAATATAAATTCTGGTAACTCTACTGCTATTAATGCTATAAGTGACTTTATATCCATATCTTTGTTAAAATCTATCAAAAGTTTCTCTTTCCTCAAAGCATAATCCGTTAACGAACCTTCTCGATATTTAAATAATAGTGCATAGGTTATATTATTCCATCCATTATCTGTGAAACATTTTAAGAATCTTGTTTTCCATTCAGACCAACCAGCATTTATTGTTAGTCTTATGAGTGTGGAAGAGTGCCAGTCTAAACTTGGTTTATCAAAAAATAGTTTCATTAGTTCAATTTTTTCCTCAGTTTTATCTATTTGAAATCTAGAACACTCTTTTTCAAAGCTTTCTATCCACTGTTTAGCATTAGTATTTTTGCTTGAAAATTTTTCTATGAGAAGTTTTTCTGATATTTTTTTTAAGTCTTTCTCGTTGTTTACGCCTGTAATTCGTTTATTTTGTTTATTGAAAAAAGAATTATCATTCATTGTTTAAGCCCGAAGGGGTCTTGCACTGACAAGTAATTATCTAACAAAGTACCCTCTTAAAATTTATTATAAAAAAAAAGTGTAAATCAGAGATAAATATTTTTTTTTGTATTTGTTTAGTTTTATATAAAGAATTAATAATTATTGATAATATTATAAATGTTCTAAGAATATCTTTGTGTTTCGAATGTGAGTGTTGTGTATTTGTATTAAATAATGAACCTGCCATGCCCCAGGGCTGAAGAGAAGTTATGTTAAGTGATTTTGTTTTTAAGTGAAAGATGTTTGAAAGTAAACAAAAAGAATAACGATACGGGACGCATCCGAGGCCCCGTAATCGGATTGAGAACACTACATCCTTTATAGAGGATTAAAAGGACGGAGCACCGGTTGATAAGTCGCTCCCAGAGTCAGTGTGGATCCAGATTTCAGTTGGCCAACACGCACCAGAGTGCCCTCCCCCACCGACGGTTCCAACCTCCATCATCTCACCGCCTTATCGGCCTATTGTTTACACCTCACCGCCTTATCGGCCTATTGTACATCTCACCGCCTTATCGGCCTATTGTTTATGTGGAGCACCTTTGGTGGGAGATTCGACTTGGAACAAGAATGGATATGGGCATATCGATCATCGACTCACCGATTCCATCCACCTGGAACCTCACAGCTGATTGAATAATTCACTATCTAACTACGACAGGTAACCTCGATGGAAGTAGCTTTCACGTACCGAGGGTTTATGTTGTTTGTTTACGTCGTTCATCAGTTTATAGCAATAACACCAAACTACTTATACTTATAAATAAACACGGACAGTGATGTATTTATTTCGTTCTCATTCTTCGATCAGCAAACTTTAAGTTAATAAAACTCCGGTTTACAAGTTTCAATTTTAGTAACGTTTAAGTATTTTTTTTTATCAAATAGTTTAAGTATTTTTTTTTATCACATAGTTTAAGTATTTTTTTTATCAAATAGTTTAAGTATTTTTTTTTATCACATAGTTTAAGTATTTTTTTTTATCAAATAGTTTAAGTATTTATTCTATCAAATAGTTTAAGGAGTTTTTTTTTTTTTTTTATCAAATAGTTTAAGTATTTTTTTTAATCAAATGCTATTTGTTTATTATAATCTAATAAATGTCAGTAATCTAAATCTGTCTTTCCAAAGTATCCGCTTGGTCTTGCTCCCCGCTCTACAAAGGTGCCCTTATCGGGTTTATTCAATTATTTTATTATTCAAACTGCTTTTCTCAATATAAGGATTTTCTAATTGAGATATGAAAGGCAAATGTATTTAAATTTATTACTCATTATATTGCTTGCTGTCAATCACGCATGTAGTCTCTCGTTACATTAAAATACCATTTGTTCGATTTGCCATTTCGTTCTCCTTTATTTTTTTTTCTTTCATTTCCCTTCATTAATGTTTCCGTTGTTTGTTTGAACCCCCCGCAATTGATATCTCGTTACCTCAAAAGACCAGCATAATTGACACGGGGTCGGAGAATTACACCTGTCGATTTTTTCTTTATGGTGTCACTCTCCCCAACACTCGTTATCTTCATTCTGTGTTGTTTCTATCAGTTTCTCTAGTATTTCCTTTAGATTATGATCTTGTGTTTTGTTTGTACTTTCTTCATTTATTTCCTCTAAATATTGATCTTTAAATTGCAGATTTCCATCTTCATCTATGTATGTGCCCTCTAATTCTTTTGTCATTGTGATCCACACTCTTCTTATCTGATTTCTTCTCTTTAATGAATTAACTAACTTTGTGTACTTACTTGTCTTTTTCAACTCCACATGATCTTCCATATTTGAATTCTTCTGGCAATATATATCTTCTTCCATCTCCTGTACCAATTGAGGTGATGGCAATTGCATTTGCTTTACTGTCTTTTGGTGAAGTCACTACCGTAAGTTCAAACTGCAGTTTTGACATCATAAACAAATTGTTGTTTTATAAGGTGGTTAGGTCTTCTTCTTATAACAATAAGTAATCTGTTTCTCTGTAAAACAAAAGAAACAACAATTACAGTTTATTGTTATCACTGTTTGCACTTTACTTAATTGTTTCACACTCAAAACCTTTTGAAAACCTTCTGGTCATATGTCTCTAGCTCCACCTAGTGGCAGCCACCTGAAGCACGCGCGTGATATACAAAGCGCTGCTAATTTAATTGAAGAAAGCTTACTTTCTTCACATATATATATATATATATATATATAAGTTAATTGTCGGAGGTTAAGCTTTAAGAAAGAATAGGAAAGAGGGAAACGAACTACACCCTCGAACATCTGTAAAGAGACTGCTTTATTGTCTTTAGTAATCCGACCTACATAGGATCATGGGTTGTTTACCTCCCATGATCGTATTAGTTTACAACATAAACTTGCCTCTGGCTTTAACTTATATATATATAAGTTAAGGTTCGGACATCGTAGGCAGCCAGGCTAATCCTCAAGTCATCGGGATGTTTATGTTATGTTATGTTATGTTAGGGATGTGATAGGATGTGAACATCCTGAATGTATTTAGAGAGGCTTTAAAAGGCTCAAATAAAAACAGTCTTGTGACAACTCTCGTTATGTAACTACATTCAACCTCTTTCCTTTTTCTTCACGTTTTCGTTGACGATCATTAACTGGTGCCGAAACCCGGGAGTGGAGTGGGTTCGAGTCATTAACGTGCGAGTTGGCTTTTGTTTTTTTTCCTTCTCATTCGCTTTCGCGTAATTTAATTAAAGGAAGTAATGGTGGACTTGCGGCCGGCAGCGTTTGAAGTTCCACAGTTACCTAAAGAAACCATGGCTGAAGCCCATGCGAACTCGCTGGCATGGATAAAGGTGCGGGCAGTGACGTCACAGGACATGAGGAAAATGATCTCAGACCTCGAAAAATTTTCTGGGGAACTAGGTGAGTTGAATCATTTTCTCAAAGGTGGGGATAGAATTATGGAGAGGATACAAGCCAAGATGGAAGAAGGGTTACTCGACCCAGGTGACGCTAAGTCAATAAAGGCAGACCTAGTGTGCAGGGTGAAAAGGAAGGTGCTGAACCTGATACAGGCGGACGAGGAAACCCCATGGGAGATAGTAAAGACGAGACTGAAAAAAGCATATGGGGGGGGGGGACGATGGACCCCACAGGAGGGTATCTACCAAATGTTTCGAGAAATGAAATCTCCGAGGCAGAATAGTGGACAGTATGCTGCAGCCCTGGTAGTCTGCTACAATAAAATAAATGAGAAAATGAGGGAGACAACTAGCGCCGATGAAGTGGAGGGCAGGATGGGGTTCCTGTCTACAATTTTAAAGGTACAATTAGCGAAGGGGACGGGAAGGAAGGAAGGGTTCCCTAATGAGCGATGGTTCCTAGAATGCGCCCAGGCGATGATAGATGCTAGCGCAAGAGAGGAAGAAGTAAAAATGAACGATAATGACAACGATTGGAGCCAGATCCCATACAGGAGAAACAGAACCCCAAAAGCAGGGTGGAAGAGACAGGAAACGCCGTTTGCCGGTAGAGACAGGGGAGCGACAAGAGAGAAAAGATTGGGAGTGACGAGGCCTAGGTACGCACCTCGGAAAGAAGATAGGAAATGTCATGGCTGTGGAAAGACGGGCCATCTGGTAGCTCAGTGCCCTCGCACTAAGTGCTTTGAGTGTGGGGAAGAAGGACACATAGCAAGACAATGTCCATACTTGTTTCGTAGAAGGGAATTTTACAAAGCAGAACCAATGAAGGTGAATAACCAGGAAATCCGGGGGAGGCGGAGCGCGACACCAAGAGAAAATGGATCATCGGGCGACGAGTCATCAGGGACGTTGGAGACAGACGGAGAGGAGCCGAAGCGCAGCGGAAGAAGAAGACGAGGGTGGCAGAAGAATCCCTCGCGCAGATGGGATCGGCGTACGGAGGCCAGAGGAGAGTGGCAGCAGAGATGCGACCGATAGGGTTGCTCCTAGCCTGTCCCCTTCAGCGAAAAAAATATCCCTAAACTCGCTCCTCAGACTCTCCCTCCAATCCTCCACTCTCTTAACCGCTCCTATTTGTTCCGTTTCGCCCCTTACGTCCCCCCGGCTTCGATAGGTTTTCTTCCCTAGTTTGATCCTCCAGTTCTCGCCCTCGTTTTCAATGCGCGCGCCTACTTTTCCCAGTACATCACACCCCACTAATATCTGGTATTACCGCGGCATATCTTCTACGACGTGAACTTTTATGTCACCCATTACTTTCTCCCATTCGTCCAGCCCCACGACCGCTTCTCCCATTACTTCGCAGGGTCCCCCCATAGTAAGCAATTTACACTTACATACCTTAATCTGGTGTGCCCTCTTTCCACCACTCAACCTCTCTAACGCACCATGAGATATTATTGTATTGGTGCTGCCAGTATCAATGAGGCACCTCTCCCCCTTCCCGAACTCGATAATTGGCAAACCACACATCCTTTCCCGCACTGTATTGCACCTTAGGATGCGGTTGCAGAAGTATGTATTTGGCTGAAGGTTTCGAATACATACAGACCACCGACCTCTTCAATGGGTCGGAAAACTCAAAGAATCCTTCTCAAGGGTAACGAGGTGGAAGGAATTCTTAGCGCAATACAATCTGGATATCGTGTATAAGCCAGGGAAAGACAACGTCGTTGCAGATTGGCTGTCGCGTGCTATTATGGTAAACGCAGAGTAAACATCGAGTGGTATGAGGCAATTTATTGGGGAATGGACGCCTGGAGAAGTGGGCAGGAGCAGCACGAGGGAAGATAGTGACAGGAGTGCGGATCCACCATCAGACGAGTCTATAGGGGAGAGACCGCGTGATATGGAGACCACGGATGAAATCAATGATAAGCGGAGGCAGATCGTTTGGAAAACTCAAACATCGGGTACTCTGAAAATACTTTATAGTACGTACGGCAGGAGTCAAATCGCGACGATTTGGTCACCACCGGGAGTTTGTGGAGATCAAATTTGTCAGGCTCTCAAGGACGTGTCAAAACCTGGCAAAAAACACCATTTATTCGTAGGCAACTCGGTTGTGTGGAACAAAATTAAAAAGCTGTGGCAGAAAGAGCTGTTGGGGGTGGATCGCTCGTTCATTCGGTGTCTTTCCGCGGTCCAGACCCTGCGTGACGAGGAGCAGCAACGCGAGGTAACAATGGCGTATCACCAAGGGAAAACTAACCACCGCGGTGGGCAGGAGACGGCGCAAGCACTACGAAGGTGCTATTTTTGGTGGGGAATGCAGCGGACCATTCAGGAGGTGATCGGAGCCTGCGAAGTTCGCAGGAAGACAAAGTATGATCGACATACCCCGCAGGGACGCCAGGAGGAATCGCCCACAGCAGAAGCATCATTAACCTATATATATTATATATATATATATGTAAGAAAATTATTGAAGGTGGGGTGAATAAACTGAAATCAGTTTCTTTGTTAACAAAGTTAGCAATTTTATTCACTATATTTTATATTATAACTATTATTTATATTATTTACACAATCTTACCTGTAAACAAACAAACGACAATTACAGCTCCATTTAGCTCCATCTGGTGGAGGCCAGTAGAAGCAGCGCGGAAAATTCAAATATTCAAATTAAAGATAGTATACTTTCTTTACATCTCCCCTCTCTAAGGTGAAATTTCTCAAAAAATTTAAAATTTTCAGTCTGTTAATATCGGAAGTATCGATAGTTTTGTTATGTGAAAAATCCAGTTTCTTGCTTTCCTCTTCCGGTTTTTATTTTATATATTGAATTTGATATCTTCTCTGTTATTTCATAGGGACGAATTTTTAATTCATCTAGTTTTTTCCTGTTTAATTTGTTGCCATTCTCTATATATACTGTATCTCCTGTGTTAAATTCCCAATAATTTCTTGTTTTATCAAATATTTTCTTGTTACATTCATGAGACTTTTTAGTTCTTTCTAAGGCTAATTTGTTTCCTTTTTTTAATTCTTCAGGTAAAATGCTTGTATCTGTGCCATCTAATAAATACTTGGGTGGAAAACCAGTTACTGTATGTTCTGTTTCATTATATTTATCCACACATTCTTTAGCAACTGTTGTCCGGGCTCTTTTCTTCCCTTTTTCGTTCATTTTACATCTGATTTTATTGACTAGAGTTTGATTTAGTCTCTCTATCAAACCATTGGAAAAGGGTGCATTAACTGCTGTAAATATCAATCGAACTTCCTTTTCCCTTAGGAAATCTTTGAATTCTCTGGAGTTGATTCCTGGGTATTGATCTGTAAGTATTATTCCTATTTTGTCTGTGTCCAGCACATTATTTACTAACTTGATGAAGTCAGTGGCACTCTGAGTTTATGATGTTGAAATAAATGCAAGTTAACATGTGAGACAGGATTATTGTAAACAATAATAGAGAGTGGGGGCTAATCCTCACTCATACTATATATATAGGAGTGAGATGGAAATAAATAGTTAGTTAAGTTCTAGTCTGCTTCTTGATTACACCTACCAACCCCTTTTTAGCGCGATCGTTAAGCCGGAAGTTAATTGGTGCCGAAACCCGGGACCTTTAGATTCACACCCTGAGATACAGTCATTGACTTGAGCAATTAGCGGTCTCAAGGGCGGATTATATAGTTCGGGCGTACCAGGAAAAGAGGAGCACGATGGCCGAGGACGACTTGGCGAGGCTGAAGAAGGAGCTGGCCCAGCTGCGCGAGGAGTGCGTGAAGTTTGAACTTCAGTTGAACGAGTCCACCAAAAGCACGCAGATCGAACTAGCAAAGATTCGGACCCAGAACTGCGCTTTTATCCACGACGTGATCGGTCAGCTAGAACCTTTCAAGGGAGTGTTGGGGGAGTTGGAATATTTCCTGAAGGGAGGAGATCAAATCAAGGAGTTGATTCTAACCAGGAAGGAAGCGGGGACACTGTCCAACGGGGACATAAAAATCCTAGAAGCTTCGTTGGTAGGAAGAATCTCGCGCCGGGTCCTGAATGCCATACAGGGAGACTCGTCGCAGCCATGGGAAGCATTGAAAAACCGGCTGAAGAAACTATATGGGGGTGGCCGTTGGTCACCAGAAGAGGATGTGTTCTTTCTCCTGCGAGAACATAGGGGCCCAGGACAGACTGAGGGCGATTTCGCAGAAAAACTGCTCGTACTCTACAACCGCCTCAATGAAAAAATGATGGAGACGTCCGGGCAGACAGAAGTAACCGTGAGACTGATTTTTGTGAGGGAGATTATGAAGGTGCAGTTTAACCAAAGCGTAGACTGACGTGGGTCGTTGGCCAAGGACAAGGACGTCCTAGACTGTGCGCACGAACTCATCGATGCACAGGAAAGAAGTATGGCGCGCAGTAAAAACCCGGAGCCGGACTGGACGAAGGTCAGGAGTCCAAGGAGAGAAAGGAGGCCGCCGGGAATACAACGCAGCGACCGAACAAGGGGAGCGGGCACGACACGAAGACCCTTCCGAGCACCAGATGAGCTACCGAAACGAATGGGGAGGCGCTGTTACGAGTGTAATAGAACTGGCCACCTAGCAGCACAATGCAACTTACCCGTTGTTACGAATGCGGGCGCCGGAACACGTCGCGCGCGAGTGCCCGAAACGAACCGGCGAGTTCGGGAGAAGAGGACATCGGCCCGAACCGATGGAAGTCAATTGCCATAGATGGGACGGCGACAGGACGCACCGTCGAGGAGATCGGCAGAATGACAGCGATGAGTCCTCGGAGGGAGAGAGCGTCTCGTCCGAGCGCAGCGGCCCGGCTGGAGACAAACGTGAGGTAAGTGGGGGGGTCCCTTGGAAGGGGGGGCCGTCCGGAGCGGAGGTATTAATGCGTCGGCAGAAGGAGGACTGAGGGTACGGTGAGGGGCTGGGCAACTGGGGAATGTTAATACGGATCAACAACGTTAAGAAAACGGAAGGTAAGAGGTTGCCCGTTGGCGAGGTGGGGGGAGACCGGGTTAAAATTTCTGCTAGACACAGGAAGTACTAACTCGATAATAAGTGAAAAAGGGGCTAGGGAATTGGGGGTGTGGGCGCAGAGGAAACGATGCGAGTGTGTAATTACGACGGTTAGCGGGCGATGTAAGACGGCCGGGGAGGTGATGATAGGACTGGACAAACTCACTGGACGGAAGACGGCAGTGTGGATGCACGTCGTGAGTAGGGTGTCCACCGAGTACGACGTGATTATCGGGTGCGAAGCGATAAGAATGGCGGGACTTAATCTGAATTACAGGAAGGGCCGATGGACGTTCAAACTAGGGGCGGACAGATACGTAGACAAGGGCGGACGCGAGGAAGGAAATCGAGTTCGAATCGGAGCGGCCCTATGCATCAAAGAACCATTGCGGGAGATTATACAAAGGAACCAAGACCTGTTCTACCGGGAGGGCGAAATACTTCCCACCACGGGGAAGACTGTACATCGCATTAGATTAAAGACAGAGGCGCTCGTTTACGTGAAGGACAGACGGTACCCGCAGGCAATGAGGGAGATTATCAGGGAGCAGTTGACGGAATTGAGGGAACAGGGAATAATTAGGCCAAGTAAGTCCCCGTTTAATAGCCCGCTGTGGGTAGTGGAAAAACGGTTGACGGAACAAGAGAAAGAAAAAAAAATATAGGGTCGTAGTCGACTATAGGAAGTTGAATGAGGTCACCCAGGACGAAAAGTACCCGCTGCCTAGGATCGACGACATCCTAGACAGGCTGTCGGGTGCTGTAATATTCAGTACACTGGACCAAGGGTGGGTACCATCAGGTGAGAATGGCGGAGGAGGATGCCGGGAAGACTGCCTTCACGTGGGAACGCGGACACTTTGAGTTTGTGCGAATGCCTTTCGGGCTAAAGGGGGCCCCACTAACGTTTCAACGCCTCATGGACGAACTACAAAGTGGTCTGGGGAAGGATTTCTCTCAGGAATATATGGACGACCTGATTGTCTTCAGTGAGTCAAGGGAAGAGCACGTCCAACACCTGCGGGAGGTCCTCGCCAGAATCCGAGAGTTCGGGCTAAAATTGTCGCAAGAAAAGTCACAGTTCGGACTAAGCGAGATACGGTTCCTGGGGCACGTAGTCTCGAGCGAGGGGGTGAGACCAGATTCTGATAGGGTAAAAATTATTCGCGAGGCACCGTTACCCAAGAACGTACGCGGGTTGCGGCGGTTCCTGGGAATGGTCAACTACGATAGGAAATTCATACCGGGGATCGCGGAATTGACAGGGCTACTGACCGAACTTTTGAAAAAGGGGAGACGATTCCAGTTGGGACCCGCACAACTGAGGAGCATGGAAAAGTGTCGCGAGATCTTGACAACCCGACCCCTATTATCATACCCGGACTTTGACAGGCCATTTAAAGTCACGACAGACGCGAGCGAAACGGCGATAGGGGCCGTGCTTTCACAAACCTTCAGCGAGGGGTAAAAACCTGTCGCCTACGCGGGGCGCCAGCTGAATCCGGCAGAAAGGCGTTATAGGGCGATCGAGCGAGAATTGTTGGCGGTAGTATGGGGCGTGGAGTACTTCCGACCGTATGTCTACGGACGACGGTTCGAATTATTTACCGACCATAAGTCATTGATTTACGTGGGAACCTTAAATGAGTCCTCCGCGAGAGTGGCACGTTGGAAGGAGCGACTGGCGGCATATACGTTTAGCGTGTCCCACAAAAAAGGCAGTGAAAACGTGGTGGCGGATTGGTTGTCGCGAGATCTAGTTGTTAACGCCATGGAGGACGACCCGCCACAGGAGGAACCTTCGCATTACGCTACCTACGCGACTGGGTAGAGAGCGGTCCGGAAATCCCGGAAGTCCAAAGACGCGCGGAGGAACGGAGGACCACACCGACCGAGCCGTTCGCGGTGAGATACCTCAGGGAATGGACGGAAAGTGGGCCGGAAATACCGCTAGTAGAGAGGGAACCCCGGGAGGAGGAATCCCCGACGGAACGGCCGGGGGAATTAAAGGAAATCGACGAGATTATTAACAACAAAAAGTGGCAGATCGTAGTAAAATCGCGACAGACAACAGGGGTAGAGACACAGACAAAGACTTACGCGGGATTGACTACACTGACGGTAAGGACTCACTCAACTATAAACGAGGACGACCTAGGACGAATTATCCAGGGATTCGCGGCGCGAGGGCAAACTTGTCACATATTCATAGGAAATAGACTACTCACCGAAAAAGTAAAAGGACTATGGCGGCAGGAAAGAATAGGGATGGACTACGACATAATAAGGTGCCTGAGACAAGTAGAGACAGTTACTGACGAACAGACCCAGCGACGAATAGTTACAGACCACCACACGGGCAAACAAACCACAGGGGCATGGAGGAAACCGACCGCGCGATAAGGAGGATGTACTTTTGGTGGGGGATTGGAAAGACGGTGCGCGAGTGCATCGCCCAATGCGAGATATGCCAACGCAGTAAATATGACAGACACCCCCCGGTGACGCCTCAAGTAATCACTGAGACGCCGATAGAGTCCCTTAGAAGCATACAGGTAGACGTCTACTCGAACGAGGGTCAATCCTGGCTCACGGCGATAGATATATTTAGCAAGCTAGCAATGGCCTACCCCATCGAGGCGAAGACACCAAAGACAGTGTGGGAGGGGGTCCTAAATTGGTGTGTGACCTACGGAGTACCGAAGAGGATTACGTCGGATTGCGGACGCGAGTTCGAAAATAGCTTTGTACGGGAACAGACTCGGGAATTAGGGGTAACGTGGCACCGGAATACACCCTACCACATTAAGGGACGGGGAGCGGTGGAACGACTCCACAATACTCTGGGGGAGCACTTAAGACTACTCCGACTGGGCCGGGGACTGGAGCCGCTGGAAGCAATGCCAAGGGTCGTTGTCCCTTATAATCATACGATCCACGCGGCAACGGGGTTTTCACCTGTGGAAATCGTATTCGGTCAGAATAGGCGAGATAGGGGGGACCTAATGACAGCCCAAAACGTGGAGCTGCGCGGGTACTTGGTACAAACGCGCAATGAGCGGAGCGATCTTTGGGACCGAGTTCGGGAGAAGGTCATAAGGAGGAAGCAGACGCGCGTCGACCGGGATAATGAAAGACCGGGGATAATACAGGGGGGGAGGACATTACCGCTGGGGACAATAGTATACAGGCGGTTACGAACCGCAAGAACTAAAGCGGCCGCCCGCTACGAGGGACCGTACAAGGTCGCGGTGATAAGGGAATACAATTTGTATACAATCAGGGACGTAAACTTTTCCTTTCAAAACCGCACGGTCCACCGGGACGAACTGAGGGTTCCCCAGCCACAGGAGTCTCGCGAGCCGGACGGCGGCGCTCGGATGGATACTCCGACTCACCCTGACTCATAAATCTTTGTAATGATTATTAGTTTTGCTAAGAAATAAGTAGGGCACCCAGACGAAGAAGCTGGGACAGCCATATTCTGTTACTATTGTTTTTTATTACCTGTTGATTGACAAGTTTTTCTTTATGATGTATTATTCATATGATGTTCTCTCCCTTAGAATATATATATGTCTTTTTATTTTTATATATACTATGTAAATCCAGACGAAGGCCCCTGGCAGGGCGGCCGGCCAGGCTTGATCAAGGCCGATCTCCCGGCCGACTCAACCGAAGCTACAAGACCCCCATCTACCTGTTTAAGCAGGGTCGACCTTCCGGCCGAGACGCCGACTTATTTCAGGCCCCTGCCGGGGCGGGCCTAGTTTGACCTGGCCTACAACAAACCATCGCCTAGGCACCCCTAGGCTCAATCCTTGGTAGACTCTCACTACCTTCCTGACTCCATCCGCCTTTCTAGGCATTCCACACCCCATATCCTTCTCATACATCCTTCAAATAGGGGTCTCCCCTTAGTGAAAGGCACTTTCCAGCCAAAAATAATTTTCCTTATTTTTCCCACATTCCTATTTTTATAAGTTTGAGAGCTTAGGGGAAAAAAAAAAAAAAAACCAGACGAAGAAACTGGATCAAAAATTTTGTGAAACTCCGACACAAAAGTTCCTCCTACGAAGGAACTGGAGGGAAGGAGTTAACATGTGAGACAGGATTATTGTAAACAATAATAGAGAGTGGGGGCTAATCCTCACTCATACTGTATATATAGGAGTGAGATGGAAATAAATAGTTAGTTAAGTTCTAGTTTGCTTCTTGATTACACCTACCAACCCCTTTTTAGCGCGATCGTTAAGCCGGAAGTTAATTGGTGCCGAAACCCGGGACCTTTAGATTCACACCCTGAGATACAGTCATTGACTTGAGCAATTAGCGGTCTCAAGGGCGGATTATATAGTTCGGGCGTACCAGGAAAAGAGGAGCACGATGGCCGAGGACGACTTGGCGAGGCTGAAGAAGGAGCTGGCCCAGCTGCGCGAGGAGTGCGTGAAGTTTGAACTTCAGTTGAACGAGTCCACCAAAAGCACGCAGATCGAACTAGCAAAGATTCGGACCCAGAACTGCGCTTTTATCCACGACGTGATCGGTCAGCTAGAACCTTTCACGGGAGTGTTGGGGGAGTTGGAATATTTCCTGAAGGTAGGAGATCAAATCAAGGAGTTGATTCTAACCAGGAAGGAAGCGGGGACACTGTCCAACGGGGACATAAAAATCCTAGAAGCTTCGTTGGTAGGAAGTTAAGTTGCATATCTTGTGAAGTGGTCAATAAGCAGGTGGAGGTATCTTTTTGTTGATCGTTGTCCTCCAAAACCTCCAATAGTGTCGATTGACATTATTTCGAATGGTTTTGTTGTTGGCCCTAGTTGTGACATTATCCCATATTTTTCTTGCCCTCTGGATTTGTTTTTATACATATTTCACAGTTTTTACATACTTTTTTATATTTGGAGTTATATTTTTTGCTGTAAAATAAGGGCATACCCTATATTCATCATTTGTTTAATTCCTATATGGCACCATTCAGAATGTATTTCTTTAATTAATTCTAAACTTAAGTTTTCAGATAAAATTATCTTTTTTTATTTCTTACTTTTTTATAGAACACTCCTTCTTTTTCTATTAATTTTGTTTTGGTGTTTTGTAATATTCTATTTTCCTCTTGATCTTTTTTAATTTCTTGTATTTTTATCAAATTAACTATTTTTAGGATTTCTTCTTTATTTTCAATTGGTTCTATTACCGGGTTTCTGCTTAAACTATCTGCTTTGGTATTATCCTTGGAATGTATTTAATTTCAAAATTGTACTGTAACAAATAGTAAGTTAATTCACCAAGTTTTTCATCTGTTCTTGCTCTAATGGTTTGTGATCTGAAAATACAATGAATTTTCTTCCAATTAACCAGCGTTGCCAATATCTTAACGCCTCTTTGATTGCCAGACATTCTAAATAAATTGATTTTTTTCCTTTTTGTGGTTCGCTTCATTTTTTTGAAAAGTATGCTACTGGCTTTTATTTTCCATCGTTTTGTACTTGTTTCAAAACTGCACCGATACCTTCTGGAGATGGATTTGAATAAATTCTTATTGGTGAATCATTATCAAATATTTCTAACACTGGTTGGGAACATAGTAATTTCTTTACTTCTGCAAAGGATTTTTCATATCTTCCGCCCATAAGAATTTTTCATTTTTCCTTAATAATTTATGTAATGGATCTAGCAATATCGAGCGTTTTGGTATCTACTCATGATAAAAATTAATTTATCCTAAAAATTGTCTGATGTTCTTTTGGGTTTTTGGAGTTGGAAAGTTTTTTATTGAAATTAAGTTGTCCTTTATTGGTCTTACTGTATTGTGTTGTATTATGTGTCCAAGGTGTTTTGCTGATTCTGCTGCGAATGTATATTTTCAAATTTTAATCTAAAAACTTCATTTAATATTGCTTTTATTACTTTTTCTATGTGTTCTATATGTTCTTTAAAAAAATTAAGATGTCATCTATGTAAGTTTCTGAAAAGTCTTTTAAATTGTGCTTTCTTAAGATGCTGGATAAAATTCTTTGGAAATAGCTGGTGATGTCTTTAAACCGTAGGGTAGGCATGTCCATTGGAAGTGCCCTTCTTGTGTGACAAATCCTGTTTTCTGTCTTTCTTCAATGCGTAATGGAATTGACCAAATAGCGGAATTTATATCTAGTGTGATGAAGTATTTGCAGTTTCTTGTTTGTATTATTAAATCATCTATTAATGGGAATGGTTGAGCTTGTGGTATAACTAGTTTGTTCAGTTCACGAAAATCTATACATAATCTTGATCGCTTGTTTTCATCTCTTTTAAATGCTAGGGTTACCTGGGATGCAAACGGACTGTAAGACTCTTCAATTAAATCATTTTGCAATAATTTTGACACCTGATCTTCTATTTCCTTCTTATCTGCTATCTATACGTATATTGATATATATACGTGTATCTATAAGTTAACGATTGTCAACGAAAAACGAGAAGAAAAAGGAAAGAGGTTGAATGTAGTTACTGAACGAGAGTTGTCACAAGACTGTTTTTATTTGAGCCTTTTAAAGCCTCTCTAAATACATTCGGGATGTTTACATCCCGATGACTTAAGGATTAGGCTGGCTGCCTACGACGTCCGACCCTTAACTCCCCCCTGCCAGTTTACGCATATCTCTTCGTAAACTCCCAGGGTCCGCCGCAAGCAGCACACAGCCTGTAATCCCTTACATCACGTTTACAGTCTAATATATTCATAGTCCACACAAAAAAACAGGACACAAAGAAAAGAGATAATACAGAAATAAAACAAAAATAATAATAACAAAAAATAATACATTCGCCCTGGACCCGGTGGCTGCCAGGTAAAAAAAAAAATGGAACATCCACAATATAAATAATGAAAACAAAAACTCTCTCTGAGCAGCACATGTGAAGTATATGATTCCGGATCAGTTGCTCCGTATTGGATCGAGGGCACACCATCTTACCCACATTCAACACCCTCCCCCCTGTGTTGGGAGTTTCAACTGTTCAATGTGAACGGTTCGCCTCTTCTTTGGGGTGGTCATACTCTCGATGGTCACGAGATTATGTTCCCGAATTATGATGACCTTAAAGGGCCCCTCATACCGAACAAGTTCCTTACTACGATTTGACACGACTTTTCTGTACACAACGGTCCCAATCGATATTGCTCCTATGCGATCCCGCACCTTCAAATTTGCCCGTGCTACGCGCTTGGATTTTTCGCGCATAATCTTATCGCGTACTTTGTACCACATCTTTCCGAGCTGTATGTGGGTGTTATGGAGCTGTGCCACCATTCCCTCATCCACCACCGTCTCTGGCCAGTTCCTCGGTCTCACTCGTAATCTGAACAAAATTTCGAAGGGTGCTAACCCCTTCGTGGCATGTATCGAGTGGTTGTATGCCGCCACCGCCATTGGCATCGCTACGTCCGCCGACAGGCCTTTATCCACCTGGTACACGCGTAAGTGGTCGCTGAGGGTGCTGTGTAACCTTTCGATGGTTCCCCTGCTCTTGGGATGCCCGGGGGTATTAAAATGCCATGCCACATCCCGTTTTTGCATTTCGGCTCTCACGGTTGCATTGTCAAACTCCCGTCCCCCGTCCGACGAGATCCTCTCTGGAATGCCGTAGAATTGAAACCATGTGTTGAGGGCTTGTAATATGGAATCTGATGACTTGTCCCCCACCGCGTAGGCCATAGCCACTTTGCTAAATGGGTCGATGATAGTGACCCACTTAAAACCCCGCCACGGGAAGGTGTCCACTTGAATCTCCGGCAATGGTGCTTCTGCCGTGGGTGATTCCTCCTGGAGTCCCTGCGGGGGATGTCTATCATATTTCGTCTTCTGACAATCTTCGCATGCTCCGATTACCTCCTGAATAGTCCGCTGCATCCCCCACCAAAAATTGCGCCTTCGTAGTGCTTGTGCCGTCTCCTGCCCACCGCGGTGGTTGGTTTTTCCTTGGTGATACGCCAGTGTTACCTCGCGTTGCTGCTCCTCGTCCCGCAGGGTTTGGACCACGGAAAGACACCGAATGAACGAGCGATCCACCCCCAACAGCTCTTTCTGCCACAGCTTTTTAATTTTGTCCCACACAGTCGCGTTGCCCACGAATAAATGGTGTGTTTTGCCGGGTTTGGACACGTCCTTGAGAGCCTGACAAATTTGATCTCCTCGAACTTTCGGTGGTGACCAAATCGTTGCGATCTGACTCCTGCCGTACGTACTATGGAGTATTTTCAGAGCACCCGATGTTTGAGTTTTCCAAATGATCTGCCTCCGCTTATCATTGATAATTTCGTCCGTCGTCTCCATATTACGCGGTCTCTCTCCTATAGACTCGTCTGATGGTGTGTCCGCACTCCTGCCACTATCTTTCCGCTTGCTGCTCCTGCCCGCTTCTCCAGGCGTCCATTCCTCAATGAACTGCCTCATACCACTCGATGTTTCCCCTTCTTCTATGGCGTTTACCATAATAACGCGCGACAGCCAATCTGCCACGACGTTGTCTTTGCCTGGCTTATATACAATATCCAGATTGTATTGGGCTATGAATTCCTTCCACCTTGTTACCCTTGAGGAGGAACCCATTGAAGAGGTCGGTGATCCGTATGTATTCAAAACCTTCTGCCAAATACATACGGACGGAAGTGCCCAATGGCCCACACTATCCCGAGGAGTTCTCGTTCCAGAGCGCTGTACCGCGCCTCCTTGTCCGTCAGGGGTCTGCTCGCGTAAGCCACCGGTCTTTCCCCGTCTTCGCCTTCCTGTGACAACACTGCCCCAAGGCATAGTCGCTTGCGTCGGTGGTGATCGTGAAATCCTTCTCGAAGTTAGGGAAAGCCAAAATCGGCGCCTCCTTCAAACGTGCCAAGCATTTGCGGATATTCTGCTCTATCAGCGGCGTGATCATTATCCGTGCTCCTTTCCGTAGTAAATTGTTAATGGGTACCATATATTCTGCCATGTCCGGCACGAAACGGCGGTAGTAATTGAGCGTGCCCAGTAATCTCCGAATCCCTTTTACGTCTTTTGGCACCTCCATTTTCTGGATCGCTTCTACTTTCGTCGAGTCTGGTTGAACCCCTTCCTGTGAGATTGTGTGCCCTAAAAAACTAATCTGCTCCTGCCCCAGTGACGATTTGTCTATTGACAGTTTCAACCCGAAATCCCTTAATCTCTTAAATACGTTCCGGAGGTGTTGAATATGTTCCGATTCCGTTCGGCTGAAGATCAGCAGGTCATCCATGTAAATTTGGCACATATTTTCGTCCATTCCTCTCAGAAGTTCGTCCATGAGACGCTGAAAGGTTATTGGAGCATTATTGAGACCGAACGGCATTCTCGTGAACTCAAAATGCCCTCTTTCAAACGAAAACGCCGTTTTATGTTGGTCATGCGCAGCTAGTTTGATCTGGTGGTACCCTGCTTTTAGGCCCAATGTGCAAAAAAGTTTGCACCGTTTAGTCTGTCTAGGATGTCTTCGAACCGCGGGATCGGATATTTTTTGTCCAGGGTATTATCGTTAAGTTTCCGAAAATCCACCACGACTCGGTATTTTTTCTCACATTCTCCTGGTCGACTTTTCTTTTTCACTGCCCACAAAGGGCTATTATACGGAGACGTGCTATCTCTGATAATACCTTGGCGCTTGAGATCCTCGATCACCTTTCTAATGTGTTGTCTGAGGGCTTGCGGATACCGCCCCTCCTTCACATACGTCACCCGCTCTACTTTTAACGGGATCTCATGCAGCGTTTTCCCCGTTGCTCCTAGCTTGTCCCCTTCAGCGAAAAAAATATCCCTAAACTCGCTCCGCAGACTCTCCCTCCAATCCTCCACTCTCTTAACCGCTCCTATTTGCTCCTTTTCGCCCCTTACGCCCCCCCCCCCCGGCTTCGATAGGTTCGCTTCCCTATTTTGATCCTCCAGTTCTCACCCTCGTTTTCAATGCGCGCGCCTACTTTTCCCAGTAAATCACACCCCACTATTATCTGGTATTCCCGCGGCATATCTTCCACGACGTGAACTTTTATGTCACCCATTACTTTCGCCCATTCTTCCAGCCCCACGACCGCTTCTCCCATTACTTCGCAGGGTCCCCCAAGAGTAAGTAATTTACACTTACATACCTTGATCTGGTGTGCCCTCTCTCCTCCAAGCAACCTCTCTAACGCACCACGAGATATTATTGTATTGGTGCTGCCAGTATCAATGAGGCACCTCTCCCCCTTCCCGAACTCGATAATTGGCAAACCACACATCCTTTCCCGCACTGTATTGCACCTTAGGATGCGGTCGCCTCTCTGCTGCCACTCTCCTCAGGCCTCCGTACGCCGCTCCCATCTGCGCGAGGGATTCTTCTGCCACTCTCGTCGTCTGCTCCCGCTGCGCTTCGACTCCTCTCCGTCTGTCTCCGACGTCCCTGATGACTCGTCGCCCGATGATCCAATTTCTCTTGGTGTCGCGCTCCGCCTCTCCCGGATTTCCTGGTTATTCACCTCCATTGGTTCTGCTTTGTGAAATTCCCTTCTACGAAACAAGTATGGACATTGTCTTGCTATGTGTCCTTCTTCCCCACACTCAAAGCACTTAGTGCGAGGGCACTGAGCTACCAGATGGCCCGTCTTTCCACAACCATGACATTTCCTTTCTTCTTTCCAAGGTGCGTACCTAGGCCTCGTCACTCCCAATCTTTTCTCTCTTGTCGCTCCCCTGTCTCTACCGGCAAAGGGCGTTTCCTGTCTCTTCCACACTGCGTTTGGGGTCCTGTTTCTCCTATATGGGATCTGGCTCCAATCGTTGTCATCTTCGTTCATTTTTACTTCTTCTTCCCTTGCGCTAGCATCTATCATCGCCTGGGCGCATTCGAGGAACGATCGCTCATTAGGGAACCCTTCCTTCCTTCCCGTCTCCTTCGCTAATTGCACCTTTAAGATTGTAGACAGGAATCCCATCCTGCCCTCCACTTCATCGGCGCTAGTTGTCTCCCTCATTTTCTCATTTATTTTATTGTAGCGGACAACCAGGACTGCAGCATACTGTCCACTATTCTGTCTCGGAGATTTCATTTCTCGAAACATTTGGAATATATCCTCCTCTGGGGTCCATTGTCCCCCCCCATATGCTTTTTTCAGTCTCGTCTTTACTATCTCCCATGGGGTTTCCTCGTCCGCCTGTATCAGGTTCAGCACCTTCCTTTTCACCCTGCACACCAGGTCTGCCTTTATTGACTTAGCGTCACCTGGGTCGAGTAACCCTTCGTCCATCTTGGATTGTATCCTCTCCATAATCCTATCTCCACCTTTGAGAAAATGATTCAACTCACCTATTTCCCCAGAAAATTTTTCGAGGTCTGAGATCATTTTCCTCATGTCCTGTGACGTCACTGCCCGCACCTTCATCCATGCCAGCGAGTTCGCATGGGCTTCAGCCATGGTTTCTTTAGGTAACTGTGGAACTTCAAACGCTGCCGGCCGCAATTCCACCATTACCTACTTTAATTAAATCACACGAAAGCGAATGAGAAGGAAAAAAAACAAAAGCAAACTTGCACGTTAATGACTCGAACCCACTCCGCTCCCGGGTTTCGGCACCAGTTAACGATTGTCAACGAAAAACGAGAAGAAAAAGGAAAGAGGTTGAATGTAGTTACTGAACGAGAGTTGTCACAAGACTGTTTTTATTTGAGCTTTTAAAGCCTCTCTAAATACATTCGGGATGTTTACATCCCGATGACTTAAGGATTAGGCTGGCTGCCTACGACGTCCGACCCTTAACTTATATACCTATACGTGTATCTATAAGGCCTCTTGCTGCAGAATCTGTCCACCAGTAAGTCAATTCTAGCTTCGTAATCATTAACCGTGCCCACATCATATTTGTTCCTGGCAAATACTGTACTGTATTTTTCTATCAGTCTTTCTATCTTAATTTTTTTCATATCATCTAAGTGATCTAATTTTATTTTGAACCCATCTTATTTGATATGTTCATTAAAATTCACTTTAACTTCTTCATGTTTTTCTTTCTTTATCTCAGTATTTCCTGTTTGGTCTTCTTTCTTCTGAAATATTTGTAGATTCTTATTTTGGATTAATCTAAATTTTTTTTATAATATCTAATCCTATCAGAAAATCTTCAAAGTCATCTCTCTCTACAATGAACACATCAACATATTTTTCTATGTCAACCATTTTTACTTTTATGGTTACTAAACCTTTTGTTTGTGTCACACCATTGACTGTTTTTAAATATATCTTATTTTACGTCTTCTACTTTTATCTTTATCTTCATTAATTTGAATTTATTAGAGAGACTTGGGATCCTGGATATATGTCCCGTTTACCTGTAACTTCTCTTCTAATAATATTTTTTACTTTAATCAATGATGTGATTATTCGTTTTTTTGTTCTGTATTTAGATCTACTTCTAATACTGAGTTGCTTCCTATTATTCTAGTTTCATATTTGTCTCTCTTTTTAAACCAGCATGAAGCTTCTGGATGATACCTGATACCTTTGTTAATAATTGTTTACAATTATTGCATGGCTTTTTATCTTGTTTTACTGTTAGGTTTTTCCTCTTTCTTTTTTATAAAATTATTTTTGTTCACTAGACCCTCACATTTTCTAATTTTATGAAATAATCTCGTTGAATTCTCACATTTTTCCTTATCTAACTTATTTCTAATGAACTCAGGTAAGCCTGCAGCTATAAGCATCACTAAAGTCTTTGAACTAATATTGTCATCAATATCTAACAATAATTTCTCTTTCTTCACAGCGTATTCCACCAGTAGACCTTCTTTATACCTATATGATATAGCGTGCATTCCTGTACTCCATCCTTGGTCTGCAAAAGTTTCCAAAATTTTTCTTTCCATTCAGACCATACAGAGTCCATTGTTAATATTGTTAGGGTTTCTGAGTGCCAGTCTAAACACGATTTTTTCATAAATAACCTTAATACCTTAATCTTAGTACCGTTTTCATTGATTTGATATCTTCTACATTCTTTCTCAAACATCTCTAGCCACTGTTTAGCATTTGAGTGTTTACATGTAAACTTCTCAACCATGAACTTCTCTGCTATATGTTTTAAATTTAGTTGAGTCTCTTTCTTTTGTGTGGATTCAATCATCTTATCTTTTTTTATTACTTGTTCTAAATATAAGTCATCAAACATTATATTACCTTCCTCATCAAAATAAATTTTTTTCATTTTCTCAGTTAATGTAATCCACACTGTAATCTTCTCTTGACCTCTCTGAGTAAAACTATTTCTCAGTCTTTTATAAATAACTATTTTTGAGGTTTCTTCATGTTCACTTATAAACCTTTTTTCTTGTGGCAACACATATTCTTCGTTTTTCTCTGTTTTAATTGAGGTTATGGCAAGGAAATTTGTCTTCTTATCCTTCGGTGATGCCACAAAGTTAAATGTGAATTGTAATCTTTTCGCCATTATAACTCCAATTGCCTTTTTGTAAGAAAATTATCGAAGGCGGGGTGAATAAACTGAAATCATTTTCTCTGTAAACAAAGAAACGACAATTACAGTTTATAGTTCTCAGTTCTCTATTCACACTCTATTTACAACTTTTGTTACTTAATATAACCTTCTCTATATCATCTCATTTTTTAGAATATTGCTGATAGCTCCATCTGGTGGAGCCAGTAGAAGCAGCGCGGCAAATTCAAATATTCAAATTAAAGATAGTATACTTTCTTTACATGTGCTATATATATATAGCAGAAAAAATCTCTATTGGAGAATAAAAATTGTCTAAATTGTTGTCTACTTCAAAAGATTGTCGCTCTCGTGTTCACGTCTTCAAACCTCGATTTGGTATTTACTGGACAACCTGGTCGACAAGGATGGCTCAGCTAACGAATACTCGCCTTGAAATGAGGAGGCTCTTGGTTGGAATACCGAGCCAGTCAATATCTTAAAGTCTTTGGCTAATAATTATTACAAACAATGCGATTGCAGCAGTAATTATTATTAATTCAACAGTGATGTTCAAAATTATACCGTCAATAGGAGCTACACTCAACATTAGAAGAATTGAGATTACGCATTGTGTGTTTGATCTTTTATTAACGAATATAATGCCATCTCACATTAAATTTTTCATAAAATAAATTCCTTTTTAAGAAACTTGGGTGCTATTTACAATTTTCGATTGGCTTTGAAGTGAAAAGAGCAGTTTAGTATCAGGGGGGAAAGAAATATTAAAATAAGTAAATGCAATGTATAAATAATTCACCTTTTTATCGGGGAATCCGGTGCGTTTGGGCGAATCTTCTCGCTCTTCTCACCGACCCTGTTGCGACAGAAAAAAAGGTTATTAAATGAAACATGTAAATACACCTCTCATCCATAAAAATAATTTCTCATAAAATTGTTCCGAAAATAGTATTGACATATAGCACTTTGAAAGCCAACATCCTCGTGCTTCCGGCTTGGTGAATTTACATCTTATTGTGTCTAGAGACATTAATTAAGTCATTTGAACTTTGTAGATGACAGAATGGCTTCCTGTTTATCTAAAGGTTTACAGATCATTGAACATAGCACTCTCTTTTTTATATTAGACATAGGTCAGGTACCATAGAGCTGTTTTGTTGATATTGTACAATAACAGAATTACTCAGAGTTGCCTGGGATAGTTTATTTGAGTTTTTTTCCCTATGTTTTTCATTCTAACTTTGCAAAGGGTACGGCTACGGTATTTGTTTGTATTGAACGTTTCAAAGAAATGGCTTCCACCGTCAGATTATTATATTTCATAAACAATGACACATAGAATGTCAGTGAAAGCTAAAGTAATATTGGGGATTTAGTTCCCTTCATAACGACTTGAAACGAAGACAGAACTCTCCATGCCAGATCTTTATACGAAGCAGCAGACTGAAACAGCAGTAGAGTGCTCTACACAAACCTCTACACAAACCACAATGCTTCATTCTTCTCTTCCCCTATAGCAATAGTTTACTAATATATTTATGTATGTAGCAAATTCTGACTTGTATAGGACCACGTTATATCGACGGTGTAGACTTCCACGAGGAACAAGTTCTCTGGGGCTGCGCGTCAAATACAAGAGGATGCTACATACTTACTTTGACTTCTTAACAGTGACAAACTTCTTCACACCAACAACCAACGTATTGGCCCATAGCGGTTTGTATAATTTCAAACAGACCTGAGGTATGTATTATATTGATAGGTATTATATAGCCCTTCTAAGCTTATTCCTCGACCACAACGACCTTTTTTGATTACTAGATCGATCAACCAGTCAATTTTTTACAGAATTAGGATCATTTGATTAACTTACATGACGCAATAAAACCTAAATGAAGACCTAGACAGCTCAGTACATTGGTTTACTCAAACTATAAAATGATTTTCTTGCTTTCTTTCGAACGCACGACATTGTACTTCCTCACTGGTCATTCCTGAGATGGTAATTTCTAAGTGAAATGATTACTTTTCAGTCCGTAAGTATTATTACAAAAGATGGTTATATTAAAAATAAAAATGTTTATTTTCTTCTTCATTTTACCCGATCCTTTGAGCATATTTGTTGAGCATGAATTAAAACTACATCGTTCAGAGATATTGACGAACAAAACTATTTCCTACCAACGTTTTGAGCCAAAATTTGCTCGTTCCAAATTTCCATTTTATCCATTTCCAACAAAACCTACGAAGACTAAAAATAATCATTTTTATCTGGTCCAGTAGAAAGTTTTAGGCGATTTCGGAAAAAAAAAACATGCGTTCATGTGGATTGACCTGGATTTGCTACTCGCCTCCTCCATAAAACCTATCATTTACTTGTCTTTGAGATAACTTACCTGTTATTGGAATAGAGTGGACACCATCCTCTGCCAAAGAGCTCACCATCCTCCAGCGTCTGTGGCAACCTCTGGTGTAAGGTCTCAGGCAGCAGGAGACTACAGCCACCTCCGGCCACTAGGAGGACACCCATAATCACCAGGGGAAGCACCAGAGAGTCTTCACCCTGCGGAGCAACGTAGTAAAATAAGCGAGCACCTTGCTGGATTTTGGGAAACTATTGGATAACTAATTTAGAAAATATGTAAAACCAAAATGGGTGGCCTGACTATTTTCTTATACGTTTTCCGTGTCAATTTGATCAAAAATTTAATAAAATAGTAGAGGCTGCCGTGAAATATGAGTTTGATGTTTTAACTGGATTGCGGCCATGTACTACTTAGAGAACTGGATGGTACGAGGTTTGAATCAGGAACAAGAATAAACACATAAGCACTCGTGTATAAAGATACCCTAAAAAATTGACGTTTCGTATTCGTTCCGTCAACTGGGCTCGTCAGTATGTTTTCCTTCCAAAAATGTACTAATCGTGTAGAGTTGGGAAGGGGGCTTAGCTGTGCGTATTTGTGAATATGGTATGAATAAGATCGTTGATCACAATTGTTTATTTATAAGAAAGATTATAATTTTCTTTCAATAAAAAGACTTTCCTATTATAGATATATGTTAAAGGTGACATATATATCAAAAGTTTACGAATAGTATTGAAAGATATTTGTATACACCTCCACATGAGTTTCATGAATGCTCGTTAATGATTGATACAACACAACTCGGTATTTTTTTTATCAATAATACATGCTTTTTTTTGGAAAACAATGACTAAAAATCGCTTTTTCAACAAATAAAAAAATATGTAACCAATTATTATATTGACCATAAGCAGACCTACATAATTACATTATAAACCCGAACCCCCACAAAAAAAGTGGCGCACTTACTAAAATTCAAATATTTGCTTCCTGACGGAATTATTTCGGTTTTCAATTCTATTTTAATTAGTATTGAACGTTTTAAGTAATAAGGGGCTATAAATATGAAGGAAAAAAAACAATAAATATTCAAAAAGTTTAGTTAAAAAAAAAATTATACAGATATTTCTATTTTGATTTCTTGAGTAACTGATCTCTAAAATTTTAGGAAAACTTCTTTTTTATGGTAGGGCAAGTAGTCCGTGTTGTTGCTTTAGTGTAAGAAAGTCAATTTATGCAGCCCGTGCATTGGGTTTAACTAAAACTATTGTTCAGAAAGTAATTACACGTTACCGTGGGATCACAGATCCGGATCAGGTCGGCCGCGAGGGACATAGCCAAGAGATGACCGGTTTATCTTACTACATGTGCTTCAGAATCGGTTTTCAACTCGGGGAGTACAATATGTGGAGAAATTGCTTGAAGAAGACTTGCTGAAGTCTGGAAGTAAATCCTCAGAAACCAGCATCAGGGCCAGTCTTGAACAGACAACATTGAAAAAATTCCACCCCACACCAAACTCTCCCAGAGGAATTACACTCACCAGGCCTTTGGTAAACTCTCATCCATCTGGTGAATAAAGAGAAAAGTGTGATTCATCTGAAAACAGCACGTGACTTCATTCACTCCACATAAGGTCCACATAAGGTACTCCCGAGCAAATTATAACCGAGCACTCAGAAAAATAATTGCATATTTATTGGGTCATTTCTTTATATTTATAGCCCCTTATCACTGAAAACGTTTTATATTAATCAAAAAAGAATTGAAATACAAAATAATTCTATTAGAAAGCAGATATTTGAATTTTTCTAAGTGGACCATTTTTTTGTAGGGAAGTGTATTACCTTATATCATAAGTAGACAAGTGAAAAGAAAAAACCCGGAACGAATCATTTAAATTTAATTTGGTTAAAAGGTTAAACAAGAACATGGTCAGCTTATCGAAATATGTTCAGTAACAGACCTAAAAACGTAACGATCGATCAGATAATTGTTACGATCACTATTGTAAAAAATTCAGACCTAACTAAATACTATAGTCAGATAGACAAACGACTATATTATATACTATACAAACGTAGATATTAGAAAATAGAACCTCTTCCACTGTGCTCGCAGAATATTTATTTTTTCCCCTTTGGTACTTTTCGAACTATTACTTGGAATGAGATTTATGCTAGAAATAACATTTATAATATGTTTATATATTCGTAAAAATATCTAAAGTCATCTGTTTTTTAATCCCTCAGTTACGAAAGATGACTAGTCAGATGCAACAGAAACGCGAATTGATATTGGAATTGCTGCAACGTGCTTCACTCAGCCCGTGGGCAATCACCGCCATCTGTTCACCACATCTCTCTTGTATTTCCTGGAAAAAATCCCAAATAATTTTTACATTTCATTTCTTCCGGGAATATCTCCCGAATCCCATGACTACTGGGTATCGTAGTGGCCACCATAGGAAATAGGACCATAAAATGTTCCGCCTTTCCGGTGCCCAGTTGGTAGGAAGATATCAATTATGTAGTGTTCTTCCTGGATACTGGTTGATCCAAAGTTAAATGACCTCCCCACCTTAAGGATTTCGTTGACTTTTCTTCCATATCAAAAACCCTTATGTTTTTATGTCTGTCTGCCTGTCTTCTTGTTTAAGAATCCTTTGTTACGAGACAAGAAAGCTTTAATTGTAACCCATTTAATGCTGGTAAGACATGGAAAATATAGAAATCAGCATACAAGGCGATTAAGTGTCATTGATTAATTCATCACTTACTGTTTAAATATATAATTTTTAGCATACAATTTTAACATACTGATTACAATATACAATTTTTGTTTTGTTAAACTATATTTAAAAATAGATTTCTCAACTTTATCTCAATCAGTGTTGTTTTGTTTAGTAGAATTTCGCATGACATTATTTCATCTTTCGTATGCCCATTTCTCTCAGCTGTTGGTGTGCAGGGCATGGGCAATCATATAGTCCAAGAATAAATAATTTTCCAGTGTAAATGAATGGAGTCAGCTTCGCAAGACAAAAAATAATGTAACTCGGATTTAGAAGCAGTGAATCTACACAGGTGGTCTGAAAAGTTTCCGACCTCAACATGAAGATGATAATAAAATGAATA
Organism: Acanthosoma haemorrhoidale; assembly: GCA_930367205.1. Lineage (NCBI taxonomy): Eukaryota > Metazoa > Arthropoda > Insecta > Hemiptera > Acanthosomatidae > Acanthosoma > Acanthosoma haemorrhoidale. Next base: position 32,749,146 of record OV884013.1, on the reverse strand, counting down.
AAAGCTAGTGAAATAAAAGCTAAAATAAAAGCTTTGTTAGGTTGGAAAATTTTCAGACCATATTCTAGCATGCCGATATGAAGTAGACAATGAACATCTGAAATTCAAATGATAAATATGGATACTTATCCAGAGATGCGTAAGCAGCAGAACATACTTACATTACAAACGTTCAGATACTCCATGCCCTTAGCCGAAACATAAATATTTGCTAGTATAATCCGTAGAGAAGACAAATGTTCATGAATATGGAACCCAGCGGAACGTTCCTGGAAGGGGATACATTTTCTAAAGGGGTTATACCCAAGCTTGCATGATTTTTTCTCATGTCATAGTGAAGCTCCTTTTCTCTGGATAAGGGCAATTCATGTATTTATTGCCTCGGGGGGGGGGGGGAATGTCCGCGTTTCACAAATTCTTCTAGGCAGCAGAATTGGTTATTATTACTTATTGTTATTATTATACAGACAATATCTGATTCCGATAAGACGAGCTAGATTTATAACAGAAGCTTGTAGATTTCCTATTGTATTATATTTAATTTATAGAAGCCAAAAAATAAAAAATGATAATAACTGCAGGGGACTCCTCGAGTTTCTTTCAAAACTAATTACATGTTTATGAAAAATTAAATTGTGAACTCTTCGGTATTTTTGACCCAACATAGTTCAGTCTATTTGTTTTGACACTCGAAATAGCTTTTCCAATAAATCGAAATAATTGTGGACATAAAAAAATTGTAACGTCGAACACAACTTCAATGGTTCCATCTTAAAACTGTATTTGTTTTTTTGATATCATTGATTTACCATCTTTAATATGGGACTTAAAATATGGGCAAAAAAATCAGAAATCTTAATCTTAGATAGTTTCTGAGCAGAGACTGAAAAAAATCAAGAAACATAACAGAAGGATCCTGATTTGTTGGAACTGGCATCACCTTAGCCAATATCCTAACACATTCGCAGACTCCTATATTCATTCGCTGCTATCAATGAATTAAAAACTAAAAATTAATATTTAATGATAATATGGTGAGTATATCCTTCCTAACTATATAAATTAATGGTTTGTGGTACTATATTTAATTTTAGTAAGTACATGTTGTAATGATTTTTTTCAACAATATTTGAATTAATCTGAAACATAATATTACGATCAGCCTATTACTCACATGTTTTGTCATTTAAATAAAAAGGATAAATTAATTAAATCAGTTTTATAAATATATTATAACATAACCCCTCTTGCCTACCCTTATTTTATTTTCTAAAATATAATTTTTTTATTGTAGTTAACTTTTGTTAATTACTTTACTAATAATCTTCGTTTGTCTATGCAGTCGTTTGTTTAGGAATATGTCCCTTGTTGATTGCAAAGAGTTGATTTAAATTACTTTAAGTTAGGGGTAATTATTAGACAAGAAGATGCAATAATAATATTTAATAATAAATTGGAAATTCAGTAAAGCTTTATTAAGAACTGAATTGATTATTACTATTTATTGTATACTTATAAATTGACTTGAATGAATGATTTAAAATGAACTGCAACATATAAGTTTAAATTGACATTATAAATGCAAATTATATTACAAAAAATCTTTATGAATCTAACTAGTTAAAATCACAAATTGAAAACCCCATATAATTGTCTTTGAATGTAATAGATTACGTTGATTATTCTTGAGAGTAAAATTGTGCGCTTACTCATTTAGGATGTCTTGAACAGTGGAGGTTGTATCTCTTGAAAAGCGCCCTCTGGTCTTACAGATGGAGAGTACAAAGGAGAGTACGACTGGTCTTGATTAGCCCTATTATCTCAAATTTCATTGGTGTTTGTTTCTCCCTCCATATGGTGGGGTTGAAAAGTAGTTAAGTTGGCTTGAGGACATAGTATTAAGCGACTTTATACTGACGTCATTCTTCCGGTACCTACTCAATCCACAAATCGCACTTCCCCACGATTTCACTGTTCTTAAACTATTTCACCTCAAACAATTTTACATTTAACAAACGGATTAAATATTGTATATAACTAACATAATTGATAAATGAAGATAAGGTGATTTGGAGATTTTTATTATGGGATGGTATTAATTGTTCCTCGACTATTTAATATTTACAATTCCATAATAATATTGCCATAATTAGATTACCATAATAATATATAAGTTTTAAAATATTTTCTGGCCAGGAAATCGTTATGTTGGATGAAAATGAAATATATTATTCAGTCTATGGGACTGAGTTACAGTGGTAATTATTAAGGGTTGTCAGTGCAATGTGGTGGCGGAATGTGCTGGTTCTAAAAAAACAAATACTGGCATATTTCTAACTTGTAGTTATTCTATTAAGGTTTTTTTGGGTTTTGTGGAGTATTTGTTATTTTTTGGAAAATTTTGGTGTTGTCGATAAGTTGCCTGAGAATACAAACTATTAATTACTAAAATATGGAAGGGTGTTTGTACATCTTTTGATCATAATCAATTTTTTAACCCCTCGAAATATCATTTATTAAAAGTTAATAATTTTATACCTGGAAAATTTGATTCCTGAGGGAATTGTATATAATTGCTGGAAATGATTTTGTTATTGTATTAGTAATTAGGTGATGCTTTTGCGATAAATTGAGGTCAACCCAAGGAGTGGAATAGTAACAAATCGCTATTGAGGTCCTTCACCTTGAGTTACATCCTGTTACCTGAGTGTGGCACATTCGCCGATAGCAAGAGGGCATTTTCCGCAATATATTGACGATCGAATTATGCCAAGAGGGCCCGTAGGCTGTGCTTATATTCCAGACGCCCTCACTAACATATTCCGCGTGGCTTTCAAGATACTCCGCCTTTATCGCGAACTTTGGTACACCCGACACCAACTTGTGATGCCATCCAATTCTGTTCACCTCTTCTCAGTTCGCTTAACACGCCAATATCGGGCACTTACTTGAGCTCTACTAGGATGGTATTACCTCGCTTGTTCTCAGAGCGAGGCGGGTCTTGTCGATTTACGGGTCGGATTACACTCCCGCTACCCATACGACATTTTTCCCTTGTCTGCGATTAATATATTTGTCTGGAGCTTGGATAACATTAAGCTATTGACACGAGTGTATCAGAGACCAAGGTCGACAGCCATTAAATAATGCCCAAGCCTTTTGAAAGGTATATCTAATAATAATAAATTTAGTATGGTTAGACAGGTCTTTATTGTTAATTAATAAAAGGCCCAAAATAGCCCTCAGCTGGATGGATTAGGATAGTGTGGAATATGACCGGTAAACATTTCAAGGACTCAAATGCCCGCAGCTGGACATTTTTTCTAATTTTTTTTCTAATCTTAATCTTTAATTTAATAATTTTTTTTTACTTCAATTGAACTAAATTAAATTTTATTAAACAATATAAGGGGCATAGCGTTTGAAAAATAAGTCCGAGAGAGAGAACAAATGAATAACGCTTTATTCACAAAATCTCACAAATTTAGGTTGTGAACGACCTTTGTTTCAACTAACTAGAAAATACATTATAGTATCAACAAGTCTCCGTCATAATATTGATAGCTGTTTTGATATGCATTTGCTAAAATTATAATATTCTTCTAGTATTTTGAAAAGTAGTATTGTGCATGTCGGATCGTCACGAGGGGGGTGCCTGGTTACCCTAGCCCTGGTGACAACTGAGGGTTGTTTGAGTTTATAACCTGGACAATCGTTTCATGACGGCTTTACTATCTGACCTCATTTTTTGATAGGTATGTGCTCCGACAATGCACTATGTTCAAGAGAAGAGGTATAGGGTAGGTTTATAGCTAGTTTATGTGGTCTTGGATTGACCACGAATCTGAAAAATTGTTTTGTATTTTTCATAAAGATATGTCGGTTTCTTTATATTAATTATTTTATTCATCAAAGTGACCACAATAGTGTTTTTTAACTCATTATTTTTTTAAAATATTTATATATAAAATATAATAGGTACATTTATATGTAGCTTATTACATTAGTTTATACTTTTTGGGTTAATTTACAATTTAAATCACACATTACAGACATGTTAAAATTAGATGTGGTTTTATTGATGACTCATATAATGTTTTTTTTATTTCTATTTGTACTATATTTTAGGAATTTGATAAATAAATTGATTAAAGATCTTTTTAATTGGGTTATGCAATTGAAGATAAGTTCTCTGTATTAAAAATGCCTAATCATTTACCTTTCACTGTATTCTAATGATACAATATTAATTTTTACAAGACAATTTTTTTGGGTGAGAGAGAGAGTCTCATTACTTAATTTTATGTACTAGAGCTCGTTAAATATAGTTACCAGGCACCAAAACTCCTTTAAACTAAAAGTGTAATCTGCACTCTTTTAAATGGAAGAAAACCGAAACAAAAGAACCTAGAACTAAAAAGACATAACATTTACACATGAATGTTGCTTAGCGCCGTAAATTCAAAGGGCAAGGCTGCTTTTACATTGCTGTATGCATTCATTCCTTTGCGAAACGTACAAACTGCCCGACAGATCTAAAGCAATCGTCAAAAATAATAAAAAAAAGAAATTACCGTACGAAATAATAAAATAAGAAATAATTTCCTCTCAATATCAACAAATTGAGTTTTACTACGATCACACGGCTACATGAACCTCTAACACTGAATTTATTTATGACATTGCAAAATTAAGAAAATTGTACACATAGCAGTAATATATGTGTTGTGTGAAATGAGTAAACAAGTTAGTAGATACATAATGACATTCATTTTAGTTTCAAAATGATTATTATTAAAAAACGTTGAACTTTCCCGACAACTAAAATTGATTTTCTTTTGGTTGTATGTTTTATGCTCATATTGTCCATACATAGATATAGTAGGTCGATACAATATGTGAAGTGGAATTACCAGTTTCTAGACGGGGAGAAGAGCGCATGGGAATAGAGCACGGATACCATAGGCGGTGGGGATTAACCTAAACGGAAGTCCTGAAACCTTAATCTGCCCAACCCAGGAGTCAATGGTGCCAGTTTAACCATTCTCAGCAAACATGTGGTCACCCAGAGGTTTCTAGCTCGAGGGACTTCTCGTCTGATCCACACTGTGTACTTCAAAGTTTCACTGCTCTCAAACCGTGTCTAATCTAACTCCAATTCTAGCTAGTTAAATTTGTAAACGGAAAGAAGGATTTAAGAAGTGAAGAAACAATATAGATTATAGTCGGACTTTCAAAGTTTTTAATAAACTTATGAAATTGCCGTGAAAAATTTTTTGGATTAGTACATCAAAAATTCTTCCTTTTATCTAGGTCATTTAAAACTGCCTTTTCGAAAAATATAAATAAATTAAAAAAACTAACATATTAATATAGAAAAACCTATTGAGATAGCAAAAGCTATATATTTTAAAATAAATTTAACAGTTTTTACCATTGCAACGTCCTAAAATTCCATAAACGAAATATCCTTCTGAAACTTCCTTTCTCCGGGGTTCACCACACTCATTAAATAAACCTTATCAAAACTATATATATATATACAAGATCTTTATCTGAAAATTTATAATTTTGTTGTATGACATTATTAATTTGGATGAGAAAATTCATTCATACTTGCGCTCAATTTCATACTAATATTCAAACAATATATAGCTTCACATTAGGCTCCGGAACTCCCCCACTCACAATTTCCCTAGATAGTTGGTGGAAGGCCTAGGAGCTGGGGGGAGATCCCTCGCCTCCCCTATTTGTCCGTTTCGCCACATGACCAGAGAGAAGGGAATGGTAGCTAATACCCCATGACATATTTATCTAATCACAATAAAAACCTGTTACCGTTTTAGGCGACGAGTAGGATTCTAAGGATGAGCGGAGCTGGATAAGGAGTTGACAAAAGGATAGGTTTTGATGGAATCTGCGAAATCTTGATGGTATGAAGTCTAGGACAGTTGGTGCGTGGAGATTCCTGTAAAGAGGTGAGTTTGTAATGCAAAAGGGTGCACAGTTCGGAGGACTTTGTATCGCAATGTTTAGATCAAAGGTCTGGATGTCCACCGTAGTTCCTAATTTTATCAACTGTTTGTATAAGTGAAGTTTGTTTTCTAGTATGAGGTTAGACTTGCTGTTAAGTACTCTACATAACTGTCCGAACTGAAATGGACAGATCTAATTCTTGTCTCATCAATGCCAATGAAGGAAAATGCGTTTAAGCCACTTTTATTTTTTAATGAGGATCATGACCATCCAAACCCTTTAATTCGATACACCTTCCCACGTAGAATACCGTTAGATAAAAGGCTGACTTTGAGCACTTAAAGACTTAAGAGTTAGTAATTTAAAAGTAGAAAGTTAAAGTAAATTGAGCGTCCTAAAACCGTAAATTTTTCTATCCAACTGAATCGCTGTCACTTTTCAAATTTAAGCACTGCATGTTTGACAGCTAAGAAGTGGTGCGGAATTGTCGTTGGATCAGCCATTACAGGGATTATATTATGAACTAGAATACTCACCATGTAGTTGACTATGGGAATGAAGACTGGGCCCAGCATACCTGCCACACTGGAGGTGGACATACCTAGGCCTCGGACCACAGTCGGGTACAGCTCAGATGCCATCAGGGGAAGAACCACGTAGGAGGAGGATATCCCCATCTTCCCGATGCAGTAGAGTACCAGGGTGGTCATGTCGTCTGCAAGGAAGACGTAAAGTTAGTGTGTATTTAATTTTCAATGACACAAGTATTATAAACAAAGTTACTATTAGAATCAAACATCAGTTGCTTCCTTTTTTTTCACAATGGGGTTTTAGTGAGTATACAACTAAGCTACCTTGATATAGGATACCTTTCTGGTTTATTTTAATAGGATCAGCATGGTTACGTAATAAGAGTTTTGGGTACAATTTGTAAAGTTATACAGGGCTTATGTTTCCCTTCAACCCTTGGTTGGATTCTAAGGATCACAATTATGAACTACACTGTACAATATTTTACAGATTTATCAAGACATCATTAAATTGAAGAAGCAAGAAATTGATTGAAAAGAGCCGGTAACAAATCCAGACCTGTATTAGGACAGCTGATCATTTTCTATAAACTCGTTATTTTCAATCAACAAAAAAAAAATGTAAATAATTTTTTTAACCCAAAATAATACATCCTGAGATATTACTGATTACTTATTTATTCAAGTAGCTACTCATTTAAGCTTACGCGGGTGAATCGAGCACGACCTGAAATCGCCATATAAATGCTGACCAAGATGAAGATGATATGCTGATGGGTTTGAATCCCGACTTTTCTTTCATTAGCTGCTTTGTAAGACAGAATGGCTCTCAAAAAGACTACGTGGTAGCTCTTATCTACATCGAGCTAACATACTTGAGAGCTAACTTTCTCCTGCAGCCTCCCCAAAACCAATTTGAGAGTTTTCTACAGCGGTTTCGCTGGAGTGAAAATGTGAAAATAATCTCCAAATCAGTAAGTGAAGCGTACGGGGAGATAGGCTATCGTGACCTACACCATTTCCTGCTTATCTGAACCGCTTATATGTACTTATCGACCAGATCTACACTGATGTCAAGCAGCCCCAATCTTATCAAGACTACTCCAAATGTTACGGGTTTTTTTCTATATTAGATAATCATGATATATTTTACAATAGTCTGAGTGGCCTTGCCATTTTTCGCAGTTAAAAGGAATTTTTTTTATATCGTCCAAAATTTGTTACCAGGTATAATTGTGATAACAACACAATTCTTTATTGCTTACAATTACATTTGTTTAGTCTACAATTTTTTATTCGCTAATTTGGTATTATGGTGATGGAATTGTGAACCCTGAAGGAAGGAAGAAAAGGTATAATATAAGAGAATATGGCTTAGTGATTGACAGAGGTTAATTCGAAGGAGTCAGTAGATTTGTGAACATAATATTTTTACAGGGACATTAGGGGTCGTGGAGTATGACGCAGGGATATTATTGGCTGAAGTAAGGGATTATCATGACCAGAAGTAGAAGTGAAAGCTATATAGCATAATAGCTATTTTAGGCAAGGGAGTGAGAAATGTTATACTTAGGTAGGTCACAATAGAGTGTTCGATTGGAAACTCAGAAAGGGTGATTATTCTAAAGAGTTTTGACTGAAGGGAAGACATTTTTTTAATGAAGGGTGGTTTAGCTGATCAACAAAGTTGTTGTCTATATTTCATTGTTTGTTTAATAGTTGAGTAATGCTACTGTATAACGTAGGTTTGGATCTGTTGTGCGGCAGTGTTTGAGGCGGTTTGTATCGGCTGTTAACCTCTTCCCGCTTTCATGAGATGTGTAAAGTGAATTTCTGGAAACATACATCAAGGAAATTAGGACTATAAGAGATGAAGGAACTATGTCGTGTCTAAGCCTGAGTTCAAATCGGATTTTCCACGTTAGTTTTCTAACCTCACAGCAGCTAGACAGCTCACTGAAAATCGCATTGATAACTCCAAACTTGTTTTTGTCAAGAAGAATGAGCAGTTTCTATTCGAACGGAAATTCAAAACTTTTGTTCTCAAATAGTTTCTTACTATTAATGGTAGTTTGACTCCGTTTGATTTGGAAAAGCTTGAAGATTACTAAAGTAAAACAGGAGAGACCGTTTTGACGTTTCATTTTTTTCAAGCTCCTATTATGCTATTTTAGGCATCGTATTCTTAGATATAATGGAGTAAACCTTAAAATTTCAGATAGATTGAATAGTATCTACGATTGCTATCGAAAATAACATGGAAAGACCACTGCCCCGTACTCGTTGATAGTAAAGCCTTTTTTTTTTTTGTAAATTTTTCAAAAATTGATGATTTATATACAAGTAAATATAGTAAGAATCATTGGACATACTGACGTCCAGAAAAGAAAAATAGGAAATAAGGTATGTTACAATATATTTATATTCTTCATCTAGAGTGATTTTTCTTGAATTGGTCCCCACCACCATGTCAATAGTGGAAATGTTCTTTATTCTTTAGTATAATTCTTCTAGAATAATTTCAAAATAACCAATCACTATGAACTATCAACGGGATTACGACCAACGGGCTATGCGCAAACTAACTAACCTTCCCTCTTCAACGCCACCTTTCTCGCTCTCATATATGGAGTTGTCGGGAATTGGATGTCCCCAAGGAGGGAGGACGTCTACCACGGGTTAGGATAACTACAACCCGGCCGCTGTCCGGCAAGCTCAAGAAAGAGATAAAATGGTGGACCGGTGGTCTTTGACTTTTGCTGGCGGCCTAGTCGGGGGGCAGCTTTATTCGTATTGATCTGACTCCATAAGATCTTAGAAGGTGGGCCCCGACAAAGGACTATGTTCAGAAGAAGAGGAACAGGTTAGGTTTAATAGGTAGTTTATGTGGTCGTGGAATGACTTGGTATCTAAGGGTAGGCGATAACCATCGGGATCCCTAAGGCAAGTGTGAACCGGAGAGAGGCAGACTGGATCGCCGTGGGAGACGCTACTAGTAAAGTTTGCAGGACCATGGTAACCGTCGTCCGCGAGGAAGAGGTCTCTTCCAAGGAGGTGCTAGTTTTAGCGAGACGAAGGCAGAGATTCCCACTAGGATGGTATGGGTCTGACAATGCCGGACTAAATCATAGGAATGTTAGGAAAGAGAGATGCAGAGGTAGTTGAATAAGAAAACCATGGTCCGAGTAGAGCAGCAAGCACCAGTGCAGAGAGAGAGAGGGGGAGAGAGAGAGAGAGAGAGAGAGAGAGAGAGAGAGAGAGAGAGAGAGTGAGGGAGAGAGAAAGAGAGATAGAGAGATAATAGTGTTCCTCAGTTATCAGGTTCTTAGAGTCTGTCGAATGCTTTTTTTTTTTTTTTTTTTTTTTTCTAGACCTTTTTACTAATAACATTTTTAAAAATTTACAATTTTCAATCACAAAATTCAATTTAACAATTCACCTCTTTCTACGATGCGTTGATGTATTCGACGGAGGCTGGGTTACATAACAATATCAGATTGACGTTAAAATTGCAATGCAATGTATAAATGGTGATGGGGCTCACTTTCTGTTTACAGTTTGGGAGAAACGTTACAAACTTAAACCTAAACCTAGAACCTAAGACTAAAGCGTTCCTACCGCGACAGCGTCCTGTCATCGATGGGGGAACGAAGCGGGGGTTATCGCGTTAAACACCGAGTTTGTCAGTCATTGCAGGGAGTCGAAACATTTGATATGTTTACGTTGAATGAATTCATCCACCGTAAGATCTCGTGAAGCTCACTGTTGCCCCGCTGCTCGAATGAAGTATTTCTGACCACTTTCATCAGCATACCGTGTTGGAGTCGTCGAGCTGTCGTATACGTCAGATGATGAAAAAATGGTGCACCATACAGCAGAGTAGGCCTGAGTACACTCTTGTAAATCATTAGCCTTTAGACGCAGTGATAGATTGGGGGAAGTTAAATAAATGCATAAGATTTAAGACTTTGTGCGAGTTTGCTTCAACTTCTTCGAAAAATGGTTACTAAAACGGGGGTGTCTGTCCATTTTAATTCCCAGATATACTAGGTTGTTGGCTGATGGGTTTTCCTTCGTTCCTACTATGTAGCTAGTAGGGAGCGGGCTTTTTCCCTTTTGTAAAGAGAAAATTACACAGCCAGTCTTACCCGCGTTTACAGAGATATTGAGTCTCCCCAATCTCTCACTTATCTGGTTAGAGGCTACTTCAGCCTGTTTTAGAGCTACCTTGGCACTCATGCTTCTACTGTACACCACTATGTCATCTGCAAAAGCAGCAACTGTGGTATTATTGTACCGGGCTCCAACAATCTCAGATGTGTATACGTTGAATAGTACAGGGGAAAAGACGGCTCCTTGCGGACTCCACAGGTCAGTGGCACAGCTTCGAAGAAGCTATCACCGACCCACACCCACAGCGATCTGTTTTTCAGGAAGCTAGTCAGAATTGAATACAGTTGTTCCGGGCATTCCCGGTCGCAGAGCAATTAACAGTGTCCCGTGAGACACCGAGTCGAATGCTTGGGTGCAATCAATGGAAATCATTGCCGTGGCTATGTTTCTATTTATGTTATGGCTAACTTCTGACTGCACCTTCAGAAGGGGGTGCTCTGCGCTCATACTGGATTGGAATCCAGTCTGTTCTAGCGGAATGATGTCGTTTTCCGAGCAGTAATCTTTGAGATAATTCAAAAGAATTTTCTCAAAAATTTTCCCCATCGGGCGGTAGCGGGCTGGGCGATCTCCGCTGTTTTCCAGAGTTTCATCAAGCCCCGGATGTACGTTTTGAGAGAATTCAATATGACCTTGGCTTGATGATCTCTCATCCTGTATCATCTATTCTTCCCATTGTTGCGCAAGGGAATAATTTTAAGAATATGGTCTGGAGGTGGTCGTAGGGAAGGTGGCATGGGGGTAAACTTCGGGATCACAGTGTCATGATCACATCAGTTATGAAAGTTAGTTGAAGATCTACTTCTTCTTTCGTGCGCAGAATTGGTATCGTATGCAGGTTATGGTAAATTTGTGACAGATACAGCTCCCAGTCGGCACGATGGTAGTCGTATCTCGTGGGGCGAGGGGTCACCACTGTACCATCCACTGCATACAGTACTGGCCTGTGGTCAGACGTAATAAAGTCTAGAGAGGTGCAAATAGTGATACGACGGGGTTGTCTTGTCAGTAGTAAGTCAATTGTCAAGGTAGCCTGCGGGTTACTTCTATTGGGGCGTTCTCACTAGGAGTCCCCCAGTCCTGTTTGTTGCGGTATTATACCACATAGTATGTTTTGGATTGAGACCTCCTACCACCCAGTGGTTAGACCTCTGCGCACATTGGTGTAGCAAATCTGAGCACTACTGCAGAGACGCGTACGGTCGTTTGTATAGGGCGGTAAGGTAAATGGGTCTCCCCAGATTTACCTTAACTGTCAAGTGGTGAAGCTTGGGATCTGTTGTCGTCAATGGTGAAGCCACTTTCTTCCAATTGACACCAAGGCGTATAGCAATTAAAACGCCTCCGTAACCGTTAACCCTTTTAATGGCAGTTGAATAACCTTTAATGTGGAACGACTGTGCAGATACCCTAGTGTCTGTCAAAACTACAATATCTCGTCGGTAGAGTGCTAACAACACTTCTACCTCATCTATTTTGGTCATGAGACCATCACAGTTAAAATTTAGTATATGGTGATCTACCTTTTTTGTTGATTACCAGATATTATAGCCATGAACATTTGGCTACAAAAATTGACTAGGGCAGTTACCCATTTCGGCCCACATTCAAGGTCTTGACGTTGGTCGTTTGTCAAAAACTTTAGTCTAGGATCTAGGTACTTACTCAAAGTACGTCGTCAGTTGGATGCGTCTTCAGTACTGTCATGGAATCTGGTCGATGTGGTGGGAGCCGTTCTTGATAATGTGGGAGCCACTCTCGACGTGGAGACGGCAAAGGGTGCCCTGTAAGCAACAAGATATGCTACCTTGGGATCACCCTCGGTAGACACTTGTCGTTCACAACACATCTCGGCAAGAAGTTAAAGAGTGTTAGGAAGAAATTCCTCAGCCTCGGACACCTACTTCTCAGCCCGGCTTTATCGGTACGCCTCAAGCTGCTGATATACCAGAGCGTCCTAAGACCTGCTTTGATGTATGGGACCCCTCTTTTCAAGTAATGACTCCTAACACTCTCAAAACGCTCCAGCAATTTCAGAACAGAGTTCTCCACACCTCCCTCAAACATACCCTGTTCGACCGAATGAAGGCAGACGAGATGCACAACAAATTTGAAGTACTCACCATTCAAGACTTCATCAAGAGAAGGCACATCAAATTTTTCGACTCACTCCGACACAGCCATAACCCACTATTCTCCCACCTTCAACCACCACCAATGCCCGTCAGATGGAAGCACTACTGGACCACCGAAGCCAGGAGACAGATGGACGTGATTGAACCCTAGCCCCCTGACGGAGACTGAAGATCTACACTCACCCGAGAGATCAAGACTGATCTCCCGGCCGACTCAACCGAAGCTACAAGACCACATCTACCTGTTTAAGCAGGGCAGAGAGGCCGACTTATTTCAGGCTTGACCTGGCCGACTACAAACCCTTGCCTAGGTACCCCTAGGCTCCACCCTCGGTAGACTCTCACTACCTTCCTGATTCCACCCACCTCCCTTAGGCACTCCACACCCTATATCCTTTTCATACATCCTTCAAATGGGGGACTCCCCTTAGTGAAAGGCACCCATCAGCTCAAAATAATTTTCCTGGTGAAGCTGGTTTCAGTTTCATGAGTGGCTCGTCCTGTCGTTGCCTCCTCTGCTGGGGCTGCCGTCTGTCGTGGGTTGGTCTCATCCTGGCGGAAGCTCTTTTCTCTTGGCACAGCCTCGTCGCAGGTAGAGCACTTGAGTGGGTCTGTCTCATTTCTGGGGCACTTCGTGAGATCCTTGTGGGGATTTAGTGAATGGCCGAACCACTGGCAACGGTAGCATTGAGGAGCCCCCCTCTGTTCCTTAAAAGTCACCGCTCTGATGATCATGTGATTTATGGGACGTATCTTCTTCATTTTGCTGAGCGTTATATGGTTATGTTTATGTCCTCCTGGACATCTAGTCCAAGAATAAGAAATTTCTTATTCTTGGTGCCACCACTCGGGGCGAAGGAGTGGTACTCTTTTCCTACCTAGTTTAACAACTCCACAACGTGGATCCTCTCTTCCTCCGCTTCTGGGCAGATTGTCATCCCCTCTTTCGTCTTCTTTAAGGCGAAACGATGTATATCTGCATTCTTCAGCGTTTGGGCTAAAGAAATAGTTGTCTCTCCTGAGACAAAAATTGGCGTTGGCTTCTTTGGCACTTGAGCCACGGGATTTGGGCTACCAGGCACACCAGCGGTGAGGGGGTATCCTACCTAGTGCCTGCGGCTGTTTCGTACACTAGCTTCCCCCTCTCTTAACTGGCAGGGTTTTTTTATTATTAAAATATGGAAACATAGGTAGATATTTCCTGAACCGAGAATAGGGGAACTTCTAATTATTCGTGATAAAGAGGTTGACACAACAGGAGGTATGTTTTCTAATGTTGTAGTACTTGAAGATGATGGTTTTAGCCATGGAAAGCATTAACAATATTAGAAATAATAAAACACTGCGGACAAAAGTTGCTTAAATTAATTACTCTCACTCCCTTGTATGACTGTAAAGTAGTTGTAAAAGAGATAACAATATTAGAAGAGAATCAAAAATCTTAGTGCCAGGATTGAAGGAAAATGGTCAACTTGAAATCTTGTTCTGAAATCCTGAAACACTTCATTTAAAAAGTTTTGTTTTTCGAGATTCCATATTTTTAATTGGAAAGTTAGATATTACGAAAACCTTATCCTTGACCACTTTTGAAAATAGTTGTTTAAATAGAAACATTACCTGACCATTCTTCAAAATTATTATTTTAAACTGTGAGATAATGTCTCAGTTACTAGTGGCTCGAAAGGAAGCCAGAGAGACAAATCTGAATAGGATCCTACCATCCACCTAACCCGATTCAATTCAATTTGCAAAGGCGTCTTTGTGCCACGTCCTACTATAGCTCAGCACGTCGAACCTTTATATCATGCCAAAGTGTATTCATAAGTTATCTTGATTTTTTTAGTGAGAAAAACAATTTTCATATAAAAATTGTGGTTATATCAAATGTTATGATGCCACTCCTTTTACAAGAGGCACTTTGGGATACATGTCGTGGAGGTTTTTTTTTTATAAATAGGTATGGATGTGAATGTTTAGCTCATTTAGTTTTTTATAGAAAAAACTACTTTATATTGAGACCATGTACATCATGAATAAATATAATAATACTATAATATAATAATATAATACAATATTAAATCAATTTATGCGTAAAAAAAAAAAAAGTAAAATAAAGTCTACACCTCAGTTAAGCAATGCCCCCCCCCCCGAAAAGGAAACATTCGAGAAAACGTTTCCGAAAATGAATGCTTGATTCGTATGAAAAATAAAGGAAAATGAAACAGATAAAAAATGGGTCTAAAACAGTGTTAAATCAAAAAGAAAATCATGGTATTCACAAATAAAAGATGAAGCGATAGCAACAGGTATAAATATTTCGTTTTCTAGCAAACTTCTGTCTTGACGGTGACCAGATATTACTGTAGGGTAACTTTAAAGGCATGTACGTCATCCTAACATGGTGGATGGCACGAAGGAGAACATTCCCAAAGTTCTGAATATAGCACGAAGATTTGAAGGACAGGAGATTTGTTTGGGTGATGAGAAATATTGGTTTGGAAAAGGAGGTATCGTCTATGGAAGCCGTGCAAGAAGTACACTAACTCAAAGTAGAGATTAAGTAGTGGATTCCAAAGACAAATGTTACTCGCTTGATTCTGTCCTCAAGTCCTGGCGAAAGATCCCAGTGTAAAACACAATCATAGTCAAAGTCCACGAGAAAGGATACTGGAGTCTGCGGGTAAGCTTGGGAAGGAGCTTAAGGGTGGGTACTTATAACTGGTGGGAGATTCGACAAAGGTTTGGCCAATGGTAATGCTTAAGGTACACATTTTTGCTTATGTGATCTGATAAATGTCTCAGTTAGAGTTTAAAAAATGTCAGTGCTGCTAATTGATAAAAATAAATGTAATTTACTTGTCTCAGTTTTTTGAAAATATGTTTTTATTATAATTTTAAGGAGATTTTGTGGAATGAATATTAATTTGTCTGCACTGACTAGGTCCTTTGTCATTCTTTTATTTTTTTTATTCCATGTGGTGGTTTTATTTGCTATGTTAATGTTTTTTAAATATTTACTTTGGAGTGATCTAACACTGTGTGTGTTACAGCCATATTTGTTAGCTCTGCTTAAATATTTAAAGTGTTCAATATCCCTCTATCTTTTTGGACCGGACTGTTAATGTTGTTTGATATGATATGGGATCTCAGTATTTCCTCCTCTAAATATTTTAACTGCACTGTTCTTATTCCGGGAATCGTAGTTAGGTCGTTACTGTAGGCCTCCATGACATAATTTGTCACAAATGGAAACACCTACCATATTACAGAATATAACCGATAAATTAAATTAGATTTTTGGAACTCTAGATAAACATCGAAGACAAAATCATCTTTGAGTGCGTGTGTAAATTTTAGTTAGATTGACAACTTTATAACGGTGATCGATTATAGAGAGACAATATTGACTCTACCGCGATTCGAACAAGAGCAATTGTCTATGTAAAAGAGCGTTAATTTATTCTTTATGTATTTACCTGTATTATATTAATACCATTGTAATATTCAAAGTGTTCCTAGGACTTACTAGCATACTCAGTTGTAATTAACTCAGCGTACCTGAGCAGACTACCTAATTTAAAAATATTATTTTGAAATAAAGTGAATTTATCTTTGATTGGATCCAGCCCCTTACAATTCAAGTAAATCGGATGTCCTCCCCGGGAATCGAGCATCGGTACTTTTCATATCGAAGACATCCATCAGGTTTAACGGTCAGCCCGCAATCAGTCAGTCGCATGAATTAGACATAACTCGTAGAAGAGATTACGTCCGGATGAAGAAATACATCGGTCTTGCGCAAGTTGATTCCCTGCAGATCTATCAGCCTTGTGCAAGAAGCTGTTCCCAGTCCTTAATGACAAAAGTTTCTGCTACCAATAGGCCTGTTACCAGTTTGATATTAGCCGGCCCTTTCAGCCAACTTGTACCAATTCTATTTCGCTCAGAAATATCTTCATTATGTACCTCTAGCTATTGGCGAAAATTCATGGTTTGCTTTAAAATGAGCTAGAGCGATGAAAAAAATTAATGTCCGTGGAATGAAAAAAAGTCTTGTCAGGTTCCTTGATCAGGTTTGATATGAGTAATAATTTACTGAACATAGTAATGAAAATAATAAAAATACTTAAAATGCCGCAGACGGTCAGTAATTCTTTTATTTGGAGCTCCATGGAAATAAATTGGTTGCTCCTGATTTCCGGCTTACCAACCCTGAATATGAGTGCAATAAGGTGTCAAACTGCAATTTAATCAATAATAATAATGCGATATTTTTATGAAATAGATAATAGAAAAAGTGAACAGTTTTTTAACAAATGAAACGAAATTTACTAATTTATTTTGGGACCTTGTCTGGAGGGAATGACACAAAAGTAAAAAACACAAAAACCTGCCTATTTTACTTAAGAAATGATTTTTATCATAAATGAATAAAAATAAGAAGACAAATTAGAAGTCGAATCTAAATTAAATATCACTGAAACCGTTAAAGAGAAGGTTTTTGAAGGATTGAGAAATCGCAGTTTCAGGGTAGTTTATAGTTGTAACTGATCATAATAATTTGTTGATAAATAAATAATTTATTTTTCTTAATTTCGCCTTGTTGTTATAAATTATGGAAAGCAGTGTAGACTGCTTAAATGAACATATTTACAATAGGTTTTAATTATTTTACAATGCGATTTGTGATTGTTACAAACCTATAATACACATTGTACATTCATTGTCTTAACATGCTTAAATGCGATGGGGTTCTCCTTATGAATCGTAGACTTAAAACTAATTTACATCTAACAACGAAATCTTAACCTAATTTTCCCCGACAGTCTGTTGCCATCGATGTGAGAATGGTGGTGGGGTCATAGTGTTAATCACTGGGTTTGTTAGGTGCTGCAACGAGTCAAAAAACTTGATGTGTCTCCGGTGGATGATAATAAATAAACAATATTTTCTGAGAGGGTAAGAAGATTAAAGCTCACATTAACATTTCGAAAAATGACAAAGCAGAATTAGAATAGTAACCTATATATAATAGTTGAACAGGATGTTCTCAGAAAGTATATATAAGGGGCCAAAATTAAACCACAACACCCCTTTATAGGTTAAATTACTAAAGTCAATTGCTGTTGTACAGCATTTACTAGTTACCATTTAATACAGACAATATTCGGACTCACCATGCTGGGACAAGACTGTGGCCAGACACGCGACCCCTCCGATGAGCATGCTGATGCAGAGGGTCCACCTCCGCCCGAGATGTTCCACGCTGGGCCACAGCACCAGGTACGTCGGCAGCTCCACGGCTCCGGCCAACAAGAAGTTGAGGAATTCATCGCCTCCCAGTTTGGCCGCGTAGTAAGACAGGCCCACGTAGACGCTGGTGTTGGTGAACCTAGAACACATGTGTTCGTGTCAGGGGGTGCTGAGAACTTCTGCTTAAAGTCCGCGTGCTAAACTTCACAGTTATACCGTCTCAACACTATTGTTGGACATAAACAATGCCTTTTAAATAATAATTGTTGAAAAGTAATAGAGAGATTACACCCTGGCATTAAGGAAAGCATGGTCGAGCTCATTATTGCTATATATATAAATATAGAATTCCGAGTTGAGTGAGGTTCAAGAAATTGAGCAAGTTGGTGGTAAACACACATTTGGAGTTCATAAAACGGAGACCGAAAGAAGAGAGTGGTCATTGAAAATTGAGCCATGAGACCCATCTCCATGAACTACTATACAGTTTTTCTCAGCTCATCCCTAACAAATTAAAAAAAAATCAGTGTTTCTTCATCAAACAGCTTCTGTTTATTTAATTATATTTTCCCTTACAACTCCCCATCAAGGACTACAAAACGGGCTGGCGTATTGCGAGCCACTCAATTAAATTTATGGAAATGAAATAAATGGATTATTCATCCAGGGATTTGAATCCAGAAAAATTAACAGATTCATGGAGTGTCACTTTTCATCATACATTATTTCATTTTTTAAGTGAGACCCAAGTTGATGATAGTATTCGCTTCGGTAAATCTATACCATATTATAAAAAAAAGAACTATTTTTGAATTTATTTTTAAATTCCAATCTATTGTTGAAAATAATTCAGTGATTTTAATTGTTATACCTTAATGAATCAATATTTACTTAAAACGAACAAATTCACTTTATTGTTAATGCTATTAAAGTCTACTGGATACATGGAACATTTGAGTAATCGTAACCAACATTCCAGAGACGATTTGATTCCAAGGAATATTTTTAAAGGTTCATTTTCTAATTCTTCATAGAAATCACCCCATTTCAAAACAAAAATCCTTGTTGTCAGCCTTAAGAACTAAATTAGAAAAAATCTTCTGGTACTATATCTTATGAATAAACACATAGATAACAAACATGTTTAGTTGGATGCTTACCATATGAAGGTGATAATGATGGTCTTCCTCCTGAGGTTTGGTGTCCTGAAGAGATCCAGTACTCCATAGCTCGGCTCTCGGCCACTCTTGTCCTTCGAGAACCTTTCAACTTGGTACTTCCTCTGCCACGAAACACAAGAAAATCTATTAAATAATAAATTTTATTTCGCAATCCTTAATTTATAGTGTTTTCCACAAATCAGGTATAGGTACGAATCTGGTATAAATATGTTTATTGGACCTATTGCCTGTTTGGACAAAAATGGTGGATGGGCGGAATTCGATATGGATGACTCAGATACTTTTATTGGATACTGCAGTTGCAGGAGCTGAGAACATCCTTTTGTCATTCAGTCCCGGATGTCACTATCATTTTGTCATTCGCTAATAATTATCGTGTATTTATTAAGATTATTTACAAATACTTAATTTCTCTCTGTAAAGTTGTTGGTAATCTAGCCTGTGTTATACACAATGCCAATGAGTGGCTGTTTCTTATTTTTTTATTTTACTGATAAGATTTTTTTTAAAGAAGAATATTTTTGGATTTTTTGAAATTTACTGTCAATAAAGTACAGCTGCTGAAAGTTCTTGTGAATACGTAAGTTACGGTTTTACTGTGAAAATCCCCCCGTATTCTAGATCTTTTAAAACAATTTATATTATCCCCGACATTAAAAATTTTTAAATAAAAGATTTTTCACAGAAATAATCTACATGAAATGATTTTTTAAATCATAAAATTGAAAACTGTTCATATGGCTCAAGTTTATATTAGTCTATTACATGATTAATAACCTAGTAAAACATTTAATTAAATTAATTAAATATAGGGGTGAATATAAGAGTGCCCCCAGACCTCTTTTCCTCGCCGATTCTTTCACCATACCGTTCAAGGAATGAAATTGTTGATAATAGGAATTACTTGTTATCCAGTATCAGTAGTACACACATGTGTGTACCTGTTTCTGGGCTATATTTTTTTTATCGAAAGTTTTATTATAATATAAAAATTATAATTTTATAAGTTTTGTCAATAAAGTTTTTCAATCAATGAGGAGACGAAGCTGACCCATTTAACATTAATACTTAGAAATGATTTGATTATATTCAGAGTCTTTACAGCTAGAAGTCAAGTATATACTTATAAATCAACCTAAATGACATAACCTACAGAATTATAATTTTAGAGATTACTCCAGTTTCTCCAATCATGTTCTGAGTATCTGTGGCTCTCGCGCTCTTGGTCAGGCTCCCCTGGCTCGTAGCCAGTGGCGTGGCTGTCGAAGGGGTGTGGGGGACTTCCCAAGACTCCGCTTCCTCTTTCGCACGTGACGGAAGTGACAACCATATGGATTCGGGAGATCTCTGAGTTGTTTGTAAATACTGTATGAATGAGCGAGTGAATGAAAATTGTAAATATGGTATGAATGAGAACATTTATCACAATCACTAATTGCCCAATAAGGCAGACTCACAATAAAGAAGTTTCTTGTAGAGATCGCTATGTTAGTAAGAAAAGTTACTAGATTTTATGACATGATTCTTTTTACCGTCCTCTACTTTCGGTGAACAGACTTAAAAAAGTTCTACAGGAAAGCTCTGTGTAGGCGCCTTTATTCTGGCCGGAAGTTCGGTTCGATAGCGATCATTCATAAAGGAGTTTCCGGAACTATTATGAAAGTTGACGACAATGGAGCACGCACAAAACAGTCCAATGACTTATGTAGACTATAACCTTGCTTAAGTCGTGAAGAAATATCTCTTTAATATGAGAGATTTAACATTGAATTTATTATTGATTTTACTGTGACCATGAATATTTACGTTGAAAGGTTTCTTTACTATTGTTGATGTTAGCTCTCATTGAGTCTGTCTGTCGCGTTAATTGCAGGTGCTCTGGTTTACTTACTCTCGATACATGACTGGAGAAACGTACTATTTTTTTTTAATTTTTATTATATTACAAAAAAGTATTATAAGAGTATTATATTACAAAAAAAAAATTACCTTATTATGAACTATACAGGACAATGATCTATTGCAAAAAAACCCTGTTAATTTTAAAACCTTCTGCAAGGTCAAATGGAATAGTTTGTATTTGAACCTTCTTATTATAAAAACTGTCAATTTAAACTAAAACTTGACTAGACACACTAAAATAGAGCGTCTAAAAATTAACTCTAATATAATTCATAGTTACATTACATGTTTTTCTTTTTTCTATCTGTACCTTATGTTAATGAAGATTGGCCTGCAGGAAGTGGTTCCGTATAACGAATGCAATCTTTTCATAATTTAGTAGGTAAGAGGAGGGGGAGGGAGACAGGCGGAGGGGGGGGGGAGAAGATTCGCCCTCAGGCAGTTTTCCATTTCCATGCTAATGTTGCCGCCATATCTGCTTAAAGCAGATCCGTTCAGTCTGTTTGAAAATATCTGATGCGCAGGGAAAGAAAGGCTTGTCATAGATTGGTTAACCTCGTTTGTGGCTGTTTAAGTGACGGATTCCCCATGTGGAAGACATGGACTAAAATCGTTTGGCGAGGTGAAATTTTCGTCTCCAAAAATTACTAATAAACGAGCTGACAAATGAACATCATCTGTAACCATTTAAAGTAACAACAAAATAAAATAAAACCATAATGTGAAACCGTAAAGTAAAACATTCACACCATTGGGTGTGAATTATAAACCATTACTAAACTGGGCGATAAGGGGCTTATTTAAGAGACAATACCGCACGCAGGTATTTGAAAGTGTCTGTTGGTAGAAACTGCCAATGAAAAACCAACCAAGAATCATAATTTGATGGACATGTCGGATGACAGACAATGAAATCTTTTGTGTGTGATGATATAGAACCAGAAGAACCGGGTGAGAAAAAATAAGTTAGCAGCATGGATTACCCAGAACAATGAATTAGAAATCGAAAAGTGGTAGCAAGGTCCAGTGACTACTAGTGGAAGCTGGCCCAGGAGGTCATAACTTACAATCTGGTTGTTGCGTTGAGGACGTAAGTGAGTTCTTTCTGGGCAGAAAAGAAGGTCTTTCACACTTTCAACATTTAAGGATTAGCAATAAAATATATCTTTGTTCTGTGAAATAGTCCCCTTTGTCTGGGCTAATTGAGGAGTTAATTTAAGAATATAAAATAAAAGGATGCAACAATAAAACAATTATTCATTATGGAATTGATTGACTTGCCTCTATGTGTCCTATATCTTATTCTTTTTTTAGGAAGCAAGGAGACGGGTATTAAATGAGGATTAGTAACTTTTGATATCTGAAAAGCGCCCTATGATATTGCATTAATCATAAACTTGGACTGAGAGTTAACACAGAACAGTCGGAACAGTTGTGACACAAAGGGTCCTACGCAAGGCGAAGGGAGGACAACATAGTACCAAAAAAAAGTGCCACTAGTCCAGGAGATCGGTCACCATGGGGGGAAATAGGGTCTGGAGGGCCATATGCCTCATGGTAAAATAAAAAATGTTTGTATTAATTTATATTTATACAATTTTAATTGTTACGTTTCCTTAGAACAAAAGTAATCTCTAACGCAGAAACTGAAATAAAAAAAATATACATAATTTAATAATGGGGATAGTAAAATAATAATTAAGTAACAAATGAATGTTTCAATTAGATATTATGTATTTTCATTTATTACTATCAGAGGAGAGAAAGAACTCGAAGGGTCTAAATTTGAATGGCGAACTTGGAATGATAGATGCCCACCAATGATGGAAAAAATATAACCGATAGGAAAAAAATGAACAAGGAACATATTTGAACTGAGGCTTTGTGGAAAAGGCCAAAATGAAATGTTTACTAACGTGCCCCAGCGTTTTTTCATATCACTGCAACTGTACTCTGTTTTGAGTTTATTAAGCTCGTTGTTTTGTTCAGAGAGATTAAGGTACACAGACAACTGAACAGCAAAGATATAAATCCAGATTGCAGACTATACCGGCGCGAAAGCGGTCTGGCCCGGTGCCAAAACCGAGATGTAGGCCGGTGTGGAGCTTTGCATTAACAAGGTGTAGTCCATTCCTTCCTACCTCAGTGTGCTCCCACTTCTACCTCTCTGTTCATCTCCGAATATGCTTTTTATGCTCCGATTAATCTTAAGTCTTCTCAATCACTTCTGAGGAACAGAATTTATTTTTTTATGAAGCCTTCAATAAATAAACTCCCCTCCCATAGAAGTGTGATCCAGAAAAACATAGTTAACTCTGCTTTTGACCTACCCTAAGGATAATTTATCTGAGCTTTCAGAAATAAAAGTACCCTACTGCCCACATATTAGAAGCGTTACTTTTGTGGGAAAACAACCGAACGGTAGCTAAAAAACTGACTAGTGAATTACAACAATCAGTTTAGGTTTATGACTATTGGAATCTAATAAACTCAACTCCGTAAAAACAAGCCATATTTCTATTTCATCTAGAAAGCTTTAGGTTCTAAATTCAACTCCCTTGTGTCCCTGATATGAAATGAGCCTTTGAATATTTTTGGTGGCCATCTATTTTAAGTGGAATTAAGACGAAATGAAATATATGACGCACATATGATTTACGATTGCTCATTGATTATTATCAAAATTTGTTGATTATACTCGTACAAAGGAAAGTGCCCAAGAGGGACATATTTGTTATCTACATATTCTGAAGGCTTTAACAAGGGCTTCCATAAAGCCCTTGAAAAAAATAATTACTTATAATTCAAAAATGGTAACAAGTATTTTGTAATAATCCATTATGAATTCTTTTGCAGTTACTTCATTATAATTTATCTTTATTATTTTTTCATATTTTCTTTGGTTTTGTTTCTAGGTACAATAAACACCAAAAAGTTTTGTTTTGTTAATTTGTTATCTAAATGTATGATAAGAAACATATTGTGAAAATGTAAATTGTCTTGAATTGAGGGCTACAGTGAAATACAATAAAGGCAATTATAGAAGACTGGATGGTATTACAGGTATAACATTACCATTGAAACAAATACAACTGAAATCACGAATTCGATTGCTGACAAAGAAGGAGCAAGTTTCGGACTTGATCAACGGCACAGCCCACCATATCTAAGTCGCATTTCCTCTCTATAGCCCTTTAAGCGGATATCGCAATAATTAATATGTCTTCCGGCTAATTAATTTGGAGCTGTGCCAGGAGTGGGTCTTGCTTTCTTGGCACCGGCGCCCTCCGGACTTAAAAATACCACCCTGATGTTGTTTTTAAGAATCCTATCTGTAGCTAAGGTTATAGGGAGCCTGTTTGGATTGTATGTTTTCGGTGGTGGAAAACAAATGGTTGGGTCCCAATAGGATAAACCTCCCTCACTTCCTCTACCAATAGTAAGAGTACATAATAAAATATAAACAGTATATGTTGATGTAGTTCTATTTAAGCCTGTAAAAAGCATTAAGTTTGAATCGTGTGTATTCCTGAGAGAGAAGGAAGCCATAACAATCTTACACTACACACTACGATATATTTATTGGTATATCAGATTCATCTACTTCCAAAGATAACAACTTTCACGGACATGAAAATGCCTCCATGAATCATACGCCATTCATTTTTCTGGATGTTATTTTTCATTCTTGGTATCGTATTTTATTATAAAATTGTGTATTTACTTTATATTCAGTATAAATACTAAAATAAATACGAGTTGGAATGAAAAAAAAAATTATTCGGCGTGCAGTAGTTGTTATTGTAAGATATGGCACAAAGGCGTCTTCACAAATTGAATTGAATTGGAGTGGTTTTGGATTTGTTGCCATGGGTTTCTTTCGAATAATTTTGGCTGGGAATCTCACTCAGATGGGAAAATTTCCCGATGGTAAAATTATATTAATATAATATACACCCTTGTCATGATTGAATATAAATAGTGAAATGTTCAATACTTTCATATGCTTTGAAAATACTTTCTTGTTTCAGGATAGCAATTATATGCCATGATTGCAATTAACTTAACACTAAATTCAGAGAGTACATGGCCAAAAGATAAAATGGTGAGGTCTAATGTACTGGCATTATATGATATTATTGACTGGCTGATTTCTTATTTAATTCTTTTGGGCACAGGGATTTTATTGTATATTGAGGATAACTTCATGAGAGGTTATTGAATGTATGGCCAGTGTCACACATTTAAAAGGGATCATGAACGTATGAAGACGAGCCATTGTCACGCATCCTGATGCGGATGGTAACTAGAGTTATAATTAACGATATGACCATAAAGTCATACTAAACCATTTAAAGGCCACAGTTTACGTCTGAAAAACTCAATAAATATTAGGGAATATTTTTTTCCCCCGAACCCCCACTCGGTGGAAAAAAACTGCATTTCATTTGCTGAACTAACTCAGTAACAGAAAACAGCTTTTTCAACAAATATAAAAGACAAATACTGTAAAAAAAACCCTATTAAAACTGGCTTATACGTCCCAAGCCGACTAATACATGATTTCTGTTGTTGGCTCTCAAAACCTTATTTTTTTGAAAAATCTTTGAAATTATAACCGAACGGCAATCATTATTATGGCCTTAACGGTGGTAATCCCGGAGTTCCACACCAGGACTAGATCTCTTTTCCTTGATTCAAGATGACTCCAACTGCTGGAGTAACATAGGTATATTTGTTTGTAATTTCACAAACAATAAAACCAGAGGACAAGCCAATTCACCTATAATTAAATATTTCATTTCTATTAAATTAAAACTTTATTATTGTTGGTATCTATTTACAAATACGTAATATAAATGAAAAACATTTGATGGAATATTTGCTAAAAAGAGAAGCTTGACGATATGGAGTTGCTGCTAAGAAATGCAGACTATGAATAATAAGCAGTTGGTTACCTTGATGTCCAAAAGGCAGTTGGGATTGAGGCACTTCCCGTTGACCCTGGCCATCATGTGGAGCACTTTCTCTGCTTCGTCGAACCTCCCTCGAGCCAGCAGCCACCTCGGCGACTCGGGCAGCACCCTAATGCACACGGGGTATATAGAGAAGGTACATGTTAGTGCCAAGGTAAGAAGCCAATGTTTGGTATCTATACCTGATTACCAACATACTCATTGATAATGGTGACAAATTAAGCATTTATAGGTCAAGTCCAAGAATTATTCTCTAAAAAAGACAAAAAGCGGGAAGGTTGTTAAACATATAACATTGAACTAAATATGCCTCAAACCAGATCAATTCTTATCATTCTCAAACTCTGATTTTTGGGAATTTTACATTTTCAACACACTTGAAAATCATTGCGTCAATTATTATTCTAATCAGCATCACAGTGACTCTGATAGGTAACATTCGAGATATGCGGCAGTATCACACCAATCAGGTTTTCTTTATTTCTTCGTCTAGAGTTTTGATACAATGGTTACATTTTTTTACGCAATCACGTTGTGTTTTACTCTAAACTTTCTTCAAATATGCCATCTCTTGGAGTTGGTTCTTATGTAGTTGATGGTACACGGGTTTTCTCACATAGCGATGAGTTACCGCTGACGACTTATGACTTATTTGCTGTTTTTATTTTTATTTTCAACTAAGTGATGAAGAAAGTTTGAACTGAGTAACAGAATAATTCTGCTTCTGTTTATCTGTCACCCATTTTTATTAAGATATTTAGAATATACATGTACATATTTCAATCAACTCTTGTGGACCTTTTATTGCTTCCCCTTAGCAGATCTCTTCCATTGTCCTCAGATCACCGTTAACCACTAAATGCTCTTGTAGCGACCGCTAACAACATAAGGTAAATCACCCTATACTCTATTGTATATATATATATTGTAAACAAATGTAAATAAAATTACCAAAATATAAATCATTGTAAATATGGTAAACAATAAAACATAATTAGGAGCCAATTAGTTATATGAGCCGGGACACTAGCTGTCAAGCAGGTATAAGACCCAACCACCGGGAGGCCCTCCCGGCTCTGACAGGGAACAAAGGAAACCACATCATTGGCTACTACAATAGCGATCCTTATTAGCTACTGACAAGGCCAGCTGGGCCGGAGGTTTGGGTCCTGTATATCATTCTCCTGACAACTACTGGCTCGTGGCTGCCTTGCTTGAAACTCTGAAACTGCTGCTTCTTTATGAAAAACATCTGCATCTCTTTCTCTCCTCGCCTCTCTACGTTTTAGTCCGGCATTGTCAGACCCCACACCTTCCTAGTGGGAATCTCTGCCTTCGTCTCGCTAAATCTAGCACCTCCTTGGGAGACACCTCTTCCTAGTGGACAACGGTTGTAGTGGCCCTGCAAACTTACCAAGCAGTGTTTCCCACGTCTCTTGTTTCATCATACGTTTCAGTCTACCTCTCTCCGGTTCACACTCGCCTTTGGGATCTCGATTTCGCCGGATGGATTTCGCCTATCCTCAGATACCGAGTGTGAATTTGTGGTCATTTTAAGACCACACAAACTGCCTACCTACCTACCCTATACCTCTTCTCCTGAACATAGTGCATTGTCGGGGCACATACCTATAAAAAAATGGAGTCAGGTAGTAAAGACGTCATGAAACGATTGTCCAGGTTATAAACTCAAACAACCCTCACATTGTCACCAGGGCTAGGGTAGCTAGGCACCCCCCTCGTGACGACCCGACAGCTCTACCTAACTAGCTGTAGGTATTTGCTTCCAAAATGGTAGTTGATGCTCCAATCTTTGCTTTGATCAGTGATTGCACCATATTTTGCTTAGCTCACCTTTGACGACCCGTTCGTTCTGAAAAGCTATATTTTACCAAATGCCACGAAATAAGAGAAAAGCTATTTTCTATCGAAGAATTTACATGAAAAGCTGTTGGTCTGCGTTCATCGTTGCGTTGTTTTAAAATTATTTATGAATAAAATACCCTCAAAACGAGTTTTAATTTAATGTATTTTGAAAAGTTTAAACCTATGAAGTCTTGATTTAGGACACTGTGCATTAAATTTTGGCTACTTTTTTATGTTCCTGTAAACATACTAAATTTTAACAACACGTTCTTACTGAAACATTAACAGACTTAGGATGGAAGTGGGAGCTCCTATCCTGTTATGGTAAATATCCTGTTATGGTCACATACTGGCTCTCCAATAATCATCGACAACGTTTATTGAGTTGTATTACGCTATTAATAGCTACCTAGGATTATGTTGAAGTATTCCATGCATTGACGCGTTTGAATGAAAGTGCCACCGATCTTGCGCCCGTTCTCTTAGCACCAAAACAATTTTTTCACACTAAAATCATTTTTTCCAGGGATGTCTTAAAAAAACGCGAATCAAAGTTTTTTTTTATGAAACACAAAGATAGATATAAATGAATAAAGAATTCTTCAGTATGAACAATGATATAAAATATTTAAATGAAAGAGTCAATTAAGGATTTAGTATGTTATTATTAAGTCAGCAATGTTTTCATGCACAAATAATATTGTAACAATGTAATATATCGATATTTCCACGTTGAATACTACTCAAATCCATTTTTTAGCTAATACTGACCACCAGTACAAGAAGAAGGTAAGGAAGGGCACTGAAGTGGCCAGAGCCAGCTGGCGCCAGTCCCTGACCAGATAAGCCACCACCGCCAGAGCGACCAGTCCCAGAGAGTATGCGATGTTCGTCAGGATGGTCACCATGGTCCGATGGGAGGGTCCGACCAGCTCAATAGCTGCAAAAACAACACAAAACATAATAGGGTAGTATAGTATAGCGTGAATACGCCCATGATACACATGCTTTGATAATTACACTCTACGTGTATGTTATATTATATACATTATACATTTATGTTGATAAAAATGTAGTATAAACCTGACTGAGGAGTAAATTTTCGCAGTACAAAATAAAAAGATCCAAAGCGAAGACAATCACCTCAGTGTTGTGGTATCTAAATCCTGTAGCTATGGTAACCATTGGGAAGAAAATATGATTTAGGACGCAGGGAGATAAATATCAAAGGAGGATTAGATAAATTTGATATCTAGAAACCACATTCCAAACTTGCCCTGAGAGTTCACTGCGTGTTGCTTTTTTAAGGATTAGAATAGCTTTATAAAAGAAGCAAGGAAGCTCCCCAAGAAGGCAGGGCTGTTATAGCGTAAAAAAAAAAACTGTCGCTTGGCCCATAGAAGAAATACCCTCAGGTAAAAATGGGGTCTGGAGGCCCAGTTAAAATAATATATATATATATATGTGCATTTTTTGTGGTACAATTGTTATTGTTGTGTTGGTACCGTTGTTGTAAGTAACAGCTCGCGATTTTTCATACTTGTATATCTATGTAAGGTTCTATGTTAATAAAAGCCTTGATGCACAAGGTTCTCTTTTAAATTATTACAGTTTTATTAACTTTTTACCGTTCAGTTAGTCCCAGTGGATATATCCTTATCTCAAGCCAGGCAAGTTTGAAGTGGATCCTGACTCGCCTGCCGCTTCTGAGGAAAGGGCTCGTTGGAAGCGAACATTCAACAACTTCTTAGAACACGCTCCGGAACCATTGTCTCATGCAGATAAGCTCAAGGTAATGACAAACTTCCGTTCGCATAACGTTTACGATCTAATAAGTGATAAGTTGACTTAAGAACTTGCTTTAAAAACGCTTGATTTGATTTGCTTAAAAGAGAAAAGTAAATATTTGCGAGGCCACGTACTAGCGGCTCGGAGACACCAGCCAGGGGAAACCTAAAATTTATTCAAAATTTCTCTCTCTTAAACATTTAAGCAAGGATTGCGATTTCAAGGTTATAGAAAAAAGATACGAACACCGTCGGGAATTTATTTTTAAACGGTTCGCTATCGCCACAAATTCGGCAGGAAAATGGAAGTGACAACACAAATCTTTAAATTTAGGGGCGGCTGAAACACAGGCCAAGGCTTCAGGGTTGGCTTAAAAACAATATCTGTAATATGACTACCTAGAAATGTCGACTAGTGTGTTTTTACTACTAAAAGACAATGAAATCAATACCGAGGAGTTTAATGATTCAGCGCATCCTTTGTCAGCTGTAACAAAGTCCAGAAATAGAGAAAAATTGGCATCCTCGCCCGTCGTGGCCCGTTAGAGATGTCCAAACTATGACATTAAAAGTCACTTCGCTAGGTTTTGAAAAGGAAAACAACATCTAGAACAGCATATTCAACATAATTAATGTTTTTGGCTTGTTTAAATAGTGGTTTCATACAAGCTCTCATCGCAGCAAGCTGTTACACTGTTGTATGTAACGGCTCAGGAGTTTTCATAGTGTACTTCCAAGGTTCTAAGTTAGTAAAGCTTTCATTCACCAGGCCGTCTCTTTAATTTATACAGTTGTGGCCTAAACTACATGCTCATAAAAATCTTTTAGAATTTTTCATATAATTTTAAATAGTAATATTTTCACTTGGGGTTGTTTGTCAAGCTTTTCCATATGTATATATTAATACATACAAAGCATCATAATGATATCAATAATATAATATCAAATAGCAAAAATAACATATGATACAAACAAAACAAAATGAACGCTACCTTTTATACAATATCCCTACGCCATCACAGCGGGTGTAAATGTTGAATGGCCTGTAAACAACTTCCGTGACTAGAAGGGGTGGTATAGTTTTCCCATGGGACAACTCTCAGAGAGAAGAATTAGTCCCGCTACAGAGCGGGATCCAAGCCGATTTGTGTTTTAATCGGATCTCCGATACAAAATAATCCGCGACCAGGTCCCATCGTTACAAGCGCAACTCTACTGTCCTGTCAAAGTAATGTTTGTATCGGCGGAGTTAGTACTCATGGGCAGTTTCGAATGTGACGCACTAGTTGATCCAAGGATTGGTGGTCTCAGCTGATGAACATCATCCACAATCAAGCAGGGTGCGGGCGGGCCACGCGAGTTTCCTAGCTACTTTGCAAACACCAAACTACTCGTTATTTAAGCCCGAAAATACATCATTTTTCTTATTAAACCATGTTAGTAACGGAGAATTTTCATCTTAACAAGTAAAAACTATCGCCACCGTCATGAAATTAAACACATGGGATGAAGGGCTACTTGGGGTGGTGTAGCCACATACGGGTGGGTGGAGGACGAATAAATAATTCCCCGAAGTAAAGGGATCACGTGGGTATCAGTAGTGCACAAAGCAGAAACATGGCTTGCCATTGATGTGCCATTTATTGTGGGCCTCAAACTTCTAATTTCGTGACGGCCACTATAAGTAAAGCTGACTTGAATGACATATAAAATAAGAGTTGCATTTTGCGGCACTACTCAGACTTGGGTTGGCTGCACCCTTCACCCTTCCGACCGTTATCAATACTTCCTTGGGACCCTCCTCTTCAATACTATCGTGACTAGAAAGCCCCTAAAATTGCCTTCGTAACTTCCTCCAATTGAAATCTGCGATCAAACCTCAACATATTAGATCCTGTCCTTCTGACCTGTATTTCACTTCCACAAATCTGCATCCAGTGACCGTTCTTTTCTAATCCGTGCCACAAACCTTTGGGACTCAATGCTCATCGATATTCATCGTTCATCAACTCTCCCAATTTTTATATCAAGTTTTAAAGACTTTCTTATATCTCTGCAATCAAACAAGGTATAATTTACCGTTATTATTTATATTTTTATTATTATCACCCAAGCAACCTTCCGTGCTCTTTCCTCTGCGATAATTTCTATGTTTTTTCTGTTGTGTTTTCTCTACTCATTTTTGTTTTTTGTTTCAATTTGTAGCTGTTGGTATCATGTTGTAGTAATCATTCGTAGTAATATCATGTTTACATAGCCATAGAACATCGTATTACACATTTGTACATAAGATTATTCATAAGCTTATCAAATTGTTTAATTATGTATTATTTTTTTTTTGGATATTCTTGTAATATCCCTTCTTGTTATTATTTAGGGATAATGTTCCCAGTATAAAGTTTTTTCATTCATTTTTTTAAACTGATATAATTATTCATAAAATACACGAGTTATGATCTGAAATTTATTTTTAGATTCTGAGATATGAGGAATAAAATAGATTCTGAGCTGTGAGTTTAAGTTAATTTGTATTTCATACCTTCTGTTATCATACATTATTACTTTAAGTCAATTGAATCATTTTAATGGGAGAAAAAAAAAAGACATACAGATAGATGCATAATAGACTAAAGGACTATTTCTAGTTTAAAAGTAGAAAGTTCTTTAGGTTTGCCAATTAAAAAAACGGAATGAATCCATAAGCGGATTTTCCTCACCATTTTGTGATTATTCCTGCTAGATGGTGCCTAAGGCTTAAAATATCCTGCATTTTCCACTCTGGGATGTACTTCCATACTCTATGTACTCCAAAGATAAGGGATTTTTTCCATTTTACGTATCGTTTAGAATACCTTAGGTATATTGGGGCAATCTTATATATATCTATCATTGTTTTGTTTTTCTCTAATGCTTTAAACATTGAGAATAATTTTCAGTAAAGGAAATCATGACTGAAGCAACTAAAAGAATTAGATCTGGGTACGGTTTATTTTTTATTGCTATTTGTTGAGTAACTACCGAACACAATGTACCAATAATGTCTTATACATGTTTTTGTCTTACTGAATGAGTCGAGAAATCTAAAGTATTATCGCATGGAGGTTCGTCATGGCTTTTCTTCAAGCCCTGATAGTGAATATTATCAAAATTAACCCACCAGCAGAGATATCAACCAAGAATATCCCTTTGGCTGACAGATGTTTATTCTACAAGAGAAAACAAAGTAGAAAAGTATAATGGATCAACAACGAAGGGTTTCGTTGATCTCACTATAATGGCTCTCCTTTGATTGATACTTCCAACAAATACTTTTCTACAAACATCTGTTATATCTCGATTTATTAAATTATAAGCTATAATTTAAAAATTATATGGTGCAATTCCGTTTCTTTACAAATTACATTACTGCTGTACACTACTTCTCGTTCTAGCATGACTGATTGAAGACTTCTTAAATTAATTCCGTTTTGGCCACAGTTTCGTCTGAGTCATCACTGTCGCAGTCTATGAATGTGATTGTATGAAGTGATTAGGTGACTATGTTTTTTTGGGAAATTTAAGAATCTAACTTTGATTACCTAATTTTATTTGAAAGTTCTTGTAAAATGTTTATGTATATGCAATTATGTATATGCCTCCCTCTTGTGGAGAAGTATTATCTATTAAGTAGAGTGTTTGATTTTAAACACCAGATCGCTGCTTCAAAATAAAAATATTGATTAAAGAATAAGTAGATTTTGTAATAATATAAGGTACCCTAACGATCAACCCTGTGTGGACATTTTTAAGACTTTTACTATTCCAGAGCTAACAGATAGAAAATAAAACGTGTCCAGTAAAAATATTTCATGAGGAGTATTTAATTAATTCAGCATAATTATGATTAAGTGTTAGTAGTGACCACTTCATTATATTACCGTTTAATGATACCCCAGAAGGATTCGCAGTAATTCAGACTAAAAACAAATGTTTTTTTTTCAAGCAGGTTAGAGCATTTTGTTTTAACAATGAAACAATTATTTTCCCATAAAAAATTTAACAAATAAATCAGCACAACAAATGTTTGCGTAGTAGTTCAGTCCAGTATTATCATTTTAACTTTGAGATCGTCACATTTTATGAAATATCTGAAGTCTAAATGGCGTACTAGCTACAAAAAAACTATAAAAGGCTCGATGATTATACTTGATTTTGAAAACATTATAATGAATTCATATTTTAAGATTAGCACTACGTGTCGTCATGTGTACTTCTTTTGATGTTTAAACATTAACCGTTCACAGGTCATTTGTGAACAGAAAAACAGCAACGTTAAAAGCTATTTTAAAAGTGTTTAAGCTCGTTCAGAAGTATCTAGAGGGAAAAAAAAGAAGATGACACAATACACTGGAAAAATATAAAACACTTCATAAACATTAATATAAATATTATTTAGTTAATTACCAACAAAAATATAAGAATAGAATATTTCACCCCACAACTAATATATATTCATATATAATACAGTAATACAAATTAACTGACAGGTATTCCGAACAAACCGTACACTAATCCACAATGCAGTGAATGCATTAATTGTAAATGTCCATAAATGAATAGATTGTGTAACATAGACAAAGGGACAGTGTTGTGTAAGCAGGGAGATCTTAGAACAAGCACATCAAACATTCTACAGTAGGGACAGTGAAGCTAACTGCCAAAAATAACATGTTATTAAGGAAGATTACATTAATTTATAGCTCATAATTATTATTATTTATTTGATGTTTTCGTTAAACTTTGTATCATTTCCATTTTTATTTCTGCAAGTGAATAAGAAAATGAAAGTTTTATAAAAAGTACAAATGTTTTCGCATAAAATGTGTTATACGAGTACAATACCAATAAGGCACATAACCTCCAGTGATCAAATACTGTGAGAGGCCAGCGGTGCTCCAGAGTATTGCGGGTAAGGAAGGTTTGTACCGCCGTGCAACTCAAGAGAAAGCATTGATGGTGCTTGATAATAAGAGCACGGGCCAATTTGCATTAATATAATAGAAAAAAACACTTTCATTTCATAGAATCAGTTACCCAGATAGGATTCCACAATTTAAAGTTCAAACACTTCATAAATAAATAAACGCAGTGTTTTATAAACATTAAGTAATGAATCATACGTGTTCATCAAGTTCAAGAAAGAAAATAAAAGATAATATGCCCAGATATTACAAAATAAATGATTTATTGATTGATTTAGTTATATAACTAGTTTGGAAAGCGGTACTTCACTGGTGGCAGTACAGTGACACGAGGCTCTTGATAATGAGTTGTACTCAATGCTTTTATTTGGAAATATTTATATATTTATATCAAATGAAGCTACAAATACGAACCGACTACAAATCAGAGCTATTAAGTCTCTGCTCAAAAAAGGAAAACACATTTAAAAAGAAAAATCTTCTTAAAAATAAAAAAAACATCTTTACACTACTGTCTATAATTTTGATTAAGTATTTGAAGTCATATTCAACTCAGGCCTTCTTTCCGAGTTAGAATAATTAACTTTCTTCGGTAGCTCTATTCAATTGTTTCGATAATTTCTCTTCAACCGTTCACTATATCAAGGATCAACTATTCCTAATCAACTCTTATCTGCTTCTCTCACTATTTTCTCTTTCAGGAAACATCGCGGATGAGTAAAAGGGCTATAAATATATAATGATATATAAATGTTAAAATCAGCCAAAACTCATGCTATTGTTATCGGCTCCATTTACCTCTTCACGTCCTTTACCTTGTATCCTCCCTCATTTTCCGGCATTATTTCTATGGGTGTGGGTTGGGAGTTATGGAGATCTCTTGAGGCGACTCAAGGACAGATTGAAGCGAATCATGAACTGCCTCGTGTATTTACTTTAGAAAACCTCATGTGTTTTCACGAAAGGAACGAACTTGATGTTTTCAGATGACCTTGGATACATGCATATCTATTTCACTTCGATCGCATTCCACTAATGTAACAACATGAGCTACTTGAGCTAACGTCAAAAACATTATTTAAAATAAAATTAAAAAAATCCTTTTACTAAATTTTCAGAGATCAGTTACAACAGAAATAAAAAAAGAAATTTCTTCGTAATATTTTTCAATAATCTTCATGAATATTTATTGTGGGTTTCCTTTATGCTCTCTCACCACTGAAAAAGTTTAATATTAATTAAAAATGATATACATATATTTACACATCTATTAAGTAATAAATAAATAATGAATCTGTTATCTGAGCACTGTTGTTATTCCTACGGTACTTTATCTCGAAATAAATTATTTATTTTTCTATGCTATTCTAATTTATTATTAAGCCCACAGAAAAAGTTTTATGGACCAACACTTGTACGTAGTCAAGCGTATGCAACAGTCATAAATATTGCCTTGACACCTGAAGGATAAAATGAAATACACTTAAGGAAGTGGGATTTCTGTTGAACTCCATTGTATAAGAGGGTTTATGGCCTATTCAGGTACCTTTGGAAACCCCTTAGACCTGTTAGGGACACCTGAGGTTGGTAGGTATATGTTTATTTGCACTAAGCAAGCACCTGCTCTTTACTGCTTCGGGTTTGGCTCGGAGTTACTCTATACCTCACTGAAGGAATAAGTCGTTCGAGTACTCTAAAGAGTCAAAGAGATAAATGTTTATTTTAGAGTGATTTTCAGACACCAGAAGCGTCTTATAATACTGTCACCTTATTACTGCCTAGATCCTCAGCTAATGATTAACACATATAGAAGATGACGCTAGGTCCCCAAATGCTAGGGTGAGCGAATTAATTTTACACTTTTTTACTGATGCATCATTTACTTTCATATTGAAGAATTATTCCTCCTATACTGCACCATAAAGTTCAAGGTTATCTGGTATTACTTATTGCTGGTAATTTATAATCGGTGAATTAAAAAACATCTATTTTATCTTCAAGTATATATATTTATACTCAGTTGTAAACGATATCATTCAGCAGCGCACGCTGTCATGTTTAAGTGAATTATATATTTACTTCCTGGCCAATATCGGGCTTGTTACTGAATCTTGGTAACCGCCAATTCGGGACACGTTCCTTTTCGACGGCTGTGCTAAGACTACCGTCTTCAGCTCATCCCCACTCAGTCTGATGCATCATTTACTTTCATATTGAAGAATTATTCCTCCTATACTGCACCATAAAGTTCAAGGTTATCTGGTATTACTTATTGCTGGTAATTTATAATCGGTGAATTAAAAAACATCTATTTTATCTTCAAGTATATATATTTATACTCAGTTGTAAACGATATCATTCAGCAGCGCACGCTGTCATGTTTAAGTGAATTATATATTTACTTCCTGGCCAATATCGGGCTTGTTACTGAATCTTGGTAACCGCCAATTCGGGACACGTTCCTTTTCGACGGCTGTGCTAAGACTACCGTCTTCAGCTCATCCCCACTCAGTCTGATGCATCATTTACTTTCATATTGAAGAATTATTCCTCCTATACTGCACCATAAAGTTCAAGGTTATCTGGTATTACTTATTGCTGGTAATTTATAATCGGTGAATTAAAAAACATCTATTTTATCTTCAAGTATATATATTTATACTCAGTTGTAAACGATATCATTCAGCAGCGCACGCTGTCATGTTTAAGTGAATTATATATTTACTTCCTGGCCAATATCGGACTTGTTACTGAATCTTGGTAACCGCCAATTCGGGACACGTTCCTTTTCGACGGCTGTGCTAAGACTACCGTCTTCAGCTCATCCCCACTCAGTCTGATGCATCATTTACTTTCATATTGAAGAATTATTCCTCCTATACTGCACCATAAAGTTCAAGGTTATCTGGTATTACTTATTGCTGGTAATTTATAATCGGTGAATTAAAAAACATCTATTTTATCTTCAAGTATATATATTTATACTCAGTTGTAAACGATATCATTCAACAGCGCACGCTGTCATGTTTAAGTGAATTATATATTTACTTCCTGGCCAATATCGGGCTTGTTACTGAATCTTGGTAACCGCCAATTCGGGACACGTTCCTTTTCGACGGCTGTGCTAAGACTACCGTCTTCAGCTCATCCCCACTCAGTCTGATGCATCATTTACTTTCATATTGAAGAATTATTCCTCCTATACTGCACCATAAAGTTCAAGGTTATCTGGTATTACTTATTGCTGGTAATTTATAATCGGTGAATTAAAAAACATCTATTTTATCTTCAAGTATATATATTTATACTCAGTTGTAAACGATATCATTCAGCAGCGCACGCTGTCATGTTTAAGTGAATTATATATTTACTTCCTGGCCAATATCGGGCTTGTTACTGAATCTTGGTAACCGCCAATTCGGGACACGTTCCTTTTCGACGGCTGTGCTAAGACTACCGTCTTCAGCTCATCCCCACTCAGTCTGATGCATCATTTACTTTCATATTGAAGAATTATTCCTCCTATACTGCACCATAAAGTTCAAGGTTATCTGGTATTACTTATTGCTGGTAATTTATAATCGGTGAATTAAAAAACATCTATTTTATCTTCAAGTATATATATTTATACTCAGTTGTAAACGATATCATTCAGCAGCGCACGCTGTCATGTTTAAGTGAATTATATATTTACTTCCTGGCCAATATCGGACTTGTTACTGAATCTTGGTAACCGCCAATTCGGGACACGTTCCTTTTCGACCGCTGTGCTAAGACTACCGTCTTCAGCTCATCCCCACTCAGTCTGATGCATCATTTACTTTCATATTGAAGAATTATTCCTCCTATACTGCACCATAAAGTTCAAGGTTATCTGGTATTACTTATTGCTGGTAATTTATAATCGGTGAATTAAAAAACATCTATTTTATCTTCAAGTATATATATTTATACTCAGTTGTAAACGATATCATTCAGAAGCGCACGCTGTCATGTTTAAGTGAATTATATATTTACTTCCTGGCCAATATCGGGCTTGTTACTGAATCTTGGTAACCGCCAATTCGGGACACGTTCCTTTTCGACGGCTGTGCTAAGACTACCGTCTTCAGCTCATCCCCACTCAGTCTGATGCATCATTTACTTTCATATTGAAGAATTATTCCTCCTATACTGCACCATAAAGTTCAAGGTTATCTGGTATTACTTATTGCTGGTAATTTATAATCGGTGAATTAAAAAACATCTATTTTATCTTCAAGTATATATATTTATTGCCGCGGTGCACAAATGCCGGAACAAAATAATAAAATAAAAATATATATTTATACTCAGTTGTAAACGATATCATTCAGCAGCGCACGCTGTCATGTTTAAGTGAATTATATATTTACTTCCTGGCCAATATCGGACTTGTTACTGAATCTTGGTAACCGCCAATTCGGGACACGTTCCTTTTCGACGGCTGTGCTAAGACTACCGTCTTCAGCTCATCCCCACTCAGTCTGATGCATCATTTACTTTCATATTGAAGAATTATTCCTCCTATACTGCACCATAAAGTTCAAGGTTATCTGGTATTACTTATTGCTGGTAATTTATAATCGGTGAATTAAAAAACATCTATTTTATCTTCAAGTATATATATTTATACTCAGTTGTAAACGATATCATTCAGCAGCGCACGCTGTCATGTTTAAGTGAATTATATATTTACTTCCTGGCCAATATCGGACTTGTTACTGAATCTTGGTAACCGCCAATTCGGGACACGTTCCTTTTCGACGGCTGTGCTAAGACTACCGTCTTCAGCTCATCCCCACTCAGTCTGATGCATCATTTACTTTCATATTGAAGAATTATTCCTCCTATACTGCACCATAAAGTTCAAGGTTATCTGGTATTACTTATTGCTGGTAATTTATAATCGGTGAATTAAAAAACATCTATTTTATCTTCAAGTATATATATTTATACTCAGTTGTAAACGATATCATTCAGCAGCGCACGCTGTCATGTTTAAGTGAATTATATATTTACTTCCTGGCCAATATCGGACTTGTTACTGAATCTTGGTAACCGCCAATTTGGGACACGTTCCTTTTCGACGGCTGTGCTAAGACTACCGTCTTCAGCTCATCCCCACTCAGTCTGATGCATCATTTACTTTCATATTGAAGAATTATTCCTCCTATACTGCACCATAAAGTTCAAGGTTATCTGGTATTACTTATTGCTGGTAATTTATAATCGGTGAATTAAAAAACATCTATTTTATCTTCAAGTATATATATTTATACTCAGTTGTAAACGATATCATTCAGCAGCGCACGCTGTCATGTTTAAGTGAATTATATATTTACTTCCTGGCCAATATCGGGCTTGTTACTGAATCTTGGTAACCGCCAATTCGGGACACGTTCCTTTTCGACGGCTGTGCTAAGACTACCGTCTTCAGCTCATACCCACTCAGTCTGATGCATCATTTACTTTCATATTGAAGAATTATTCCTCCTATACTGCACCATAAAGTTCAAGGTTATCTGGTATTACTTATTGCTGGTAATTTATAATCGGTGAATTAAAAAACATCTATTTTATCTTCAAGTATATATATTTATACTCAGTTGTAAACGATATCATTCAGCAGCGCACGCTGTCATGTTTAAGTGAATTATATATTTACTTCCTGGCCAATATCGGACTTGTTACTGAATCTTGGTAACCGCCAATTTGGGACACGTTCCTTTTCGACGGCTGTGCTAAGACTACCGTCTTCAGCTCATCCCCACTCAGTCTGATGCATCATTTACTTTCATATTGAAGAATTATTCCTCCTATACTGCACCATAAAGTTCAAGGTTATCTGGTATTACTTATTGCTGGTAATTTATAATCGGTGAATTAAAAAACATCTATTTTATCTTCAAGTATATATATTTATACTCAGTTGTAAACGATATCATTCAGCAGCGCACGCTGTCATGTTTAAGTGAATTATATATTTACTTCCTGGCCAATATCGGACTTGTTACTGAATCTTGGTAACCGCCAATTTGGGACACGTTCCTTTTCGACGGCTGTGCTAAGACTACCGTCTTCAGCTCATCCCCACTCAGTCTGATGCATCATTTACTTTCATATTGAAGAATTATTCCTCCTATACTGCACTATAAAGTTCAAGGTTATCTGGTATTACTTATTGCTGGTAATTTATAATCGGTGAATTAAAAAACATCTATTTTATCTTCAAGTATATATATTTATACTCAGTTGTAAACGATATCATTCAGCAGCGCACGCTGTCATGTTTAAGTGAATTATATATTTACTTCCTGGCCAATATCGGGCTTGTTACTGAATCTTGGTAACCGCCAATTCGGGACACGTTCCTTTTCGACGGCTGTGCTAAGACTACCGTCTTCAGCTCATCCCCACTCAGTCTGATGCATCATTTACTTTCATATTGAAGAATTATTCCTCCTATACTGCACCATAAAGTTCAAGGTTATCTGGTATTACTTATTGCTGGTAATTTATAATCGGTGAATTAAAAAACATCTATTTTATCTTCAAGTATATATATTTATACTCAGTTGTAAACGATATCATTCAGCAGCGCACGCTGTCATGTTTAAGTGAATTATATATTTACTTCCTGGCCAATATCGGGCTTGTTACTGAATCTTGGTAACCGCCAATTCGGGACACGTTCCTTTTCGACGGCTGTGCTAAGACTACCGTCTTCAGCTCATCCCCACTCGGGCAGTGTTCAATAGTAGTATTAGTAAATAATAATATTAGGGAAAGTGGCCGCCTACCATCCGTGAGGGTTCATGATATTTATCCTCAAATATCATGAATGCTACAATATATCCAAAAATGTAAATTTCAGTAATGCGGTGGGTGGAAAATATGGAGATCTTCTTTCCACAAGCCACTTCATACAACGCCTAGGAGATTCCTTTGAAAATTGGAAAGGACCAATGGGAACTTGATCTAACGATGCTTATTTCATTGAAAACTGTTCATTGAATTCTGGAACACCAGTTTTTGGTCTTTTTGAAGAGATTATTTCCTCTCTTCTTTATTTTATTAGGAAAAAGTTTTACTGTCGTAAAATTACAATCTGGCAATAAGTAATTGTGGTAAATCTCTCTTCCGGAAGAGGTGATATTGTAGGTTCGTACCATGCAGGAGGCATGATGGTGCGAAGTGTATGGTACTGTGTATAATATCGTTGTATTGTATGGGTCGACAAAGCTTTTGTATAATTATCGTTTATTTTGGATCTAAGGCGATACATAAATGCCTGGTTCGACAACCTCTCGCTAAGCCCATTAGATTCGTGGTTGCATGTGAAAATAATCTATATTCCTGTCTTGCGTCTTGTGAAAATGTGTGGCTTGTTTCTTGCAAAACTGCATTAAAATAACAAATGAAACAGATTATTTCAGTAACATTAGGCGTTCGTGGATATCAAATATAGAATTGGAGTTCGTAGTCGCACTTGCACATTGCACAACAATGTAACAAAGACACACGCAAATTTATTTAACACCTCTCTATAGATACAATGAAAAACAAAAGCTTTGATAGAAGTATAAAATCGGCCGGTGGGCTGCACAATTTAACGTGACAGGCTGCGCTTGGCCAGGCCTGTTTTAGCTAGAACATTTAAGAGATCAGATAAATTATAGTAACTATGAAATGTACTATTCAGTAATATTGTGAATGTTTTGTGTAATAAGTTAAACCTCAAAATTGAATTCGTGACTTTATAGTACAATCTGCAGTCAGTTTCATTTGATGCGAAATTTAAGGTCCTATAACGTTTGTTATGTGTATTGTTATCATTTGGGATAATAATATCTTACACAATATCACCTAAGTATCAACTTTCAATTTACTCATCATAATATTTCAATGCGTATATAACTTTTTTTTAGTATTATTTAATCGAACTACAAAGAAGATGATATTACTTCTAGAGCTGAAGCCTTGGTTGGAGGTTTCGTACTCTCAAAGGTGGAATTCAGTCGTGTTGCTGTGAGGCCTGAAGAGACTCGGTTCCAAACAGTGACAGATCGGAATAGCTCTCACAGAAAAGCAAACAGTTCCTCCTGGAATGTTCTTCCCTTTGCTGCCTGTTTGTATAATGAGGTCGGGTCGTGTTGTCTCACATCTGTGCTATTGTTTTTCAATAGAACCTACCTTTTCTCCACACATCCAAACCGTCTTGATAACTGTACAAAAAAAAACTTTTACACCCCCTACCCTACAAATAGCTAAAATATTGATGGATAAATTTCATATAATAACAAAAAAAACAATATATACGAGTATATCTACTAAACATCTACATTGTTAACTATGTTAAAAAAATCAGAACCTAATTATTTAAAACAAAATTACTAATTAAGCGTATAAATACGGTGTTCATAATTATTTACATAATATGTATGAACTTTATGAACACCTGCATAATTGGAAAACCACT
The DNA here is from genome assembly GCA_930367205.1 of Acanthosoma haemorrhoidale. Lineage (NCBI taxonomy): Eukaryota > Metazoa > Arthropoda > Insecta > Hemiptera > Acanthosomatidae > Acanthosoma > Acanthosoma haemorrhoidale. Next base: position 32,705,906 of record OV884013.1, on the reverse strand, counting down.
ACATCTCCTGCAGGAGCTGATAGTACATATGCTAGTAACATACATATTCATTAATAATTATATTAATTTGTAGAACTAACATTTGCAACAGGAATATTAATACATAACTACCAAGTGTTAACGATTTGAAGAATCAGGTGGTATATTTCTTGCGTAGAATTTGACTCCATTGATGGGGTTCATCATTGGATAATATGATGAACAATGAGCACTTATTCATGCACACTCAAACGTGTGTTTAATATTTGTTGTTTTAGCCCTTTAGAGAGAAATATCTATGTGTATGTAAAAGAAAATATGTATTAATTTACTTGAACGAAGCGATAAACGATATAAACTCTTAAATCTCTGGTGACAAAAAGGGTTTTAAAGTGAGCTACTGATAGTACTCTCCTTTCCTGCTTGTTACCTGATATCAAATCTAATAGCAAAATTTCATAAAGTGTAGTTCACCATAAATTTCCTTGTTTGTAAAGACTATGTTAAAACAAAAACACCTTTCGAGAAGTTTCTCAAACATTACTGTAAAAAAATACTTGACACTCGAGAAGTTTAGTTTTTTGTAAAATTGAATGAAAGAAGCTGCGTATAGTATACGGACTTGAGTTATATAAAGACGAATATAAATGATCTCTTTTCCTTTTCGGAACCGTGGAATAATTAATGAGCTGAAATGTATATCGTAGCTGAGTATGTTCCATTTGTTCGTGTCATTCCGCCTGGTGTCTAACGAGCCAAGGAATTTGTTTGTTGGTTATACTTTAATTTTACCCCAAGTTTGTAACTTTTAATTACTTTTAATAAATGATACGCTATAACTTTAATAATACGCGGCATGCCATCCGTGAAGCTGCCCTACCTTCCAATGAAACCCATATAGGAAGCTAACTTTGATAATTAGTGCCTACACAACTATTATTGTTGCTTGATAAACAATTTCCTATATGAATAAACATAATACATATGCTTTAACCCAGTATGTATAAGTAATAGGTATAAAGGTATAAAAGTATAAATAAAACATACACACATATAAAAAATGGAAATCCCGGAACCATGCGAAAATAAATATGAGGCGTTTAGTTTTAAAACCTGTTCATTTTCAGAAATTTCACAGGAGAGACAAAAACAAATAACTATGAGAATGCACTTATGAAGTCGTTATTCAACGGGATGGGGCTGGATTTCACCAGAACCACTCAAGGAGGTACTTGAAAAAAGCTTATTTTGATAAAAAGTGGATCGAGCTGGCTTTCATACTAAACGCCTTATATATTATAACTTCAAAGTGACTTTGAATAAAATTACCCTTTACTAAATTGTACAGTTATGGTATTGATTTGGAGTTTTAATGTATATTTTCATCACTGACCATACGTTTCATAAATCTTTGTACGTTTTTCTAGTTTATCAGCTAAGACTTTGTAGTATTTTAATTTGAGGGTGCATTAATTTGTTTACTTTACTCAAAGCCCACCTAACCACTATGGCGAATGGTATTGTGCAGACATCCTACCCATATAATGAAAATCCTTAGGATAACCAGGAATTTAGCGGTATCAAACCGGAAGTATGCCACTCCTAATTCACGAATGGATTGATTATCCCTTTGGTATTTAACCCAAATTCTCGATGCTAACGAACTGATTCCTTAACCTCCTCTCTCTACACCTATTAAACTAATAACATGGGGTTTTCCTCTGCCATTTTAACGAGCCCTTTAAGAGGACCTTGTTATTAAACTGTAGTAGGCTGGGCCGCTGGCTCTCGGCCTAAAACGATAATAGTGTCACAAAGTGACCATCTTGCGGCTGGATTAGTCCGTTTTTATCTCGAGAAAAGCACCTGCTTCTTGTTTTAGTTGCAAGGATAGTTCTTAGCCGAAGTCTATTGTAGTCAGTTTGGGTTTAACCCAATTACGAGATCCAACTAAGATTGCCATAATAGTATGCCGTATTTTACCGGTTAGGAATTAAATTGTTTTTTATAAAATATTTATAACCGAAACAAATTCGTATAAAATAAGGAAATGACATCGACAATATGACTGTGGAAAATATACCCGGTACTTTTAAATAAAAATATTCATTTGATTTGTTCAATAACCTTGGTCACTGACAACACTATTTAAAAACATTCTAAATGCGTGAAATATTAATATAAAAATCTAACAAAATTAGCAGAGTGATAATGGATTAATTTCCCCTAAGAATGCCTTGTTTTCTTGAATATATTTGAATTATTTTTTTTGATTGATTGATAGCACACTCAAACTAATCGATTTGTTTTTGGAAACCTAAAGTCCAAAATGATATATTTTCATTGCAATTTTTTTTTTAACTTTGCAACTCAGTTTGATGTTAAGGATAATTTAGTATAGTATAATTTTTTTATTTAATATAATTTTTTAGCTAATGTTAAATGCTAGTTGTAGGATGAGATCAAGTAAATAATATGTATATTTGTGCCTTCGCACAGATTTTTGATGAATGAACTCATTGATCTAAATATAAAAATCTTTTTCCCCTATTAAATGAACTAATAGATTTAAACCATGTATAGATTTTTATTGTATACTTGTTATTATTATTACATTAACAGCATTCTGAGGACTTAATAATGGCATTACAGAGTGCTGAAAGTGCTAGTTGTAGAAAGGAATAAATAACTTGTGGGAAGGCAAAAGTATACATGTTATTTAATTAAGCGTGGCCATTCCACAGATCCAGTGATAATTAAAATGGAAATGAAATAAAGTTTTGTTTTGTGGAGTTCTCAAAGAATTAAATTTACATTTCATACCGACTGGTAAGCATAGGATGGTGTCTTACGTGCAGCTTGATTACTCATCCCGTAAACATAGGATGGTGTCTTACGTGCAGCTTGATTACTCATCCCGTAAACATAGGATTTCACACAATTACAAAACTAATCAAATAGTTTGTAGTAGTTAGAAACCAGTCTAGTTAACAGTAGACACCCTTTTCTAGGTCGATTTTTAATCGACGTAGAGATTAACCTAAGCAATATTCATTGATGTCTAAGTTATCGTCTATCGGCTTTAGACGATTCAAAAAAAAGAACGAGAGTAAAGGGAAATGATATTTGAGCAACAGCTAGGTTTATACTGACATTGTTCTGCTTCTAATCCTCTATATGTGTTGGTTCCGATGTGCCCCTCCATTCCGCATTCAAAACATTTCGAGCACGGGAACTGCGCTACTAGCTGTCCGGTTCTCCCACACCCATGACATCGTCTGTCCTCTCTCCTTCCACTTGTTCTAGCTCTTCCTTGGGTTGTCCACTTCCCTTAAGCCACAGCCCTTTTTTTCTGCTCATAATGCGGTTCTCTTCTTCTCCAACTCTGGTGCTGCATTCTCGGCCTACGGTATGTCATCCTCGTCCAACTTGCTTCCTCTGCTTCTAGCTGCACTTCTCCTCGCGGGCACTAGCGTCCATCATCTCTTGATCGCATTCGACGAAGGACCGGTTCCCCGTTCTCCCCCTTTTCTTCCTCCCCGTCTCTCTGGCCAGCTGTACTTTGAGAATGGTCGCTAAGAATGCCATCCTGGCTTCTACCTCCGTTGTATCCACTGTCTCTCTCTCATTTTCTGCGTAATTTTGTTGTACCACGCCAATAGTTCCCCGGCGTACTGCCCTTTTGCTTGTTTCGATCGTTGTTTTTCCCGAAACATCCCATGGGGTGTCTTCATGGGTCTGTATTAGGTTTAATACATTTCTTTTTACCCTGCAAACCAAGTCTGCCTTAATCGTAGATCTTCATTCACCTTAGCTTCCACTCTCTCCATGAGTCTGTCACCGCCTTTGAGAAAATGACTTAACTCACCGAGTTCTCCTGAAATTTTCTCTCAAGTCCGAGATTGCCCTTCTCAGGTCTTGCGACGTCGCAGCCCGCACCTTCATCCACGCCAGGGAGTTTGCGTGAGCTTCCGCCAAAGTTTCCTTAGGCAACAGTGGGACTTCGAAGGCTGCCGGCCATAATTCCACTATTTCACTCGGTTATATATAAAAAAAAAACAATCAACATCTAAAAACAACTGGCCCGTACGTCGTTTAACTGAACGTTCGTATTCCCGGGTTTCGGCACCAGTTATCGTCTATCGGCTTTAGACGATTAAAAAAAAAGAACGAGAGTAAAGGTAACTGATATTTGAACAACGGCTAGGTTTAAACTTTCTTTATTCCGCTTCTAATCCTCTATATATGTTTACAGCCTTTGTTTACGCGTGGCTACGTGGTATTAGACCTAACATTGCCATACCACGAGCCTTAACTTCCATATAGAGCTACTTAAATAGTTAATTGGTAAACTAGGTTCAAAACCGGTGGAAGTAAATTTTCACTCTTTCCCAGTAGAAGTTTTACTAAATTGACTTTGGTGACTAAAAATCATCTCAAATATTTATATAGGATAATTTTCTTTCTTTGAAGTTCTTTTTTTCTTCGGACGGGGTGCTTGGAATGCCAAGCATCCAGAATGGGTCACGAGCCTTTAACCTAAGCCACGACTTCTGCCTTAATATATCCTTAATCTCTTGAACTTTTTATTTATTTTTCTTAACCAAACATTGATAGTAACTTTAGTCAGTGACCTAAACAATGCATTTTTTTTTCTTCAAAAATGATCCGTTCTTAATTGATTTTAATGGCATAATTTAAAAGCGCAAGCATAAGAACATCAACGACGAAAATTCATATCCTTAACTCATTCAGTTTGAAACTATTTTTTTCTTATACTTTAGCTATGAAATATTGTGTTTCACTATTACCGCTGTCTCTTGATAATTCAAAAACAAAGCGACCACTAAAAAATTTCAAAATATTCTTATTTACCAAGAAGTTATCATGCGGTACAAATGTTCCAAATTTATTGAGACAGACAGGCCTTCTGAGAAGAAACAAAAAGTATTGGTACAGACGTGGAAGCTATAAAAACAATAGAAAAAATACAACCAACAAAGATTGTTACAGAAATGTACCAAAAAAAAACAAAAAAAAAACAATTGTTACCAGTTCGAGATTGAAAATGATGAAGTAGACGAAATGGAAAAGATAAACATTGTCAATGTATAAGTATGATTAACTATTTCATTAATAAAAAAAACTAATGTATTAATTTTGTAGTAATAAAGTTTATTTTATTATTATGTCAGTAGAAGTTAATGGTTTGGCATAATATATTGAAACCTACCTTATTTTTACCATTCTTTTTTTTTTTTTACTTAATTAATTTTAATTTAACTAATTTGGCAGATCCGTCATGAGATCTTTGATGTAAGCAGTTTTATGTCTTTGACATAGAAATTTATCCCGTTTGATTCGCCCGATCTCAAGGCTAATATTATGGTTATTAATAAATTGAGAAACTAGGAATTGTGAAATATATTCAAATAAAAATGGTTATGACCAATAATTATAATTATACAATATAATATTGTTTATATAAAAAATATATTTCAAACCGTTTTAAATCAAGCTAGAACAAATAATTATATAATATGAAATTGAGCTCAATTTTTATGAATGGATCCACAATATTAAACAAATGTTGATGACACCCATATACAACTTTGTTCGCCTATCCCCCTCAACACATCACGCCATGGTATTCAATAAAAGATCACCTGTTTTTCTTTTTTCTCGCGCATGCTGCCTTCTGTTCCTTTGGTAAAACCTTCTCTCATTTTCCTTTTCAGATTCAATCAATAATTTTATTCAAATAGGCATTCAACATTTCAACAATTTGGTAACCGCCAATTCGGGAGCTTGCCAGACACGTTCCTTTTCGACGGCTGTGCTAAGACTACCGTCTTCAGCTCATCCCCACTCAGTCTGATGCATCATTTACTTTCATATTGAAGAATTATTCCTCCTATACTGCACCATAAAGTTCAAGGTTATCTGGTATTACTTATTGCTGGTAATTTATAATCGGTGAATTAAAAAACATCTATTTTATCTTCAAGTATATATATTTATACTCAGTTGTAAACGATATCATTCAGCAGCGCACGCTGTCATGTTTAAGTGAATTATATATTTACTTCCTGGCCAATATCGGACTTGTTACTGAATCTTGGTAACCGCCAATTCGGGACACGTTCCTTTTCGACGGCTGTGCTAAGACTACCGTCTTCAGCTCATCCCCACTCAGTCTGATGCATCATTTACTTTCATATTGAAGAATTATTCCTCCTATACTGCACCATAAAGTTCAAGGTTATCTGGTATTACTTATTGCTGGTAATTTATAATCGGTGAATTAAAAAACATCTATTTTATCTTCAAGTATATATATTTATACTCAGTTGTAAACGATATCATTCAGCAGCGCACGCTGTCATGTTTAAGTGAATTATATATTTACTTCCTGGCCAATATCGGGCTTGTTACTGAATCTTGGTAACCGCCAATTCGGGACACGTTCCTTTTCGACGGCTGTGCTAAGACTACCGTCTTCAGCTCATCCCCACTCAGTCTGATGCATCATTTACTTTCATATTGAAGAATTATTCCTCCTATACTGCACCATAAAGTTCAAGGTTATCTGGTATTACTTATTGCTGGTAATTTATAATCGGTGAATTAAAAAACATCTATTTTATCTTCAAGTATATATATTTATACTCAGTTGTAAACGATATCATTCAGAAGCGCACGCTGTCATGTTTAAGTGAATTATATATTTACTTCCTGGCCAATATCGGGCTTGTTACTGAATCTTGGTAACCGCCAATTCGGGACACGTTCCTTTTCGACGGCTGTGCTAAGACTACCGTCTTCAGCTCATCCCCACTCAGTCTGATGCATCATTTACTTTCATATTGAAGAATTATTCCTCCTATACTGCACCATAAAGTTCAAGGTTATCTGGTATTACTTATTGCTGGTAATTTATAATCGGTGAATTAAAAAACATCTATTTTATCTTCAAGTATATATATTTATACTCAGTTGTAAACGATATCATTCAGCAGCGCACGCTGTCATGTGTAAGTGAATTATATATTTACTTCCTGGCCAATATCGGACTTGTTACTGAATCTTGGTAACCGCCAATTCGGGACACGTTCCTTTTCGACGGCTGTGCTAAGACTACCGTCTTCAGCTCATCCCCACTCAGTCTGATGCATCATTTACTTTCATATTGAAGAATTATTCCTCCTATACTGCACCATAAAGTTCAAGGTTATCTGGTATTACTTATTGCTGGTAATTTATAATCGGTGAATTAAAAAACATCTATTTTATCTTCAAGTATATATATTTATACTCAGTTGTAAACGATATCATTCAGAAGCGCACGCTGTCATGTTTAAGTGAATTATATATTTACTTCCTGGCCAATATCGGGCTTGTTACTGAATCTTGGTAACCGCCAATTCGGGACACGTTCCTTTTCGACGGCTGTGCTAAGACTACCGTCTTCAGCTCATCCCCACTCAGTCTGATGCATCATTTACTTTCATATTGAAGAATTATTCCTCCTATACTGCACCATAAAGTTCAAGGTTATCTGGTATTACTTATTGCTGGTAATTTATAATCGGTGAATTAAAAAACATCTATTTTATCTTCAAGTATATATATTTATACTCAGTTGTAAACGATATCATTCAGCAGCGCACGCTGTCATGTTTAAGTGAATTATATATTTACTTCCTGGCCAATATCGGACTTGTTACTGAATCTTGGTAACCGCCAATTCGGGACACGTTCCTTTTCGACGGCTGTGCTAAGACTACCGTCTTCAGCTCATCCCCACTCAGTCTGATGCATCATTTACTTTCATATTGAAGAATTATTCCTCCTATACTGCACCATAAAGTTCAAGGTTATCTGGTATTACTTATTGCTGGTAATTTATAATCGGTGAATTAAAAAACATCTATTTTATCTTCAAGTATATATATTTATACTCAGTTGTAAACGATATCATTCAGCAGCGCACGCTGTCATGTTTAAGTGAATTATATATTTACTTCCTGGCCAATATCGGGCTTGTTACTGAATCTTGGTAACCGCCAATTCGGGACACGTTCCTTTTCGACGGCTGTGCTAAGACTACCGTCTTCAGCTCATCCCCACTCAGTCTGATGCATCATTTACTTTCATATTGAAGAATTATTCCTCCTATACTGCACCATAAAGTTCAAGGTTATCTGGTATTACTTATTGCTGGTAATTTATAATCGGTGAATTAAAAAACATCTATTTTATCTTCAAGTATATATATTTATACTCAGTTGTAAACGATATCATTCAGCAGCGCACGCTGTCATGTGTAAGTGAATTATATATTTACTTCCTGGCCAATATCGGACTTGTTACTGAATCTTGGTAACCGCCAATTCGGGACACGTTCCTTTTCGACGGCTGTGCTAAGACTACCGTCTTCAGCTCATCCCCACTCAGTCTGATGCATCATTTACTTTCATATTGAAGAATTATTCCTCCTATACTGCACCATAAAGTTCAAGGTTATCTGGTATTACTTATTGCTGGTAATTTATAATCGGTGAATTAAAAAACATCTATTTTATCTTCAAGTATATATATTTATACTCAGTTGTAAACGATATCATTCAGAAGCGCACGCTGTCATGTTTAAGTGAATTATATATTTACTTCCTGGCCAATATCGGGCTTGTTACTGAATCTTGGTAACCGCCAATTCGGGACACGTTCCTTTTCGACGGCTGTGCTAAGACTACCGTCTTCAGCTCATCCCCACTCAGTCTGATGCATCATTTACTTTCATATTGAAGAATTATTCCTCCTATACTGCACCATAAAGTTCAAGGTTATCTGGTATTACTTATTGCTGGTAATTTATAATCGGTGAATTAAAAAACATCTATTTTATCTTCAAGTATATATATTTATACTCAGTTGTAAACGATATCATTCAGCAGCGCACGCTGTCATGTTTAAGTGAATTATATATTTACTTCCTGGCCAATATCGGACTTGTTACTGAATCTTGGTAACCGCCAATTCGGGACACGTTCCTTTTCGACGGCTGTGCTAAGACTACCGTCTTCAGCTCATCCCCACTCAGTCTGATGCATCATTTACTTTCATATTGAAGAATTATTCCTCCTATACTGCACCATAAAGTTCAAGGTTATCTGGTATTACTTATTGCTGGTAATTTATAATCGGTGAATTAAAAATCATCTATTTTATCTTCAAGTATATATATTTATACTCAGTTGTAAACGATATCATTCAGCAGCGCACGCTGTCATGTTTAAGTGAATTATATATTTACTTCCTGGCCAATATCGGACTTGTTACTGAATCTTGGTAACCGCCAATTCGGGACACGTTCCTTTTCGACGGCTGTGCTAAGACTACCGTCTTCAGCTCATCCTCACTCAGTCTGATGCATCATTTACTTTCATATTGAAGAATTATTCCTCCTATACTGCACCATAAAGTTCAAGGTTATCTGGTATTACTTATTGCTGGTAATTTATAATCGGTGAATTAAAAAACATCTATTTTATCTTCAAGTATATATATTTATACTCAGTTGTAAACGATATCATTCAGCAGCGCACGCTGTCATGTTTAAGTGAATTATATATTTACTTCCTGGCCAATATTGGACTTGTTACTGAATCTTGGTAACCGCCAATTCGGGACACGTTCCTTTTCGACGGCTGTGCTAAGACTACCGTCTTCAGCTCATCCCCACTCAGTCTGATGCATCATTTACTTTCATATTGAAGAATTATTCCTCCTATACTGCACCATAAAGTTCAAGGTTATCTGGTATTACTTATTGCTGGTAATTTATAATAGGTGAATTAAAAAACATCTATTTTATCTTCAAGTATATATATTTATACTCAGTTGTAAACGATATCATTCAGAAGCGCACGCTGTCATGTTGAAGTGAATTATATATTTACTTCCTGGCCAATATCGGACTTGTTACTGAATCTTGGTAACCGCCAATTCGGGACACGTTCCTTTTCGACGGCTGTGCTAAGACTACCGTCTTCAGCTCATCCCCACTCAGTCTGATGCATCATTTACTTTCATATTGAAGAATTATTCCTCCTATACTGCACCATAAAGTTCAAGGTTATCTGGTATTACTTATTGCTGGTAATTTATAATCGGTGAATTAAAAAACATCTATTTTATCTTCAAGTATATATATTTATACTCAGTTGTAAACGATATCATTCAGCAGCGCACGCTGTCATGTTTAAGTGAATTATATATTTACTTCCTGGCCAATATCGGACTTGTTACTGAATCTTGGTAACCGCCAATTCGGGACACGTTCCTTTTCGACGGCTGTGCTAAGACTACCGTCTTCAGCTCATCCCCACTCAGTCTGATGCATCATTTACTTTCATATTGAAGAATTATTCCTCCTATACTGCACCATAAAGTTCAAGGTTATCTGGTATTACTTATTGCTGGTAATTTATAATCGGTGAATTAAAAAACATCTATTTTATCTTCAAGTATATATATTTATACTCAGTTGTAAACGATATCATTCAGCAGCGCACGCTGTCATGTTTAAGTGAATTATATATTTACTTCCTGGCCAATATCGGGCTTGTTACTGAATCTTGGTAACCGCCAATTCGGGACACGTTCCTTTTCGATGGCTGTGCTAAGACTACCGTCTTCAGCTCATCCCCACTCAGTGTGATGCATCATTTACTTTCATATTGAAGAATTATTCCTCCTATACTGCACCATAAAGTTCAAGGTTATCTGGTATTACTTATTGCTGGTAATTTATAATCGGTGAATTAAAAAACATCTATTTTATCTTCAAGTATATATATTTATACTCAGTTGTAAACGATATCATTCAGCAGCGCACGCTGTCATGTTTAAGTGAATTATATATTTACTTCCTGGCCAATATCGGGCTTGTTACTGAATCTTGGTAACCGCCAATTCGGGACACGTTCCTTTTCGACGGCTGTGCTAAGACTACCGTCTTCAGCTCATCCCCACTCAGTGTGATGCATCATTTACTTTCATATTGAAGAATTATTCTTCCTATACTGCACCATAAAGTTCAAGGTTATCTGGTATTACTTATTGCTGGTAATTTATAATCGGTGAATTAAAAAACATCTATTTTATCTTCAAGTATATATATTTATACTCAGTTGTAAACGATATCATTCAGCAGCGCACGCTGTCATGTTTAAGTGAATTATATATTTACTTCCTGGCCAATATCGGACTTGTTACTGAATCTTGGTAACCGCCAATTCGGGACACGTTCCTTTTCGACGGCTGTGCTAAGACTACCGTCTTCAGCTCATCCCCACTCAGTCTGATGCATCATTTACTTTCATATTGAAGAATTATTCCTCCTATACTGCACCATAAAGTTCAAGGTTATCTGGTATTACTTATTGCTGGTAATTTATAATCGGTGAATTAAAAAACATCTATTTTATCTTCAAGTATATATATTTATACTCAGTTGTAAACGATATCATTCAGCAGCGCACGCTGTCATGTTTAAGTGAATTATATATTTACTTCCTGGCCAATATCGGACTTGTTACTGAATCTTGGTAACCGCCAATTCGGGACACGTTCCTTTTCGACGGCTGTGCTAAGACTACCGTCTTCAGCTCATCCCCACTCAGTCTGATGCATCATTTACTTTCATATTGAAGAATTATTCCTCCTATACTGCACCATAAAGTTCAAGGTTATCTGGTATTACTTATTGCTGGTAATTTATAATCGGTGAATTAAAAAACATCTATTTTATCTTCAAGTATATATATTTATACTAAGTTGTAAACGATATCATTCAGCAGCGCACGCTGTCATGTTTAAGTGAATTATATATTTACTTCCTGGCCAATATCGGACTTGTTACTGAATCTTGGTAACCGCCAATTCGGGACACGTTCCTTTTCGACGGCTGTGCTAAGACTACCGTCTTCAGCTCATCCCCACTCAGTCTGATGCATCATTTACTTTCATATTGAAGAATTATTCCTCCTATACTGCACCATAAAGTTCAAGGTTATCTGGTATTACTTATTGCTGGTAATTTATAATCGGTGAATTAAAAAACATCTATTTTATCTTCAAGTATATATATTTATACTCAGTTGTAAACGATATCATTCAGCAGCGCACGCTGTCATGTTTAAGTGAATTATATATTTACTTCCTGGCCAATATCAGGCTTGTTACTGAATCTTGGTAACCGCCAATTCGGGACACGTTCCTTTTCGACGGCTGTGCTAAGACTACCGTCTTCAGCTCATCCCCACTCAGTCTGATGCATCATTTACTTTCATATTGAAGAATTATTCCTCCTATACTGCACCATAAAGTTCAAGGTTATCTGGTATTACTTATTGCTGGTAATTTATAATCGGTGAATTAAAAAACATCTATTTTATCTTCAAGTATATATATTTATACTCAGTTGTAAACGATATCATTCAGAAGCGCACGCTGTCATGTTTAAGTGAATTATATATTTACTTCCTGGCCAATATCGGGCTTGTTACTGAATCTTGGTAACCGCCAATTCGGGACACGTTCCTTTTCGACGGCTGTGCTAAGACTACCGTCTTCAGCTCATCCCCACTCAGTCTGATGCATCATTTACTTTCATATTGAAGAATTATTCCTCCTATACTGCACCATAAAGTTCAAGGTTATCTGGTATTACTTATTGCTGGTAATTTATAATCGGTGAATTAAAAAACATCTATTTTATCTTCAAGTATATATATTTATACTCAGTTGTAAACGATATCATTCAGCAGCGCACGCTGTCATGTGTAAGTGAATTATATATTTACTTCCTGGCCAATATCGGACTTGTTACTGAATCTTGGTAACCGCCAATTCGGGACACGTTCCTTTTCGACGGCTGTGCTAAGACTACCGTCTTCAGCTCATCCCCACTCAGTCTGATGCATCATTTACTTTCATATTGAAGAATTATTCCTCCTATACTGCACCATAAAGTTCAAGGTTATCTGGTATTACTTATTGCTGGTAATTTATAATCGGTGAATTAAAAAACATCTATTTTATCTTCAAGTATATATATTTATACTCAGTTGTAAACGATATCATTCAGAAGCGCACGCTGTCATGTTTAAGTGAATTATATATTTACTTCCTGGCCAATATCGGGCTTGTTACTGAATCTTGGTAACCGCCAATTCGGGACACGTTCCTTTTCGACGGCTGTGCTAAGACTACCGTCTTCAGCTCATCCCCACTCAGTGTGATGCATCATTTACTTTCATATTGAAGAATTATTCCTCCTATACTGCACCATAAAGTTCAAGGTTATCTGGTATTACTTATTGCTGGTAATTTATAATCGGTGAATTAAAAAACATCTATTTTATCTTCAAGTATATATATTTATACTCAGTTGTAAACGATATCATTCAGCAGCGCACGCTGTCATGTTTAAGTGAATTATATATTTACTTCCTGGCCAATATCGGGCTTGTTACTGAATCTTGGTAACCGCCAATTCGGGACACGTTCCTTTTCGACGGCTGTGCTAAGACTACCGTCTTCAGCTCATCCCCACTCAGTCTGATGCATCATTTACTTTCATATTGAAGAATTATTCCTCCTATACTGCACCATAAAGTTCAAGGTTATCTGGTATTACTTATTGCTGGTAATTTATAATCGGTGAATTAAAAAACATCTATTTTATCTTCAAGTATATATATTTATACTCAGTTGTAAACGATATCATTCAGCAGCGCACGCTGTCATGTTTAAGTGAATTATATATTTACTTCCTGGCCAATATCGGGCTTGTTACTGAATCTTGGTAACCGCCAATTCGGGACACGTTCCTTTTCGACGGCTGTGCTAAGACTACCGTCTTCAGCTCATCCCCACTCAGTCTGATGCATCATTTACTTTCATATTGAAGAATTATTCCTCCTATACTGCACCATAAAGTTCAAGGTTATCTGGTATTACTTATTGCTGGTAATTTATAATCGGTGAATTAAAAAACATCTATTTTATCTTCAAGTATATATATTTATACTCAGTTGTAAACGATATCATTCAGAAGCGCACGCTGTCATGTTTAAGTGAATTATATATTTACTTCCTGGCCAATATCGGGCTTGTTACTGAATCTTGGTAACCGCCAATTCGGAACACGTTCCTTTTCGACGGCTGTGCTAAGACTACCGTCTTCAGCTCATCCCCACTCAGTCTGATGCATCATTTACTTTCATATTGAAGAATTATTCCTCCTATACTGCACCATAAAGTTCAAGGTTATCTGGTATTACTTATTGCTGGTAATTTATAATAGGTGAATTAAAAAACATCTATTTTATCTTCAAGTATATATATTTATACTCAGTTGTAAACGATATCATTCAGAAGCGCACGCTGTCATGTTGAAGTGAATTATATATTTACTTCCTGGCCAATATTGGACTTGTTACTGAATCTTGGTAACCGCCAATTTGGGACACGTTCCTTTTCGACGGCTGTGCTAAGACTACCGTCTTCAGCTCATCCCCACTCAGTCTGATGCATCATTTACTTTCATATTGAAGAATTATTCCTCCTATACTGCACCATAAAGTTCAAGGTTATCTGGTATTACTTATTGCTGGTAATTTATAATCGGTGAATTAAAAAACATCTATTTTATCTTCAAGTATATATATTTATACTCAGTTGTAAACGATATCATTCAGCAGCGCACGCTGTCATGTTTAAGTGAATTATATATTTACTTCCTGGCCAATATCGGACTTGTTACTGAATCTTGGTAACCGCCAATTCGGGACACGTTCCTTTTCGACGGCTGTGCTAAGACTACCGTCTGCAGCTCATCCCCACTCAGTCTGATGCATCATTTACTTTCATATTGAAGAATTATTCCTCCTATACTGCACCATAAAGTTCAAGGTTATCTGGTATTACTTATTGCTGGTAATTTATAATCGGTGAATTAAAAAACATCTATTTTATCTTCAAGTATATATATTTATACTCAGTTGTAAACGATATCATTCAGCAGCGCACGCTGTCATGTTTAAGTGAATTATATATTTACTTCCTGGCCAATATCGGACTTGTTACTGAATCTTGGTAACCGCCAATTCGGGACACGTTCCTTTTCGACGGCTGTGCTAAGACTACCGTCTTCAGCTCATCCTCACTCAGTCTGATGCATCATTTACTTTCATATTGAAGAATTATTCCTCCTATACTGCACCATAAAGTTCAAGGTTATCTGGTATTACTTATTGCTGGTAATTTATAATCGGTGAATTAAAAAACATCTATTTTATCTTCAAGTATATATATTTATACTCAGTTGTAAACGATATCATTCAGCAGCGCACGCTGTCATGTTTAAGTGAATTATATATTTACTTCCTGGCCAATATCGGACTTGTTACTGAATCTTGGTAACCGCCAATTCGGGACACGTTCCTTTTCGACGGCTGTGCTAAGACTACCGTCTTCAGCTCATCCCCACTCAGTCTGATGCATCATTTACTTTCATATTGAAGAATTATTCCTCCTATACTGCACCATAAAGTTCAAGGTTATCTGGTATTACTTATGACTGGTAATTTATAATCGGTGAATTAAAAAACATCTATTTTATCTTCAAGTATATATATTTATACTCAGTTGTAAACGATATCATTCAGAAGCGCACGCTGTCATGTTTAAGTGAATTATATATTTACTTCCTGGCCAATATCGGACTTGTTACTGAATCTTGGTAACCGCCAATTCGGGACACGTTCCTTTTCGACGGCTGTGCTAAGACTACCGTCTTCAGCTCATCCCCACTCAGTCTGATGCATCATTTACTTTCATATTGAAGAATTATTCCTCCTATACTGCACCATAAAGTTCAAGGTTATCTGGTATTACTTATGGCTGGTAATTTATAATCGGTGAATTAAAAAACATCTATTTTATCTTCAAGTATATATATTTATACTCAGTTGTAAACGATATCATTCAGCAGCGCACGCTGTCATGTGTAAGTGAATTATATATTTACTTCCTGGCCAATATCGGACTTGTTACTGAATCTTGGTAACCGCCAATTCGGGACACGTTCCTTTTCGACGGCTGTGCTAAGACTACCGTCTTCAGCTCATCCCCACTCAGTCTGATGCATCATTTACTTTCATATTGAAGAATTATTCCTCCTATACTGCACCATAAAGTTCAAGGTTATCTGGTATTACTTATTGCTGGTAATTTATAATCGGTGAATTAAAAAACATCTATTTTATCTTCAAGTATATATATTTATACTCAGTTGTAAACGATATCATTCAGCAGCGCACGCTGTCATGTTTAAGTGAATTATATATTTACTTCCTGGCCAATATCGGGCTTGTTACTGAATCTTGGTAACCGCCAATTCGGGACACGTTCCTTTTCGATGGCTGTGCTAAGACTACCGTCTTCAGCTCATCCCCACTCAGTGTGATGCATCATTTACTTTCATATTGAAGAATTATTCCTCCTATACTGCACCATAAAGTTCAAGGTTATCTGGTATTACTTATTGCTGGTAATTTATAATCGGTGAATTAAAAAACATCTATTTTATCTTCAAGTATATATATTTATACTCAGTTGTAAACGATATCATTCAGCAGCGCACGCTGTCATGTTTAAGTGAATTATATATTTACTTCCTGGCCAATATCGGGCTTGTTACTGAATCTTGGTAACCGCCAATTCGGGACACGTTCCTTTTCGACGGCTGTGCTAAGACTACCGTCTTCAGCTCATCCCCACTCAGTCTGATGCATCATTTACTTTCATATTGAAGAATTATTCTTCCTATACTGCACCATAAAGTTCAAGGTTATCTGGTATTACTTATTGCTGGTAATTTATAATCGGTGAATTAAAAAACATCTATTTTATCTTCAAGTATATATATTTATACTCAGTTGTAAACGATATCATTCAGCAGCGCACGCTGTCATGTTTAAGTGAATTATATATTTACTTCCTGGCCAATATCGGACTTGTTACTGAATCTTGGTAACCGCCAATTCGGGACACGTTCCTTTTCGACGGCTGTGCTAAGACTACCGTCTTCAGCTCATCCCCACTCAGTCTGATGCATCATTTACTTTCATATTGAAGAATTATTCCTCCTATACTGCACCATAAAGTTCAAGGTTATCTGGTATTACTTATTGCTGGTAATTTATAATCGGTGAATTAAAAAACATCTATTTTATCTTCAAGTATATATATTTATACTCAGTTGTAAACGATATCATTCAGCAGCGCACGCTGTCATGTTTAAGTGAATTATATATTTACTTCCTGGCCAATATCGGACTTGTTACTGAATCTTGGTAACCGCCAATTCGGGACACGTTCCTTTTCGACGGCTGTGCTAAGACTACCGTCTTCAGCTCATCCCCACTCAGTCTGATGCATCATTTACTTTCATATTGAAGAATTATTCCTCCTATACTGCACCATAAAGTTCAAGGTTATCTGGTATTACTTATTGCTGGTAATTTATAATCGGTGAATTAAAAAACATCTATTTTATCTTCAAGTATATATATTTATACTCAGTTGTAAACGATATCATTCAGCAGCGCACGCTGTCATGTTTAAGTGAATTATATATTTACTTCCTGGCCAATATCGGACTTGTTACTGAATCTTGGTAACCGCCAATTCGGGACACGTTCCTTTTCGACGGCTGTGCTAAGACTACCGTCTTCAGCTCATCCCCACTCAGTCTGATGCATCATTTACTTTCATATTGAAGAATTATTCCTCCTATACTGCACCATAAAGTTCAAGGTTATCTGGTATTACTTATTGCTGGTAATTTATAATCGGTGAATTAAAAAACATCTATTTTATCTTCAAGTATATATATTTATACTCAGTTGTAAACGATATCATTCAGCAGCGCACGCTGTCATGTTTAAGTGAATTATATATTTACTTCCTGGCCAATATCGGACTTGTTACTGAATCTTGGTAACCGCCAATTCGGGACACGTTCCTTTTCGACGGCTGTGCTAAGACTACCGTCTTCAGCTCATCCCCACTCAGTCTGATGCATCATTTACTTTCATATTGAAGAATTATTCCTCCTATACTGCACCATAAAGTTCAAGGTTATCTGGTATTACTTATTGCTGGTAATTTATAATCGGTGAATTAAAAAACATCTATTTTATCTTCAAGTATATATATTTATACTCAGTTGTAAACGATATCATTCAGCAGCGCACGCTGTCATGTTTAAGTGAATTATATATTTACTTCCTGGCCAATATCGGACTTGTTACTGAATCTTGGTAACCGCCAATTCGGGACACGTTCCTTTTCGACGGCTGTGCTAAGACTACCGTCTTCAGCTCATCCCCACTCAGTGTGATGCATCATTTACTTTCATATTGAAGAATTATTCCTCCTATACTGCACCATAAAGTTCAAGGTTATCTGGTATTACTTATTGCTGGTAATTTATAATCGGTGAATTAAAAAACATCTATTTTATCTTCAAGTATATATATTTATACTCAGTTGTAAACGATATCATTCAGCAGCGCACGCTGTCATGTTTAAGTGAATTATATATTTACTTCCTGGCCAATATCGGACTTGTTACTGAATCTTGGTAACCGCCAATTCGGGACACGTTCCTTTTCGACGGCTGTGCTAAGACTACCGTCTTCAGCTCATCCCCACTCAGTCTGATGCATCATTTACTTTCATATTGAAGAATTATTCCTCCTATACTGCACCATAAAGTTCAAGGTTATCTGGTATTACTTATTGCTGGTAATTTATAATCGGTGAATTAAAAAACATCTATTTTATCTTCAAGTATATATATTTATACTCAGTTGTAAACGATATCATTCAGCAGCGCACGCTGTCATGTTTAAGTGAATTATATATTTACTTCCTGGCCAATATCGGACTTGTTACTGAATCTTGGTAACCGCCAATTCGGGACACGTTCCTTTTCGACGGCTGTGCTAAGACTACCGTCTTCAGCTCATCCCCACTCAGTCTGATGCATCATTTACTTTCATATTGAAGAATTATTCCTCCTATACTGCACCATAAAGTTCAAGGTTATCTGGTATTACTTATTGCTGGTAATTTATAATCGGTGAATTAAAAAACATCTATTTTATCTTCAAGTATATATATTTATACTCAGTTGTAAACGATATCATTCAGCAGCGCACGCTGTCATGTTTAAGTGAATTATATATTTACTTCCTGGCCAATATCGGGCTTGTTACTGAATCTTGGTAACCGCCAATTCGGGACACGTTCCTTTTCGACGGCTGTGCTAAGACTACCGTCTTCAGCTCATCCCCACTCAGTCTGATGCATCATTTACTTTCATATTGAAGAATTATTCCTCCTATACTGCACCATAAAGTTCAAGGTTATCTGGTATTACTTATTGCTGGTAATTTATAATCGGTGAATTAAAAAACATCTATTTTATCTTCAAGTATATATATTTATACTCAGTTGTAAACGATATCATTCAGCAGCGCACGCTGTCATGTTTAAGTGAATTATATATTTACTTCCTGGCCAATATCAGGCTTGTTACTGAATCTTGGTAACCGCCAATTCGGGACACGTTCCTTTTCGATGGCTGTGCTAAGACTACCGTCTTCAGCTCATCCCCACTCAGTCTGATGCATCATTTACTTTCATATTGAAGAATTATTCCTCCTATACTGCACCATAAAGTTCAAGGTTATCTGGTATTACTTATTGCTGGTAATTTATAATCGGTGAATTAAAAAACATCTATTTTATCTTCAAGTATATATATTTATACTCAGTTGTAAACGATATCATTCAGCAGCGCACGCTGTCATGTTTAAGTGAATTATATATTTACTTCCTGGCCAATATCGGGCTTGTTACTGAATCTTGGTAACCGCCAATTCGGGACACGTTCCTTTTCGACGGCTGTGCTAAGACTACCGTCTTCAGCTCATCCCCACTCAGTCTGATGCATCATTTACTTTCATATTGAAGAATTATTCTTCCTATACTGCACCATAAAGTTCAAGGTTATCTGGTATTACTTATTGCTGGTAATTTATAATCGGTGAATTAAAAAACATCTATTTTATCTTCAAGTATATATATTTATACTCAGTTGTAAACGATATCATTCAGCAGCGCACGCTGTCATGTTTAAGTGAATTATATATTTACTTCCTGGCCAATATCGGACTTGTTACTGAATCTTGGTAACCGCCAATTCGGGACACGTTCCTTTTCGACGGCTGTGCTAAGACTACCGTCTTCAGCTCATCCCCACTCAGTCTGATGCATCATTTACTTTCATATTGAAGAATTATTCCTCCTATACTGCACCATAAAGTTCAAGGTTATCTGGTATTACTTATTGCTGGTAATTTATAATCGGTGAATTAAAAAACATCTATTTTATCTTCAAGTATATATATTTATACTCAGTTGTAAACGATATCATTCAGCAGCGCACGCTGTCATGTTTAAGTGAATTATATATTTACTTCCTGGCCAATATCGGGCTTGTTACTGAATCTTGGTAACCGCCAATTCGGGACACGTTCCTTTTCGACGGCTGTGCTAAGACTACCGTCTTCAGCTCATCCCCACTCAGTCTGATGCATCATTTACTTTCATATTGAAGAATTATTCTTCCTATACTGCACCATAAAGTTCAAGGTTATCTGGTATTACTTATTGCTGGTAATTTATAATCGGTGAATTAAAAAACATCTATTTTATCTTCAAGTATATATATTTATACTCAGTTGTAAACGATATCATTCAGCAGCGCACGCTGTCATGTTTAAGTGAATTATATATTTACTTCCTGGCCAATATCGGACTTGTTACTGAATCTTGGTAACCGCCAATTCGGGACACGTTCCTTTTCGACGGCTGTGCTAAGACTACCGTCTTCAGCTCATCCCCACTCAGTCTGATGCATCATTTACTTTCATATTGAAGAATTATTCCTCCTATACTGCACCATAAAGTTCAAGGTTATCTGGTATTACTTATTGCTGGTAATTTATAATCGGTGAATTAAAAAACATCTATTTTATCTTCAAGTATATATATTTATACTCAGTTGTAAACGATATCATTCAGCAGCGCACGCTGTCATGTTTAAGTGAATTATATATTTACTTCCTGGCCAATATCGGGCTTGTTACTGAATCTTGGTAACCGCCAATTCGGGACACGTTCCTTTTCGACGGCTGTGCTAAGACTACCGTCTTCAGCTCATCCCCACTCAGTCTGATGCATCATTTACTTTCATATTGAAGAATTATTCCTCCTATACTGCACCATAAAGTTCAAGGTTATCTGGTATTACTTATTGCTGGTAATTTATAATCGGTGAATTAAAAAACATCTATTTTATCTTCAAGTATATATATTTATACTCAGTTGTAAACGATATCATTCAGCAGCGCACGCTGTCATGTTTAAGTGAATTATATATTTACTTCCTGGCCAATATCGGGCTTGTTACTGAATCTTGGTAACCGCCAATTCGGGACACGTTCCTTTTCGAAGGCTGTGCTAAGACTACCGTCTTCAGCTCATCCCCACTCAGTGTGATGCATCATTTACTTTCATATTGAAGAATTATTCCTCCTATACTGCACCATAAAGTTCAAGGTTATCTGGTATTACTTATTGCTGGTAATTTATAATCGGTGAATTAAAAAACATCTATTTTATCTTCAAGTATATATATTTATACTCAGTTGTAAACGATATCATTCAGCAGCGCACGCTGTCATGTTTAAGTGAATTATATATTTACTTCCTGGCCAATATCGGGCTTGTTACTGAATCTTGGTAACCGCCAATTCGGGACACGTTCCTTTTCGACGGCTGTGCTAAGACTACCGTCTTCAGCTCATCCCCACTCAGTCTGATGCATCATTTACTTTCATATTGAAGAATTATTCTTCCTATACTGCACCATAAAGTTCAAGGTTATCTGGTATTACTTATTGCTGGTAATTTATAATCGGTGAATTAAAAAACATCTATTTTATCTTCAAGTATATATATTTATACTCAGTTGTAAACGATATCATTCAGCAGCGCACGCTGTCATGTTTAAGTGAATTATATATTTACTTCCTGGCCAATATCGGACTTGTTACTGAATCTTGGTAACCGCCAATTCGGGACACGTTCCTTTTCGACGGCTGTGCTAAGACTACCGTCTTCAGCTCATCCCCACTCAGTCTGATGCATCATTTACTTTCATATTGAAGAATTATTCCTCCTATACTGCACCATAAAGTTCAAGGTTATCTGGTATTACTTATTGCTGGTAATTTATAATCGGTGAATTAAAAAACATCTATTTTATCTTCAAGTATATATATTTATACTCAGTTGTAAACGATATCATTCAGCAGCGCACGCTGTCATGTTTAAGTGAATTATATATTTACTTCCTGGCCAATATCGGGCTTGTTACTGAATCTTGGTAACCGCCAATTCGGGACACGTTCCTTTTCGACGGCTGTGCTAAGACTACCGTCTTCAGCTCATCCCCACTCAGTCTGATGCATCATTTACTTTCATATTGAAGAATTATTCCTCCTATACTGCACCATAAAGTTCAAGGTTATCTGGTATTACTTATTGCTGGTAATTTATAATCGGTGAATTAAAAAACATCTATTTTATCTTCAAGTATATATATTTATACTCAGTTGTAAACGATATCATTCAGCAGCGCACGCTGTCATGTTTAAGTGAATTATATATTTACTTCCTGGCCAATATCGGACTTGTTACTGAATCTTGGTAACCGCCAATTTGGGACACGTTCCTTTTCGACGGCTGTGCTAAGACTACCGTCTTCAGCTCATCCCCACTCAGTCTGATGCATCATTTACTTTCATATTGAAGAATTATTCCTCCTATACTGCACCATAAAGTTCAAGGTTATCTGGTATTACTTATTGCTGGTAATTTATAATCGGTGAATTAAAAAACATCTATTTTATCTTCAAGTATATATATTTATACTCAGTTGTAAACGATATCATTCAGCAGCGCACGCTGTCATGTTTAAGTGAATTATATATTTACTTCCTGGCCAATATCGGGCTTGTTACTGAATCTTGGTAACCGCCAATTCGGGACACGTTCCTTTTCGACGGCTGTGCTAAGACTACCGTCTTCAGCTCATACCCACTCAGTCTGATGCATCATTTACTTTCATATTGAAGAATTATTCCTCCTATACTGCACCATAAAGTTCAAGGTTATCTGGTATTACTTATTGCTGGTAATTTATAATCGGTGAATTAAAAAACATCTATTTTATCTTCAAGTATATATATTTATACTCAGTTGTAAACGATATCATTCAGCAGCGCACGCTGTCATGTTTAAGTGAATTATATATTTACTTCCTGGCCAATATCGGACTTGTTACTGAATCTTGGTAACCGCCAATTTGGGACACGTTCCTTTTCGACGGCTGTGCTAAGACTACCGTCTTCAGCTCATCCCCACTCAGTCTGATGCATCATTTACTTTCATATTGAAGAATTATTCCTCCTATACTGGACCATAAAGTTCAAGGTTATCTGGTATTACTTATTGCTGGTAATTTATAATCGGTGAATTAAAAAACATCTATTTTATCTTCAAGTATATATATTTATACTCAGTTGTAAACGATATCATTCAGCAGCGCACGCTGTCATGTTTAAGTGAATTATATATTTACTTCCTGGCCAATATCGGACTTGTTACTGAATCTTGGTAACCGCCAATTTGGGACACGTTCCTTTTCGACGGCTGTGCTAAGACTACCGTCTTCAGCTCATCCCCACTCAGTCTGATGCATCATTTACTTTCATATTGAAGAATTATTCCTCCTATACTGCACCATAAAGTTCAAGGTTATCTGGTATTACTTATTGCTGGTAATTTATAATCGGTGAATTAAAAAACATCTATTTTATCTTCAAGTATATATATTTATACTCAGTTGTAAACGATATCATTCAGCAGCGCACGCTGTCATGTTTAAGTGAATTATATATTTACTTCCTGGCCAATATCGGGCTTGTTACTGAATCTTGGTAACCGCCAATTCGGGACACGTTCCTTTTCGACGGCTGTGCTAAGACTACCGTCTTCAGCTCATCCCCACTCAGTCTGATGCATCATTTACTTTCATATTGAAGAATTATTCCTCCTATACTGCACCATAAAGTTCAAGGTTATCTGGTATTACTTATTGCTGGTAATTTATAATCGGTGAATTAAAAAACATCTATTTTATCTTCAAGTATATATATTTATACTCAGTTGTAAACGATATCATTCAGCAGCGCACGCTGTCATGTTTAAGTGAATTATATATTTACTTCCTGGCCAATATCGGGCTTGTTACTGAATCTTGGTAACCGCCAATTCGGGACACGTTCCTTTTCGACGGCTGTGCTAAGACTACCGTCTTCAGCTCATCCCCACTCGGGCAGTGTTCAATAGTAGTATTAGTAAATAATAATATTAGGGAAAGTGGCCGCCTACCATCCGTGAGGGTTCATGATATTTATCCTCAAATATCATGAATGCTACAATATATCTAAAAATGTAAATTTCAGTGATGCGGTGGGTGGAAAATATGGAGATCTTCTTTCCACAAGCCACTTCATACAACGCCTAGGAGATTCCTTTGAAAATTGGAAAGGACCAATGGGAACTTGATCTAACGATGCTTATTTCATTGAAAACTGTTCATTGAATTCTGGAACACCAGTTTTTGGTCTTTTTGAAGAGATTATTTCCTCTCTTCTTTATTTTATTAGGAAAAAGTTTTACTGTCGTAAAATTACAATCTGGCAATAAGTAATTGTGGTAAATCTCTCTTCCGGAAGAGGTGATATTGTAGGTTTCGTACCATGCAGGAGGCATGATGGTGCGAAGTGTATGGTACTGTGTATAATATCGTTGTATTGTATGGGTCGACAAAGCTTTTGTATAATTATCGTTTATTTTGGATCTAAGGCGATACATAAATGCCTGGTTCGACAACCTCTCGCTAAGCCCATTAGATTCGTGGTTGCATGTGAAAATAATCTATATTCCTGTCTTGCGTCTTGTGAAAATGTGTGGCTTGTTTCTTGCAAAACTGCATTAAAATAACAAATGAAACAGATTATTTCAGTAACATTAGGCGTTCGTGGATATCAAATATAGAATTGGAGTTCGTAGTCGCACTTGCACATTGCACAACAATGTAACAAAGACACACGCAAATTTATTTAACACCTCTCTATAGATACAATGAAAAACAAAAGCTTTGATAGAAGTATAAAATCGGCCGGTGGGCTGCACAATTTAACGTGACAGGCTGCGCTTGGCCAGGCCTGTTTTAGCTAGAACATTTAAGAGATCAGATAAATTATAGTAACTATGAAATGTACTATTCAGTAATATTGTGAATGTTTTGTGTAATAAGTTAAACCTCAAAATTGAATTCGTGACTTTATAGTACAATCTGCAGTCAGTTTCATTTGATGCGAAATTTAAGGTCCTATAACGTTTGTTATGTGTATTGTTATCATTTGGGATAATAATATCTTACACAATATCACCTAAGTATCAACTTTCAATTTACTCATCATAATATTTCAATGCGTATATAACTTTTTTTTAGTATTATTTAATCGAACTACAAAGAAGATGATATTACTTCTAGAGCTGAAGCCTTGGTTGGAGGTTTCGTACTCTCAAAGGTGGAATTCAGTCGTGTTGCTGTGAGGCCTGAAGAGACTCGGTTCCAAACAGTGACAGATCGGAATAGCTCTCACAGAAAAGCAAACAGTTCCTCCTGGAATGTTCTTCCCTTTGCTGCCTGTTTGTATAATGAGGTCGGGTCGTGTTGTCTCACATCTGTGCTATTGTTTTTCAATAGAACCTACCTTTTCTCCACACATCCAAACCGTCTTGATAACTGTACAAAAAAAAACTTTTACACCCCCTACCCTACAAATAGCTAAAATATTGATGGATAAATTTCATATAATAACAAAAAAAACAATATATACGAGTATATCTACTAAACATCTACATTGTTAACTATGTTAAAAAAATCAGAACCTAATTATTTAAAACAAAATTACTAATTAAGCGTATAAATACGGTGTTCATAATTATTTACATAATATGTATGAACTTTATGAACACCTGCATAATTGGAAAACCACTACATCTCCTGCAGGAGCTGATAGTACATATGCTAGTAACATACATATTCATTAATAATTATATTAATTTGTAGAACTAACATTTGCAACAGGAATATTAATACATAACTACCAAGTGTTAACGATTTGAAGAATCAGGTGGTATATTTCTTGCGTAGAATTTGACTCCATTGATGGGGTTCATCATTGGATAATATGATGAACAATGAGCACTTATTCATGCACACTCAAACGTGTGTTTAATATTTGTTGTTTTAGCCCTTTAGAGAGAAATATCTATGTGTATGTAAAAGAAAATATGTATTAATTTACTTGAACGAAGCGATAAACGATATAAACTCTTAAATCTCTGGTGACAAAAAGGGTTTTAAAGTGAGCTACTGATAGTACTCTCCTTTCCTGCTTGTTACCTGATATCAAATCTAATAGCAAAATTTCATAAAGTGTAGTTCACCATAAATTTCCTTGTTTGTAAAGACTATGTTAAAACAAAAACACCTTTCGAGAAGTTTCTCAAACATTACTGTAAAAAAATACTTGACACTCGAGAAGTTTAGTTTTTTGTAAAATTGAATGAAAGAAGCTGCGTATAGTATACGGACTTGAGTTATATAAAGACGAATATAAATGATCTCTTTTCCTTTTCGGAACCGTGGAATAATTAATGAGCTGAAATGTATATCGTAGCTGAGTATGTTCCATTTGTTCGTGTCATTCCGCCTGGTGTCTAACGAGCCAAGGAATTTGTTTGTTGGTTATACTTTAATTTTACCCCAAGTTTGTAACTTTTAATTACTTTTAATAAATGATACGCTATAACTTTAATAATACGCGGCATGCCATCCGTGAAGCTGCCCTACCTTCCAATGAAACCCATATAGGAAGCTAACTTTGATAATTAGTGCCTACACAACTATTATTGTTGCTTGATAAACAATTTCCTATATGAATAAACATAATACATATGCTTTAACCCAGTATGTATAAGTAATAGGTATAAAGGTATAAAAGTATAAATAAAACATACACACATATAAAAAATGGAAATCCCGGAACCATGCGAAAATAAATATGAGGCGTTTAGTTTTAAAACCTGTTCATTTTCAGAAATTTCACAGGAGAGACAAAAACAAATAACTATGAGAATGCACTTATGAAGTCGTTATTCAACGGGATGGGGCTGGATTTCACCAGAACCACTCAAGGAGGTACTTGAAAAAAGCTTATTTTGATAAAAAGTGGATCGAGCTGGCTTTCATACTAAACGCCTTATATATTATAACTTCAAAGTGACTTTGAATAAAATTACCCTTTACTAAATTGTACAGTTATGGTATTGATTTGGAGTTTTAATGTATATTTTCATCACTGACCATACGTTTCATAAATCTTTGTACGTTTTTCTAGTTTATCAGCTAAGACTTTGTAGTATTTTAATTTGAGGGTGCATTAATTTGTTTACTTTACTCAAAGCCCACCTAACCACTATGGCGAATGGTATTGTGCAGACATCCTACCCATATAATGAAAATCCTTAGGATAACCAGGAATTTAGCGGTATCAAACCGGAAGTATGCCACTCCTAATTCACGAATGGATTGATTATCCCTTTGGTATTTAACCCAAATTCTCGATGCTAACGAACTGATTCCTTAACCTCCTCTCTCTACACCTATTAAACTAATAACATGGGGTTTTCCTCTGCCATTTTAACGAGCCCTTTAAGAGGACCTTGTTATTAAACTGTAGTAGGCTGGGCCGCTGGCTCTCGGCCTAAAACGATAATAGTGTCACAAAGTGACCATCTTGCGGCTGGATTAGTCCGTTTTTATCTCGAGAAAAGCACCTGCTTCTTGTTTTAGTTGCAAGGATAGTTCTTAGCCGAAGTCTATTGTAGTCAGTTTGGGTTTAACCCAATTACGAGATCCAACTAAGATTCCCATAATAGTATGCCGTATTTTACCGGTTAGGAATTAAATTGTTTTTTATAAAATATTTATAACCGAAACAAATTCGTATAAAATAAGGAAATGACATCGACAATATGACTGTGGAAAATATACCCGGTACTTTTAAATAAAAATATTCATTTGATTTGTTCAATAACCTTGGTCACTGACAACACTATTTAAAAACATTCTAAATGCGTGAAATATTAATATAAAAATCTAACAAAATTAGCAGAGTGATAATGGATTAATTTCCCCTAAGAATGCCTTGTTTTCTTGAATATATTTGAATTATTTTTTTTGATTGATTGATAGCACACTCAAACTAATCGATTTGTTTTTGGAAACCTAAAGTCCAAAATGATATATTTTCATTGCAATTTTTTTTTTAACTTTGCAACTCAGTTTGATGTTAAGGATAATTTAGTATAGTATAATTTTTTTATTTAATATAATTTTTTAGCTAATGTTAAATGCTAGTTGTAGGATGAGATCAAGTAAATAATATGTATATTTGTGCCTTCGCACAGATTTTTGATGAATGAACTCATTGATCTAAATATAAAAATCTTTTTCCCCTATTAAATGAACTAATAGATTTAAACCATGTATAGATTTTTATTGTATACTTGTTATTATTATTACATTAACAGCATTCTGAGGACTTAATAATGGCATTACAGAGTGCTGAAAGTGCTAGTTGTAGAAAGGAATAAATAACTTGTGGGAAGGCAAAAGTATACATGTTATTTAATTAAGCGTGGCCATTCCACAGATCCAGTGATAATTAAAATGGAAATGAAATAAAGTTTTGTTTTGTGGAGTTCTCAAAGAATTAAATTTACATTTCATACCGACTGGTAAGCATAGGATGGTGTCTTACGTGCAGCTTGATTACTCATCCCGTAAACATAGGATGGTGTCTTACGTGCAGCTTGATTACTCATCCCGTAAACATAGGATTTCACACAATTACAAAACTAATCAAATAGTTTGTAGTAGTTAGAAACCAGTCTAGTTAACAGTAGACACCCTTTTCTAGGTCGATTTTTAATCGACGTAGAGATTAACCTAAGCAATATTCATTGATGTCTAAGTTATCGTCTATCGGCTTTAGACGATTCAAAAAAAAGAACGAGAGTAAAGGGAAATGATATTTGAGCAACAGCTAGGTTTATACTGACATTGTTCTGCTTCTAATCCTCTATATGTGTTGGTTCCGATGTGCCCCTCCATTCCGCATTCAAAACATTTCGAGCACGGGAACTGCGCTACTAGCTGTCCGGTTCTCCCACACCCATGACATCGTCTGTCCTCTCTCCTTCCACTTGTTCTAGCTCTTCCTTGGGTTGTCCACTTCCCTTAAGCCACAGCCCTTTTTTTCTGCTCATAATGCGGTTCTCTTCTTCTCCAACTCTGGTGCTGCATTCTCGGCCTACGGTATGTCATCCTCGTCCAACTTGCTTCCTCTGCTTCTAGCTGCACTTCTCCTCGCGGGCACTAGCGTCCATCATCTCTTGATCGCATTCGACGAAGGACCGGTTCCCCGTTCTCCCCCTTTTCTTCCTCCCCGTCTCTCTGGCCAGCTGTACTTTGAGAATGGTCGCTAAGAATGCCATCCTGGCTTCTACCTCCGTTGTATCCACTGTCTCTCTCTCATTTTCTGCGTAATTTTGTTGTACCACGCCAATAGTTCCCCGGCGTACTGCCCTTTTGCTTGTTTCGATCGTTGTTTTTCCCGAAACATCCCATGGGGTGTCTTCATGGGTCTGTATTAGGTTTAATACATTTCTTTTTACCCTGCAAACCAAGTCTGCCTTAATCGTAGATCTTCATTCACCTTAGCTTCCACTCTCTCCATGAGTCTGTCACCGCCTTTGAGAAAATGACTTAACTCACCGAGTTCTCCTGAAATTTTCTCTCAAGTCCGAGATTGCCCTTCTCAGGTCTTGCGACGTCGCAGCCCGCACCTTCATCCACGCCAGGGAGTTTGCGTGAGCTTCCGCCAAAGTTTCCTTAGGCAACAGTGGGACTTCGAAGGCTGCCGGCCATAATTCCACTATTTCACTCGGTTATATATAAAAAAAAAACAATCAACATCTAAAAACAACTGGCCCGTACGTCGTTTAACTGAACGTTCGTATTCCCGGGTTTCGGCACCAGTTATCGTCTATCGGCTTTAGACGATTAAAAAAAAAGAACGAGAGTAAAGGTAACTGATATTTGAACAACGGCTAGGTTTAAACTTTCTTTATTCCGCTTCTAATCCTCTATATATGTTTACAGCCTTTGTTTACGCGTGGCTACGTGGTATTAGACCTAACATTGCCATACCACGAGCCTTAACTTCCATATAGAGCTACTTAAATAGTTAATTGGTAAACTAGGTTCAAAACCGGTGGAAGTAAATTTTCACTCTTTCCCAGTAGAAGTTTTACTAAATTGACTTTGGTGACTAAAAATCATCTCAAATATTTATATAGGATAATTTTCTTTCTTTGAAGTTCTTTTTTTCTTCGGACGGGGTGCTTGGAATGCCAAGCATCCAGAATGGGTCACGAGCCTTTAACCTAAGCCACGACTTCTGCCTTAATATATCCTTAATCTCTTGAACTTTTTATTTATTTTTCTTAACCAAACATTGATAGTAACTTTAGTCAGTGACCTAAACAATGCATTTTTTTTTCTTCAAAAATGATCCGTTCTTAATTGATTTTAATGGCATAATTTAAAAGCGCAAGCATAAGAACATCAACGACGAAAATTCATATCCTTAACTCATTCAGTTTGAAACTATTTTTTTCTTATACTTTAGCTATGAAATATTGTGTTTCACTATTACCGCTGTCTCTTGATAATTCAAAAACAAAGCGACCACTAAAAAATTTCAAAATATTCTTATTTACCAAGAAGTTATCATGCGGTACAAATGTTCCAAATTTATTGAGACAGACAGGCCTTCTGAGAAGAAACAAAAAGTATTGGTACAGACGTGGAAGCTATAAAAACAATAGAAAAAATACAACCAACAAAGATTGTTACAGAAATGTACCAAAAAAAAACAAAAAAAAAACAATTGTTACCAGTTCGAGATTGAAAATGATGAAGTAGACGAAATGGAAAAGATAAACATTGTCAATGTATAAGTATGATTAACTATTTCATTAATAAAAAAAACTAATGTATTAATTTTGTAGTAATAAAGTTTATTTTATTATTATGTCAGTAGAAGTTAATGGTTTGGCATAATATATTGAAACCTACCTTATTTTTACCATTCTTTTTTTTTTTTTACTTAATTAATTTTAATTTAACTAATTTGGCAGATCCGTCATGAGATCTTTGATGTAAGCAGTTTTATGTCTTTGACATAGAAATTTATCCCGTTTGATTCGCCCGATCTCAAGGCTAATATTATGGTTATTAATAAATTGAGAAACTAGGAATTGTGAAATATATTCAAATAAAAATGGTTATGACCAATAATTATAATTATACAATATAATATTGTTTATATAAAAAATATATTTCAAACCGTTTTAAATCAAGCTAGAACAAATAATTATATAATATGAAATTGAGCTCAATTTTTATGAATGGATCCACAATATTAAACAAATGTTGATGACACCCATATACAACTTTGTTCGCCTATCCCCCTCAACACATCACGCCATGGTATTCAATAAAAGATCACCTGTTTTTCTTTTTTCTCGCGCATGCTGCCTTCTGTTCCTTTGGTAAAACCTTCTCTCATTTTCCTTTTCAGATTCAATCAATAATTTTATTCAAATAGGCATTCAACATTTCAACAATTTGGTAACCGCCAATTCGGGAGCTTGCCAGACACGTTCCTTTTCGACGGCTGTGCTAAGACTACCGTCTTCAGCTCATCCCCACTCAGTCTGATGCATCATTTACTTTCATATTGAAGAATTATTCCTCCTATACTGCACCATAAAGTTCAAGGTTATCTGGTATTACTTATTGCTGGTAATTTATAATCGGTGAATTAAAAAACATCTATTTTATCTTCAAGTATATATATTTATACTCAGTTGTAAACGATATCATTCAGCAGCGCACGCTGTCATGTTTAAGTGAATTATATATTTACTTCCTGGCCAATATCGGACTTGTTACTGAATCTTGGTAACCGCCAATTCGGGACACGTTCCTTTTCGACGGCTGTGCTAAGACTACCGTCTTCAGCTCATCCCCACTCAGTCTGATGCATCATTTACTTTCATATTGAAGAATTATTCCTCCTATACTGCACCATAAAGTTCAAGGTTATCTGGTATTACTTATTGCTGGTAATTTATAATCGGTGAATTAAAAAACATCTATTTTATCTTCAAGTATATATATTTATACTCAGTTGTAAACGATATCATTCAGCAGCGCACGCTGTCATGTTTAAGTGAATTATATATTTACTTCCTGGCCAATATCGGGCTTGTTACTGAATCTTGGTAACCGCCAATTCGGGACACGTTCCTTTTCGACGGCTGTGCTAAGACTACCGTCTTCAGCTCATCCCCACTCAGTCTGATGCATCATTTACTTTCATATTGAAGAATTATTCCTCCTATACTGCACCATAAAGTTCAAGGTTATCTGGTATTACTTATTGCTGGTAATTTATAATCGGTGAATTAAAAAACATCTATTTTATCTTCAAGTATATATATTTATACTCAGTTGTAAACGATATCATTCAGAAGCGCACGCTGTCATGTTTAAGTGAATTATATATTTACTTCCTGGCCAATATCGGGCTTGTTACTGAATCTTGGTAACCGCCAATTCGGGACACGTTCCTTTTCGACGGCTGTGCTAAGACTACCGTCTTCAGCTCATCCCCACTCAGTCTGATGCATCATTTACTTTCATATTGAAGAATTATTCCTCCTATACTGCACCATAAAGTTCAAGGTTATCTGGTATTACTTATTGCTGGTAATTTATAATCGGTGAATTAAAAAACATCTATTTTATCTTCAAGTATATATATTTATACTCAGTTGTAAACGATATCATTCAGCAGCGCACGCTGTCATGTGTAAGTGAATTATATATTTACTTCCTGGCCAATATCGGACTTGTTACTGAATCTTGGTAACCGCCAATTCGGGACACGTTCCTTTTCGACGGCTGTGCTAAGACTACCGTCTTCAGCTCATCCCCACTCAGTCTGATGCATCATTTACTTTCATATTGAAGAATTATTCCTCCTATACTGCACCATAAAGTTCAAGGTTATCTGGTATTACTTATTGCTGGTAATTTATAATCGGTGAATTAAAAAACATCTATTTTATCTTCAAGTATATATATTTATACTCAGTTGTAAACGATATCATTCAGAAGCGCACGCTGTCATGTTTAAGTGAATTATATATTTACTTCCTGGCCAATATCGGGCTTGTTACTGAATCTTGGTAACCGCCAATTCGGGACACGTTCCTTTTCGACGGCTGTGCTAAGACTACCGTCTTCAGCTCATCCCCACTCAGTCTGATGCATCATTTACTTTCATATTGAAGAATTATTCCTCCTATACTGCACCATAAAGTTCAAGGTTATCTGGTATTACTTATTGCTGGTAATTTATAATCGGTGAATTAAAAAACATCTATTTTATCTTCAAGTATATATATTTATACTCAGTTGTAAACGATATCATTCAGCAGCGCACGCTGTCATGTTTAAGTGAATTATATATTTACTTCCTGGCCAATATCGGACTTGTTACTGAATCTTGGTAACCGCCAATTCGGGACACGTTCCTTTTCGACGGCTGTGCTAAGACTACCGTCTTCAGCTCATCCCCACTCAGTCTGATGCATCATTTACTTTCATATTGAAGAATTATTCCTCCTATACTGCACCATAAAGTTCAAGGTTATCTGGTATTACTTATTGCTGGTAATTTATAATCGGTGAATTAAAAAACATCTATTTTATCTTCAAGTATATATATTTATACTCAGTTGTAAACGATATCATTCAGCAGCGCACGCTGTCATGTTTAAGTGAATTATATATTTACTTCCTGGCCAATATCGGGCTTGTTACTGAATCTTGGTAACCGCCAATTCGGGACACGTTCCTTTTCGACGGCTGTGCTAAGACTACCGTCTTCAGCTCATCCCCACTCAGTCTGATGCATCATTTACTTTCATATTGAAGAATTATTCCTCCTATACTGCACCATAAAGTTCAAGGTTATCTGGTATTACTTATTGCTGGTAATTTATAATCGGTGAATTAAAAAACATCTATTTTATCTTCAAGTATATATATTTATACTCAGTTGTAAACGATATCATTCAGCAGCGCACGCTGTCATGTGTAAGTGAATTATATATTTACTTCCTGGCCAATATCGGACTTGTTACTGAATCTTGGTAACCGCCAATTCGGGACACGTTCCTTTTCGACGGCTGTGCTAAGACTACCGTCTTCAGCTCATCCCCACTCAGTCTGATGCATCATTTACTTTCATATTGAAGAATTATTCCTCCTATACTGCACCATAAAGTTCAAGGTTATCTGGTATTACTTATTGCTGGTAATTTATAATCGGTGAATTAAAAAACATCTATTTTATCTTCAAGTATATATATTTATACTCAGTTGTAAACGATATCATTCAGAAGCGCACGCTGTCATGTTTAAGTGAATTATATATTTACTTCCTGGCCAATATCGGGCTTGTTACTGAATCTTGGTAACCGCCAATTCGGGACACGTTCCTTTTCGACGGCTGTGCTAAGACTACCGTCTTCAGCTCATCCCCACTCAGTCTGATGCATCATTTACTTTCATATTGAAGAATTATTCCTCCTATACTGCACCATAAAGTTCAAGGTTATCTGGTATTACTTATTGCTGGTAATTTATAATCGGTGAATTAAAAAACATCTATTTTATCTTCAAGTATATATATTTATACTCAGTTGTAAACGATATCATTCAGCAGCGCACGCTGTCATGTTTAAGTGAATTATATATTTACTTCCTGGCCAATATCGGACTTGTTACTGAATCTTGGTAACCGCCAATTCGGGACACGTTCCTTTTCGACGGCTGTGCTAAGACTACCGTCTTCAGCTCATCCCCACTCAGTCTGATGCATCATTTACTTTCATATTGAAGAATTATTCCTCCTATACTGCACCATAAAGTTCAAGGTTATCTGGTATTACTTATTGCTGGTAATTTATAATCGGTGAATTAAAAAACATCTATTTTATCTTCAAGTATATATATTTATACTCAGTTGTAAACGATATCATTCAGCAGCGCACGCTGTCATGTTTAAGTGAATTATATATTTACTTCCTGGCCAATATCGGACTTGTTACTGAATCTTGGTAACCGCCAATTCGGGACACGTTCCTTTTCGACGGCTGTGCTAAGACTACCGTCTTCAGCTCATCCTCACTCAGTCTGATGCATCATTTACTTTCATATTGAAGAATTATTCCTCCTATACTGCACCATAAAGTTCAAGGTTATCTGGTATTACTTATTGCTGGTAATTTATAATCGGTGAATTAAAAAACATCTATTTTATCTTCAAGTATATATATTTATACTCAGTTGTAAACGATATCATTCAGCAGCGCACGCTGTCATGTTTAAGTGAATTATATATTTACTTCCTGGCCAATATTGGACTTGTTACTGAATCTTGGTAACCGCCAATTCGGGACACGTTCCTTTTCGACGGCTGTGCTAAGACTACCGTCTTCAGCTCATCCCCACTCAGTCTGATGCATCATTTACTTTCATATTGAAGAATTATTCCTCCTATACTGCACCATAAAGTTCAAGGTTATCTGGTATTACTTATTGCTGGTAATTTATAATAGGTGAATTAAAAAACATCTATTTTATCTTCAAGTATATATATTTATACTCAGTTGTAAACGATATCATTCAGAAGCGCACGCTGTCATGTTGAAGTGAATTATATATTTACTTCCTGGCCAATATCGGACTTGTTACTGAATCTTGGTAACCGCCAATTCGGGACACGTTCCTTTTCGACGGCTGTGCTAAGACTACCGTCTTCAGCTCATCCCCACTCAGTCTGATGCATCATTTACTTTCATATTGAAGAATTATTCCTCCTATACTGCACCATAAAGTTCAAGGTTATCTGGTATTACTTATTGCTGGTAATTTATAATCGGTGAATTAAAAAACATCTATTTTATCTTCAAGTATATATATTTATACTCAGTTGTAAACGATATCATTCAGCAGCGCACGCTGTCATGTTTAAGTGAATTATATATTTACTTCCTGGCCAATATCGGACTTGTTACTGAATCTTGGTAACCGCCAATTCGGGACACGTTCCTTTTCGACGGCTGTGCTAAGACTACCGTCTTCAGCTCATCCCCACTCAGTCTGATGCATCATTTACTTTCATATTGAAGAATTATTCCTCCTATACTGCACCATAAAGTTCAAGGTTATCTGGTATTACTTATTGCTGGTAATTTATAATCGGTGAATTAAAAAACATCTATTTTATCTTCAAGTATATATATTTATACTCAGTTGTAAACGATATCATTCAGCAGCGCACGCTGTCATGTTTAAGTGAATTATATATTTACTTCCTGGCCAATATCGGGCTTGTTACTGAATCTTGGTAACCGCCAATTCGGGACACGTTCCTTTTCGATGGCTGTGCTAAGACTACCGTCTTCAGCTCATCCCCACTCAGTGTGATGCATCATTTACTTTCATATTGAAGAATTATTCCTCCTATACTGCACCATAAAGTTCAAGGTTATCTGGTATTACTTATTGCTGGTAATTTATAATCGGTGAATTAAAAAACATCTATTTTATCTTCAAGTATATATATTTATACTCAGTTGTAAACGATATCATTCAGCAGCGCACGCTGTCATGTTTAAGTGAATTATATATTTACTTCCTGGCCAATATCGGGCTTGTTACTGAATCTTGGTAACCGCCAATTCGGGACACGTTCCTTTTCGACGGCTGTGCTAAGACTACCGTCTTCAGCTCATCCCCACTCAGTCTGATGCATCATTTACTTTCATATTGAAGAATTATTCTTCCTATACTGCACCATAAAGTTCAAGGTTATCTGGTATTACTTATTGCTGGTAATTTATAATCGGTGAATTAAAAAACATCTATTTTATCTTCAAGTATATATATTTATACTCAGTTGTAAACGATATCATTCAGCAGCGCACGCTGTCATGTTTAAGTGAATTATATATTTACTTCCTGGCCAATATCGGACTTGTTACTGAATCTTGGTAACCGCCAATTCGGGACACGTTCCTTTTCGACGGCTGTGCTAAGACTACCGTCTTCAGCTCATCCCCACTCAGTCTGATGCATCATTTACTTTCATATTGAAGAATTATTCCTCCTATACTGCACCATAAAGTTCAAGGTTATCTGGTATTACTTATTGCTGGTAATTTATAATCGGTGAATTAAAAAACATCTATTTTATCTTCAAGTATATATATTTATACTCAGTTGTAAACGATATCATTCAGCAGCGCACGCTGTCATGTTTAAGTGAATTATATATTTACTTCCTGGCCAATATCGGACTTGTTACTGAATCTTGGTAACCGCCAATTCGGGACACGTTCCTTTTCGACGGCTGTGCTAAGACTACCGTCTTCAGCTCATCCCCACTCAGTCTGATGCATCATTTACTTTCATATTGAAGAATTATTCCTCCTATACTGCACCATAAAGTTCAAGGTTATCTGGTATTACTTATTGCTGGTAATTTATAATCGGTGAATTAAAAAACATCTATTTTATCTTCAAGTATATATATTTATACTCAGTTGTAAACGATATCATTCAGCAGCGCACGCTGTCATGTTTAAGTGAATTATATATTTACTTCCTGGCCAATATCGGACTTGTTACTGAATCTTGGTAACCGCCAATTCGGGACACGTTCCTTTTCGACGGCTGTGCTAAGACTACCGTCTTCAGCTCATCCCCACTCAGTCTGATGCATCATTTACTTTCATATTGAAGAATTATTCCTCCTATACTGCACCATAAAGTTCAAGGTTATCTGGTATTACTTATTGCTGGTAATTTATAATCGGTGAATTAAAAAACATCTATTTTATCTTCAAGTATATATATTTATACTCAGTTGTAAACGATATCATTCAGCAGCGCACGCTGTCATGTTTAAGTGAATTATATATTTACTTCCTGGCCAATATCGGACTTGTTACTGAATCTTGGTAACCGCCAATTCGGGACACGTTCCTTTTCGACGGCTGTGCTAAGACTACCGTCTTCAGCTCATCCCCACTCAGTCTGATGCATCATTTACTTTCATATTGAAGAATTATTCCTCCTATACTGCACCATAAAGTTCAAGGTTATCTGGTATTACTTATTGCTGGTAATTTATAATCGGTGAATTAAAAAACATCTATTTTATCTTC
Organism: Acanthosoma haemorrhoidale; assembly: GCA_930367205.1. NCBI lineage: Eukaryota > Metazoa > Arthropoda > Insecta > Hemiptera > Acanthosomatidae > Acanthosoma > Acanthosoma haemorrhoidale. Next base: position 32,667,140 of record OV884013.1, on the reverse strand, counting down.
AAGTATATATATTTATACTAAGTTGTAAACGATATCATTCAGCAGCGCACGCTGTCATGTTTAAGTGAATTATATATTTACTTCCTGGCCAATATCGGACTTGTTACTGAATCTTGGTAACCGCCAATTCGGGACACGTTCCTTTTCGACGGCTGTGCTAAGACTACCGTCTTCAGCTCATCCCCACTCAGTCTGATGCATCATTTACTTTCATATTGAAGAATTATTCCTCCTATACTGCACCATAAAGTTCAAGGTTATCTGGTATTACTTATTGCTGGTAATTTATAATCGGTGAATTAAAAAACATCTATTTTATCTTCAAGTATATATATTTATACTCAGTTGTAAACGATATCATTCAGCAGCGCACGCTGTCATGTTTAAGTGAATTATATATTTACTTCCTGGCCAATATCGGACTTGTTACTGAATCTTGGTAACCGCCAATTCGGGACACGTTCCTTTTCGACGGCTGTGCTAAGACTACCGTCTTCAGCTCATCCCCACTCAGTCTGATGCATCATTTACTTTCATATTGAAGAATTATTCCTCCTATACTGCACCATAAAGTTCAAGGTTATCTGGTATTACTTATTGCTGGTAATTTATAATCGGTGAATTAAAAAACATCTATTTTATCTTCAAGTATATATATTTATACTCAGTTGTAAACGATATCATTCAGCAGCGCACGCTGTCATGTTTAAGTGAATTATATATTTACTTCCTGGCCAATATCGGACTTGTTACTGAATCTTGGTAACCGCCAATTCGGGACACGTTCCTTTTCGACGGCTGTGCTAAGACTACCGTCTTCAGCTCATCCCCACTCAGTCTGATGCATCATTTACTTTCATATTGAAGAATTATTCCTCCTATACTGCACCATAAAGTTCAAGGTTATCTGGTATTACTTATTGCTGGTAATTTATAATCGGTGAATTAAAAAACATCTATTTTATCTTCAAGTATATATATTTATACTCAGTTGTAAACGATATCATTCAGCAGCGCACGCTGTCATGTTTAAGTGAATTATATATTTACTTCCTGGCCAATATCGGACTTGTTACTGAATCTTGGTAACCGCCAATTCGGGACACGTTCCTTTACGACGGCTGTGCTAAGACTACCGTCTTCAGCTCATCCCCACTCAGTCTGATGCATCATTTACTTTCATATTGAAGAATTATTCCTCCTATACTGCACCATAAAGTTCAAGGTTATCTGGTATTACTTATTGCTGGTAATTTATAATCGGTGAATTAAAAAACATCTATTTTATCTTCAAGTATATATATTTATACTCAGTTGTAAACGATATCATTCAGCAGCGCACGCTGTCATGTTTAAGTGAATTATATATTTACTTCCTGGCCAATATCGGACTTGTTACTGAATCTTGGTAACCGCCAATCGGGACACGTTCCTTTTCGACGGCTGTGCTAAGACTACCGTCTTCAGCTCATCCCCACTCAGTCTGATGCATCATTTACTTTCATATTGAAGAATTATTCCTCCTATACTGCACCATAAAGTTCAAGGTTATCTGGTATTACTTATTGCTGGTAATTTATAATCGGTGAATTAAAAAACATCTATTTTATCTTCAAGTATATATATTTATACTCAGTTGTAAACGATATCATTCAGCAGCGCACGCTGTCATGTTTAAGTGAATTATATATTTACTTCCTGGCCAATATCGGGCTTGTTACTGAATCTTGGTAACCGCCAATTCGGGACACGTTCCTTTTCGACGGCTGTGCTAAGACTACCGTCTTCAGCTCATCCCCACTCAGTCTGATGCATCATTTACTTTCATATTGAAGAATTATTCCTCCTATACTGCACCATAAAGTTCAAGGTTATCTGGTATTACTTATTGCTGGTAATTTATAATCGGTGAATTAAAAAACATCTATTTTATCTTCAAGTATATATATTTATACTCAGTTGTAAACGATATCATTCAGCAGCGCACGCTGTCATGTTTAAGTGAATTATATATTTACTTCCTGGCCAATATCGGGCTTGTTACTGAATCTTGGTAACCGCCAATTCGGGACACGTTCCTTTTCGATGGCTGTGCTAAGACTACCGTCTTCAGCTCATCCCCACTCAGTGTGATGCATCATTTACTTTCATATTGAAGAATTATTCCTCCTATACTGCACCATAAAGTTCAAGGTTATCTGGTATTACTTATTGCTGGTAATTTATAATCGGTGAATTAAAAAACATCTATTTTATCTTCAAGTATATATATTTATACTCAGTTGTAAACGATATCATTCAGCAGCGCACGCTGTCATGTTTAAGTGAATTATATATTTACTTCCTGGCCAATATCGGGCTTGTTACTGAATCTTGGTAACCGCCAATTCGGGACACGTTCCTTTTCGACGGCTGTGCTAAGACTACCGTCTTCAGCTCATCCCCACTCAGTCTGATGCATCATTTACTTTCATATTGAAGAATTATTCTTCCTATACTGCACCATAAAGTTCAAGGTTATCTGGTATTACTTATTGCTGGTAATTTATAATCGGTGAATTAAAAAACATCTATTTTATCTTCAAGTATATATATTTATACTCAGTTGTAAACGATATCATTCAGCAGCGCACGCTGTCATGTTTAAGTGAATTATATATTTACTTCCTGGCCAATATCGGACTTGTTACTGAATCTTGGTAACCGCCAATTCGGGACACGTTCCTTTTCGACGGCTGTGCTAAGACTACCGTCTTCAGCTCATCCCCACTCAGTGTGATGCATCATTTACTTTCATATTGAAGAATTATTCCTCCTATACTGCACCATAAAGTTCAAGGTTATCTGGTATTACTTATTGCTGGTAATTTATAATCGGTGAATTAAAAAACATCTATTTTATCTTCAAGTATATATATTTATACTCAGTTGTAAACGATATCATTCAGCAGCGCACGCTGTCATGTTTAAGTGAATTATATATTTACTTCCTGGCCAATATCGGACTTGTTACTGAATCTTGGTAACCGCCAATTCGGGACACGTTCCTTTTCGACGGCTGTGCTAAGACTACCGTCTTCAGCTCATCCCCACTCAGTCTGATGCATCATTTACTTTCATATTGAAGAATTATTCCTCCTATACTGCACCATAAAGTTCAAGGTTATCTGGTATTACTTATTGCTGGTAATTTATAATCGGTGAATTAAAAAACATCTATTTTATCTTCAAGTATATATATTTATACTCAGTTGTAAACGATATCATTCAGCAGCGCACGCTGTCATGTTTAAGTGAATTATATATTTACTTCCTGGCCAATATCGGACTTGTTACTGAATCTTGGTAACCGCCAATTCGGGACACGTTCCTTTTCGACGGCTGTGCTAAGACTACCGTCTTCAGCTCATCCCCACTCAGTCTGATGCATCATTTACTTTCATATTGAAGAATTATTCCTCCTATACTGCACCATAAAGTTCAAGGTTATCTGGTATTACTTATTGCTGGTAATTTATAATCGGTGAATTAAAAAACATCTATTTTATCTTCAAGTATATATATTTATACTCAGTTGTAAACGATATCATTCAGCAGCGCACGCTGTCATGTTTAAGTGAATTATATATTTACTTCCTGGCCAATATCGGACTTGTTACTGAATCTTGGTAACCGCCAATTCGGGACACGTTCCTTTTCGACGGCTGTGCTAAGACTACCGTCTTCAGCTCATCCCCACTCAGTCTGATGCATCATTTACTTTCATATTGAAGAATTATTCCTCCTATACTGCACCATAAAGTTCAAGGTTATCTGGTATTACTTATTGCTGGTAATTTATAATCGGTGAATTAAAAAACATCTATTTTATCTTCAAGTATATATATTTATACTCAGTTGTAAACGATATCATTCAGCAGCGCACGCTGTCATGTTTAAGTGAATTATATATTTACTTCCTGGCCAATATCGGACTTGTTATTGAATCTTGGTAACCGCCAATTCGGGACACGTTCCTTTTCGACGGCTGTGCTAAGACTACCGTCTTCAGCTCATCCCCACTCAGTCTGATGCATCATTTACTTTCATATTGAAGAATTATTCCTCCTATACTGCACCATAAAGTTCAAGGTTATCTGGTATTACTTATTGCTGGTAATTTATAATCGGTGAATTAAAAAACATCTATTTTATCTTCAAGTATATATATTTATACTCAGTTGTAAACGATATCATTCAGCAGCGCACGCTGTCATGTTTAAGTGAATTATATATTTACTTCCTGGCCAATATCGGACTTGTTACTGAATCTTGGTAACCGCCAATTCGGGACACGTTCCTTTTCGACGGCTGTGCTATGACTACCGTCTTCAGCTCATCCCCACTCAGTCTGATGCATCATTTACTTTCATATCGAAGAATTATTCCTCCTATACTGCACCATAAAGTTCAAGGTTATCTGGTATTACTTATTGCTGGTAATTTATAATCGGTGAATTAAAAAACATCTATTTTATCTTCAAGTATATATATTTATACTAAGTTGTAAACGATATCATTCAGCAGCGCACGCTGTCATGTTTAAGTGAATTATATATTTACTTCCTGGCCAATATCGGACTTGTTACTGAATCTTGGTAACCGCCAATTCGGGACACGTTCCTTTTCGACGGCTGTGCTAAGACTACCGTCTTCAGCTCATCCCCACTCAGTCTGATGCATCATTTACTTTCATATTGAAGAATTATTCCTCCTATACTGCACCATAAAGTTCAAGGTTATCTGGTATTACTTATTGCTGGTAATTTATAATCGGTGAATTAAAAAACATCTATTTTATCTTCAAGTATATATATTTATACTCAGTTGTAAACGATATCATTCAGCAGCGCACGCTGTCATGTTTAAGTGAATTATATATTTACTTCCTGGCCAATATCGGACTTGTTACTGAATCTTGGTAACCGCCAATTCGGGACACGTTCCTTTTCGACGGCTGTGCTAAGACTACCGTCTTCAGCTCATCCCCACTCAGTCTGATGCATCATTTACTTTCATATTGAAGAATTATTCCTCCTATACTGCACCATAAAGTTCAAGGTTATCTGGTATTACTTATTGCTGGTAATTTATAATCGGTGAATTAAAAAACATCTATTTTATCTTCAAGTATATATATTTATACTCAGTTGTAAACGATATCATTCAGCAGCGCACGCTGTCATGTTTAAGTGAATTATATATTTACTTCCTGGCCAATATCGGACTTGTTACTGAATCTTGGTAACCGCCAATTCGGGACACGTTCCTTTTCGACGGCTGTGCTAAGACTACCGTCTTCAGCTCATCCCCACTCAGTCTGATGCATCATTTACTTTCATATTGAAGAATTATTCCTCCTATACTGCACCATAAAGTTCAAGGTTATCTGGTATTACTTATTGCTGGTAATTTATAATCGGTGAATTAAAAAACATCTATTTTATCTTCAAGTATATATATTTATACTCAGTTGTAAACAATATCATTCAGCAGCGCACGCTGTCATGTTTAAGTGAATTATATATTTACTTCCTGGCCAATATCGGACTTGTTACTGAATCTTGGTAACCGCCAATTCGGGACACGTTCCTTTTCGACGGCTGTGCTAAGACTACCGTCTTCAGCTCATCCCCACTCAGTCTGATGCATCATTTACTTTCATATTGAAGAATTATTCCTCCTATACTGCACCATAAAGTTCAAGGTTATCTGGTATTACTTATTGCTGGTAATTTATAATCGGTGAATTAAAAAACATCTATTTTATCTTCAAGTATATATATTTATACTCAGTTGTAAACGATATCATTCAGCAGCGCACGCTGTCATGTTTAAGTGAATTATATATTTACTTCCTGGCCAATATCGGACTTGTTACTGAATCTTGGTAACCGCCAATTCGGGACACGTTCCTTTTCGACGGCTGTGCTAAGACTACCGTCTTCAGCTCATCCCCACTCAGTCTGATGCATCATTTACTTTCATATTGAAGAATTATTCCTCCTATACTGCACCATAAAGTTCAAGGTTATCTGGTATTACTTATTGCTGGTAATTTATAATCGGTGAATTAAAAAACATCTATTTTATCTTCAAGTATATATATTTATACTCAGTTGTAAACGATATCATTCAGCAGCGCACGCTGTCATGTTTAAGTGAATTATATATTTACTTCCTGGCCAATATCGGACTTGTTACTGAATCTTGGTAACCGCCAATTCGGGACACGTTCCTTTTCGACGGCTGTGCTAAGACTACCGTCTTCAGCTCATCCCCACTCAGTCTGATGCATCATTTACTTTCATATTGAAGAATTATTCCTCCTATACTGCACCATAAAGTTCAAGGTTATCTGGTATTACTTATTGCTGGTAATTTATAATCGGTGAATTAAAAAACATCTATTTTATCTTCAAGTATATATATTTATACTCAGTTGTAAACGATATCATTCAGCAGCGCACGCTGTCATGTTTAAGTGAATTATATATTTACTTCCTGGCCAATATCGGACTTGTTACTGAATCTTGGTAACCGCCAATTCGGGACACGTTCCTTTTCGACGGCTGTGCTAAGACTACCGTCTTCAGCTCATCCCCACTCAGTCTGATGCATCATTTACTTTCATATTGAAGAATTATTCCTCCTATACTGCACCATAAAGTTCAAGGTTATCTGGTATTACTTATTGCTGGTAATTTATAATCGGTGAATTAAAAAACATCTATTTTATCTTCAAGTATATATATTTATACTCAGTTGTAAACGATATCATTCAGCAGCGCACGCTGTCATGTTTAAGTGAATTATATATTTACTTCCTGGCCAATATCGGACTTGTTACTGAATCTTGGTAACCGCCAATTCGGGACACGTTCCTTTTCGACGGCTGTGCTAAGACTACCGTCTTCAGCTCATCCCCACTCGGGCAGTGTTCAATAGTAGTATTAGTAAATAATAATATTAGGGAAAGTGGCCGCCTACCATCCGTGAGGGTTCATGATATTTATCCTCAAATATCATGAATGCTACAATATATCCAAAAATGTAAATTTCAGTAATGCGGTGGGTGGAAAATATGGAGATCTTCTTTCCACAAGCCACTTCATACAACGCCTGGGAGATTCCTTTGAAAATTGGAACTTGATCTAACGATGCTTATTTAATTGAAAACTGTTCATTGAATTCTGGAACACCAGTTTTTGGTCTTTTTGAAGAGATTATTTCCTCTCTTCTTTATTTTATTAGGAAAAAGTTTTACTGTCGTAAAATTACAATCTGGCAATAAGTAATTGTGGTAAATCTCTCTTCCGGAAGAGGTGATATTGTAGGTTTCGTACCATGCAGGAGGCATGATGGTGCGAAGTGTATGGTACTGTGTATAATATCGTTGTATTGTATGGGTCGACAAAGCTTTTGTATAATTATCGTTTATTTTGGATCTAAGGCGATACATAAATGCCTGGTTCGACAACATAAGCCCATTAGATTCGTGGTTGCATGTGAAAATAATCTATATTCCTGTCTTGCGTCTTGTGAAAATGTGTGGCTTGTTTCTTGATTGCAAAACTGCATTAAAATAACAAATGAAACAGATTATTTCAGTATCATTAGGCGTTCGTGGATATCAAATATAGAATTGGAGTTCGTAGTCGCACTTGCACATTGCACAACAATGTAACAAAGACACACGCAAATTTATTTAACACCTCTCTATAGATACAATGAAAAACAAAAGCTTTGATAGAAGTATAAAATCGGCCGGTGGGCTGCACAATTTAACGTGACGGGCTGCGCTTGGCCAGGCCTGTTTTAGCTAGAACATTTAAGAGATCAGATAAATTATAGTAACTATGAAATGTACTATTCAGTAATATTGTGAATGTTTTGTGTAATAAGTTAAAACTCAAAATTGAATTCGTGACTTTATAGTACAATCTGCAGTCAGTTTCATTTGATGCGAAATTTAAGGTCCTATAACGTTTGTTATGTGTCTTGTCATCATTTGGGATAATAATATCTTACACAATATCACCTAAGTATCAACTTTCATTTTAATCATCATAATATTTCAATGCGTATATAACTTTTTTTTAGTATTATTTAATCGAACTACAAAGAAGATGATATTACTTCTAGAGCTGAAGCCTTGGTTGGAGGTTTCGTACTCTCAAAGGTGGAATTCAGTCGTGTTGCTGTGAGGCCTGAAGAGACTCGGTTCCAAACAGTGACAGATCGGAATAGCTCTCACAGAAAAGCAAACAGTTCCTCCTGGAATGTTCTTCCCTTTGCTGCCTGTTTGTATAATGAGGTCGGGTCGTGTTGTCTCACATCTGTGCTATTGTTTTTCAATAGAACCTACCTTTTCTCCACACATCCAAACCGTCTTGATAACTGTACAAAAAAAAACTTTTACACCCCCTACCCTACAAATAGCTAAAATATTGATGGATAAATTTCATATAATAACAAAAAAAACAATATATACGAGTATATCTACTAAACATCTACATTGTTAACTATGTTAAAAAAATCAGAACCTAATTATTTAAAACAAAATTACTAATTAAGCGTATAAATACGGTGTTCATAATTATTTACATAATATGTATGAACTTTATGAACACCTGCATAATTGGAAAACCACTACATCTCCTGCAGGAGCTGATAGTACATATGCTAGTAACATACATATTCATTAATAATTATATTAATTTGTAGAACTAACATTTGCAACAGGAATATTAATACATAACTACCAAGTGTTAACGATTTGAAGAATCAGGTGGTATATTTCTTGCGTAGAATTTGACTCCATTGATGGGGTTCATCATTGGATAATATGATGAACAATGAGCACTTATTCATGCACACTCAAACGTGTGTTTAATATTTGTTGTTTTAGCCCTTTAGAGAGAAATATCTATATGTATGTAAAAGAAAATATGTATTAATTTACTTGAACGAAGCGATAAACGATATAAACTCTTAAATCTCTGGTGACAAAAAGGGTTTTAAAGTGAGCTACTGATAGTACTCTCCTTTCCTGCTTGTTACCTGATATCAAATCTAATAGCAAAATTTCATAAAGTGTAGTTCACCATAAATTTCCTTGTTTGTAAAGACTATGTTAAAACCAAAACACCTTTCGAGAAGTTTCTCAAACATTACTGTAAAAAAATACTTGACACTCGAGAAGTTTAGTTTTTTGTAAAATTGAATGAAAGAAGCTGCGTATAGTATACGGACTTGAGTTATATAAAGACGAATATAAATGATCTCTTTTCCTTTTCGGAACCGTGGAATAATTAATGAGCTGAAATGTATATCGTAGCTGAGTATGTTCCATTTGTTCGTGTCATTTCGCCTGGTGTCTAACGAGCCAAGGAATTTGTTTGTTGGTTATACTTTAATTTTACCCCAAGGGTGTAACTTTTAATTACTTTTAATAAATGATACGCTATAACTTTAATAATACGCGGCATGCCATCCGTGAAGCTGCCCTACCTTCCAATGAAACCCATATAGGAAGCTAACTTTGATAATTAGTGCCTACACAACTATTATTGTTGCTTGATAAACAATTTCCTATATGAATAAACATAATACATATGCTTTAACCCAGTATGTATAAGTAATAGGTATAAAGGTATAAAAGTATAAATAAAACATACACACATATAAAAAATGGAAATCCCGGAACCATGCGAAAATAAATATGAGGCGTTTAGTTTTAAAACCTGTTTATTTTCAGAAATTTCACAGGAGAGACAAAAACAAATAACTATGAGAATGCACTTATGAAGTCGTTATTCAACGGGATGGGGCTGGATTTCACCAGAATCACTCAAGGAGGTACTTGAAAAAAGCTTATTTTAATAAAAAGTGGATTGAGCTGGCTTTCATACTAAACGCCTTATATATTATAACTTCAAAGTGACTTTGAATAAAATTACTCTTTACTAAATCGTACAGTTATGGTATTGATTTGGAGTTTTAATGTATATTTTCATCACTGACCATACGTTTCATGAATCTTTGTACGTTTTTCTAGTTTATCAGCTAAGACTTTGTAGTATTTTAATTTGATGGTACATTAATTTGTTTACTTTACTCAAAGCCCACCTAACCACTATGGCGAATGGTATTGTGCAGACATCCTACCCATTTAATGAAAATGCTTAGGATAACCAGGAATAGATTTTGGATCCTTTATATTTAGCGGTATCAAACCGGAAGTATGCCACTCCTAATTCACGAATGGATTGATTATCCCTTTGGTATTTAACCCAAATTCTCGATGCTAACGAACTGATTCCTTAATCTCCTCTCTCTACACCTATTAAACTAATAACATGGGGTTTTCTCTGCTGGTTTTAACGAGCCCTTTAAGAGGACCTTGTTATTAAACTGTAGTAGGCTGGGCCGCTGGCTCTCGGCCTAAAACGATAATAGTGTCACAAAGTGACCATCTTGCGGCTGGATTAGTCCGTTTTTATCTCGAGAAATGCACCTGCTTCTTGTTTTAGTTGCAAGGATAGTTCTTAGCCGAAGTCTATTGTAGTCAGTTTGGGTTTAACCCAATTACGAGATCCAACTAAGATTCCCATAATAGTATGCCGTATTTTACCGGTTAGGAATTAAATTGTTTTTTATAAAATATTTATAACCGAAACAAATTCGTATAAAATAAGGAAATGACATCGACAATATGACTGTGGAAAATATACCCGGTACTTTTAAATAAAAATATTCATTTGATTTGTTCAATAACCTTGGTCACTGACAACACTATTTAAAAACATTCTAAATGCGTGAAATATTAATATAAAAATCTAACAAAATTAGCAGAGTGATAATGGATTAATTTCCCCTAAGAATGCCTTGTTTTCTTGAATATATTTGAATTATTTTTTTTGATTGATTGATAGCACACTCAAACTAATCGATTTGTTTTTGGAAACCTAAAGTCCAAAATGATATATTTTCATTGCAATTTTTTTTTTAACTTTGCAACTCAGTTTGATGTTAAGGATAATTTAGTATAGTATAATTTTTTTATTTAATATAATTTTTTAGCTAATGTTAAATGCTAGTTGTAGGATGAGATCAAGTAAATAATATGTATATTTGTGCCTTCGCACAGATTTTTGATGAATGAACTCATTGATCTAAATATAAAAATCTTTTTCCCCTATTAAATGAACTAATAGATTTAAACCATGTATAGATTTTTATTGTATACTTGTTATTATTATTACATTAACAGCATTCTGAGGACTTAATAATGGCATTACAGAGTGCTGAAAGTGCTAGTTGTAGAAAGGAATAAATAACTTGTGGGAAGGCAAAAGTATACATGTTATTTAATTAAGCGTGGCCATTCCACAGATCCAGTGATAATTAAAATGGAAATGAAATAAAGTTTTGTTTTGTGGAGTTCTCAAAGAATTAAATTTACATTTCATACCGACTGGTAAGCATAGGATGGTGTCTTACGTGCAGCTTGATTACTCATCCCGTAAACATAGGATTTCACACATTTACAAAACTCATCAAATAGTTTGTAATAGTTAGAAACACAGTCTAGTTAACAGTAGACACCTTTTTCTAGGTCGATTTTTTTTTTCTGTAATAATAATGTAAGTATTGACGTAGAGATTAACCTAAGCAATATTCATTGATGTCTAAGTTATCGTCTATCGGCTTTAGACGATTCAAAAAAATGAACGAGAGTAACGGGAAATGATATTGGAACCACAGCTAGGTTTATACTGACTTTGTTCCGCTTCTAATCCTCTATATGAACACTGTCCAGCGATGTGCCCCTCCATTCCGCATTCAAAACATTTCGAGCACGGGAACTGCGCTACTAGCTGTCCGGTTCTCCCACACCCATGACATCGTCTGTCCTCTCTCCTTCCACTTGTTCTAGCTCTTCCTTGGGTTGTCCACTTCCCTTAAGCCACAGCCCTTTTCTTCTGCTCATAATGCGGTTCTCTTCTTCTCCAACTCTGGTGCTGCATTCTCGGCCTACGGTATTTCATCCTCGTCCAACTTGCTTCCTCTGCTTCTAGCTGCACTTCTCCTCGCGGGCACTAGCGTCCATCATCTCTTGATCGCATTCGACGAAGGACCGGTTCCCCGTTCTCCCCCTTTCCTTCCTCCCCGTCTCTCTGGCCAGCTGTACTTTGAGGATGGTCGCTAAGAATGCCATCCTGGCTTCTACCTCCGTTGTATCCACTGTCTCTCTCTCATTTTCTGCGTAATTTTGTTGTACCACGCCAATAGTTCTCCGGCGTACTGCCCTTTTGCTTGTTTCGATCGTTGTTTTTCCCGAAACATCCCATGGGGTGTCTTCATGGGTCTGTATTAGGTTTAATACATTTCTTTTTACCCTGCAAACCAAGTCTGCCTTAATCGTAGATCTTCATTCACCTTAGCTTCCACTCTCTCCATGAGTCTGTCACCGCCTTTGAGAAAATGACTTAACTCACCGAGTTCTCCTGAAATTTTCTCTCAAGTCCGAGATTGCCCTTCTCAGGTCTTGTGACGTCGCCACCCGCACCGGCGAGGATGAGCCAGGGAGTTTGGTTGAGCTTCCGCCAAAGTTTCCTTAGGCAGCAGTGGAACTTCAAAGACTGCTGGCCATAATTCCACTATTTCACTCGGTTATATAAAAAAACAAACAATCAACAACAAAAAACAACTGGCCCGTTCTGAACAACTGAACGCTCGTGGTCCCGGGTTTCGACACCAGTTATCGTCTATCGGCTTTAGACGATTTTACAAAAAAACAACGAGAGTAAAGGCAAATGATACTTGAGCAACGGCTAGGTTAAATCTGTCTTTATTCCACTTCTAATCTTCTATATCTGTTTACAGCCTTTGTTTACGCGTGGCTACGTGGTATTAGACCTAACATTGCTATACCACGAGCCTTAACTTCCATATATGGCTACTTAAATAGTTAATTGGTAAACTAGGTTCAAAACCGGCGGAAGTAAATTTTCACTCTTTCCCAGTAGAAGTTTTACTAAACTGACTTTGGTGACTAAAAATCATCTCAAATATTTATATAGGATAATTTTCTTTCTTTTAAGTTCTTTTTTTCTTCGGACGGGGTGCTTGGAATGTCAAGCATCCAGAATGGGTCACGAGCCTTTAACCTAAGCCACGACTTCTGCCTTAATATATCCTTAATCTCACGAACTTTTTATTTATTTTTCTTAACCAAACATTGATAGTAACTTTAGTCAGCGACCTAAACAATGCATTTTTTTTTCTTCAAAAATGATCCGTTCTTAATTGATTTTAATGACAATTTAAAAGCCCAAGCATAAGAACATCAACGACGAAAATTCATCTCCTTAACTCATCCAGTACGAAACTATTTTTTTCTTATACTTTAGCTATGAAATCTTGTGTTTCACTATGACCGCCGACTCTTGATAATTCAAAAACAAAGCGACCACTAAAAAATTTCAAAATATTCTGATTTACCAAGAAGTTATCATGCGGTACAAATGCCGCAAATTTATTGAGACAGACAGGCCTTCTGGGAAGAAACAAAAAGTATTGGTACAGACGTGGAAGCTATAAAAACAATAGAAAAAATACAACCAACAAAGATTGTTACAGAAATGTACCAAAAAAAAAAACAATTGTTACCAGTCCGAGATTGAAAATGATGAAGTAGACGAAATGGAATAGATAAACATTGTCAATGTATAAGTATGATTAACTATTTCATTAATAAAAAAACTAATGTATTAATTTTGTAGTAATAAAGTTTATTTTATTATTATGTCAGTAGAAGTTAATGGTTTGGCATAATATATTGAAACCTACCTTATTTTTACCATTCTTTTTTTTTTTTTACTTAATTAATTTTAATTTAACTAATTTGGCAGATCCGTCATGAGATCTTTGATGCAAGCAGTTTTATATCTTTGACATAGAAATTTATCCCGTTTGATTCGCCCGATCTCAAGGCTAATATTATGGTTATTAATAAATTGAGAAACTAGGAATTGTGAAATATATTCAAATAAAAATGGTTATGACCAATACTTATAATTATACAATATAATATTGTTTATATAAAAAATATATTTCAAATCGTTTTAAATCAAGCTAGAACAAATAATTATATAATATGAAATTGAGCTCAATTTTTATGAATGGATCCACAATATTAAACAAATGTTGATGACACCCATATACAACTTTGTTCGCCTATCCCCCTCAACACATCACGCCATGGTATTCAATAAAAGATCACCTGTTTTTCTTTTTTCTCGCGCATGCTGCCTTCTGTTCCTTTGGTAAAACCTTCTCTCATTTTCCTTTTCAGATTCAATCAATAATTTTATTCAAATAGGCATTCAACATTTCAACAATTTGGTAACCGCCAATTCGGGAGCTTGCCAGACACGTTCCTTTTCGACGGCTGTGCTAAGACTACCGTCTTCAGCTCATCCCCACTCAGTCTGATGCATCATTTACTTTCATATTGAAGAATTATTCCTCCTATACTGCACCATAAAGTTCAAGGTTATCTGGTATTACTTATTGCTGGTAATTTATAATCGGTGAATTAAAAAACATCTATTTTATCTTCAAGTATATATATTTATACTCAGTTGTAAACGATATCATTCAGCAGCGCACGCTGTCATGTTTAAGTGAATTATATATTTACTTCCTGGCCAATATCGGGCTTGTTACTGAATCTTGGTAACCGCCAATTCGGGACACGTTCCTTTTCGACGGCTGTGCTAAGACTACCGTCTTCAGCTCATCCCCACTCAGTCTGATGCATCATTTACTTTCATATTGAAGAATTATTCCTCCTATACTGCACCATAAAGTTCAAGGTTATCTGGTATTACTTATTGCTGGTAATTTATAATCGGTGAATTAAAAAACATCTATTTTATCTTCAAGTATATATATTTATACTCAGTTGTAAACGATATCATTCAGCAGCGCACGCTGTCATGTTTAAGTGAATTATATATTTACTTCCTGGCCAATATCGGACTTGTTACTGAATCTTGGTAACCGCCAATTCGGGACACGTTCCTTTTCGACGACTGTGCTAAGACTACCGTCTTCAGCTCATCCCCACCCAGTCTGATGCATCATTTACTTTCATATTGAAGAATTATTCCTCCTATACTGCACCATAAAGTTCAAGGTTATCTGGTATTACTTATTGCTGGTAATTTATAATCGGTGAATTAAAAAACATCTATTTTATCTTCAAGTATATATATTTATACTCAGTTGTAAACGATATCATTCAGAAGCGCACGCTGTCATGTTGAAGTGAATTATATATTTACTTCCTGGCCAATATCGGACTTGTTACTGAATCTTGGTAACCGCCAATTCGGGACACGTTCCTTTTCGACGGCTGTGCTAAGACTACCGTCTTCAGCTCATCCCCACTCAGTCTGATGCATCATTTACTTTCATATTGAAGAATTATTCCTCCTATACTGCACCATAAAGTTCAAGGTTATCTGGTATTACTTATTGCTGGTAATTTATAATCGGTGAATTAAAAAACATCTATTTTATCTTCAAGTATATATATTTATACTCAGTTGTAAACGATATCATTCAGAAGCGCACGCTGTCATGTTTAAGTGAATTATATATTTACTTCCTGGCCAATATCGGACTTGTTACTGAATCTTGGTAACCGCCAATTCGGGACACGTTCCTTTTCGACGGCTGTGCTAAGACTACCGTCTTCAGCTCATCCCCACCCAGTCTGATGCATCATTTACTTTCATATTGAAGAATTATTCCTCCTATACTGCACCATAAAGTTCAAGGTTATCTGGTATTACTTATTGCTGGTAATTTATAATCGGTGAATTAAAAAACATCTATTTTATCTTCAAGTATATATATTTATACTCAGTTGTAAACGATATCATTCAGCAGCGCACGCTGTCATGTTTAAGTGAATTATATATTTACTTCCTGGCCAATATCGGACTTGTTACTGAATCTTGGTAACCGCCAATTCGGGACACGTTCCTTTTCGACGGCTGTGCTAAGACTACCGTCTTCAGCTCATCCCCACTCAGTCTGATGCATCATTTACTTTCATATTGAAGAATTATTCCTCCTATACTGCACCATAAAGTTCAAGGTTATCTGGTATTACTTATTGCTGGTAATTTATAATCGGTGAATTAAAAAACATCTATTTTATCTTCAAGTATATATATTTATACTCAGTTGTAAACGATATCATTCAGCAGCGCACGCTGTCATGTTTAAGTGAATTATATATTTACTTCCTGGCCAATATCGGACTTGTTACTGAATCTTGGTAACCGCCAATTCGGGACACGTTCCTTTTCGACGGCTGTGCTAAGACTACCGTCTTCAGCTCATCCCCACTCAGTCTGATGCATCATTTACTTTCATATTGAAGAATTATTCCTCCTATACTGCACCATAAAGTTCAAGGTTATCTGGTATTACTTATTGCTGGTAATTTATAATCGGTGAATTAAAAAACATCTATTTTATCTTCAAGTATATATATTTATACTCAGTTGTAAACGATATCATTCAGAAGCGCACGCTGTCATGTTTAAGTGAATTATATATTTACTTCCTGGCCAATATCGGACTTGTTACTGAATCTTGGTAACCGCCAATTCGGGACACGTTCCTTTTCGACGGCTGTGCTAAGACTACCGTCTTCAGCTCATCCCCACCCAGTCTGATGCATCATTTACTTTCATATTGAAGAATTATTCCTCCTATACTGCACCATAAAGTTCAAGGTTATCTGGTATTACTTATTGCTGGTAATTTATAATCGGTGAATTAAAAAACATCTATTTTATCTTCAAGTATATATATTTATACTCAGTTGTAAACGATATCATTCAGAAGCGCACGCTGTCATGTTTAAGTGAATTATATATTTACTTCCTGGCCAATATCGGACTTGTTACTGAATCTTGGTAACCGCCAATTCGGGACACGTTCCTTTTCGACGGCTGTGCTAAGACTACCGTCTTCAGCTCATCCCCACTCAGTCTGATGCTTCATTTACTTTCATATTGAAGAATTATTCCTCCTATACTGCACCATAAAGTTCAAGGTTATCTGGTATTACTTATTGCTGGTAATTTATAATCGGTGAATTAAAAAACATCTATTTTATCTTCAAGTATATATATTTATACTCAGTTGTAAACGATATCATTCAGAAGCGCACGCTGTCATGTTTAAGTGAATTATATATTTACTTCCTGGCCAATATCGGACTTGTTACTGAATCTTGGTAACCGCCAATTCGGGACACGTTCCTTTTCGACGGCTGTGCTAAGACTACCGTCTTCAGCTCATCCCCACTCAGTCTGATGCATCATTTACTTTCATATTGAAGAATTATTCCTCCTATACTGCACCATAAAGTTCAAGGTTATCTGGTATTACTTATTGCTGGTAATTTATAATCGGTGAATTAAAAAACATCTATTTTATCTTCAAGTATATATATTTATACTCAGTTGTAAACGATATCATTCAAAAGCGCACGCTGTCATGTTTAAGTGAATTATATATTTACTTCCTGGCCAATATCGGACTTGTTACTGAATCTTGGTAACCGCCAATTCGGGACACGTTCCTTTTCGACGGCTGTGCTAAGACTACCGTCTTCAGCTCATCCCCACCCAGTCTGATGCATCATTTACTTTCATATTGAAGAATTATTCCTCCTATACTGCACCATAAAGTTCAAGGTTATCTGGTATTACTTATTGCTGGTAATTTATAATCGGTGAATTAAAAAACATCTATTTTATCTTCAAGTATATATATTTATACTCAGTTGTAAACGATATCATTCAGAAGCGCACGCTGTCATGTTTAAGTGAATTATATATTTACTTCCTGGCCAATATCGGACTTGTTACTGAATCTTGGTAACCGCCAATTCGGGACACGTTCCTTTTCGACGGCTGTGCTAAGACTACCGTCTTCAGCTCATCCCCACTCAGTCTGATGCATCATTTACTTTCATATTGAAGAATTATTCCTCCTATACTGCACCATAAAGTTCAAGGTTATCTGGTATTACTTATTGCTGGTAATTTATAATCGGTGAATTAAAAAACATCTATTTTATCTTCAAGTATATATATTTATACTCAGTTGTAAACGATATCATTCAGAAGCGCACGCTGTCATGTTTAAGTGAATTATATATTTACTTCCTGGCCAATATCGGACTTGTTACTGAATCTTGGTAACCGCCAATTCGGGACACGTTCCTTTTCGACGGCTGTGCTAAGACTACCGTCTTCAGCTCATCCCCACTCAGTCTGATGCATCATTTACTTTCATATTGAAGAATTATTCCTCCTATACTGCACCATAAAGTTCAAGGTTATCTGGTATTACTTATTGCTGGTAATTTATAATCGGTGAATTAAAAAACATCTATTTTATCTTCAAGTATATATATTTATACTCAGTTGTAAACGATATCATTCAGAAGCGCACGCTGTCATGTTTAAGTGAATTATATATTTACTTCCTGGCCAATATCGGACTTGTTACTGAATCTTGGTAACCGCCAATTCGGGACACGTTCCTTTTCGACGGCTGTGCTAAGACTACCGTCTTCAGCTCATCCCCACTCAGTCTGATGCATCATTTACTTTCATATTGAAGAATTATTCCTCCTATACTGCACCATAAAGTTCAAGGTTATCTGGTATTACTTATTGCTGGTAATTTATAATCGGTGAATTAAAAAACATCTATTTTATCTTCAAGTATATATATTTATACTCAGTTGTAAACGATATCATTCAAAAGCGCACGCTGTCATGTTTAAGTGAATTATATATTTACTTCCTGGCCAATATCGGACTTGTTACTGAATCTTGGTAACCGCCAATTCGGGACACGTTCCTTTTCGACGGCTGTGCTAAGACTACCGTCTTCAGCTCATCCCCACCCAGTCTGATGCATCATTTACTTTCATATTGAAGAATTATTCCTCCTATACTGCACCATAAAGTTCAAGGTTATCTGGTATTACTTATTGCTGGTAATTTATAATCGGTGAATTAAAAAACATCTATTTTATCTTCAAGTATATATATTTATACTCAGTTGTAAACGATATCATTCAGAAGCGCACGCTGTCATGTTTAAGTGAATTATATATTTACTTCCTGGCCAATATCGGACTTGTTACTGAATCTTGGTAACCGCCAATTCGGGACACGTTCCTTTTCGACGGCTGTGCTAAGACTACCGTCTTCAGCTCATCCCCACCCAGTCTGATGCATCATTTACTTTCATATTGAAGAATTATTCCTCCTATACTGCACCATAAAGTTCAAGGTTATCTGGTATTACTTATTGCTGGTAATTTATAATCGGTGAATTAAAAAACATCTATTTTATCTTCAAGTATATATATTTATACTCAGTTGTAAACGATATCATTCAGAAGCGCACGCTGTCATGTTTAAGTGAATTATATATTTACTTCCTGGCCAATATCGGACTTGTTACTGAATCTTGGTAACCGCCAATTCGGGACACGTTCCTTTTCGACGGCTGTGCTAAGACTACCGTCTTCAGCTCATCCCCACTCAGTCTGATGCATCATTTACTTTCATATTGAAGAATTATTCCTCCTATACTGCACCATAAAGTTCAAGGTTATCTGGTATTACTTATTGCTGGTAATTTATAATCGGTGAATTAAAAAACATCTATTTTATCTTCAAGTATATATATTTATACTCAGTTGTAAACGATATCATTCAGCAGCGCACGCTGTCATGTTTAAGTGAATTATATATTTACTTCCTGGCCAATATCGGACTTGTTACTGAATCTTGGTAACCGCCAATTCGGGACACGTTCCTTTTCGACGGCTGTGCTAAGACTACCGTCTTCAGCTCATCCCCACTCAGTCTGATGCATCATTTACTTTCATATTGAAGAATTATTCCTCCTATACTGCACCATAAAGTTCAAGGTTATCTGGTATTACTTATTGCTGGTAATTTATAATCGGTGAATTAAAAAACATCTATTTTATCTTCAAGTATATATATTTATACTCAGTTGTAAACGATATCATTCAGAAGCGCACGCTGTCATGTTTAAGTGAATTATATATTTACTTCCTGGCCAATATCGGACTTGTTACTGAATCTTGGTAACCGCCAATTCGGGACACGTTCCTTTTCGACGGCTGTGCTAAGACTACCGTCTTCAGCTCATCCCCACCCAGTCTGATGCATCATTTACTTTCATATTGAAGAATTATTCCTCCTATACTGCACCATAAAGTTCAAGGTTATCTGGTATTACTTATTGCTGGTAATTTATAATCGGTGAATTAAAAAACATCTATTTTATCTTCAAGTATATATATTTATACTCAGTTGTAAACGATATCATTCAGAAGCGCACGCTGTCATGTTTAAGTGAATTATATATTTACTTCCTGGCCAATATCGGACTTGTTACTGAATCTTGGTAACCGCCAATTCGGGACACGTTCCTTTTCGACGGCTGTGCTAAGACTACCGTCTTCAGCTCATCCCCACTCAGTCTGATGCATCATTTACTTTCATATTGAAGAATTATTCCTCCTATACTGCACCATAAAGTTCAAGGTTATCTGGTATTACTTATTGCTGGTAATTTATAATCGGTGAATTAAAAAACATCTATTTTATCTTCAAGTATATATATTTATACTCAGTTGTAAACGATATCATTCAGAAGCGCACGCTGTCATGTTTAAGTGAATTATATATTTACTTCCTGGCCAATATCGGACTTGTTACTGAATCTTGGTAACCGCCAATTCGGGACACGTTCCTTTTCGACGGCTGTGCTAAGACTACCGTCTTCAGCTCATCCTCACTCAGTCTGATGCATCATTTACTTTCATATTGAAGAATTATTCCTCCTATACTGCACCATAAAGTTCAAGGTTATCTGGTATTACTTATTGCTGGTAATTTATAATCGGTGAATTAAAAAACATCTATTTTATCTTCAAGTATATATATTTATACTCAGTTGTAAACGATATCATTCAGAAGCGCACGCTGTCATGTTTAAGTGAATTATATATTTACTTCCTGGCCAATATCGGACTTGTTACTGAATCTTGGTAACCGCCAATTCGGGACACGTTCCTTTTCGACGGCTGTGCTAAGACTACCGTCTTCAGCTCATCCCCACTCAGTCTGATGCATCATTTACTTTCATATTGAAGAATTATTCCTCCTATACTGCACCATAAAGTTCAAGGTTATCTGGTATTACTTATTGCTGGTAATTTATAATCGGTGAATTAAAAAACATCTATTTTATCTTCAAGTATATATATTTATACTCAGTTGTAAACGATATCATTCAGAAGCGCACGCTGTCATGTTTAAGTGAATTATATATTTACTTCCTGGCCAATATCGGACTTGTTACTGAATCTTGGTAACCGCCAATTCGGGACACGTTCCTTTTCGACGGCTGTGCTAAGACTACCGTCTTCAGCTCATCCCCACCCAGTCTGATGCATCATTTACTTTCATATTGAAGAATTATTCCTCCTATACTGCACCATAAAGTTCAAGGTTATCTGGTATTACTTATTGCTGGTAATTTATAATCGGTGAATTAAAAAACATCTATTTTATCTTCAAGTATATATATTTATACTCAGTTGTAAACGATATCATTCAGAAGCGCACGCTGTCATGTTTAAGTGAATTATATATTTACTTCCTGGCCAATATCGGACTTGTTACTGAATCTTGGTAACCGCCAATTCGGGACACGTTCCTTTTCGACGGCTGTGCTAAGACTACCGTCTTCAGCTCATCCCCACTCAGTCTGATGCATCATTTACTTTCATATTGAAGAATTATTCCTCCTATACTGCACCATAAAGTTCAAGGTTATCTGGTATTACTTATTGCTGGTAATTTATAATCGGTGAATTAAAAAACATCTATTTTATCTTCAAGTATATATATTTATACTCAGTTGTAAACGATATCATTCAGAAGCGCACGCTGTCATGTTTAAGTGAATTATATATTTACTTCCTGGCCAATATCGGACTTGTTACTGAATCTTGGTAACCGCCAATTCGGGACACGTTCCTTTTCGACGGCTGTGCTAAGACTACCGTCTTCAGCTCATCCCCACTCAGTCTGATGCATCATTTACTTTCATATTGAAGAATTATTCCTCCTATACTGCACCATAAAGTTCAAGGTTATCTGGTATTACTTATTGCTGGTAATTTATAATCGGTGAATTAAAAAACATCTATTTTATCTTCAAGTATATATATTTATACTCAGTTGTAAACGATATCATTCAGCAGCGCACGCTGTCATGTTTAAGTGAATTATATATTTACTTCCTGGCCAATATCGGGCTTGTTACTGAATCTTGGTAACCGCCAATTCGGGACACGTTCCTTTTCGACGGCTGTGCTAAGACTACCGTCTTCAGCTCATCCCCACTCAGTCTGATGCATCATTTACTTTCATATTGAAGAATTATTCCTCCTATACTGCACCATAAAGTTCAAGGTTATCTGGTATTACTTATTGCTGGTAATTTATAATCGGTGAATTAAAAAACATCTATTTTATCTTCAAGTATATATATTTATACTCAGTTGTAAACGATATCATTCAGCAGCGCACGCTGTCATGTTTAAGTGAATTATATATTTACTTCCTGGCCAATATCGGACTTGTTACTGAATCTTGGTAACCGCCAATTCGGGACACGTTCCTTTTCGACGGCTGTGCTAAGACTACCGTCTTCAGCTCATCCCCACTCAGTCTGATGCATCATTTACTTTCATATTGAAGAATTATTCCTCCTATACTGCACCATAAAGTTCAAGGTTATCTGGTATTACTTATTGCTGGTAATTTATAATCGGTGAATTAAAAAACATCTATTTTATCTTCAAGTATATATATTTATACTCAGTTGTAAACGATATCATTCAGCAGCGCACGCTGTCATGTTAAAGTGAATTATATATTTACTTCCTGGCCAATATCGGACTTGTTACTGAATCTTGGTAACCGCCAATTCGGGACACGTTTCTTTTCGACGGCTGTGCTAAGACTACCGTCTTCAGCTCATCCCCACTCAGTCTGATGCATCATTTACTTTCATATTGAAGAATTATTCCTCCTATACTGCACCATAAAGTTCAAGGTTATCTGGTATTACTTATTGCTGGTAATTTATAATCGGTGAATTAAAAAACATCTATTTTATCTTCAAGTATATATATTTATACTCAGTTGTAAACGATATCATTCAGCAGCGCACGCTGTCATGTTTAAGTGAATTATATATTTATTTCCTGGCCAATATCGGACTTGTTACTGAATCTTGGTAACCGCCAATTCGGGACACGTTCCTTTTCGACGGCTGTGCTAAGACTACCGTCTTCAGCTCATCCCCACTCAGTCTGATGCATCATTTACTTTCATATTGAAGAATTATTCCTCCTATACTGCACCATAAAGTTCAAGGTTATCTGGTATTACTTATTGCTGGTAATTTATAATCGGTGAATTAAAAAACATCTATTTTATCTTCAAGTATATATATTTATACTCAGTTGTAAACGATATCATTCAGAAGCGCACGCTGTCATGTTTAAGTGAATTATATATTTACTTCCTGGCCAATATCGGACTTGTTACTGAATCTTGGTAACCGCCAATTCGGGACACGTTCCTTTTCGACGGCTGTGCTAAGACTACCGTCTTCAGCTCATCCCCACTCAGTCTGATGCATCATTTACTTTCATATTGAAGAATTATTCCTCCTATACTGCACCATAAAGTTCAAGGTTATCTGGTATTACTTATTGCTGGTAATTTATAATCGGTGAATTAAAAAACATCTATTTTATCTTCAAGTATATATATTTATACTCAGTTGTAAACGATATCATTCAGAAGCGCACGCTGTCATGTTTAAGTGAATTATATATTTACTTCCTGGCCAATATCGGACTTGTTACTGAATCTTGGTAACCGCCAATTCGGGACACGTTCCTTTTCGACGGCTGTGCTAAGACTACCGTCTTCAGCTCATCCCCACTCAGTCTGATGCATCATTTACTTTCATATTGAAGAATTATTCCTCCTATACTGCACCATAAAGTTCAAGGTTATCTGGTATTACTTATTGCTGGTAATTTATAATCGGTGAATTAAAAAACATCTATTTTATCTTCAAGTATATATATTTATACTCAGTTGTAAACGATATCATTCAGCAGCGCACGCTGTCATGTTTAAGTGAATTATATATTTACTTCCTGGCCAATATCGGACTTGTTACTGAATCTTGGTAACCGCCAATTCGGGACACGTTCCTTTTCGACGGCTGTGCTAAGACTACCGTCTTCAGCTCATCCCCACTCAGTCTGATGCATCATTTACTTTCATATTGAAGAATTATTCCTCCTATACTGCACCATAAAGTTCAAGGTTATCTGGTATTACTTATTGCTGGTAATTTATAATCGGTGAATTAAAAAACATCTATTTTATCTTCAAGTATATATATTTATACTCAGTTGTAAACGATATCATTCAGCAGCGCACGCTGTCATGTTTAAGTGAATTATATATTTACTTCCTGGCCAATATCGGACTTGTTACTGAATCTTGGTAACCGCCAATTTGGGACACGTTCCTTTTCGACGGCTGTGCTAAGACTACCGTCTTCAGCTCATCCCCACTCAGTCTGATGCATCATTTACTTTCATATTGAAGAATTATTCCTCCTATACTGCACCATAAAGTTCAAGGTTATCTGGTATTACTTATTGCTGGTAATTTATAATCGGTGAATTAAAAAACATCTATTTTATCTTCAAGTATATATATTTATACTCAGTTGTAAACGATATCATTCAGCAGCGCACGCTGTCATGTTTAAGTGAATTATATATTTACTTCCTGGCCAATATCGGGCTTGTTACTGAATCTTGGTAACCGCCAATTCGGGACACGTTCCTTTTCGACGGCTGTGCTAAGACTACCGTCTTCAGCTCATCCCCACTCAGTCTGATGCATCATTTACTTTCATATTGAAGAATTATTCCTCCTATACTGCACCATAAAGTTCAAGGTTATCTGGTATTACTTATTGCTGGTAATTTATAATCGGTGAATTAAAAAACATCTATTTTATCTTCAAGTATATATATTTATACTCAGTTGTAAACGATATCATTCAGCAGCGCACGCTGTCATGTTTAAGTGAATTATATATTTACTTCCTGGCCAATATCGGGCTTGTTACTGAATCTTGGTAACCGCCAATTCGGGACACGTTCCTTTTCGACGGCTGTGCTAAGACTACCGTCTTCAGCTCATCCCCACTCAGTCTGATGCATCATTTACTTTCATATTGAAGAATTATTCCTCCTATACTGCACCATAAAGTTCAAGGTTATCTGGTATTACTTATTGCTGGTAATTTATAATCGGTGAATTAAAAAACATCTATTTTATCTTCAAGTATATATATTTATACTCAGTTGTAAACGATATCATTCAGCAGCGCACGCTGTCATGTTTAAGTGAATTATATATTTACTTCCTGGCCAATATCGGGCTTGTTACTGAATCTTGGTAACCGCCAATTCGGGACACGTTACTTTTCGACGGCTGTGCTAAGACTACCGTCTTCAGCTCATCCCCACTCAGTCTGATGCATCATTTACTTTCATATTGAAGAATTATTCCTCCTATACTGCACCATAAAGTTCAAGGTTATCTGGTATTACTTATTGCTGGTAATTTATAATCGGTGAATTAAAAAACATCTATTTTATCTTCAAGTATATATATTTATACTCAGTTGTAAACGATATCATTCAGCAGCGCACGCTGTCATGTTTAAGTGAATTATATATTTACTTCCTGGCCAATATCGGGCTTGTTACTGAATCTTGGTAACCGCCAATTCGGGACACGTTCCTTTTCGACGGCTGTGCTAAGACTACCGTCTTCAGCTCATCCCCACTCAGTCTGATGCATCATTTACTTTCATATTGAAGAATTATTCCTCCTATACTGCACCATAAAGTTCAAGGTTATCTGGTATTACTTATTGCTGGTAATTTATAATCGGTGAATTAAAAAACATCTATTTTATCTTCAAGTATTTATATTTATACTCAGTTGTAAACGATATCATTCAGCAGCGCACGCTGTCATGTTTAAGTGAATTATATATTTACTTCCTGGCCAATATCGGACTTGTTACTGAATCTTGGTAACCGCCAATTCGGGACACGTTCCTTTTCGACGGCTGTGCTAAGACTACCGTCTTCAGCTCATCCCCACTCAGTCTGATGCATCATTTACTTTCATATTGAAGAATTATTCCTCCTATACTGCACCATAAAGTTCAAGGTTATCTGGTATTACTTATTGCTGGTAATTTATAATCGGTGAATTAAAAAACATCTATTTTATCTTCAAGTATATATATTTATACTCAGTTGTAAACGATATCATTCAGCAGCGCACGCTGTCATGTTTAAGTGAATTATATATTTACTTCCTGGCCAATATCGGACTTGTTACTGAATCTTGGTAACCGCCAATTCGGGACACGTTCCTTTTCGACGGCTGTGCTAAGACTACCGTCTTCAGCTCATCCCCACTCAGTCTGATGCATCATTTACTTTCATATTGAAGAATTATTCCTCCTATACTGCACCATAAAGTTCAAGGTTATCTGGTATTACTTATTGCTGGTAATTTATAATCGGTGAATTAAAAAACATCTATTTTATCTTCAAGTATATATATTTATACTCAGTTGTAAACGATATCATTCAGCAGCGCACGCTGTCATGTTTAAGTGAATTATATATTTACTTCCTGGCCAATATCGGACTTGTTACTGAATCTTGGTAACCGCCAATTCGGGACACGTTCCTTTTCGACGGCTGTGCTAAGACTACCGTCTTCAGCTCATCCCCACTCAGTCTGATGCATCATTTACTTTCATATTGAAGAATTATTCCTCCTATACTGCACCATAAAGTTCAAGGTTATCTGGTATTACTTATTGCTGGTAATTTATAATCGGTGAATTAAAAAACATCTATTTTATCTTCAAGTATATATATTTATACTCAGTTGTAAACGATATCATTCAGCAGCGCACGCTGTCATGTTTAAGTGAATTATATATTTACTTCCTGGCCAATATCGGACTTGTTACTGAATCTTGGTAACCGCCAATTCGGGACACGTTCCTTTTCGACGGCTGTGCTAAGACTACCGTCTTCAGCTCATCCCCACTCAGTCTGATGCATCATTTACTTTCATATTGAAGAATTATTCCTCCTATACTGCACCATAAAGTTCAAGGTTATCTGGTATTACTTATTGCTGGTAATTTATAATCGGTGAATTAAAAAACATCTATTTTATCTTCAAGTATTTATATTTATACTCAGTTGTAAACGATATCATTCAGCAGCGCACGCTGTCATGTTTAAGTGAATTATATATTTACTTCCTGGCCAATATCGGACTTGTTACTGAATCTTGGTAACCGCCAATTCGGGACACGTTCCTTTTCGACGGCTGTGCTAAGACTACCGTCTTCAGCTCATCCCCACTCAGTCTGATGCATCATTTACTTTCATATTGAAGAATTATTCCTCCTATACTGCACCATAAAGTTCAAGGTTATCTGGTATTACTTATTGCTGGTAATTTATAATCGGTGAATTAAAAAACATCTATTTTATCTTCAAGTATATATATTTATACTCAGTTGTAAACGATATCATTCAGCAGCGCACGCTGTCATGTTTAAGTGAATTATATATTTACTTCCTGGCCAATATCGGACTTGTTACTGAATCTTGGTAACCGCCAATTCGGGACACGTTCCTTTTCGACGGCTGTGCTAAGACTACCGTCTTCAGCTCATCCCCACTCAGTCTGATGCATCATTTACTTTCATATTGAAGAATTATTCCTCCTATACTGCACCATAAAGTTCAAGGTTATCTGGTATTACTTATTGCTGGTAATTTATAATCGGTGAATTAAAAAACATCTATTTTATCTTCAAGTATATATATTTATACTCAAATGTAAACGATATCATTCAGCAGCGCACGCTGTCATGTTTAAGTGAATTATATATTTACTTCCTGGCCAATATCGGGCTTGTTACTGAATCTTGGTAACCGCCAATTCGGGACACGTTCCTTTTCGACGGCTGTGCTAAGACTACCGTCTTCAGCTCATCCCCACTCAGTCTGATGCATCATTTACTTTCATATTGAAGAATTATTCCTCCTATACTGCACCATAAAGTTCAAGGTTATCTGGTATTACTTATTGCTGGTAATTTATAATCGGTGAATTAAAAAACATCTATTTTATCTTCAAGTATATATATTTATACTCAGTTGTAAACGATATCATTCAGCAGCGCACGCTGTCATGTTTAAGTGAATTATATATTTACTTCCTGGCCAATATCGGGCTTGTTACTGAATCTTGGTAACCGCCAATTCGGGACACGTTCCTTTTCGACGGCTGTGCTAAGACTACCGTCTTCAGCTCATCCCCACTCAGTCTGATGCATCATTTACTTTCATATTGAAGAATTATTCCTCCTATACTGCACCATAAAGTTCAAGGTTATCTGGTATTACTTATTGCTGGTAATTTATAATCGGTGAATTAAAAAACATCTATTTTATCTTCAAGTATATATATTTATACTCAGTTGTAAACGATATCATTCAGCAGCGCACGCTGTCATGTTTAAGTGAATTATATATTTACTTCCTGGCCAATATCGGGCTTGTTACTGAATCTTGGTAACCGCCAATTCGGGACACGTTCCTTTTCGACGGCTGTGCTATGACTACCGTCTTCAGCTCATCCCCACTCAGTCTGATGCATCATTTACTTTCATATCGAAGAATTATTCCTCCTATACTGCACCATAAAGTTCAAGGTTATCTGGTATTACTTATTGCTGGTAATTTATAATCGGTGAATTAAAAAACATCTATTTTATCTTCAAGTATATATATTTATACTCAGTTGTAAACGATATCATTCAGCAGCGCACGCTGTCATGTTTAAGTGAATTATATATTTACTTCCTGGCCAATATCGGGCTTGTTACTGAATCTTGGTAACCGCCAATTCGGGACACGTTCCTTTTCGACGGCTGTGCTAAGACTACCGTCTTCAGCTCATCCCCACTCAGTCTGATGCATCATTTACTTTCATATTGAAGAATTATTCCTCCTATACTGCACCATAAAGTTCAAGGTTATCTGGTATTACTTATTGCTGGTAATTTATAATCGGTGAATTAAAAAACATCTATTTTATCTTCAAGTATATATATTTATACTCAGTTGTAAACGATATCATTCAGCAGCGCACGCTGTCATGTTTAAGTGAATTATATATTTACTTCCTGGCCAATATCGGACTTGTTACTGAATCTTGGTAACCGCCAATTCGGGACACGTTCCTTTTCGACGGCTGTGCTAAGACTACCGTCTTCAGCTCATCCCCACTCAGTCTGATGCATCATTTACTTTCATATTGAAGAATTATTCCTCCTATACTGCACCATAAAGTTCAAGGTTATCTGGTATTACTTATTGCTGGTAATTTATAATCGGTGAATTAAAAATCATCTATTTTATCTTCAAGTATATATATTTATACTCAGTTGTAAACGATATCATTCAGCAGCGCACGCTGTCATGTTTAAGTGAATTATATATTTACTTCCTGGCCAATATCGGACTTGTTACTGAATCTTGGTAACCGCCAATTCGGGACACGTTCCTTTTCGACGGCTGTGCTAAGACTACCGTCTTCAGCTCATCCCCACTCAGTCTGATGCATCATTTACTTTCATATTGAAGAATTATTCCTCCTATACTGCACCATAAAGTTCAAGGTTATCTGGTATTACTTATTGCTGGTAATTTATAATCGGTGAATTAAAAAACATCTATTTTATCTTCAAGTATATATATTTATACTCAGTTGTAAACGATATCATTCAGCAGCGCACGCTGTCATGTTTAAGTGAATTATATATTTACTTCCTGGCCAATATCGGACTTGTTACTGAATCTTGGTAACCGCCAATTCGGGACACGTTCCTTTTCGACGGCTGTGCTAAGACTACCGTCTTCAGCTCATCCCCACTCAGTCTGATGCATCATTTACTTTCATATTGAAGAATTATTCCTCCTATACTGCACCATAAAGTTCAAGGTTATCTGGTATTACTTATTGCTGGTAATTTATAATCGGTGAATTAAAAAACATCTATTTTATCTTCAAGTATATATATTTATACTCAGTAGTAAACGATATCATTCAGCAGCGCACGCTGTCATGTTTAAGTGAATTATATATTTACTTCCTGGCCAATATCGGGCTTGTTACTGAATCTTGGTAACCGCCAATTCGGGACACGTTCCTTTTCGACGGCTGTGCTAAGACTACCGTCTTCAGCTCATCCCCACTCAGTCTGATGCATCATTTACTTTCATATTGAAGAATTATTCCTCCTATACTGCACCATAAAGTTCAAGGTTATCTGGTATTACTTATTGCTGGTAATTTATAATCGGTGAATTAAAAAACATCTATTTTATCTTCAAGTATATATATTTATACTCAGTTGTAAACGATATCATTCAGCAGCGCACGCTGTCATGTTTAAGTGAATTATATATTTACTTCCTGGCCAATATCGGACTTGTTACTGAATCTTAGTAACCGCCAATTCGGGACACGTTCCTTTTCGACGGCTGTGCTAAGACTACCGTCTTCAGCTCATCCCCACTCAGTCTGATGCATCATTTACTTTCATATTGAAGAATTATTCCTCCTATACTGCACCATAAAGTTCAAGGTTATCTGGTATTACTTATTGCTGGTAATTTATAATCGGTGAATTAAAAAACATCTATTTTATCTTCAAGTATATATATTTATACTCAGTTGTAAACGATATCATTCAGCAGCGCACGCTGTCATGTTTAAGTGAATTATATATTTACTTCCTGGCCAATATCGGGCTTGTTACTGAATCTTGGTAACCGCCAATTCGGGACACGTTCCTTTTCGACGGCTGTGCTAAGACTACCGTCTTCAGCTCATCCCCACTCAGTCTGATGCATCATTTACTTTCATATTGAAGAATTATTCCTCCTATACTGCACCATAAAGTTCAAGGTTATCTGGTATTACTTATTGCTGGTAATTTATAATCGGTGAATTAAAAAACATCTATTTTATCTTCAAGTATATATATTTATACTCAGTTGTAAACGATATCATTCAGCAGCGCACGCTGTCATGTTTAAGTGAATTATATATTTACTTCCTGGCCAATATCGGGCTTGTTACTGAATCTTGGTAACCGCCAATTCGGGACACGTTCCTTTTCGACGGCTGTGCTAAGACTACCGTCTTCAGCTCATCCCCACTCAGTCTGATGCATCATTTACTTTCATATTGAAGAATTATTCCTCCTATACTGCACCATAAAGTTCAAGGTTATCTGGTATTACTTATTGCTGGTAATTTATAATCGGTGAATTAAAAAACATCTATTTTATCTTCAAGTATATATATTTATACTCAGTTGTAAACGATATCATTCAGCAGCGCACGCTGTCATGTTTAAGTGAATTATATATTTACTTCCTGGCCAATATCGGACTTGTTACTGAATCTTGGTAACCGCCAATTCGGGACACGTTCCTTTTCGACGGCTGTGCTAAGACTACCGTCTTCAGCTCATCCCCACTCAGTCTGATGCATCATTTACTTTCATATTGAAGAATTATTCCTCCTATACTGCACCATAAAGTTCAAGGTTATCTGGTATTACTTATTGCTGGTAATTTATAATTGGTGAATTAAAAAACATCTATTTTATCTTCAAGTATATATATTTATACTCAGTTGTAAACGATATCATTCAGCAGCGCACGCTGTCATGTTTAAGTGAATTATATATTTACTTCCTGGCCAATATCGGACTTGTTACTGAATCTTGGTAACCGCCAATTCGGGACACGTTCCTTTTCGACGGCTGTGCTAAGACTACCGTCTTCAGCTCATCCCCACTCAGTCTGATGCATCATTTACTTTCATATTGAAGAATTATTCCTCCTATACTGCACCATAAAGTTCAAGGTTATCTGGTATTACTTATTGCTGGTAATTTATAATCGGTGAATTAAAAAACATCTATTTTATCTTCAAGTATATATATTTATACTCAGTTGTAAACGATATCATTCAGCAGCGCACGCTGTCATGTTTAAGTGAATTATATATTTACTTCCTGGCCAATATCGGACTTGTTACTGAATCTTGGTAACCGCCAATTCGGGACACGTTCCTTTTCGACGGCTGTGCTAAGACTACCGTCTTCAGCTCATCCCCACTCAGTCTGATGCATCATTTAGTTTCATATTGAAGAATTATTCCTCCTATACTGCACCATAAAGTTCAAGGTTATCTGGTATTACTTATTGCTGGTAATTTATAATTGGTGAATTAAAAAACATCTATTTTATCTTCAAGTATATATATTTATACTCAGTTGTAAACGATATCATTCAGCAGCGCACGCTGTCATGTTTAAGTGAATTATATATTTACTTCCTGGCCAATATCGGACTTGTTACTGAATCTTGGTAACCGCCAATTCGGGACACGTTCCTTTTCGACGGCTGTGCTAAGACTACCGTCTTCAGCTCATCCCCACTCAGTCTGATGCATCATTTACTTTCATATTGAAGAATTATTCCTCCTATACTGCACCATAAAGTTCAAGGTTATCTGGTATTACTTATTGCTGGTAATTTATAATCGGTGAATTAAAAAACATCTATTTTATCTTCAAGTATATATATTTATACTCAGTTGTAAACGATATCATTCAGCAGCGCACGCTGTCATGTTTAAGTGAATTATATATTTACTTCCTGGCCAATATCGGACTTGTTACTGAATCTTGGTAACCGCCAATTTGGGACACGTTCCTTTTCGACGGCTGTGCTAAGACTACCGTCTTCAGCTCATCCCCACTCAGTCTGATGCATCATTTACTTTCATATTGAAGAATTATTCCTCCTATACTGCACCATAAAGTTCAAGGTTATCTGGTATTACTTATTGCTGGTAATTTATAATCGGTGAATTAAAAAACATCTATTTTATCTTCAAGTATATATATTTATACTCAGTTGTAAACGATATCATTCAGAAGCGCACGCTGTCATGTTTAAGTGAATTATATATTTACTTCCTGGCCAATATCGGGCTTGTTACTGAATCTTGGTAACCGCCAATTCGGGACACGTTCCTTTTCGACGGCTGTGCTAAGACTACCGTCTTCAGCTCATCCCCACTCAGTCTGATGCATCATTTACTTTCATATTGAAGAATTATTCCTCCTATACTGCACCATAAAGTTCAAGGTTATCTGGTATTACTTATTGCTGGTAATTTATAATCGGTGAATTAAAAAACATCTATTTTATCTTCAAGTATATATATTTATACTCAGTTGTAAACGATATCATTCAGCAGCGCACGCTGTCATGTTTAAGTGAATTATATATTTACTTCCTGGCCAATATCGGACTTGTTACTGAATCTTGGTAACCGCCAATTCGGGACACGTTCCTTTTCGACGGCTGTGCTAAGACTACCGTCTTCAGCTCATCCCCACTCAGTCTGATGCATCATTTACTTTCATATTGAAGAATTATTCCTCCTATACTGCACCATAAAGTTCAAGGTTATCTGGTATTACTTATTGCTGGTAATTTATAATCGGTGAATTAAAAAACATCTATTTTATCTTCAAGTATATATATTTATACTCAGTTGTAAACGATATCATTCAGCAGCGCACGCTGTCATGTTTAAGTGAATTATATATTTACTTCCTGGCCAATATCGGACTTGTTACTGAATCTTGGTAACCGCCAATTCGGGACACGTTCCTTTTCGACGGCTGTGCTAAGACTACCGTCTTCAGCTCATCCCCACTCAGTCTGATGCATCATTTACTTTCATATTGAAGAATTATTCCTCCTATACTGCACCATAAAGTTCAAGGTTATCTGGTATTACTTATTGCTGGTAATTTATAATCGGTGAATTAAAAAACATCTATTTTATCTTCAAGTATATATATTTATACTCAAATGTAAACGATATCATTCAGCAGCGCACGCTGTCATGTTTAAGTGAATTATATATTTACTTCCTGGCCAATATCGGGCTTGTTACTGAATCTTGGTAACCGCCAATTCGGGACACGTTCCTTTTCGACGGCTGTGCTAAGACTACCGTCTTCAGCTCATCCCCACTCAGTCTGATGCATCATTTACTTTCATATTGAAGAATTATTCCTCCTATACTGCACCATAAAGTTCAAGGTTATCTGGTATTACTTATTGCTGGTAATTTATAATCGGTGAATTAAAAAACATCTATTTTATCTTCAAGTATATATATTTATACTCAGTTGTAAACGATATCATTCAGCAGCGCACGCTGTCATGTTTAAGTGAATTATATATTTACTTCCTGGCCAATATCGGGCTTGTTACTGAATCTTGGTAACCGCCAATTCGGGACACGTTCCTTTTCGACGGCTGTGCTAAGACTACCGTCTTCAGCTCATCCCCACTCAGTCTGATGCATCATTTACTTTCATATTGAAGAATTATTCCTCCTATACTGCACCATAAAGTTCAAGGTTATCTGGTATTACTTATTGCTGGTAATTTATAATCGGTGAATTAAAAAACATCTATTTTATCTTCAAGTATATATATTTATACTCAGTTGTAAACGATATCATTCAGCAGCGCACGCTGTCATGTTTAAGTGAATTATATATTTACTTCCTGGCCAATATCGGGCTTGTTACTGAATCTTGGTAACCGCCAATTCGGGACACGTTCCTTTTCGACGGCTGTGCTATGACTACCGTCTTCAGCTCATCCCCACTCAGTCTGATGCATCATTTACTTTCATATCGAAGAATTATTCCTCCTATACTGCACCATAAAGTTCAAGGTTATCTGGTATTACTTATTGCTGGTAATTTATAATCGGTGAATTAAAAAACATCTATTTTATCTTCAAGTATATATATTTATACTCAGTTGTAAACGATATCATTCAGCAGCGCACGCTGTCATGTTTAAGTGAATTATATATTTACTTCCTGGCCAATATCGGGCTTGTTACTGAATCTTGGTAACCGCCAATTCGGGACACGTTCCTTTTCGACGGCTGTGCTAAGACTACCGTCTTCAGCTCATCCCCACTCAGTCTGATGCATCATTTACTTTCATATTGAAGAATTATTCCTCCTATACTGCACCATAAAGTTCAAGGTTATCTGGTATTACTTATTGCTGGTAATTTATAATCGGTGAATTAAAAAACATCTATTTTATCTTCAAGTATATATATTTATACTCAGTTGTAAACGATATCATTCAGCAGCGCACGCTGTCATGTTTAAGTGAATTATATATTTACTTCCTGGCCAATATCGGACTTGTTACTGAATCTTGGTAACCGCCAATTCGGGACACGTTCCTTTTCGACGGCTGTGCTAAGACTACCGTCTTCAGCTCATCCCCACTCAGTCTGATGCATCATTTACTTTCATATTGAAGAATTATTCCTCCTATACTGCACCATAAAGTTCAAGGTTATCTGGTATTACTTATTGCTGGTAATTTATAATCGGTGAATTAAAAATCATCTATTTTATCTTCAAGTATATATATTTATACTCAGTTGTAAACGATATCATTCAGCAGCGCACGCTGTCATGTTTAAGTGAATTATATATTTACTTCCTGGCCAATATCGGACTTGTTACTGAATCTTGGTAACCGCCAATTCGGGACACGTTCCTTTTCGACGGCTGTGCTAAGACTACCGTCTTCAGCTCATCCCCACTCAGTCTGATGCATCATTTACTTTCATATTGAAGAATTATTCCTCCTATACTGCACCATAAAGTTCAAGGTTATCTGGTATTACTTATTGCTGGTAATTTATAATCGGTGAATTAAAAAACATCTATTTTATCTTCAAGTATATATATTTATACTCAGTTGTAAACGATATCATTCAGCAGCGCACGCTGTCATGTTTAAGTGAATTATATATTTACTTCCTGGCCAATATCGGACTTGTTACTGAATCTTGGTAACCGCCAATTCGGGACACGTTCCTTTTCGACGGCTGTGCTAAGACTACCGTCTTCAGCTCATCCCCACTCAGTCTGATGCATCATTTACTTTCATATTGAAGAATTATTCCTCCTATACTGCACCATAAAGTTCAAGGTTATCTGGTATTACTTATTGCTGGTAATTTATAATCGGTGAATTAAAAAACATCTATTTTATCTTCAAGTATATATATTTATACTCAGTAGTAAACGATATCATTCAGCAGCGCACGCTGTCATGTTTAAGTGAATTATATATTTACTTCCTGGCCAATATCGGGCTTGTTACTGAATCTTGGTAACCGCCAATTCGGGACACGTTCCTTTTCGACGGCTGTGCTAAGACTACCGTCTTCAGCTCATCCCCACTCAGTCTGATGCATCATTTACTTTCATATTGAAGAATTATTCCTCCTATACTGCACCATAAAGTTCAAGGTTATCTGGTATTACTTATTGCTGGTAATTTATAATCGGTGAATTAAAAAACATCTATTTTATCTTCAAGTATATATATTTATACTCAGTTGTAAACGATATCATTCAGCAGCGCACGCTGTCATGTTTAAGTGAATTATATATTTACTTCCTGGCCAATATCGGACTTGTTACTGAATCTTAGTAACCGCCAATTCGGGACACGTTCCTTTTCGACGGCTGTGCTAAGACTACCGTCTTCAGCTCATCCCCACTCAGTCTGATGCATCATTTACTTTCATATTGAAGAATTATTCCTCCTATACTGCACCATAAAGTTCAAGGTTATCTGGTATTACTTATTGCTGGTAATTTATAATCGGTGAATTAAAAAACATCTATTTTATCTTCAAGTATATATATTTATACTCAGTTGTAAACGATATCATTCAGCAGCGCACGCTGTCATGTTTAAGTGAATTATATATTTACTTCCTGGCCAATATCGGGCTTGTTACTGAATCTTGGTAACCGCCAATTCGGGACACGTTCCTTTTCGACGGCTGTGCTAAGACTACCGTCTTCAGCTCATCCCCACTCAGTCTGATGCATCATTTACTTTCATATTGAAGAATTATTCCTCCTATACTGCACCATAAAGTTCAAGGTTATCTGGTATTACTTATTGCTGGTAATTTATAATCGGTGAATTAAAAAACATCTATTTTATCTTCAAGTATATATATTTATACTCAGTTGTAAACGATATCATTCAGCAGCGCACGCTGTCATGTTTAAGTGAATTATATATTTACTTCCTGGCCAATATCGGGCTTGTTACTGAATCTTGGTAACCGCCAATTCGGGACACGTTCCTTTTCGACGGCTGTGCTAAGACTACCGTCTTCAGCTCATCCCCACTCAGTCTGATGCATCATTTACTTTCATATTGAAGAATTATTCCTCCTATACTGCACCATAAAGTTCAAGGTTATCTGGTATTACTTATTGCTGGTAATTTATAATCGGTGAATTAAAAAACATCTATTTTATCTTCAAGTATATATATTTATACTCAGTTGTAAACGATATCATTCAGCAGCGCACGCTGTCATGTTTAAGTGAATTATATATTTACTTCCTGGCCAATATCGGACTTGTTACTGAATCTTGGTAACCGCCAATTCGGGACACGTTCCTTTTCGACGGCTGTGCTAAGACTACCGTCTTCAGCTCATCCCCACTCAGTCTGATGCATCATTTACTTTCATATTGAAGAATTATTCCTCCTATACTGCACCATAAAGTTCAAGGTTATCTGGTATTACTTATTGCTGGTAATTTATAATTGGTGAATTAAAAAACATCTATTTTATCTTCAAGTATATATATTTATACTCAGTTGTAAACGATATCATTCAGCAGCGCACGCTGTCATGTTTAAGTGAATTATATATTTACTTCCTGGCCAATATCGGACTTGTTACTGAATCTTGGTAACCGCCAATTCGGGACACGTTCCTTTTCGACGGCTGTGCTAAGACTACCGTCTTCAGCTCATCCCCACTCAGTCTGATGCATCATTTACTTTCATATTGAAGAATTATTCCTCCTATACTGCACCATAAAGTTCAAGGTTATCTGGTATTACTTATTGCTGGTAATTTATAATCGGTGAATTAAAAAACATCTATTTTATCTTCAAGTATATATATTTATACTCAGTTGTAAACGATATCATTCAGCAGCGCACACTGTCATGTTTAAGTGAATTATATATTTACTTCCTGGCCAATATCGGACTTGTTACTGAATCTTGGTAACCGCCAATTCGGGACACGTTCCTTTTCGACGGCTGTGCTAAGACTACCGTCTTCAGCTCATCCCCACTCAGTCTGATGCATCATTTAGTTTCATATTGAAGAATTATTCCTCCTATACTGCACCATAAAGTTCAAGGTTATCTGGTATTACTTATTGCTGGTAATTTATAATTGGTGAATTAAAAAACATCTATTTTATCTTCAAGTATATATATTTATACTCAGTTGTAAACGATATCATTCAGCAGCGCACGCTGTCATGTTTAAGTGAATTATATATTTACTTCCTGGCCAATATCGGACTTGTTACTGAATCTTGGTAACCGCCAATTCGGGACACGTTCCTTTTCGACGGCTGTGCTAAGACTACCGTCTTCAGCTCATCCCCACTCAGTCTGATGCATCATTTACTTTCATATTGAAGAATTATTCCTCCTATACTGCACCATAAAGTTCAAGGTTATCTGGTATTACTTATTGCTGGTAATTTATAATCGGTGAATTAAAAAACATCTATTTTATCTTCAAGTATATATATTTATACTCAGTTGTAAACGATATCATTCAGCAGCGCACGCTGTCATGTTTAAGTGAATTATATATTTACTTCCTGGCCAATATCGGACTTGTTACTGAATCTTGGTAACCGCCAATTTGGGACACGTTCCTTTTCGACGGCTGTGCTAAGACTACCGTCTTCAGCTCATCCCCACTCAGTCTGATGCATCATTTACTTTCATATTGAAGAATTATTCCTCCTATACTGCACCATAAAGTTCAAGGTTATCTGGTATTACTTATTGCTGGTAATTTA
This sequence comes from Acanthosoma haemorrhoidale, assembly GCA_930367205.1. Taxonomy (NCBI): domain Eukaryota; kingdom Metazoa; phylum Arthropoda; class Insecta; order Hemiptera; family Acanthosomatidae; genus Acanthosoma; species Acanthosoma haemorrhoidale. Next base: position 32,627,636 of record OV884013.1, on the reverse strand, counting down.
TAATCGGTGAATTAAAAAACATCTATTTTATCTTCAAGTATATATATTTATACTCAGTTGTAAACGATATCATTCAGAAGCGCACGCTGTCATGTTTAAGTGAATTATATATTTACTTCCTGGCCAATATCGGGCTTGTTACTGAATCTTGGTAACCGCCAATTCGGGACACGTTCCTTTTCGACGGCTGTGCTAAGACTACCGTCTTCAGCTCATCCCCACTCAGTCTGATGCATCATTTACTTTCATATTGAAGAATTATTCCTCCTATACTGGACCATAAAGTTCAAGGTTATCTGGTATTACTTATTGCTGGTAATTTATAATCGGTGAATTAAAAAACATCTATTTTATCTTCAAGTATATATATTTATACTCAGTTGTAAACGATATCATTCAGCAGCGCACGCTGTCATGTTTAAGTGAATTATATATTTACTTCCTGGCCAATATCGGACTTGTTACTGAATCTTGGTAACCGCCAATTCGGGACACGTTCCTTTTCGACGGCTGTGCTAAGACTACCTTCTTCAGCTCATCCCCACTCAGTCTGATGCATCATTTACTTTCATATTGAAGAATTATTCCTCCTATACTGCACCATAAAGTTCAAGGTTATCTGGTATTACTTATTGCTGGTAATTTATAATCGGTGAATTAAAAAACATCTATTTTATCTTCAAGTATATATATTTATACTCAGTTGTAAACGATATCATTCAGAAGCGCACGCTGTCATGTTTAAGTGAATTATATATTTACTTCCTGGCCAATATCGGACTTGTTACTGAATCTTGGTAACCGCCAATTCGGGACACGTTCCTTTTCGACGGCTGTGCTAAGACTACCGTCTTCAGCTCATCCCCACTCAGTCTGATGCATCATTTACTTTCATATTGAAGAATTATTCCTCCTATACTGCACCATAAAGTTCAAGGTTATCTGGTATTACTTATTGCTGGTAATTTATAATCGGTGAATTAAAAAACATCTATTTTATCTTCAAGTATATATATTTATACTCAGTTGTAAACGATATCATTCAGCAGCGCACGCTGTCATGTTTAAGTGAATTATATATTTACTTCCTGGCCAATATCGGACTTGTTACTGAATCTTGGTAACCGCCAATTTGGGACACGTTCCTTTTCGACGGCTGTGCTAAGACTACCGTCTTCAGCTCATCCCCACTCAGTCTGATGCATCATTTACTTTCATATTGAAGAATTATTCATCCTATACTGCACCATAAAGTTCAAGGTTATCTGGTATTACTTATTGCTGGTAATTTATAATCGGTGAATTAAAAAACATCTATTTTATCTTCAAGTATATATATTTATACTCAGTTGTAAACGATATCATTCAGCAGCGCACGCTGTCATGTTTAAGTGAATTATATATTTACTTCCTGGCCAATATCGGACTTGTTACTGAATCTTGGTAACCGCCAATTCGGGACACGTTCCTTTTCGACGGCTGTGCTAAGACTACCGTCTTCAGCTCATCCCCACTCAGTCTGATGCATCATTTACTTTCATATTGAAGAATTATTCCTCCTATACTGCACCATAAAGTTCAAGGTTATCTGGTATTACTTATTGCTGGTAATTTATAATCGGTGAATTAAAAAACATCTATTTTATCTTCAAGTATATATATTTATACTCAGTTGTAAACGATATCATTCAGAAGCGCACGCTGTCATGTTTAAGTGAATTATATATTTACTTCCTGGCCAATATCGGGCTTGTTACTGAATCTTGGTAACCGCCAATTCGGGACACGTTCCTTTTCGACGGCTGTGCTAAGACTACCGTCTTCAGCTCATCCCCACTCAGTCTGATGCATCATTTACTTTCATATTGAAGAATTATTCCTCCTATACTGCACCATAAAGTTCAAGGTTATCTGGTATTACTTATTGCTGGTAATTTATAATCGGTGAATTAAAAAACATATATTTTATCTTCAAGTATATATATTTATACTCAGTTGTAAACGATATCATTCAGCAGCGCACGCTGTCATGTTTAAGTGAATTATATATTTACTTCCTGGCCAATATCGGACTTGTTACTGAATCTTGGTAACCGCCAATTCGGGACACGTTCCTTTTCGACGGCTGTGCTAAGACTACCGTCTTCAGCTCATCCCCACTCAGTCTGATGCATCATTTACTTTCATATTGAAGAATTATTCCTCCTATACTGCACCATAAAGTTCAAGGTTATCTGGTATTACTTATTGCTGGTAATTTATAATCGGTGAATTAAAAAACATCTATTTTATCTTCAAGTATATATATTTATACTCAGTTGTAAACGATATCATTCAGAAGCGCACGCTGTCATGTTTAAGTGAATTATATATTTACTTCCTGGCCAATATCGGGCTTGTTACTGAATCTTGGTAACCGCCAATTCGGGACACGTTCCTTTTCGACGGCTGTGCTAAGACTACCGTCTTCAGCTCATCCCCACTCAGTCTGATGCATCATTTACTTTCATATTGAAGAATTATTCCTCCTATACTGCACCATAAAGTTCAAGGTTATCTGGTATTACTTATTGCTGGTAATTTATAATCGGTGAATTAAAAAACATATATTTTATCTTCAAGTATATATATTTATACTCAGTTGTAAACGATATCATTCAGCAGCGCACGCTGTCATGTTTAAGTGAATTATATATTTACTTCCTGGCCAATATCGGACTTGTTACTGAATCTTGGTAACCGCCAATTCGGGACACGTTCCTTTTCGACGGCTGTGCTAAGACTACCGTCTTCAGCTCATCCCCACTCAGTCTGATGCATCATTTACTTTCATATTGAAGAATTATTCCTCCTATACTGCACCATAAAGTTCAAGGTTATCTGGTATTACTTATTGCTGGTAATTTATAATCGGTGAATTAAAAAACATCTATTTTATCTTCAAGTATATATATTTATACTCAGTTGTAAACGATATCATTCAGCAGCGCACGCTGTCATGTTTAAGTGAATTATATATTTACTTCCTGGCCAATATCGGACTTGTTACTGAATCTTGGTAACCGCCAATTCGGGACACGTTCCTTTTCGACGGCTGTGCTAAGACTACCGTCTTCAGCTCATCCCCACTCAGTCTGATGCATCATTTACTTTCATATTGAAGAATTATTCCTCCTATACTGCACCATAAAGTTCAAGGTTATCTGGTATTACTTATTGCTGGTAATTTATAATCGGTGAATTAAAAAACATCTATTTTATCTTCAAGTATATATATTTATACTCAGTTGTAAACGATATCATTCAGCAGCGCACGCTGTCATGTTTAAGTGAATTATATATTTACTTCCTGGCCAATATCGGACTTGTTACTGAATCTTGGTAACCGCCAATTCGGGACACGTTCCTTTTCGACGGCTGTGCTAAGACTACCGTCTTCAGCTCATCCCCACTCAGTCTGATGCATCATTTACTTTCATATTGAAGAATTATTCCTCCTATACTGCACCATAAAGTTCAAGGTTATCTGGTATTACTTATTGCTGGTAATTTATAATCGGTGAATTAAAAAACATCTATTTTATCTTCAAGTATATATATTTATACTCAGTTGTAAACGATATCATTCAGCAGCGCACGCTGTCATGTTTAAGTGAATTATATATTTACTTCCTGGCCAATATCGGACTTGTTACTGAATCTTGGTAACCGCCAATTCGGGACACGTTCCTTTTCGACGGCTGTGCTAAGACTACCGTCTTCAGCTCATCCCCACTCGGGCAGTGTTCAATAGTAGTATTAGTAAATAATAATATTAGGGAAAGTGGCCGCCTACCATCCGTGAGGGTTCATGATATTTATCCTCAAATATCATGAATGCTACAATATATCCAAAAATGTAAATTTCAGTAATGCGGTGGGTGGAAAATATGGAGATCTTCTTTCCACAAGCCACTTCATACAACGCCTAGGAGATTCCTTTGAAAATTGGAAAGGACCAATGGGAACTTGATCTAACGATGCTTATTTCATTGAAAACTGTTCATTGAATTCTGGAACACCAGTTTTTGGTCTTTTTGAAGAGATGATTTCCTCTCATCTTTATTTTATTAGGAAAAAGTTTTACTGTCGTAAAATTACAATCTGGCAATAAGTAATTGTGGTAAATCTCTCTTCTGGAAGAGGTGATATTGTTGGTTTCGTACCATGCAGGAGGCATGATGGTGCGAAGTGTATGGTACTGTGTATAATATCGTTGCATTGTATGGGTCGACGAAGCTTTTGTATAATTATCGTTTATTTTGGATCTAAGGCGATACATAAATGCCTGGTTCGACAACCTCTCGCTAAGCCCATTAGATTCGTGGTTGCATGTGAAAATAATCTATATTCCTGTCTTGCGTCTAGAGAAAATGTGTGGCTTGTTTCTTGATTGAAAAACTGCATTAAAATAACAAATGAAACAGATTATTTCAGTAACATTAGGCGTTCGTGGATATCAAATACAGAACTGGAGTTCGTAGTCACACTTGCATATTGCACAACAATGTAACAAAGATTGTAACAAAGACACACGTAAATTTATTTAATACCTCTCTATAGATACAATGAAAAACGAAAGTTTTAATAGAAATATGACCGGTGGGCCGAACAATTTAACGTGACGGGCTGGGCTTGGCCAGGCCTGCTTAAGCTAGAACTAATGGGACTCACAAAGACCAGATCAGACAAGTAGGCTTGAAGACATAAGAATGTTTCTGACGCCATATTTTATCAAGTTTCTTTTTTTTATTTCGTTTTTATGTGTTTTATTAATTTATTTTATATTTGTAATATATATTATTTGAAAAAAAACAACAACTGAGTATTTACACTACTAGCGTACTAACCATCAGAGATTATTCGCTCGGGTATATAATTATTTGTATTGCTGCGCCGATTCTCTTTTATTTTCAACGAATTGCAGGTTTTCTTTCAACCTAATATTTTGTCTGGATTAAGTAAGCAAAGGAATTGCTGATTAATAATAATTAAGCAGCATCGAGTGAAAGCTGTGATACGTACGATATATTTGATTGAACCCCATTGAAGAAAAGTAATTGTGGGGTCAGAACTATTTTGGATTGCCGATTCGTACAAAAAGAAAATACATTAATATGGACCAAATCAACGCAGTAATTGGTTCTCTACTGAGTGCATTGTATCTTACTAATGACTAACACCTATTACCGAGTTCTACAATAAAATGGGTCCATAAGAGATTCATTTCACTCTTATTGTAAACCAAAAAATAAACGATTCAAGCTAGGACAAAGGTAGTTTAATTTGTGAAATGACGTCTCCCAGACGATAAGAACATCTGTCCCTTTAATTTTCTGAATTGGACTCACCTGACATCTGCGTCCCATACAAAAGCCCAGGACTGGGGACAAGGATCCTCCACGGGCAGCTGAAGTGTACCCTTGCTACGTATTCCGGCCAGCGCACATGTCAGCAGCAGGGAATGTTAGTAATCAGAAGCCTTTACCCTTCGTAGGCAGGTTAGTTGGAAACTGGGGGCCTTGTACTGGAGTCAGTGAAATTCCAGTCACTGGACCCGGCGTCTCTTAGTTTTTCCAGTGCATTCCCATGTCTCCAGTCGGCAACTGGAGGAATCCCTTTCATGGCACCTTTTCAAAGTATCTTTAAAGTTAACTTTTCTCATTGTCTTAAGACTTTCAGATGTAATATATTATAAGTAATCAAAAGCATGTGTATAAGAAACATCTGTAAGAGTTTTATTGTTCAACTGATGTGCTACTTTCAAGCAGTCTGATTGCGTCACGATTGCGCGCCCTGAGGTAAACGATTCATTTCTCAAAAACGTGTACTTTCCATCTATAATTTTCTTTACCTAGAAAATTTTTTTTTTAAGTGCTAGATAAATTCAATAGTTCCTTGGAGAAATTAAGCAGAACCTTAGAATAAAAGAGCTTAGTTATATTTTCTAATTTTATAACTAGAAGGCTTTATATAAATAAATATTGATACAAGAAATCAACCGATATTATTGTTTTAACTAAATATAGGCAGTCGTTTTGTAGTAAAGATAAGTTCAACAGTAGCAATTTATACAAGTTTTTCAAAAGTAGTTTACATTTTGTTTTACATAACTTAGTTTCTATAATTTAGTTGACAGCTTATGAAGATAACGTATAAGATACTGATTATTAGTTTTATGGTACTAACTAGCATTTATTGGTAATTTAAATTTAATATATGGAGTTATACTTTTTTATTGCATTGGAAATTATATGTTGATAACTACCTTTTTATAACTAATTAACATTTTTTAATTACATCAATTTTGTATAAGTGAGTTTATCCACAACCATAAAAATCATTGAACAATAAATTTGTTACTGAAATAAATAGATAAACACTCATGTTTTGTCGTCATTAAGGCAAACCTCTCGCGCTTCAGCCTCCAATGGCTCCTATTCGGTGACGTGGCTGACCGCTTTCTCTTTCGCATGGCAGGGAGTTGACAACCATGTGGACTTTGGAGGTCTCTGGGCTGTTTGTAAATACTATACGAATGAGCGAGTGAATGAAAATTGTAAATATGGTATGAAAGATAATATTTATCACAATTACTTATTGCCCAACGAGGCAGATCGTAATTTTATCATAATAAATAAATACATTTCAATTAGGCAAACCTGCCAGTCACTATAATTTTAATAGAGCTGTATGACCGAGTCCTTTACACAATTGAGGTGCACTTGCTCATAAACAAAAACACTAAACAAAACAGAGCAGGTGGTTTGATAGTCGTTTTAGTTTCTAGTCGGGTGACTGGTGGTTGTGTTTGCCCCTCGAGGTCGAACGAATGAAAAAAGTTTTTTACTACGTCCCGTGTTTAGCAGAAAGGTAATAAACAGTCCTGTGCTCACCAGATATTTCCCATTTATACATTTAATTTTTTATAAGATTTGTTGCACATTTTTAGTTAATGTAGTAATTGTTTATTATTTTTTAAATATTTGTAATTCACGTACATTTAGTATATGTACGCATAGGGATTGAGTTTGTATAAATAGATGGCATCACCGGAAAGTCTAAGTCCGTTAATCAATACATGTGTATGGAACGTACATTTTTACGAGAGGACTTTATTTTGTTTACTGGCCTGCCCTACGATGCTTTCATTTTCACCACAGGATTTCCTCTATTTTACCCACGTATGACACGTACAACTCTTATTAAGAGTCCGACAGGTATTGCTCAAGCATTAAGCGTTAAGCATTGCTTAACAAGTCACTCGATTAGAAGATTTTGAAGATATATGTACAAATATATGATGTATATATGTAGATGGTGTAGTATACACGCAGATGAATAATTATGTAATCACAATAACCAACACATATATGAGACATAATAGCAGGAAGGAGTTGTATCAGAGATCTTATTTAATGAGTCATTACTAATCTCATTGGAGTAGGATTCATTACCACTGGATAGTCTTTCTCCCACACTAAACCTGTGATAATTATTATATTATATGTTCACAATACAGTCGCTGATTATAATATTTTGTTGTGAATTAAGTTAAAGCACTGTGTTCACCCTCACATTTATCTTAACTACACTAAATTTGAAATAATCCCAAAAACGTCTACAGACCGTGATATTCTCTTCTTCAAGATTTTCACTCACTTATTCATACAATATTTACAGACAGCCCAGAGACCTCCCAAATCCACATGCGAAGAGAAAGCAGAGTCTTGGGAAGTCCCCCACGCTCCTCCGTCAGCCGCGTCAACGGATACTAGCCAGTGGAGGCTGACCAAGAGCACGAGATCCACATACGCTCAGGACATGATTGCAGTAACTGACCATTGCCAGGACCCCCTTTGTCACGCGTTTATAGCAGGTCACGAGGCCACTGCCGTTTCAGTCTCCGAGGAGGATTATAGGGATGAGTGGCGCAGTGCAATGGCTGTGCTACAGGATTAGGGTGGTTGGAAAGGCTACTGTGGAATTTCATAAACTTAGAAGGGATGAGTTCTAGAATGTAGGGTATATTAAGGTCGTTATGAAGGGTTTTGTTGCTGACATAATAAGGGGCATTTACTATTGTTCTCAGGACCTTTGATTGAAAGGATTGGATACGCTTGATGTTCGACTTTTTTGCTGTCCCCCATAGCTCTATTCCGTATGTCCATATTGGTTTAGGTATAACTTTGTAGATTAGTAGTTTATTTTTTATTGAGAGATGGGATGTCCTTTGAAGTAGTCTGTACAGTTGTCCAAAGTGCCTGTTTAGTTCTTGTCTTTTTAGTCTCGTATGTGGGTTCCAGGTCAGTCGTTTGTCGAGGTGGAAGCCTAAGTATCGTACTGTCTCCAATACAGGGAGAGGAATAGAATTAAAATAAACTAGTGGACAACTCTTGCGACAAAGGGTGAAGGTAATGTGGGAACATTTTGCTTCATTAAATTTGATCCGCCATTGATTACACCAATACTCGATCTCGTCAAGTTGTTTTTGAAGGTTATGGGATGCTATGTCGAGGTCTGGGTGGGATGACAAGACTGCAGTGTCATCTGCAAATGTGGCCAAGAAGGTATTGGGAGTAGAGGGGGCATCAGCGGTGCCCTGTGGAACTCTTGCATTTATGGGATAGTAGTTAGAGTATTCTGAACCACAGCGGACTTGGAAGAAGCGGTTTGAAAGGTAGGACTGTAAGACTAGGAAAATATCTTTTGAGCTTGTAGAGCAAACCTGCGTGCCAAACCCTGTCAAAAGCTTGAGCTATGTCAAGAAAGGCAGCAGTGCAATACTGTTTGGTTTCAAGGGCTAAGGAGATGTGATCAACAACGCGAAGGCCTTGTTGAGCAGTGGAATGTCGTTGGCGGAAACCAAACTGGTGTGTGGGAAAAAGGTTTTTGGATTCAACAATGGGAAGTAGACGTTTTAGTAGGAGTTTCTCAAATATTTTTGAGAGGATAGGGAGTAGGTTAATTGGACAATAAGATGAGGCGTCATTAGGTGGTTTACCGGGTTTGGCGAATAGGACAATAATGGAATGTTTCCAGAGGAGAGGAAAGTTCGTCGTTCGGATTATGCAATTATATATGTAGGTTAGGAAGATTATGGCTTTAGGAGGAAGTTGTTTGAGAATTTGAGGAGTAAGGAGACCATATCCAGGGGATTTTCGGTAAGGTAAGTTTTTCAGAAGGTATTTAACCTCAGAGGGGTTAACAGCTTTTGGTGGAAGAGAGAGAGGAATAGGTGAAGTGAGGAAATCTTCCACAATTGTGCTGTGAGTATGGCTTTGATGAGAAATGTGAGGTGTGAAAGTATGGGTAAGATGCAGAGCAAATTCCTCCGACCTATCCCTATCCAAAGCCGCCCAGGACCTATCTTCACGACGGAGTGGATGTAAAACAGGTTGATACTTTAGGATTTTTTTGGTTACATTCCATAAGGAGTTATCCCTGGTAGACAGAGAGGAGAGGTAGGAATTGAAAGAATCGGAACGGAAGGATGCCAATCGCCGCTTTACCAATCGGCAGTACTGATTGTACGTGCGGCGATCAACAGGATGCCGGGATCTTTGCCACACTGTTCTGGAGCGGCGTTTGGATTGGATTAGATCTTTGAGATGCTGAGGTAAACGATTATGATTGTGGATTTTTGTGTGACGATGGGGTGACGATGCCTCCCAAGCCGACCTCTGGACCAGAGTAGTGAAAGAATGGACTGCATCGTCTAGGTCTTGGGATGTTTTCAGGGATAATTTGAGGTTTACGGACTCTGTAAGAAGCTGACGGAAGTGGTCCCAGTCAACTGGGCCCCTAATAAATGAAGGAGGAGGCAGTTTGTGAGTTGGTCTTAGGGAAATGGTTAATAATGAAAGGGCTATGATCGGAGGAAAGGTCATCGAGGCGCTTGAGTGAATAGTTTAGTGTTCCTAAACTATTGTAAAAAAAGAAGTCAAGGAGATCAGGATTTCGGTTGGGATCTGATGGCCAATAGGTGGCTGTGTCAGGAGTGATAGTGGAGCAATGTTTCCGTGTGAGTGCAGACAGCAAAGCACGTCCTCGTGTATTTGTGGATCTTGACCCCCAGTGTTGGTTCTTCACATTAAAGTCCCCACCCACAAGGAAACGATTTCCGATGGAGTCTGGAAAGGAGATGAATTGGGAGTCGGAAATGGATTTATTGGGAGGGCTGTACGCTGATGCTAGTGTAAGAGGAAAAGTGAAGGTGGTGATTGACACTGCAGTGGATTGAAGGAAATCATGTGATACCAAAGGAACTATGTGGTGGGATATGGAGTTATGGACAATGACAGCGGTACCTGCATGAGCTGTTCCATCTGGGTGATCAGTTCGATAAGTCTGGTACTGTCGAACGGTAAATGGTCGTTTGCTCGTAAGTCTTGTTTCAGTAATAAGAGCTACGTCGATCTTCTTGTCGTGGAGTAGTGCTGTCAGTTCGTTAGTGTGGGTGCGAACACCATTCGCATTCCAAAGGAGAATGGATAAGGAGTAGGAAGGATCCACTTATGGATTTCGTTTAACGGGGATAAGGTAGGAGACAAGATTTGTAAGAAGGGAAATGAGAGGGGTAATTAGGGTTCTGAATTCTGTAAGGAATGATGTTAATAGGCTAGTGAGATCTGAAGAGCTAGGAGGTGAAGGAATATGCGAGATGTGTGGTTGAGGAAGGGATTGGGTTTGCTGGTTGGCGGGATGAGCGGAATGCTGGGGAAGAGATACTTGCGGACGAGAAGTGGGCAGTGCCTGTGACTGCTCTCTGTTCCGAACGGTATCGGCAAATGAGACAGAAGGCCTCAAACTTCTGGTGGGGGCGCTGCTCACTCCTGGACTTGAGGATTCTATAGGCCTCACAGCCCTTGTAGTTGGCCGGATGGTCTTGGTGGCAGAGCACGCATACAGCAGGCGATTTTAGGGGCTTTTTGCACAATTCGCTTTTGTGCTGCCCACTACACTTTACACATCTAGGAGGGTGGTGGCAGTACGATTTCGTGTGCCCATATGCCTGGCAATTATGGCATTGGACGATGTCTCTTTTGGGGTAAGGTTTTTCGACCTGTATTCTTGTGTAATACAGGGTTGTTAAGTCATAAATTTTCTCCACGCCAGGTGTCCGCTCGAGATCTACAAAAAATAACGGTAATGCCGTTTTGGTGGATTCGTCTTGTTGTCTGTCCTCACGTAAAACGTTGGATATTTGCCGAACTTCAAATCCCAGAGCTGATAGTTCGTCTTCAATTTCATCAGCTGGTGTGGTCGGGTGCAGATTTCTTATCACTACTCGAAGCGATCGTTCTTGTTTCAACTGGTATGTATGGAAGTCTGCATTGGTTTCTTCCAAATACTTTATGATCGCTCGATAAGTATCGGGAGTGTCTGGGGAAATTTTTGTATCCCGAGAGCGATTGAGGCACGTATATTTTCCGGTACCTACAACTTTGCTCATTTGTGAGCATAATAGTTTGAAATTGCTAATATTCCTTACGAATATAGCAGGCGGCTTGGGCTGTGTTGGTGTTTGAATAACTTCCATGTCGTCAGGTTGGCTATTTCTCAGTACCTCGAAGCTATTCGGTGTGAAGAATGGAGATTCTGCTACAATTTCTTCTTTTGAAGTGCTGGCAAGTGGTGGTAGATCTTCCATAGAGCTGGCGGCAGATGAATTTATAGGGATGTTCCTATTTGAGCGTCTAGGTTTTCGCTTTACTGGCGACGTTGGCGGAGTTGGGCCTAAGGACCTAGATCTTTAATTTTTATTTTGTGATATTAGCTGCTGATAAAATCTCATCTTATCATTAGCTATGATTTTTGTTAGTTAAAAAAAAAATTAAATAAAATAAAATAAATAAAATACGTAGCGCCGGTGGGATTCCAGTGGCGAGTCACCGGTCTTGGCTCTGAGCCACCTATCAGGTCTGCCTCAGAACGGCTATGTATCGTGAACGACGGCTAATGCCGATCAGTCAAGATGGCCGACTACTCAGTCCGATGTCACTATTATTTGCACTTCACACCAATGTAACTAGCGATCTACTCACTTATTGAGGGCTCCCTCGTGGCCAGCTCACTTAAGTTGCCAGTTGACACAATCCCAAAGCCGAAAAAGGGTCTATAAACGGTAGTTATCGGTATTGATTTGGAGAGCGATAGTTGTACGTGGTTGTCTAAAAGTAGCGCATGCGCAGAACTCCTTCAAGATTTTAAACTTATTTCCAGCTTTTTCGAACTGATCAAATTTTTAGATAAGTTTATATTTAAGGGTTACTGTGTAGTGAGTTTTAACATGCTTGTTATCTGTGATTAATTTGTTTAAGTCTTATATATCTGTTTCAAGATATTAATTTTTAATTTTCCGCCTGTTTGGCGAATATAATAACGGTTAAAGCCCTCTCTGCTACATTTTATATTATAAACTCTGGACATATCTTAGCTTCCGTGTTTCTCTTTAAACAGACAATCTTTATTGCTATATAAGGGATGAAATTCATTTTGTGCTTCGTTGTTATGTAATTTCTAAAAATAGATCGGTTCTACTTAAGTTTTATTTAAATATGGTGGACAGTCTGTTCATTGTACCCATTACTCTCAGTCTGGCTAATAATGCATCAAAGTTTTGTAATATATTAACTATTGTTTAGGGATATTTTCAAATTCCATTAAATGCAAGAAAAGATCGTAGTGATTTTGTAACTACTGCGGGGGGGGGTGGAGAGGCCTTACTGATTATGGTGTTTGTTGATTTTACCCTTATATAGATGGGAAATTCCATCTGCCATCTCTTATTATATGCTAGCCTACTTCAAGCTAATAAGAGTTTTTTATAATTTTAGGGATTTGTCAAAATATACTTGACAACAAACTTTATAAAACCAATTTTTATCTAGAAATTTTGAAAAAAACACGTACGTTTTTGTGCTTATATGCCTAACATAGGTCTCAAAATCTCTCTAATAGAGTTTTCACTCTAACAACTCGAAAAATGTACTCTTTAGCTATATTCTTTCATCTGTGGTTTATTCGTCTTCACCAAAGAGCGTAGTTGGAGAATGCTTCGTTGATGAACGATGATTGCTGCTACATTAGTTAAAACGGCGGGCGGAAAACTGGTTACCGGAACGTGATCCTACTGCAGTTAGTGCCAATCAATATTGAGGGCACCACTGCTTGAGATAAATTAAAAAATAACATATTTCCGAAACTGAAATAAGGTTAATATTATACTTCTCTGTTTCACACAGAGTCGTTAGTTATAAACAGTTCTGTAGCTTTTGTATTATGCCTGCCTACTCATGTGTTTGACTACAAAGATCATGAAAAATTCACGTCAATTTTAATTTATCTAACAATCAAGGCATCAAGGCTTCGAAAATTATTTTAATGACTTTTTGTTTATGTTCCACTAAAGTACAAGCCCATATGAGATATGATTAATCAAAGACTAATCTGATACTATTAATTTGATACTATATTCAGTAATTATTATTTAATTATCATGTAAGTAATTAACTAATGTCCTTATTTATTTTTCATTGCTTTGATTTTATTTTTAGCACATGCATTAAGCACTTCAATGTATAATATCAACTATCTCAGGAAGGTAAAAAAATACTAACACAAATTTTGTTACAGAGTAAATGAATATTTATAATGCATAATATGTATTATTAAGCATGACGTCAAGATCCTTAGTTTAATACCCAATTAACATGATAGAAAAATCATATATTTTATAATGTCATATAAACATAAATCAAGCAACATTTGAAGTCTTGAAAAAAAACATGGTTTCAGCTGCGAACATTATGTTAAGACCATTTGTATTACCGAGTGCTGTATTGGTTTTCAAGGTTAATTTTTTTTTATGTATATATATAAAACAACTTTATTATGAAAAAATTACAATCTGACTTATTGGACAAAGAGAAATTATGATAAATGATCTGATTCATACCATATTTACAATTTTCATTCACTAGCTCCTTCATACAGTAACATGGTTAATTAAATAAAAGATTAAATTCAACATTTAAGATTTTAAAAATGGTAAATCAATATTTTCCTTTCATTGATAATTACGTAAGGTTAATTTGAACATTCAAGATTTTGAGTCGAAGAATGAAGAAAACTTTAATACAAAACAAAAAATGCTTTGTCACTGCACAAAGCATAGTCAACTTCAGCTAATAAAGCCATAAGAGAGGGAATTCTGATATCCTGTAAAAGCATAATACAAAACTTCAAAATAAAATATAGATTAAGATCTACCAGAGAATTTTAAAAGTTTTCAAAACTTGTTAGATAACAGTCGTAAATTCTTGTTGAAAGAGTTTCATGAATATAAACTTCAGTATGGGAAAGCGCTTGTTTGTTTATTTATTAATTACTAAATATTGAACAGACTCCCGGCTACATTATTATTAACTTGAGAGATTCTGTGAAAATAAAGGCAGTCAAATATTAAGCAAAATTCGTGAAAGTTTACAGTCTGGCGAGGAAGCTCTAGGTTAGTTAAGAAGTATTCAGCGAACGCGGGAGAAATATTTCCCTTCAGAGTTCCACCCTAATTCTGACTCGACTTTGGAATTGTCTGGAACAGAAACTTTAGCATATCGTGTCCCTTGCTTTATTTACAGGTGTATAACTTCACCCCCCACTGCTTTTGTTACAACTGGGAGAATAGTTTCATAGTCCTGTATACACATGCTATATAAACTTTTCAGTACCCAAGTAGTGAGAATGTTAACTCCTATTTACTTCACAAATTATGGGAGACATTTATCTTACTGAGTTCCAAACCCGAATTACACCTCTTTTTCTATTTCCCTCCCCAAATATTCCTTTCCTCGCCACGATTGGTTTAAACCGATCGGTGGAGATGCGAGTCCCCGTAGTCGCAACAACCTCAAATAAGTCTTCCAATCTTTTCCTCTCTTCTAGACCCCCCCCTCATCACAAAAAAAAGGTATACTAGCATAAAAGGGCGCTTCATTCAGTCATCTATCATATCATTATCATGTTATATGTTTAGCCCATAATATTGAAGATGATAGAATTAATTAATATAAATTGGCCGTATAAGGGTAGGTAAATGTAAGGATGTAAACACCCTGTCGGGTCGTCACAAGGGGGGTGCCTAGTTACCCTAGCCCTGGTGACGAAGTGAGGGCTGATTAGGCTATGACCTGGACAATTGCTTCATGACGGGTCTTACTATTTGACTCCATATTTGATTGGTATGTGCCCCGACAATTCACTATGTTCAGGAGAAGAGGTATAGGGTAGGTAGGTAGGTAGTTTGTGTGGTCTTAAAATGACCATGAATTCACACTCGGTATCTGAGGATAGGCGAAATCCATCCGGCGAAATCGAGATCCCAAAGGCGAGTGTGAACCGGAGAGAGGTAGACTGAAACGTATGATGAAACAAGAGACGTGGGAAACACTGCTTGGTAAGTTTGCAGGGCCACGACAACCATTGTCCACTAGGGAGAGGTGTCTCCCAAGGAGGTGCTAGTTTTAGCGAAGCGAAGGCAGAGAATCCCACTAGGAGAGTGTGGGGTCTTACAAGGCCAGTCTAAAACATAGCGAGGCTAGGAAGAAAGTTCCAGAGGTTTTCATAAATGAGAAGGCCAAGTCTTGAAACATCAGTGCAGCTGCAGGTCCACCAGTTAGAGGGCCGTTGTTAGAATGATTTACAGGCCAAAACCCTGTCCTACTTATAATAAGTGTTGGCTCGTTAGCAGCCAATGATGTCAGGCATTATTGTGGCCAATGATTCCGCAGTTGCGGTGGCGCTTTGTTCTCGGCAGTGACCCGGGCCTCGGTCTGGGTCGCTTGCAGCCTGCTCTACCCTTCTAGCATCTAACTAGTTTTTTGCAGCTGCGTCTTTTATTGTTTACAATATTTACACTGGTATGACTTATGGTTTGGTAATGTTATTTACATTTGTTTAAATTAATTCACAACATATTATAACCAATTTACAATATATACACAATAGAGTATAGAGTGATTTATCTTATGTAGTTAGCGGTCGCGACACACCCCGCATAAAAAAGGAAATAAGGTCAAATGACCCAGAGGGCAGGAAGGTGTGAAAGTCATAAACTCGCTAGAGTAAAGAGGTTTGAATAAAAACCCTTTTTTTAACTGATATGAAAGAAAAGACGGTAGACCGCTTGCTTATGTGAGATCAAAAATCAACAAGTCTTGGGGCGAGAGCACTTAATTTTAAAAAGGAGCAGTGGGGCGGAAGGCTCTTTCTGGAACGAGGCAGAGGAAAAAAGACTTCCGTTTTGGGAGGCTCAGATTGAGGGCTCGGGATAGCTGGGTTATGCCATTTTCCGATGAAGAAACCGATGTAATTATAAGCATAGAGTTCAATATTTAGGTTAGAAGCTGATGAGTTCATGCAATTTTATCTCACTTAATATTTTAAGTCATACAAATAAAAAATAAATCCTATTGTAAATTCCTTGTATCAAAATAATTAACTAGATAATGTACCTTTGTATTAGAAGTAACTGGGGGACAGGATTAAATTGAATCAAGATTAATCAATTTTATTTTTATTATAACTAGACCCCAATGCTATACACCCACAATTTGATAGATCAAATCTAGTAGTTAAAATTATTAAATGGCATCCTAAAGCAATTCAAGTTAATTAAATAAGATATTTTAATTAGTCTACTTGGGCATATCGGCGTGGTTCCCCGGGTAAGATAGGTGAAAACATATGTGTATTAATATCTTTTCATACATTTAGTATATTTTCGTACATTATATATATTTAAATACATTATATATTTTGATTTTTTAAAAATATATTAGACCTGAATGAACGTCGAACACAAAATTTCAGCTAGAGGCTTATTTATGCCTACACATTCTGTAATAGTATCCTTCCTCTGATTAAATCTAATTCTTTTCTCTTTTTTCCTTTACTAATTAATTATCTCTACATTTTACCTTACATTCTTCCGTTAAGGAACTTGATCCTCGTGTATGTATTATGTTCGGTTATTATTATGCTGTAACTTCATTTGTATTCTCTTTAAATGAATATTTCCCAATAGTTTCACAGATTACTAACAACTTACAAAATTTCAGCTAGGCACCTCATTCGTACTATTTTGTTATTTTTAAGGTGCAATGCCATATACATTTTTTAAAAGAATATAGATTTTTTTTCAATTTAAATTTTTAATTATGATTAAACATATTATAAATTGTTTTTGGTGCGTTATTTAACTGATGGATACAATAACTGGAGGTCACGTTGTCTACTTTTTTTTCTTTGGCTAGTAACGAGTCAATATTTTGCATTCTTGCAGAATGCTTTATATTTAAATATCTTAGTATTACATTCTACTAGGCTTACTATTTCAATATTTTTTTTTCAAGAATATAATGATTTTGAGAGTGCCTTGTTAGTCCCTTTCTTTGTTATTCAGAACTAACAATTCATTTAAAAAAAAAAAACTGATTTTTAACACTATTTCATGTTCTTAATGTTGTTTCCAATAACTATTTTATTTTTGTCAATCTAGTTGTTTTTGTATGACCATTAATTGGTGCTCAACGATTCGAAAAAAATAAAATAAAATAAATAATCTGAGCTGTTACCCGAAAAATCTTATAGTTAAGTCACGGGACTGAGTTTTATTGTTTGCATGCTTCCTTTTATAGTACAGTAACGAAAACATGATCAGAATATTTTGAAATACTGTAGAATATATCTTTTAAATTTCATTCAGGTCGATTTAGTTGTTTTCTTTTTAACGACCACAATGTTAGAACAAGACTTTTCTTTTGGAACCGTTATTAATTATTTTTTCTGCGGATTCGTATTGAAACACTACAAATTATGAATCACCTCTGGTCTAATATGGAAGGTATGTGATCTTTCACAACTTGTGGTTTCCTCCAAAGACACATTTGCCCTCAGGTCGGAAACAAAGAGAGTTTCGATTAAAAATGAAGTCCTTTGAAGAACTTTTTTTCGCATCTTTGTTCTGACACCCTTTGTCGGGGCAGCCGAACTCCTGTGGCTTCATAAAACAGAGGCATCAAGAGAGGAATAATTTAAAAGGATTCTTTGAAAAGTTTTCTTCACATTTTACTCAATCCTTTTTTATCACTCAGGGAGAAGTTTGATTCCCGCTGACAACTGTCCGGTAAAAGTTGTACACGAACTCACTACAAAGACACTTAGAATGCATAAAAGAAGAATGGATAGTCCTTGAGATGTTGATACCAGGTCTGGACAGCCAGTGGAGTAAAATGTTTGAGTTTATACCCTAAGCCAAACAGTATTAAAAGGATCCAGTGATAACAAAGCTCCGTAAATTAGAAGTTCCTGATATAACTACCAACCTTTGTGACATTGAGATTAAGAAATTGTCACTAAAGTAAACAGCCAAAATTTAGGATGTTGTTGGAGATTAAGCACTGATCGGGAGGTCGCTAATATACTCTTGTATATTATATACTATATAATATATTATATTATTATATTATATTATATTATATTATATTATATTATATTATATATAAGAGTGTATATTATATACTCTTGTAGAACATAATGCAACAAAAAATATATTGAAAAACAAGCATTTTGAATGTTTTTCTTGATAGTTCGATAGCTGATTGTTCTTCGAAATCAATTCCTCATTTCGCTCTCACCCGTTTCAGAGTTCACTAAAACATTTATACGTCATTGCTTGGGTGAAAGTTTCTCATCCCCTCCCCTGTGCAATAGTTATGAGTTAATTATTAGCCGTGTTTATAAAATTGAGCAGAAGACATTTATGGGAGTTCGGTTTAGGTGGATAAAAAAGAGTTGTAAGGTTTTTATCAAATTTGTTTATGAATAATGTATTTATGTAATACGTATTGCCTCAGTTACAGTAAAGGTTTTAAACAGCCAACATCCCCTACTATATAACACAATGCAAATTTCGCACACCTATTGCAGACCTATACACTATGTTGCAACGTTTTCCATTAAAAAAAATCGATGAAACCTAAAAAGAGAAGAAACAGATGAGGTGATGGACTGCAGTCAAGGACCACTGATGCCGCCCTGATCTTGGTCAGTGTCATCCATCTTCTCTGAGGGCTAGGGTTCTTCACTTTATTGTCTATTCATCTATCAGGAGATTTCGGTTAAAAAAATTTCGTTTAGTCTAAGGCATCCGTCATGTTAATATTGTGACCAAACTGTTGGCAACATTAGGCAACTTGTAATTATGTATTTACCTAAATTTAGTTTGTATATAGTTTTGTACATATTCTATTCCATTTTAGTATCAAGATATATATATATATATATATATATATATATATGTGGCAGTCGTGGAAGGCCAGGTGATATATTTGACTAGGCTTACCTGGGTTTTCACAATTCCCACATATACAGTATTGTCCTTTGATAATGACAGCGTGCGGACAGATGGAGGTGTATTTGATTCGGAAGCCCATATATTTTCAACTATAAGTCTCTTCCATTCTTTGTAATTCCACTGAGCCTTAGAGATGAAAGTTCAGGGGTCCCTTTTGGTGTAAGGGTGCCATGAAGAATCTTAGAATATCCAGAAGGCACGATTAAGTGTCATTAAATAATTTGGTGGTATTAAAACGGTGGTATTAAACGGTATTCTTCTATAAAAAAAAAAATCATTAAACATGTAAACAAATTAGTGACAGAAGCCGAGGTAAATGAAACCGAACAAAAAAACTGATAGTAACACCATTAGTAAAAGTCTGACCACTATTGAATGATGAATTAGAAATACGACGTTTGATCAAAAAGTAACTAATTTTATAATTTTGTAGGTGTCATGATTCTGATAGTAATTTTTTTTTATCATGTTGGTACACATATCTCTGAAATACGTTGAAATTTGCAGCTGTTTTCAACGCTTACTTTTTTAAGTACCAGTCACTAAGGTTATACGTGTTTTAGTGTTCTCGACGACTTTTAGTTTCAAAAAATAATAGATCAAAGAATTTGTATTAAATTTTGTCAAAAAAATTAAGTAAAGTGCAGCAAAGTTTTTGAAATATTAACGGTGGCTTTTGGTGAATCTTATATAGTAATGAGTAAAGCAAGAGGGACCTGAAAAGCCAAGACCAAAACAAAAATCAACAAGTTCGTTCAAAAGTGAACGTTCTTCTCACTGTTTTTTTTTTTTTTTCTATTTTAATGGCGTAGTGCATGATGAGTTCCTGCATGAAGACCGTACGGTCAATAAAGTATATTACTTGGAAGTAATGCGCCGTTTACGTGAAGTGATTTTGGCGAAAACAACCGGAATGGTTGCAGAACATTTCGTGGAAATTGTATTACAGCTTTTTCGTAATTTTTTTAGAAAAAAACAACACTGTTGTTGTGCTACCTCAGCCACTGTATTCGCCGGACATAGCTTCCTACGACTTTTTTTTGTTTCCGAAGTTGAAAAAAACCTTGAAAGGACGAAGTTTTGACACCGTTGATGAGATAAAAGAAGAATCGCTGAAGGAGCTAAGAGCTATATCGAATAGTGAGCTTGAAAAGTTCTTGGAAGATTTGAAACATCTCTGGCACAAATGTATTGTGTCTGAGGGGGATTACTTTGAAAGGGGCAAAATTGCTATCGATGAATAAATAAAAAGTTTTTAACACAACAAAAATTCTTGTTATATTTTATATCAATCCTCGCATATGGAGTCTAAATTCCTGAAAACCTGAATCATAAAGGTTTCAATGTTTCTCTGATTAATACTAAGATACTGAAGCTGGAAGGGAAAGGAAACAGTGTGAATGAAGTAGCTTTAGTAACGATTAATTGTATTAACAACCCAAGTGTTTTGACAGCTTTAAAAATAAAAATGTTTGAATTAAAAAAAAGTGTTGATGTATACATTATTGGTGAAGAAAACTTCAAACTACGACTTTTTGATTGGATAAGATTTGATGCAAAAGTTCAAACTAACCCAAAATGAATATTTAAAAATATATCAAAATCTGTGTGTGAGTCTGAATAATAAAAATAAAGCAGAAGAAATTTCTACAAATGAAAAATAAAATAATGAATTGACAAGTATGAATTGAAAATAACAGTATCACAATAATACAAAATAAATTTAAATGAGCACGAAAAAGAGGAATATCTTGAAGTAAAAATAAATCATTATCAAAAATCTCAAATAAATAGACTAATCTGGAAATATACATCAGTTTTTTGCATAAATAAATATTGCACTGTAAATGGATATGAAGCGAGGATACACTTATTAGTGGACAAGTATTGCAGTAACAGGCCTTCAAGATGCATTGTAGAAGATAAAAAAGGGATAAAAGAAGAATACCAAAATTACTTGGTAAAAAGCTGATAGCAGAATCCTATAGTCCATTCACTGCACCTGTTTGGCATTTATAAAAAAGGAAAACAAAAAATCCAGACTATGTATAGATTTCAGAGACATGAATAACGTAGTAGTGCTTCAACCTTAACCATTTCCGTTGATTGAAGACCTAATGATAAAGAAAAGGAATTGAAATTTTTTTTCAACCCTGGATACTAACCCTACTTTTGGTCAATTCCTCTATGAATTGAAAATAGGAAAAATACGGGATTCGTGATGAATGACATTATCATTGGACCTGCCTACCTTTTGGACTAAAGACCTCACCGGCAACTTTAAGAGGTTATTTTGTAATTTATTGAGGAAATGTAAACTTACTGATTTTGTTACTAATTACATGGATGGTATTCTTACATTTTCTAAAACTTTTTCCGAACACATTAATTCGTTTGGTCTGATGATCCTGCTATGCCCCCAGTTTTGAAAATTTTTGATCAAGGTTCACCAATTAATATTTATACAGATGCTTCTTTGGGAGGTGTTGGAGCCATTTTGAAACAGACAGCCTGATGGACACGAAAAAAACAGTGACCTACTTTTCAAAAAAAAACTAAATGAACTCCAGAAGACAAAAAAAGCAATATACTTAGAATGTTTTGCTAACAAAGAAGAAGTGTGATACTGGTTGATCATTTACAGTTTATTCAGACCACTAATCACTAGACAAAATAAATCTGAAATGCAGACCCGATGAAGAGCAGGGTGATTTAACATATTATACATCTCAATATGAAATTATAGTAAAATATGCTCCAGGAAACCAGTTTGTTTTTCCAAATTTTCCAACTGATCAAAATAAAAGTAAAGAAACATAAAATAACAAAACCAAATTGATTGAAAAACACAGTACGTACTTTCAAAAGGAAAACTAAAGAAAAAATAATTTTATCAGAGTTTAGCATCGAAATCTTTAAAAAGATACATGAAAGTCTATGGCATACTGGAATTAGACAAATCCAGAGAGATGATTAGCCAGAAATATGACGAAAACATCAAAACATTTTGTAGAAGCTGTAAAATTTGTATAAAAAATAATTCAAGAGGACACAACAAATTTGGGTTGATGTCTCATCACAATTGAAGGTTTCGGAGGTTTAAGATCGACGAAAAATTTGTACAAATCCGTAGAAGATACGTATTTAATCTAACATCAAAAACTCAGAGTGGAAATGACTGTGGAAATAGTCATCACGAATATAACAGAAACGGAGCACATTGTCATTCTTCTGACCGATCAATACAAAAGAAATCAATTCATGAAATTCCTAAATGAAATATGGATACCAATTACCTTCACTGGAGAATGTACCGTTCTAAACTGGCTTAATTGAAAGGCTGAATCAATTATCAGTGAATAAAATCAGATGCAAAACAAACGAAAAAGGAAAAAACCGACTCTGGACAACAATAGCTCAAGATTGTGTTAATAAATGTAATGATTATTATCACTCAGTCACTGGCTTTGCACCAAGATATCATTATATGGTACAGATGTCACAACATTACCAAATAAATTAAAGCAAGAAAAATCAACTGCCAGACAAAGTGACTGGATCGAATACAGGAAAATAGCACATCAAAATAACAATAAAATAATAAAATAAAATCACATAACTAAAACAAAATTCTTTTCGACGAAAATTACAAACAGTATGAATTTAATGTAGGAGAGATGGTGTACTTGGAAAACGTTCAACCAGACGTCTTTCTATTCTGCAACATCTCAACACCAGAGGACGCTTTGAAGAGATACTCGTACAACCTGTGTTGATCAGGACTACTGAAAGGAGTAAGGACACAATGTTATTCTTGAGAATATTCAACGACGTCAATTAAATTCAAAGACAATTATATGGGGGATAATTAATTTTGTGATTTTAAACTAGTTTTATTCATAAATTTCTTGTAACATAATTTTCAACATTAAGTTATGTTAACACGTTAACATAATTACTAAATTAAGTATTAATTTAAGCCTTTATATTTGCAATTCATTTAAAGTCAATTTCATATTTCCAAGTATACAATAAATATTATTATTTAATGCAGTTTTAGTTATTATTGAATATTATTATTTAATGCTCTTGTCTATTATTTACCCCTAATTGAAAGTAAATTCAAATTAACTCTTCACCCAAGAGACATATTCCTAGACTAAGCCAATCAAGATAACTAGTAAAGTAATTAACACAAGTTAATTACAATAAACAAATTTAATGTCAGACATGAGGGGTTTATGTAATAGTAAATATACCGACAATGTTTTGATTCGTGTAATAACAATATTTTCATTTTGATATTTTCTCTCAGTAGAGAAGGATGATTAAATCTATTATGCATATTCCCAACTGCTGTTGGGCGATGTTTCTAAATCTATGATGTTCTCTTTAATTTATTTAATAAAATCTTTTTGTTTATGGTTCTTCACATTTTGGGTCTTTTTATTTATTCCTCAACCACATATTGTCATAATAATGTTCTACCATGACAGCAGCTAGATGTAAAGTAAAAGAGGGATCATTTTTAGTTAGGGATATGAATGAATACTTTTTTTTTTATTAATCTGCCACGGATATCGTGGTGAACGAAAGCTTGACAAAATTATTGAACCCGATCAAACAAATTTATTGATTTTTTTATTCGTTTCCAAAGTACATAAATATTAAAAGGGCTGTATGTGTTTTGATATTTATGGCTAGGAAGTGGCCAGCCAGCCAGCGCCATGACGCCCTTCCGACCGTGTGTTATACAGTACCTAAGTCAAGGGTGGTTAGAGTTTAATTAATTTTCCCAGAATTTTACATCTGTATAGCCTAGGTGCCATTTTAATATCGCATACTTAAGTATATTTCGGTATCTACTCATTTTTTCCCGTTTAAATATATTTAACAAACATAATTTAGTCATAATCGGTGTTAACATGTTTAGTCGGTAATGATCAAAATGGTTTAAATAATGAAAAAGAAAATGTCTATCAATCTTCGGATCAACTGTATATTTAGTTGATTGGAAGGCACCTTAAAAAATACCCTACTATAATATTTCTGCTAGCTTGATTGAACTTGTGATCCGCCTTTGATAAGCAGGTCCCCTTGAGATGGCCATTGATATGCAAACATAGATAAGACCTTGCACAAGCTCTTAGGAGCAGAGATGCCGTTATCGAGGAGATGGGAGATGTCGGCCGACATCAAAGGAGATGTGACGAAACGGACCAGCATGCATCAAAGGTCCCTTGGTTTGCATCTTAGCCGCCAAAGATATTTGCTGGACTGGGAGCTTTCAGCACAATTTCAAAGGGGCCGTTTGTGTGGGTCTAAACATCGATTGAGGGATATATATCTTGTATTTACGAAGAGGCTCTACTTTCTTACACTTGCATGACAGTTATCTGTTTTTATGTTCTAAGAAGTTTTTAATAGCTTTAAAAATAATTTTTTTTTATGTGAAATCGTACGGATGGGTTAAACAAAAAAATGTTTAGGTAGAGATGCAACGACAGGTAGCATGGAAAAACTATTAAACGTGAAAAAGGTTCACATTTCTCTCATCTTTAAGATTTATCTGATTATTGGGCTTATGATTTTTCATTTTTGACTCTGGGGAAACATTAAAGACTGCGATGACGTATGACTATTTAAGAGCTAACAATATACATTGCCTATTGAACTCTGTTTAAGCACATTCCTATCCAAAGTTTTATTGGTCAATATTTTAATTTTTTTTTTTGGTGAGAAGGCGATTTTTAACTACTTAGGTTTTACTAATAAAATAGAATAGAATGGAATATAAAAAGATTTATAGTCTGGGACCATGCTAGTAATAACAATTTACAAATAAATAAACATTCCTGACCAACAATATATATATATATATATACTAGGGGCTCCCCCCCCCCCTGTTCTCTTGGCTCGCCAACCCCCCATACCCAAACCGGTCACTAGTTATATGAATAAGATAAGAGATGGAGATATAAGATATAAAATCCATACGCTAAATGTTCAGGACGAAATTTACGAAAATCTAAAAAAATAATATAGATGCAGAATATCATTTAAGCTTTTATGCTATTCCTGACCATGATGACCATCCAAGAATGCACAACAAATCGACATGTAGTGATGAACTTGCTGCAATCATTTCTTCTGAAGATAGAAAATAAAATAAACCTCCGTATTTATCCTAAAGGAGACGTCTGAACAGAGATCTCCTAAATTAGTTTTTGCGCATGCGCTACTATTAACAACCACGTACAACTATCGCTCTCCAAATCAATACCGATAACTACCGTTTATAGACCCTTTTTCGGCTTTGGGATTGTATCAACTGGCAACTTAAGTGAGGTGGCCACGAGGGAGCCCTCAATAAGTGAGTAGATCGCTAGTACATTGGTGTGAAGTGTAAATAATAGTGACATCGGACAGAGTAGTCGGCCATCTTGACTGAGGCATCAGCCGTCGTTCACGATACATAGCTGTTCTGAGCCAGACCTGATAGGTGGCTCAGAGCCAAGACCGGTGACTCGCCACTGGAATCCCACCGGCTCTACTTATTTTATTTAATTTTTTTTTTAACTAACAAAAATCATAGCTAATGATAAGATGAGATTTTATCAGCAGCTAATATCACAAAATAAAAATTAAAGATCTAGGTCCTTAGGCCCAACTCCGCCAACGTCGCCAGTAAAGCGAAAACCTAGACGCTCAAATAGGAACATCCCTATAAATTCATCTGCCGCCAGCTCTATGGAAGATCTACCACCACTTGCCAGCACTTCAAAAGAAGAAATTGTAGCAGAATCTCCATTCTTCACACCGAATAGCTTCGAGGTACTGAGAAATAGCCAACCTGACGACATGGAAGTTATTCAAACACCAACACAGCCCAAGCCGCCTGCTATATTCGTAAGGAATATTAGCAATTTCAAACTATTATGCTCACAAATGAGCAAAGTTGTAGGTACCGGAAAATATACGTGCCTCAATCGCTCTCGGGATACAAAAATTTCCCCAGACACTCCGGATACTTATCGAGCGATCATTAAGTATTTGGAAGAAACCAATGCCGACTTCCATACATATCAGTTGAAACAAGAACGATCGCTTCGAGTAGTGATAAGAAATCTGCACCCGACCACACCAGCTGATGAAATTGAAGACGAACTATCAGCTCTGGGATTCAAAGTTCGGCAAATAACCAACGTTTTACGTGAGGACAGACAACAAAACGAATCCACCAAAACGGAATTACCGTTATTTTTTGTAGATCTCGAGCGGACACCTGGCGTGGAGAAAATTTATGACTTAACAACCCTGTATTACACAAGAATACAGGTCGAAAAACCTTACCCCAATAGAGACATCGTCCAATGCCATAATTGCCAGGCATATGGGCACACAAAATCGTATTGCCACCACCCTCCTAGGTGTGTAAAGTGTAGTGGGCAGCACAAAAGCGAATTGTGCAAAAAGCCCCTAAAATCGCCTGCTGTATGCGTGCTCTGCCAGCAAGACCATCCGGCCAACTACAAGGGCTGTGAGGCCTATAGAATCATCAAGTCCAGGAGCGAGCAACGTCGCCGGCCAGAAGAAGAGAAGCCAGTGACAGGTAGCTCAAGAAGCGTCCCACCAGAAGTTTGAGGCCTTCTGTCTCTTTAGCTGATGCCGTTCGGAACAGAGAGCAGTCACAGTAACTGCCCACTTCTCGTCCGCAAGTATCTCTTCCCCAGCATTCCGCTCATCCCGCCAACCAGCAAACCCAATCCCATCCTCAACCACACATCTCGCATATTCCTTCACCTCCAAGCTCTTCAGATCTCACTAGCCTATTAACATCATTCCTTACAGAATTCAGAACCCTAATTACCCCTCTCATTTCCCTTCTTACAAATCTTGTCTCCTACCTTATCCCCGTTAAACGAAATCCATAAGTGGATCCTTCTGACTCCTTATCCATTCTCCTTTGGAATGCGAATGGTGTTCGCACCCACACTAACGAACTGACAGCACTACTCCACGACAAGAAGATCGACGTAGCTCTTATTACTGAAACAAGACTTACGAGCAAACGACCATTTACCGTTCGACAGTACCAGACTTATCGAACTGATCACCCAGATGGAACAGCTCATGCAGGTACCGCTGTCATTGTCCATAACTCCATATCCCACCACATAGTTCCTTTGGTATCACATGTTTCCTTCAATCCACTGCAGTGTCAATCACCAACTTCACTTTTCCTCTTACACTTGCATCAACGTACTGCCCTCCCAATAAATACATTTCCGACTCCCAATTCATCTCCTTTCTAGACTCCATTGGACATCGTTTCCTTGTGGGTGGGGACTTTAATGCGAAGCACCAACACTGGGGGTCAAGATCCACAAATACACGAGGACGTGCTTTGGTGTCTGCACTCACATGGAAACATTGCTCCACTATCACTCCTGACACAGCCACCTATTGGCCATCAGATCCCAACCGAAATCCTGATCTCCTTGACTTCTTTTTTTACAATAGTTTAGGAACACTAAACTATTCACTCAAGCGCCTCGATGACCTTTCCTCCGATCATAGCCCTTTATTATTAACCATTTCCCTAAGACCAACTCACAAACTGCCTCCTCCTTCATTTATTAGGGGCCCAGTTGACTGGGACCACTTCCGTCAGCTTCTTACAGAGTCCGTAAACCTCAAATTATCCCTGAAAACATCCCAAGACCTAGACGATGCAGTCCATTCTTTCACTACTCTGGTCCAGAGGTCGGCTTGGGAGGCATCGTCACCCCATCGTCACACAAAAATCCACAATCATAATCGTTTACCTCAGCATCTCAAAGATCTAATCCAATCCAAACGCCGCTCCAGAACAGTGTGGCAAAGATCCTGGCATCCTATTGATCGTCGCACGTACAACCAGTACTGCCGATTGGTAAAGTGGCGATTGGCATCCTTCCGTTCCGATTCTTTCAATTCCTCTGTCCACCAGGGATAACTCCTTGTGGAACGTAACCAAAAAAATCCTAAAGTATCAACCTGTTTCACACCCACTCTGTCGTGATGATGGGTCCTGGGCGGCTTCGGATGGGGATAGGTCGGAGGAATTTGCTCTGCATCTTACCCATACTTTCACACCTCACCTTTCTCATCAAAGCCATACTCACAGCACAACTGTGGAAGATTTCCTCACTTCACCTATTCCTCTCTCTCTTCCACCAAAAGCCGTTAACACCTCTGAGGTTAAATACCTTCTGAAAAACTTACCTTACCAAAAATCCCCTGGATATGATCTCCTTACTCCTCAAATTCTCACACAACTTCCTCCTAAAGCCATAATCTTACAAACCTACATATATAATTGCATAATCCGAACGACGCACTTTCCTCTCCTCTGGAAACATTCCATTATTGTCTTATTCGCCAAACCCGGTAACCACCCAATGACGCCTCATCTTATCGTCAAATTAGCCTACTCCCTATCCTCTCAAAAATATTTGAGAAACTCCTACTAAAACGTCTACTTCCCATTGTTGAATCCAAAAACCTTTTTCCCACACACGTTTGGTTTCCGCCAGCGACATTCCACTGCTCAACAAGGCCTTCGCGTTGTTGATCACATCTCCTTAGCCCTTGAAACCAAACAGTATTGCACTGCTGCCTTTCTCGATATAGCTCAAGCTTTTGACAGGATTTGGCACGCAGGTTTGCTCTACAAGCTCAAAAGAAATTTACCACAGACCCTTTTCCTAATCCTACAGTCCTACCTTTCAAACCGCTTCTTCCAAGTCCGCTGTGGTTTAGTATACTCTGACTACTATCCCATAAGTGCAGGAGTTCCACAGGGCAGTTAACCTATACACCGCTGATGTCCCCTCTACCCCCAATACCTTCTTGGCCACATTTGCAGATGACACTGCAGTCTTGTCATCCCATCCAGACCCCGACATAGCATTCCATAACCTTCAAAAACACCTTGACGAGATCGAGTATTGGTGCAATCAATGGCGGATCAAAGTTAATGAAGCAAAATGCTCCCACATTACCTTCACCCTTTGTCGCAAGTCTGGTCCACTAGTTTATTTTAATTCTATTCCTCTCCCTGTATCCGAGACAGTACGGTACTTAGGCTTCCATCTTGACAAACGACTGACCTGGAACCCACATACGAGACTAAAAAGACAAGAACTAAACAGACGCTTTGGACAACTGTACAGACTACTTCAAAGGACATCCCATCTCTCAATAGAAAAGAAACTACTAATCTACAAAGTTATACTTAAACCAATCTGGACATACGGAATAGAGCTATGGGGGACAGCAAAAAAGTCAAACATCAAGCGTATCCAATCCTTTCAATCAAAAGTCCTGAGAACAATAGTAAATGCCCCTTATTATTTCAGCAACAAAACCCTTCATAACGACCTTAATATACTCTACATCCTAGAACTCATCCCTTCCAAGTTTACGAAATTCCACAGTAGCCTTTCCAACCACCCTAATCCTGTAGCACAGTCAATGCACTGCGCCACTCATCCCTATAATCCTCCTCGGAGACTGAAACGGCAGTGGTCTCGTGACCTGCTATAAACGCGTGACAGTGGGAGTCCTGGCAATGGCCAGTCTCTCCAATCATGTCCTGAGCGTCTGTGGCTCTCGCGCTCTTGGTCAGCCTCCACTGGCTAGTATCCGGTGACGCGGCTGACGGAGGAGCGTGGGGGACTTCCCAGGACTCCGCTTTCTCTTTGCGGTGGATTTGGGGGGTCTCTGGGCTGTCTGTAAATATGAATGAGTGAGTGAATGATGGACTGTAAATATTGTATGAATGAGCGAGTGAATGATGTACTGTAAATATTGTATGAATGAGAGCATATATCTTAATTACTTATTGCCTTATAAAAGTCAGATTCTAATTATTGCACAATAAAGGAATTATACTACTATCAGATCTCCTAAATTAATAACAATAGGATATCTTCAACTATATGACTGGGTGTCTTCTGCTTTTATGTCAGACATGCTCTTTTTTCGTGTGTACACCTGATCATTAATCATTAATCATTTGCTGGTCGTAATGATTAATAAATGTTGTGGCGAATTAATAAATAAAGTAAAAAAACAAAAATTGACGAAAAACAAAAATATATAGATCGCTTATCTTTGCATCAATCGACTAGTATAAATCAATCAACGAGGAATGTTTTGAATTTTGATAAAAAAAATTAATTTTTGTGACAAAAACCTTACGCAAGTTCGATCACTGGAGATTTATATATCTAATTTTAATTATTGTCTATGACTAGCAATATTTCTAATTAATTGACTAAAATTTAACGGCCAACACTAAAAAATGGACCAGTCACTGACCTTTAAGTCATAAGACTATCTTAATTCTATAGTAGATAATATGGTTGACAATTTATCAAGCACTGATTTACTGATGTATTCATCAATCATTGACCTATAAGTCATCACTTTATCTTAATCCTATAGTAGATAATACATGTTTAACTACTACCCCTACAATCCTTAGATACAGACATGCTGTATATCAACTCGAACATTCACTACTGGATCAATCACATTACTCAAGTTCCTAGACTAGTAGTGTAACTAAGCCTATTTAAGCTATATATATACTGCTGATGTTATTTGTGTTTGTTCTATTAATAAATTGATTTTTATGAAAGTCTAAATGTTGATTAGTGAATTTAACTGTGTATGGTTATGAAACATCGCTTGCCATGACAACAGGCTGCTTTCATAACCAGGAGATTCCATCAGGTATAAATACACGTTTTCCTGTACTTTTCCTTGACACACGTTGTCAAGAACACACGGTGAAGCTTATCAACCCCACAAAATGGGAAATATTTCAATAATACGATACATTAAGGGTGTTTCATACATTAGATTGAACGAAAGATTTATTAACAGTAAAGCTAGGGAAGATAAACAAAATGGTTCATTTTTGCAATGCATTATATGAGGACAGTTAAAAAGGTTCTGTATTCGGCTGTGTATATCATATAACTGAATATATGATTGGTGATCTGTATTGTCAACATACAGGAATGTATGCAGACATCATCTAAATGGACTGCGGCTAAAAATGCATATTTGTATTTACCTAATGCACTGTATGTCTGTACTTTTTAGTCATGATGAATCCCCGTTCAAGCTAGACATTAAAGATTACGCTAAGGTCCCATAAAATAAAATGAAGGAATTAAAATATATATATATATATATTTCAAGCAAGCATGATTAACTGTGATAAATTAATTAATCTCTATTTTATTATTTTGTCGCAACGTTTCAAACCACATCAGTACATCTGTCAGCAGTATGGAGCTTTTTTGTGTCATATTATACCAATTAAATTATTGAAGTATGGTTTTTACTTTCCCTTCCATGGCAAGGAAAATCGTTATTAAACAGTTGAACGATATTTCATTATATTAGTTTAGAGTATGGTACTAAAATTCAAACCAATTTAATGGCAGTGACGTTTTTTGAGGGTTGACATTTGGAGTTGGGTATGAAATTAAAAATATTGACATACTGATAATATTATTTATTAGATTCTTACCCTAAAGTGAGCTATAATTACGTAAAGTCGTCAAAACTGCTATCAAAGATTTATTTCATATTTTTTCGCGAGCCCACTTTCATATGTAAGCGATGATATATTGCATGAAAGCTTCACTTGATGTTACGAATAAGAGACGCCATGTGAACAATTATAAAGTGTCAATTGTTAATTGTTTACATGTTAAAATAAAAATAAACATTTTCCCTGCGTATCTGGGTTTGTAGTATTAGCACATCAGTGTTAGAAGGGTCTCAAATCAAATACCACGACGCCCTTGAATTGATAATTTATGCTAATTATTGAGACTTGAGTGGACTATTACTACAAAAAGTCATTTAAACAGTCATCAAAATTGTTGTCACCGCTGTAACGAAGCACTTAGTTGTGTGCTGTGAAAGAAATAAAATGTTTTGAATGGAGTTAACTTTTTGTAGGGTTTCGTTGGTTTTTCTCATCCGAGAATATGTGCCCTCTGGTTAAATTAAGGGAATAAAATTCCATAGGTTCAATATGTTATAAAATACAGCTAACACAATAATTAATAGCTTGATACTTAAACTTTGTTTGCTACAAATATAAGTTTCAAATTAAAGAACTTGCCTATGAATATTTAATTTTGGCATTGTTTTTTATAAATTATAATCCCAAAAAGATGTTAAAACCGACCGTTAACATCGTCTTTGCTACATACACCCGACCATTGATTGTCAAGAGGAATGTCAACACTGTACTAGTTTTAAATAATAAACCGATGATGCTACTGATAAAAACATATTAGTTAATGGACTATAAAAAATATTTATTATTCTATTTTCTAGTAACTTTATGAATAATAATAGGGACCACGTTTCGTGACTATCTCTCTGAACTGTAGTTAAAAAAAGGCATTAAAACTTTCATTATAACTGTTTTCAAAGTCGTAAAGAAACCCTTGATTGTGTGATCATACTTGGCTATATTTTTTTAATATGATTTTATCGAAAAAATTGATCTTATAAGACTCCCAAAGCTTGATATCTTCTGCAGTAATTTATTTTACAATCATTTACTCGGTTCTTAGAACTCCCACATGTTTCTCTTAATTCAATTTATTTATTTTCCACATCTGGTATTTTTAGTATACTATTAAAAGAATTAAATTTATTTCATGATCATTGTAAAAATAAAAAAAAACTAAATAAGGATATGATTCACTCGGATAATACTCCATGCTGTTTTTTTCATTTTCAACGTTATCAATTTTATTTAAATATATTTATATTAATGTAATTTAGTTCAGGATTAATGCAAACAATCATATATTATATAGGATACATTCTAAGATCCACAATGACATTGTTGAATATCACTATTCTTCACCAGAGCTTCGACAGAAAAACAGTTTTGTATTTGATGCCACTGTTTGTTGATACTACTCGTATATAGGAACAACAGCTGGTGTACAACTACAATTCTCCTGTGAAGTTAAACGTCAGAATGCAGTTCTATTGTTCGGTACAGCAGCAGCGTGTGCAATATGTGACCCTCTCTCCCTTTGTGCCAATTAGTTCTGTCTCTGGTCGGGGTAGAAGTTAGTTCTCTCCTTTGTCCTCGCAGGTCACTAATGGTCTCTCAGTGATCACAAGCCACTGAAGTTTGGAAACAAAACCAAGAGGTAGGGGGGATTCCAAGAGACAAATGATTGGCTACTTTTAACTGTCGAAACAATAGATTGTTACAGAACTTTTCGAACGATTGCCAAACTTAACACTAGGTACTCCGCGATCAGATTTTGTGATTGCTATATGTTATGTCGATTGCTGTAGTGTTTCGGTCTGGGCTACATTTAAAACTTGATTTGTATTTCAAGGTAAAAGTTTCGAGTTGAACTATGAATCATTGTTATTAATTTTTAAAGAATTCCTCTAGTGCGGTAATCCTCAATTTCAAGGTTATATCAACACCAGAAACTTAGAGCTATACACTTTTAGACAGTGGTTTCATTTGATGTTCTCGATGCTTATTGAATTAGGTCTCAAATTAAAGATCAGGAGGTCCTGATTAACAATGTGTATGTTATATTTTTACAGTTCTTGTTATTTTTCGAACTTGGAACCAAGTTTGAATTACAGTCATGTTGTTTTGCATGGCAGTTCCATGCTTAAAATAAAAGCAACCACTTGAAAAATAATGAAGGATGTTTAAACCACAGCCATATATATTGTGATGATATTTACATGATCAAATTGAATTTATTTATTAGAATTAGGTTGATTTTCAAGGATGTGAGTTTTTGGTTAAAATCAACTGTACTATTGTTCATTTTTGATTACCTGATCAGATACCATGGTTCCTTAGATGT
Source organism: Acanthosoma haemorrhoidale (assembly GCA_930367205.1). NCBI lineage: Eukaryota > Metazoa > Arthropoda > Insecta > Hemiptera > Acanthosomatidae > Acanthosoma > Acanthosoma haemorrhoidale. Next base: position 32,593,244 of record OV884013.1, on the reverse strand, counting down.
AATAAAAACCTACTTTTACTGTGGTTGGTGTATATTGCTAGTAAATAGCAGCTTTTCAGATCCTTGTCCAACCACACGTGGTACTATTAGCACACTTTAGACTTCAGTCTGTTATTAGATTGGGGTTTTCAGATACCAAAAACTTGTAATCCTCCTTCACTCACATCCTTACTTCCTAAACATCCTTTATTTATTATTATTATTATTATTATTATTATTTATTACCACAGGTAGGAGATTCAGCTAGAGCATCAGCCACTGAGGCAAGCGAATTAATGCTAAGTGTCTAACTGTTTTATTGTGATTGCGTTTAATTTTTAATGCATAGTTAATTCCTCAACTCACGCATACAAAGGTTTGTCAATCAATTACTTGGTAATTAAAAAATGTTGCGCAGGGCGTTAAATCAATAACTTCTTAATCACCAGAAGGTATTGTGTTAAAACTAACTGTATACGACAATAGCTCTGGTAATATACGCACGTACAATTTAGCTGAAACGGCTTTTCCGGTCAGGACAAGTCTACAACACAGAAGGGAAGTAATAAGTAAGCCCTTTTGTAACGGCTGCAGGGCTTAGCCTTTTGCTACGGAATGAGGTCCGTATCTTTTCCGGTTGAAATGGAAATTAGGAATTAATTAATTCACAATATATCTAAAGTAGGGCCGGCACTAGAAAAGGAAAAGGATTAACTCGTTCGGTCGGGCATGCAGACAAAAATACCGATCAAAGGGAATTCTTGCTACTATCCATATGAACGATGGGGGATAATCTGCGTGCGCCTGGTGGGCAATGTGAGCTCTGCTTTTCCGAACTTTGACCTTTCGATTTCAGAACGCAGTTAAATAATTATGGATATTATAGAGCTTTTTTTTTTTTTAACTTGCTCGCTACTTTACTTAAAATTTCAATGAATCTTTGGTATTCTTTGAGTCCAGAAAGCTAAGGGATAGATCTTATATTCGAATCAAAAATAGTAGTATAGAGCATTAAATTTTACAGTGTGAATAGTTCAAGCTCACTTCACTGAGATTAGTGAATCCTTTCATCAGTAACATAGAAGGTATGTTTACGTCATCTGCAGATACACATGATGAAAATTACCACTATTCATTCATAATGGTACGCCATTATTGTACTCAATACATAGATTCAACATAAAAAAGAGTAAATGGAAGTCCAACTTTTCCAATTTATGTGCTACAAATTATTACCTTAGATAAACATCCAAATATTCTGGACTTCAAGTTATTTAAAAATGAAATTTAGACTAAAGTGGAGGATATATATATAAATAAATATATATATATTGTTGTGATATTAGAGATTGTGGAGTTTTTCTATAATATTTAATCCAACTGATCAAGAAGGCAAAATAAAAACAAGTGAGAGTGTATGAAAAAAACAAAAGATAGTATAGTTGTGGTGTATCATAAAGAACACACACAGAATTACTCTCTAGTTTTATCCAGTTATAATTAGTTGTTGTTGTGAAAAGAAAAACACACAGAGCATTATATTCACTCTAGTTTTTGGAATCAGCCTGATATATGTATCTGAATTCAGTGATGAAATAAAAAGCCTGTAATACATATTATTAGCTTGAGATTGTGAGTAAGAAAAACTTAAAAACTTTGTTGGTTAGTGGTTATTGACTTAAAGCAGAACGGAAGAGAAATAGCACGAAGAGAAGAAGCATAAATTTGATTAAAAAGAAAACAATTAAAGAAGAAAATGAATCGAATTTATAGACAAGTATTTATATAAATAATATAAGTTTATTTTTTCATGTTTGTAAAATTAAATTCATCTTTTTGCCAGAATTATTTTTGTTAATAGAACCTAATAGTAAATAGTAAATAAAATATATTTAAAGTAAAAGAACATAATAATATACATATATATATATGGGATGTAAGCAGCCATGATCCTATGTAGGTCGGATTAGGCAATAAAGCAGTCTCATTACACAAGTTCTAGAGTGTCGTTCATTTCCCTCTTTCCTATTTTTTCTTTAAGCTTAACCGCCGACGATTAACTCATATATATATATATATAAAATGACAAAGACCCGATGAGAGAGATGACACAAGGTGAAATGTAAGTAAATCTTCTTTGATACTAACAATGCATAGATGACTAAATAAAACAATTGGGAAACAAGATTGTTCAGAATGAGGAACACTGAACTGTGGGAAGAAGTTAATCAGGAACCCATTCTGCACTAAAAGGATTCCGTCACATCCTAGAATGGCAGTGAACAGACATTGGGAAAACGTAATGGGCGCTACGTCTGAAGGAAAAGGACCCAGAAGACGCCAACGAAAATGGTTTTGGTCCCATTTCGTTAGTCTAACAGTGAGCATATTTAGTTGGTACTTTTATGATGTGTGTGCCTATTCTCCGTTACCTTACCATATATATGTTATATATATAAATATATCTCCAAACTAGTGTCAGTTCAGAAGTAAGTAAACTACCAAATTGAAATCTTTGTCTGGAACAGGTGTGAGGCAATTCTCGTGTGAGATGTCGGCCAGCTCCGAAGATTGCCGGCTCTATCCACTTACATTGATTCTTCGCTGTACTTATTGCACCAGGGGTGTATGTGTGAAGTAACACACGGTGCCAGGGGCTCCAAGTGAGTATCTTCATCAACTCATACAAGGTTACCATGACGGCCTACTCCCGGTAAGTATCCTTGTTCTCTCATTATCACATCTCCTCCAGAAGAGTGTGGAACATAAAGACAGCTACCACAAGCAGCAAGCAGGCTGTCTGGTTTAATGTGCGTCATCAAATGAATATTAAATTCTGGACAGAATTAAAGACGATTTATAAACGTTTTTGTATGATTGTTAGGTTTTGAACTACTGTCTATCTGTTTGTACTCTCTTTAATGATTATTTGCAGATATATAATTTTTCCCTTGTTCATTATAATCTATTTTATAATTAATATTAAGATTAAAATAATTATTAATTAAATGCCTAACCTACAATATACGATTTGTTATTTATTTACACCTTGTTGCGACCGGTGAATATGTCGCAGTGAATTAAACTTTCAGTTTGGAAAGCCCTCACTACGTCTCAAAAATAGCTGCATGGCCATGTGAAAGGAGTATCCAAACACATCAGACAGCAGGAAGTGACTGATAAATAAAACTAATACTGCAGGCTCCAAACTCTACACCATAATTAAGGAAGTAGCTAATGAAGAAGGCAAAGTATGCACTAGGAAGAAATATTCGTTCGGTGAACTGTGGTTAGTAAAAGTCAATATCCTGCTTACGAATGAATGAATTAATTAACTAAGCACTTAATACGTTCCTGGAAAATTTTCAGGTGAGGGACAGTTACATAAATTGTTGTTACTATCTGACACCCTTAACGAAAATATTAATAATTATGCAGGGAAGACATACCTAGAACGTATGGGGTGCCCAAGATGGCTGGTACCGTGAAGCCGACTCCGAACCGGAAGAGCAGCCAAGTCGGGAAGTCCGGTGCGAAGGCTGTGGCAATCCCGAAGGCACACTCGATCAGCAGGTAGATGAAGAACGAAGGACGTCTGCCCAAGCTGAAACAGGATAATAGTCATACAGAAAAAAATAGCATTGTATCATTGGTCTATAGTGTTTTTTTAACATATATACAAAAAAAATGGTGTGTAATTTTGTATAAAAAAATCTTCCTTATGTTTCTCAAACCATTTAGCCACTGAACATCGCTTTTTCAACAATTAAAAAAAATATAGAAACAATACTCAGTCTCCACTGGCTCGTATCCGGTGACGCGGATGATGGAGGAGCATGGATGACTTCCCAAGACGAGGGAGGTGAGAACCATGGACATACGGAATAGAGCTATGGGGGACAGCAAAAACGTCGAACATCAAGCGTATCCAATCCTTTCAATCAAAAGTCCTGAGAACAGTAGTAAATGCACTTATTACGTCAGCAACAAAACCCTTCTCAGTATACCTTACATTCTCGAACTCATCCCTTCCAAGTTCATGAAATTCCATAGTAACCTATTCAACCACCCCCTAGCACAGTCATTTAACTACACCATTCACCCCTATAATCCTCCTCGGAGACTAAAACGGCATTGGCTATAGATGCGTAACAGTGGGAGTACTGGCAATGGCCAGCTTCTCTAATCATGTCCTGAGCGTATGTGGCTCTCAGAGTCTTGGTCAGCCTCCGCTGGCTCGTATCCGGTGACGCGGCTGACGGAGGAGCGTGGGGGACTTCCCAAGACTCCGCTTCCTCTGTCGCACGCGAGGGAGGTGACAACCATGTGGATTTGACAGGTCTCTGGGCTGTTTGTAAATGCTGTACGAATGAGCGAGTAAATGGAAATTATAAATATGGTATGAATGAGAACATTTATCACAATTATTACTTTATTGAGTGCATAATCATGGAAAAAATTACACGTGGTTGAGGACTTTCATTAAGTATCATTGGATGGTACGTTTCATCCATTAAAATTGATATGTCGTTAGAAAAGAAACTTATTAAATATTGTAACATAAATATATATATTTTGTATATTTGTTTCCTTTTTTTGGGTTTGTCCACAACAAGGGTCATTGAAGCCTGTGTATTTTGTAGTTATATATCAATACAAATATATATTTTTTTTTATTTCGTTCATGCCAAAGCCTTACAGAAAAATCCCTCTATTTTGATTCCTCGTATATCACACGCATTTTTCTTAAATGATTTCGTTTTAAACTGAGTTTGAATCAATAACAAACAAAATTACATGACCACAGGAAGTTATTGTACATATTGAAATATTTTATATATATATATGTATAAATATGTATGTATTGTTATTTTAAGTTTATTGGGTTACGTTTTGTAGCCGAATAAAAAGTAAAAACAAAGTACTCTACGAGATTTTTTTTTCATGGCAATGCCCATTTTTTAATAAAAAACCCCTTAACAAAGATTTTCAAGTACTAAAAAGTAATATTATCATTCTTAAGGTTTGCCCTATCACTTTCTATGCTCACACGCCTTGTACTTGTACATCAGCCTACCATAAAAAATTCTTTAAACCTCACACGTTGTATAAAATATAGCTACGGTAAAGTAAATATAATCAGCACGATTTGTACGATTAGTAAATTTATGTAAGCTTCCACATTTTGAATCTGTAACACGTAAATTGAATGAGGGGTTTTGAAAAAAAAATAAAAGTAATATCAATGAAATTTGTTATTTTCTCAATCATAATTAATTGTGTATGTGCGGGCAATAATGACTCTAATGGCTGACGCACTCACATCACAAAAACAGAAAAGTTATCTTTACAAACAATACTATAAATCGATGAATAGAAAAGGTGACTTTATTTTGGAACGTCTAAAAATTGAAAAAATTTAAATATTCACAAAAAAATCGACTCGGATCGATTTTATTCAATCCTTACCACGGGAAAAATCAGAACATAAGAATATTACAAGCTACGACTTTTTTCACATTTATATTTTTTGATACATGATATGTTGAGGAAAAAACAATCAACACATTTTGAGGTAGTTTTAAATGAATATTTAAAATTTTAGATCGACTGCGTTATTTTTAAGACCGTTATCCCAGATCCTGCAGACATACAGATAAATGAAAGACGATCGTTACCTGAATGGTCGTGTATTAGCAATAATAAAAATACAATTTAAATTAATATAATCCTTCTGCCTGAATAAATGTTTGGCTCTTCAACTCAACGTGTAGAGAACAATATATTTCATTTTTACAAATGTAATGTCTTATTACACTCAGAGAGTTATCTGAAACTACGCCGGTTTCTTTTTTTGGGTCACTGGATTGGATCATTCTCTACTCAAAAACTTTCCCTTCGAAGCAGAATGAATTATCTTGATTGGGATGCATTTTTTACTTTGAACCTTTGTCTCCATGGTAGTATAAAGAGTATTACGTAAACGTTAATACAAGAATGAATGAAGAGTGTAACGAGAAATGTCAGCATTACTAGGATTGAATATTTCTACTCCAGTAAAATGAATATTGATTCATTTCTCTGAATGCTTCATAAACTTTTCTTATCCGGCGTCTAAATTGAAATTTTAAGTGGATTCATTGAAGTTTATCCATCAATTCGTGGATAAAATCACTTTGCCATTCCAATGGATAACGCTTAAGAAACCTCTGAATTAAATAAATATTCAAGCTTGGCTTCTCTGAATAGCCTCTCTCTAGAATCGAATCGTCGCTATCGTGACTGGCCTCTGAGGCACGTATGTTTGCCTGTTCAGTTACGTGCTTGCCGGCTGATTAACTGGGCCTCGTTAATACTGCATCTTTGGCATAGCGTCTGTTAGGTTGTAAGAGAAGGGCACGTGCACATGGTCTGTTGAGAAACATTGGGATATCCGAAGAGGAGTGGCAAGCTGAAAACGTAAAAGAAGATATTTGGTGAGCTTAGACAGAGACCGCAATGGAGCAGATCAATGGATATTCCCGCTTACTGGACGTTATATTACAGCTGGGGGGGGGGGGCGGGGTGGCTAGGGTCACGTAAACCCTAGTAGGGGGGCGTAAGAAAGAGATAAATAAATACTTTTGGTCTTTGACCTTTGTTGGTGGCCTAGTCGGTGGGCAGCTTTTTTCGTGTTGATCTGACTCCATAAGATCTTAGAAGGTGTATTCCGACAGTGCACTATATTCAGGAGAAGAGGTAGGTATTATAGGTAGTTTATGTGGTCTTGGAATGAAAAACCACTAATTTACACTATATAACCGTCCGGATCTTAAAGTCGAGTGTGAATCGGAGAGAGGCTGACTGGATCGCTGGCGGAGACGCTACTAGGTACATGTTGTAGGGCCCAAGAAACCGTCGTTCGAAATTATTCTTTATAAATAAAAGAAAATGAATTTTTCATAGATATTCCTGTTCACTGTTGTTCGTTGGTTTCGTAGCGAGAGGTGCGGTTGGATCTACAATATGGGCATTTCACTGTTAGCCTTGTTGAAGGCAATAACGTAGGTGTACCAGCGCCAATGATCTATACAACACTTCGAAATGAACTTCTGCCATCGTAAATGCTCCTATAGGAATCTAACTACTCAATGAGAACTTTGAAAACGTCAAATTAACGAAATCATTAGATCACAACCGCCTAAGAGAAGACACCAGCAGTAAATAAAATACTTAAAATCGTCAGAATAAAAGTAATGATGGATTCTTTTTAATCTTGTATTATTTTTAGGTTTTTCTTTTTTTTTTTAATTTTCCTGCCTGTACATATCTTTACCACTCATAAAGGTTACCAAAATAGCTACATATTATTATTATTAATCTCGTTGGTGTTAGCTGCTTTGCCAGATGTATGTTACATCGGGGATGGGGCTGGTAAACCAAAGCCAGGCGAGCGTGTGTTTGTTCAAGCTCCTGTCTCAGCTATTTGAACAGCGAGTAGACATATCCTTGTTTCCGGAATATCGCTTCTCGTTTCGGTTTGTTCACTTGAACTGTTGTCCTTATGTATATAACCCTACATCAGCCCAGATCACGTTGTACATGCGTTAGTTAAGATGACTTCCACAAACAGTACAGGATTACTAAACTAAATGAAACAATTATCTTGAAAATACCCATTCGTTCCCTTACAATCATTTCCGATTTTCTTAATATTTTCGAGGCAAAGGATCCTTAGGCTTACTTTTCTATATAAAAAGGAAACAACTAAAATTACATCTACTACTTAGTGAGATTATATCGTCACTGTCACGTTTTAAAAGCCTTTCTAACCCGACAGATATAAATCTTTCAAATTTTGCAAAGAGAACCAACCCTTAGTTATTTACAAGTTAGTATTTCAGCCAGATCGCGTTAAGCTGTCATGGCTTGTGATTCAATAAACTCATTTTCATCACTATATCTACTTGTTAGTTAATTTTCTGCGCAATGCTCGTTTGGTTTAAACTCTTCACATGAGTATTTTTGTATTTGTTGTTTTTATACGTTAAATACCTTGGTGGAGGATCTTTTTCTTTTCATGACTTTTTCTTCTATTACTATACTTCAACGTACATTATTAATACTATATTAGTTTAATATTTGCGTTTTAGTTATTTTATTTTCTATTCCACCATCAAAACAATTTTTATTAAAAGTTTGATTCATGACTTTATGTCTATTAATTAGACTTTATGTTTCTGAATTCGCGAATTATTCGTGACCGAACCCCAAACAAGCTTGCTACGTTAAATATCGCCATAAGCAAGGTTGTAATTTTCGTCACATTTAGAATAAAAAAGAAAAAAGTCCACATCCTTCCAAAAGTATCAAATGAAATTTTGCGATGAGCCCTAACCCAAATCCTGCAGGTTTCCAGCAATTAATTCTCATCAGAGTTGCAAGGCTGACTCTCCAGTTTGTGCAGGTGATAATGGAGACTTAGTCCAAACACTCCTACTAACTCAAATCCAGAACTAATATTAACTTCAATTATACACTAAGTTAGTTGGAAGCTACATCTACATATAGTACATACATCTTCCAATAGTCTGCTTATAGCATACTCGTGTCATGAATAATCTAGCTTTGGGGCATAGTGTTTGTAATTTACATCCTTCTACTGTTACTCTTCAATATTGTCAATCTATGTAATCGATTATTTTTTTTTATTCAATTTTGTTTATGTCATCAGTGCAAATACAAGATCATTACTCCAATTACTGACGTTATCATGATAAGAAGTGATTATACAGACATAGCAGGCTATGAAGTCTGTAATAGATTTCTTAGTCAAACATCATAACACACTTGTCAGTCATATTATTTAGATACTATATTTCCTACGTTACTAGAACTACGATGTTTATGTGAGATTTATGCATATATGTTTTAGGGCATAGTGTTTGTAATTTACATCCTTCTACTGTTACTCTTCAATATTGTCAATCTATGTAATCGATTATTTTTTTTTATTCAATTTTGTTTATGTCATCAGTGCAAATACAAGATCATTACTCCAATTACTGACGTTATCATGATAAGAAGTGATTATACAGACATAGCAGGCTATGAAGTCTGTAATAGATTTCTTAGTCAAACATCATAACACACTTGTCAGTCATATTATTTAGATACTATATTTCCTACGTTACTAGAACTACGATGTTTATGTGAGATTTATGCATATATGTTTTAGGGCATAGTGTTTGTAATTTACATCCTTCTACTGTTACTCTTCAATATTGTCAATCTATGTAATCGATTATTTTTTTTTATTCAATTTTTTTTATGTCAGCAGTACAAATACAAGATCATTACTCCAATTACTGACGTTATCATGATAAGAAGTGATTATACAGACATAGCAGGCTATGAAGTCTGTGATAGATTTCTTAGTCAAACATCATAACACACTTGTTTGTCAGTCATATTATTTAGATACTATAATTCCTACGTTACTAGAACTACGATGTTTATGTGAGATTTATGCATATATGTTTTAGGATTATTTATTTTTATCACAACTAATTAACTGTGCCACTTGTAAGCTTCTAAAAGTGATCAGGCCGTTGAAGTTAGTCTGCTATATGTATGCCAGGTTCGAAACCACAGTTCAGGAGCAAGCTGAAAGTGTAGATGGTGGAAAAAGAAAAGAGAATATATGATAAATATATTTCCTATCCGAAAGAAAAGTTCTGAACGAATTCGGACAATGGCATTGCGAAGGAAAAGGGCGTTGGTTTGGAGAAAGACCTGCCTTAAACCGGAACACTAGGAGTAAATAATTAAATTTTACTTGATTAATGTTTATTATCCTTATTGTTTTAATTATATGTTTTTTCGTTTGAGCTTACCAATACTTTATCTGACAAGATAAATAATATGTTCAGTTGACTGAAAGGTATGTTGTGTTTCTAGCATTTGCGACTAAGTTGCCACCCTTATTTTATTTAAAGGAAATAAAGTGATTTGCTCTCTCTTCAAAAATATAATATACTATTGTCTAGTACCTGTACGTGTCAGTAATTTAATACATATATGGCTGTATAACTGAATAGAAGTGTAAAGATGATTAATTAAACTATTACATTTGCATTGAGACAATACAAAAAATGCACGGTTGTCTAGTCATGGGAATGGAAAGGGCTAATCATGTAAATGAAACCTTTTCGTTTTCTTGTTCTAGAGTGGACTAATATTGAAAGACCGCAATAATACTTAACTGAGTGCAATAAAGAAAAAATATTCCAACTAATGTAATGAAACTGCTGCTCCATGCATTATTGTATCTAAGAAGATACAAAGCAGTACTAATGTCAATATTACCATTATATGGGTTGATAAAAGAAAATGAAAGAGATAGAAAAGTGTTGAGGAAATGAAGCAAATCGTTACGTAAATCGTGAGAAGATCCATTTTAAAAACTTTTAAAAGGCTAAACAATCTTAGCCCATGGATTTGTTTTTTCAGAGTATTTTGATTTTATTATAGCGGTACCACTATTTTTCTCCAGATTCTGGTTCGATAGTATGAGTTAATTCATTATATGATTTTTTTAAAGAAATGCTATCTAGCTCGATGGTGCCAACCGATGAAAAATAACATTGGTTCATATTGATGTTAACTGTAATCAATTACTTCCAATTAATAAATTAATTATTAATAATATATATATATAATGATTTATTATTAAAATTATATATTAAATATTTTTTTTGTAAATACTTTCCTATATTATGTAGGGAATGGTTTTAAATATTTTGACCTCCAAATTAATAAAACTTTCAAAAAACTCCTCATAACACTAACATTAATAGCTCCAGAGTTTTATGGGGCATCATAATTTACTTGAAGCATTTAATATAACAGTGTAATGATAAATTCAACTGCTTGTCATCCAACGGTGTCCCAAGGGACGGAGAAAGCAGATCGTATAGACCGCTTGGCTAGAACAGATGAGAGCCTGACAACAAAGTGGGCGATAGGATGGAACATGAACTTTGAAAGGTTTTGAAAAAACATTGAAAGGTAAATGTGAGAGAAGTGAAATAAAAAAGTCCATTTGGACGTTAGAATGCGATTTATTACAGTTTATTATATTCTCTCTACACGAAAGGACTCAAACGAATATAGATCAGTAGATCCCTTCATTCAAGTTTGTTAGAAATTAAGACGAGCTATAAAACAGCTTTAACAAATACCATGAAAATATCTGATACCCTAAAGACGTTTTTAAAAACTAAGAATAAACAAAAATTATATAAAACCGAATTTAAATAGTATGAGTCAATGACCTTATGGGATATTGGTGCTGACTAGAAATATAAAATAAATTCATATTGTTTAGCCTACAGCTATATATATATATATATATTTTTTTTTTTTTAATGATATTTTAGGGATCAAATTAATTTCATTTATTAGAATTATGTCGGTTTTAGTAACAGCAATGGAGTTTTTGGTAGAAATCATCTGTATAACTTTTCAAATGTCAGTAAATAGTACACGGACAAGACGAAGGCAGATTTGTCCAAACCTTTACCAAAGCCAGGGGTCGTACCCTTAGTTTGTGTTATTAGAGTGGGGTTTTCATGTATCAGAATCTTATAATACTCCTTCAATACTTGCCTCCTTGCTTCCCTCTTACCTTTTACCTAGTGATTACAACCGGTAGAATATTCAGCTAGAGCACCAGACACGGAGGTAAGTGAATTCGCATTACAATGTCTCATTGTTTTTTTTAGCATCGTTTTGTTTTACGCTGAAAAATTAACGCCTCCTCAAGCCTAAAAACGAATTCTTTTAATTAAAATTATCCGGATTTTTTTGGCCAACTTTGTGTTCAGAGCCCAATAATATTCATGTACTCTGAAATACATGACATGGAAAATGATACGTTCAACGTGATAATCCGGGAGTGGTTCAGGTATTGAAAAAAGTTTTCATTCCGGTACCTGAAAATATATACATCTATAAGGGGAGATGTAGGGACGGGATAGAGGAAATGGGAGGATTGGGGTGTGGCGAAGCGATATGTGGGGCAAATATCGTCCTGTCAGCGGGGCAAATACCTTTACTGGCTGATATATTGGCTGCCATACCTACTCACAAATATGCCATATCTCTGAAGGTTTTTTAAGGTTCATTACATGTCGATTCTCTTAGTATATATGATAATTTGAAATTAAAAAAACAAAACAAATTACATTGCTACTGCATAGAAAACTGAATTGTGTCTGATTACTTTTTGGTCATGGATACGAAAAGATTTTTTTTTTTTACAGTTTTAACGAATTAATCGATTAATAGTCCTGCAAATCCCCAATACATAATTAATCGAGATCTTTCACCTGGTATCGTAGTTAATAAGATTGTAAAATATTTATTTTTTAATCAAAAGTTAACTGTTTAATAATTTACCCTTAATTATTTTTATTAGTTTTATGGCACTAGTAAAACTCTCACTCAAAATAGTATCTCTATATTTGAAACTAGACTGGGAATGCACTAGCGAGGACAGTTCACACAAGGCCACATGGCTCTCAAGCCCGAACACGTGTATTACTAATCATGACTTAAAAAGTCTTTGACACCCTACTGAATGTTTCACTGAGTAATTAATGATAACATCCTAGTCGAATTTCCTGCCAAGAGAGACGCTAGAGCGCGTCTTTGAAGATTTTCACTGCATCTAGTGAAAATCGCTAGCCTTGTGTCTATGGTGAGCAGTTGTGGTCACTGTGTTCATTAGTGTATTTGTCGTGTGGCCAAGGGTAGTGTGATGTTAACCGTGGTTGGATACAGAATACTCAAGCGAGACCCATAGTGGAGAACCGAAGCTTTTTCGATACACAGTCGTGGTTTCGTCTGTAGTTAGGTATCTGGAACTTGCATGTTATTTAGTATGTGACCGGTTGGTTGCTCTTACCCCTCGATACCCGAGGAAATATCTAATACGTTTTGACGAACTCTATACCTATAAATCTTCGTCACGGAGTTTAACGTGTTAGAAGTGACGTTAAATAACGAACCCTCTTAGTTACATATTATCCTAATGACCTTTTCCTTTCTAGTTCCTTCCATTCTCTTTAGTTCATGCAGTCCATTTAGCCTCATTTGTGCTCACCAGAATTCACTTTTGTAAGGGATTTGTTTTATGTTATCCTTTAATCCACTTACGCGAATGGCGGATACATTTCTTTCATGTCTTGTTTATTTTATCCGAAATACATCTCTTTTTTATTTAGTCACGTATGGAGTCTTCTTTCTACCAGTGTTTCCTTTTTTTCCTTTCACTGGCTTACGAGGCTTACATTTCTGTCTGATCTTTAATTTACTTATGCATGATTGTCGCTCGTACATTACAACAAATGGAACTTCCTCTTTCTCTATTCGCTTTAGCGTTTGGTGCTTAAATTATTTATTTAATTTTCTTCATTATGGAGCTTTTATTATTTATATGGGGATCGTTATATTTTTTTCTTCATCGAATAATTATGTTTGATTTAAAGTTTCGAGCGAACACGATGGTAAAACGACAGCTTAAATGACGAAAAAAAAAAACACGAATTACGTTTCTATAACGTTGAGATGTTTAATTTCATACCATTCTATAAATTGTAGAAATATATTTTGTTTCTACAATTTATATCTTAATCTATCTTAATTCAAAGTAATTAATTAATTATTGATACTTAAATCAGATGGCTATTCTTTCCGTTTCTTCCTTATATCAAATGAGTCATCCATGTAAAATTTCATGTTTCTAGCTTGTTTAGTAGACTGACGACATACCTGAACAGACAGGTTTTTATTCTGGTATCACATAACCTCGTGGTCTATGCTTTGAATTCATTGGGCCTGAAGATTAAGAGCCGCTAAATTAAGAACGTTATCTATTGATTAATAAATATATAACCGGAGAGACAATCCCTTTGTTTTATTATGAAACGAATAATTGTAAAAGTAAATGGGTATAATTTAATATTTATGTTTTTATATTTATTATTGTAATATATCATTAGTTTTGTTATTATATGAAAAAAATTCGTCTCTGTTTCGAGTGTTACTCACAAGAATATGTTTTCATCGTCCTAATTTTATCTTTTTGAATGTGCACATATGTAGTAAAAACACAATGTCCAGAGATGGCAGGTAGACTTTGCCAGATTTTCTTATATGTTTATTTTGTAATTACATAAGAAACTACTCAGCATTTTTGACCTAGACTTAAATGTTTCATTTGTTATCCATCGATGGTTACTAAAACAAATACAAAATCTTCATAAAACTATATAACTTTGGAAGAGAATAAGGGGATGGTTAGCTCACCACAAATCCCTTTTGCGCTACCGGCGTTAATGTGACCTCACAATCAGTTTCTAAGCTATGATTTGGTGAAAGCCATTAAGCTGGAGAGTCAGGCCAACTTGTTTCACGATTAATTGTATTTCTCATGCTTTCTGATATTTTTTTTTTTGGCACCCGATAGAAATTACTCGACGTGTTGTGGAATAGACCTTTAAAATTTCATATCAAACAAATCATTTCTGTATCACAGTTTATTAAGGTATGATAGATTGACAAGTACATGTTTGAAAGTCAAGGCTTGGAGCTTGGGAAAAAATGAAAAAGCGCTTCTAAGCTAAAATATGGACCTTGTAGCAAAGTATCAAAGTTCACCATAAATTATGTCATATGTCTCCTACTACATGGCACGTATAATTAATGGCTTCTGGAGTGATGGTCATGAGCATGTTATGACTTTATTATGACTAAAACATGAGACGTTCAATCGCTCTTCTTGCTATATTACATTAAAATAAAATATTTAAAGAATATATTAGAATATACGCAAAAAAATGACAACTTCCTAAAAGACAAATAGTGATCCGTTTTATTTATTGATTTTGTCTGCAGGGAACCATTACTGTATGTTTCTGGATTTTACCCGTAGCCAGAATGGAACAATAAAGCATTTTTGGAAGAAGTGATGGACAGCTGCTTGACGGAATTTTACAACAAAACACGACCCCAAAAAACATTATAACCTCTCTATCCATTTTCCTCCGAAAATATAGAATATATTCAGATGTATAGAATATATTTAGATGTATAGAATATATTCAGATGTATAGAATATAGAAGGACCTGGGAACCAATCTGTCTCTCTCATTCTTCGGGCACGAGACTGGAACGACACTGCTCACCCTCTCTCTCTCAGTTCACAGCTCTCTTAAGAACATTTATTTTATCTATTAATAACCTTAGGGTATATCATCAAACCAACTCTCCAGGAATATAATATATTATCAATGTAACGCAAAAATGCAACCTCAAACTAAAAATCAGGTGCTATCTTTTAGATAAATCTCCAAAAGCGTTTTAATACAAGAAAACATAATCAAAACGGTTTCTCCGACAGGGACTACTTCTTTAGATAAATTCACATTGGAAAGTGTAGTGCTATATATATATTATAGTCTTGGATCTATTAGTATGCTATTATCGTATTGTAGTATGCTGTTTATGTTATTGAACAATAATTTCATATCGCTTTTAGTTGAACGATATAAAAACGGAGCCTAAAAAGAATTGGTTGGGAACATGAACCCACCTCCCTAAGTTCTTCCTTTCGATGGTTATTGGCACTCTCTGGGAAGGATTATCTTTGAGGATAAGTCCTTCGTCCTTATCCTGTGAAGATACTGGTGCCATTCGAGGCATTTCACGTCTACAAAAGAATATATAGTCAAAATTACCTCTGCTCCCAAAGGGTTACTTCTACTCCGGATTTTGTCGATTGTTTATTATTACACTCGGCACGCCTCTGGAACCATTCCTGATTTTTCTTTTACCCTTGGTTAAGTTTCTTATAAATTCTTATAAATCAACATTTTTTGCAGGGTTGCATGAGTAGATTGTATATATTATATTTAGCCATTATAACTGATAGATATAATATTAGATAACTGATAAGGTAGTGAGTAAGTAGTCTTGTCAAGACACAGCCACCAACCCTCATTTGTGTTTATTAATTTTTATGATCCTATAATAAATGAAATTGCATTGGGTAGGTTAATCTATAGCAATGTGCAACCGTAATGATCCTAGAGTTAAGTATTGTTGAGTTCACAAGATTAATTACACAAATATTGAACCCATATCTTATTATAGCATGCGTTATCGTTCCTGCAATGTTATCCCAAAAAGATAGTGTAGTTTGTCTGGTTCGCTGACGGTAGAGACAAGTGCAGGTGTGATAGCGGCCTACCGGTCGTTGTCATTGGAGAGCAAGGGGTCCTGGGTGTCTTCACGTGACTTTACCTCTAGTCTTGTGAGTTTAATTTTCTTAATGCCTATATTTATTATTACTGGTCTTTGCTGCACCCTAATTTTAATTCCATTATATTTTCTTTTTTCCGGAAGGAGATTTAAGAAGCTATGCTATTCTTTCCACCCAGTCACCGTGTCTTCCAATACTCCACCTCTGCATTACTGATGTTTTAACAGCCTGCCACTCAAATTCCCATTCACTGACTGCCCATTATCATGAATTCTTTTTATATTTTACCAAAAACATTTTCCACAATATCGCTGCATCCAAAAAATGGCTTAAACTTACATTCCTTACTCATATGGCTCCCTCCTCAACTATACCTTTTTCCGCCATGAGGGGGCTGGCCTGACAGGTGGTGGTGTGGATTTATATGTACATGACAGCCTGAAGATCAAAATAATTGACCCCCCCCCCCGCATTGCCCTCGCCCTCTATATGTTCCTTTTGAACCAATTTTTGAGCCAGCCCTCTGCAGTTTCGTTCCTCTTTACTAAAAAAATATTATCATCAACGGTAACTTAATTACCAACCCCTTATCGGATTTCCTCGAAAAACATCATCTAGAGGATTTGTTATTTACTCTACGTCTCTTCATTGTCCCTTTCACTATTATCACACATCACCAGTCCAATATCTGACTGGATCTCCACTTCAACTCCTCTCACCTTATTTGTTTAGGTTCTTTATAGGTGGATCCATCTATGATTTTATTTACTAAAAGCAGTTGAACAATTTATATTTGATTTTATTATTATTGTTAATTTTCATATAGAGAGAGGTTTACACTTTATTTTACATTTTAATTATTTTTTTATAAAGATACGATAATTATTTTTATTTGTCAGATGTGAATTTCTGGTTCCGGAATAATTTTTTTTATGTTTTTTTTGTTCTTGTATTATTAATAAATGTATTTATATACAAATTTTTAAGTTGCCTGCAGTTTTTGAATTCTGAAAATGTGTTCATATTGGTAGTACAAAGGCTACGTTCCTTTCTGCCCCAACGCATGATTAAATTCAATACTATTTGGAGGTTTAATAATGTTATGCTACTGTTGATAGCTTATCATGTTTACTTATCAGTCAATATAACAGATGAAAAACTGGAGATATGAATATAAATTAATATTTTTCTTCCATTTATAGGATAGAAGAATTATGACGACATTCTTTGAATACTTAAACAGCTTTCATTTCTTATTCTATTAAACACTTCACCGAAGTGGGCAGAACCACCACTCTCTCTTTTTGGGTAAGATTTAATGAACTCAGGATAATAGTCTTCCCTGGTATAAAAAACCCGAAGAGAAGGGAAAAAAGAGGCCCTTAATGGCTTCTTACAAATAGCATCGTCGTTCGGTGTAATTCCAGCTCCGGTATTCAACAACGCCTCCTGGCAAATTTACAAAAGGGACAAAGGGTATTATTAAGGGTTAGGGACGATTTTGCAAAGGTGCTGTTGTCATCTTCCACAATTTAGATTATCTTCGTGAAATTTATAACCATCTTCAAGTGCTGTATTCATCAGTTCTCTCTATGTCTCTCGGCTTGAAAATATTATGGTCATACTGTCATTCTATTCTAGGTTAATGCCACTTTAAATTTACAATAAAAATTCTCTCCTAATCAAGTTGAAGATTTGTTTGCTTTTA
This sequence comes from Acanthosoma haemorrhoidale, assembly GCA_930367205.1. NCBI lineage: Eukaryota > Metazoa > Arthropoda > Insecta > Hemiptera > Acanthosomatidae > Acanthosoma > Acanthosoma haemorrhoidale. Next base: position 32,575,251 of record OV884013.1, on the reverse strand, counting down.
TTTAACGCTCATGTACAGGGAATTTTAATTTATGGATATATATATGAAATAGTCGATTTGAGAACCGTTAGCCTAGCCATTTTATTTTTAATAGTTCAGAACTTTATTGTGAAATAATTACAATCTGCCTTTTATAAGGCAATAATAATACAGATAAATGATCTCATTCATACCATATTTACAGTCATCATTCACTCGCTCATTCATACAATAGGACATGATTGGAGAAACTGGCCATTGCCAGGACTCCCACTGTCACGCGATTATAGCAGGTCACGAGGCCACTGCCGTTTCAGTCTCCGAGGAGGATTATAGGGATGAGTGGCGCAGTGCAAAGACTGTGCTACAGGATTAGGGTGGTTGGAAAGGCTACTGTGGAATTTCATAAACTTGGAAGGGATGAGTTCTAGAATGTAGGGTATATTAAGGTCGTTATGAAGGGTTTTGTTGCTGACATAATAAGGGGCATTTACTATTGTTCTCAGGACTTTGGATTGAAAGGATTGGATACGCTTGATGTTCGACTTTTTTGCTGTCCCCCATAGCTCTATTCCGTATGTCCAGATTGGTTTAAGTATAACTTTGTAGATTAGTAGTTTATTTTCTATTGAGAGATGGGATGTCCTTTGAAGTAGTCTGTACAGTTGTCCAAAGCGTCTGTTTAGTTCTTGTCTTTTTAGTCTCGTATGTGGGTTCCAGGTCAGTCGTTTGTCGAGATGGAAGCCTAAGTACCGTACTGTCTCGGTTACTGGGAGAGGAATAGAATTAAAATAAACTAGTGGACAAGTCTTGCGAGGGTGAAGGTAATGTGGGAGCATTTTGCTTCATTAACTTTGATCCGCCATTGATTGCACCAATACTCGATCTTGTCAAGTTGTTTTTGAAGGTTATGGGATGCTATGTCGGGGTCTGGGTGGGATGACAAGACTGCATTTTATTTTAAACAGTATTTATTTAGTTTTACCGATTATAACTTATAGATATTTGAACAGCTGCCCCAAACAAGGTTGTAAAACACTGACTATCAATTTTCAAGTTACAACAAAAAATATACATGCATTGAATTTCTTATGTCGGATACAAAATTCTGCACGATTTAGCTTGATTTCTTAATTTCTGTGGGCTACAACCTTGTTCGGGCAGCTGTTCAAGTTTATTTATTGATAGGGATGTGTCCCGACAATACATTGTGTTCAGGAGAGAGGTTCAGAGGCTTCATAAAGAATAAGACCAGTTTTCATAGTTCGAGCGGGAGATCGGCAGCGTAATAGTACAAGTCGTCAGAGGGTCTGCTAGAGGCTGTGAGACAAGGAGCCGGCGCAGAGGTGTGGCAGAGAGAGTGCAGACTAGTAGAAGATTCCAGGGCACCGGGACCCTGGAGTATCACGACTGTCTAGATGCATAGACTGGAGAAGAGTGTGCCTACCAGGGCCAAGCGGCCCTGGCTTAAAGCGACCAAGTAGTGTGGCTGAGGAGACTAGGAAAAGAGAGTGTCTTTACAGGGCGAAACTCCTTGATTTAAATACTGTACCCCCTTCCTCGTGGAAGGCGGAGTCGGCTGCAGGGGGTATGTTTTATGATGCCCAGGTGGCTAATCCCCCTTAAGTTTATGACTGTTGGCCTAAAAGGGTGTGTTTTATGATGTCACACCTACCGAGATTCGTGATTGCTCGTCCCCTAAAGGACTGTTTATTGGCATGGCTTTAGATTTTATGACCCCGGAAAGTGACTGAAGGTCTGCCCGGGTCTATTTATGGCAGTCAGGTGGCTTATCCTCTCAGGTTTTATTGCTGTACCTTCGACCCTCTGTTACTTGTTTCACGACTAACGACCTCTCTATGATTTATTACAAGAAGTTTACAAAGATTTGCATTTATATTATAATACATTATGCACCAGAGTATAGGGTAATTTACATATATGGTTAGCGCTCGCTACATATGGGATATAATTTTTCAATTTCAGATTAATAAAAATGTTTTTACTATTATTTCAACACAGTAAACATCCAGAATAAACTGCTCCTTACCTGTTTAAAATTAAAGTAAGCATTAAGCTCAACTATATCTTAACGTCCGTGGTTCAGAGTTGGAGTTGTTTAAGGCCTCATTGTGCTTATTATTAATTGTTCCAAAACGGTTGTTGGATGGTGTACTTTCGTACGTTCTGAAGGTTCGGAAGTATTAAATCAAAGTTTTTTAATGTTAAATACATCATCATGAAATTTTTGTCATTTACTTTAGTGATATTGTTTAAACAAATTTATTTGCCATAGACAAAAAATTGTGGTGATAAGATTCAAACAAGAGGCCCCCTGAACCGGCTGATTTACAAACCCGAGACCAACGGAAAACTAACAGATGTTAATTTAACAACAAATTTAACCAAGTGAAAAAAACTACCATACAGATTGACCAAACATATTACAGCTTGTTTCCATTGGAATAATTATTATTTGTCTATGATCAATCCTGGAACCGACTACATTACTGAAGTATATAAAAGGCAGTGCCTGTAACTTTGGAGGTGGAAGGTGTAGGTAGGTAACACCTGGAGAGAAAGGCAATTTAACCTTGTCTTCTACAGCTATTGTTTAATAATTGTCCTTCCATAATTCTACTGCAAAGGTTTATCCGTTTCTTCAAATTTAATCAAAGCAGTAAATATTCTGTGGGTAGAGTGATGCCCTCTGAAGGCCTTAAATCTTAGAGCGATCTGGGGCCTTGGATTATTTAAATGAGTTTAGGCCACAGAAATATAGAATGTAATTTTATTTTTAGGTTCAAAATAAATTTATTTATTGAGAGTAGGTTGATTTTAAGGGTGTGAGTTTTCAGTTGAAATACCCTGTATGAGAGTGTTTAAGGCCTGTGCAGGTACCAACGAATTATCACCCTTAATACTTTAGGGGCATTATTTTTGAGTGTAGGGGTATATGCAGATTGGCCAGACATTGGAGTAATTCAGAACGTCGCCAAAATAATACTATATGTGTTCTCACAGCGGTTTTCAGACGTCAGAAGCGTCTAATCCTTATTTAATAATGACTCCTTGGCTTCCCAAACATCCTTGTAATTAATGATTATCACAAGTTGGAGATTAAGCTAAAACGTCACTCAACGTAAGTGAATTAATTATCCATTTTATAACTTTTATATTGTTGCATCGTTTGATTTCATATTGGAAAATTGAACCTGAAACTAGAGCGCATACAATATGTATAAAGTATTTATAATTTACTTACAACTCTAATGATTACAATTCTTCAAATTCAGTGTTGGGATTTTAATTTAACGTTATTCATATTGCCCCTGATAAAATTTTATAGTTATCTGAGTTGCATTTACATAAACATAGTAGGTTTATGGAATAATTATATATAGTCGAGAACACAAAGGTTTGATTGTTGCACTAATATTCCGGATTGGAATTCGTATTAAAAGCTATTTTTCACCAAGTCAATGCTATTGAAACCAGTGATAATCACATTTCAGGACGAAATTTGTGTCACTATTACCAGGATTTAACAGGAATCAGACCTATAGACCACTCGTTGGTGAGAACATTTTCCATGTTTTGAATCGATTTTTTAGCAATCAGTAGAGGCCTAACCCTTAAGTGCCAGAATTTTCATTTTTAAATTTTGCATTTCTCTTTTTATCTTTAGTTGTTGTCTTTGCCTGCCAATCGTCTTTTTAGGATTCAATAAATGCATACAAATAAAATCAAAATTGTCGATCTGTCACCTATGCAGTAATAAAATCATGCGTTGCCGTATGGCAACCACTTCACTGAAATTCATAAATTAAGCAACGATGCAAATAAATACACAATTTATGGAGTGGCATAAAATATTCTAAGCATAGACGTACATTCCATGTGGCACACATTGTGCGTGTTATTGATTTGAAATATTGTCCAGAACATCTTTTCTTCTTGCATATTTCACTTTTCAATACCATTCAAAAAAAAATGTTGTCTTTCACCCTTGTAGAGCTGAGGGCTAAGAGCGTTTTTGGACGTCCGGACTCAGTAGCATATTCAGTCAAGTAGGCCTTTAAAATGATTCTCCGGAAATTGAGTTGAGGATGTCATGTCCACTTTATCTGTGTAGTAACCATGCATTGGGTATGCATACATAAGCCATGACTAAATTGGCCAACACCACTTTTTGTTTCTTATCCTAATTCGGTACATTGGAACATTGTCATCTAATCGATCTGTAGCAAGCACCTATGAATGTTTTATAATTTCTGATTACTGCTTGTTGGTTAACCTGGACAATTTATTTTTGCGTCTTGGAGTACCTCTTCACTTCCTTCATGGGATGAAGACCTTGACAATTTAAAGTTATTGTATCACTACACCATTGTCAACTAAAGTCCATCTTCTTTATTTTAAATTATCAAAATAAAACCTAAACGGAGTTCGTGGAATGTATTCATTCATATAGTTAAATGACCTTTAACTAATCCTAACACTGCTAATCCACAACAACGTATATACGCTCTCGGAGTGTGACTAAGCCTATTGCTATTGCTATTCTGTTCATATTCTTATTTCATACTACGTAATAGTAGCGTACTTTGTTTTTGTTTTTGTTATAAAGTTATTAGTAATTAGACTCGTCCATGTACAGACACTATTACCATAGTGTAAAACCTTGCGTCGACTTCTCAATAAAGTGCTTTTTAAAAACAGATAGTCGGTGAAAGATTATCTAACTATATTGATTAGGGGATCAGCTGATTTTTGGAAACATATTCCATATCTGTTATTCCCATAATATTTACCTTGGTAAACATCAAAATCAGTAAGGTACCCACCAACTGTATTCAGAGACCAAACTTTGTACTTAAAACTTTGTAACAAAACTTTGTTAAATCTGATCCCTCCAATGAATTGTTTACGTTCATGTAAATTACATAAATGTAGCCCATATTATTTAATCATACATTCATCATATAACAGTTTTCTTTCGGGTATGAAATTGGGTAAGCAATTATTGAGAGAAATGGTCGTATTTTCCGATATTTATAATTTTGAGAAAATTGAGAGTTGTCATGGCAATGGAGAAATCTCACTATCATTTCATCTCTCAAATAAGAACATATAACATGAATTTCATTAATATCTTTTTTCTGGAGGTTCATTGTAACCGCTCAATTAGAATGCCCACTAAACATCTAATTTATTCTTGGGTGATTTTTAGAGTTTAAAATTATGCGAAAAATAAAATATATTAGATTCTTGCACAAACATATATCATCAACATAAACAATACAAACATTTGAACAGGATCCAAGTCTTTGCGTTGGGAAGTTCACACCATGTAATGATATCATTTCTCCATTTTTATAATTCTGTTTACCTTGATACTTTTGAGGGGATTCCTGAATAGTTTCAGAAAAACCTCTGATTTTAACTTCAACTGGTGCTGTATGTAGGTTTTGGCTATTGTACCATTATGGTACCTTGATGAAAATAAATTTGGTTTTAGTATAAAGATGATAAACTAGCTGGAATTATTGTATAGAAACATCCACCATCAACAATGGGGGCGTTATAGTATTTTTTAATGTTAAAAATAAAATAGTTACTCTACTTAATTTATATACCAGGGAAGAGTAAGGTTCATTCCTCTGAAAATAAGGCGGCATCTTTATTTTATTTAAAAAAAAAACTTGTATAGATTCCCTTATAAGAACGAAATAACATTCTTTACTCTAGTTCTAACTTCTTTATTGTGCTAAAATTACAATCTGCCTTATTAGCCGATAAGGAATTGAGATAAATGCACTCATTCACACCATATTAACAATTCATCATTCACTCGCTCATTTATACAATATTTACAGGCAGCCAAGAGGCCTCCCAAGTCCACATGTTTCTCACCTCCCTCCCTTAGGAAAGAGGAACCGGAGTCTTGGGAAGTCCCCCACGCTCCTCCGTCAGCCGCGTCACCTGATACGAGCCTGACGAGGAGGATGACCAAGAGAGGGAGAGCCACAGACGCTCAGGACATGATTGAAGAAACTGGCTATTGCCAGGACTCCCACTGCCATGAATTTATAGCAGGTCATGAGGCCACTGCCGCTTCAGTGTCCGAGGAGGATTATAGGGATTGACAGTGATGCAGGATTAGGCTGGTTTGGATAGGTTACTATGGAACTTCATATACTTGGAAGGGATGAGTTCAAGAATGTAGGGTATATTAAGATCGTTATGAAGGGTTTTGTTACTGACGTAATAAGGGGCATTTACTATTGTTCTCAGGACTTTTGATGGATACGCTTGATGTCAAGATTGGCTGAAGTATAACTTTGTAGATTAGTAGTTTATTTTCTATTGAGAGGTGGGATGTCCTTTGAAGTAGTCTGTACAGTTGTCCAAAGCGTCTGTTTAGTTCTTGTCTTTTTAGTCTCGTATGTGGGTTCCAGGTCAGTCGTTTGTCGAGATGGAAGCATAAGTACCGTACTGTCTCGGTTACAGGGAGAGGAATAGAATTAAAATAAACTAGTAGACCAGTCTTGCAACAAAGGGTGAAGGTAATGTGGGAGCATTTTGCTTCATTAACTTTGATCCACCATTGATTGCACCAATACTCCATCTCATCACGGTGTTTTTGAAGGTTATGGGATGCTATACTGGAGTCTGGGTCCGGATGACAAGAGTGCAGTGTCATCTGCAAATGTGGCCAAGAAGGTATTGGGGGTAGAGGGGACATCAGCGGTGTATAGGTTATAGAGAATGGGACCCAGGACACTGCCCTATGGAAATCCTGCTTTTATGGGATACTTAGAATATTCTAAGCCACAGCGAACTTATTCTTTACTCTAGAAAAAATGAATGATGCAGGATACAATTACTGAAGTAAATGTAAAATTTATTATTTTTGAAAAAATGTTTTCATCATGTTTTATTAGAAAAAACAATTTAATGCATATGTTTATAAACAAAAAAGATGATTTTAAAAACCTATAAGTAACGTAACAGTAAATATTATCTGAAATCCTTGTTTAAGAGTTCTTTTCACACTTTTTTTTTTCAGTTAGACTAACAAAAGAAAAACTTTCCATTAGGAGTTTGTTTTTAAAAGAAAGCGTTTTGAGCACAAAGTTGGAGATGTTCTAGAGGGGCAGGTAAAAAAAACCGTTAAAAACATTTATTTAGCCTTTTGCAACTTTTTCAGGAGTTTACGTAATTTGGCACTGATTGGAAGAGAGTCACCTCTTTATAGGTTCAGAATATTATTTTTCAGCTACCGCCAAACAATTATTATTAGACGTTTTTATTCGATGTTTACAATATAAAGCTCACAAAATAACTAAATTTACAATATAATAAGTTATCGTACAAAATTGTTAAAATAAATTTTAGCGAATAGTTAAAAAAAACTAAAAACATAAAATTGTCTAGATTTTTTATTTTGCTATTGTCAGGTGACCAAGTTCCCGAATATATATATTTTTTTTCATTTCATTCGCTAAGTGAATTCACAACTCGTGTCAAAGATATGCAGTGCACTGTTCTTTGGGAAAATCCGTTGAAGGAAATTAGAGTCCTGTTTATCTGTAAGTTTTTTCTTGTAAGTGGTTAAACCTGAACACCTTATTCTGCGTCATTCTGTTAAGTCCATGCTACTCCTTGGCTGATGATTCTTTTTCTCCTTTTCCCTCTCTAAAACTTTCCTACTTGGAATGGATTTATTAATTTACACGATTGGTTTTTAGGTGTTATGTAAATAAGTTGACAAATAGTCCATTTTAAAATAATAATGTTTTAATCAAATAATTACTTTATACTTTCAGCTTTTCATATTTACATTACAGTTAAGAGTCAATTTTTGCTTTTCACGTTTTTGTTTAAAAATATGCGTCTTTTTTTCATTTATTTTGAGTTTATAACGTAAGCTGCAACACAAATCCTTCAATTATACAGGATAAATTCGTTTCGGTAACGTGACACCATTTGTAATGATGAATTGTATTTAGATACATGGGGTCCTGGCATTGGCCATTGTCCCCCCTCCCACTCATGTCCACAGCGTCTGTGGCTCTCCTGCCTTATCTCTGGTCCTCATCTCATAGCGAAACGACCGGATAGGGAGGCTAGGGGAGCTACTGCTTCCGGGCCCTTCCTCCGGATTTCTAAGAAAATGGCCTTGGGAGTGGGGGGCTCCTGGGCAGAATGTGTATGTATATATTGTTCGAATGCTGGTATGAATGAGTTCTTACATCCCAATTAATAATGCTGTATAAGCGAATGGTATTTTTTCTAATAAAGAATATATTTATGCATAAGTTACAGATTAACTTGGCTTGTCTGTTTTAATAAAATTTGGTGCTGATTGGCAGTAATGAAATTCATAAGTAGATCGAGAATGAACATAGCATGATCGGGAGGGGGGCTCCTTTCTCTTTCCAGTGCAACCTACCAAATCCCGTTAGTGTTCCAAGATTGGGAAAGTGAGGTAAAATCGTTGCTGAGGTAGGTATATATAAATAATTAATATAAGCAATGCCAAGAAAAATAATGAAGGGTCATTAACCAATGAATTACTAGTAATTAAAAATTAAATATTTTCCTAGCATAATAAATATGCTAAAAAACTTGATTTTCTGATTCTGGGAAGTTAATGATTGGTAATTTAAACTGCTGTTATATAGTTTTCAAAATAAAAATGTAACTCTTGTTATTTGGATTTGTTGTACATTTCACCACATTTAATATGCGTTCTGCCTGTCAGTAGATACTATAATGTAAAACCTCTTCCTTCGGGCTCAGAAATTAAAATAACTATGAGTACAGCATAGATTGATTTGCTTAGTATTCTCTTCGCTTGCCACCATGTATCTAAGAATATGTCTCTATTCCCAAAATTTGTTTCTTGGTCCCATTCTGACCGACTTCCATTAAAGTCGCTTCGAGATAATGTTTAATTCAATCAGGTTCATTATGACAGGTGTTAGAAGTCATTATCTCTGCCCTCGCCACTCACCGACTCTAGGCAAAACCAACAACCAAAAACCAAAGTGGTTAAGATGCCCCTAAAGCAGGCAGGGGAAGAGCTTTAAAATAAACTACTGAATATTTCATAGGCTGGTTTAGCGCGGGCCCCATTTTCGACACTTGTACACTACCCAGCCTGATCCTTTCATAAATATATTTTATGTCTGCTATTATGCCTGAGTGGTAGCCACATATATTTATTCTGAGTAAGCTATATTTTTTTTTTATTTCTGAGATTCCTTTTCTTTCTGGCATCATACCTTTAGATTGAGCGTATGCACTTCTTTTTTGAGATTATATTCAGGCTACCGATTTATTGCCAAAACCAACGGAAGAGGCTCTAATTTCCTTCAGAGACATTTTATCTCTCATACATTATACCTCTTACTCAGCTGATTAACTAAAACACAATAAAAGATAAGGACACAAATTTGAAATTTATCTGTAACCCGTTTTGTCAACTTTAAAGTTTAAAGTCCCCCCCTTTAAACCTAAAAATTTAACATTTAACGTTATAATTTTTTTCACATTGTTAAGGACAAGTAATGTTTTGGGAGCAATCAATGGAAATCAGGTGGTAACATAAAAATGTGGTTAACATACATCCTATTATAATATATTTTAAAAATTAAATTTGTTTTTAAAACGCAACCTCTACAAATGGTACATTATCAAAAAAATTTTTCGTAACTTGATTTTGAAATGTTACAACTTGTATTTTATTTCCAGTTTATAGGTGCTTTGTAGCCTATGTAACTTAAAATGAAATTAAAAAAAATCTCTCTAAAAAGTTCGAATCAAAGGTAGAGTAATGGTGATACATAAAATAGTCTACACAAACCACTATCGTTTATACAAATAACAATGGTTTGTTATATATTAGTATTCGTGAAAGGGAATTTCATTAGCACACCCTGGTGTAAAATAAAACATTTCATTGTGTAGATAAACCTTACTTAAGTCGTCAAGTGGAATATTTCCAAACAGTTATGCTGAAAATGTACTACATATTTTTTTACATATTTTCGAGTAATTCCCAAATGAATGGACCCTTAATTATTTTAATGAAGTTTTTAGTCAATATTTTTAGCGTCGTTAGGACTTCAAGTGGAACTTTAATGAACTAAAACAGGAACTGAAAAAAAATTGATGTTCTAGACAGTTTCAACTGCTCCTTTGCAATCTTGATTCGATCGTCAACCAGGTTGTCACGATATCGGAGAGGAAGTCAAGTAGGGTAATAAATTAATCGTTGCTATCAATAAGTTGAAAATTAGCTAAAAAATATAAAATCTGTGACAGTATAATTTTATGTAACAGATTTTACAACCATAACCTTAAAAATATGGAAAAGAGAGTGTCAAGCTTGTGACTACTTCTTGTGTCTTTAGCTCTGATAATTATTTTTCTACGCTGATAGTACGGATAAGTCATTTAAATTTTTATTTTATACCATTTAAAAATGGAGGGTAGATGACGAACCGGTTGTTCATTATCAAAATCAACAGTTCTTGGGTAGGGTTCATTAATACTTATATCCAAAGATAATAAATCCTTCACGTGTTTTAATACATGTATCATTATTATTTTTTCTTTCTTCAAGTTCCCCATGTTTGAGCGATTTCATTTAATTTTGTGTTTTATTTATTTATTTATCATACTATTATTATCGTACATACATTTTAATTTAAAAAGTGTGTCTATGGACTGATGAAGAACTCTGTGTGTTTGTTCATAACATAATATAATTTCGGCAGTACCACTTCCGTTTCATGAATATAATGTATTTCATCAATTCTTTTGACCAATTGGTAGAACTTGCATGTAGAAATTCTTCTATTGTAAGATACGGACACGGTGGTTACAGCGTTTCTACTTTAAATAAACGGCTCAGCGACTTCGTTAGAAACACTTTTCAGGATATCATTACAAATTCTACTCAAACCTGTAATTTTTTTGTTCTTATTATTTTCAGTTCCCTTGTTGGAAGAAATTAATTCAGACGTCGTAGCGGGTTCATGTAAGACGTGACTTTAAACTTCAACGAAACCTCATTGATGGTAACAGCATCAGTACTTCCAAGGCTGAGAGCCACTGGCTTTCATCTAAAATGTAACTATATTTAGTTCTCGAGGTTATGATATTGGATTGGGCAATCATTGTGAATTTATTCTCTAAATAAAGTAAGTCCAGTATGAGTGCAGTGGAACATTTTGTTCGATTAAAAAAATCAGGTACAATACTGGTGCGTACAAGAACCAAAAACAATCTTATTACATACTATTATAACTAAGTTGCTTAGTTAGTACTAGGCTATGTCTTAGTCATTATTTCAATGGAGTTCCACCTACAAAGGTTTGCCGCCTCCCCTTGAGATCAATGAAAGATTTAAACCTAGAACCTTTATAACATAGAAGTAGATACGCTAAATACTACACTATGTTCGATCACGATGTCAAATACATTAAAAAATAATAGGAAAGTATTTATCTATCCGTATTCTTTTAATGTATTTAGACACCTACTTTTTTTTTTTTTTTTTCCTTCATAGCCCCTTTAAACTTACAGACAATTAGACACCTACCTTTTTTTTTTTTTTCTTTTTTTTTCTAAGATCTCTAGTTAGAATTTTTGGATGAGGGATAAATATAAAATCTTTAGGGTGATCGGATCCTTGTACAAGGAGGACCTGCTTAAAGGTGGTGTGAGAGGAGTAAGGAGTGTGTGAATCCTCGGTGGAGGTTGATTGTTACGATACAGTGGTGAGAGTCCACTGGTGGCTGGGCCTAGAGTCTTCTCTAGGCATTTAGTGCAGTCGTAGTTAGTCTTATATCAGTGAGGGTGCCCCTTAGAGGCTTGTTGTTGGTGGGCCAAGCGCCGTGATGTCAACCATTTCTTCTGCTTTACTCGATTTTGTGAGTTGCCATCGTGCCGGTAGTGGTGGTGGTGTCATGTCTCGGAAGAGAGGGTTTAGACTGTGCTTCATCGAGTCGAAGAACTTGATGTGACGTAGTCTGATGGCTTCGGTGATGGTGGGGAGCTCGAACTTTTCGTGCATGTCGGAAGCCTTCATTCCACGAAAAGGGGTATGCCACAGTGCCGTTCGCAGGATGTTGTTCTGGAAGCTCTGGAGGCGAGTTATGGTGCCGGCATGTAGGAATCTAAAGAGTGGTGTCCCAAACAGTAGAGCTGGCCTCAGGACGCTCATGTATATGAGGAGTTTCAGTCGAAGGGATATGGCCTGGCTGGTGATGAGATTCTGGAGAGAGTAGTAAGTTCTAAGGACACGTTTTAATTTCTTTTGCAAGTGTGTGCCGAACGTCATGTGCCTGCCTAGGTTGATGCCCAGGTAGCAGATGCTGTAGGCTAATTTATATTGAGTCCCGTCTATGGTAAAGCTGGGTGGACGCTTTTTTTTTCCATGCTGGAAAGAGAAGGTGATCCCCTGAGTCTTGGCTGGGTTCACTTGAATGTGGAGAGCTCGCAGCCTGTCGGCGATTAATTGGCTAGCACCCTCTGCAGCCTTTAGAGCTTTTGTTGGGTTGAGGCTGGTGCTGTAGACCCATATGTCGTCCGCATATGCCGCTACCTCACAATTGGAGTATGAAGCTCCTACTATATGCGCGGTGTATATGTTGAAGAGTAGGGGTCCAAGCACCGACCCTTGGGGAACTCTGACCACGAAATCTCTTCTGGTGGTTAGGACGGCTCCTATTCGCACAGAAAATGTTCTGCCTGCTAGGTAGGAGGACATAATGTTCTGGAGTTACACAGGAAAGTCGTGCTCTTTCAGGCGTCTCAGGAGAGTACGATGATCTACGGAGTCAAATACCTTCGTGCAGTCAAGGGAGATCATCGCAGTGACTCTGTTGTGGCGCATGTTCGTTGCAACGTGCCGCTGCAGTTTTACAAGGTTGCAGTCCGAGCTAAGTCCTTTGGTGAAGCCGGTCTGTTGAGGTGGAATGATGTCTTGAGCGTCACAGTGTCTGGTGAGATGGCCGTAGAGAATCCTCTCGTAGATTTTTGACAATTGGGTCAGCAGACTGATGGGCCTGTAGTGAGCTGGCTCATACCCATTCTTGGCCGGTTTCAACAGTGGGACGACAACGGCATGCTTCCACGTCTGGGGAAAATAGTGTAGTCTTAGTGAGGAGTTCAGGATGTTCACTATGTGAACTATCCCCTTCCGTGGTAGCTGTTTCAGAAGGATGTTCTGGACGTCGTCATCTCCTGGAGACACCTACCTTATCCTAGGTGACCATATAAAATTATGTATTGACTAAATTAATCGGGATGCCAGCTTGTTTGATCTACCTGGTTTAATTAATTTATCAGATACTCAGAGTGATGTATTGACACTAAAGTTAAGATTAAAAATAAAATTGTCTAACATCTATCCAACTTGATTTCTTTTCCAAATTACTTATTTTTCAAAGAAATATTTCGTGTTGATCAATAGAAGGTTTTAGTTGGATATTTAAAAATGAAGAAATAAGAAACGTAATTGAATTTATGTTAGGATCAGATATTTATTAAAATTAGATATGAAATTAAAAATGAGGAACGCATATATATATACTATTACATAAAATCTAAATATTTACATAACTTATATTACTTAGTAATACAATGAAGTCTTGAGAAAATTTCTATCAACGTCTCTCTAACGCTAACATGGCGTCTCTCGAACAGGTCTTTTTCCTCTCAAATAATTGAGCACAGAACTCGTCTCGTTTTAAGAATTGTATTCTGCAAGCCTAGCTGTTCACTCTCTTCTTTAACACTGAATTATACAGGGCTGACTGGCTCTTGTCGTCTTCTTAACTGACCTCGACTTCCACTACCCGAGAACAAAACGGTGTCCCCCAATACCTGATTCTTGACTCCTTTTGTCTGCATATAGCTGGACCTGGTGTTAAAACGGTCTTTATGCCCTCTGTGACCAGAAGGGTTTCGTAGTGCCATATTGTCTTGTCAAACTTCACACCTAGAAGAAAAACCCATTGGGTAAATTTTTAAACCTGTCGATTTGTCTTTTGCACTTATACTCGCCCTACCTGGAACCGTCGTGTTCCTCAGTGCGATAAATGTATTACTGGTACGTCAAGTCTGTGAAAGTATATTAGTCATATCGATATCAGTGAATTTCATTTTAATATTTAATTAATAAGAATAAATTAATAAAATAAATAATATTTAAAGATATAATCACAACTCTATCCTGTGTGTATAAACTGTTTATATCAATAATAAGCCGGACAGTTAATCATCCTTTGCACGAGTAAGTTTTTGAGCATAGACTGAACATAGAAATGATAAACAAAAAGTTCGTAATATCCTGGTTAGGTAATCGCCAATATATTGATTCAGTAAATCACGAATTGGCTTTTAAAGATCTTAAAGTTATTAAAACGTAAATTTGTACACAAACAAGGAATGGTCTGAGCTTGCATGATCCTCTATCCATAAAACTATTCCCTACGGAAACTCTTTTGGTTTTCTCTGATTCTGTGTGGCTACTATAAAAAAAAACATAGAATATAACAGCATATATGTAAAAAAACATTTCAACACAAATTAAATGTTCATTGAAGTTTTTAACCCTCGCTATATCCTAAGCCATTGCCTCAACGGAATAAATGAATGAAAACATTTGTGTGTGTACTTTAATTTTACTTTTTTCTTGACTAGTTTGCGAGATAATTGAGTAAAGCCGCAAAAATTACTTTTAAACCGCTTCCCCCTCACGCTTCGCCCTCAAGGTATTTTTTTATGTTATACAGGATACTTTCCTCAACAACTGTAATTCAAATTTCAGAACTGCATCATATTTTTCCTTTCCTTGTCTAGACTTCAAAGTCCCTTTCTCCATATCGGGGCTCATTTCAAGTATAGCGTGACGGTCGTTTTATCAATTTATTAAATTATTCTCGTCTCTATATCCACATCGAAATTTATATTGTTTTATTTAAGTATAGTTTCAATGGAGTTCGTTCAGTTTACTGTCTGGCCGGTATATTTTTTCATAGTTGTATACCGAAATGTTTCCACCGTTTTGGTGCCAATGTCTTGAAAACATTTTTCTTTTATTACTTATTTTTTGTTCTATAGGAAATAACGATAACTTTGCATGCACCGGTCATCTTGGTTGCCTTAAACCCTACTTTTATCTCCCGAGGGGTTTTACAACTTTCATAGACCACCTTATATAATGACTTTTCATAAGGAAATGAAAACTAAAAACTTTTTATGCAATAGCCGAACAAATTGCCTTGGTTGTTATCATTTTAAGTTCTACCAAAACTTCTTTAATTTGAAATAGATTATCACAAATCCTTGCTGTGCCAACCTTTTCACGGGCGATTCAAGTTTTTCTATACTCT
The DNA here is from genome assembly GCA_930367205.1 of Acanthosoma haemorrhoidale. NCBI lineage: Eukaryota > Metazoa > Arthropoda > Insecta > Hemiptera > Acanthosomatidae > Acanthosoma > Acanthosoma haemorrhoidale. The sequence continues at coordinate 32,559,856 of OV884013.1, read as the reverse complement.
GCCTAATATCCTAAAATGTAATATAATATTTCTCAGTACTATTTAAACAATAAAATTATTGTAATACTATAATCCTAACTCTGTAAATGAAGGGTTCGTATTATTAAAGACGAGATACGAGGTTCCCAGGCCAGCGCTAAAAGCGCGGTTCAGGCGGTGAAGCCAGTTTTTATTGGCCGAAACCAACGGCGTCCTGATTGACCGAAATCAACGGCGTTCTGATTGACCGAAATTAACGGCGTTCTGATTGACCGAAATTAACGGCGTTCTGATTGACCAAAATCAACGGCGTCCTGATTGACCGAAACCAACGGCGTTCTGATTGACCAAAATCAACGGCGTTCTGATTGACCAAAATCAACGGCGTCCTGATTGACCGAAACCAACGGCGTCCTGATTGACCGAAATTAACGGCGTTCTGATTGACCGAAATTAACGGCGTTCTGATTGACCGAAATTAACGGCGTTCTGATTGACCGAAATTAACAGCCTTCTGATTGACCGAAATTGACGGTTCTGTTACTGTTTGTCGCCTATATATTCCTGATTCTGGGCTGACCATCATTCGGTTCCGATCGAGCCCTGGGACTGCTACTCACAGTTTACGCTGCTCATTTCTTTGCACCTGTCTTTCCTAACCTTGCTAGTTTTCAGCCTCCACACTTTTCTAGTGGAGTTTACAGCCTTCATCTCGCTGTACATAGCCCTTTCTTGGACAACGGTCTCTGGGGCACCACATCTTCTTAGTGGCACTGTTCCAGTGGCTCAGTCCGTTTCCTTCCGGTCCACATTCGCCCAGGGGGAGGCTTTCTCTTGGACCTAAGATTCCGAGCGTGAGCTCATGGCATTCCAAGCACGTTGTAAAATACCCCAAATCCTAACTAATCTCTTCTCCTGGACAGAGTGCACTGTCGGGGCACACACGCCTATCAAAAGAAAATGGGGTCAGATAGAGCAAAGATGTTACTCGTGGCTAAGCCTTTGTCAAGGTCACAGACCACTTACTCGTTCTCTTCTACCAGGTTGAGGTCCCAGTACTTCCCTCGTGACGTCTCAACAACAGTGACGGCCCGACACTCTTCCTTGTTTGATTTTTTTTAATTGCAGAAACTGTGAACTTTGTCAAGAGTCAAAAGTGCACCACCACCACTTTTGAACTAACACCGCCTACTTTATTTGTGTTTATACCTACTTCCCAAAATAAAGTCAATATTATTAGCTTCAATATTTCATAAAAGTGTTGCCTTTTATTTGCTCTCCATTACTTGGGAGTTATTTGGAGGATTCTGCCTGGTAGTCAATAGAACATTTGGTAGTCAGGTATATATCACTAACAGTAGTTGAGACATTTTTCTTTGATAACCGATTTCTGATATATTCTCCTAATCTAAATTCAATTTACATAAGTAATAAGTTACTAAGTAAATAAGTTACTAAAAATAATATTTAAAAAAAACAACTCTAACAATCTTTTACCTGCTGTACATGTTTTAGTCACTTTATGAGCAAATTTTGGAAATATAAATTTTTGTGACCCGAGAGTCTGATATTGTCATGAGGTGGACATTTTGTACACTCTCAACTGAAGTGATGATGAGTTTCTTCGTCTATCTGTGGTCATTGGCTTTAATATTAGATATTCATAGGCTGAGGTGAGGTTCTAATGACTTGGCTGCAAAGCAGTCTAGATATCGATAGATGTGGCGTCTTCCCTCCAATTAAGATAGCTCACCAACCCACCTGATAATATCAAAGTTTGTCTTGGTCCTCTGTCGCAGCTTTGGGATTTTAAAGCATCATTGGTACTTCATCACCGTAAATATATCTGCCTAGCCCAAAGGGAGAAGCCCTACTTTCCAACATTTGTTTGTTTGCCAGTTCGTTCTACGATAGAAGACATGAAACTGGGGTCCAATTAATAGGAAATTTTTATGGCATTTTCTAAAACATACTGAGCTTTGAAAACTTGAAATTTGCGAAGAAAAGCTCCAAAGCTATTAATGAATTATTATTTAGGTATTTTGTACTATGGCTTAGGGTGCATCGAAGCCGGTAACGCGAAAAGAAATTCGAAGATATTCATTCCCAAAAACTAAACAATAGGAATCACATATTTAATTTTAACTGATGAAAGAAAATTGTAAAGAGACAAATAAAAAAATAATCTCAAAGGTAAAATTACAATAATGAGGAGGCTACTGTTAAGAACGTAGCTGAGTTTTTTTTGTCTGTGAGGGTTTTGAAATTTCGACGCTAGTGCTAGGAATTGCACAAGCAATGATCATATTGTGCTTGATTAGGCCAGTAATATTTATAGCATAAAATGATATTTTATATCACATAGAACAAACCATATTATAAAATTAAAGGCACCAAAGCAGGCATCAAAAAGTTGTTCCTTTTTATATATATTTTTATATGTTCGATTTTTCAGTTTTGAAAATTGATTGATATTAAATATTTAGGTTTTAAAATTTTTTTCCATTGTTTCTAAACATTGCTATATTCAAATATATGCAAAAAACTGTTCAAAATTTAAAAGTAAAAATAAAATTTTTTGAAGTCAGGAATAAAAGTTTCGGGTTCAATTCCCAGTTGTGTCTATTTACTTTCTACAGCTATTTAACCAGTAATTTATTAATCAATAATGTTTTCTTCCACACTGTTTGAGAACAAACTTAACAAACAACAACTTAGTAATGTTTTTATTTCATTGAATCGAGTAGTCTACTGTTTATAAAGGTTAACTCAAAAGTCAGCACGTAGGTGCCCTGACTTAAGGATCAAGCTTCGTGTATAGAATGTTTGATCAAGTTACGTAAAAAGAATATGATAGTTGCATGCATAAATATGCAATATATATTTTTCTTATTTTCACAGACCTGTCTTGGAGATAGCCGAAGATATAATTGCCTATGAGGCCTCCAAGTCCTAGCAGCACCAGGGCCAGGGTAGCGTAGAAGTCCTTCTCACAGACCATCTCCCACTGAAACAAAGGGTCGCTTATTTAATAATTAGTAAAAAAAACCTTGTTATGATCCTTGGTGGCTTATGATATTAGGATATATAAAGCTGCATTACGATGATGTTGAGGGCACGTCTCATATAAGCATTATTCTCAGATAAACTCTTTGCTTATTCAAACATATCATGACTTTTTACTAGAAATATAGTTGGTAGAACGAATTATAGAAAGACATGGTGTACAAATAAGGTTATGTATTATTAAACTACAGAGATGTAAGAAGTCATTAAAACTTGACGAGTATTCATGAAAATGTAGTTACAATTATTTGTGGCAGGTATTAGAAAATAATGATCAAAGTAAGGCTATCTATTAGAATAGAGATAAACGGGATCTGCCCATGCGAGGTTTGGTTGCTGATTTGAATCGGAGAAGAGGGATGTTTAGCCATCATGAAGTAGAAGAAGGGTCCAAGAAAATTGTGTCAATGGACTGTACAACTATCCCAACTTGGTGCAGCGCTGTGAAAAGAGGCATTCCCTAGGGACCCCCAGTATAAATGATAGGAAACAGCCCGTCTTGGCAATACCAGGAGGAACAACCATCTTCTATGATCTGAAACTTCAACTATTTTTTATATACGCGTATTAGTACGTCTCTCCGGTTGACACTCACTTTTGGTCGGTTTTCGCCTACCCTTAGCTACTGAGTGAGGATTCGTGGTCATTCCAAGACTAAACAAAGTGCCTTCCTATCGTATTGGGACTACTTTTGTTTATGGAAATGAACTATATTCAATTTTCATTTAGGGATTTGAACCTGGAATCTTCATATTAAGAAATAATTATGCTAGCCTCTACACTATATGGAGAGTCTATTAAAATATTAGAGTTAGCGTAAACAAATTACAATGAATAGGAGAAAGGTTTGGAAAATAAAACAATCCAGTAAGTGAACGTAACTTTTTTGAATATCAATCTACTAAGTACTCTTGCCCATAAGTGGTTGAACCACTTAGGCCGTTCGACAGTGCTAAAATAATAATAAATAGCTACTATCGGAAACATAATATAGAACTGAGAGGGGACAGGGCAACTTGTTATTGGCTTTCAAAACTTGAATATCACTAAAGGACAACTAAGCCTTCCCTGTCAAGTGTGATCAATAGAAGCAGCTATTTGCCCACCCTGTGATTGAGAGGTCCTCTGCCAAGCTGGGATAGCTGGAGATAGGGCCTGAGGATTAAGTGAAAGCGGAGGACTTAGAAAGGGCTAAGTTTTCTCAATAGGACTTGGTTATCTCAGGAGACTTGGACCACGCCATTGTCTCTACCATTATTGTCGTCGGCTCAAGTCTATTGACTGCCGGCTTTTTACAACGGCATTTAATTGGTCACTGTTTTTGGCCAATAAGAAAATTATCTGCCGCCCGTGGGCCAAAAGTCAATGACTTATTAGTGACCGTAGGACAATCACTACGATGCAGATTTAATTAGTTTTTGTAAGGACGCCCTTGTTTTTAAAACCATCCACCTGAAAAATCTTCTTAAAAGTAAAATTAACGTAACAGTACGTCCAAGGGCTAGAGGTCAGAACCTTTTTTGACGAGACTGTCCAGCTAATCCTTTATCCAGAGATTAAACTGTCTTCTACAATGTCTAGCTTACTGTCGGGTTATCCCCAAAGTGGGGAGAGTACGCCCGCCGAGGGCTATGGTCGCTACAACCTCTAGCCGCCGTCTGGCGAATGCCTAGAATGAGAAAAGACGGGTATACCTGTGGTCTTTTACCCTGGCTAGCAGCCTAGTCGGCAGCTTAATTCGATTTGATTGCACTCCATAAGACCTTAGAAGGTGTGCCCTGACAGAGCACTATGTTCAGGAGAAGAGGTACAGGGTAGGATTATAGGTAGTACATGTGGTCTTGGAATGACCACGAATTCACCCTCGGTATCTAAGGGTAGGCCAAACCGTCCCGATCCCAAAGGCAAGTGTGAACCGGAGAGAAGCAGTTGGATTGCCGTGGGAGACACTACTAGGTAAAGTTTGTAGGACCACGGAAACCGTCATCCGCGAGGGAGAGGTCTCTCCCAAGGAGATGCTAGTTTTAGCAAGACGAAGGCAGAGAATCCCACTAGGAAAGTGTGGTGTCTGACAACGCCGGACTAAAACATAGCGAGGTTAGGAGAGAGAGATGCAGAGGTAGTTGAATGAGAACACCATGGTTTGAGTAGAGCAGCAAACACCAGTGCAGAGAGAGAGGGAGAGAGAGAGAGAGAGAGAGAGAGAGAGAGAAAGAGAGAGAGAGAGTTCCAAGTTCCGGTCCTGTTCGTTCTGTTAAACGCCTCAAGATGGCCGGGTTATATAGGCAGGCCAGCCGTGGTGGGGATGGTTCCTCCACCTGCGGCTGTTTCCTCCCCTAGCTTCTCCCCCCCCCTTTCTGACTGACGTCATAAGCTTTATTCTTGAAATATGGAAACATAGATAGATAATTTCTGGGCCGAAAAGAGGGGAACTAACTCTAATTATTCGTAATTAATAGGTTGCCACTACACTTACATTAATTGCTTTCAGAAATTTGCCTCCCCCAAAGACTATATAGCACATACCATAACATTACTTCTAGCTAGGTTGGGTGAGATTGCTTTATCACATTTTTCCTTTATAGTAGGTTTTAAACAAATATTCTTACTACTTCTTTCTAATATAATCTTCATAATTTAATATAATCCACTATATCCTGTAACCAGCTAGAACTATGGTACCTTGTTCTTATCAGTATCTTACTATCCCAGCTTTTATTTTTTACCCAACTAATGTTTATATTATTCCTCTAGTATGTAAGCTACGCAATTTATAATTTCAACTTTGGTTTTATCAAAAGCAACCATTGCAGTTGTTAGGTGCGCATTATGAAGTGATTATTTAGGGAATTGAAAAATATAATCTATCTATACAAAATTATACAATGATGGGTTATACAAAATTGTTTGGATTGAAAATGTTTTTCAATACACTAAAATGATACACGGCTCCGGAATAAATATACATTTTCATTCATTGATTGATAAAATCCCATTTGATTCCAAACCCATCATAGTAGACTGTCCTAATAAATCTCGCCCAGGGCCATCTCTTTTTTATTTCTACTCTATTTAGTGGTCTTCATTCGTAAAAAAAACATATGGCCTAATTCTTTACCAATCTTATCTTTCAATCCAGGACCAAGCTACCCTGTTCAATGTGACTGCCATGTTCAGTACAGCGGGTCACATAACTAAGTCGGTAATGAGTCAGGCTCACATACGGACATCCTACTCTAATATTTTTCCATCCGAATTTCAAATACACGAAAGCAACAAGGCAACAGTGTGATAGGTGGTTACAACATTTCACTAACATAAACTTCAGAACCACTGACGTCTGAACCATTTTTACAAACCACAGCTAAATTATCATCTTTGTGGACCATGTTTCAATTTATTATCCAAATTCAGTCAATTTCTTGGTTTTTCCCTTGACAGATCGCTAACATTTACAGATCTAATAACAGTAAAACATATAAAGCCAAAATGATATTTAACAAAATGTTACATAATTTTAATTTAAAGTTTAACATGTTCTAAATCAAACTCGTTCTTTACAAATTATTCATCCAAACTGAGATAACTTATGCCTGAGGATTATTAATAACTAACATCGCTAAACAAGAGTAATAAGCGTGCTCCGTGACTTCTAAATTCCCCCATAATACAACAATTGTTATTAACTGAAACTGAGGCATATTTCTTCTGAAAACCTGTTGGAAATTGTACATTAGTATAAAGCTCGCCTCAAATGTTACAGACTCAAATAAGCAAACATGCACTGTTACATTAATATATACGTATGTATTTTTTTTATTAGGTTTTTTTTTTAGTTTTTCTACTGATACCAAATCTGAAGTATTACAATTTGTTTAAATTATTGTTAAAAACTGTTAAACTAAAACTGTTAATGAGTAACAGTTATCTATACTAAATGTGAATCTATTTTTGTATTGTAAATATTCGTACAACAGTGTAAAAATTCTTGTTCTTCTTCATCGTCAGTGATTAAGTCGAATAAAGTTAAATTGAAATAAATATGCAAACTGTAATTAATTATTATCAAGTATTTTTTCTGGGTGAGAGTTTCAACCAATAAAATAAAATATGTTCGCCCTCCCACAATGAGCCTGTGCTCATTCATATCATAAACAATTCAGTGTATTTTATTTTAGTAATTAATTATTGTTGTCCGTAACTTTTAGTATGGCCAGTGTACTAGAAGAAAGGCATATGGCGTAAATAATTATTAATGGGTATGAAATCTGAACATTAACCTGTCCAACTTGATTCTCAACCCGTATCCTTCCCATGAGTATCACACCATGAGTACTTCAACCCAGCAGACAGGACCATTACTCGTATATCCTGCAACAGACACGGAGTGTTAAGCCCCTAGATGATCTGACGGAAGGATAATTAACTGATAAAACTTTGATGAAGGATCTTCCGTCCTAAGCCCTCTGCCACTTTTACACAAAATTAAATTTAAAGTTTTCTGTTTGTCTTGAGCGATAAACTTCAGTTTGAAACTTCTTCTTTCTATCCTATATACCTTTTTAAGAATATCTATTCAACTGATATCATTTTATAACTTTTTTTTACACTCTTGATTCGGCTCTTTATGATAAGTGGGGGTGGGTTATCTACCAATTACCACCCATTTGATCCATAAAATAATATGAGAATCTCTAGTCAGCGACCCCCACAGTCCGAATGGTATTGATAAATATTTTTTCAATATTAGTTGCAAATCCAATTATAAACATGGTGCCTAATCAGTCAAAAGTAAGAAACTTGCAAGTAAGTGGAAACCTGGTATAAAACCCCCAGAATTCAATCCTAAAGTGCAAGATGTAGACCAGCATTCCTGGTGGAACACCGTAGAGTACTGGATAGGAGAAGAAGAAAACCAACGAGGACCTCTCGCAGTCGCTCTCAGTCATGCATTGAAGAGTTAGTCAGCCATCAATGATTCTTCGTAGTCGTTGGCCATAATTTAGCTTGCGGTAATTTTAAATCTGCCTTTCTCACTTAGAGGGGCCCCGTGGAAACGCCCGCTGGTACGTTCTTACACACTGGATCACTCATGCTATAGACAGAAGCGATATTTATGTTACATTTGTTGCGAGGGTGATAAATCAACTTGCTCCCAGTTGGCACGGCAGATCCATCAATTCAGGCTCACCACCCACGTACAAGTTGGATACCACCTGCTACTCCAAGGAAGCTGTTTTGACCTACTACTCCTAGGACTGAAGATGTCGTTCGCTACACCTGCAACCGGAAGGGACACATCTCTTTGCAATGTGAGTAGAAGGATGAACATAGACCGGGGCGAGAAAGGATGACGGAGGCCAGCCTGTGCAGAACCAACCCCTTAGGCACAATTCTTCAAAACGTTGACCGTTTATGTTTTCAATTTGACTCGGGATCGGAATGCTCGCTCTTGGGATTGAAAATTTATCCAATTGTTATTGGCCGTGAAATAATTTCACGAAAATTTCAGATGCTTGCTCATAATCAAACCCAAGAAAGCATAATCGATCCGAAAAGTATTGAAAGTGATAATGGTTAATTATATAATAATTTGTATGTTGATATTAATAGTGATACATTATTGGCCCGGCTCACCCATGACGACAAAAAATAAACAGATTCGTCCAGAGAGCCAAAAAAAAAAAATTAAACCGACACCGACGATGATCGTATCGAAGAACATTAAACCGAAAATTAAATTAAATTGAAATAGGGTAAGGGTCCTGAACAAGCCCAAAAGCTACTACTGAAAATAAAAATGTAGATAATAGGAAGATGATTCCTGTAAATACGAAAGTATAGGATATTACTTAATAGAAACAAACATTAATTATTCCTAAGTAAACTACATCTCTTCGCAATAATCTTGGATATTCTCATTGCAAAAATTTAATATTACGGCAGAGAAAAAGATAACATCTCTGACATGATAAATTTAGAAATGAAAATTAAATTCCTTCTACATGCTTCTGTAGATATAAAAATGTAGATTAAAAGATCTATGTTTACCATCCAATAAATGGTGCAAAGAACATTAACTTGAGTTGGAACATGAAAATTCTACGGTTAGAATATTTTAATAAAAATAAAATACAATACAATGATTAAAGAAAAATTACTCTTTTGCCTTCCTTCATTACATTTTCGATGTTATAGATCATTTAGATTGAATGAAACATTCAAGAGAAGATAATTATTATAATTTGAAACTTTAAACAGACGGTATTTGTTATTGAAGCTTACAACTACTTATTGCTAACCATCAATAGTCTGACCTAAGATACTGGATCTAAGCTAAGATGCCTAGTGCCGGCTGTAAACAGACCCCGAGCCACTGTTTGTTATCAGTGGTTTAAAATAAAGTCCCCTCGGCACTCTTGCTCTATATCTTAAAAATTAACATTCAATTTTTATGTAATTTTTTTTGTTCACGTACGTTTAATTTACAAACTACACATAACAGTAATAGTAACAGTAAAAACAGTAATAGATGATTTCGTTATTAATTACAATGCGAAGAAATATATTGATAATTAATCCTCAAGACACAACTTTTCTTTTTAACTTCAGTTTTTATTTCTTACATGTCCCAGGTGCCAAAAAATTGTGACAGGTTCAGGCCCAGAGATCCTTCAGATTCAAAGAAAACGAAAATCCATACGATCCAAAGACGAATAAGTACATTTTCTTCATATAAGTGAAGAAACAGTTTTTTTGTTCACAGATACGTAACATCTTAATGACAACCTTAAAAACAACTAAAAATAATTAATCTGGCCAAAAAACAAAAATATTTAACACTATTCACGAGGAAACTTAGGATACCTACCATTGAGTCCGAAGAAAAATAAAAACAAGTCACACTTGGCTACTTCTTTGCCAACCCAAAAATTTAAATAAAATCCCTTTAAATTCAAATCAAACTGCGAATGGCGCGAACAAAAGGCGAATGGCACCAAAGAGTGCAGCACCGGACTGACGAACTTGCAGGTGAAAAAAAAGGTTGTTACAGTTCTTTGACATAATTTTTAGGTTTACCTAGTCAATTTATCCGATATTTTTCGATATTCGTTGTATAGGTTTATTATTAGTGCTTGGTCGTCAGATTTAAAAATTGTTAATTGGTTTTCAAAACATAAACAGCTTCGCCAAAAAATCATCTCCATTTTGACAAATGACCGAATTTTTATCATATTTGATCCTTCCCTTCCTATCGAGTTGCAATCAAATGAAAGCTCTTCGGGGTATACCTCTATTTTTATTACATATCGTAGATCGTAAACCTTGTGTAGCATACTATAGTAAACGAATGTCTCCTCAGGAATTGAGATATCACACTTTTCAAATGTTCCAAAATGACCTACGTAGATAATAATGTGGAAATCGGGAATAAAAATACAAACGGTATGAGCAGATCCCCGGACAGTCCTAGTAATGCCCCACCCCCGAAGTGGTATAGACATTCCTACGGGTGTTCATAAAGTTAGTCCCCATGGACGGAATCAGGCAGGACTAAGGAAAGTACTGAAATCTTCTATCAATTCTAAATGAGTCGGATTAACTTCAGTTTCATCTGATTGGATTCTTGATGAACAACATAAAGATCCTTTTATTTCAGAAATCGTGTTGGAATTAAATTCCGACGTTGACATCAAGGACACCTATAGAATATGTTCTGCCGTACTTTATAGGATGGCTCGGCGTGCTTCACGTACTCGGTGCCTTCCGGTCGTACCACACTTCCTTCCATGACCCATTGTCAATTCCAATTTTCCTTTAGGATGGGAGAAAACATTAGAAACCGAATATAATCACTATTGGTTCAAAAATATGTCTGAATTGGTAGATTTGTGTGACATGTGAGACTGCTAAACGAGATTCGGGCGCGTCAAATATATTGCACTAAGTACCTATGAAACCTTGGCCCACCGTTAATTTCTAAATGTCAGGGAATTTAAATAGACAAATCGACAGGTGTCATTATGATTTTGTCTTTGTTGACTCACCCATGGAGTATTTTCTTATTTTTCTCAGTTATAAACTTGAATCTGATTTTTCGATCAATGGTGTTGGGTCGTCACTAGGGGGGAGGGGTGCCCGATCACCCTAGCCCAGGTGACAAGTGCGGATTGTTCGAGTTTATAACCTGGACAATCGTTCCATGACGGCGTTACTATCTGACTCCATTTATGATAAATATGTGCCACGACAATGCACTATGTTCAAGAGAAGAGGTACAGAGGTTTCATAAAGAATTAGTCAAGTTTTTAGAGTTCGAGCGGAAACCAAGCAAGCGTCACCGAGTAAAGGTCGCGAGAGACTCGCGAGGAGACGAGTTTACAGGGCCAGGAGCCCTGGCTTAAGTACCCTCTCCACTTCCTGCCGGGAGGCTGCAAGGTTGCCTAGGCCGGTGGTTGGTTTTCACACCTGTGGCGAGGAACTTGACCGACGCCTAATTACCTACCCCTGGAGGTAGAGAGGCCCCAGGCTGTTATGTTTATGACGGCCAGGTGCTGACCCTCATCAGGTTACTTGCTTGGTCCCCGTCTTTTATTGCTTAACACATTTACAATGATTTATATTTGTTTATAATACATTTAGTTCATGTTATTTTACTTTCGCTTACAATATATATGCAATAGAGTATAGGGTGATTTATCTTATGTAGTTAGCGGTCGCTACAAACGGTTTACGTTCTTCTTTTTCTCTATTTGACCACATGACGTGACTCGTTGTAAGACGAGTTAGTGGAAATCACGCCCCACGATTTCCAAGGATTTTTTTCTGATGCTGAAATAGACTTCATTTTACAGCCACGGGTTCTAGAATAGATAATAGTCAAGTGGAAAGACTGATGGGAACGCTGAAAGATACGTTGACAGTATCTGAGATAAATGACAATCGTGCTTGGCAAGATACAGTCCCAGCATTCAGTTCACTTTTAACACTAGACCCCCATTGTGTAACACAGATATCACCTAAGGAATTGATGTTTGGAAGGGTTTTCGACATCGTGAATTAATTATAGCCAGAGAACGTCCTGGAAATCCTGAGATGGATTTAAGAGAAATAAGAGCTCTAGCGGTTCAGAAATTGTTCGTAATGCAGAAAATGCATAGAAACAAAAAACAGTTTGGTAAAGGCATAGCAAAAGTTATCCCCTTCTAAATGCTTGAGTTCATCCTAAGGAGGGAGAGAGAAATCAATTAAAATTAGTTCCCAAATATAAAGGTCCAGTAAAAGATATTATATTATTACCTAATAATCGATACAAATTGCGATCTATCGATAGCAAACGCTGAAATAAATTTGCACATCTCCGTTCGCGAAAGGTTCCAGATGCCTGTAAACTTGAACCAAGACTTGATATCGGTGATAATGATGGATGTCGTATGTAACAACTTTTACTTCTGTGACGTAATACATAGATTGGAAAACATAGGTAACTATGAACCAATTTCCGAGGGCTTGTTGCCTCTCCCCAACATCGCATGGTGGAAGAAGTAATACCTTCTATTCTCGAATGTTGATACACACGCAAAAGTACTTGATTTCCTCACTATGAGCTTGGTGAACAATACCCATCCTTATGAATGACCAAATCGTAAACACTTTTGTGCCTTAGAAAACCCTGAAAGCAGAGATCCCAGAGAAAAATTAAAATTCGGGTATCCACTTTTTCAAAACTGTAAGAATTAAGACGGTAACAGAGTCATACTCTGCAGTAACACGTTACGTTCTATAGTTACCGGACAGTTCCAGCCACGACCCACAGATACCGCAAGGTAGAGATACAGCCACCTGTTGGCCCAAGAGGGAGCCCCGTATATATCACCCAAGCGGAAGAGAGTGAAATGGAAATAAACAAACAAAAAAAAAACGAGAAAGAGGAAAAGGCCTCTCGCAAATCTATAAGCTCCGCCTAGCGCGCAATATTTTCTGACCCTTGCGTTTCTTCTTCATTGTTTTTTATTTGCTCCGGACCGACGTTCTACATGTATTATTCAATGTACAAGAGCCTTTTATTCAAACAGTGTTAGTGTAGGGCTCTAGGATTAAGCCCTTGAAATATTAATCGCCGGAAAAACCCTTTTGACATAAAACTTCCCTCTCAGGGTTTTTTTTTTTTTTTTACAGTAGTGGTTAACGCGTGTCTTCCATTCTCTACTTGGTCAGTTAGACGTTTTCACATGACAAAAGAATTCGTTTTAAGTAGCTTTGTCTCACAAAGATTTTTTTATTCAAAGAACACACACTGCTGAATAAGCGATTCATAATAGCAAAATCACTAATACAACAGATATTCACTAGGCTTTAAGGATTTTGAATCATTCACAACAAATAAAGTATATAACAGCAGAAATTCTCTTATTAGGACTTGAATGAACAGTTCAATTGATTTTATCTCAAGTTTCGATTGTTGATTTGTGGAAAGCCTGGTGGATGAAGCTGTCTTCATGAGGGCATAAAGGTCTTCTAGAGAAATATGATATTTTAAAGTCGATTTATAGGAAAGTAACCTGGATAACCCAGTGGTTGAGTGGTTGATAACTTGTGAAGTATGTCTCATTTAGATGCTGACCCATTACTTCGTTTTAGGAATATGTTTCACATACTTTTCGTTTGCTTCCGTACCCGTCTTTCCGTAATCTCCTACTTGTACTAATCAATGGAAAAAAGGGTGTTGGGGAAACCAGGAAGTGAATATTATTGGAGGATAAAACGCTCCTGTTGTCTGAAACTTACTCTTAAATAAACACTTAAGTCTATCTTGTAATTAGAGCTGAACGGAAATCTGAGCTCTTACTTCCTCAAATCAGCCGAGGGCAGGGAGCCAAAACAACGTATACCTGCTACTTTGAGGCCTGGTGGCCCCGATAGCTCAAATTAAGAGACCCGGTTAGATCCAGGTAATTAATAACAAATATACATATATTTTTTTTTTCCTAAGCTCTCTAGTTATAATGTTAGGATGAGGGAGAAATATAAAATCTTTAGGGTGATCGGATTCTTGTACTAGGAGGACCTGCTTGAAGGTGGTGTGAGAGGAGTAAGGAGTGAGGGAATCCTCGGTGGACGTTGATTGTTACGGTACAGTGGTGAGAGTCCACTGGGAGCTGGGCCTAAAGGTCTTCTCTAGGCATGTAGTGCAGTCGTAGTTAGTCTAATATCAGTGAGGGTGCCCCTTAGATACTTGTTGTTGGTGGGCCAAGCGCCGTGATGTCAACCATTTCTTCTGCTTTACTCGATCTTGTGAGTTGCCATCGTGCCGGTAGCGGTGGTGGTGTCATGTCTCGGAAGAGAGGGTTTAGACTGTGCTTCATCGAGTCAAAGAACTTGATGTGACGTTGTCTGATGGCTTCGGTGATGGTGGGGAGCTTGAACTTTTCGTGCATGTCGGAAGCCTTCATCATAACAAATATATAAATTTGGCTGAGGCCTATACGTACACTGGGTCAATAATTACTTTCGAGAAGTCAAAGGGAATTCTTATATTTCTTATTTGAATTGGTCACCGTAGTCATCTCCTGTGGGGTTATTTAAATTACGGGAAAACGGGTATGGGTATCGGAAAACTACAAGCTATTATGTTGAAAAAAATCAACAATGTAGATATAAAACAACAATAAAATAACTATTCCGTACTTTTAATGTTATACTGGCTAATTTTCCCTAACACAACTATGAAACTTTAATGTGAATTGTTCATTTGCTATCAATAAACCATAAATAACAGTATCCAGGTCTTGAATTTAGTCTATATGTAATAATTGTGTCCGGAGTTTAACATTTTATTCACTCATTGACATGAGTCATACAAATGATCCATTCGATAAGATATTATTACGATGATTGAAACTATTAAAACCGAACAACTACAACGCAAGTAAAACCTCAGAAACCATTCTAGATAAAGTTCAAATTTTTCTCAAAGGTTCTGACAAACAATGTAAACAAATATCCAAAGATATTCCAAGAAAATAAAGTTTTGGGTGAACAAAATACACGGTTATTGCATAGCTAATATCGTTCAGCCGATTTAAATTTTTTTTTCCAATATTTGATTTATTTTACAACTTAAGTGATGAAATTGTTCAGTATCATTTAGTAAGAACTCAAGAAAACAGCGATTCCCGTGCACGGCCATCTCTTGATATTGTTCTATTACTTTTTTAACAGTTTCGTTAATAAAATTTAGTTCATAACAACTTTTCAGGCAGAAAAATTATAATATTTATACATTAATTATATAAATATATAAAACATTCTATAATACATCCTGTTGGATAAGGTATACAAACCATCAACCGGCTATAACGTTTCACGATTCTGTTTCAAAGAGAGGATTCGCCCAAACTGAATTGTGTTTACTCCGATGATCTTTCGCCTGTAACGTATCACCAGGACACTGACACACTTAGACCACACAAACATAGACATCAGATACACTAGACTACACAAAGCAAAGCAGGCCCTTTTGCGGCCTGTTGCCCTCTAAGTGTACCCTTTGTTCGACGTCAAGAGCTAGGTCAAACACACCTAACGGCACAAATGCTGTACCAGGCATTACAGGACTGTTTGTACTAGCTCGACGAAAGCATAACATTTCTAATGTAAAGTGTTTGCAAAGTGGCCACCGTCCGTGGAGCACGTGAAGCTAGAGTGTATTAGTCAGGCTTTGATTTATTAAAGGAGGACTGGATGATGCAGCTATTTTTTATAAGTGGTGTTCGTTGAATATTTTTTTTTTTTTTTTAAACCAAAACCACTTATATTTTTACCTCCTTGGCCTGTTCTAGATATTATGAATCACCTATTCAACCTTGAGACAAAGACAAACGTTTCATTTGATGACCTAAAAAATATTGATGACTTGGTGATTAAATTAAAAGTACTTACTCATTTAAATCGTAATTGCCAACATTAACTGAACTATGAACATAATCATTTGCATTCTAGTGTATTTGGCCACGTATAATATAATAGTGGCACTATAAAAAAAATTGCAAGAAGATTTATTTATCATAGTAGCGAAGCGCTACCCATATATGTAAATTACCCTATACTCTGGTGCATATAATGTATTGTAATTAGATGTAAAACATGGTAAAACCCTTTTCTAGTAATAAAACATAGAGGGATCGGCAGATGTAAACAAGTAACAGAGGGTCGAAGGTACAGCAATAAACCTGAGAGGATAAGCCACCTGACTGCCATAAATAGACCCCGTGCAGACCTTCAGTCACTTTCCGGGGTCATAAAATCTAAAAGCCATGCCAATAAACAGTCCTTGGGGGACGAGCGATCACGTATCTCGGTAGGTGTGACATAATAAAACGCACCCTTTTAGGCCAACAGTCATAAACTTAAGGGGGATTAGTCACCTGGTCATCATAAAACATACCCCTGCAGCAAACTCCACCTTCCGGGAGGGAAGGGGAGATAGTATTTAAGTCAATGAATTTCGCCCTGTAAAGACACTCTTTTTCCTTGTCTCCTCAGCCACAGTACTTGTCGCTTTACGCCAGGGCCGCTTGGCCCTGGTAGGCTCACTCTACTCTTCTCCAGTCTCTGCATCTCGACAGTCCCGATACTCCAGGGCCCCGGGGCCCTGGAATCTTCTACTAGTCTACTCTCTCTCTGCCACACCTCTGGGCAGTCATCCTGTCTCACAGCCTCTAGCCGACCTTCTGTCGACTTGTACTATTACGCTGCCGATCTCCCGCCCGAACTCTGAAAACTGGTCTTATTCTTTATGAACCTCTGAACCTCATCTGAACCCAGTGTATTGTCGGGACACATCCCTATCAATAAATGGAGTCAGATATTAAATTCCGACGTGGAACAATGGTCCATGTTATAAACTACAACAATCCGCACTTGTCACCAGGGCTAGAGTGATTAGGCACTCCCCTAGTGACGCCCCCCGACAATCATTATATGCCACAAATATAACATTATATTTGGTCAGATATATTTGAAGATCTATCCTATTTATCCTCCTCCTCATTATCATCATTATCCTATTTAATGCATAAGGATGTGCTAAAACTCAAGTGGATTATAATTACTAAAAGTCATTGAAATTTTCTCACAGGCATATCAAAACAATCAAGTGATATCAAAATAATGGTCGGAGGGACGGGATCTGGTTTTACCTGAATTGGTGGTGAATTTAAATTATGGGAAGTTGAATATATAGGAGGTATTTTTGTAATTAATGATTTGAAACAGAAATTAACCGAGGAAATATTGTCTATTTGAAGATGGATCACTTCGATTGAGTCGGGAATACAGACTGGTGACGTGGGAACCCCTGCAAGAGCCGAAGACAAATTTAATGAATTAGTAATTAACTCACTTCAATCTGAGTGACCATCTTACGCAACACTGTAGTCAAAGAAGTTTAAATGAGGGATGAAAATAGTAATTGGTGGTGTCGAGCATTCCCAAAGGGGGAGGTCTCGTCCACCTAGCCACTGCTAGAAAGAGATACACCTTTGGTCTTTGGCATTGCTGGCAGTTTAATTCGTGTATGTTTATTGGCCTGACGCCACAAGATATCTAAAGGTGTAACCCCACAGTGTACTATCGTGAGAAGAAGAGGTACAGGCTAGGTATTGAAGGTAGTTTAAATGGTATCGGAATGACCACGAGTTCACATTCGGTATCTCAGGTTAGGCGAAGACCGTCCGGGTCCCAAAGGCAAGTTTGAACCGGAAAAAGGCTGACTGGATTGCTGGGAGGGACGCTACTGGGTACAGTTTGTAGGGCCCCAGAAGCCGTCGTCTGAACGGAAGGGAGGATTTCCAAGCATACGCTTGTATAGTGGGCAGAAGCCAGGAATCTCCACTGGGAAGGGTTTTGAGGCTGACAGCGTCGAGACTAAACTTAACAAGTGAGGAGAAATAGAGAAGGTTAGAGATAATTAAATAAGAAAGCCGTGGTTCAAGCAAAGCAGCTAGTACAAGGAGAGAAAACTGTGATCACTTCAAGAGTCGGTTTCCGACATTCCAAGAGAGGGGTTGTTCAACAACAATACCTAATGTTTTTAGAGACTTGAAGAAAAAGATAGAACAGGCAATGAGGATTAAAGTCAGCAATTTGGGGGATGTTTGAGAAATGAACTGGCGCCTATTGCAATAGCTTTTGACTTCTCAGCATTGAGTATTAGTTTGTCAATGGCCACCCAAGCGCTGAAGAAGCCTTAGTTTTAGTTTTCTATGTAAGTTTCACTACTTCTTTGATTGAGCAGTTACATGACCACCCTACCGAGGCTGAGTGAGATCTGTGAGACCGAGTCTCTAAAACCTTCCTGAGAAAAAATCCTTGAAGGAGGCAGGAATCTCAGCTGAGTATTTGCGGTTAGAAGTAGTTCTATGCTACAAATACGTTCGTGTAATTTATTGTTAAATTAAAGTTGTAAATAAAATCAGACCCTGGATTCGAGTTCCGATCCCGCATGTATATATTTTCCTTCCTTAATAATTATTAATAATTGTAAATAAAATTGTTTTAGCAATCGTAAATAAATCCTTAATCTTGATCACGCTTGAATTTATTAGTATGCTATCACTAAATCAAATAAGTCTCAGGATAATCTTTTGAGTAGTGAACGTTTTCAGTTCTGCTGACAATTTACTCGCACCCTACTGTGACACGGATGTGTATGCGTTCATACACCGGGCGCAGACATACAAAACTCTGATCAACTATGCCGTCTGTCAGGCATGCCAAGTACTGGCGAAACTGACCCATATATCAAGTATTCATCAAAGGATGTGTGGTCACTGAGCAGCAGTAACAGAGCAGGACTCTAGGTTGAGATATATCTTACAAAAATATTGCGTTATCTTACTGTTATTCCCTGGTTTACGAACATCCTTAGCTATGTATTCATCAAGATATAATTACTTCTGGTTCAACGATCAGTGGCCTAGCACTACGAGTGTTTTTCACTACATTACTTATGTTATTAATTATTATAATAAATTCTATTGATTTGTTACCTATTTTAATAATCACACTATAGTTACGGGCCGTGCATTTATACTACCTTAAAAAGCTATATTTGGCAGAATTTATTTTGGAGGTAATATACTTATTCTGTATACTCTAAGGAAAGATAGAAAGAACTTATATTAAATAAGTTCTAAGCTCAGAAAGCATGTTACATTGGCTAAACATATATAGTACACAGATGAAAGAGTGAACTAATACGTTCAATTAAAATGTAATATGGTTAAACGTGTTTTATGGATGGTTTTTGAAGCTGCACTTATGTTTTTCAAGAAATTTTTGAATGCTTTCTTTTGCTATGTTAATAATTGATTTAATAAATGAATTGCCCATCATATCAGTATCATATAGTTGGGAGATAATAGTACTCATAGGTGAGCTTGGTATTATTTTTATGTTATCTGCAGTTCAAGGAAGTTACTGGCCTGGTGACTATTTATAAATCCCTTGCTTTATATTTTATCGACACTATTAGGCCTTCTGAATGGGAATGAAAACAGTAGTGGGACAGCAGCCTGGTCTTTTGTTGGCACATAATAACCTGTGCTCAGCATTGAGAAATGTTAAAAGTACAGGACCTTTTTACCTTTTTTCTATTGCTCTTTGATACTTAACTTGAATCGTGTTGACATACGGTAAAAAAGCAAAAACAGAAAGTTAATTCTTATATAGAGTCAGCGAGACGGTAACCTCAAGGAAATATATGTCTTAGTTGTCATCGTGCATCTACTGAATCCATTCTCTGACGTATGGTTCTCTGACAGGCGAACAATGACCGAAGCCGTTTGTTCGATTATTGAATAGTTTCTCTTCCAAATGTCAGCACTATACCCTCGCGGACTCGCTTTAATATTTATTCAAATGTCTGCTGCGTTCTATAAGTCTCTTGTTGACTGCTGTCTGCCATTTAGAAAGCGAAGGGATCCTTTCCAATTATCCTTCAACTGCTGATTCTTTGTTTGTTTTCCCAGACAGTCCATTCTAACTTTAGAGGTATAATACACAATAACCCAGTTTGCGCTAGTTATTTGTTTTTTTGTCATCTGTACTAACGGCAGTAAAAAAACAAAAAAAAATAACCCTAAAAATAGTCGGTTCTGTTTCTTTATCTTTTAGCTTTCTCAAGTCAGCTAAGAAGTAATTTAAGATTTCACTTCCATTGTTAGAAATAATTAGAGGCAGTACCATAAAAACAGGTTAAATGATGCCAAAAACAGTGTTTTGTAACGTTTTCATTTTTAAATTGATACCAGTGAATGTATATATGTATAGTTAAAAAAATGAATAAACACTTTTTTCTGTATATATTAAATATCTATTTACCTTTATTTATACCACATCTAAATTTATATATAAACCTAACCAAAAACCAAAATTTCTGCACTATATATTATTTATAAAGAACAAAAAGTCCGTTCAGTGTTTTAAACGAAAATAAGACTTTTAAACACAAAGCGATTTATTCAATCAATGATATAATTGCCTATTTGTTCCAATATTTTCTGGCATCTCATGGGCAGATTCATAATTCCATGCTCAAAGAATTTCCTGTCTTTACTGGCAAAAAAATGATCAAAGTGGATTTTTACATCTTCTTCAGAGTTGAAGGTCTGTCCAGTCAATGAATTTTGAAGAGACCAAAACAGGTGGAAATCTGAAGGCACAAAGCCAGGCGACTATGGAGGGTGCGGCAAAACTTCCCTGCCAAGCTCCAGTAACTTCTGTTGCGTCTGCAAAGTAACTTCTGTGTGGTCTGGCATTGTTGTGATGGAAGACAATCCCCTTACGGTTGGCTAGTTCTGGACGCTTCTGGTGGATCGCTGCATTTAATTTGTCCAGCTGGTCACAGTACACATCCGAATTGATGGTCCTGTTCGTGGGAAGAAGTTCGTAAACGACAACACCTCTCCAATCCACCAAATCGAGAGCACAACCTTCTTTGAGTGAAGTCCTGCTTTGGGGGTTGTTTGTCGTAATTGGCCGCGCTTCCCCCATGAGCATTTGCGCTCCACATTATTATAGACGATCCACTTTTCGTCCCCTGTCATCATTCTCTTCAAAAAAGGATCGTTTTCTTCACGTTTCCGCAACGAATCACAGATGGAAATCCTTTGGGCGAGGTTAGCCTCACTAAGTTGATGTGGAACCCAAACATCGAGCCTGCTCACGTAGCCAAGTTGATGCACGGATGGTTTTCAACACTCGATTTGGATATTTTGAGGATAACTGCGATCTCCCTAGTTGTATAACGGGGATTGGTGTCGACTAATTCCTTCACTTTGTCGCTGTTAATCTCAGTTGGCCGGCCAGAGCGAGGTGCGTCTTGAACCGAAACATTTCCCGATCGAAATCTTGAAAACCACTTCTGGCACACAAGTTCTGTAACATCATCATCTCCGTATACAGCGCATATCTTCCTGCAAGTTTCCACTGCTTTCTTGCCTTTTTTTAACTAAAAAAGCATGAGGTGTCGATAATGTTCGTTCTGGTTTTCCATTTTCAGGATGATCCTAAACACACAAAATACAATAATTCCCGTCGGAATTCCACGTCAAACTACGTTGAAGTGTCTAGTGTCTGACGAGAGCCCACTCGAAAGGGACGGGCTGAAGTTAGCTACATATTAGACTGCTTGAAGTTTCGTGACGACAAAAACCGAACAGACTTTTTGGCCTACCTATTATTATTATAATTTTATGTTGGGCTATATAAAGTTGAGACATTTTTATTTGTATCGATAACCTTTCATATTTATTCAAATGTCTGCTGCGTTCTGTAAGCAGCCTAGCACGTTTGATATCTGAGAGCAGTGTAGCGGACTCTTGTAGACTGCTGTCTGCCATTTAAAAAGCGATGGAATTTTTTTGAATTATCCTTCAACTGCTGATTCATCGCCTCTCGTCGAATACTAAGGGTTGTCAAAACCATTATGCTTTAACCTGTCTGTCCGTCTGTAAGTATTGCTATTAAATGTCTTGTCCAGAAGATGGGTGAGTAGACGAAATGTTGACATTTGCGTATAATATGTTGTTCTTAATATTGGGTAGATATAAAGCATATATCTTTAATAGTGCAATGGCATTTCCCAATTGTGGAGTACATCTATGCTTATGGGCAGCAATTTGAGAAGTCTTTTGTTTACATTAGAGAATCGGAACAGGCTGTTTTGATGTATTGTTTCCACACTTTCAATTATTACATTTGAACGATTACTTAATTAATTAATTCGATGTTGATCCCTTTAAAATTTCTAATTGATCAAATAATTTTTATTTAACTGCTATCGTAGAATGTACCTATACATGAAACCTATTTCAAAATGCAGCCTTTATCTTTGGAAAAAACATTTTGTTTTTACAATAGCTAGTTTTATCTGCCGCAGGTTCTTCAAAATAGTTACTTTATGTAGATATATTTTCCACTTATTTATGCATCAGCTATTTGTGTGTGTGTGTTTATTATTTTTCAATATACACGAAATTTGAGAATCATGACGTGCCTTCAACAACCATGATAAGTTAACTAGCTGTCGTTTCGTCAGCACTTGTCGATGTTAATATCGATAGCAGTCCGCTCCGATACACACGGTATGCAGCGAGGTAGAAAATGTTTTTCCGATTGCCGGGATAAAGTTTGATGATGCACTTACTTCAACTTATGAAATGAAATTATGATGAACCGCCTGAACTTCTTCGGCCCGAGGCAAACGACTTTCGAGATTGCCCCAGATACAGCAGAATCATGAAGTGAAGAGTACATATCATCTTTAATACAGGAGAAAAATGCTATTGATAGCACTAAATTAATACAGGCTAGCATGTATATGTGAGACTATATATCATGCATATGATTCCAGGTCCATTTTTTTATTTTATTTAATTTTTATAGGTTTATTTTTGCATCTTTACTATTATCTCATTTTCTACTATGTTTATAGATATAAGAAACTTGTATATAAAACTTTTTTTTTTGATTTTGTTTCTTGATGGCCATACCCTACGCAACGTTGTCGCGCATGTCATCTAAGTGACAAGCACCCTTTTTTTTACATACAACACATACACATACATCCCTTCCAAGTTTATGAAATTCCACAGTAGCCTTTCCAACCACCCTAATCCTGTAGCACAGTCTTTGCACTGCGCCACTCATCCCTATAATCCTCCTCGGAGACTGAAACGGCAGTGGCCTAGTGACCTGCTATAATCGCGTGACAGTGGGAGTCCTGGCAATGGCCAGTTTCTCCAATCATGTCCTATTGTATGAATGAGCGAGTGAATGATGACTGTAAATATGGTATGAATAAGATCATTTATCTGTATTATTATTGCCTTATAAAAGGCAAATTATAATTATTGCACAATAAAGATTGAAAGATTTTGTTTCTTACAGAAGTTTACAAATTATTTTATATTGTCAATTTTTTTTCTTCTCTTTTTATGGTGTATTAGTACTTATATGCCAGATACTAACACGTGTGCATTTTTGGTATTCATAGGGGATTTTGTCCCGGAATATATGTTTTTTTGTTCTATTCTATTCTTTTTGGTGTAGTGGTTAGTAGAGCTGCTTATCGATGTAAAACTCTCGTTCTGGATTCAAATCCCTAGACATACAGTGAGAATTTCTTTTCAATCAGTGATTTATTGAAGGTACATTCCATAATGAACTTGAACGCTGATTAAGTGTGGTTTAAAATTCAAGAAAGGGAAGTATACAAATAAATTAAATGCACACAAGCTGGAATGACAGCTTTACTAACTTCAGGAGTTTTTCAAGATTTAAAATTAAGAAAAGGAGGGAAGAATCAAACAACCCATATAATATTATAACATAATTTAAATGCTTACATGTTGTCGGGTCGTCACGAGGGGGGTGCCTAGTTACCCAAGCCCGTGTGACAAAGTGAGGGTTGTTTGAGTTTATAACCTGGACAATCGTTTCATGACGGCTTTACTATCTGACTCCATTTTTTGATAGGTATGTGCCCCGACAGTGCATTATGTTCCGGAGAAAAGGTATAGGGTAGGTAGTGTAGGTAGTTTGTGTGGTCTTGGAATGACCACGAATTTACACTCGGTATCTGAGGGTAGGCGAAATCCGTCCGGATCCTAAAGGTGAGTATGAACCGGAGAGAGGCAGACTGGATTGCCGTGAGATACACTACTAGGTAAATTTGTAGGGCCACGATAACCTTTGTCCGCGAAGGAGAGGTCTCTCCCAAGGAGCTGCTAGTTTTGGCGAGGCGAAGGCAGAGGATCCCACTAGGAGAGTGTGGGGTCTGACAAGGCCGGAATAAAATATAGCGAGGTTAGGTAGAGAGGTCCAAATGTTTTCATAAATGAGAAGGCCAAGTCTTGAACATAAGTGCAGCCGCATGTCACCAGTTAGAGAGTCGTCTTGAGAATGATTTACAGGCCAAAATCTGGCCCTACTTATAGCCAGTGGTGGGTCGTTAGACCGAATCATGTGAGGTCTTATTGTACCCAATGACAGCACAGTATGTGGTGGCCTTTGTTCTCGTAGTGACTTGGGCCTTTGTCCGGGTCGTTACTACCTGCTCGTGGGCAGAAGGTGAGGGTTCCCACCCTCTGACTAATTGACTTGCAGCTGCGTCTTTTTATTGTTTGCAACATTTACAACGACTTATGGTTTGGTAATGTAATTTAAATTTGTTTAAATTAATTTACAATATATATACAATAGAGTATAGGGTGATTTATCTTATGTAGTTAGCGGTCACTACACATGTATTAAACTAAAGAATAGGTGTTGCTATTATTGCATGAACCCCGGTATGTTGCCCGGTTGTTCAACCATTCTCCCTATATATATGGCCGGCATATGGAGGAAAGATAAACCAGAATCTGGGATTTCTATTCCTTTAGGTAGACACACCTCGGTCTTTCAGGCCTAAGTGATGGCGATCAATGTCTGTACCCAAACCTTAATTGGGGAGGGTGTAAGAAACAGACTGATCACAATTTTCACGGATAGCCAGGCAGCCATTGGTACCCTGAGAAGCTATACGACCAGATCTTATTTGGTCGAGGAGTGTAAAAACAACTTAAACACACTCTCGCTAGCCAATAAGGTTAGAATCGACTGGGTGCCAGGACACACAGGCATCACAGGCAATGAGAAGGCAGATGGCCTTGCAAGGGTGGGCTCAGAACAGACATCTTGCACCTGAACCCATATGTGGTATCAGCCTCAGCTACGCTAAAAGGCGTATAAAATTAGCTTTAGAGGACAGGGCAAGACTCTCTTGGAGAGAAACTAAGAAACAGGAACACTCGAAACTGTTTCCTAATGGACCCTGTAAGAGAAGAAGCTCAGCACTTCTATCAATGGACAGGTGGACACTCAAAAGTGTGACAGGACTCTATACAGGTCACTGTCGGTTAAATAAACACCTCTTTAATTTGGGGATAGTGGGATCACCAATCTGCAGATTCTGCAAGAAAGAGGGAGAAACGGCACGTCATATAATATGTGACTGTGATAACTTAGCTAGAAGGCGATACTTTCACTTTGGTAGTGATCGCATTGTAGACCCCAAACTATGTGAACTGATCGATCCATTCCGTATCCTCAGATTTGCAAAGGCCGTGGGCCTGTCACATATATTTAGGACAGGGACATGGACGGCGCACAATAGGTCTCACTGAGGCCGCGGTGCACAAATGCCGGAACAAATAATAATAATAATAATCTATATATATGTAAGTTTCGAATTCAGAAACTTAAAGGAGGTGGAGGTTCTCAGGTTATAAATCGGACACTTGCAGATGCAGTTTAGAACTGTAATATTAAACATATGTACACATTAGCTAGCGCTACAAATATTACAATAAACAAATAAAACTTATAACAAACCTGAATCAATACAATTGTCGATAATAAGCGTTGACCATTGTCTTAACAAGAGTACCCATATTCAGGAGGTTACAACTCGGAGCGTCATTCGATCCTTGCGCGCTCTGTAGGGACCTCTAGCATATATGCCGAAGTTTGGCGGTAACGTTCAAACTTACATCCCATTTTTTGAGATAGAGGGTTAAGCCCTTTGGAGTAAGGCACGAGCTTACTAGCATGAAATAAGTTTGTCTCCTTTTTACGAAATCTACTATCTATTAAAAATATTACCTCTGAGATTTTCTGTTTTATTTTGAAAGGTCCTACTCTGATCGCATCTAATTTATCTCTATTCAATTTGTTACTGTTTTGCATGTATACAAGGTCTCCAGCTTCGTATTCAAACTTTTTAACATTTTTATCATAATATTTTTTATTTTGGTTATGTGTCTTTTCTGAGTTTTTATGAGCTATTTCCCTATTATTTTCTAAATTTGTAATTTTATTTTCATTTAGTTCGTCAGGTACAAATGATGCATCTATTCCAGTTAATAAGTAATTAGGGGTAAACCCAGTAGAACTATGTATCGTGTTATTGTATTCCTTGATACACTTTTCTGCTACTATTGGCCACAATTTATCTCTATTGTCATGAATTTTGCACCTTATTGTGTTAACTAGTGTTTGATTTGTCCTTTCGTTTAATCCATTAGAAAATGCGCAATCTACTGCTGTAAAAAGTAATGTTATCTTTTGTTTATTTACATATTGTTTAAATTGTGCTGAATTTATACCAGGATATTGATCTGTTAATAATGTTTTTATATTTCCAGCTTTTTCTACTTTCTTGATTAGATTAATAAAATCTTTGGCTATTTGTGTTTTCCAAGTGCTGATATATGCGTATCTTGTGAAATGATCTACAACCAAGTGTAGATATTTTGTTGTACTTTTATTCCCTTTAAATCCTCCTTTTGTATCTAAAGATATTATATCTGGTGGTTCTTTCGCTGGACCAAGTTGAGACAAGGGAGCCTTAAAGCAACCTCTTCTTGACTTATTTTTAATACATGTTTCACAAGATCTGCAAATCAATCTTATATGTTTGTACATATTTTTAAAATAAAACCTGTGACATATTGTTAAGATTAATTGTTTTGTTCCTATATGACCTTGATCTTTATGTACACTTTGAATTAATGAAATACCAAATTCTGCTGTTATCCATATTTTCTCAATCTTATTCAGTATTTTGTAAATTATATTATCTTTAATTATGCATTTGTCATCCAATTTTATTAGCTTTTGATTTTCTTTTAAATCTTCCAGTTTTAATAAATTTGATGTTTTAATCGCTGAGTTTCTTCTTTAATCATCTGTTTCTTCATTTGATTCTAAAACTGGATTTCTGGATAGACAATCTGCCTCCAGATTTTCTTTACCTGGATTATATACAATTTCAAAGTAAAATTGTAAGATATAGTTTAAAATTTGTATTAGTTCTTGATCATTACTTTTCTTCACATTAAAATTTTCTAATGGTCTTTGGTCTGTAAATACCACAATTTTTTTTCCTATCAGATAATATTGCCAGTAAAGTATAGCTTCTATAACAGCTAAACATTCTATAAATATAGCTTTTTTTGTTTTCTGAGCATTTGTCAGTTTTCTAGAAAAGAAGAATACTGACTTAAGAGATTTGTCTTCTTGTGGTTGTTTTAGAATTGCTCCAACTCCTTCAATACTTGCATCAGTGAATATGTATGTTGGAGCTTCTGGATCAAATATTGCTAGTGCCGGAGCTGAGCATAAATATGTTTTTGTTGTCTCGAAACAATCTTTACATTGTTCTGACCAATGGAAATCTACATTTTTCCTTAGTAAATGTCTTAAGGGATCTAGCAACATAGTATGTTTTGGTATATACGAAATATACCAAAATTGGTATATACCAAATAGAAGTTTATTTTACCTAAAAATTGTCTAACCTGTTTCTTTGTTTGAGATACAGGAAACTTTTTAATTGCTGTGAGATTGTCATTCATTGGTGTTACATAATTATTTCCTTATCTTGTTATCTTGTTTTGTGCAAACTGGCACTTTGATTCATTTAATTTAAATCCTTCTTCCAGTAGTGCTTTTAACACTAATTTTACATGGTCCTCATAATTCTTCGAATGAATCAATACATCATCTATGTAGTTTACAGCAAACATATCTAGGTTATTTCTTCTAATCACACTTGACAAGACTCTTTGGAATATAGCCGGAGCAGACTTCAAACCATATGGCAAGCAATTCCATTGCCAATGACCATGATGGGTTACGAAAGCCAATTTATATTTATCCTTTTCGCGCACTGGTATCGACCAAAACGCCGAATTTACATCCAATTTTGAAAAAAATTTACAGTTTCTGGCGCGTACTGTCAGATCATCAATCCTAGGAAACGGTTGACTTTCTGGCACAATTACTTTATTTAGTTCCTTAAAGTCAATACAAAAGCGTGATCTTTTTACTTCTTCATTTTTAAATACCATATTGACAGGAGCTGCATGAGGGCTGCTTATTTCTTCAATTAAACCCGCTTTTAATAATTCATCAACTTGCGTTTCAATTTCAATTTTGTCTTGAAATGAGCATCTCTATGGTTTCTTCGAAACATATCTATTTTGTATTAATTTTACTGTTGCTTTATATCCTTTTATTTTTCCTATGTCGAATTATGAGTTAGCAAAAATTTCCTTATTTTTTTGTACAATATTTTCTATCTTGTTTATATCTGATATTTCAGTCTTATTAATTTGCCGATCTTTTTGTTTTGTTATCTCTTTTTGAGTTATTATTAAGTTTTCATCTTGACATAGTTTGAATTTTTTTATTAAATCTAACCCTAATAGAAAATCATCTTTAAAATTAATACTTTTCACAATAAAAAACTGAAAATTTTCTTCCATATTACCGATTTTAATTCTTAATACAACTGTACCCTCTGTTTTTGCTACTCCTGTTACCCCTTTTATATTATCTCTCCCACCTATTATTTTTTTAATATCTTTATTATTATTTAAAAATTCATAATTTATCAAAGAAATATTAGATCCAGAGTCATAAAGACCAATAGCTGGATTTCGATTAGCGAGAAATTTTATTTTAATAAGTGGGAGGACTACTCGTTTTTTGCCCCTTCAGAGCTTGCTATCATATCTCGAACTTCTCCATTATTTGTAACCTTAATATTCTCATTTTTTATTTTTTTTCAATTGTTTATCTTTTAAACGACACAAACTCTCTAAATGAAATCTATTTTGAAAACCTAATTTTTCACATATTGTACATGGTTTTTTCTCGCTTGAACATTTTTGTGTTTCTTTATCTTTTTTTCTTTCATTTAACTTACCAAATTGTTTTAATTTTGCCATTAAATTGTCCATGCTTACAATAGACTTTATTTCTAATTTATTTTGTATAAAATTTGGTAAGTTAATTACAATAAGATTAATTTGAGTATTTAGTGAGATAGTTTCATCTATTTCTAACTATCAACTTCTTTTCTTTAATGCATATTCTAACAGGGAACCATTTAAATACTTAAAATTATATGCATATGCTATATCGGTCCAGGACAGTGCTGAGGTTTCAATAAAGGAATTATTCCAAGCTTCCCAATAAAACATTTAGTTCGGTTTCCAGAATATATTATACCAATCTAATGCAGACTTATCTAAGAATAATTTTTATAGCTTCTGCATATTTGTCTTGAGTAATCCCCACTCTAGCACTCTCCTGAACGAATAAATTTAGCCATACATTAGCATTTAAATTTTCACCATTAAATTTTTCAATAACTATATCTTTAATCCGAGAACACATATGTTTTTTTATGGTACCTACTATAGCATTTTTTGTGTTAGGTATGACCTCTTCTAAATATTCATCATAAAATGTTACATTACCTTCTTCATCCAAATAAATCTCACGGAGCTCTTCAGTCATTGTCAACACTATTTTTCGAAATTTGTTTCAAATTCTCAAACTCTTCACCACATTCTTCACTACTGTAGTATCGAAGAGTTGTTTATGCCGAGCGCTAGACTGTTTATCTTTTGGAAATACAAAAATTTCCGATTGGCCAACCAGCTGAATCGTCGTAACTTTCACTACAGTGCTTTTAGAATCTTCAACAACTTCTGAGATGAAATGAAATTTCGACTTTGTCTCCATTGTATTGATTTGTAAGTTTTTAATTTAGAAACTTAAAGGAGGTGGAGGTTCTCAGGTTATAAATCGAACACTTGCAGATGCAGTTTAGAACTGTAATATTTAACAAATGTACACATTAGCTAGCGCTACAAATATTACAATAAACAAATAAAACATAACTAACCTGAATCAATACAATTGTCGATAATAAGTGTTGACCATTGTCTTAACAAGAGTACCCATATTCAGGAGGTTACAACTAGGAGCATCATTCGATCCTTGCGCGCTCTGTAGGGACCTCTAGCATATATGCCGAAGTTTGGCGGTAACGTTCAAACTTACATATATACAAACCATATTTGACTCATGGAAATGTTTCGTAAACATCAACGTTGTATGTTATGTCTTATACCGGATTAATTATTGTACATTCCGAAAAAGAGAAATTTTGTTATGGAAGCTAATTGTTGGTTTTACATTAATATTTTCTTTCCCTTCGTATTTAAAAAAAAAAATATTGTCCGGCTTTAAGAGTTTTTGTTTATTCTTTTAGGAAAGATTCATTTCTTATTTCTAAAGAGAATATCCGATCAACATTATGCTTTTTGTGAATTTATATTATTATAAACATTAGTTATATCCGTATCAACTGTGAATAACCAAGTATGTCGAGATATCTGAATTTCAAATGTTTTCTCCACAAAAATAAATTCGGGTTTTATTCTTAAATTGAAAATTGGGTGTGGAGATAGAGAAGTATTACTTTTTTATTCAAGCCAATAGCAGATAAATTAATTAAAAAAATAATCTAAGATTTATTAATTAGTGATGTCATGGAAGTTTACTGGGTCTTTTTCATTTGTTAATATTATTATGTTTATTATATGCATGAGCTTTAGTTTAAATTAAACCTACAGGCGGAGTTGTTGAAAGTTCTTTGTAGAAAAATAAAATATTCTATGTAGGATGGAAAACATTCAAAAGTCCCATCTTCCTTTCATCACAAAAAAAAATAAACCTTAAATAATAGTATTATTATCACTATTTATTATAGTTTAGGTTTCGTATGGATCCCCTAAGCCTCTTAATGGAAAGGCACATTTAGCTAAAGTGTATTTTCCCTGGAGAAAATGTGATATTTCTAAATTAAATTGTTTTTTGGGGCCAGTAAGTACATATGACTGGTTTTCTTTCTCGTTTTTTTGGAGAGAAAAATATTCAGTTTGCGTTTTTCATCTCCGGCGAGTGGCTGATCCTTCCATCAAGAGCCAGCTTGATAAAGATAAATTCGTTTTCATACCGGCAGGATATTAAAAGGTAAAACTGTAAAGGGTCCCTTTGGCAGGATACTAATTATATCGTGAAGGGCCTGGAGAATGAGCAGTTGAAAGGGCGTGTATGGGGCGCTGGGAAGCGGAAATGTTAGGGAAAGGGACGTACGTTTGTCAAGGCTTACTACAGCGGGACAAAGAATGTTAATAATGTCTGATAACATAACGAACAGAGATACATACAGTATTTTTCGGCTGGTGCCATCCGTTTATGATGTAACTGATCATTTTTTTTATATATCATTCAACAAAAACTATCTCTTTTCATATTTGATTCTTCAAATAATTAGCTTCAAAGGCTCGTAAGTTAACTCAATGTTGAATGGTGAATCAATGTCTATGTTCGTCAGTTTTGCTTTTCAACCTTGTTCACTTCAGGGACAAACGTTCTAAAATAACAATCGACTGATCTAAACAACGATCCTCAAACCTACCTGGTCCTATGGAATAAAATTTCTGCGTGAGTGCCAAGCCCTTCAATATTCTTTGCATACAGTCTTCCAGTATGCAATCCAGAATCATGCACGAGATAGCCTATGCTCCGTTCTATTTATATATCAATAACCCTTCACACCGATCTCAACAGCCCGTTCATCCATGATTTAGCCACCTCCCGCTATCCCGAACTACCATTCCCTCCTCCCTGGCCATCCTAATCCGTATGCTAATGCTATCTACTACCACCTAAGGCTGAAGTAGCCTCGTGACCTTCCCCGAAACAACTAGAATTATGTTTATAGTGAGCATTAAAAAGTAGAGAGGTGAAGCTTAAAACACTGCGTAAAATACTACTGTAGTTTTTGTTTGAAAAAAAAATTCTTAAGTGACCCCATCGTGACGATTTAGAGATAATAGTATGTCAGTGTATTTCAATTAAATTTTTTTCTTGAGTTTAAACTGGGGCCGAGGAATCTCAGTGCTACAGCATGAATCAAAACCATGAATTAGATTCCGATCTGAGAGAGTTATTTTATGCAGTTAACACCATTTATAGGACAAACCTTACAACGAATAATTTAGCTAGCAGAGTCTTGTAAAAACATAGCACATAATCATAAAATATATTGATAACGCTCATTAAAGTTATGATATATATTGCAATGATGATGAGATGTGGGACATTTTGACTATGTCAGACACAACAAGGTGTGATTATATTTTTGAGGGAAATCCACCTCGGGCTTTTACCTCGCGCCATTTTCGGCAACGAAGGCACTTTGCTTGCCGATGACAGCTCTCGGCAGACGTCTTTCATGCGGGGATCGAAGAATCGGAGCCTCAGTCAGCGCAATCTACGTCAAATTATTTTGAGGGATGATGTGTCCTGGCGTACTAGAAATAAGGCCAGGTCAGCAGTCATACGTTCCAAGCCAGCTTAGGAATAAAGTAAATGGACTTGCCATACAAAGTTCTTCAATTATTATACACATGCCTCTTATTTTAAGATATATTGCCACTTTTATCTAATAATGTGATCATTAAAGGTTTATTGACTGTATAATTTGATACAATTAAGGCGCATTGTATCATTTTTCCATGATTACAACGCTTTACTCACTTCTCTCCTGATCGTGCAGAAGCCATTTTCAAAGTAGGGCACACTAATCTTGCCCATCTGCACACCATTTATTACAAAATGGTCCCTTGTTATTCATTATTAAATATATTTTTGTTTATAATATATGCCTGAAAATCTTTTTGGTCATTTTATCCAGCTACTATATTTTAACCATCAGACAGAATACATTTAAACATCTGATTATTTTTACGATCACTTCACGAAGTCATTCATATTTTTTTGAATTTTATTATTTACTTAATTTACAGTTTTGCTCAGGACCACAAGTAAAATAATAGGTGCTTTTGTCACTGAGACCTTCAACTGAATTTCTTTAAACTGGCAATAGTTATATTATAAAAATTATGAATAAAATAATAAATAGACAATTAAAAAAAATAAATTAAGTAGATGCAAGTTAATTAGGTTAATTTATTCTTGCAATATTTGTTTTTAACATTTAAGGAGCTACCTTTTGAGGGTATGCTTACTGTTATGGCTTATTTCTGTTTTAAATTGGTTTTCAGATAAGGAATTTACCGGCTCTTTGAAATTCAGACAGCCAAATATCTAAAGGAAAAACTTTCGTCATTTTTAAAATGAGAATTACGTATCAAATAAGACGAAACTTTGGTGGAAATTGACATTTCATTAATTTAAATACATAGTAACAGTTAAAACGATATGTTTAACTCTTTATGGGTTTTAAAATATCTATACATAATTAAACCGCGAGTTAGATTTCAATTAGCAGAATATTGTGCGTTCACCCAAATCTTGAAAATTAAAGCAACCCCCCCCCCTCTCGCCCCGAACGTCACTAGTTTGATTCAACCTATAGATCAAGGGGTTATTGAATGTTTTAAAAGAAATTACCGGGAGCTTATGCTTCAATCAATACTAGGAGAAGACACTAGCAATTTTCTTGACAGTCTCAAATCTATCAACATAAAAGATGTAATTTACAGGTTCGTTAAGTCCTAGGAATTTGTCAAACTTTCAACTCTTCAAAAATGTTGGATCAAACCGTTCAATGAAATTCCAGAGATAACAACATTGACAACGAACTAACTAATTGCTATTGTCAAACGATTAAACGGCTGCGAACACATTACTGCGGAATTGATGTTTCCGGCAATAAGAAAACAAATGCCATCGAAGTACCTCCTCAACTCCTCAATACGGTCCTCTCCATCCTGGCCATTTCAACTATTGATTACCTATGCGGTGTTTTTCTTTTGCATATTTATTTGCGATCTGTAGCATGACAAAAAGGTCGGGACGTTGAGAGATGAGGGTACTCCTCCACTTTCTCCCACAGCACCATCATACCAGTTTTATTACATTTCTACAGCTTATTCACTATTTGTGCACTTTTGTCAGATGTTTAAATTAATAAACAAAGAGGGATTTAGAAACAAAATATCACGTTAATATTATACATGTCAGGAAGTATTAAAATGAAACTGCGTAATAATCTATTTAATAGTCGTAAGAATTCACAAACGGTTACGCATAGGATATCAAGAGGACGCATTGAAATTTAAAATACACAAGCCATTAGAAGATACATAATGAAGAGCTCGTTAGACGTCTGTGCATTCAAGATATACTAACGCGAGTACATGCACGGAATGTATCATGTATCTCAAATCTTCCAGCTCAGTGAAACTTGAGCATCTACTTTTGTTATCTATTCCGTTGAAGCGTCTACCTTAATGGTTCATTACCTCTCAAAAGTAATCCAACTCGTGCTAGGCTCATGTAAGTTTTACTTTTTGATGTAATGTTCAAAACTTTCTTAATTTAATTTTCCCATTATGTTTTTTGAACAAAATTGTTTTCTTAGTAATGAGGAACAGAAAAACGGGCATATACTTCAAAGTTAATTGATTATACTCTTCAAATAATAAAATAATCGCATCTCCTCTAGTTGCGAGAGTTTTTTTTTTTCTCAAAACCAAAAAACCTTTTGCTTACGAACGTGTGTATGTCTGTATGATCTAGCCGTCTGGAGTCCTCTGATTGACTTAGTGACATAAAAGAAAAGCTAACATGCACGCATGGATGCCGGATACAGCATACTGCTTATGTAGCGGCCTGTATTCTGATTACATCTCACCTTGTGTCAACACAACCTGCAATAGCCACTACGTTTGATCTGTCGCCGTGTCTGGCACACGCTGTCATCAGTATTCTCTAATAAGGTATGTTCAATTTCCTTTGGTCAACAGTAAACTCGCACATAAGTCGTAAAACAAATCACATGAATAAGATCATCAATTATCATTCGTTCAATTTATATAAACACTACTTTAGAGTGAGTTAAAATTTTCGCGTATTATTATTTCCTAAAATTTAAGTGTGAATGATTTTTTTTCAATTATTGTCCTCAAAACCAATTATTTTGTAATCTTGATTCTATTTTTTTTTTTCAAGGAGTAGTTTAATATCATTCATCACTTATCACAAATAAATCACTGTTAATGGCATACGTTGTTGAACTCTAGGAGTCAAACATAAAATCCTTTAAATCCAGTCCTTTAAATCAAAAACCACCAATAGCCCTTCTTTATTGCTATATTTCCAAAAAACCATGCACTCTATTCTGGCCTGTACGTCCGATTACACACCTCTTTAACTGAAAATAGATATAACTATGTATTTCTGCTGGTAATACCGTGCTGCAGAACATTACGCCATTTTAGTGGAGTCTAGAAGACGTTTTTAAATGACAAGTGTTACAAGGGTGTTGGTTTGCTAAATTTAGAAAAGTACTGCCGGGGCTGGATGTGAATGAGCGGTAGACAAACGGTTTGTATTGAAAAGGCAATGAAAGATAAAAAAGTCTTGTGGCATAAACAATATGTAATTATTAACAATATAGTATATTGTTCTCTTATCTAGCTGTTATAGTATGCTGTAGCTTTTCTAAAGGGGAACTTGTCATCTCTTATCTCACCATCATTAACTGACGATATAGATTAACCCATAGCAAGTTATTTTAAATAGCTTACTTAAAATGCTAAGGCACGAAAATGGTATCGTAGCCAGGCGTCTTCTTCACGAATCGGGCCCTCGACTGTAACCCACGAGGTTCATTGGCACCTACTATAAAGTTTTCAGATCATGTTGTATAACGTGAACAATTTTAAGAACATAAGGGTACACACACTTTTTTCTCTGAACTCCATTCATAGATGTGTCGAGGTAAACGTAACTGTCCACGCGCTTGTATCATTATATATTAAATCGATTTGTAAATGTTCACTGACGATAGGGAAAAGTTACGCCTTAATGGTGACACGACAATCACTCGAAGGACGTTCTTCTACCAATAGAAATAAAAATAAATGTTGAAAAAACGGTAGCAATTATATTCTATAAACTCAGGCCCAAATTAATTTTCAAATTATTGAACTTAAACTGTCCCAGACTTGATTTTCGGCTAATAAAAATTAGCCTTTACCCCATACATGAATTCTATCAGTGCAAAAGACAAGGCTGCGATCTCATTGCTCTTTAACTTTATTTGAAAACATCTAAACTGCCGATAAAATATAAAGCATTAGTTTATAAAATGCCTGGTCATCCTGGAGTATAACCTGTATATACTTTTATAGTTGTATAACCTAACTAGTTATTTTCCTAAACGTAAAGTAAAATAAATTCAAGACAGTATGGTAGTTAAGCTTCCATCTCGACAAAAGGATATGGAACCCACACACAAGGCTAAAAAGACAAGAACTCCCCTTAGTGAAAGGCACTCATTAGCCCAAAGTAATTTTCCCACATCCTATTTTATAAGTTTGAGAGCTGGACATATGGAATAGAGCTATGGGGGATAGCAAAAAAGTCGAACATCAAGCGCATCCAATCCTTTCAATCAAAAGTCCTGAAAACAATAGTAAATTCCCCTTATTAAAACAAAACGCTTCATAACGATCTTAGTATACCTTGCATTCTTGAACTCCAAGTTCATGAAATTCCATCGAAACCTATCCAACCACCGTAAGCCCCAAGCACAATCATTACCCTATGCCACACATTCCTATAGTTCTCCTCAGTGACCTGCTATAAATACGTAACAAAAGGAGTCCTGGCATTGACCAGTTTCTCTAATCATGTCCTGAGCGCCTGTGGCTCTCACGCTCTTGATTAGCTTCCACTAGCTCGCTTCCGGTGATGGGGGATTTCCCGAGTGTCGTTTCCTCTTTCGCATGCGATAGAGATGACCACCATGTAGATTTAGGAGGTCTCTGGGCTGTTTTTAATTACTGTATGAATGACGAATTGTAAATATGGTACGAATGAGAACATTGAACCCAATTACCTATTGCCCAATTAGGCAGATTGTAATTTTTTGCAATATAAAGAATTGAACTGTAAACTGCAGAAAAGAATTTATTCCTTAGTATAAAAACAAATTCACCAAGGCATCTCCCGACGACAAGCTACCACTGACATTGCTTCATTTAAAACGTAGTAAAATAAAGCAATAAAAAGTTTCTTGTAAATCGTATCAGTAATAATAATAATTTAGTAAAACGTATTGTGCTTACGTAACATAAAGACTTTCATTTTATAGTTAAGAGCTGCTATGAATTAATGTTTTATTTTTATTTTTTGAGTTTCAGTTTTCCTACATTTAAATGGTAAACTTAATTTCTAGCATTAATTGTATTTAGTTTTAGTTTAGAGGCGCTTTGTTGCCTGGCAATTAAAAATAATGAGCCCAAGTACATAAAAATAAATAAAGAAATTATATAGAAGACTCGGATGATATGTACCACTTATCTGTAATTGCATGCATTCTTCCATGTGGAGGATCTTGTTTAGAGGTGACCAAGCCAGAATTAGCAATGCTCTAAACTCACTCTTCAAAAGATAGTTTCTTCGATACTTGAGCGTCATCTTACAGTGCTTCTCCTTTCGCATTCATTTTGACTCATTGGAGGTGTATACATTGATTTTATCACTTTTATTGTAACTCGTGAATTTTGTCAGCTAAATGAGTTTTATCTCGCTATTTTCTTCTGAATTTAAGCTAAGTTGAGATATAACACAACTTTGAGTAGTTTCACGGCCTCAGAGCAAATATAAACATAAAGGGGCAAGGAACTCCCTAAGTAAGCAATCATGGTACAAACAAAGGGCACAAGTTTGCCACTTAGCAG
The DNA here is from genome assembly GCA_930367205.1 of Acanthosoma haemorrhoidale. Lineage (NCBI taxonomy): Eukaryota > Metazoa > Arthropoda > Insecta > Hemiptera > Acanthosomatidae > Acanthosoma > Acanthosoma haemorrhoidale. The sequence continues at coordinate 32,521,622 of OV884013.1, read as the reverse complement.
CTTTAATGACAACAAATGGGGATCGATAACTATGCAATCAGTATGCAGTAGTTTTCTTGCCCGATTATATGTTGTATTATGTAAAGCAGTTGCAAAGTAAATTTCAGTAAGCAATAATTTGTGATTGTTATGGTCGGACAACAGTATTATCATTTATGAAGTAAGTTGGGAAAGTACGCTGTGGGTCATTCCTGAGGCTGGAAGTTCCTCCTGGTCAACCAATTTAAAAAGTGGTGCTCTCTATTTAGATTTCATAAATAATACCTTTAAAAATGTCATTAATAGAAATGATGCGGAAATACTCACAAAATACAATTTTAGACGTTTATGGTTGGATAAAGCATGAAGTAGATTTTCTCAAAATTATAATTTCAGGATAGTCCAAATTATTTTGAAAGGTTTATTTTATTTGAAATGGATAGACCAAAAATAATTTTGAGGCCACTGCTAATTAGATAAACTATTTATATTGCTTGTAATGGTAATTTTCCTGCCGCTATTTATCATTTGATAAATTTAATTTTCTTGCCCTAATAGGATCATTAGGACGTCAGAATTGACCATTGTGAAGCCATTATTTGAGTAATTACTACTGCTGACTTCGCTTGTGTTAGTCTTGGCAATTATACTACAGAGACAGGTCAAATAAGAAGGCTCAACTCAAACAGACTCCGTCTTCTAATCGAGTTGAGACTCCCTTCCATTAAGATCTAAATTTAAATTTAAATTCATCTCAGCAGTAGTTTATCTTTTAAATATATTTGACAAACAAGATGCATCTATCTGTCTCATTAAATCTTTCAATGAGTTGATATTATATTCTTATCTCAAACTCTGTCTTGAGTCCACCCACGTTTTTCTAATGTTTGCCAACCTCATCAATTATTTTTCTGATATATAAAGTTAAAAAAAAATTGTTTTAACTATGGTTATGTAATCTAGCTGGTCAATTTTTTTATTATTATTGCTGAAAATAAAATTTCGTATCAAGTGTGATTCGCCATACTATTGTTAAGAGTTATGATTACAAAAGCGATTTTATTCACACTTTTATTGACTTCTTGAATAATCCATTGAAGCCCCAACAAGAAATAACTATCGTTAATCAAGATGTCGAGACATTTAACACAACTCCCAACTTGTTATGATAGGAATATATTTATCCTTTATTTATATATAATTGAGTAATAACAGACCCTTCAATACATTTCATAAAATTGTTTGTCATTTAAGTGTTTTTCATGCAAACTATCATGAAAATCGAATTGCGAAAGAAAATTTGTAATACGATATTTATGACAGTTTTTATGACTTTGCATGGTTCACTTAAGCCACAAAAAATATTATTAATCAAGATGTAAAGTTCTGATACCTTACACAATACGATAGAAAAATATTTATTTGTTCACTACTAATTAATTTATTTACGATGCTTCACTATTTTTATCATCATTGGGGGAATAAATGAAATTACTATAGAAAATATGACGGTTTCGAAAAAATCAGCGAAAACGATGATAATAAAGTTTTAATGATGTTTTTGTGTAATTATTCTGTGAATTAATTAATTAACAGTTGTGGAAAGAAAAAAAAGCTGTGTTATTTTACTGTGTGAGCTCCTTGCTAGTCGTTAGTGTGTAAGACTTCAAGATATTTTATTTTATAATGTAAATTATAGATAAAGCAATACAGGTATTGCCGATAAAATTAAGTAAATTAAGAATAACCTTTTTAAGTATAAGTCTATTATGTTGTAATATCATTAATTAGATTTGGCCTGATTGTGGGTGGTCCGTGGGATTACAGCTTGACATTCATTTATTCTCTCTTAAAATGGCTTAATTCATACCATCGTTGCAAATATTCCATACCCTGCAGCTTTTGTCTGTCTTCAGATCCGGTCCATTGTCCACCAACAATCTCCAGATGTTTGTTCATTCATGCTGGACATACCAGCGACAATCGATGCCATGCTCTAACCCTCATATAAATTAAATGTTAAAAGCCTATATCTTTGTCGTAATCTTCATAATAATCTGCGCCTTCTTTACCTTTTCATCGCCCTCATTTCTCGAATATTTTTAAAACTAGACTTTTAAAATTTTTGCTTGTTTCAAGTAGTGGCAATAATGTATACCACTAATAATGTATTCATGTAATCCCCTTGTTTAAATATTTATTTTATATTGACTGTAAAATCAGCCGGGGTATTTATCATAAAACAGAAGTTTTTGTTCTTAAAGGACATTGCCCCAGGATAATAAATGTTTTATTATTACTGTATTTAGGTGGCCCCTGGTGGGCCCAGCCTTCAGTTTTAAATGAGTATATGAGGGTGTAAATAATTCAACAAATAAGATTATTTCGGGTGATACGGCCCACTCTTGGATTATATGTTGTTAGAGAAAATTTATCAATAAAACTATCCAGTAAACTGCACTCCTTTTGAGTCACAGGTTCCTGAGGGAACAGAGGAATTAAGACTGAATCCAAGTAATAGAACAGGGCTCCCAAATTCTTATGGCCTACACTTATTATCAGGAACTCGTTCCAGATAAGCCCCATCAGTTATGGGATATAGAGTTGTCCTGCGAACACCATTCTTTTCCACTAACCAAATCATAATTATTTAAACCCAGTACCGATCAGTGAAATGCTTTATCAAATAATTTTATTATTTTATGTTTATTTTTTATTTAGCTTATAGCTCTAATTTATCTATCTCTAAACCTAGTTAGTAAGTCAGATTAAAAACAACAAAAAGTAAAATTAACTGTGGTAAAAACCAGAAAGCCTCCTTGCTTTCACAAAGATTGGTGATATCAGGTCAAAACGAAATCAGTTTGTTCGTTTAGTTTGCTTTTATCTTCACTTTTTTTCAAATTTAAGCAATATTATTGCTAGCGTTACTTTTAAGCAAGTTTTATTTTATTTGTTATAGTCATGTTTTCGATCAGTTATATAATGCTAAGAATATTGTAATGCTAATATTACATATAATGATAAAAGTAGAAAAGGGTTGAGCAGAACTGTATACCTGCCTCGTGACTTCATGGAAGTCACTGATATTTTTAAGTAAGCGACCGCATTCGTTCCAAGACCTCCATCCCAATTCCCAGAATTACCCTTCTCTTATACACATATGTCTCAGCTTTAGCCCGAGTCCCCACTTTTTCTCCGACACTCGTCCCTAAACCCTCCACCCAGTATGTAGTAACATAACTCTTAATATCTGTATATACCTGTGTTTTGCTTGTACTTCATAATAAAGCTTTTCTTTCTTGTCTTTTAAAAGACTCTCCTCTACAAAGAATATTTAACTGATCGATAGATAACCAATGATATAGTCTAAAAGAAAGTTGTTGTAAGAGCGTACCTCGGTGACAACAGTGGTGGCGTAGACCGAGTAGTCGAACTGCCAGCCGTACCTGCACGGTACAGTGGATGTGTTCGGCTGAGGTGTGCTGTAGTTGTGCAAGGACATCTGGGTGTAGTCCCTGTCATACATGTGACAGCGGCTGGGCTGGGCTGTCTCCGGCCAGGGAACACTGCAACAAACAGCAGGTTGTTGTATACATGTGTATTCAAATATAATGGCGGATACAGTAATATAGAAAATAAAACAAGCTTGATTTAGCAGACGATTGAGGCGTTAAAAACCGATTTTAAAGATGTTTTTGTAATGAGAGCACATTAACAAATACAGTCCCGACTCGTATCACTTATTATTAATCAGAAGAAAGAGATCCTTAATTCAATACCCCATTAATATGATAGAAAACTATCAAGTATTTGATCAATGGTTCCTTTATTTTTTTTTTCGGTTAGCACCATCGGGGACTATGCAAAATATCTCTGATTTTTTTACCTCATAACCTACTCGAAAATTAAGAAATGCTTATAAATATTGCTACCACTCCAAAATTCAAATTTAGAAAGTGTCTCAATAGTCCGAGCACCTTTTTTTTAAACATGTTTACGATCTCCTTTATTACAGAACATGCATATGAGAATATTAATTTTTCTTTTACCCCCCCCCCCGTCTTTTAGATGACTGACCATCATCTTCAGTCATCATTTTCCTTACTCTTTTCCAACACGAATTAAACTTAAAAGGTGGTAATTGTAATAGAATAGATTTAGCTCTTTGGATTTTATTCTGTGTTATAAAAATATGTAGTGGAACTGTCGCTAATTACACTATCAAAATGAATCACACATTCCCTTCGCTCCATACACTGCCGTTTTTTGATTCATTCCTTTTTTTTTTTTTTTTAAAGCGTAGCTCTCTCAATTTTTGAAGCAGTTAAATATTCGAAAGTTCACAGACCGTTAATTAAAATCGTTCGAAAATAAATTTTGGTCTTGAAAACACAGAGACACGCTCCGGCGAGTTGGAAGAATAAACTGAACTGTGAAATGGCGAACAGGCCGTTGTAAGTTCACGGGCGTCCACTAATGCCACTAACGATCTTGGAATTTTGTTTTTTTGAACCAACCAATGCTCAGATGTTTTTTTTTTTTTTTTTTTTTTCAAAACCCTTTATTTAATATACTTAGAGATATTTACGAATTCCACAATATGGAATCTTTACGTCAATACACATCGTGCTAATTATCTAAAGAATACAAGGCGTCTGAACATAGTTTACCTTAAGAATAAGTTGTACTAATACTAACCTAAATCTATTTAACTAACTTAACTTAGTTCTCCCGGACAGCCTGTTGCCATCGATACGGTAAAGTCATAGTGTTAACACTAGGCTTGACAGCTGCGCAACCAGTAAACCATATGTCTGTGGTGTTTGGATAAATAACTACTTAATATATTTAGTGCTCTACATATACCAATAGCGTGATTATATTTTTATGAATCATTATTCTGATTATATATCTACAACTGGCACATTGATCATTTATAAATGCATTTAATTAATACAAGTACATTAATGTAATATTAGACTAAAATATCTTAAACTTATGTTAAACATGCCGATTGCAAAACACACATACATGGTACAGTGTGGCCACTATTTTTTCTGGGAACATTGGTTTTTTTTCAATTGCTATTACCAAGGAACACCATGATGTGTAGCCCCACCACCCAACACCTACTACAGTGGCTGATTAAAGGTAACCATGCGTGTTTTTCTAGCTTCCTTTTTGACATCTTAAGCAGCATGTTTCCCTTGAGGACTGTTTGTAAGTTGTACAGGATGAGGCACTCTCCCAAATAACTGTACCATTTCAGAACTTAATTTTAATATTTTGCCTTTTGTTGTCTGGAATATTATCTTAGTGTGGGTGTTCGAAGTGGATATCCGTAGCTCTTCACGTTGTTACCACAAGTCATCAAACATCAACACAAAATTCTTCGCCCTATCTGGGTGTGTCACATCCAGATTCAGAGCATAGCGGCTAAACCGTGTGCCGTATCGGGGTGATAATAAGACAAATACTGCGCCATACTGAATTTATAACAAGACACTACCCAATGCAAGACGCGGTCACCGAAATTGACTGAAAATTTAACAACGCAAAGAAAGAACTACAAAGCATTCGACAACAAACTACATAGACATTTTCCACCTTTATAATTATGCTATAAAAAAGTCGAACATCAAGCGTATCCAATCCTTTCAATCCAAAGTCCTGAGAACAATAGTAAATGCTCCTTATTATGTCAGTAACAAAACCCTTCATAACGACCTTAATATACCCTACATTCTAGAACTCATCCCTTCCAAGTTTATGAAATTCCACAGTAGCCTTTCCAACCACCCTAATCCTGTAGCACAGTCTTTGCACTGCGCAACTCATCCCTATAATCCTCCTCGGAGACTGAAACGGCAGTGGCCTCGTGACCTGCTATAATCGCGTGACAGTGGGAGTCCTGGCAATGGCCAGTTTCTCCAATCATGTCCTATTGTATGAATGAGCGAGTGAATGATGACTGTAAATATGGTATGAATGAGATCATTTATCTGTATTATTATTGCCTCATAAAAGGCAGATTGTAATTATTGCACAATAAAGTTCTATAATCTAAAAAAACAATTATGCTATAATATACCAAGGCTAATATGAAAAAAATAAATAAATATACATTATAAAATGGGTTGGTCATATTTGTTGTGAACCAAATTGTATATCTCTTTGATGCATCTAGATTATTTAAATAAATTTAAAAAAGTAACCTGAAATAGGAAAAAAATAAATGTAGGTCGGAATGGTACCCCAGTTTCCAGGGCTCAGGTTTGAAACATTTGTGTTTATAGAGGACCAGAGTTTTCAACAGATCATCTCCGATCTTGAATACTAGGTTTAATACACATTTTTTTTTATTATTATTTTTTTTTTTTTCTTTTCATAGCCCCTTTAAATTTACAGATAATTACATACAATTATAGATCCTCAGGTGAATCTATTCACAAATTATTTTGTATTTCCTGTAGCATCACTACATTATATACAGGTTTTGTTATTTTATAAAAATTATATAATCGAATAAACAAGCATAATGATATACATTATACGTGACTAGACTAAACTGACTAATAAAGGTGATGGGGCTCACCTTTTTGATCAACCTTAAAACTAACTTACATACTAATTCTTATCCTAATTTTTCCCCGACAGTCTGTTGCCATCGATGTGGGAGGGGTGGTGGGGTCATAGTGTTAAACACTGGGTTTGTCAGGTGCTGCAACGAGTCAAAAAACTTGATGTGTCTCTGGAGGATGAACTCACCCACCGACGGCCCACCAAGCAACGGGTGCAGGTCAGCGTTCTTCAACCTCTCGAAAGAGGTATGTCGGACCACTTTTCGCATGATTCCATTCTGGAAGTGTTGGAGACATTTGGCTGTATTGTCAGTCAAGTGGGTCGGTTTAATACACAAAGTCCTGTAAGATCTAAAATAAAGTAGATCTATTCTGGGGTTTCTAAGGTTTTCTTTTTTTATGATGTTATAGTTTATTTCCGGTAGTTTCCAAGAAAACAAAACACCTTATTTTTGAGCGAGGGAGTCAAAATGTTTTGATTCATAGAAAGAATGATCCTACCAGCTTGAATGAAGAATGGTGGGATCTGTTTGTGGGAGATACGACTTTCATGAAGTTGTTGTGTCTGGCCAGCGTAGTAAACCTTACCTGATTTAATCCCGTACAAAACCGAAATCGAACGTTTTCATGACTGTTGCTGCAGTGCAGGATGCCATTTGCCTTATATACCAATTTAAGTCTGGTGTATGAGGAAGATTGCTTCTGTTTCTCACCGATAGCACAGCATATATGTTATTGATGGGGAAAACAATGCAAGTTATAAACCCAAACGTGATTCGTATCACCTGCGTTCCCCATTCATTGCAAAGGGTTGCTGATACAATAACGGATAACTTCAAGAGATTGAACAAAATCGTTTCCAATGTGAAAAAAAAATACGTGAAGGCACCATCCAGAGTAGCCTTATTTAAAATTACGAATCTAAATATAACACCCCCCCCCCGAGTCAATAGCAACATGTTGTGGATCTGCAGCACATAGCAAACTATAGTATAGACATTCGCCTTTTGTGGAATCAACTAAGGTAATTGAAAATAACATTACTCAATTTTCTTCTAAAAATATTTGGAAAAATGACAAGCCATTCTACTAAGAGTTCCACGCACTGGGAGATAATTGAAGCAATTGTACCACATAAGCCCGCCTTCTTTGGCGAGAGTGGTACGTTGTCAACGAATAAAATAACCTCGCTTTCACACGCCCTTATAACGACGGTAAAAGTCGAACGTTCATTCAGCAGCTACCGTCGTTTACTTGACGAGAACAGGCGAAGTTTTAATCCAGAAAACCTGGAGAAATATTTCATCTCGTAACAAATAAAAATTCTTGTTTAATATTAATAATTGTTTTAACATTATAGTTTATATGGTTATGATAGTGTCAGGAGTCTACAGAAGACCGAGAGCCAATTGCGACTCGGACAAGCTCCTGCTCACTACGATAGCTCATGACCGAAGGCACGTCATCGTGGGTGACCTAAATGCGAACCACAGTTGGTGGCCGTTACATCACAAAGACACCATTTACGGTCATCCACCCAGGATTGCCGACCTTCCGTCATTTCGCTAACCCAGACAGAACCTCCACGCCAGACCTGCTCCTGACACAACAGCCACACCGGGTCACCGGATGCTCGGCCTTAGATTTCACCACCTCCGACCATCGGCCTGTTCTCTATGAACTAGAAGGCGACATGCCAGAGCCACCTGCTTCTAGGTACAGGTACGATGAGGCCAAATGGGACCTCTACAAGCATCTCATCAAGACCGAGTTGCCCACAATCACGCCCCTGAGACACACTTGGGACATAGATTACGCTATCTATCAGCTACAGGACGTCATCGATCGAGCTGCCGATGCATCGATCCCGAAATTTTCTCCGAAGCCCCCTTCTCTGAGAAAACCTCCGGATCACATCCTACAACTGATTAGACAGCGTAATAACATCAAGAACAGGTGGTTTAGGACCAAAAACAGGGACTTAAAACCGGTTTTAAATGCTCTCACAAACCAAGTTAAGTCCCTGATGGCCCAGTGGAAAAATTTGATTTGGGAAGATCGCCTCACCAGTCTCCACGGTGACCACAAGCAATTGTGGAAGCTTGTGAAGACCTGCAGGTCCAAAAAGAACGGTGTAAGGCTGGCCGTGAACGGGCAGTTCATTCCCACCACCGAACAAGCGGACATCTTGGCGGCCTATTATGAGGAAGTCAGTCGTGGCCAGGGACAGCCAATAGGAGCCCTCGACCACCCCTCCCCCACCCTCCCTACCACTACCGAAATCTACACCTCACACCGGCAATGCGCTGCATTCATTCGAAGAACGACCGGCAAGAAGGCCCCAGGTCAGGATTCCATCCAGAACATCCTACTCAAGCAGCTGCCGAGGAAAGGAATCTCATTCATAACGAACGTGTTGAACTCCTGCTTCAGGCTGCACTATTTCCCCCAGAACTGGAAGCACGCTGTAGTGGTCCCCCTTCTGAAACCAGCAAAAAGCGGTTATGAGCCATCTCATTACCGCCCCATCAGTCTGCTGACTCAACTCTCGAAGCTGTTCGAGAGAATCATCCACGTACATCTCTCCGGGCACTGCGAGTCACAAGAAGTCATCCCACCAGAGCAGACTGGTTTCAGCACAGGCTTAAGCGCGAACAACAACCTGGTGAGATTGCAACACCACGTCGCATCGAACGTCCGGAGCAACAGAGCTACCGCTATGATTTCTCTGGACTGTTCGAAAGCTTTCGACTCTGTGGACCACTACATCCTACTTCAACGTCTGAGGGAATACGAATTCTCGGATCAGCTGCAGAACCTGATAAGATCCTACCTTACAGGCAGAACTTTTTCGGTTCGTATAGGCACTACGTTTACGACCCGAAGAAACTACACTGCCGGTGTCCCCCAAGGATCGGTGCTAGGCCCTCTGCTGTTCAACATTTACACCGCCCACATCGTAGGAGCCTCGTACCCCAACTGCGAGGTATCCGCGTATGCAGACGATATAGGTGTTTACAGCACTAGCATCAATCCCTCCAGAGCCCTGAAATTCGCTGAGAGCGCTAGTCAACGGATCTCCGAGAAACTCGATGCCGTCCACATTCAAGTCAACCCGGCCAAGACGCAAGGAATTCTATTCAGTTACAAATCCGGAAAAAAGAAGCTCCCGAAATCCTTCGTCTTAGGCGGCAAAGAGTGCCCTGTAAGCAACAAGCTGTGCTACCTCGGGATTACCCTCGGTAGGCACTTGTCGTTCACAACTCATCTCGGCAAGAAATTAAAGAGTGTTAGGAAGAAATTCTTCAGCCTCGGACACCTACTTCACAGCCCGGCTTTATCGGTACGCCTCAAGCTGCTGATATACCAGAGCGTCCTAAGACCTGCTTTGATGTATGGGACCCCTCTCTTCAAGTATCTGACTCCTAACACTCTCCAAACGCTCCAGCAATTTCAGAACAGAGTTCTCCGCACCTCCCTCAAACATACCCCGTTCGACCGAATGAAGGCAGACGAGATGCATAAAAAATTTGAAGTGCTCACCATTCAAGATTTTATCAAGAGAAGGCACATCAAATTTTTTGACTCACTCAGACATAGCCACAACCCACTATTCTCCGACCTTCAACCACCACCAATGCCCGTCAGATGGAAGCACTGCTGGACCGCCGAAGCCTGGAGGATGATCGACGTCATTGAACCCGATGACTGAACGAACTACACCCAGCCGAGATATCGAGGCCGATCTCCCGGCCGACTCAACCGAAGCTACAAGACCCCATCTACCTGTTTAAGCAGGGTAGACCTTCCGGCCGAGTGGCCGACTTATTTCAGCCCCCTGCCGGGGCGGGCCAGGCTTGACCTGGCCGACAACAAACCATTGCCTAGGTACCCCTAGGCTCCACCCTCGGTAGACTCTCACTACCTTCCCGAATCCACCCGCCTCCTTCAGGCATTCCACACCCTATATCCTTCTCATACACCCTTCAAATGGGGGACTCCCCTTAGTGAAAGGCACTCATTAGCCCAAAATAATTTTCCCACATCCTAATTTATAAGTTTGAGAGCTAAGAAAAAAAAAAAAAAAAAAAAAAAAAAAAAAAAAAAAAAAAAATATGGTTTAATGTACCTACTTAGTTTAATGATTTTATTTCTATTTCGTATTTTTGTGAGTTATACGATGCCTCTTCTTGTTTTATCAATGTTTATACTTTATAAATACGATTCTATCTGCTCTAATTAGTAATAATTATGGCTTGAGATCTTTTTTAGATCTAAAAATTAATTTTTATGATCTATACCTTGGAAATTAAACAACTTGGTTAACATACAAGTTTTATTCTAGGAGGGTATCTTTCAAATAATTTTAGCGTAGTGGTTGGCTGGGTCTTGTATAAATATTATATCACATTTATTGTAGGATATTCAATATCTTATCTGAGAAAAACTATTTTTTGTGGAATTATATTCCACTTTTTTTTTACTACTACTTTAATACTTTTTTTGTAAATGTAAAACCTTTCCAAATGAGCTTAGAAGTATTGTATCTGTCCAAAATAAATATAAATGTAGACGTCACCTCGACATGGCAGTTATCTCTTCATGCCCGATGGTTTTCCGAACAGAAAGGTTACGTGTATTTTCAAAGAAATAAAAGAACTCAGCGGGAAAGATAACACATTTTTCCCACGAAGGCAGTCATGCGAAAGTAGAAAATCCAACTTATTCAAAGAACGAATTTTTGGTCCTGTCAGAATATTCGATAAAAAAAAAACACACAGTGAAACGATTCCGACTTTGAATTTTGAAGAAATTTCCCTCGGGGTAGATTTGCCAATCGCCACTGAAGTCATTCATTCACTGTTTGTTTCCGTCCGACAGCCAAACGGTTCCGCCCCGGGGGAGATCAAGGACCAATCTGAAGTTTCCTTTGACTGTTGTATCTGTTAATGAGTGGGGCTATCCTCAGAACGGCAGTCCACGATTGGCCGGACTCGTATTGGAGTTCCTTCTAAATATTAAGTTACTCCCAATTGAAGTTCATCAAGCTTGGCCAGACCCCAGGCAGTTAAAATGGTAGGATCCCCTAATTAATGGATTCTTTATTCTATCAAAGCAAGTGAAGAAGTGAAAAAGATAAAGAAGTAAGAAAAATCTTTTGTAAATAATTAATTATTAACCCGCTTAATTAACTCGGCCCTAGATATAGGCATTGAAGATCCGTCTCTCCCCTGTATTCTTTCTTGAAGTTGTAAAAGGAAATGAATCGACCTGTAATTGAGACATATATCCGTGATATCTCCGAACACTAAGTTCATTAAAAAACGTGCACTTTTCTCTTACTGGTGAAATTCATTAGGTCTCTAAACCTTTGACTTGAAATCTGTTTAAGATAATAACTTATATTTTTCCTTGAGATGGAGAAGCAATTGAATGCATTATACACTGTAGCGTATGTATATTGATTTTATTAGTTTGAATAGTCATTATTGCAGCTATTTAATGTTAATATTACATTTCAGCAAAAAATTAGTATGTGATATAAGATGAAAAGGTCCCATCATACCCGGGAACTGCCAAAGAAAGTCCATGTCCAACGAGTTCTATGCGCTAAAAAAGTTTACTTTACTTTAGTGTACACTGGCTGTTAAGCTGAATAAATATGATCTAGTTTGTTACAGGAAAATGTCAGTCAACAGAAAAAGAAATTAGAAATATATACCGATAGGCTTAAAAAAACAAGCAGGCTGTAGATCCTTATAGTGCTTTGTGGTAGCAGAAATTGATTAGGGTTGAATAATAAAACTGGTAAGAATCGACAATATTCATTGTGCCATCATGCGAAGATCAATCATTCCCAGCTATTTGAATAGTATTAATGAACAAATAAAGAAGATATTATTCACGTTTCAATTATGGGTCACACACTTCATGAATATATCATTTTTTTTTAAATATTTTTAAAGATTTGTTGGTTTCTCACCAGATTTTTTTTTTACGTAAAAATGGGCCTTACAAGGAAAACACTGAATTTAGTTGATTCATAAAACTAACAATCATACCAATTCAAATAAATATTATATTCACATATAGCGCAGAGCTGGCTCGGCTCAATGAGGGCTCGTTATTAGCCATTAAAAGCAATTTATTATTGCCAATGTTCGTTAGCATGAGATAATCGGTAAGTTTTAGGCAGTTACAATACTAATCATCAGTTTGTTTAGTGTATGGTAAATAAACCAAAGATGTATATTAAAAAAAAATTAAATTCTAACTGAACTATACACAAAGGCAATATATAAATATTTCTGGTACAATGTAGTTTGTTGTACGTAGTCAATGCCTTCAGGAGGTAATGGTTGTTAATTCGACTCCACTGAAAAATAGGTCACACTTCATCTCTTGAACAGCACAGATGTGAAATAGTTTGATACATTGAGTTGGCATTTTAAAACTAAAGAAAAAAAGGATTTATCTATTTCGTTTTAGGCCATTTGTTGTTTCTACCCTATCCGAAGATCACTTTATAATACGGTATTAATTTATTCATTTTTGCTACTGAGTAAAAGGCTTAGTTTCAACAATTTAAATAAAGCCATTAAATTAAATCGAGTCGCGTTTTGACTCTATGCGGTCCGAATCCTCTTCGACATTACATATGTGCACGATGCCCTTTGGTGACAGTCCAGATCTATTTTCCATTAACTCAAAACCACAAAGACCAAAGCCAACGCCAGCTCCTGTCACTGTAAATTGTGCGTTGGTGGAATGTCACCAAAGCCAACCCAAATACCGGACCCTTCAAAACAATATAGCGTCAATAGATTTCTGACAGAATGTTCTCCACTCGAGTTGAAGTAGCTTTGATGTCATATGCGAGTAGCTATTATTAGATCCAACAGTTATTTCAGAAATATATTATAAACCTTTTCACCTCCCTACTACCGTTCAGAGGACAAAACTGTGGTTCATCGCCTGACCGTGTAAAGTCTGATGCCGCAGCGTGTACACTCGAACAAAGTGCTACCATTGTGTTGATAATCATTATTATGAACTGTTATTTTTTTGTAGCTTTTAGCAAGTTGCTTCAGCAGTTTTTCTTCCCAAAGAATGAGTATCACAGTTTTTTTTTTCTTAAAGATTGTACTTAAGAATATAAAGGAAGTTCTAAAATCATAAAAAAAAAAACCCACAAACTCCCAGGAATAATTCAGCAACAAACCGTCGAGTAAGCAAATCTGTTCGATTGTGGCATGAAAACAATGATGAGATTCCCTCTGGAACTTGATTATTCAAAAACTTTATTATGATAATAATCTGCCTTATTGGACAATAAGTAATTGTGATCAATAGTCTCATTTATACCATATTTACGTTTCTTCATTCACATAGTATTTACAAATAGCCTGTAGAACGCTAAAGAGAAAGTGGAGTCTGAAAGTCCTCCACGCTCCTCCTTTAGAGGAGTCACCGTAAGCAAGCTAGTAGAGGTTTTACAAGAGTGCGAGAGCCACATACGCACAGGACATGATTGGCTAAACTGAACTCCCACTGCTAAGACTCTCACTGTCACGTATTTTTAGCAGGCCACGAGGCCACAGCCGTTTTTGTCCCCGACGAGGATTATAGGGATGAGTGACGCAGTGTATGGACTGTGCTAGGGGATTATGGTTTTTGGATGGGTTACTATGGAATTTCATGAACTTGGAGTTCAAGAATGTAGGTTATATCAAGATCTTTATGAAGGGTTTTGTTGTTGGCGTAATAAGGTACGTTTACTATTGTTCTCAGGACTTTTGATTGAAAGAATTGGATACACTTGATGTTTGACTTTTTTGCTGTCCCCCATAGCTCTATTCCGTATGTCCAGATTGGCTTAAGTATAACTTTGTGGATTATTAATTTATTTTCTATTGAGAAATGGGATATCCTTCGAATTAGTCTGTACAGTTGTCTAAAGCGTCTGTTTGGTTCTTGCCTTTTATCCGCGTGTGTGTGTTCCATGTCAGACTTTTTTCGAGATGGAAGCTTAAATACCGCACTGTCTCGGGTACAGGAAGAGGAATGGAATTAAAAAATACTAGCGGGCATGTGGAAATTAGAGTTTTTTTTCTCTAAAAACTATATTTATTGAAGTTATTGTATTCTTTTTGAGACGTTGCTTGCTTGACAATATCTACCGGCAGATAATTACTTTAGCACGACTAGCAAATACAATGTATATAACTCATATAGTAAGACAGCCACACCGCACCCCATAGAACAATCGGTGAAGAACATCACTTGTTCAGTGGCTGTGGTTGGACCTACGCCAAGCCACAGAAGTTCTACCTTTTGCCCTTGGCATTAAAATGTTAGTTCTATGTGGTTGAGATAATGGCCTCTCAAAGGGAACTGCTGCTACATACTCGTCGTTGAATACACCCCATAGATTACAGAACGCGGTTTTTAAAAAATATATAAGAGTAAAGTCACTTGTCACACTGTGGAGGATTGATGAAAAAACTTTTCAATGTAAAAAAAAGGGAAGGAAAATAAGTGCGAGGTAGCCATATGCTTTAGAAGTAAAACTTGCCAAATTAATAAATTCAATTCAATTGTCCATTACTTTTCGTTATAGATGTTATTGTTCTATCAGTGAGCCTAACTTTAACTATCTATTAATGGTTAAAAATTAATTACCAATCTCAAAGGGAAAGGATAAGTTTTCAAGCAGGCACTGGGCATTTGTCTCTCGTCTTTCTGATTATTCTAGATAGTGAATAGTGGTGGTCAAAATTAATCAATCGATCTAAAATTTTAAAGGTATTTTTAACTACCGTTTCGAAAATGCTAAATGGTAAAAAACAGCTTAGAAAGTGAAGTATTTGGCTAGAGCTTGGATGGATGGAATGTTGAGGTCGGTGTGACGGGTACGGTTATTGTCGTAGAAGGGATGCATTGGCTACTTAATGGAGGATTCTGGATTGCACTGACTGGTGAAGAATATTGTAGGGCTTAGCTACCCCACCCCCAACAGTATTCTATTCCGTAGGTCTAGGTAGGTTGGAGTATATTTGCGTAGATCATTCTCTTGTTATCCATTGTTATTTTAGAAAGGTTGACAATGACTATGAGGTGAACAAGTAGTTTGAATCATCTGTTAGTTTCTTATCTTTTGAACGTGATATGAGGGCGCCAACTGATTCACTTTTCTAATATAAGTCCCGGGTTTAACAATAATGGATTGACTTAAAAGCAAAACTGAAGGACGGAATAAGCGATGGACGGCGAAGGTGATACAAAAGGGACATATCAGCATTCACTTTGAATATATCATACATACATCTTACATACCACTTCGATGAGACACGTGCTCAACCAAAACACTAGGTATTTTCGACAACGTGTGTTAATTTACTTTGACCTAAGACATACATGGAGAACAAACAAACGCCTGAAAAGGCGATAGTCTCTCTCATTAGACAACAAACTTAATTTAACTTAATTAAATTGTTATACAAATTTAGTATTCAGTTATATTTAGTACTTGTTGTTTAATTATTTACATACCTCTTACCTATTCCATTTTTGAGCAGAGAGGCGAGATAATTAACCGAGAGCCATGCTTGTTCAGATAGCATTTAGATATTTCAACCCAGTATTTTTTTTCCTCCTCTAATAAAATGAGTTCAGTCGATGACACTTTGAGTTAACTACTATAACCTATAAGGTGATGCTTCCCGTGCCAGATCAAAGCTCACTCGAAATGTAGGCATAAAGTCATTCCAATCAAACAGAATCCGTTTGAAGAAATGATATTGTAGGGTCTTGCAGTGTAATTACTGTCGGGTCGTCACTAGGGGGGTGCCTGGCCACCCTAGCCCTGGTGACAAGTGAGGATTGTTTGAATTTATAACCTGGGCAATAGTTCCATGACGGCGTTACTATCTGACTCCATTTTTGATAGGTATGTGCCCCGACAATGCACTATGTTCAAGAGAAGAGGTACAGAGGTTTTTCATAAAGAATTAGTCAAGTTTTCAGGGTTCGAACGGAAACCAAGCATCAACGGGTAAAGGTCACGAGAGACTAATTAACAGGGCTAGGACCCCACTTTAAGTACCCTCTCCCCTTGCCTACTGGGAGGGCCGGCAAGGGTTGCCTAGGCCTGCGGTTGGGGTTCCCACACATGTGGTGATGTACCCGCGGCCGACGCCTAATTACCCGGCCAGCCCTGTCCCCTGGAGGGTAAAGAGGCTGCAAAAGGGTTGTTTATGATTATGACCTGCGGGTACCCTCACTCATATGGTGAAGTACCTGTGACTGACAGCTGGTGACCCTTTTCGTGTGACTTGCTTGGTCCCCACCTTTTATTGCTTACCACATTTACAATGATTTATATTTGTTCATGTTTTTTTACGTTTACTTACAATATATATGCAATAAAGTATAGGGTGATTTATCTTATGTAGTTAGCGGTCGCTACACCACAAACATTGCATATTATATATTATAAACCGCAAATTATTTAGGTAGTGTTTACAAATCAATTTGTTCTGGTGTGAAATTTTATTGAGTTCAGTTATGGGTTAAGCTACTTACTAGTTTTGTACTTTTCTCCGGATTATCCGTTCGATATGATTCATAAAGACATTTCTCAAAATCACTTTCAGGGTTATAAATAAACCCGCAGCACAACACCCCTGGAATAAGTAGGAGCTAAATAGTCACCATTATTGTATTTTGGTGCGGGCGTAAGTACCATTGTTGGTTCTTAGTGTTATATCCTGACTTTAAAATCGATTTTCCCGACAGGATTAACTGGTTTATTTGAGTAACCAATTTATTCTTGTAATCTGGAGTAACATTGTCTGTAAAAAAAAACCTCGGGTGAGCTGTGGACCAAACCCGAGTATCCTCAGAAAGAAGAGAGAATTCTTACGGTTAAAAATCTTTTCAGTAATAAAATTATAGGGAGGTTTGATTGCCGTGATGGTATGTAGTGTAACGTTGTAATGAAATAACCCACTTCACCACCTTTGGTAGAAGCCGTGCCTGTGATACCCTTCCGGAGATCACCGGTAAGCCCTCGACCTATTGGGCGATATCGCTAACACGTGGATACAATTTCCAATCAAAGCTTCATTTACATAATACCGGCTACGACCCGCCCTAAGGACCTTAAAACAACGTGGTGCCTTTATTATTTATAGAGTCACAGTAGACATTTCCAATATATGCTCTATTAAATAATAAATTAATAACAGTTCTTATCTGGTCATAATAGTTTGTATAAGCTACGTTATTGTCACGAGTGTTTGAAAATAGTCATCAACGTTATCAGAAAACGTTTTTGTATTTTTACTCACTCTACTTTGTCGTGGCCGCTTTTCACCGAAATAATTTATATTTTCTTCCCGGCGATAAGAACAAATAGAAATTTAAAGATATTCCAAAGACTAAACTTAGAAAAGAGATGATCATAGCCAGAAGGAAATCATTCAAGATAACAGCCCTGGGCCAGATTGATAACAATTGTTTGTAACCATTTAACCATTTTTTATTTTGTGTTTTTGATGATTTTTTTCTATACAAAAAATGAACTCTAATCAGTCATACGAGTATATCTTCCATTCTGTTCGATGTCCTTTTGCCATCTTTCTGGTAACTTATGATCCCGCGCTGTCGGGACGTCACTAGGGGGGTGCCTGGTCACCCTAACCCTGGTGACAAGGGCGGATTGTTCGAGTTTATAATCTGGACAATCGTTTCATGACGGTGTTACTATCTGACTCCATTTTTGATATGCATGTGCCCCGACAATATACTATGTTCAAGAGAAGAGGTACAGAGGTTTGTCATAAAGAATTAGTCAAGTTTTCAGAGTTCGAACGGAAACCAAGCATCAACGAGTAAAGGTCACGAGAGACTAATTAACAGGGCCAGGAGCCCTGGCTTAAGTACTCTCTCTGGGAGGGCTGCAAGGGCCTAGGCCGGCGGTTGGGTTTCCACACATGTGGTGATGAACGCCGCCTGATTACCCGACCCCTAGAGGGTAGAGGCTGCAAAAGGGTTGTTCATGTTTATGACTGACAGCTAGTGACCCTTCTCGTATTACTTGCTTGGCCCCCATATTTTATTGCTTAACACATTTACAATGATTTATATTTGTTCATGTTATTTACATTTGGTCTATAATACATTTAGTTCATGTTATTTACTCTTGCTTACAATATATATGCAATAGAGTATAGGGTGATTTATCTTATGCAGTTAGTGGTCGCTACACGCGCTTATAGAACTTATGTTCCTAATCAGAAAAAAACTTAACCAAGTGCAATTTGAGGTCATCATTACTACTGAAGTTTACAAAACTTCGAAATAAATGATAATCAGATGGTGCATGGTTGGAGCTGTATGGATGATGCGACATCACTTCCCAACCAAGCACTAATAGTTTCGTACGTGTTGCTATGAGGCCTCGCATTGTCTTGGCAGAACCCAAATATCGAGCTTCTTAACAAGTCCAAGACGTCTTCTACGATTTTCAATTGTTGTGTGTGATACATTTCTTTCTATAGTTACCTAAAGGTGTCGACTGCCAAATCTCAACAAAAAAAAGTTCTAACATTGACAAAAGAACACCGATACAAACTGCTACTGGTGCAAACCGAAATCACTTTCTTGCCGACTGAATATATAATAGCTAACAATAATCGAAAGAAATCGGTTGGTAACTTGTGTATATTTGTCCCAGACAATATCCATATGATTACAGTATATATCAGCAGATTAAAGGCCACGCTAATTGTTCGAGAGTGTGGAGGGATAATATCCTCAGATGGTCGGATACTTTTAGAATAGAATGGAAAAACATGTATGACAAGTAAAAATACAATATAAAAAATTAAACATAAAAAAAAAAAAAAACAATGTAAAATAAAGTGAGATTCTCTGTAAGAAAAAATAATCATAACATAAGATCATGACTTCATCACATATTTTATTATTGTTTTATATTACATTATTAACATGGGGCCTTGAACTCTTTCACTTTGCGATATCTTCTTGAATTTTTTCTTACCATTTTACAACTGTTATCTTAAATAGCTCCTGCTGAGACTCGTGTTTTATTGTATATTCAAGCTACCCTTAAAACTCTTTCGGGGATGCATACGGGTTTGTATGTTTTTTGGCAATTCGTTATGAGATTTTGAAGAAATGAGTCGATAAACATCACTGTTGTGGTGTAAGTATGTTAGAAAATGTGGCTGATAAGAAGATTATGGAGCTTGGCTGCGAATAAGAACATCTAAGGATCCTAAGATGAAGGGTGGTGGGGGCCAGTTAAAGTCCCAAGTTGGCGTCAGAGTACTTAGGACAAGCCCCCTCAAGTTCTAGGGCCGTTCCAACTTGGGACAGCTCTGGGTGAGGTTTTTGGCCTATATGTCATCCAGACTTATGGCTCATTAGGAAGGAAAAATCCGTAGGACAGTAATTGTGAAGGCTAAAGGACGGAGGGCTGTACTTTGGCACGTCCGCTAATGGCTTGTTATTAGAGAACTTATGTTCCCCGACCATTTATTACAAGCATTTATTACTACAGGGTGAAGTGGCCATTTCACAACTGGCTCTCCTTATCCTGATGGGAGTTTCATATTTTTTAAGTGTCTCTCTGATTTAGCGCCATACTGTTTATCGCGCATACCAAAGTCTACGTTGAATTCTACTCATAATATTTCAAATGACACAAAAAAAATTATCTGCTATCAAAAAATGATGTGACTTGAGGAAAACTTAGAACCAGTTTTTTTCAACTAATAAATTCCCAAATGATTGGAGGTAGCAGTTAATAATTTTTGAAAAGGCGTGTTACGATAAGCTTGTGTTTTTTTTTAGCCTTACAATCAAGTTCTTGCTATATATCTCACAGAACCGCAAATTTTTTCAATATTTTCTTTAATTCCTTCTGGAACCTATTGCCATGGTTGAAGGCCATAATGTGCATCAAACAATGATAGGGCCTGTGGTAGTGACGGTAGTGGTAGAGCATGGTAGTGATACCTATGAGCCAAGAATATTAAAAACCGATTCCGTAAGTGACAAAAAGAGAAAGTTGAGACCATATATTGTTTCTTGTGAGATAGGTTATTGACGAATCAGATAAAAACCTGTACCTTCTTGCATAGGAGCTAGATATCGCAGTTTTGATTAAGATTTCTGTCTTCTTAGTAAGACCGAAGACTGTAATGGCCAAAGGAAATCGAGGCTGATTTGAACCAAGCTAATAGAGGAACAAAGTGACAACGGTCTTGCATAGATTGTGAGTAAATTATTTAAATTTATATTTATTTGAAAAATTCACAAATAAGTTAGTGTTTTTATTAACTGACATACTAGGTGTGTGATTGGTTGAACATAGAACCAGGTTAGCTTATCACGAAAATGACGGTGTAAGAGTCGAAAGGGTTGTACAAACTGAAAAGGATTAGGGTGGTCTTTAGGCATCCCTACCTAACTTATGGTGTCTCTTAGTATGCAATTTTTAACTAAATCAAAGTAAAGATTATATCCAGTTTTTAATGGTTTTAATTAAATAGTAAGTAAGCTTTTATTTCCAGTGATTTTTAAATTGTCAGTAGAGGTATTTTTACTGCAATATATTTTCGTCATTGTAAAGGTTAAACTTTACATACTCACTTGACTGACAATGCAGCTAAAAGTCTCCAACAATTTCAGGATGGGGGTCGTGAGAAAAGTGGTCCGACATACCTCTCTCGAGAGGTCAAAGAACGCCGACCTGCATCCGTTGCTTGGTGTGCCATCGGTGGATGAGTTCATCCACCAGACGCAAATAAATTTTTTTGACTCGTTACAGCACATCAAAAATATGGTGGTTAACACTATACCACCACTCTTCTCACATCGATGGCAACAGCCTGTCGGGGAAAATTAGGTTAAGATTTAGTTTAAGTTTTTATAGTTAGATTTAAGTTAGTTTTAAGTTTATTATAAATAAGGTGAGCCCCATTACTTTTAATAAATTCTGTCCAAGAATATATAATGTACATCATTATACATTTGTACAATGCAGATCACTATTTGTGTACTAGAATTCGTATAAATTTAGCCAAGCTACAGGAAATACAATGAAGCAATTGTAAATAAATTAGTTTGTAGAATCTGTATTTTAACATATATAAATTTATAACAAGGGGATTTTTTCGGACTTAGGTATGCATTCATGGTGGAATACAGCCTGTGAGCATGTTACAGAACGCCCGCTACCTTTGTCATATTCCTTCGTGCATCTAGGGTACAGTGGACCGATGGCTATTGACTACGCAGTGTCTGTCCTTGGAATGTTGCTCTTCGAAGTTGGTCCTTTAAGTCCATGTCTAAACCGGGTCGATAATAATATAAATATCGACCCTATTCTTCATTTTATAGTGTCGACTGTTAAGTAAAAATGTGTTTATACGTGTCTCGACAATTTATTATGAGGATGGAATACTTGTGAAGAGACCTATATATATTTTTTCTGTTATTATATTATATTCTTCTCACAATTAGCAACTATTGATGTACTCAAGATTATTTATATGTCGAAATTCATATCGTGTAGCAAAATATTAAGCAAAAGTACTTAATGGATTCAACAATGATGTAATATTAATAATTCTTAGTTAATAAATAACCTGTAACTGTTTCAAGCAATAACAGCTGTGCCATATAAATACAGAGAAGTATGAGGTAGCTGGTCTCGCCATACGTTGAGTATAAAAAAAAACATATTAAAATAAAACATTTGATTCTTTAGTAAGTCTTCGCTTTTAGGCGTACTTTTAAGTGTCAAGCAAAGTTGTTTTGGCTTTTAACCAAAAATATTAACGAGGCCATATAAACTGAAGTTCTAATAACTGCTTAAAATGCTACTTAATTGCATGTACTCACAATTAAATTTGATATAGGTTTTCCTGAGTTCTAGCAATATTTTTTAACCTTAGTCAAATGAATAATAAAGTAGACTTTATTTTACTTACATAGTACCCAAGTTGCGATTTTGTTTCCTAAATTGAGAATAACATGACATCGTGAATTTTGTCAATGCAATCAAACAAAAAAGACAGACTTACTAACTAAAGTCTGGGTCATGTTCGTATCGTCTGGATGCCAATTGCATATCTTTGCATTAGTAATTCTTTATTTGGTAACCAAAAGCCATAATTACTGTTCCATCCACAGAAAATGTTTTGATCAAATACAACATTAAAAAAGTATACTGAACATGTATATATATAACATATAACATATAACATATAACATATAACATGTATATATATATTGTAAATAGGAAATGGATAGATAGGAAATATATGGGAAACAAATTAGTTTAATTCAAAATTATTATTGCCTTATAAAAGGCAGATTGTAATTATTGCACAATAAAGGAATTAACAAGTAACAAGTAAAATTCAAAATTAAAAAAAGTTTAATTATCATTGCTAGAGACTTTTATACTTTTTTTGTTATAATTTCTTAAGACATTTTCTAGGCAAAAAAAAATGTTAAGAGATTATAGTGTTGAGTTGAGTATTATATTAAGCGCATGGAGAGATTGCCAAGAACATTTTATGTTCGGTTGAGAAGTAAGGCACCCTCACCTCAAAAACCTCACTTTACCGGAACGGTTTTTCCTTTTCTTTTTAGCTAACAAAAAGCTTTCACTTAGTATAAAATAATAATTTAAAACTTTGAGAAAAGTTCTTCAACCTTTAGGAAACTCCTCTTGTATGGTTAATAAAACTTGAGGTTTTGATTTTGTGTGACCTAGGCACTTGACTTCTTAGCACTCGAAGGATTTCTGGCTATATTTGAACTAGTTAAATAAATTTCTAAAGCTCTTGAGGATCAATAGCTAAATTGGTTTTGTCTAAAAAATTATAATTGCATTTTTGTTTTTCATCGACCTAAGCCGATCTCGAATAAAACGCTCACTCAAGTCTCAACTGTTTTTACTCTTACATCTTATCCACCTATTTGCGAAATTTACCAAAGTGGATCCTGAAGGCATAGGTATACTGATAGTCCAAAGGTCAGTTTCTCTCCTCGAAATTGTTTTCTAGATCAAACACTTTTTTTTTTAATTTGAGTAACATTGTTAAAATATTCGGTATTATTTTCATTTTTGTTCTGATCTGACGTCAATTAGGTCATAGGTCAATGTAGGAAACTCTCCTAAGACCATTTCCCACAGACAGCTTTTTACGAATATCGTTTGCGCACCTGCTTATAACAGTATAAGCCTCGCAGAATGGATATCGAATTGTGTCGGACTATCCTAACTTTTGTTCAGCATAATCTTGAAAATCTATGTATGCATAAAGAAGTGCACGTAAGGGAGTATTATAGTATAAGCTAAAACACGCATACTTTACCACACAAAGTACAATATACTTTTTAGAATTCTAATTAGCAATGTGGGCTAACTTTTCTGTGTGGGATAGACGACGGTCTATTGCAATATTGCTAAATTGGTTGGTTGAAGCTAGCAGACAAGCGAGGAAAAGTTAGTACTTCTGTATTGTTTCGTACTAATCAGGTTTCACTGTCTTTATTTGACAGTTCGTAATGAGCACTTCTTAATTATGTAGTAGTCTACAATCAAGCTAGAGATCTGCAATATAGTCTAAAAGAGTTAGAACATTCAGTAGACTTGATTGAGTTGAGTTCAATCCCAGGCCTAATTAAATTCCACTATTAGAGACAAAGTGGACAAAGACGAACTTAGAAGTGGAATATTTCTGCCATTTCCCTCAATAACTCAAGTCTTACTTGAAACTCAGTCAATTTCATAACGTTGCTAAAACAATTTTATTGATATTTTCAATGACGTTTTATTTTAATAATATTTCCCTAAACCCCAGCCAATTATACTTTATGATTATTAATTGGGACCTCTACATCTTTGATTTGATAACCTAATTAATATTAAAAGAAATTGGTTAGTTCTTTTCAATTACAATTAATTAATTATTAATTTTCCTACGGAATTGATCACAATGCTGATTTTATTTTTAACATCTCTTGAACCAAAGCAAAAATATTATGCTAAATATAATTCTATTTAAAAATCTGTTGCTGGGGAAAAATTAAAAATAAAGTTTTAAGAAATGTTTGTGCCTATAGTGCCACAAATCATAAAACAAATAGCAAATCGTTAATGAGGTCTTCGAAATCTTTGATTAAAATTCATTTTCGACTTAGAGTAGTAGAGATTTGACTAGATTTAAGTTTTAATACTAACAAAATAATTCATGACATTTACTCATATCTCATTTGCAAAACTAAAACATATATAAACTTACGATTTGGTTGCCCACCATTATACAACAGGTACATACACATTCTGCCACATTGCCTCTCCCACTCCCATCGGAATTCCCCCGGCTAGATACCTCTAAGCAGTGGAGCACCCACTGCCGCTCTCTCCGACCACAGCATCTGGCGAAGACCAGAGAGGAAGCATGAGAGCCACAGACGACGAGGGCATGAGTGCGGTTGGTGTCAAGTGGTAGGATTATGTGGAATACTTTTCTATTTACAACAGATCTTGAGGCCACCGCAGTTTTAGGCGATGTTGCGGATTGTAAGGAAATGCGTAACTGAATAAGGAGTTGATTTGGATAAGCGGAAAGATTTTTATCGGATTAAAAAAATCTTGAGGACATAAGGTCAAGAATAGTTGGCACATGGACATCACTGTAAAGGGATGGGATGACCTCGTAATGTATAAGGGAGGAGTTACTGTAGTTCTGAGGATTGGATGTTTGGATTCGTTGGATGTTTGAAGGTTTGGTTGGCCTTTTTAGTAACAGTTGGCACATGGACATCACTGTGAAGGGATGGGATGACCTCGTAATGTATAAGGGAGGAGTTACTGTAGTTCTGAGGATTGGATGTTTGGATTCGTTGGATGTTTGAAGGTTTGGTTGGCCCTTTTAGTAACAGTTGGCACATGGACATCACTGTAAAGGGATGGGATGACCTCGTAATGTATAAGGGAGGAGTTACTGTAGTTCTGAGGATTGGATGTTTGGATTCGTTGGATGTTTGAAGGTTTGGTTGGCCCTTTTAGTAACAGTTGGCACATGGACATCACTGTAAAGGGATGGGATGACCTCGTAATGTATAAGGGAGGAGTTACTGTAGTTCTGAGGATTGGATGTTTGGATTCGTTGGATGTTTGAATGTTTGGTTGGCCCTTTTAGTAACAGTTGGCACATGGACATCACTGTAAAGGGATGGGATGACCTCGTAATGTATAAGGGAGGAGTTGCTGTAGTTCTGAGGATTGGATGTTTGGATTCGTTGGATGTTTGAAGGTTTGGTTGGCCCTTTTAGTAACAGTTCGTACGCGTGCAGTTTGTTTTCTAGCCTGAGGTTAGAGTTTCTGTGAAGTAGTCTGTATATCTGATCAAACCTGTTTAATTATTGCCTCTAAAGTCTTGCAAGAGGGTGCCCTAGTCGGCCTTTTGTCTAAAAGAGTAGGTATCTAACAGTATCAGACATGTTAAGCGGTATTAAATTGAATTTTACGGATGGATAGGATTCTAGTCAAATACTAAAAAGTGTGAACGCAGGGATAACAAAAAAACAACGGATTTTGCTAAAAAAAAAAAGAAGACATTCCTGAGCATTGTTCCGTTTAAAAAAATGTCGAGTAAGTTCAGATTAGACAATTCGTATATCATTTCAACCAAAATAGGTTACAACATTTTTTTTAATGAATAAACCGGAAATATAAAAAACTGGAGAAATACAACAAATATTAAAATTGTAAATACACGAAAAATCTCGTTCTTTGACTAATAGCTTAAAACTACTATAAAGCGTTGCAAAAACCATACAATCCAACTTTAGAGGGCTGGTGTAGAGATAAATCGAACCCGGATCTTCATAGCTAAAAGTCAGTCGGGATAAACATATGCCAACGATCGCGATATTATTTACACTTTCATTGGCAGGAAGGTGGGTTGTATATATCCACCCACCCAATTTCGCATTCAAATCACGTTCCTGGTGATGAAAACGTGTTTCCTGTGAAAGATTTATTAAAAACCATATATATTACATTGATGGAATAGCAGCTCTCTGAAATTGTTATCGTTGCATTCACTTCCATATTCGTGGACAAAAACCTCGTGTTTCTACCGGTGCAAAAAGGTAATTTTTCTCATTCTGGAGAAAAATTAGTACCCGTGGAGAAGTACTTAAGACTAAAAACACGCGATGTGCTCTTAACGGTATGATTGTTTAAAACATTCCATATATTTTACATCTGAACAATATATTGTTATGATATTTTAATGTTATGATTTTTGATTGTGCTTTTGAAATAAACTCGGAATTAGCGAGCGTTGAAGAACGTAATAACGATCCGTGGTTCATGCCTATGAAAGTATGAACGTTGTTATTGGCGTTATAATAAAAGTAATATCAATAATTAATATAAACATTTATTATATAAACTACATAAATTAAGCAGAGTATAAATATCCGAAACAACTGGCATTGAATAACCAGTTGAAATATCAATAAGGCAGCGGAGAGAGGCAAGATATAGGAACGCCGAGAAGCACGCAACTCACTCTTTCATCGGAGACCGAGGGGACGTGACCTAACCAGCAACCCACGCTAGGTCAGCCCTTTTCACTTTCACCCGGCACGAGAACAAAGGACGCTCAAGTAAGATGATCCGGATTACGCGATGCAGCTTAGAGGAAGACAATCCGAATCACGCAATAGAAGACGACCATCGAAGAAAGCAACACAAAGAAACACTGGCCAGTATAAATACATAAATTTAGTTTTAACAGTATTATTTATTACGTACGTATTTTATTTGTATATCAATTTTTAAATCAATGTGTGTAAATGAACCATTATTCGTTTTGCCAGAAGTTTCCTATATTTTATTAACAGAACCTTGAGATAACGTAAAAGTTAAATATAAAGTTATAAATTATATGAAAAGAATATATAATTTAAATATATATAAATAATAAATATTTGAATAATATGTTTTGTTCAAAATTACACCCAAAAAAAAAAGATACTTTATTCTTGAGCACTGTCCCCTATGAATACAAATCAGGAAATAGTAAAAAATTCTAGCTGACAAAAACATAATTATAACTTTACAATGACGCGATCGGCTTATAAATAATAAAGGATGTTAATTTGAAACATCACAAGTTTATCATATTGAGTAATAATATGTCAGATTTGTAAGGCCTTTGATGAACTGTCGATAACAACAAAAAAAAATCTCTGTGCCCTAAACTTCGAACTTTAAATGTTTTAAAATTGTTTATTTGTGCCTTGTGAATGTTAAAAGTAAGTGAAAGGTGGAAAAACTCAATCGGCTGGTGTAATTAAAAAATATTAAAATGGGATAGCCTTTATATGTTTAATATATATTTGTTCATACTTTTTTTTATCCAGCACAAAAGTGTTATGGAATCTACTTTTAAATTTCAAATAGTTCTTTTACGACCATTATTGCAATTACATTTTGGCGGCCGAGGAAGGGATCATCACTTCAAAATTATATTATCTCCTTTGGGATCGGCACTAAAATAAAACAATCCATTCGTAGCTACTCTTTGGCCGGTATAATTTATATTTATTGTAATTTGAAAATCTCTCTTTATTGGAACATCGGATTCAATCAAAGACAAGGAAAGGAAGGCGTTGACGTCAGAGCGTTTTAAGCTTCTCTCTATTCAAAGTACTTTGCATACGTTTCCAACTTAATCTATCTGATGACGCAGGCCCCCCACATATGCAAAGGGCCTTCAAACAAGACTTCTTCCCGAGACTCCTAACTTTTAATAATAGCAGTAGGGTCTGATTAGAGTGAGAATGAACAGTCCTAGTATGAATAGAGGCTGGATGGAAGAA
Organism: Acanthosoma haemorrhoidale; assembly: GCA_930367205.1. NCBI lineage: Eukaryota > Metazoa > Arthropoda > Insecta > Hemiptera > Acanthosomatidae > Acanthosoma > Acanthosoma haemorrhoidale. The sequence continues at coordinate 32,493,111 of OV884013.1, read as the reverse complement.
AGGAAGTGGAATAGAAAACCAAACGACAAAAGTCTAATTACCAGGTGCGGAGTGGCTGTTAATTGAATTTATAAAAGTGATGGGGGTGGCGCAAGTGAGTCCGCTCATTTCGCACCACCAGCTCAAGGCGCTTTTATGTCCGCTTAGGAAATTTTATTCGTGCTCTTTTATTAGCGTTTTGTTATTTTTGTTTTTAAACCCGTCTGTCTGTATGAAGGTACTGATCTATGCAAGCCTTCTGCTCAAGCAAGATAAAGGGAATTTTAAATGGACATCCAATATGATATTAGCAAGAATTGACAAACATGGTCATCTCTATACAGCATTAGTAATGACATTAATTATTACTTTGTGTTAAAATTAATCTATAATTTTGAGTAGGGCATCAAATTAAAGATTTGATCATTAAACTGTCTGATCTACTTTTCGTCCACAAATTTCATTCAACCAGGGATTTTTTTTTGGCATTGGAATAATATTTCGCGTGTTACTTCTAATTAATGCACTAATGGTCTTAATGTAATAAAACATATACGTGAAAAATAATTAGAATAAGTAATTAATTTTGGTGTCTTTCGTAGATTAACTAGCCCAGAATCTAACTTTAATTCTTAATAACTGGACCAAAGAACGTAAATAAAACTCGTTATCACCCATAATCTGATATAGGCACTGAATTAATCATACTTTAGGAAAAATAATTCAATATAACAGTCGGGATAAAACTAGTCAGATTTATCTGGCTCGATGGTAGGATCTGTCAAATCTTTTTCCGGCCTTACAAACTTCAACCTGATAAATCTGTCCGTGCTTGCGAAACTGTTTCTTCGGGTGGGGAATATATTGGTTACTGTATTTTTGTTTACATTTTAAACGATATCGTTATCAATTAAAATCGATTTTTTAATTATTAAAGGGAAATGTAGCAGCAAAAAATTCAGTTAATAAAATAATTAGTTAAATATTTCTTTATTTAAAAGTAATGAATTAATAATTAACACTTATTTATTTTATTTTATTTTTTTGGTATCAAGTAAACCATTGATCTAAACTATAATTTCACCAAATGAAATTAGGATTACAAATACAGATTTATTTGATGACTGCGTAATTATAGTTCACCTTTTCCCCGACACACAATACCTATGATTAACCAGGAAGTCAAGATCGTTAATTGCACAACCCACTCAATATGTTTAAAAATATTTATTGACGTACATTTTTAGTATTATCGTGTTATTAGTTGAAACTACCATCCTCAGTTCCCCTCAACATGATACAATCGATCTAAAATTCTAAAGGTGAACAGCACCTCTTGGTTTTTGATTGAGGTACAATAAAAAGAAGAGTCAAAACGAAAATAAAAAATGATATAAAAACAAATCAGATAGCACGATCGCATTGGCCACCAATAAAAAACGAAATAAAATAAAATTCAACAGGTTCACTTAATTAATTGCTCAATTATTGTATTTCCTCAAAACTGCACCCAGTTGAAATTAATTGCCTTCATTAGAGCTTTAAATTTAAAATTGAAAACCTTTGAGAACTTATTTAATGACTACCTCATTATAATTTTGATCTTCCAGTAAGAATCCCCAAGGGCATTTCAGTTTAATATAATACATTTTAAATAGAAATGATGAGTAATGATTTTTCATCATTATCGAGCCAATACAAATTGATGAATCATAGATATTCTACGTTTAAGTACACATTAGCATTGGGTGCATTTATAATTTATATCAGAAAAAAAATTAGTTATCATCAATAAGCTGTAGTATTTATTTTACTCATTTTACTACTAAATTAAAAAAAAGAAATGTCCAAGATTTTGACATGGATAGTGTATGAATCAGAGACCATCTAGCACCTCGCATTTAGGTCACATTAGTGTGGGCGGAGTTCATAAGAGGAGCTACGATTTAGTCTATTGCTTTAAATAAAACCAGAGTTTTAATTAATCTCCTTGAGTGGGAGCTTAACTAAACATTTGCAAAAGAGGTAACTTCAACATTTATTTTACTGCTTTAAGTTTTATAAAACTGAGAGCCGAGCGTAGTAGAATTCCTTTGTAATAGAACTTTTGTGTATATGATTGATGTAATTTTATCTGCAAATATTTCGTAGCCCTTATTTTGTAAGTGATGTATAAGGGTGCAATGTTTTTGTAACATATATTCAATTATTATTAATCCCTAATATGCCAATAGTGCTTTGGGATAAAATTATGTTAAATAGTATAATATTAGTAGATTTTATTATTATTATTATTACAGATATCCTTGTAGCGAATTGTTTTGTACGAGAATAATTATATTTTAAATGTTCATGTGTTTTACCTATTTACATTTTATTATTAATATTATATTTATGGAGTATTCCAAAACTCAGTTTTGGTTACAATTATTCTTTTTTATATCATTAGTGCATGGGGGTATACATATATATTGGTTAGACCCCGATCTAATGATATTGTAAGAGTACATTATTGTTTGTTGTTGAGAATAAGGGTCTCGATGACTAATGCCTTGTGAATTAAGTGGACTTGTTTAGTTCCTTCTTGCGATCCCACTAGTGGGATCCCCCGGTTTAATGTTTGGTTTGATTACCCTGGTGGGCTTACTGTACATTATCCACTGGGATAGTATGATCTATTCCTCGCTCCAGCTACTAGGTACGAGCTCAGTATCAGCCATCAACTTTCAAGAAAAGCTATAGAAAATATTTGGAACCCAAGATAGGGGTACGAATAATACGGCTTGCCTGAAGACAGTTGTCCAATTGTACCAAATCAAAGATTTAAGCCAATCCAAGTATGCCATATCAGGAAGAAAGACTACTATTCTCGTCCCTTTCCACTTACAAAAAGAGGTATAAACTGTGTAAAATGATAAATAAACATTTACTACATAAATATATTATTATACTCTCTAGTATAATCTCTAGTTGACTTTGTTATGGTTAGTATTTTATCGGTTTTAGTTTTTTTTTCTGTCCCCACAAAGGAAATACCATGTTATAGTTATCTCCATGTATATATTCAGGTTGGCAAGACAGTAATTTCGGTATTTTATTGTGAAATAAAACTTAATTGTTTCTATACAAGAAATGAACTTTAATCAGTCAAACATCCCCCATTCTGTTCAATGACCTTTTTCCATTTTTCTAGTGACTTCATAATCGCGCGCTCATAGAACTTATGGTCCTCATCAGCAAAAAACTCAACCGAGTCCAATTTGAGGCCATCGTTAATACTGAAATATTTACCTTATAAGACGTTTTGTAAACTCATTCTATGGTGCAAGTTCGGGGCTGTATGGGGGAAGTGACATCACTTCCCAACCAAGCTCAAATAGTTTCGTACGTATTGCTAAAGATGTGTGATTGATGATTTCCGTGGCCTCTTAACCAGTCCAACACGTCTTATATGATTTTCAGTTGTTGTATGTGATACATTTAACTGTTTTGAAATCTCTCGCACAGTTATATGACGACTCTATTATGGCTTTCATTTTGTCATCATAAACTTCAAAAGATCGACCAGAATGTTGGTTATCTTTCAGTGAAAAGTGTCCAGAACGAAATCATTCTGGCACGTGCGTTCTGTTAAACAATCAACCCCATAAACTCAAGCTTTTAAGAAAAGCTATAGAAAATATTTGGAACCCAAGAAATGGATACGAATAATACGGCTTGCCTGAATGAAATGAACTGAAACAGTTCATGAAATCACATACATATTGTACCAAATCAAAGATTTAAGCCAATGCAAGTATGTCATATCAGGTCACATATCTCTTTATGGGCCTCAGCCGCTTTCTTGCCTTTATGAAATTAAAAAAGTAAAATGTGTCAAAAATGTTTTATTTTAAAACTGACAGTTGTAAACAAAGTTACACGGAATTTCTTTCTATGGCAACCTAAAGGTATCGAATACCAAATCTCAAAAGAAAAAAATTCTAACAACGACAAAATAAAAACGAAACAAACATAATGCTATCTACTGGTGCAAACCAAAATCCCTTTCTTACCAACCCAATATAATTTTCTAATCAACAATGTTATAGACTCTTACAAGTGACCACTATTTAGGAACGCTACCACTCAGGCAGAATGTATATGTGTTGATAATAAATGTCTTCTAGGGCTATAAAATTCGATTGAAGCCAGAACATATCCAGGGCGAGAACGCCTGGAATGATCTGAAATGATTCGCCACACTTACAGAGCTACATCGGATTCCATAAATACCATTTAGAATATTATCTTTTATTTTAGCGGATGCATTATGAGTTATGGGCTGATTTACTAAGATCCGGCGCGTGAGTAAGGCAGCAGTGAGAATGTCTAAGAAAATCCTAAGTTACAGACTGATCCGAATCTGACAGCAATAACTTGAGTACAGGGGGTGTGAAATTATACGTACTTATACGTATTGGGAGAGGGGGAGGGTAATGTCAAATGTCCATAACATAATAAACGATAGATAAAAATGTATGCATTTACTCTGCGAATTATGAATTATTTGTTTATATGTTAGTAAAAAGTCAAATTTCTAAGAGAGGATAGTCCAATAAATAAATAATTTAATTATTAGGTAATGAATTAATAGCACAGGTTTATATCTTTCTGACATTAGCCGGGCAGTGTTTAGGTCGACGAAACCGTCCCCGGCGGGTATTATACATCATCACCTGGTTCTTATACTTATGATACTTTGTCTAATGTTTGTCATGAAATAGTGCATCTTTGAATGTCCAACACTGTATGAAAGATATATTTCATGAATCGATTTCACTTCACTCTTGAATCTACGGAATGCTGGATTAGTTGCGAGTGTTAGAAAAATAAATCAAATCCGTACTGTACAGAGAGAAGAGACTCCCATCCGGACGAAGGACTGACCACAGATGACCGGGGAAGATACAGTTGAAGTGAAGCAGCTGTTGAGGGTAGATTACTACCTCGGTAAGCACATCCAGAGGGTAGGTATGGAAGAGGGGAGGGAAGGGTCCTGTATAGGGAAGAGAATACGTATAGGGCACATTAAAGGTATATTGACCGGGGCATCTCAGCAGAATCTTGAACGTAATTTGTATCGATATACCGCTGAATGTACTTAAAACCCGTTATGTTCCTCTGGATCGGCTTTTCAGATATGTCTTTAGATATCTGTAGTCTATTGATAAGACTGTATTCATTTCCCTGATGAGGGAGGACTTTACGACAAACCTGATCATACAAACCCTTGAGCTCCCCTCTTGAGTCGCAATAGGTATAGGTAAAGAATACGATAAAGAATTCCAAATCATATTTTTAAAACTTTCCTTAGGAATGTTAAAAATGTTAAATCTACTCTCTCTCTCTCTCTCTCTCTCTCTCTCTCTCTCTCTCTCTCTCTCTCTCTCTCTCTCTCTCTCTCTCTCTCTCTCTCTCTCTTCTCTCTCTCTCTCTCTCTCTCTCTCTCTCTCTCTCTCTCTCTCTCTCTCTCTCTCTCTCTCTCTCTCTCTCTCTCTCTCTCTCTCTCTCTCTCTCTCTCTCTCTCTCTCTCTCTCTCTCTCTCTCTCTCTCTCTCTCTCTCTCTCTCTCTCTCTCTCTCTCCTCTCTCTCTCTCTCTCTCTCTCTCTCTCTCTCTCTCTCTCTCTCTCTCTCTCTCTCTCTCTCTCTCTCTCTCTCTCTCTCTCTCTCTCTCTCTCTCTCTCTCTCCCTATCTCTGCAAAAACAATTTGGGCGGTCTTTCACAATATAACGTATACAAGAGTGGATTCTTCAGCATTTTTGCTCGTGATTTATCGAAATTGAGTGTATCTCCAAAATCGTTGTATGAAAATATTAAACTGTAAGTATTTTTAGACAAGAAATATACAACAGAGTCGGCTCCCTTTGAAGTATGAGCGTTACTAAATTGGTTTTCAATATTTCTATGCTTTATCCTACAAGAGGTCCCTTAACCACAGGACTTTTTCTACTTTATTGATCAATTTAACTTAACTAATTAAGCAGGTCCGTCTTGAGATCTTTAATTAAAATTGTTTTTATGTCTTTGACATAGGAATTTATCCCGATTGAATCGCCCGATCTCAAGGCTAATGTTGTAGTTATTAATAAATTGAGAAACTAGGAATTGTGAAATATATTCAAATAAGATGGTTACAACAAATAATTATAATTATATAGAGTGCTGACAAAAAGTATAATAAAATATTCAATTCCTTTTAAACAAGGATAGTTACTACTAATTACCAAAAAAAAACATATAATTAGAGCTCAATTTCTTTTAATGGATCCATAATAAAACAATATTAATATCACCCAATCTATGATCTTCGTATAATCCAATCAACGTTACTGGCTTCTGTTGGTTCTTCTCCTCTCTTTCTGTATGGTACCGCCAGTTCGGGAGCTTGCTAAGAGTCCGCTTTTCTAGGCGGTTGGGCTAAGACTGCCAGTTTATCTCATCCCCCACTCCTAAGAGCATAAGAGAAGATGCTCACCAGATGGGAGGGTTGCTGGTCATGATATTCTCAAATATCATGAATGTTACAATATATATATATATGTAATATGATAAACAGAAATGATTACTAATTATTAGCCCATGAAAAAATATACTTGCAAGATCAGGATTAGATTTATGGACCTCTCCGATCGGGCTCTATCGAGTGACAATAACTTAACAAATAATAATTAACTTGATCCAAACCTCTCGCAAATCACCAGAAATGCACAATATGTTCCTCAACTTTTGTGACTAAGAGTTAATTAGCCTTTTTGAATCATTAAATGAAAATATAAGATGTTTTAATTTATTTTTTTCTTGATAATAATTTTTTTTGTATTTTCAAAACTATGAACTAAAAATATCATTGAAGTCGAGGTTATCCTTTACAGAGTAGATTTGAAAAACAAATAGAAATCATTCCTGGACAAATTCCCCTATATTAATAATGCACAAATGTCAAATAAAGAAAAATAACAAAGTAAAACCCTTTATATAAAAAAATAATAGTAATAATTAAATTAAATACAAGATTTTTTAACTGCATTTATTAAATAAAAAGATAGATTGTCATTTAATAATATCATTTTCCCAAGCTATTCAACTTCAATGTGATTTTTTTAGCGTGTATTTTTTTTATTGCATTTCAAAATTGTCAACTAAAATTAACTTATTTCGTAGTTATTAGTTTCATTTCTTTATCTTAATTGTATAACTATGGACCAGAGGTTTTTCCTAGTATTAATTAATATATTGTTAAAATTAACTAAAGAGTAAATAATGTTCCTTAATTATTTTCATAGGTTTATCTTTACTTTGTTATATATAGAAATTACCACATGTACAGAATATATAATAATGTAGAAATAAAATAGATTAATCGTAGGATTAAATATAATTTTAAAATGTTTCCCTTTTTTCCAAGTAGATAATGCTAAATGAGGCAATCACGACATATACAGAATTTATAATATATAGAAATAAGATCTGTAAGTTAATGTCAAAATCAATCTCTTAGTGTGAATTAAAATATTTTTTTTAGATATCTTCTGCGGTCAACAAACGAGCCCTTTATATATATACAATAAACTTATGGTTTCCAAATACACTATTATCTACTCCCTGTGGAATGAAACTAAAACAATCCTAAAATATCATCCCGTTTCACATCTACTCCGTCGTGATGATGAGTCCTTGTCAGCTTTGGATGGGGATAGGTAGGAAGAATTCGCTGTGCATCTTTACTGTACTATCACGCCTCATCATTCCCATCAAAAGCATACTCATGGCAAAACTGTTGAAGATTTCCTCACTTCACCTATACCTCTCTCACGTCCACCAAACGCCGTTAACCCCACTGAGGCGAAATACCTTCTAAAAACCCTACCGAAAATCCCCTAAGCGTATGATATCCTTACTCCTCAACTAAAGCGGCAGTAGCCTCGTGACATCCTTTAAATATAACACAGTGGGAGTCCTGGCAATGGCCAGTTTCTCTAATCATGTACTGAGCGTCTGTGGCTCTCGTGCTCTTGATCAGCCTCCACTGGCTCGGTTCCATTGATGCGGTTGACAGAGGAGAGTAGGGTTTACCAAGACTCCACTTCCTCTTTCGCATTTGTAAATACTGTATGAAAGAGGGAGTGAATGAAAATTGTAAATATGGTATGAATGAGAACATTTATCGCAATTACTTATTGCCCAATAAGGTAGATTCTAATTTCATCACAATAAAGAATTTTTATATAGAAAAAATATTACCTACGGGCCAAAGATGCAAAAATTGATATATTTTAATGGAAACTTTTTTAAATGATATTTACTCCTACGATTAATTTATGTTATCATTAGAATTACTTCAATTTTTCAATAGCATTATGTTCACTTTCATTAACGGACACATACGAGGTATACACCTAACATTGAAAGGAAAATACCTATTCCGAGGTGGTCTGAAAAGTTTCCGACCTAACAAAGCTTTTATTTCGCTAGCTTTTATTTATTTTATTATCATCTTCATGTTGAGGTCGGAAACTTTTCAGACCACCTGTGTATTCATTATGATAAATAAATTTTGAAATGATCCTTAATTCCATGGTCACATCTATCTTTGATACTTACATCTTTGTCAGAACAAAAAACAGGAAAAATAAAGCAAATTCTAAAGATTGTCACTATTAAGCGTAAACCCTGTTAACAACAATCATTACTTTATTTATAATGAATTATATTATATTTAATTTCTACTAGAACAATGAATTTCATTGTATTGAATGAAATGAAAAACGATGAAATAGTAAAAACATAATTAAAGAAATACTTATAACAAAGCTTTAGAATTACTGTATCAATCACCTCAAATTTCCATAGATTTCTATGGTGGATTTTTTTATTCTTATAGACATAGACCAATTCATTTTGAGAGCTTTAATTGTTTTCAAATACGCGAATTTTATTTAGAGATGGGAATCTTAACGTAATGTTATTTTATTCTGACTTAAACATTGTAAATTTTATCAACCTATGTTCAGACCAAAAATTTAATTTAAAAACCTCTTTGTTCCAAAAGATAGGTTTTTTTAACTATCCCATCGACATTCCTGTGAATTAAATCAACTTCTCGGGAAAAAACATCAGTAATGGTTTACGAAGGAGCCATATAACCATGTGTTTTACTAGATTCTATCCGATTCATTTCAATTACATTCACCTCTTCTGCCTTCTTGACGTGTTTGGAGTTAAAAAATAAGTTTATATCAGGTAATGCACTATTATAACAATTCAATCATTATATTTGATACGAATTACTTTCTATCTAGTAATGGTATCAGAATGATGGAATTACTAATGGTTCTAAAGATACTCTCTTGTCGTGCACTTAAAACTTCGATGCTTATAATTCTTCTCTATCATAATTCGAATATTCCCTCTTTTCTCCTGTACTCCGCTTTTTATAATTTGCCTCTATTATAAGTTGAAGATTCCGTTTATCCTATAGCAGTCACGGTGGATGGTATACCGCATTTAATCGAAACCTTTTATATTCGAGAGATTGATTATTTCTTTCACTATCGATCTTTACTTCGGTTAATTTACCTCCAAAAACCCTCTTGTTTTTTTTACACTAAAATTTTCCTCTTACCATCATTTTCTTTTGTTTTCACGTCTTTGTTTTGAATAGATTCTGATACTATAATCAGTGGATCGTGTTGTAATTTTTCTACAATCTAAGGATCTTCACCCTCAGTTTTTTTTTGTTTTTTTTTATGCAGTAATTTTTATTTAAACATCATACTATCTTGTTCAGAAGCATACATTAAAATTATCAAATGCTTTGGTCACTGGGACCATATACATGTGTGCACAGCATTCTTTTTTTACTGTCAATGTAATTGTCAATGTTCTTTTTATTGTGCAATAATTACAATCTGCCTTTTATTAGGCAATAATAATACAGATAAATGATCTCATTCATACCATATTTACAGTCATCATTCACTCGCTCATTCATAGAATAGGATATGAATGGAGAAACTGGCCATTGCCAGGACTCCCACTGTCACGCGATTATAGCAAGTCACGAGGCCACTGCCGTTTCAGTCTCCGAGGAGGATTATAGGATTGAGTGGCGCAATGCAAAGACTGTGCTACAGGATTAGGGTGGTTGGAAAGGCTACTGTGGAATTTCATAAACTTGGAAGGGATGAGTTCTAGAATGTAGGGTATATTAAGGTCGTTATGAAGGGTTTTGTTGCTGACATAATAAGGGGCATTTACTATTGTTCTCAAGACTTTGGATTGAAAGGATTGGATACGCTTGATGTTCAACTTTTTTGCTGTCCCCCATAGCTCTATTCCGTATGTCCAGATTGGTTTAAGTATAACTTTGTAGATTAGTAGTCAAGGTAATTAATGGTGAAAATCTAACGGTAGAAAAAAACTAACAAAATCCTAAAAAAATGAGAATAATATAAAATAAAATGATAGTAATTATAATAAATAAAATTAAGTTAAGTAGAAATAAATTTAATTTAATGTTACTCTAGCAGGATATGTTTTGTGTGTTTGCGTATGTATCTTAAGGGAATGCTTACTGTAATTGCCTATTGCTCTTATTTATGGGTTTTCGAATATGGAAGTAAGACAAACTAAATGCTCTGTCTAGGTGTGTACATAACGTTGCATTGTGGGTCATTAGCATCTGTTAGCATAGTGGTTATGTTAGTGTATCGAAAGCGATTGGTTATTATGCGCATACTGATGTTTTGTACGACTTCCTGTAATTTGAAGTACGAGCATAACTCCAAACCGGTACAGCATATGTCATCGTAGGGCAGATTGCAGTTTCAAGTAGCATTAGTTTGTTTTCCGGGGTCAGTTTAGATTTTTTGTGGAATTAGGATGACATTTTCAAATATTGAACACATTTATTTAAAAGGTGTTTTAATCTGTTGAGAGATAGTATAAGCTCTTATGGGGGGAGGCGTAGAAAAAATAGACAACCGTCGATTTTTCGAAAACAAAATTTAAAAAATCCACGGAAATGTCAATCATATCCTAAAGGGTAGTTATAGTTGGCATAAATTATCTTGTACTATACTGTACATGACTAACTACAGATAATTAACTGTTTGAGAATTGTTTCTCTAGGTATTGATCCTAGAATTATTAATAATTTATAGCCAAAGAGAACAAATTCCTATTTGTAAGGTCTTCATTCGAGGCCGGATTGAGGCACCATTGGTATTGCCCTCTGCTAGATATTGGGAAGGCCCCCCGATGTTAATTATAGTTGCTTTAGTTTTACTGTGGTGTAGTTTTTACGACTTCCCTCACCGGAAACATTTCTGACTACACCATTGATACTTCTTCATATAAGGTATGAATGAATATATAAAACGTGCAGAATGAATATATTAAACTTATCACATAATCAGAACTTTGTTATTAATAACAATCGGAGAACACCTCATAAGGAGGGACACACAATTCCAGAGATTCGACAGTCAATTGTAATTATGAGCGGTTTAACGAGTAAAATCAAAAAGAATGTAAGGGGGGGGGGGTCAAGTCAGTATACTGGTACATCTAAAACTAATTCTAGATTTTAAACCAGTTGTTGCATGAGGTGCAGTAATTGTAGTGTTTTATCGTCAATAATAAAGGACAACTACACTATACCAACTTCTGTGGAATCTATCTACCCAGATAGTGAACGCAAAATACTTGTAAAAGAAAAACAACACCTAATTCTAAACAATGGAGAGACAACACTATCGAGAAATGAAAATCACATAAGAAATAAAATACCGTAATATCTTTATAGTCCAATATTAACTCAAATTCGTCATATATTGATAAAGAAATGTATTTCAATACTTGATAACATTAATCAATACACTGTCATGGATCAATCCCCCCCCCACAAAGCTACGCTAAAATCCCATGTACCGCCGTAGGAAATAAATTTTAAATACATAAAATAAAAATACAACAAAATATCTATCTATCAATATTTTCGGTTTTCGATAAAGTACTTAACACAGTTACTGAGTACACTTCTATTCACACCAAGTTTCTTCACCTTCAACACTAACTAATACACAACATACAACGACAGGAGGTAGGTTCTCTAGTGGTGACAAATCAGGGTTACAACAGTTTCTCCCCCACAAAAAACAAACATAAATAAATATATAAAATCTTTAAGAGACATTTTACTAGTATGATAAATAATCCTGTAGGTAATCTGGCCGTCTTTTTATTCTATCGGATTTTCTGAGCTGTGTTTCATGGTCTGGTTCTGGTATAAAGTCTGGAGTCAGATTTTGGTTCTGGTGTTCCTTTTGGCTGATGAGACTCATATTCGTGTCTCTTTTCTATGTTGTGGTGATGATATTCTGGTAAAGGCTCTTTGAATGCGACCTTTTTAGCTCCCAATCTTTTGGATTTTGATGACCAAAATGTTGGTCAATGTGTCGTTTTATTCCGTTTTAGTCTGTGGCAGGGTTACTTGATTAGATTTCGGCTCGTGAAACGGTCGTAAGGCGTCTAATCTGGTTCTTATTAGTCGGTTCAGGTATTTCTCAGCTGGTGATGTTCCATCGGCCTTGGCGTTGCCTGATAATGAAGAAGTTTCTCTATCTTTTGTTTCATAGGTAAGTTTTCTGGGCTCATAGTTTTTAGCCGGTTCTTTAACGTCTGCACGTTGCGCTCAGCCAAGCCGTTTGTGGCTGGGTGCCCTGGTGCCGTGAATTTTTGCTTTATGCCATTTTATCTGCAATAATTTTTGAAGGTTTCGTTAGTGAAGCTAGGTGCGTTATCTGATACTAGTACAATTGGATAGCCATGTGTTGAAAACATTTCGTTTAATAATTCGATTGTAATTGTAGTATTCGGTGCATTTTGCAGATTTTTACTTCTGCCCAGCGTGATTTTGCATCAATGAGGAACAGGTAATTATATCTTTGGAATGAGCACGCATAGTCAATATGCACACGGTCCCAGTTATTTTCCGGAGGGTCCCATTGGTGAACTGGAGCCTTTGCTGGGCTACTTTTGACGGATGAACACTCCTGGCTCTCCCTTAAAATTTTCTCTATTTCTTTATCTATGTTTGTCCATGTACAATGCCGGCGTGCTAATTGCTTCATTTTAGTAATGCCAACGTGTGTTGAGTGCAGCTGTTTTAGTACTCCTGCCAGTAGAGTTTTTGGGATTACAACAATATCGCTCATAAACAGTATGCCACTGTCTAGGGTGTACTCGCTATCTATTGACGTCAGCAATAGCTCGTGCTTGATTTTTGATAATTCTGGATCTTTTTCCGTCTCTGCCGCAATAACATCCGGTGTAAGCATTTCTGTTGATATTTCGAAAAATTTTGATGTACACAGTTGATGAACTTCTTCATTGATGAACATGTCAGGCGATTTCGTTGGTGACCTCAATAAACAGTCAACATTTTCGTTGTCAGACCCTTTCTCAAATTGAACAGTGTAATCAAACCCTGCTAAGAAGGAAGCATAACGCAGTAAACGAGCAGAGGTCATTTTCGGTTACTTATTTTTTTGGTGAAAAATTCGGGTTAACGGTTGGTTATCCGTGTTGAGAGTGAAATGTCGCCCATAGAAAATCGAAAAAATGATCAACAGCAAAAACTATGGCTAAAGCCTCTCTGTCAAGTTGCGAGTAATTGTGCTCTGCCTTCGACAACGAACGTGATGCGAATGCTATAAGGTCGTTCTACCTCGTTGATAACATGAGCAAGTACAGCCGCTATTCCCGTCGGGCTAACATCGGTCGTTAGTGTAACTGGTAGATCCAGGCTAAATGGCATAATCACTCTGTCACTTGCTATCTCATTTTTGAGTTTTGTAAATGCTTCTTCGCATTGTGAGGACCAAAAATATTTTTGATCTTTACCGAGTAACTTAAGCGCAGGGGGTAAGTCAAGGATGACAGGCTTGGCAAGAATAATTTGTCACCATACCCATAAAGCGCCGTAGCTCTGGTACGTTCACTGGTCTGGGCATGTCGATAATTGCCTTTATTTTTGAAAAGGATTTCGATATTCGATTGTGCTATACGACATGACCAAGATATTCTATTGTTGTTTTGAAAAACGTTCACTTGTTTTTATTCAGATGAAGGTCATACTCTTTTAACCTCTTGAGGCAAGCAAGTAGGTTTATTTTGCATTCGTCTTCTGATTCGCCGTGTACAATGATGTCGTCGAAATATGCTATGGTTTATGTTAAGCCTTTTAATATCTGATCTATGACCGGTTGAATTCTGCCGGTGCGGTTTTGATGCCGAAGCTTAATCTGTTCATACGATAAGTTCCGCGGTTTGTGGTAATGGTTTGTATAATGCTTGATTTTTCGTCTATTTTCAAGTGTAAGTATGCTTTAAAGAAGTCTAATCGACAAAAATACCTTGAATTTCGAAGGTTATTTAGCACCTCATCAACTTTCTTTATTAGGTAATTGGTATTAACCAAGAGGTCTTTTACCCCCACCTTATAATCTAACTGTGCCATCACCTTTGGCTATAACTACCAAGAGGGACCCCCCAATCGCTTGTCGGTGCTTTAGATATTATGCCTGCTGCCTCGAGTGAGTCTAATTCGTTTTCAACCTTTTTTCACAGTGCGTATGGGACATTTCTTTCTGGAGTATAACTAGGTTTTGGATTTCACGGAGTTGCAGTTTGATAATAAAATCTGGTACACATCCAACTTTTTGGACACAAATTTCAGGGAGAATGTGTTCAATATCCGTTACGTTGTTGAAATAATTGTGCGAGAAAAGCCTGTAGGTTTTGATTCATAGCTTCGATTAATAACTTTAATTGATCAGCGTCCATTTTGAGTGATGTATAGAATAATAATAAAACAAATTATGTAATATGTACGAAATTAAGATTTGTAACTCACAGTAGTCCAACACGACTTCAAAGCAGGTATGTTATACTGGATAGATCCTGAACCGTCACTGTTTAGTCTGGCTTATATCCACTTTAACGCACCTCTTTTTACTTCGTCGCCAATTGTTGGGTTTTCAATAAAGTGCTTAACACACATTACTGATTACACCTTTTATTGAACACCACGTTGCTTCACCTTCAACACTAACTAATACACAGCATACAACAACAGGAGGTAGGCTCTCTAGTGGTTACAAATCAGGGTTACAGCACAATACAATTTTTTAAATGATATTTAATCGTATGGTTCACCTATTTATTTCTACATTGGTATAAATTCTGTATTTGTGGTGATTCTCAGATATAAAAACTTGAAATATTAATTAGATTCTCTATTTAAAATTCAAGTATTTACTTAATTATATTCACCAAGCACACATTACTGATAGGACTTCAAAGGGTTACTACTTTCAAACTATCTGACTATATGGAGATTTTGACATTGACGGAAATCGAGTAAATTTATATGTGTCTTAGTAAATAAGTCATAACTATTCAATATGATAGGGAAATGTTTAGTCTTCAATAGCTACCTAATTTAATCATGATTATTCATTATTTCGCATATAAATACAGAAAAAAAAATGTATTTATGATCTAGACGCTTTATTTGGTACACAATCAATTGTACTGTCAATTAAATAAATAGTTAAATTTATAGGATTATGGCCAGTGTTTCCAATGTGCAATATATTTATATTGATATATATGATGTGTATATATTGTAACATTCATGATATTTGAGAATAAAGATTATGAACCCTCACATATGGTAATGGTCATTTTCCCTAATACTCCTAGGAGTGGGGATGAGCTGAAACGCAGTCTTAGCCTAACCGTCGAGAAGAACGCATTTAGCAAGCTCCCGAATAGGCGGTTACCATACTATTGAAGAACCAACAGTAGAAAGTAACGTTGGTTGAATTACAGGAAGATTATCGATTGAACTGAGAGAAGAAAAGAAAAGCTGTTTAATGTTTATTGAATACCATGGTGTGTTGAGACAGATGGGCGGATAAGTTGTAGGTGGGTGTTAGCAATATTGTTTATTATTATGGATCCATTCATAAAAAATGAGCTCAAATTCATGTTTTGTAATTAGTAGTAACTGTGATAATTTAAAAGGATTTGTATATTTTTTTATACATTTTGTCAATACTCTATGTTAATTATAATTATTGTCATAACCATTTTATTTGAATATATTTCACAATTCCTAGTTTCTCAATTTATTAATAACCACAACATTAGCCTTGAGATCGGGCGATTCAATCGGGATAAATTCCTATGTCAAAGACATAAAACAATTTGAATTAAAGATCTCATGACGGACCTGCCAAGTAAGTTAAGTTAAATTTATCAAGTAAAGTAAAAAGAGAGATGGTAAAAAATGAGGTAGGTTTCAATATATACATCATATACACCGGTATGTGAAATTTCAATGTAAATTTTTTTGTGAAATTGGCCTATACCAGTTGATAGAACAGACAAACAAAAACTAATAATAATAATAATGAATCAAAACTGTGTGTGTGTGTATTTTTTACTCTGCACATATGTGCTTAGAATTAATTTCAGTTTAATGTAGCTTCGTTGGAATTTATGCCTGAAATATAACAATACTTCAACCAATACATAAAAATACCTATCTAAATAATATTGAATTCAAATGTAGCTCCAAGTCATTTAAATATTAGGAATTGTTATCTCTGCTTCGCGTAATTTGTTATGTAGTAGAATGTATGAATCTGAAATTTTGTATTCTTTTCGTATATTTTGATTGTCAACTCTAACTTTGATAAACTGCAGTTATATGCAATGCAACTTTTTATATAGCTGAACATTCTCACTAGTTTTGCAGGACGTGTGCTATGTTAAAATAAAACATTTGATGCGGGCTGTACGTTGATAAAGAAACGAATGGCAAATATCCCCCCCAAAAAACCAATATCAGATAGTTGGAAATAGGATGGATGGACGATAAAGTGGAATGAGTAAAACATATCAATTTTTATGAACCTCACAATGACGGTTTAAACCATTGAAATCGTTACTGTATATTTCTATGGCATGAAAATATTAGGTTGACAAAGTAATAATACATATACCTAAATAATACAGAAAATTTATTTGGTTGATATCTTTTTCTTGTTTCATTTTATTTGTAGTTGTATTTATATTTTAAATTTAATGTGTAATTCTATTTTTTCTGGAAAGATAATTAAAACCAATTATGCTTGGAGAATTCAGTCAATATTTTATTACATTTGTAGGGTAGTTTGAACAATACCGATTTTAGTAATGACATTTCTGCATTGAACTTCAAAATATTTGTTTCGTGATTAAATTTTAACAATATGTTTTACTATAATTTACATAATTTTTAACTGACTGATTGTTCAGTTAATTTTTTTCATACAATCTATTATTTTAGTTTCATTGCTATACGGATTCGTTTAGTCATTAGCTTTTACTTGTTTTAACCGTTTTTATCCTAATTAAACATGTGTGGCTTTGAAAGTGTAACATCTCGAACCCTTGTAATGATAGTATAACGCTGGGTTAAAAAAAGTATTGTCGTGGAGAGAGCGAAGACGTTTTACTTCTTAAGCTCTAATAAACGTCAGTTACAACTAACAAGCTGCTGAGTAGCTTAGGAAAATGCGATGCATTTACAAAATCATAGAACACGCAAAAATTGAGATTTTCTTACCTAACTTTTATTTTTAAAGTGTTAATTTTTTGTTTTGTCAAATTAACATTGACCCACGGATATTAAAAATGTTTTTAAAATATTAGTTGTTTTTTTTAAATGCCATTTGAATGTTAACACCCACCGATACAAAGTAAAAGAGATTTTAATTTAAGTTTTTTTTCAAGTTCAAAGGCCCTACATATCCTGAGGATTAAGAGCTTTTAGCGTTGTTTTCTTCTCTTTTCTGATCAGCGTCGTTTGTCCGTTGCCTCTGCCCTTTGGGTAGTCAGGTATACACTATTAGCAAGTATGCTCCTGTGTTAGATTTGTGATTTTTCTCCAGGAAGATTGTAATCTCTCCTTTGAAGGTTCCATTTCCAACTCTTCTAAGATGTTTGCTTCCAATGTGTAGTCGGGGTTTAGTCAGCGTCATTGGGATACATGATTAGCAACTCGAATACAGATGTAACAAATCTGGCTAATGCAACCTAAATTTGGTTGAATAGGTTGGAGTCGTGCACAAACAGCCTAACAAATAGGTTGGAGTCTTGCACAAACAGCCTACCAAATTGGTTGGAGTCGTGCACAAACAGCCTACCAAATAGGTTGGAGTTGTGCACAAACAGCCTACCAAATAGGTTGGAGTTGTGCACAAACAGGCTACCAAATAACTGTATTCTGCCTTACATCTTCCAGAACGGTTGAGCCATGGATTAAATTTATTTTTATTTTTACATATTTTCGTACCATCTAAAGAACTCTAAAATCTCCCTTAAATATTATTAATGGGCAAGTTAAACAAAAATATTTATTTATTCAAGGCCCCAAAATATACTGCAATTTAGTTCTTTAACTATGGAACCGAAATAAATTTACTTTCCATCCACTTTATTTGAACCCGGGGTACCGGGTATGAAGGTATTCATAGCATAAAGGAGTAGCTCTAACATCTGCTCTCTATGAGAGCCACTTATGAAAATTCATAACAGAAAGCCAATCTTTTGTGCTACAACTTAAAATAGTAAGAATTAAAATGTACATACGGTTCACTGATAACAATATAAAATATACGTTAATTATTGAAAAACACTATTGGATTAATTATAAATTAATTGTTTAAAGCCACAAACGTGGAACATATCTGAAATAAAAATAAACGTTTCTGGAAAAAAACAAAACATGTATGAAAATCTATATAAATTATCTCATTATATATAACACCTCATGAAAGTAGTTTTACTATAGCGTGGTTGTTGCTTGTGTTGTTTCTTTCCTTACGACCTTAATTTTCGTTTTTCTAACAAGAAAACATTTATTGTCATGAAGATTAGTTAACCCCAACCAGACAGTGAACTCCCTCGAAGAAAACACTGATGGTCCTCTGGAAAACAATCCTAAGTCACCCATTGCTAGAAGTGAGTTCCTAATCTGTAAGCAAGGGTTCCAGCTGTTACATACATATACAACATTACTACCTTCAAATCCACACATAACGATGCCCTTTCATTACTGAATATTAATTATGCGTTGCTTACGTAATTAATTTATTGCCTTGATCTTATTCAAATTATTTTTTTCGGTATCTAGTGAGCAGGATTAATCAGTACACAAGAAAGTGTCAGTTTAGTGTACAAATAAAAAAACAAAACATTTATTAACATATTTGGCATACACAATTAGTACCACATCTCTCTTTTGAATTTAAATTATTTACCTCAATGCTTGCTATATTGCAACGTTGAAATATGCACAGAATGTTTGTCCGTTCCTTTCTGATTATCTAGCCTTCAGTTTACATTTACACTCGCACATTTCCTAAATGATCATTGAACTGAAGCCTCGGATAAGCTTGCAGCTATTTTTTATCTATTTTTGTTTTTTGTGTGTTTTGTAAAACAATGATATGAAACTACCTCGATGATTTTCCTGTGAGCAGAGTATTTAGTAGCTTCTGGTTTATTTTCTTTGAACCGGGTAATTTTGATGCATTGAACAGAATTTATTTTATAGCTTCGCTTTTTTTTCAGTTCTTCCATGAGTTCATGTTTTTTTGTCATTGACATTCTCTCATCTCTTATTCTCTCTTTAGATAAATTTGAATCGTTAATATACCATTTCATGAAATTAAAGCACAGTAATAATTTCATAAGTAGATAGAGAAGGATTTACTAATCAAACTGAGTCTGGATATAGAAAGGCTGGATAAGAGGTGTTTTAATAACGTATGGAGTTAGTCTGCGATGTAAGTACATGCTTGGTTCAAACAATAAAACCTTATTTATTCATAAATGTAAGTTTTTATTTCATGTAACTTCTGCTTGCCCACTGGCAGGGTTAGTACTTGGCTACTAGCGCACAGATATGAAATGAAGGTGAAAATGAAATGTCTTTGAAGGAATGACATGTTTAGTTATTCTTTTTAAAAATATTTGCATAAAAATTTACCCGTCATTTTATTATTTAGAAAGTAATGTTTTCGGAATAGTTTTTAAGTTTTATTTCACCTTTTGTAACTTTTATTTCAGTTTCCAATAAACAGAAAAATGTCAGAACACTTACCTTTATTTGATTATTGGGTACAATGAGCCATACCAGCATTTCTTGGGGATGTTCCACAACTCCATCATTATTCTTTCTAGTTGTGTGATTCTCAAATTGTGTGCCTTATATGTCTGCTTCGCATTGGTTGCAAAGCTAAGCTATATCATCTGTCTAGGTTATATAGCCTCATAAATCCAACAGACCTTTTTCGTTCTTTACCGATCCTCTCATTTATCTATTGGCATCTCCTCATTTTCCAAGACATTTTCCTGAGGAATTCCAGGACAGGACCCTGAATACTATTAGGCAAGTAGCCGCTTTCTTGCCCATTAGAAGAGGAAGGCTGTCCTGAAGTTAACTTTACTCTAGGATCCCATATAATTTTATCCGGCTGCTTAAAAATATTCTATTAAATTTTTAAGATAGATTTAACAAAACTAAAATATTTGTGATCAGTCATCAACTCCAACCTTACAACACTGCATGATGGGCGGACATTTTCCTGGTTCCTCTATCTGCATCAAGGATTACAAGGGTCATGATGAAAAAGAGAATTAATTCTAATTCTCGGCTATTTGCCTGCTGATTTGTTCTTATCCATATTCAGTCAAACAATTGTTTAACATTATAAATTTTTTTTCGTGGAATAGCAGCATGTGACTTGTGACACTTTGTTGGCATAAGCTGCTTTATAAAATAATCCATGCCCAGCAAGAAGAAATTTCCTTGAATTTTTAAATTGAATTCGAACCAATTATATAGACGTTAATAAGCTGAAAAAAGTTTCAAAACTCCGGTACAATACCAAAGTCAGTCCTTCAAGTTTTACAAATGACGTTAAATGTTTTATTATTTTCTTTCAGGTGGAAATATTAAAAAAGATATTGTGTTTATAACTCTTATTTAGCTTGTTTCCCGAGGACCTCTCATTTCTTGACAACATCGATTTCCACAAAAAATCTGAAAGTGCACCTCTTCCATCGTTTTATTCCATCTATTAAACATTCAGATCCTGCCCGTCTAGGAATTCTATCTAATTAGAAGAGGATAAAGCTCCTTAAAGCTGTGACTCCTCCATAACTCTCAACTAGACTGCAACTTCATTAAATCCTCAGTAGGAGTTATGGCGACTGAGTTCCTAGGGCTTAGCTTAATGAAGTCACCTTTGCTATGTGACAATAATGTATACGTACTTCTGCCTACCTTTGTTGATATTTGATTCTACATTATAACTAATCATATACTTATAATGTTGACAGTCCGTAGTAGCCTTGATATGGATCCCGATCCACTTTACTGGATTTTCAACATTCTGAACTGTGGTAATGAAAAAGAGGTTCATATGTAATAATAAAAATATGACTTTTATGACTTGAGTATTGCTCTTTTACCCTTTTTCAGGAACGATATAAGTCTCTCTCAGTTTATTGTAATATAAATATTAAAAGTATACCGTATGGCAAGGCATCTTCACGAGAGACAAAACCTACCTAAGTTTACTACGAGAAACTTTTACCGGGGGAAGAACTAAATCAGAAAAATTTCCTGGTTTTCTGTCCGGTTGGTGCAATTATTATCTTTTAAATGTTAAAGCAATTTTAATTAGTATTTGATTTAATTAGTGCTTTTACATTTTTGGGAATTTTCATTTAATTATGTAATAGCATGCTAATGAATTAATAAAAAAATGGTGGCTATTGGCCTTTCAATATTTTACTAAAAAGATTTATTGCTATCTGTTAAATTATATTGTATTTTATTTAGGCACTTGTATGTTTCATCTACTTTTTTATGTGGCCAGTGCGGCATAGTTCAATGCAAATACATAATTCACATTTAGGAGATGGTCGTTCGTTGTGGAAATAGTTGCTTAGAACTGATAAAATATTTCATACATTCTAAACAGCTTTGCTTTTCGTAGCTCCAGGCTGATCAGAGAAACAGTTCGTCTCTGCGAATGCAATTCCAGGACTTGATTGCATTTCATTTACTATTTTATTATCTCCCAATGTTGAGTTACGGAAATGTACATGCTTCCCCATGCAGTGAGTGGCACAGGAAACAATCGAGGTATTTAGGCAAAGGTTTAGTCAAGTAAGTTCACGTTGATGAGAAGCAGATACGTTTATGAGAAGCAGATACGTTTATGAGAAGGGGTAGTGTCCAATCCTCAACCTGCAAAGCGTCACTTCTACCCTCTATGAGGTTTGTTCTCAGATCGTATATTTTGTCGCTATCATTGAGCCATTACTCTCAACATATCTTTTTTGTCTTCACCATCCAACCATGAGCTTCAATGCGAAATGAGCATACGAGTCAGTTATTCCACTGTGGGATGTGCACACAGACACAAAAACTTCACCGTTCCATACTTTTCAAATTAGCTCGTTTATTTCATTTGTATGCTTTTTGTGCATTGAAAGAGTTCCTATTGGTTTGTGCGATGAATTTGAGATATTTAAGGAAGGCAGTTATGTCTGTGATACAGCGAATATATCCAGAGTGTCTATCCACCAATATGACCAACAGATGAACTTGAATAGATATAAGTCTTTCCTCAGTTCCTAAAGATGTTGGGCACATACTTATAACGTGGCGTGGTGTTGGTGAGTTCAAAATTCTTAGAGTTAAATTATCTTGTTTGAGGAGAGTATTTTAAAAAACTTTATTATGAATAACAATCAAAACATTGGTATATATACAAATATTAATCAATTACAGCACTAGGACATTCTTTGGCAAAGGCTAAAGCACAAGTGTTGTGTCGAAGGCCCTAGCAGGTAGCAAAGGGTTGGGTTAAAAGACAAAGGAAGGGGATACCATATGTCTCAACTGATGTACATGTTTCAGCTAAAAATGAATATTATATAACTTTGAGGGTTGATGTGGTGTTTAATAAAACTATAGGCAATATTTACCTATGTTTGAGAGCTTAATATAACATGAATAACAGCCACGACTATTGAGTTATTATTGCCAGAAATTAATACGACTCATTAAAATATATATTATATTATATAAAACGTTATGTTTCGAAAACATATATGGAGGATGTAAAAATTTACAAAAACCCATCAGCAAAAAAAGCAAATTTATCAACCTGAAACTTATTATTTACATAGTTCTCATAGTTTTTATAAAACTTTCAACATTCTCCAAATACCCTTAGCAAAAGTTTCGCCCACGTCACGAATCTATAAACGATTGTTTTAAGGCTTGGGTTTAGTTATGTTCTGAGCAGTCTCCCTCAAAAAGATCACTTAATTTCGTTAAAACCGTCGTTAGAATCGCTTGATTCTTTGTACGTTTTCACCAATAATTGCTTGGTCGAAGACATACTTGCTATACGTTAATATACTCAATGCCCTCAATTAATTTTTTAAAAGTTATTTATTCAAATAAGTAACACAACCATTTCCTTTAAAATAAGTTTCAATTGTACCGTATAGTCCGCAACACGTTGTAAATTGGATATATAATATTTAACGATAGTTTATTTAATGAATAATAAATTAGCGGCAATATCCTCAGCTCATTGTGTCAGTACTGCTAATAAAGTAAACACAATATAGCGGATTAAAGTGAGCCCTAAATAGAAGGCGGGATTGGCTGGCTTATAGGCAGCACTGAGGGGGAGAAGATATTGGGGCCTGGAGAAAATATTATTGTTTGTTCTGTAAGCAATGCCTTCCAACCGTTCGCTTGATTGTCCCGTAAGCGCTCGCTATGGGGTCGTTTGTATTCGCGCAGCACCTCTCATCTGTGGCGGAGGATTTTTAATCCTTCGTTGGGTCATACACAGACCCACAGACCATGTCACCTGTGGAAAAATATGAAACTAGCTGCTTGTTGCAAGTTAAGTAAAAAATCATTCAACAAAAGTAATCGTACCTTCGTCAGATAATTATTTTGCTTCGATGGTGAGATAAGAGAATAAAGTTTGCACGAAGGTGGTACTCCATCTTCGACATCTAGCGGAATAGGAAGGTGGCCATAGGTAGGCATACTAAATGGGAGATAGACTTTGGAAAGGATGAACAATTGTTTGTTGTTGATAATATGTTTTGTGAGTAATAATTTTAGATTCAGCACAGATAACCATCCTTAATATGTTAACAATCTATATATTGTGGGGAGACGAAAGATAATTATATCATCCCACAACCGGTGTATATAGTTTATGAAAAGAAAGTGGATCTATTATAATTTACTGGCTTATGAAATGGGTATGTAGTGTTTATCGTTTTAAATCATTTTTTTGTGTTAGTTTTCGTGTAGATTGTGTCTGTAACTCATTCAGTTTATGTTTATGGTAGGATTGTGAATATTTTCTCTGTTAGGGTAATAAACATTCCAGGTTAAACGGAACCAAGGCCCAAACATAGTTTTGCCGATTATAAATGTAAGGTATTAGTATCTATTATTTGTTCCATTACATGTTTCTTTAAATAAAAGTATTGTGAATATAATTTAATTAATTTTTACCTCTTATACTGTGTACTTCATATTTTATTACTGATGAACACTACTAGATTGTTTCCAGATCCAAGTTTCAATATTATTATTATTATATCATTACTTTTAGTGCATTGGGGTCAACTTATATTACATATTATTATACTAAGTGGACCTTAACTTTGTGATTCATCATAAGGGTTTCGATACAACTACTTCTGTAATTAGATGACTTGTGGGAACCAGTCCCTCCCTTTAGTGGAATTTGGCGTTCGTTACTCCTTTAATCATTAATTAATTAATTTTAATGTGTTTGTTTGTTTAACTTGGTCCAATTTCTTTACCAAGGTATATACATACTGTTGTTTATTTTGCGATCTACCCTTAAGTACTTAACCAGCAACCTTCTGTACCAAGTTTATTATTTTTTCATGACTTCCTGGGGTAAACATCTTATGCAATAATAAATGACTGATGTACCATTTAATATGCGTTATCAACATCACTCTTAAATATATATATATTACACTACTACCTTCGATTATGTTTTTTCTTTCTCCTTACATCCTTCAGTTAAATCCACCTAGCTAGTCAGAGACACCACCAGCCTAAGCCTTATAAATACCTACATCTTCTATCAATGGTTAGCTATCCTATACCTATTTCTTACCGTCATCCACTCAATCACTGGGGTCTAATATACCGTAGATGTCTGAGTATTATGTATCGGTAAGCAATTTTTTTAAAGAAATTTCACTCCTTGAACCATTAATTTTTGGCAATAAATTGAGTCAACACATAACTTTTCCTGTTAGGCTAACCATGGGACAAGTTTAAATAGTGCTCCCACATTCGTATTCCCTTTCGTTTTGTTAATCCCACCTCACAGATCACAGATAGCACAGATCATTCCAAATATACAAAACATGATGATTCTCTAAGTAAGTATAGATTCACCTGAGGATCTATAATTATATATAAGTATCTGTAAATTTAAAAGGGCTATGGAAAAAAAAAAAAAAATTCTCTAAGCAATCTAATGTAAATTACTCCACTTAAATTCTCAAAACCTCGAAATCTTTTCTCTTCATATTAAATACTAAACACCTAACTTGTAGTTTTTATAACGTAAAAGAAATATTAACACATAACACTTTATTTAATAAACTGTCAATAGCTAACATTTTTTTCTGCTTTGGAAAACGCTGTCAATGCATGTGAATAAATTGTGTAATGGAAAAATGAGAAACCATGTTAAACAACAGGGGATACATACAATGAGCGTTTTGAGAGTTGTTTTTTCTATCTCACATGTAGAAACCAGTGCTCGCGTGCTGACGATTACAATTTGTGAGCCACCCTTCTCATATGTAAGGTCTGGGGTGTCACCTTGGCCTGGGCGGAATCCCAGAGCCGGCTTTAGTGCTCTATAATTCGACTATACTCTAGACTCGATAGTATAATAATAGTGCTCTATTTTTCGCGTTTGGTTTCCAAGAAAGTGGGTTAAGAAATTATCATTATTCCGCTGAGTGCTTAGATTAAAATTTTTAAAACATTTAGCACTTTTTAATTATCAGTTAACTGATAACGATCGGATTGAAATAAAATTATTGGTCACCTCCTTGCTAATGCCCTGAGAGTTCCTACAAGCAATTCCATCTCTTTCTCCCTGTAATGATATCAAACCAAACAAATCAGTCAATTGTGATGTTTACACAATTAATAGCTTTTTCATGGTCGTTTTGAAATGAACTTAATGACTATCCATTATTAAGCCCACAAACATACAGCGTCAAACTCATTAATTTAAAACCCCGCTGAATAATATTGGAGAGCATTTCTTTGTTTTTTACTAGAAACTGATTAATATGACATTTGATTAGGTTTTAGGAACATGGCATTTTTTTTTTTTATTTCATGACATCACAAGATTTCATGTTACAGGTCTAGTAGCGTACTAACGATGATATAAATAGAATGAGACAGATGATATCATAAGAATTAATGCTTTTGAAAAATTATCAAAATCTTTAAATGCTCAGTTCTAGTCGAGGTATTTTTTTTACTTCAATGGTAAAAGAACATAAAGAAAGCTGAGCCCCAGATGAGACCTTTACCTCGTTCTAAAAACAGTAAGTTATGTAGAAAATGAAATTTCTTATTCAATGTTTTGCTTGAATGAAAAAATTCATACTCGATGCTGTAAAGCAACTTTACTGCTTAGTACTGTTGAGAAAACCATGATTTTTTTCAATCCGCGTACATAAATTCTGAGGGCCACTGCGGTATAGTTCAATGTAAATACATTATTCACATTTAGGAGATGGTCGCTCGTTGTGGAAATAGTTGCTTAGAACTGATAACATATTCCATACATTCTAAACAGCTTTGCTTTTCGTAGCTCCAGGCTGATTGCAAATCAGAAACAGTTCGTCTGAGCGAATGCAATTCCGGGACTTGATTGTATTTTGAATTATATATCTGTTAAATAGGGTTTTACGAATTTATGTCTAGTGGTCTGTGTTAGACACGTCCGGTGATCATCAGAAAGAAATAAACCTTAGGTGTTTGACCTTTGCTGGTGGCCTGGTCGACGGCTGCTTAAATTATGTTTCATTATTATCCTGACTTCATAAGATCTTAGAAGGGTTGCCTCGACAGTGCACTATGTTCAAGAGAAGAGTGCTGATTAGGCATTATGGGTAATTTACACTGTCTTGGAATTTGAGGGTAGGAAAATACCTTCCGGATCCAAAAGGTAAGTGTCAACCGGAAAGAGGCAGTCTGGACCGACCACTGGGGTAGACGCTACTAGGTAGATTGTACTTGGTAGGTGAGTAGGGCCCCAGAATCCGTCATCTGCATGGAAGTGGCGGTAATTTTCAATGGAAAAGGTGTGAAGGCCGTTAGCACCAAGACGAGATATAGGGTGTGAGGGATAGAAAATTCCAATATGATGCCGAGTAAAGTAGCAAAAGTGCAGAGAGAGACGATCTAGGTCTCCCTGAATGTTGGTGAACGTAGCTAATAACAAGAGGATGGAAGGGTAAATAGGTAATGGGAACAGTGATGAAGAGTAAGGGAGATCAGGGACGGAGTTTGGGGGTGTGTAATAACCGGAACAGAAATCAGATTGGACAGGGTCAAGAAGTTGGGACTTAAAAAAGCCCAGTTGGAGTTGCCATTTGGATTTGGAATCGGGAGCAAAGGAGGAGGCTTCATGAAAGTACTTGGACTTTACCTGCCTTACCATCACCTGGTTCAAGTTGCAAAGTACGGCTGCAGCGTCTGAAGCATCATCTAGCAACCTCAAACCCACACCACCGCCCAGCTAACCAGGTCATGGTGGAGAAAGGTATAGCTGGTATCGAAATGGGCAGTTGTTGATGGTGGGACTTATGTGACAGGTGATCAAAACATCGGTCATGCTGAGGAGGAGTGTAGTATTAGGAGTAAGTCCCTGTGGCAACTGGGAAGACGTTGAAAGTAGCAACGCTACTTTAAGTAGTGACAATGAAATGTATACATTCCACATTAAATGTTAATGTGCCCTACACTTGGGCGATTAAGCTCCTGGCTACTGACCTAAGCTCCCAATTGATCCTCGAGATACTGTGCTACCTCTGGAACTGTGATCGGCAACTGCTACTCGGGCTGTCGGTGATTTAGTAGTGACAGTTAATCTGGCAGAGTACTCCTGCAACTACTACAACTGACTGGAATTTAGTTAACGGCTCACACCGATTATAATGGCTCCCGCGAGGTTTAAAGTTTACCAACTAATAAGGAAACATTCTCTACTCAAATAGTTTTTTTAATGTTTAAACCATCTTAATCAATGAATGTGGCCTAATGTAAAACAAGTTGTTAAAACATCGACTTCAAGAAGTTTATCTCAATTGTTTTTGTATTCAACATCTCTAAACTGTAAATACGTATAAAAATTTGAACCTTAAATATTTAATGATTTCTGAACTGTTACCTGAAAATATTGCAATGTTAGTAAAACCTGAAATACTCGTATGTTTTTAACATATGATATTTTTGATTTTATCATATTATATATAATATCATTATACATTATCTTATCTTGACCTGAAAATATTCAGTGCCGACGCAGTTAAATGTAAATTTAAAATTTACGTTGTTTAGACCAATGGTATATATTGTAATGTTATTGTTAGCATCAGACTAAATGTATTTATTATAAATAGGCTAATTTCAAGGAAGTGAGTTGTCGGAAAAGGTAGAACAATTGTCGGAGGTCGACAATTGTGGGGGGCGTCACTAGGGGAGTGCCTGATCACTCTAGCCCTGGTGACAAGTGCGGATTGTTGTAGTTAATAACATGGACCATGTTCCATGTAGGCGTTAATATCTGACTCCATTTATTGATAGGGATGTGTCCCGACAAGACACTGTGTTCAGGATGAGGTTCAGAGGTTCATAAAGAATAAGACCAGTTTTCAGAGTTCGGGCGAGAGATCGGCAGCGTAATAGGTACAAGTCGTCAGAGGTAGTAGACGTAGAGAGAGTAGACTAGCGGAAAGCTGAGTGGGCTTACTCCCAGGGCCCCGAGGCCCTGGTCGTATCGCGAGGTTATGCGGCTGTGGAGACTAAGAAACAGAGTGCTTCTTCAGGGCGAAACTTACCGATATAAATATTGTGCCCCCCTCCCTCGTGGAAGGCGGAGTCTGTCTGCGGGTGGTCTGTTTTATTATCCCGTTGGTCCAAAAGGGTGTGCTTTATGATGCCCCACCTCCCGAGCTACGTGACTAAACTGTTCCTAGCATGATTTTATGACCACGGGAACGTGACTGAACGTCTATTCTAAGGGGCGGTGTGACCTACCCTAGGTTTTATTGCCGTACCCTTTGAGTTACTTGTCTACGACTTCCGACCTCTCTATGATTTATTACCAGAAGTTATACAGATTTGCATTTCTATTATAATACATTATGAACCAGAGTGTAGGGTAATTTACATATATTTAGCTCTTCGCTACATGAGTTTTAGGTTTGAATCCCCTGTGTGACCTGTGCAGGTATCAAGGGATAGAGTTTAGACCTTTGGGGACTCTATTCATGATGGGAGGCTACGTTCCAAGGAAAGCAGACAAATCCTAGAGCTACTTCTGATCTCATCCCTAAACAGTACGTGTGTATACTCTTAGTGTTTATTTTCGAATCGTTCCCGACATGATAACTGTCGAATTAATACTCACCTCTTTGGGTTATAATCAGTATTGTATCCAACGATAACTATTGGTAGGAGATTAAGCTAGAGAGTCACACAATTAATTATGCACTGTCTGACTTTTATTGCATCATTTAATTTCATATTGACAAATGACTTGTCATAGTGCGTATATGTACGTTTAAAACGGGCGTTGAATGCACGTGTTATTCATGGTAGACTTAGTCTCGGATCTTTTTTGTTATCTTCTAAAATTTTAAATCTGTTAAATAAATTTTATCGAAGAACAGCCAGATAGATATTCACGTACATGTTAGGTTTACCCATGGGGAAATGTAGTGATACCAGCAATGTTATCTTTAGTATCCCATTGTATCACAAAACCATTCCGTGTATAAACGTACAACAAGCAGAGCTAAAAGCTTAGAAGCCGGACACTAAGATAATATAAAAACTAAACGACTAAAGCCGCACAAATAGGACTGTGAGAGAAGTAGACATAGCGTGTGAGAGAGCAAATGATTGATGTTGCTGGACAAATTACATTTTATCTTCCACTTCTTGTTTATCGCTTTGGATAAGAAGATATCCTGTCAAATCTTGATTAATGTGTCATTAAGTAGATCTGTATGTGCGTGATGTACCATTATGACTGCTTATTAAAAGCATTTAAAAAAATTATTACGGGTTTTAATAGTTGATTAATAGAGGTATTAACGATTACTGGTTTAGGGAATTACAGATTTGTTCAGTTTTAGAAACAGAAAGACCTTCCTATAAAATTTCTCCTGAAGTGGGATAGCTTAAGAGACTCGTAAAAATTCCAATCCAGAGAAAAAATAGATTAAAAAAAACATTTGCGCGTCATGGAAGCAAAACGCGTTTTATACATTTTAGTTTTTACCCAACCACTTTTACTGCGTACAATAATTTTGATCTAACAGATCAATTTTAATTTGAAATACAAAACAATTCCCCCCATCCCTTCTCTGCGATCGTTACCCCAAACGGGGCTTCCCCATGTCCTATGGTGAGGTGGAAGATATTTGTTGACTGTGGTGTGCGTTTTCCAGTAGATGGCACCTAATAATTGTTCCGAGCTCATAGGATGATTGAGGATTCATTAAAGGTGGCAAGGCATGCTCAATTTTAAAGAAATCAAAAAAAAAAGTGATAATATACAACCAAAGAAAAAAAATGACTTGCCAAATCGGAACTTAATAAAGTCAATTACTGCAGATCGACTGGCTAAACTGGACACATACAAATATAGACAGCGTAAGGATTAATGAGAATGCACCGCAGATCTGTGTTCTATAGGTAACGCCAAAGTACCTTGGTTTATTGTTTGAAAACCGTTTTTGCTCATCATAATAATAGTACATAAAGAATGACATAATACAATATACTCCTTTCACGCGAAACAACATAAATAAAGATTATTTACAAAGAATATACAAGGACGTAAGGAGATTCAAACAGACTATATTCAAGACTAACGCAAGACTAATGCAATAATAATATAACGGTCTTACAATAGACACAGATTAGTCCTAATACAGAACTGAAACCCACTCCAGTAGGTCTAGGTAAGCGCTGTCCCCATGGGTGCTCGGCCTAGGAGCAACGATTTTATTTTATAACAGTTCTCCTCCCAATAAATGTGTTCTACGTTTAAAAAAACTACAGTATATTTATATCTGTACCTCGGAGGGATACAACACTATATCCATTTTCATAACTTTACAGGAGAGGAGTTTTAAACTTTTTTTCAACAAAAAGTGTTTGTATTGGCACAGCTATTTATTGAGATGTTGAAACAATATTTTACCAGAACATTCTATTTATTGTTATTTACATCATGCAGTTGTTATAAAATGAAAAAAAACCTTTTTTACGGTTTTTTTTCACTTGGACAAAAAAATGGACATAGTGTTGTATCCCTCCGAGGTACAGATATATATTGTAACATTCATGATACTTGAGAATATCATGACCAGCGACCCTTCCATCTGGTCAGCATCGTCCCTTGTGCTCTTAGGAGTGGGGATGAGATGAAGGGGCAGTCTTAGCCTAACAGCCAGAGAGCGAACCAGAGCAAGCTCCCGTTTTGGCGGTCACCAACAGTAGAAGAGGAGAAGAAGAAGAAGAAGAGATCAAAAGTAACGTTGATTGGATTATACGGAGATCATCGATTGGGTGATATTGATATTGTTTTTTTATTATGGATCCATTAAAAGAGATTGAGCTCAATTTTTATGTTTTTTTTATAATTAGTAGTAATTATCCTTGTTCAAAAGGAATTGAATATTTTTTATATAATTTATGTCAGCACTCTATATAATTATAATTATCTGTTATAATCATTTTATTTGTATATATTTCACAATTCCCAGTTTCTCAATTTATTAATAACTATAACATTAGCCTTGAGATCGGGGGATTCAATCGGGATAATTTCCTATGTCGAAGACATAAAAACAAGTTGAATTAAAGATCTCATGACGGACCTACCAAATTAGTTAAGGTCAATTGATCTAATAAATCAGGAAAAGAAATGGTAAAAAATGAGGTAGGTTTCAATATATATATATATATAATATATAATAATAAAAAATATATATAAATGTCGCTTCGTCTCAAATTGATGATATATAAATGTATCCTCCGGCCAGCTCTGCTGTACGGGGCCCCGCTATTTACCCACTTGACTGACAATACAGCCAAATGTCTCCAACATTTCCAGAATGGAATCATGCGAAAAGTGGTCCAACATACCTCTTTCGAGAGGTTGAAGAACGCTGACCTGCACCCGTTGCTTGGTGTGCCGTCGGTGGGTGAGTTCATCCGCCGGAGACACATTAAGTTTTTTGACTCGTTGCAGCACCTGACAAACCCAGTGTTTAACACTATGACCCCAGTACCCCTCCCGCATCGATGGCAACAGACTCTCGGGGGAAAATTAGGAAATTAGGGAAGAATTAGTATGTAAGTTAGTTTTAAGGTTGATCAAAAAGGTTAGCCCCATCACCTTATTAGGCAGTTTAGTCCAGTCACGTATAATGTATATCATTATACTTGTTTATTCATTATATATTTTTATAAAATAACAAAACCAGTATAGAATGTAGTGATGCTACAGGAAATACAAAATATTTTGTAAATAGATTCACCTGAGGATCTATAATTCTATATAATTATCTGGAAATTTAAATTAAAGGGGCAATGCCCAGGAAAAAAAAAATTTGTTTAGAAAATGAAAACGTTCTAAAATATCTATTTTAAAGGTAGTATTATCATTTATTCTTTTAAACAACTCTTTTTTAAACGCTGAAATTTACTAGTGTTAACGTTATTGCATTAACAAAAAATAGGTTAAAATCAACTGTCATCCTTCAATTAGTCTGTTTGCTCAATGATAGCTTGCAAATAAATAAATATTTCAGTCGAACAGAAATTATAAAGGTATTTGTTTAACATCGGCCCGGGGGTAAGTTATATGTTTTCTGGATAAGGTCGCTTTCGTATCAGTTGAATTTTCCGTTCACCTAGACTTTCAAGCTCAATTATGTCATCAGAAAGGATTTAAGGTTAATGTTTTGATGTTTTCCCATATGGATTTCTATTATCAACTCTGAATTTTACTAGGACCAATTGTTATAAACTTTTGTTTGTCAGTGTTTTACCCATTTAAAATTGTTCTTATTCGTGTGTTTATGACCTGAAATACCAAGTGTTCTTTTCCAATAATTTGTCAATAACTATTACTTATTAAATCATAAATTAAATTAGTCCTAAAAAAATAAATTCTGTGAAAATTAAAAAAAAAAGTGTGATTACTGATACTATATTAATATAACCCGGTAAATACAAAACGGCCATTTACTTCATTCGGTATTCAAGGGGTTTTTATTGAATTGAAAGAGTTTCCTCAATACCTAGCCATGGAGAAACGCGTTTAGTGAAAGTGAGATTAACTTGCCACTAAGGTATTCAAAACCAGTCACTTTTTAAACATTAAATGCAATGATAAAATAAACCATTCCTCAATATTGGAGCACGTTTTCTTTAAAATTATTTTTAATACCATTTGATCTATTTAAAATTTTAATCACATGGCTTGACTTTCTTTTTTCACTTGATACTTCAAAAAGTGTAAATAGTAGTCTGCCTTTGAGGCCAACAGACAAATTAAATAGGAAAAGGGAGCGTTTATAGATACAATAAGTGTACAGTTATACATACAGCCATACACACACACACACACACACACACACAGAAGAGAGAGAGAGAGAGAGAGAGAGAGAGAGAGAAAGAAAAAGAGAGAGAGAGAGAGAGAGAGAGAGAGAGAGAGAGAGAGAGAGAGAGAGAAAGAAAAAGAGAGAGAGAGAGAGAGAGAGAGAGAGAGAGAGAGAGAGAGAGATTCCTACCATCTTAACCTTAATTAGATTGCGCTATTTCAGTTTCACGAACATTTATTATGCCGAAGAGAACATACGCCACGTATATGTGTTGAAACAGACCTGATGAAGTTAATCTTCATGTCAGACGTCCTGTTGGTTTGCCATGTTGTCAAGAGATCACACAACCAAATTGCAGCCAGCGGCTTCAAGAAAACGTGGACTAGTATGAATGATCATCTAGCTTGACCATTGGAGGATGCATAATACAAGAAGATGCATAAAAGTGATTTAGCAACGGATTGTCTCGGGACGCCCTTGATCATCGAGGTACGTTTTGGTAATGCTACTTGAATTACTAGTTTCTCCCAATTGTTTTGTCTTGTTTAAAAAATTGCGGACCCTTTGTAACGTTTCCTTATTATTTTCCCCGAGCCGGAAACACTATTTGTTCTCTATTTATTCAAAAATTATTGTTTTTTTTATTCTCAGTAATTTGTACCTAAAGTACATATTGTATGTGCTATACCATGTTGATTAATAATAATAACATAAAAATTTGAATGAATAATAGCCTACAAAACTCTTTTAGTGTTGGCACGTCCGCTCGCGACTGTCCGCTTTCATAACATGACAAGAAAGGTAGTCGCGAAAAAAAAAAGTAATAGTAGGAGTTCTATCAGTCGGCGAAGACTCCCCGAGTCTTCCTGGCCGGTAATGGACGGAAGTGGTCTCTGAAGATTAACCGCCGTGGGACGTAATATCCGGTCTCTCGTACCGACTCCACGGCCGAGCTAATATTTTTTGTGAAGTGATCTTTAGCATATTTACAGTGGTTAAAAAAATCATTCAAATGATAAATGGTTTGGGATAGATGCTTCAGCCTTCAGTCAGTATCTCCTTGAAGTACTTAAAGAACCCTACTCATACGTTATCACTGCAACCGGAAATTTACCATTCGCTATCATTCAATGAAAATCATTCATTAACTATCTGACCTTTACCCTCCATCCCAAAGGTCTCACTTCTCTGACCGATCGTCGTCAATCCCCTTCCCTTCCAAGCTTTAAATCCCGCACTTCTGAATCCTACATCCTAAACTGTTGCAGGTAGCAACTATTTAAATATGACTAATATGAACAAGACACTATTTATGCTTAAAATATACGCCCCTGTCATGAAGAGTCGGCCTGAATATTCAGGAACCCAGAAGAAAAATACATAACCCTTTTTAACTCGAGTTTCCAGCCCTGTTATTTGTGAGCCTAGATTCATGAAAATTCACCTTGAGTTACAATCCAATATTGTAAAAATAAAGTTACATTAAAATTTTGTTAAATTTCTGTGTTTTTTTTTTTCATTTCGTTTTCATTTTGCATTACTCATTAATTTAAGTTCCAGAGTACAAACACTACCCCACAACTTCACAGAGGAACAACCGCAGACTCGAACAATTCAGCAATACAGTCACCAAGTTAATATTTAGTTCGGCAACTGGATGGTAATGAGAGAGTAGTCGTGTGAGCCTCTTCTATAAATGAGGACGTTATACAAAAGTAACTTCTGCGAACGGTTCTGCTTCTGGTAGTGCTGTTAGGTGCTATTTTCAGTGCAGGGCTATTGCCTATTCTACAAATGCTGGATGGAATAAATATTCATCTGTAGTGTCTCCCCCCAATAATAATTTACTGACACATCGAATCATAAATAGCAATAATTGTCTGACAAATCTCAATAATACCACAGCTCCATCGGGTGGTTTCATTCTTGATTTTTAACCGTGTATGACTGATACTTGAATTCTCCAAGTCACAACACCTACGACGCGCTTAGGCGAATTCAACGTCATTCCTAACATCCTACATGTTTGTTGGGTAGGTGTTTAGTCAAAAATAACATTAGGTAATTATATTAATGTGATTATTATTGAATAATATAAATTACGTTGATATATGCTTTGTAATATTGATTGATGAAAATGAATAGAATCGATTTAAAATTTTAAAGGTGTATTAAAAAACTTTCCAGTTTTCAGAGTGTTTTAGTTAAATTCGTTTTAGCCATTTCTTAATTGTAAGGTAACTGAAATAATTTTTGATTGTAAATTTAAAAAAATTGAGTTTTCAGTCAAAATAAGAAATATAAAACATTCTCTTTGAGACGACTTCGATAGAGTTCTTTGTGTCAACATTTAAATTTGTTTTTTTGGCAGTTGAAAGGAACTACGCTAGTTAATCAAAAAAATTGAATTGTTTTTGTTAAAAAATTAAAGTTATATTTTTTTCAATATTAAGTAATCAGTATTTAGGAAACTCATGTGAAGTTTCTCTTGGTATAAAAAAATTTCATTCACGTTCTCTAAGTTTAAGTTTACGTAGAAATTGTATTTTTAGCAATAGTTATTTAGTAAAAAGAGTTAAAAATCAATTTTTCACGAAATAAGTGTATTTTGGTTTTAGTTAGCACTTAGGCATCTAACAACTACATGTATTCAGCCTACGACATAAAATTAAATAACGAAATTCCTCTCTCTCTCTCTCTCTCTCTCTCTCTCTCTCTCTCTCTCTCTCTCTCTCTCTCTCTCTCTCTCTCTCTCTCTCTCTCTCTCTCTCTCTCTCTACCTCTCTTTCTCTCTCTCTCACTCTCCCTCTCTCTGCAAAAACAATTTGGGTGGTCTTTTACAATATAACGTATACAAGAGTGGATTCTTCAGCATTTTTGCTCGTGATTTATCGAAATTGAGTGTATCTCCAAAATCGTTGTATGAAAATATTAAACTGTGAGTATTTTAAGACAAGAAATATACAACAGAGTTGGCTCCCTTTGAAGTATGAGCGTTACTAAATTGGTTTTCAATATCTCTATGCTTTATCCTACAAGAGGTCCCTTAACCACAGGACTGCTCTGTCAGTGCCTCTCATATTATCCCTTACTACCCCCCCCCCCTATCTCTCTTATTATCATCTTTTGATTAGAAATGGAAAATTGTATTGTGAAAAGACTATACTTCTAATGGACTGTCACCTAAAAAATTGTAACTAGAGCAATGTTCCCATCGTTATCTTTAAATTATATGATGCTAAGAATATATTAATAGTGGAAGCTAGTGTATACCCTGCCTCCTGACTTCATGGAAGTCACTGATATTTTTAAGTAAGCAACTACATTCGTTCCTCCATCCCAATTCCCAGAATTACCCTTCTCTTATACACATATGTCTCAGCTTTAGCCCGGTCCCCACATGTTTCCCAGGCACTCGTTCCCCTTCACCCCACCCAGTATGTAGTAACATAACCCTTCATAATAAAGCTTTTCTTTCTTTTTTTTTAAAATACTCTCCTCTACAAAGATTATTTAACTTTTAGACAAAAATCTGGGACTCCGTAGGATGTAGAAGCATATTGTTTTTGATCTCCATCGTATCCATCTGGGTCAGAAAGGGATTGCCAAATCATGGTTTCAATGAATATGATGACCAACGTTTGCACGTTATAGCTAACAGGTTATGAATAGGTAAATATCAACAAATGTCATCAGTTATTAGTTAGTGAAGAGAGAAATATAATTGGATTGCCTTATAGGAAATCCTTTCTGATTTTATAACCAATTATTTCTGGAATAGTTTTGATGGTGTTCGTTACACTAACGATTAAAAGTATTTTAATTATTTGTCAGAATATTTCAAAAATTTAAATAATTAGAATTTGTATCAATCTACATAAAACCAAATATACATTTAATGCGCTTTCATATTTCCCATTACGACTTTCATTAATAACAAATTATATATAGCACGCGTTACATCAGTTATTATGTGAGTTAACTTTGAGATTATTGGTCAGAAGAGGGCAGATTATTGATAAAAGTGCTTTTAAAATATATGATATGTTTGCAGGTAAAAAGTCATGTTATTTCAACCAGTGAAATATACTGATATTAAGTATGGATAAAGAAAAAAACATTTTTTTTTAAGATGGTGAAAAATTTAGGCTACACCATCAAAATTGGATTCCTAATTTAATAATTAATCTTAATGAGTTCAGGGTTAGAATCTACAACAAGGGGGTTGCAGATGTGAACCGATTGGTTAAACAAAGACCCTCGAAAAGCGGCAGTGGCTTTGTGACCTGCTATAAATACGTGACAGTGGGCGTGTTGGCAATGGCCAGTTTCTGCAAACATGTCCAGAGCGTCTGTGGCTCTCGCGCTCTGGGTCAGCCTCCACTGGCTAGTCTCCGGTGACGCAGCTGGTGGAGGACAGTGGGAGACTTCCCAAGACTCCAGTCCCTCTTTCGTATGCGAGGGGTGGTGACAACCATGAGGTTTCTGGGCCGTTTGTAAATACTGCATGAATAAGCGAGTGAATAAAGAATTGTTAATATAGTATGAACGAGAACATTGAACACAATTACTTATTGCCTAATAAGGGATTAATTATATTTGCGGCATTTCTGACGGTTGCATTCCCACAATCACACCAGAAGACTGGAGGGTGTGATTCTCTGTGTTAACAACAAAACTTGGAACATTACGATCCAACACTACTGGCTGAACTTATAATGTTATCCGGATTGTAAAAGATATATTATAATTATTTTAAGTTAATTACAAGTAGACACCATTTTCACACCGGTGTGCATAGGCAATTCAATGTCACCGGGAAATGAAATCCATCTCTTCGAGGAAAGTATCGAACTGAAATGATAATGTGGATTGTAAGGCTGACATGGCAGCCCACTCAGACACGCTCAAGGCTTCTTAGAATGGAAATCTGGGGTAAAAAATATCACGAGGGTGCCAGATAGAGTCAAAAATATTCAAATGTATTTTTATATATGTAAATGTTATTTTCTATATTGAAGGCATTCAGTGCCAGTGAGTAAGACGTATTCAATATTATGCTTCTAAAAATGATTCCGAAATAAAGTAACATCATGGATATTTTATGCATTCCTTTTTTTTCTTGGTGTTTGCTAACATGACAGTGTGCCTGGGTATTTTCTTTATAAATATGATTTATTTTTATTGTTATATTTTAGAAAATATTTCATTTATAATTATTTTGGGAAATACTGATATGTAACGAGTCCTGCAAAATATACGCGATCAATACAAACATAGAATAAGATTTTAAAACTTGGTGTATTTTACAAGGATTACATTAGAAAACAGATGGAATGTATGACTTAAATAATGTCTAATAGCAACACTGCATTATTCATTTCTGATTACTACATAATAATCATGTGTAAAATTCAGAAGCGGTTTCCTACAAATAAATAATTGCTAATTATTTGCTGAGGCATGTGATCCTTAAATTTTGCCTTGCCGGCATTTGTTTTCACTGACAAATTTAATACTTGATGAGCTGTTGAAAGTTTAACTTAAAAAAAAAATTTAACATAAAATGACTAAATCGGGGCCAACTCTGAAAAAACAGAGCTAATAACGATGTTTTTAGAAAGCTTGCGAGGTGGGTTTTCTTATTAAGAGAATAGATCGTTTCATGACTTAATTATTCAAGACGGATGAGCTAATAGGATAGGGTCTAATAATTTTTTTATTTTAATACTAATATTTTGTGGTTTAGGCCAAATATTTCTTTGTGAACCATTTTAAGTAGTTTTTAAGCATGTCCTGCAGTGTTAAACCTCACTAATATGTGATAATACTGTCTATCCGTCCGAGTGACATGTTCCCTACTGGTATTGGATAGTCTGAGAGCTGTAAAAAAAATCGACTACTCATTTTCCAGCACTAATCAAATCTCACACATCTGTGGCACTTGGTATTTAGCTCCAGGTAATTTAGTAAACCTCATAATAAAATAGATGAGAATGAGCTTGTATGAATATAATGGCTTAAACGACGATCGTCAAACAATCACTCAAGGGCACATATTCATTGAAGCCCCAAAACACGTCGTAGCGACCGCTAACTACGTAAGATACGAGGGTGGTGTGAAAAGTTTCCGACCTAACAAAGCTTTTATTTCACTAGCTTTTATTTATTTTATGATCATCTTCATGTTGAGATTGGAAACCTTTCAGACCACCTGTGTAAATCACCCTATACTCTATTGTATATATATTGTAAATTGGTTATAATATGTTGTAAATTAATTTAAACAAATGTAAATAACATTACCAAACCATAAGTAATACCAGTGGAAATATTGTAAACAATAAAAGACGCAGCTGCTAAAAACTAGTCAGAGGCTCTTGAAGGGGAGTCAGGTAACGGCTAGGGGGCTGGGTGGGTCCCAGCCTAGAACAACATCGGTTACTGGGGGCTATATATAGACCCTAGTTTTAGCCAATAAATCATTCTAACTACGGCTCTCTGACTGGCACCTGCAGCTGCACTGATGTATCTAGATTTGGCCTACTCATTTATGAAAACCTCTGCATCTCTCTTCCTAACCTCGCTATGTTTTAGTCCGGCTTCGTCAGACCCCACACTTTTCTAGTAGGATCTGCCTTCGTCTCGCTAAAACTAGCACCTCCTTGGGAGAGACCTCTCCCTCACGTACGACGGTTTCCGTGGCCCTACTTAACCTAGTAGTGTCTCCCACGGCAATCCAGTCTGCCTCTCTCCGGTTCACACTCGGCTTTGGGATCCGGATGGTTTTCGTCTACCCTCAGATACCGAGTGTGGTCATTCCAAGACCTCACAAACTACCTACACTGCCTACCCTATACCTCTTCTCCTGAACATTCTCGGGGCACATACCTATCAAATATGGAGTCAGATAGTACGGTAGTAAGACCCGTCATGAAGTTATTGTCCAGGTCATAG
Organism: Acanthosoma haemorrhoidale; assembly: GCA_930367205.1. Taxonomy (NCBI): domain Eukaryota; kingdom Metazoa; phylum Arthropoda; class Insecta; order Hemiptera; family Acanthosomatidae; genus Acanthosoma; species Acanthosoma haemorrhoidale. Next base: position 32,452,034 of record OV884013.1, on the reverse strand, counting down.
CCTAATTAATCAACCCTCATTTCGTCACTAGAACTAGGGTAACTTGGCACCCCCCCCCCCTCGTGACGACCCGACACACCTTAACAAGTCTCTTCCCAAGCGCTGTAAAATAATGACCAAAATTAAAATAATTGAAAAATCGCTGAAACCAAAATCAAGAAAATTGGGCAACAATAACAAACAAATAAAAAATATCACATGTACATATTTATAACATAAGCGATTTATGACTTAGAGCATATAACGAGATACCATTTGAAATGGACTAGTTGAGAGAATCGCCAGGGTGAGGCACTCGGAATGCTTCTGTACGAATTAAACTGGGTGAATGATGATGAGAAGTTCCTGGGGTCAGATCTTGGTCTGGTTCTCTCCTTAGTGTCCTTTTGTCTCTCCTTTAACCAATAATTATTGGTATTAAATTAATAGATTATAATGTATTGTCTACTGTTGCTGTGCCGGAAGGAATTGTTTGTACTTTATTAGGGTTTGTCGTTTGTGTGTTTTTCTGCCTGCCTGTATCTATGATCAATAGTCCATAAAACCTCATAAATAATAAATATAATATAATGAGGCTAGTTATGAGGATTTCATGGATTTATATTTACTAAATTTCCAATGAAAGGGAACAGAAGAAATGCTGTGTTATTTTCAATTTTTAAAATTCATTTATTCCTCGATATTAAACTTTTTGCTTTAAAAAAAATAAATTCAAAACTCACCTCGTATTTAATAAAGGAAAAAATTGAACAGAGGCAGGAAACAAACTGAGATAAGCGGGCCGTGGCAGACACAATGTTTAATTAAAAAGACGTCAAAGAGTGGCGGAGAGAGGCTGGAGGTTGGGGCCAGCACAATCGGGTTAGTCGCCTCCGCTCGCCACTTGTGTATAATTGCTTAGATCCTCTTAGCCTCTATTTTGGCAAGTATTCTCCACCTGTCACTTGTTCCTCCTTCTTATTGTCTGACAAATGTAACATGAACATTTCCGTTAAGATTTAATTTAACCAAAGGAAATATCAGAAGTTTGGTGAACTAAAGGACATTATGTCAGCGGCGTTTGCTGAAGCCGCAGCCATAAATATTCTAATGCTATTTATAAGATTAAATTAAGTTAAAAATTTGTGAGTTTTCGTTCGGAATCACTTCTATAGAGTGACAAAAACTTTGTCAGGTACAAAAAAGGTAAACATGGCTAGGACCCTTAGTGCTTTTAGAAACACGGCTGTTATGACAGTGGGGCATATTGTACATTTATTACATATTTATGACTGTATGCATATTGACCAGACAAACAGAGAACTCTCCAGACTCTTTGTGTACTATCGATACAAGGTAGATTTTATATTGGCGTTCGGAAATCATAAGCGTCTAATGCTCATTTAGTACTCAAACCTTGATCCATAAACACCCTCGTAACCAAGGAATTCCACAGGTTATTAAGGTAGATCGTCTGACGTTAGATCAAGTGAATTAATTTTACATTGTCTAACTTTTACCGTTCATCCTTCAATTCGATAATGCAAAACTACTCGACTAGTGCATAGTTATAGTTATAGTTATAGCATATTAGTTATAGCATATTATAGTTATAGTTTATAAATCTTCTTAACACTAGATCGGCTGTCTGATAAGGTACACGTCAATGTTCTACCAGTAGCGTACGCATTTTGGCCTCACTCTCCTGACTATTAGTCTAAAATAATTAAATCCTTTTAATTTAGAGAAAAAATGAATTAAATATAAAAGAAATATTTGCTCTTAGTTTTTATTTTATTGAATATCCCCTTATATCTGGAGAGTTGGCTAGTAATCAATATTTGTACGAAAAATGTAATGGAGCAATAGGAATATTTTAATTGCTGTAATGATAGTTAAATAAATAATATTAAAATTAATTAATAAATTTAAATAAATTTTTGTTTTATCTCTCCCACTAATGTTATGTTATTTTATATTACTGAGCTGTTGCTCCACGCGAGTAACAATCCTCAGTTAAAGATTGATTAACATATTTATTATTATTTTTACTTAATTTAAATTTCCTAAATGTGACAGCAATGACCTTGACAGTGCTTTATTTTTAAAATTAAAAGGGCGAGTATGACCTGTATACATGTTTTGCCTTTTCAATGTCATCTATTATGTTCTGGGTTTCATTTATTTTTTTTCAAAATCAGAAATTCATATGCTTTCGCTTTGTTTTTTTCCAGATCAACCAGAAAATATACAATTGCACATGTGGTTGTTATTTGCTGTGAAAAAGCGTTTAGTTACTTTGTCAAAAATCATGCCTTTCATTTTGATATGCCTGTAATAATTAAATGTTGCTTGTCCTGCTTAATAAAACATAAAATGTTGAGTAGTCGTAGTTACTTACGGATTTGAAACTTTCAAAAAACTTCTTCCGAAACTGAAGTTGATTGATATTGATATATATTATGAAATCGATGTATATAGAGCCATACTATTTCGCCTCTTAAAAATTAATGACAGGTCATTATTCAATTACTAAATAATTAATTTCTAGAGTACCTAAATTAAGAACTCGGTGTCCTCATTGTGCGTTCTAACACAACTTATACTCTTAATCACCTGTAAATAAAATGACTTCGATTCTACGCTATAATTTATTGAACTCATTCATTTTCCTGTCTTGATAGAAAATAATGACAAAAAAATCCCTGGTAAAACCTTGGAAGTAAGGTTTGTTCGTTTATTTGACTGAAGCATTTTGAAAACTAATCCTTTCTTAGAGTTCCGTTTAAGGTATGAGTATATTCACGTTAATTCTTTTAGGGGTTGTGTTGGAACTAAAACTTAAAGTAGTGAAATGAAAATATTATTGCATGTGGAGTTCCAAAGAGAAACGGCTGGTATGTCATATGCATTCCGGAAAACTGTTTTTTGTGTTGTATGGTACATGTATGGTAAATAAAATTTTTACGATCTTGAGAACAGCTATTTTTTTAAATTATTTTGCAATAATTTGTATGTGTCGTCGTCAAGTAAGTAAAGTCGGTTATTGAGGCCTGCGAGAAGTTTTTAAGCTCTCATATGCTCATATTGATCCATCACTGATAAAGCTTTGCTTAAAAAAATATTTGAACGTTAGAAGAGAAAGAGAGAGATATGTTAATAATTAAATAATTCCTACTGCGTGGGCATGCCTGAGATATTCACAATTGAAGCGATTCGAAGCCTGTGCGCTGGCCCGTAACGGGATGTAGCTTTCTCATCCGAGGCAACGTTTATTCGAAACTGCCTCTCTGCTTTCTGTATCTTTGAACCAGATTACTTTCAATGATTAAATACTTAACCCGATGAGTGATAGTCTTTAACCTCTCTGTGTAGCTGTAAAGTTGAAACGATCGATCTGAAATTGTATATTCAACAGCTTGCGTCTACGGTACCATATTTGTTTTGGCTATGATGTAACAGGAGTATTCTCAAAGAAAGTATATCTTTAAAAAGTCTACTTACATCTATAAATACAAGTAGTTATTTGTTACTCTGGAACAATAACTGTTCATAGTAATAATATAAACCTAACTTGTGACTACTAAATGGCTTTGTATAACTAATTAATGTTATACCCACCTTAATTGATAGTGAATAATAAATAATAATTATTAAAAAACAGAAACCATTTGCCATAATCGGGAGTGGAAATCGTGACCTCTCCAATGTCTAATCGAGGATTATACCAACTGTGCTACCCTGCCTTGATTAACGACCTTCTCAAAAACGTTATAATATATAAACTTTTTACATTTTTATTTTTACAATATTTTTAATTATTTTAATAACTTGTGTTAACACAACATGTCATAAATATTTTGCAATAGTAGTTGTCGCCGATACAAATTTACTCACATCTGACAAATAGTTGTTTAGAGGGGTTTGTTAAATTTTTGTGTGTTTTAATTTATTACAGATTGTGAAATTGTTTTTTATCTTATTTTGATTTGTTTGACGGCCTTTAAAAATAACTTATAATATCATGAACGTATATTTTTTAAATGTATATAAGATTTTCATTTCATCACTTGTCATATTGAAAACAATTGTACATCCTTTTTGACCAGAGAGATGCATTCATTCAGACAACAATAGTAATGTAGAAATAAATTCCAAAATATCCAGACAATAAAAGCAAGAAGTAGAAATTACATATTTAATGCTAATCCATCCTATTTAAATAAGGCTGTTTTTTTCTAATGATTTCTAAAGCTGTTTTAGGCAAATTGTTTGAACAGCAATATTCAATGACCTTTTTACTTCATCGTCGTTACATAAGGCTCACTTGTACCTAATAATATTGTTCCTTCAAATTCTTTATCCTTGATTTCATGTATTATATAAATATGTAAAAAATTTCTCATTTAATACATTCCCAGTAGTAGTAAAATGTTTTCGGACAGGTCATATATTTTGCTATCGTTAGGATTAAACAATTTTTTTACAAAATTAAATAAGAACATAACTGATTTTTTAAAATAATACATTGAACAAAAAATACTAAACAACATTTTCGTTAAGTTAGTAGAAAATGTTCGCCATACAAGTGAAGATATCCCTGAAAGAATAATAAGTTTTTCACTTGAAGGAAAATCTTTTCGTGAAATCGCTTAACCGTTAAAAGTTGATAAAAGTACTGAGTGTTAAGTAATTTATTCAAAAAATATAAAATTCAGAGATGGTTTCAGTGACCAACCACGTTGTGGAAGGTCTCTTAAAACTACTCAAAAAATGAATATATTGATAAGGCAGAAGAAATCTGTTCCTGACGTCCGATAAATAAATAAACAAATCATAGCGTCCGGAAACTTTTGACCACTACTGTACCTCCCAATTACACAATTTATTTTATATAAAAAGAATCTTTTACCTAATAGTAGAAAAGTTACCAAGCAACTGATCTCCGGAGATCAATTATTACTATTTATATTAAAACTGTCCATTGAAAAAAATAAAGCTAAGGTAGAAATAGGACGAAGGATCTCAACTTTTACTAGAAACCCAATGCACAATTACATTTCTTAAAGACAGCTTTACCCAATTTTAATTTCCGCATATTTTAGCTCCATACTTGAACTCATTACAAACGTAGATTCACGGATCGGTGACCTCGGATATATCACACTCTCGAGAACCTGACCCCTTAAAAAACCAAATCGTTACTTCCGGTTGTCTAAATCGGCTGGACTTGCTGTCATTGAAGTGTGCTCAGTGTATAATATTATTGACTGATTAAGGAATCAACTTTGTGGAAGAACATCGACATGTTTTATTCGTATAAAAGCTTTCCGTGTCGCTTCGTCTCAAATTGATGATATATAAATGTGTCCTCCGGCCAGCTCTGCTGTACGGTGCCCCGCTAGTTACCCACTTGACTGACAATAAAGCCAAATGTCTCCAACATTTCCAGAATGAGATCATGTGAAAAGTGGTCCGACATACTTCTCTCGAGAGGTTAAAGAACGCTGACCTGCACCCGTTGGTTGGTATGCCGCCGGAGACACATAAAGTTTTTTGACTCGTTGCAGCACCTGACAAACCCAGTGTTGAACACTATGGTCCCACCACCTCTCCCACATCGAAGGCAACAGACTGTCGGAGAAAAATTAGGTTAAGAATTAGTATGTAAGTTAGTTTCAAGTTTGATCAAAAAGGTGAGCCCCATCATCTTTATTAGTCAGTTTAGTACAGTCATGTATAATGTATATCAATATACTTGTTTATTCATCATATAATTTTTATAAAATAACAAAACCTGTATATAATGTAGTGACGCTACAGGAAATACAAAAAATAATTTGTAAATAGATTCACCTGAAGATCTATAATTGTATATAATTGTCTGTAAATTTAAAGGGGCTATGGGGGAAAAAAACGACAGGAGTGTAAACATTCGTGTATTTTTTATTAAAGTTCTGTTCTATCTACCACATTAACTTAATTATCAGACTAAAGACCCACCAGCGGTTTGGTCAGGGAAATAAGATGGAATTATAGATAATCTGTGAGAAAATAGAAACTGATTTTATTGGCAAAACTTTCAGAATACTCAACACCTGCTGCTGAAAATATCTTACATGAACGGCCAGCCAATATTATCGCACATTCTCGAGGATTAGCGCCGCAGAACGTGACGTGCAACTGCTTAGAATGGTTCAGGTTCACAGACAAACCTTTTGACCTAAACAAGAAAATATTAGTGCTTAAATAAAAACATATATTTTGAATAGCATTAACAGCTATGATGAAATGAATATTTCGCCTATACTAGAAGCCTATCAGACTAACTAAAAAATATCCCACAAAAATGGAATGGCTCATTTAACTTCATGTTTTTAAATTGTTCGCATAGTTTTACAAGTGGTCATTATTTGTAATGTCATTTTATTGACATTATTGTTGATGACTTTTCAAGGTTTTTAAAATTAAAACTTTAATGCTGAATTTAAGAAAATCTTGTTAGATCTTTAGTAGTGACTAAAATTCCAATTAAAGGCCAATAAATTGATAGGATATTATTAGATGAATGTTTAAAATAAAAGCTGACTAAAATAAACGATTTCCAGCATAAATTTATTAGGCCGACGTTTCGCCAAAAACATCCGTGTCTAAAATAAAGCAAGGATATAAAAGATAACAGCGTATGGAAAACAAGTATTTACTACCAATCATCGTTTGCTTTGATGCTATTATTTATATTCTGCTCGTTACATCACTTTCCATCCGACTGTCTCTCCGATCAAACCTGACATGGCATTTTAGTTCTGTCACATTACCATATACTCAGAGACAACATGTGAGATACATGGTAGCGCCTTCATTATAACTTCGTGAAAGGTGAGCACTAGCCAACTAGTCGTACCACAATCTAACTAATCCTAAAGGCTGACATGAGGTAAACTACCTTCTCAAAATGCCCTGGAAAAAATATATCTTTAAAAAAGAGTTTTATAGCTAATTTATCATTTCACTATTATTTGATCAGGGATAATAAGAATCAAATCACTCCCCCTTTTCAAGTGTATTAATTGATGCAAATAAACCGTTTACAAAAGGTTACACTCCTAACATCAGTGTTGCCAAAAGTGCATACATGACACTGGCCCAATTTTAAAGAACTTAAGTATATTTTTCATGTAGTGCTATAATCCTCCTCGGAGACTGAAACGCCAGTTGCCTCGTGACCTCCTATAAATGCGCAGTGGGAGTCCTGGCAATGGCCAGTTTCTCCAATCATGTCCTGAGCGTATGTGGCTCTCGCGCTCTTCATCAGCCTTGCTCGTATTTGGTAGCGTGGCTGGTGGGGGAGCGTGGGGGACTTCCCAAGACTCCGCTTCCTCTTTCGCATGCGAGGGAGGCAACAAACGTGTGGACTTGGGGGGCCCCTAGGCTGTTTGTAAATATTGTATGAATGTGCCAGCGAATGATGAATTGTAAATATGGTATGAATGAAAACATTTATCTCAATTATTTATTACCTATTAAGTATTAAGGCAGATTGTAATTTCATCATAATAAAGCGGTTTATACAAGTAGTAACTAATTTGTTTACTAATAGTAACTAATCTGTTTACTAGTAGTAACTAATCTGTTTACTAGTAGTAAATATTCCTAATTAACCACTAGCTGCTGCCCTCACTGTTTCCTTAAGTGTAGCCCAACGATCTCCCTAACTTCATTCATCATTGTTCCCATCACCTTTGCACCCCCCCATCACCTGTCTATTTATTCTCTATAGTCTATTTTTTTTATCGTTTGACAAGATCCAGGTAGAGATGTCATGGATGAAGGCCTGGGAGAACCTGAATAAACCGAGGTTAAACGTGGAAAAAACTAAGGCAATTGTCATCAGTTCTAGTTTTCTCTTCAGGTCCTTTGCTGATGTTCCCGATTTAACCCTTAATAACCATTCCTTTCAATCACTTTTTGCTCCACTGTCAAATTCCTGGAGATGACCATTGACCAAAGCTTCTGTTAGAACCAGCATATCTCTCATATTCCCCGTTGGTAAATAGGTGCCCTTAAACTTTCCTATCGTTCACGGCATCTGCACCCCTAGCCTACACTCACCCAGGTCACTCTGCAGGACTCAGAGATAAGTTTAAGCAAATCATGAATTCCTTGACAGATTTGTGTTTGGGATTCCGTGGCGCTCCTAGGTCCCTCCTCCACGCAAGTGCCTCATCCCCTCCTTCCAACAAAATATTTCCTTGGTTCTTTTCCAAGCCGTCAATTCTCGTCACCCTTCCTAAATATAGCTACAAAACTGCAGAATGAGAACGTTCCTTCCCATCTCGCTCTACTACCCACTGGAATTATTTACCTCCTAATGTCCTTACGAACGTTCAAAACCCTCCTATTCCAACGCCTCCTCACCATCCAGACATAAGCTTTCAAGTATGGGAAGCCATCATTCATTATACATTATTATTTTTTTCTTACACAAGTTTTCAAATTAGTAATTTTTATTGTTCTCTTTTTATGATTTAATAGAATCTATTAGCATGTGAATTATTCATCTCTTGATTATTGTTACTCAGACAGGACTTTGTTCTGGAATCGTCTTTTTTTTCTAGCGTATTCTAATTTTTGTATTTATATACTAAATATTAATAATTTAAACTTATAGTTGAGCTTAAATCGTATTTTGTCAGTATTTCTGTATGCACCTTATACGACATGGGTTATAAAAGTGTGGTGAACTCTATATAGGAGTGGATGACCCTCGATAAGATCTCTGACTTACCCTGAATGGCAATAACTCTGAGGCCATTAAAAAATATAAATTAGAGAGAATGCTATGAACAAGACAGGCTCCCTTGAAGTTGTCTATTGGCTGTAGCAACCATTCTGAGTAATTTTATATAAAGTCAACCAGGGATAAAACTACTGCTGAGAAGACCACAGGTAGGGTCGTGTAAATAGCAGGTGGTATTCGATCCCAATCGACTAATAATAAGAAATAAACCCCCCCCCCATACCAGTCTACATCTAGCTTCCCTCATGAAATGGCATAATATTCTCGATGGCTCTCAATGGCACCAAATACCTGTGAATGTTCAGCATAAGTGGAGCATCTCAAACAGTCCCCTTGGCTCTCTCTACTGGTGGCAAAGTCCTTGGGCTCCGTTCCTATTGTCTGATCCAGTTAATTGTTTTTTTCTTTTCAATAAACTTGAAAATAAACTTTTAATTTTTATTATAACATTTTCCTTTAATTTTTAGCGTCTCTGGCCGGTTTATAATAATTATCCGGATTTACTTTAAATCGTATGATAAAATAATTGATGGTTAACATTAATAAATAAAAATACTTTTGTTTGCAAGTCTAAATGGAGGATTATTGCTTTCGAAAAATATGTTCGTCTATCTTTATGTAGTAAAATATTGACCTTAATGAAGAATGATCCAATCGATTTGAAATGCTAAAGCTAAGAACAAAAACTCTCTTATGTTCAATGACCACGAGGGATAAACCATTAAAAGGAAGTCATTTTGATCTAAACTACTAAACATTATTTCTAAATCACACAATAAGTATATAAGAAACAAGTCGAGTCCCGTAAGCATCCTCTTCAAATCGTTTATTTACTTTTTCTTTTTTTTATTATATTGAAAAAAAAATTTAGTTAGTAACATAAACCATCATTTTTTTTTTTTAAGAATACTCGATAATTTGTATTAATTGAGGATAATTTCGGTGAAACTGGAACGGATGCCATGGAAATTCTATCATACCTCTTCTGTAATAATTTCAAAGCTAAATTTATATCTGAAACATTTGTTTTTCCACCATCAAATGAATACCTTTGGTTCTTTACGAGAAAAGCCGTGACAATTTCAAAAGAAACTAACTTCCCAGGAGAAAAATAAAATATATTGATATTGTAGCATTGATATATCTGTACCTCGGAGGGATACAACACTTAAGGTATTAACGGGTGATCTTCAAAAATGTTTGCCTTCACCCCTTATAACAAATTGCATAAGCTTTTACAAGAGAAAACTTTGGACGTTGAATTACACCCTTTTTGATTCTTCTGATTCGTCAGTCCATTGTATTATGTGGGACGAATCCAAAGGAGCTCGTGTTGTATCCCTCCGAGGTACAGATATTAACTTGTGCGTTTTTTTACATTGTGTATTATGCTTTGGGAGGTCTCTGGGCTGTCTGTAAATATTGTATGAGTGAATGAGTGAATGATGAATTGAAAATATGGTATGAATGAGAGCGTTTATCGCAATTACTGATTGCCTTATAAAAGGCAGATCGTAATTATAGCCCAATAAAGAGTATTTGCCAGTGTATTATGCTGTAAAAAGGCAACTAATTGCCAAAAAAAGTCAATTTACTTAAGTGATTTGGAAGTATTTCTGAAAAACCTAGACGTGATAAAAAAATAGGGTTTAAGATCTAATTTTAGCGTAAATACTATACTAAAATAATCTTACCAGTTATTCTTACTGTTCCCTTGTAGGTAGCTTATATTTAAACATGCTAAGGTCATTAAAAATAGCGATAAAAGGAAAATACTAAGTGGGTCTCAGATCTGAATTCTTTGCGATCCGCCTATCGGAATGTTCGCGACAAAAATTGTATTGCCTAGATTAATTGACCATTAACAATATTAGTCAGTAAAAAAAATGGAAAAAATTATACCAATATACATCTTTTAAAATAAAAACGGTTGATAGCAGATAATAATTTCCCTTGGGGATCATTGAAGAAGAAATGATTACTTTACGTTCTCAGAGGGAGTGGAATATCTAAGTGCATTAGTGGAGATGTTATTGCAGACAGAACAACGCAGTTAGTTCTCTAAGATCTACAACTGTGGAGCTCCTTCAAAAGGCCACTGACATTTTTATTACCTGAGGTGAGGGGGTAATACCGCCGCACACTGGGGTGAATGGCGGGTTTCCATGGACATGGGGGCAGAGCATGTAGATGTCGTCAGAAAAACCTGATATATGGTACCCTTATGTTTTCAAGGGTGAGGGACACAAATATGAAAACTTCCACGAAAAATAGAGAAAATCATGACTATTATACTTATGGCTGGAAGTTTTGAACTTGGCAATAAAATTAACTTCGAACATGATAAGTACTTCTTGTAACTACTAGACACGCATAATTATAATAGTACTTACTACACTTTCCATAACTTTTTTGTTATTAACACTAGAAAAGATCCAATTGACTGCAATGTAAAAAAAAATGTTAACTTTGCCCCTAAAAAGATAAATATAAGAGAACACGGAACATAGTAATAGGAAATAAAAATGTAACAAATTACTCACATTAGCCATATAAAAGTTAAAAGGAAACTCCTCGAATCTATTCGGTACCTATAACAAGGTTTACGTAATATTTTAAATAAATAAATAATAAATATTTTAAATCAATATTCATCATGGCAATGTCCTTAAATCACCAACACTATCACACTTAAAAAATATTTATTATTTGATATATATTATTTGCTTCAACCTTTGGTTTAAGGAATTTTTCGCAATGAATAACCACTGTTCCTTATTTTTCTTCAATACCACTGTTAAAATCATCGGAAGGCGCTAGTACCTACAACTTGTTCGAACATCCTTACGGACAATAATAAGTACTGGCCCTGGGTAGATCACGGTGGACATAATTGAAACGAATGTCTCTTAACCAATAACTAATGAAAAAACCATTTTCCGGAACAATTTTTTCAAATTGCCATATTCGTGAAAATTAGATTTAAAAACGCGTGTTTTAGTAAAAAAAAAAAAAAGACAAAAACTTGAACGGAAACTAGTTTTGAAGCCATTAAATTATTTAAAGAAAGTTGACAAACTGTCAAGAAAATATTATCAATGGAAGATACAGTAACTATTACTTGGAACAACAATTTTACAAATCCGGAAAATCATGTGAAATTCCACAAAATTAACAGTTTTTTCAATTAAACTACTGAACGAAAATTATTGGAAATGTATGTTTGGACTCAAAGAAGGAAAGTACAAATCAAACAGTTTATCTAGTCTGTTCAGACATAAAACACATTTAAATTAGGGCCGAAACATCGCAATATCGTGTTTTTTCAGCCCTTTTCGTTCCCGTGTGCCCCGTCGTAAATACGGAGGTCTGTACAACCCATCTCTTTCTTTGACTGCCAACAATTTAATTTTTATTTCAACGATTGCTTATCACTATGATGATAAAAAGAGATTTCAAGCCTGAATAAATGGAAAAACAAATTGATAGAGCTGGTTTTGAGTTAACGCAGTGACTTTTCATAGAAGTGAGTACAATGGATAGGGTAGGCATTGTTAAAATTTTCGTAATTTGAAAAAAATTTGGAAGAGATTCAACTAGAATTCAAATACTTTTTAGTATTAAAAAAAACAACCAAGAGTTTGTCGAGTAAGGAAATAAATGACTAGACATCTGGAACCAGGTATGTTACTAACATGCAAACAGCTATGAGAGGAGTTTAGCCAATGTTAGCTGTTAGCGCTTGACCGGCTACTAAAGCACACACTCCACCATAGCTAATCACCGCACACAAGTCTTAGGGATTTGCATAGTAATTAATAGCCGAGGGTCTGTCCCAATTGCCAGTCTACTGTCGTCAACATCAGCCAAAGCTAGGGTGTAGCAATAAGGTGCGGGTCGGTTTCAAAGGCACCCTCATTGTATACTCGATGAGTATTTTATAGATTTCCTCATTTATAAGGACTCCTAAAGCATATCTGGCAGAATGGCAGGGAATACGACAGGAGGGCTAGCATATATATACATATATGGAGAAGGTTCTTAAAAAAAATACATAAACAACATTTATTGGTGGAAGATTTATTATCTATTTATAAACAGTATTAGTTTTAAAATAATGTTGGTTGGATTGGTATTTTTGTGAGTAGTTTAATTTCAGTTTTTATACTATTTAGTTGTTTATTTTTATTCCCCATTTACTATTGTTACTTACTTAATTTCTTTTTTCTCTATTATGATTTTTATTTCATTTTCCTATATACTGTTACTTGTATCATTTTTTTGTGTAATAATTCACATGAGGTAACGCCTAATGTTAAAAATCACTTGAAGTTTTAGATATCTAAATTAATTAAAGTAGGTTAGTCCTATATATTTATTATATTTTTCCTGCATTGTAAGGTGGGTTTGACTGGTTCTTTAGTTTAAATATTTTAGGTTTTTAGGTATCCGCAATTATTATTACTCATTTAAAATGTAGTTTTTTGGGATCTGTATGGTTTAACAAATAAAACAAGCTTTAGGATTACTATTTGTCAGGGGCGTCACTAGGGGAGTGCCTGATCACTCTAGCCCTGGTGACAAGTGCGGATTGATGTAGTTTATCACATGGACCATTGTTCCATGTCGGCATTTAATATCTGACTCCATTTATTGATAGGAATGTGTCCCGACAAGACACTGTGTTCAAAAGAAAAAGGTACAGAGGTAGCATAAAAGATAATACCGGTTCAGAGTTCAAATGGGGCACGGCAGTGTGGTAGGCTGAGGCGTCAGGTGATCTTAAGACTGTGAGACAGCGTGGCGACTCATAGGACAGCAGAGAGAGAGTAGGGTCAGCCCTTTATTCCCTAGCCTTTTTATACCATATTCCCTTACCTCGTGAGAGGTGCAGTTGCTGACAGGGGTATGTTTTACGCTGCGTATCGGTGACCACTTAGTTATACGGCCGTTGGGATAAAAGGGTGTGTTTTTCATGGCTGCTAGAAGGGACTGAAGGTCTATTCTAATAGGGGTAAGTGTCCTTGCCCTAGGTTATATGGCAGTCAGGTGGCTAATTCTCTTAGGTTTATTGCCGTCTGTCGGTGCCCATATGTCTGCCTGCTTCCTACCACGTGCCGCGACCCTGATTTATTCCAAGAAGCTTACAAAGATGACATTATATTATAATACATTACTAACCCGAGTGTAGGGTGATTTACATATATTTATTGCTACGCTACACTATTCATTTTTTTATATTTTAAACATTGTCGATTGCTAAAATATTGACCAACAAAACTATAGAAACCGGCTCAGGCGAACTTAAATACGCTTTTCGTTTTTCACGCCAATCTACAACCTATCACTGCAGAACACAGCTTTTTAAATATTATATACCTATTGGGCTTTTTTCACGTTCAATTATTGTCTACACTTCCTGTTACTTTTATCTAATATCTAATCAGATCAATGGAATCGAATTTAACACAACTAGTCCCTATATGCTTGGAAGTAGAATCTTCAGGCTTAGCAATGTTGCTAAGAAAAGATAATATTCTTTCAAACACGTACGAAAGAATTGCATTTCGTCTGCCCGACTGTTCGTTGAATTGGACGTTGTGGGACGTTAGCTGCCTTGTAATAACAGGACATTTCTCCTAACTCAGCAATTATATTTTCCTAGACTTCACTTCCCAGGCGGTTAACTTACCGTCCAACTTCTGTTTTAGGAACGAAAAATTGTTTTAACATAGAGAATATACGGTATAGAGTAACAACGGCAGTTGAGACTCACCTTAATTATACGAAGGACAAATTCATCAACGTTTATTACTCGAAATCAGTTTTCAAAGAGTTTTCCTTCCCCAGCTTAAAATTTCGTTTAAAATAAGACCATTTTCTTTTTTTTAATTAACCTTTGTATAGTTCCAATATCAATTTTTGGGAAATAAAGGAAAACTGGAAATATCAAGTTAAGGGTTAATAACCTCATTCTTCGTTTTTTTTTTCATTATTTGAATAATTGTACTCAGAATAAAATTTGAATACTCAAAAGAAAATTAGATGAGTAGATTATTCATGAAAGACATCAAAAAAGTTACGTTTTGAGCGGCAGAGCTCGTTTATTAAATGTATTAAAGCGTTCCTGTTTCAAAACAATTTTGTAAGGATTTGTCCGAAGAAATAGCCCCTGTTTAGGAAGCCGTTTTGATGAAACCTGGACGTGTCTAAACTCATTTATAGGGATTCATCCTAACATACAGTCCCTGATCCAAAGGTCAGTTTGAGGCCGCATGCTTTCGACAAATATAATTTCAAATAGTCAATAATAGTTGTTCAATAGTTAAAAGTACACCTCAAAGGTTGCCTCGTTGAATAATATACACTAAGCCATAGGTATGTTTGTACTGAAATGGTTTATTAATAGACAAAATAATTGTTAATAAAAACATAATTAAATGTTAGTACATACCATCGCTTCACTCCTTTGTACATGAATATTAGATTACCCCAACGATGTAAGAATCTTTGATGTGGGCTGTTGATTGAAGACAAAGGATGACTGAATTCTCGACTGGTGACAAACCAGCCTCATATACCGTTGCGTCTACAACTCCAGTATCAAACGGAAAATTGTTTATTCCTCGCTGGAGAGAACTCTGCCAGGGGACTGGGGCTACTAAGATACCTGGACGAGACTAGCCTCGAATCATGAATCTACCTGTTTTCCCCACTTGGAGCACATTGTTCTTTGTTTGTCTTCCATTTTTCAAAGTCTCATAGTTCATAGTGAGTAGGATTCTATTCCTTTTGGTTTACGACTTGTATTTTTTTATATATCGGACCTATGTGGGTAGGTGGGTAGTTTTTCCATGCGGCAGTTAGCAGGCTATTCCTTAATCAACTCTTTAATATTTTTATTTAATTCAGTATCACGAGGTGAGGGGTTAAATACCTCCATTTATGTATAAACCTATATATATAAGGTATACATATATATACCTATATATTTATATTGTATCACTAGTTCATAATTGAATTGATATTTTTAAAAATAACTATTTTTATCAAATGTAGCTCTGTGTCAAGGTAAACATATTCACGTTGGTCTTCTTAGGATCATGTTTGCAAATATTTCACAACCATAGCAAACATATTAACTGTACGATGGTTATTATCAAACAATATACTTGCCAAGATTATTGCGTACTGCACTACTACACCGAGTCAGAATGGATACGACCTTCTGCCCGTAAATAATACTTTTTCATCCAGCCTTTCTTTATATTACCACTACGCTCAAAATACCCTGTTTCTAATATAATCCTTAAATTTTAATTTATAACACCAAGCATGCGATATATACCCTGTTTCCCATAGACCCCAACAATTGTCAAGGATCCTCCTATATTCCTCCTTCAGGAGAGGATTCCACAATTCAGGGTTCTTCAAACAATTTCAAAATTGTGTGCGATATTATTTAATATCAGATACTCTTGTTGATGTCTTATGTCAATATTGGATCTTCTTTCAAAATCATTTTTATTCCATGGATTTCACACTAAGTAATTGTTGGATATAAATTTTTCAACATTACGGAAAATTTAAGGAATACCACCCAGTTATAACTGTGTTGGCAGGTGGCAGTAGCTGCTAGACAGTCTTGACACTCTTGTCACCTCTAGCACTCCTGGTATACTCCATTGGCAGACTATCTACCACCTAGGCGATGAATGTATTTATTACCTGCATACCTATGTTTACTCTCAAGCTACACATAATACAAAAATAGATTCACCTAAGAACCTATAGTCAATAAAAGTTTTTCTTTTTTTAAGGGGATCGGATTAAAAAAAATAAAATAATAATACAAAACAATTGTTTGCTAATCCCTAGTTTTTTTTTATCTGTAGTTTATGTAAATAATTATAATTTAAATTTAATTGATTTAAACAAGATTTAACTGCTTGTACGTAAAATACGTTAAAATTTAGGACTCACTAAATACGTAATCCTTCACTGAGTTGCAATTAAGCCATTTTTGCTCTATTATGCCAACGTAACTCAGAAGTTATAAAAATCACATAACTGATTGTCCTTCAAGCTATTAGAGTTAGTAATGTCTAACCGTTACATTAGTGCTGACTAAAGCTTAGCCCGTTCCGACTAAAGTATAAAGATTTAGTGACGCTTATAAATAACACAGGAAGCTTCCGAGTACCTAGCCCACCGGTGAATACTAACACCGGGTCTGATTGATGACTCGCTCAATAGAGATCTTATCTCGGTTCCAGCTAAAACTTGAGCTGCCTTTAAGGGTCTATTTGCGAAGGGACATAGAGTACGCTCTATAATATTGAGCACTTGTATGGCCATTCCTCTTTATGATAATACTAATATGCTCAAACATTAACAATAATGCTCTGTAATAGCTGTGTTTTAATGAGCAAACTAATTTTATTAAATGAATTTTTCACTTCATGACCTTAGCGCTAAAACCATAAGTGATCAAATAGCGAACCATGAGAAATTTGACTTCGGCTAGCAGTTTTTTTCATAGTCGTTTAAATAATCTACTAAATAATTTCCTTCCCAGCTTAATACGTAATCTGAATTTCAAATAGAAGTATTCAATCTAGCAACTGTTTCACTTAGCTTTAATACTAACGAACACACATTGGTAATCAAAAAGGGATTTGATCGCTGTAGATAATTCAGTAAAGGGAAAATTTTCAAAATATCTAACTACTACAGTTAATAGTACTCGTAACCTGTGACAAAGAAAATATACCGGGGTAAATATTATTTTACACAAGAAATATATAAAATACTACAAATATTTCTGTTTTGTTGGCTATGAAATTTCATTGGTATTTTGAGGAGACAGACTATACATCTGGAAACACAGATAGTATCGGTTAAACATTGCAATAAAATAAATTAGCTACAGATACAAGACTAAGGCTTAAATTACGACGCAGAGTGTGAATTTATTAATTTCCAATGTATGAGTGAACCTCACGCACACACTTTGGGTAGTTCCACAAAAAATTTGAATTCCTGCTTTTCAGAAGACCATTAGGCTATTTATTTATGATTGATGATGTGCCGATATCAGCGCCGAGCTCTGCTGGAAGCATCGTCCAATAACTCGCTCATGAAGTACTTTTAATGAGCCATTATGAGCCTGGGTTCGGGCAGAGAGCTCTTTCTAATGGCCGACCGCCTGTGCTTGGATTACAAACAGTCCTCTGTGGTTCAATACTTTGTCCCATCACCAGAGTAATTGGATCGATCAATCTTCATCTGATACAAACAGAGGCACTTTACACGAAATTTACAATAATTCTATTCAAGTACAATATATCCCATAATTAAGGGTTTCATTATATTTATGAAGAAATTTTTAATGATAGTTACAACAACATTTTTATAATTATAGTCCAAAAAAGCCCCAGTTATGGAATATTAAACAGGTCGTCGTTACCATTAATTTTATACTAAATGGATAAACTAATATTACTTTACGTAAATTAAAGTTGCTAGGAACTGGAAGTTAACATGGCAGTTTTAATGAATTCCTATAATCAGACTACAAAAAGGTAAAACACAAAATTTTCTTGGTCAAGTTGCCAATATTTCTAGTTTATTACATAATTAAAACTGATTAAAAATATTTAACTTAATAAAGCATGATAAATAAAAGAGTACGCTTAAGATTTGATTTAAATAGAAAACACACTTTTTAGTATTTCTGTTGTTATTTTTTTTATTGAAAACGGCCTCCACAACTTTGTTGGCACATAAACACTCATTTGTCGAAATTTTCCAAGACCATTTGGCATAAATGTGGTTGAATTTCGTTGATGCAGCTTTAAATTTCCTCTTTAAATGCACGGGTGGATGTGGGCTTGTTGACATACACATTTGACCTCAAATAACCCCATAAAAAGAAATCTAAAGGTGTTAAATCACACGATCTAGGGGACCGATTCTGATCACCGAAACGAGAGAGTACACGACTGGAAATGTCTCATGCAGTAATTGAATTGTTTCATGGGCTGTATGGCATGTGGCACCATCTTGTTGAAACCCCATATTGGCCACATCAATATCATCCAATTTCGGCACAAAGAACTGTGTTTATGACGCCGAATTGATGTTCCTGGATTTTCAACAGCACTCTTACGCACTGCTTCAATATTGGCATTTGAACGGCTTGTTTTAGGACGACCAGTGTGTTTAGTGTCTCCAACTGATCTAGTCTCCCTAAATTTTTCAATTAATCTCTTCACAGTTGATGAAGTAAAAACACTATTCCGACCAAATTTTCTTTGAAATTTTCGAACTGTGGCCGCCAAACTTTCATTATCTTCAACAATAAAGACATGGTTTTCTATCGTGTAACGCTCCATTTTTACTAACCCTAAACTGTCAGCTGTCAAATTGTTTTTTTTTTGGTTGCCATCACTTTACTTCACAAATGGTGGCAAATTGGAATCTTGCGTTAATTCTGGGACACCCTTTATTATGGTGGTGACATAAAGCACCGTTAAATAAATAAGCATTTGTGGGTACAAAATTTGTAGAAATATTGTTTTGTTTTTTTATTAAACATGAATATCCACAAGCGTTTAACGTATACTACGCTTATCCTTAATAGATTGTGAGTGAAATGAAGCATTATCGAAGGATACCATTTACACTGAACGACTAGAATTACTAGCTAAAGTGTACGGCGCTGCAATACTTCCTTACCCGCAACACAGGAGAGTTGTGCCCATTTTATTCCCTATCATCCCCTTACCATATGGCATGGCAGAATAGTCTGTTACAATTTTTTTTTAATTAGTATTAAACACAATTCACATCAATATCTTTGTTTATAGATATTACCAGAAGGCAAGATACTTAGAAGACGGGAGGCGGTGTACAATTAGGTACTAGCTCCTGCCACCTCCAGCCTTCCTGATATCTAAGGTCTCTTTATACTCACCGCCCCCGACTGAGCGTCTCTTTCAGACCCACTATTAATTCTCTCCTTACAATAAAAGGTACTACAATGTCCCTTTGGAGTAGATCCGGCACTTTGGTAAAAACTACTATTAACATCGGAGAAACAGTTAGAAACAGTTGAATTGAAACAAATCCGTTAAAGAACGAGTATACTCGGATTGGAAGTGCATAAACTACATCTCATGAAGGCATAAGGTAGTGGTATTTGGTTTTCAGGTAACCAACATTTCGGTTTTCCATACAAGATCTTTTTGATAATGTTATATAACACCAATCAAAAGTAAATAGTTTAGTCATAATCCTCATAGTATTACGTTTCGCAAGTAACCGGTCAGCTTTCTAGCCAAACTAATAAGAATACGATTATGAATAATAATTGAAAGTGGTAAGGAATAAAAGAAGTCGTGACCCGAACAGTATTTTTTTAAGTCTGAAGAGATAGTTAATGATTTAGAGAAAATGTGTCAACAAATATAAGATAAAATTAGTAGTGCAGTTGAAATGTAGAATGCTTGAAGTGGCAGGGACTAGATCAAACCCTGGACCTATCGATCTCCAGTTAAGTGTACTTTCCAAATCAGCCATCTCTGTCAGCTGGTTTAATATTTTTAACTGGCCACGTATAAACCCTAGATTTGAAATGCATGGTTAAAATCAGTTTTTGGGTTTGTATTTAAAATGAGAGTAAATTTTGAAGAATGTTCTAACCTTATTCTTCCTGTTTAATAACAAATAATTTATTCACCGGAGTGAAAATCTTTAACGACAAAACGCAGTAGTCTATGACAACTGGGGGTTCAAAATATTTTTTTAATAATATTTGTTATAAGTATATGAATATCTATAATAATTTTCACGATGTGTGCATAATATTGTTATGTATAAATCTCTTTTTACTGTTGATATCCTTTTGGGAAGTTTCAGGCTAAATCAGTCCGTTAGGAAGAAAGCCTTAAGCAAGCTACAACTGATGACAGATGATACTAACTGACATACAAAATTTCTAGAAAATGTAGAAGAAATATAAGAATATAATAAAAATAATTACGTTAATTTATTTATCTATTTTAATATATATTGTTATTTTCATTCGGTGACGCTCAATTTGTGAGAATTAAACATTTTTGTAAACTTGTTGAAACATTGTCTGTTAATATGAAAATAAGTTTTACTTATATTGATTATACCAAGATTTTCTTTCTGGTTGTATAGGGATTTCTTGATAATGGACTGAACAAGGACATAAATGTATATAAAATAGTCGCAAAAGGATATGGATAAATATTTATGCAGAATGATATTATTTATTTTTTTTGTTTCTCAAAAAATTGCATTCCGTTCCCGTAGTCTTGTTATTTGCATGGTCTGTGAAGATTCAAGTTCAATCACAACTAAATTTTTACATTCGGGGGCGGGTCTAGTTGGGGTTTAATCAGATTGCCAGAGGATAAATGACTGCGTTGACCTACCTGAATTTTATAGAAAACTGAAATTAAGGTGCAGAGATAATGCTTAGTGCTAACCACGCTAACAGCTTATCACCACTAACCAACTAAGGCGACAACCTTCTGTCTACTTGGTTACTTCATAAGGTTTGTACCATGAATTGATTTTTTTTTATTGAATAAAATCCATTTGAGTATAACGCTTGTATAAATCTGCTTGTACTATAGTAAGACATTACGGAATGAATTATTTATTAAAACATAACTAGGATATGTTGTTATGAAAACATGCAATAAATTACATCTTAAAAAACAGTTTACAGTTGCTTATTAGCGACTACCTGCAAGACGGGGGCGGCAAGGATTGAGGAACCCAAGAGATCAGGGCATCTGGGGGTGGTAGGAGCCACTGCATTCCAATCGGAGCCACCCCTTGTTTTTTTCGAGTCCGAACGGTGCAACTTTAGTTTTAGTAACTGTAATTTTTTTTTTTGTCAATTATTAACATATTAATTCTATTCGTCTTTATAGTTAAAACTCATTTAAATTTTAATAATCATTTACACCATTTGATTTCTTATATGTTTATCTCTGAATTTTTGAATAAATGGCGAGTTTTTAAGTTAATGACTGATAATTGTTTATGTGAATTCTCAAAATATTAATAACTTATTTTAAAAATAAAATAAATGGGTAAATACTGAATTAACTCCGGGAAGTACGCAATTTCTTTCCAAAATAAAGAACGAACCGTGCTAGGCGAAGATAAAGCATACGATAGAAGGCTGAAATAGAAATAAATTGAGGATAGGACAGGAGGAAGTGGATATTGGGTATTTTAAAAAGCAAATAATTGGATAATTGTATCTGGAAATATCTTTAATATATTAAAATTTGGTAATGTGACATACAATACATGATACGAAATACAAGCAAAATACCGTTTTTAAAAACAATCGACAGTTTTTTTTTCATGGCTTTAAAATTAAAGAACTTCTTTTACAGGTTTTTTTATGTATGGATTAGTATATAGGAATTTGGACAATTTATTTAGTAAAAATTGACATTTATTAATCTTCATTAGCTAGTTATAAGCAAAAGAAAAAGAACAGTGGCATAATAATAGAAATCCATATAGCATGGATTATATTTTTCACTTTTATACAGTCTTGTTTATAGGATTCACTCTCATAAGGGAACGGTCGAGGGGGGGGGGGTGGTACCTGTTTTCCTCTATTTTCTCCTGGTGATATTAGTTGGAAATATATTTGACATTTGTTCACACTTTTTTGCACCTAGGAGCCAATAAAAAAGGTTTTATGTTTAAAAACTCAAATGAAGGTATCAGGTCCAATAATTTGTACCTTTATAAAAATTTTAGGAAAAACAAAAAATAAATCATTTTCCTTAAAATTCATTCCTTTGTTTGAATACTACAAAAATGGCAACAATTCCATAACATTTTTTTATCCAAATCCAACTTTAAGGAGATCTAGAGGCTTATTAATTACACATAATGACATTAAACCCATAAATACATCAGGAACAGAGATTAAAAATAAAACTTTTTGGTGTTTCTATTCATTGTATTAATTTTTTTTTCAAACCTAATCGCTTTTGACTTGTAGTCCAGCCACCTGGGGGGCTGTGCTTCCAAAAGCTTAAGTAAAACGTTTTTTGTCTTGTAGATATTAGTAGTATTTGAAATAATACGAGGTTCTTTACCTCCTCCCCTCCCCTGGAGCAATATATGATAGTCAAAAATCCCACGAAAATGTTTAGACTTTCTTTCGTTTTCGGAAAATAACGGATTGTTACTATTAGGTGATGAGTCGGCTCAGAGAGGTACTAAGACTTGGGAAAGGGTTCGTCGATCCAAGGTATTTATTTCAGCTAACATCATATTTCATGCAAATTTTGTCGTTACCGAAGAATGATTCCGGTTTTGAATTGAGGATTAAGAAGTGCATGCAAATTAGCTGAATCTTTTGTAGGTTGCAGTCTCGCAAGATTAAATTTACTTTTTAAGGCAAATTTCGTCAAGTCCCATCAGGTATCTGAAGTCGTCCATTAATTTTTCTATTCACCTATCATACAATTTAAGGACAGAATATTTTCCGTCCTGAATTATGGATTCTTTAGAGGCTTAAGGGGTTTGGAATTTTGTAGCATATTCTTGCAAATGTAGTAGCTTCTTAGGAAGAGAGCACAATTTCGATTTTCTATGAGTTAATTTTTCTGAGAAACTGTGAATAAAAAAAGTCTGGTCGTTTTTTAATACTTTTTTATTAATTTAAATAATTAATAATATTAATAAATAATATTTTATTTTTAAATAATTTTTTTGGAATTGCACAACTGATTTTTTCATACCTTTATTTATTATGCGTACACACCCAGAAGCAATGTTGCGCTTTGATGATCTGTATATCGCTTAATAGTGGATTCAGCAAACAATGTTTAAAATAAATATTGCCGCGAATTTATTTCTATTTCCAATTAATGAGAAATGAATTATCATTATGATTAACGAAAAATATTATTTTCCAAAATCGGAAAAAAAAGTCCGAAATTTTTGTGTTTTTTTGGTGACCAATAATTGTTCCGGAAGGGAGGAGGTTAAAAATTCGTATTAATCTTACTACTACTTATAAGGTAAAAAAAAACCTTCTACCTGACCTTTTGCAAGGTAAAAATACCCAGTGGCTGGACTATTGTACTGAAAGAGAAGAACCCACTAATAAAACTAAAAAAAATTTTTTTCGATTGCCACAAAAATTTATATGTATTTGCAGGTCTATATGATTGCTGAAAAGTAATACAAAGTTTTTTTCCAAAAAATAAATATATATTTACTGAAAGCGGCTCCAGCATTGTTCAATAAGCTATGAACATTTAATACAGCCCGGAATATATTTTTTCATATTTTACATAAAAAAGCAAATGAGAAGATGTATGAGATTATCTTATTTTACACGGAGAAAAAAGACTAAAATGAAGTTTTTAAACACGAAACTCCCCTGAGATCTGAGGCTTCAGAAGAGTCCCCACCGCCCCCGGATGAGTGATGACTGATGACTCAAGCACAAGATGTGGTTTTCTGGGCTTCTACGGGCAAGTTGAATATGACTCTACACAAAATACAAATGTTTCTACACTAGGGTTATAAAGTTAATTTGAAATCGGTGTCCCCCAAGTAGATTGTGAGTTAATTAATGTAGTAAGGTAATAGTCATAACTGGAGGCGCCACACAATAGAAACAAGAGTTTTCATTCCACATAGACCAACAGCACTTCAATAAATTACCTACAAAATAAGGCATCGTTAAGCGATAATTTAAGCCTCGACTCCCGAAGGCAAGAGTATTTGAAACAGTTAAGTAAAATTTGTGCTGGTCTCATTCCAGCAATCAAATATGTCAATTCATTAGCAATTAAAAATTCATTGTTGTTTTTTACTAGAATTATAACTCAAACCAGTTATTATATTTGTAAATGTCCGTTTAGGGCCAGTGAGGAGGGTCCATGAGAGAAACCTGGGGGCAGCACAAGCTAGACACAAGCTCCTGTTACCCCCAGCTCCCCTGATATCTGAGGCCTCAGAAGAATCCCCACCGCCCCCGGCTGAGTGGTGAGTGATGGCTCAAGCACAAGATGTGTTTTGAGCAAGAAGAGAGAGAGGATGTAATAATATTTTTAACTTGATTTTGCTCTGATGTCTCATCCCGCCCTGATATTCGATTCTGATTAATATTGTTCCTTGTGAAATCCTCCAACATTTAGAATCGGTTATATTTTATTTAAATTGTGATTTTATGTAAATTTGTGTAAGTTGTTTATAGTTTATGTATGTTTCCATTGGTCATCAACATTTTCTTAGTAACCCAAATCCAGCCCTATACGAAATTCGAATGTCGAATATCGGCGTTGAGCCACCGCCAACCCGGGGGTAGTGAGGTAAAATAGACCTCAGAGATAAGGAGTGCTAGGGGCGGTAAGAGCTACCCCCGCCAACTCCAGGGGCGGCAATGTTTCATGGAGTAATGATGTTGCTGGAGTAACAACATACTCTGATATACAGTGTACTTTCAATTATTAAAGTTTTTGTCCTTGAAAATTGCTGATAATGAATTGAAGAGGCATATAATAGGACCTGTGAAATAATTACTTCTTGCTAGAAGCTTCAAAAAATATTTACAATGGTATCACGTTACGTATTTTTTTTTTTTTTTACAAGAAACACTTAGGTCTTGGTGTCAAGTTCCTTGACATTTCCTATCCTTGAACTAAAGACATGGAACATTTACATAGACTTTATGACAAATCCAATAGCAAGATACTTCTTACTTCATAAAAAATAATAAGGATTCATAAATTGAGGAGTTTATCCGGAATCAAATACGAACTAAAGTAAAGTATGATAAAATCGTATAGTCAAGCATTTATTTACGCCTACGAAAGCGATTTGAATGACCTATTATGATTTCAGTTCACTGAAATACACTAATATGAATCATATTACTAGAATATTTAGAAATGAATCGTAAATATTTTTATGTCATCAAAATATTACTCGCTGCCATACCGCAATGTTCAATTGAGAGGTACACTATGCTACACTTGATTAATTTTGTAGTACTCGCCAATCTGAAATCCGTTTCTCCAGCCACGTACAGGCTAAGGACGACCCTTCGCCTGAAGATACCTCGGCCTGGATAGCCAAGGAAGACAAGGCCTAGACCTGCCAACGCCCTATCTATCCGCCTATAACGCTCCATTGATTTCAACACTACAGTGAACATCGCTTGCCTACGGTCGCCATATATATATATATATTCATGTACGGCACGCCAGTTTCCTGCCTAAGATAACCTACATCACTTGACGATAACGTGTCTGAATCGTTCACTAACGTGCACACCTGAATCTACAACCCCAACATGTACAACGTTCCACATGCTTTCTCATTCTTTCTCACTGACGAATTCCTGTAAATTTCTAAGCTACTAATCTCCACATCAATCGTAGTAATATCCTTAGAATATGGATTTTTTTAATAAATTCTATAATGGCGATATTGTTCTAAATTTGGATGAGTCAATCTTTTGTCAAAGCTCTTCGATGTTGTATATAGCGAAGTGAGAAATTCATTGATTGTAACAATTTGAAGGGAATAGAGAGGTCACAGTCCAATGAACGGTTGATCAAATATTAAAAGGAAATGGAAACCCGTGAAGAGGAATGAAATACGAATTTCAACTCAGGGAACGAGTTTAAATAAAAAACACAGAACAAAGGTAAATTTCCAGTTTCGTTTTCCAAATCAAAATAGTTTGCCCGCAGTAAATTTCTGGTATTTTGTTAGATTCTGTAACCCTTAAGAATGGTAAAATAGTCCACCTGAAATTCTGCTGTTGATTGAACATCTTAGGTTGTGGTTGGAACCTGGGATTGACTTTTCATTCAACCCGAAACGACCATAGTATCCAAAAATAAATTATTATTTTTTTTAAATAATTCAATAGAAAGCAAATTGAATAAATTTTGAATTATTGCATGCTCCATTAAACTGCCAAGAATCTTTCTCTAGAGAAAGTAAGCTTAAATAATTTGCATTGAAATACAATTTAGACAATAAGCCAATCTGATCAATGTTCTGATCCATATCATATTTGCAGCTAATCATACAATCAGTTATTTATACGATAGATACCAATACACAGAGTACAGGGACTTCCACACTCTTCGGATGAGAAAGAGGAGGTGGTGGATTCCAGTAAGAGACAGGCGACTTGAGCATAAAGAGAAAAACTGTTGTGAAAAGTAAAATAAGCTTCTGGAAACATCATAGTTTATTCCCAAGAATGTTGTTGTGAATTAACTCAATTGCCTTAAAATAACAGTTTAAAAATATTATTTTAAGTTTAGAATTCGTTTTCTTTCTACTGAAAGGTTCATGAACTGCAGCAAAAATATCAAATTATTTTAATAAAAGGCTTGCTTTAAAGCCCGTACGCCACCGACGAGAACTGTTTTATCTGGGTTGGTGGAAGAGTTAATTGAGCTCTGGTTAAATAATACAGTTCTACCTCTAATATTATTTATTTAGGGATTGCCAGAGCATTAGGCGATGTACCTCATCATGAGGTCTATGTCACGCAGGCCGGAATCTGCCAAAATATATTAACCATAATTAAATATATCGAAGGAAGTAAACAAAACTGTAAAATATCTTGAGGGATCGTTTAAGTTAAAAAGATATATCTAAACCAGGGTTGGACCAGTCACGTAGCATTGATATTCATTGTCACATTGTCAATCACCAGGAGACTTTGCAATCAGCATTCATCACTAACGACTGTCGCAAACACAATACCCAACATAACAGCCTCTCCGCT
The DNA here is from genome assembly GCA_930367205.1 of Acanthosoma haemorrhoidale. Taxonomy (NCBI): domain Eukaryota; kingdom Metazoa; phylum Arthropoda; class Insecta; order Hemiptera; family Acanthosomatidae; genus Acanthosoma; species Acanthosoma haemorrhoidale. The sequence goes on along the minus strand of OV884013.1, from coordinate 32,424,414 downwards.
ATTAATGTAATGATATCTGGAATATTATTTACCCTTATCGGCCAGACTTAAGGCACATTTCATACTTCAGTCCCATGATAACTATTTTTGTTTCAATCGTTTATTATTGTTGGTCTATCAATATCTATTGATAACTCCTGGTTATTTACGTATAATAAACCTTTTAATTGGTGACACTATGGCATAAAAATAGTCCCTACTTAATGAGTTTTATATTTTAGTTCCTGGAATACCATTAATTTATCTGCTTACAATGACAGGTAGCTTTTTCAAATAAGGTCAAAAACTCAGGAGATCAGATGAAAAGTTTTCTTTTTCTAAAAATCTTTAATAATACTTTCACAGGGGAATATCTCACCAAAAAAAAAAATAATATGTAATGCAGCTTTCTACAGGGGGAAAAGACCTTATTAAAAAGCCTTATTCATTCTGTCTTATTCATCAAATAAAAATATTTGATAATCAAAATAAACTAAAGAAGTTTATTAACAATGTATAAATTGAACGGAATTTTCAATCCAAATCTAACTATAAGCCACGAGCAATTTAAAAATGCTCGTGTATGATCTCATAAGGCCTTTGAAACGAAACAAAAACCAATTTGACAGAATTCGGTAAAAGTTGAAATGATACTAATTGGGTTCCACTGGCTATTAGTGAAGCCAGTCGTTTATAAAAGTATTGTGAATGATTCGGCAGTAGCGGCAAATTGTTTGCAATCCGCCAATCTACTCACCTTATAAAAACTTGCTGGTTCTTCCCCTTAAGGACTATAAAATTAATTGGTAATAATAATTAATATTAATAATTCTTCCAATAAAAGATTTTTCAGATTTATTGTCACACCATCTATGCTTTATACATAATAATAATACTTAATATAATAATAATAATACCTCCCTTTATACATAAATAAATTCTCGAGAAAAAAAACAAATGTAAAAACTGTTGCTATTTAAAATTAAAACTAAACCACTTATTAAACTAAATTTATATTTGTCTTTTATTTTGAGCGCTAGCCTAATACGACCTGAAGATTGAAGGTTTGCAGTGAGTGTGGCGGTCGATGTCGATATAGCAGTGATCAACACTTCGACGGGAGCTGCTGACGAATGACAGTCGGTGAGCGGTCGTCTTTTGAAGTGTCCCAAAGATGTCTCGGTCGAGAAATGTCCCTGTGTCAGGATCTCTTCTCGATTAGACGTACCCCAAGTCATAGAAAAACCACTCGTTCCATGGCCGCGTCTAGCATACAACTGGTGTTGGTTAAGTAAGAGTCCGAGTTAATCCTCTTTATGTTAACAAAGCGCGCACTGAAACACTTGGTGTTATTCGAGTCTACCGATAACGCAATTCTAAATCTAATCTTTACATTCACGCTTTGCAACAAATAATAATTGTTCTCCTTCGTTCTTAACATTATGACATAACTAAACTGTTAAAGTATGAAAAAAAAATTAATGTTTAAATTGCTTTTTAAAAAATAAATAAAACCAGTTATTAAAAAACTAAATTTATATATTTTTTTTATTTAGAGCGCTAACAGTGAATATGATGGTTTATTGTCAACTACATTTAGTATAGTCCAATTTACAAGGAATATCCGTGACTGACATGTAAAGAATTTATTTTTGTATTTTTGATATCCAGTGATGCCTCCACAAAGAAGGATTAAAATTAACGTCAGTTAATTTAAGTCAGAATATTTTTTGATTAAATTTCAGTTGAAATTCTTGACGTACTGTAAATATATTTGTATCTGGCTGTATATGGAAGTTATTTACGAAAACCTCAACATTTCCCACGTGTTGTTTCATTAATAATTGTTATATTATAAGATTTCCTTTTAGTTTAGCTTGTTCTAGTTTCCACTTCTTCTAATTCTAGTTTCACGCAGAAAATCTTTTTCTGGTCGTAATGAAAATAAAATTTTCACTAGTAGTCTTTTTTCTCTTTTTCATAAGAGGTAGAACCAGATAGACTGCCCTACAAAACTGTGGTGCACTTAGAAAAATTTAAATACTTGCTTTATAATAGAATAATACGGCTTTCAATTATTTTTTTATTAGTATTCAGTGGTAAATAACTATAAATATGAAGTAAATAAGCATTAAAAAAATTATACAGGCATTTCTATTTTAATTTCTTGTGTAACCGATGTCTACAAATGTAGCAAAGGTTTTTTTAAAAGTTTTTGTTTAATTTGAGCAAGGTTTAATAAGCAAGTAGCCCGTGCTGTTACTCTAGTGAAAGACGTCCAAAACCAAAGACATCCAGCCCGTACATTGCGTTTACTGAAACGTCTGAGGGATCAGAGTGGCAGAGCCAAGAGGAGACCGATTTATTATAGCACACACGCTTTCTACTGCTACGATACTGCTCAACATAACAATTGAAAGCCAAAATAGTTCTATTAGAAAGCAAATATTTGATTTTGTTTGATCGCCCCGCTTTAACTCTCTTAAATCACTACTACTGATTTGAACAAAGACCCTCAAATTTAAAAAACAATTGTACAGCCTTGCACATTTACATCCGTTACGCTAATTAGACAAGATCTTGTTGGATATTTCATATTATGTTGAAACTGGCATAATAAACATCGCATATATCTTTTATTTCCTTCGGTTTCTGTTTAATAAATTTAATTTGCCATCCGTTTTACAATGTTGTTAGTTTGTTAAGACCAGCTTGAAGGGATGTGGAGATGCTGTATCGTCTGCCAAGTCACAAGTTCACTGAACTAAAATGACGTGTGCATATAGCAAGTACAGCAGTGGAGACATCTAATAACCCTATCGCGCTCCTATTTTGATTGGAGAAGCACTCGATGTAAGGTAAAAATTTATCACTCTATAAGTTTAACAAAAAATCTTTCACTGTCACGCATCAAAGGATTGTTTGAATAAAAAAAAATTGAATTGGGTATAAATTCATTGCGTCATTTTTGAATTCCTTTAATTGAAAGAAAATAAATCGTTTTGGACAAAATGCCTGGAAGGAATTTCACAATGTGTTCACAATAAACAGTGCATTGCATAGTTTTTTCAATAATCTAAAAATAATTTAAACAGGTTGAAAATTAGTGTAGGTAGCTTGTCGCGAATATCCCTTTATTACGCTCAACAAATTTTTTATGCCTAAAAATTATTTACCAATATATTTAGAACATATAGTGGATAAAAATCGATTATTTACATCACACGGATGAGAAATTTACATCAAAATTATTGACATCCATTTTGTTCTCATTTATTTTATCGTAGTCTACATAAGATTATTCAAAGGAGAATATAGATAATCAATCTTGCTCATTCAAGGACAAGGATATCTATAAGCCTCAGGTTCACGATGAAGGAAAAAACTATTTAATGTCTTTTCAGGTTTCAATTATTTAGTAAGTTCTATCGTCCTACCACAGATTTCGTCCAATATCTTCATATTTTTGGATCAAACTAGGGGCAGGCAATGTTTTCTGACCTGGGCTGGTACTAAAGGTAGTACCTAACATGATTTCATTAAAGGTCCCTTTAAACATTATTATCAGAATATATAATCAGCGTATTTTAAGTTAAAATCTTAAGCTTTGATGATATTATTTGTGAGCTATTTCTCTTCTGAGTTGTAACAGTGCTTATGTACATCTGACAGTCTGCGATGAACTAGCAGTCATGTTGAATTGTCAGCCTTCATGTTCCTTCATCTTGAACAAATGTTCGATTTCAATCATCTTTTTTTTAGTAACGCATCCTAAGGTCATTCTGCTCCTCAAAGGTAATTCCGAATTTAGACTTAGTAAAGAATTTTCTGTATCGATCAGTCACAGTATTTCTTCAGGGAGCCCCGTCCCGTTGATGAAACCCTGATAAAAAGTTTCACTTTCACTTCATGTCGCTTCATCAAGATGATGATCAATCATAAGCCGACCTGGTTCTTCATGGCGAGTGCTGGGCTTTAGTTTTTTAGAGCCCCCCCCCCCCGGCCACAACCCGTCGTCTGCTGTCAGTTGATTATAACAGATTTGACTTGTGTCTCGCGGCTAATTTATCACAAAATCCATTATAATTTACGCCCTATTTAATCATTGTTAGCGACATCACAGCTAAGCAGGCTAACTGCAGCTTAGTGAGTCTAATGATTGACATTTAATATTGTCAACCCGTGAGGTAAGTTGATTGCGATCAAATTAAATTAAATTTATATCGCTACACCCTATCATAATGCAAAGTTGAGTTTGTCACCTGATTTGTAAGCTGGAAGGAAAAGGGGGTAGACTCTCAACCTATATTTTTAGCTTACTTTCTAGACAGGATGTACCAATTATTTTTTCAAAAAGCTAATTATTAATACTCTCAGGGCTAAGGACGACAATTATCTTTATCTTCTATTCCCCTTACAAATCCTATTCATTCAGTCATAGACATTGAGAAAAAATAACCATTAAAACAAGAAAATATACCTTTTTAAAATAAATAGACGAATTAGAAAAACAATAATAATTCAAATAAATAAATAAAAAGTAAATTTGTATGTTTCTCGTGACAAAACATTTTATGACGCGGAATATTTTTCAGTATATATTCAAGTTTTTAGGAATGTTTTTTTAACGCAGTGTTTTTATTTAGTGAAAATTTCGAAACGGGACCGTGCTAAAATGAAAACCCAAACTACTTTCCAAATATTACTCTAGGTCCGGAATTATTCAAGGTTAAAAAAATAGAAAAAGTAACCGATGGTCGAGCGTGACAGTGCGGTGGCAGTCATGTTTAATTAAAGTACGACATCATTGCGATGCTAGGTTTCGTATATACTTTTAAAAAAATGTGTTTTTAAATATCTGGCGAGCTCAAAGCTATTTTTTAGTTTCAGGGTTTGTTTTACTCCAGGGTTGTTTCATGTGACGTACACTTTTGAATAAACCCTCAGCCATATATCAACCCCTATTGCCAATTTTTGGCTGTTTATACTACATATTAGTTTAAAAGTAGGTATGTAAAACAAGCCTCTATTAAGTTGAATAAGATAAAAACAACCAATAGAGAACTTAAAACAGCTGGGGGTGGCTCAGACTGGAATGCAGTAGCTCTTGCCACCTCCAGCCCTCCTGATATGTTGGGTTCCTCAATCCTAACCGCCCCCATATAGCCAGCCAGTGAAACAATTCAAGAACGTGTGATTTTTCACTTAATATGTTTACAAGCATTTGTTTTTGTGTGTACAGAGGATGTTAACAAATAAATGGTAGTAACTTACTCTCATCCAATTTTCTTTCCTGATCATGTATATTTACTATTTACTTATATTATGTTACTTGTTATGTATGTATGTTATGTTACTTATATAGTATGTTATATAATGTAGTGATGCTACAGGAAATACAAAATAATTTGTAAATAGATTCGCCTGAGGATCTATAATTATATATAATTATCTGTAAATTTAAAGGGGCTATGAAGGAAAAAAAAAAAATATGTTACTTGTCGTCATTGTAGACCATTTTTAATATACTTCTAATATATAGCATATATCTGATCCAATTACAGCTTGACTCCAGATTATCAAAAATCTTTCCAAACAATTAGACTATCAGCTGATCAGACTATCAGTATAACTGATAGTGATTTAGAAATGAGCCTGATTGAACGTGCATAATATATCAAAACAACTAATAACTGAATGTTTAAAACTTTCCTTGTCCCAGAAACTTTTGACATACGAACTTCTTCGGACATTCACTGGGGACACCCAAACCCCCAGATACAAAGACTATCCACGTCTAACTTACCCAGCAGCATTCAACAACGGGTTAACTGAAGTTAGATTAGATCTTATAAATTAATGCGATTCAAATGTTTCTTTAAGAATATAGGAAAGGAATCAATGGCTGTCCACAGACTTCATGTCAGTGAAGTTTCCGACTTAACAAAGCTTTTATTTCACTAGCTTTTATTTATTTTATTATCATCTTCACGTTGAGGCCAGAAACTTTTCAGACCACCTGTGTATTAACAGCACATCAAAGACAAACAAAAATAGAAAAACTTAGTTCGAAGTATAACACAATTAGCAGTTTGGGTGTCGTGACTGTTTACTCTCTCTCGATTGACTTCAGAAGTTCTATTGAATTATGCCTATAAGAAAAAGCACTCAGCTGAAGTTTTCCATGTATACGATTTTATTTCTTGTTTCCGGTAATAATATAAACCACTGGTAACGAATTACAGTACAATAGTTACATAAAATACGTATTGTTAACTGAGGTAACGAAATCTTTAATTTTATACCAAACTCAATATGATAATAAAATACTTTTTTTATGACCAAATGGTTGATTATATAAGAACCATTAATTACGTTTTATGGAAGATATTGCTTAATATCGTATGGTAATCAAATTTTGTTTTAGAATACCATTTTTATACGTCAACATGGATTTTGGAATACCAGGACAGACAGACAGATGAAAACATCAGGGATTCTTTTTTGAAACATTGAGCCCTAAAAATCGACCATGTTTAGTTTTGATTTTTAATTGTAGCACCGGCAAAAGTTATTGTGTTTTACTAGCTTAAAATCAATGATAACTGAGATTATCCGGCTAGGGGGTTTAACAAGGGTGTTAAAAGTGTCTAGTTTCCTAAGATGTGAGAATCGTGAATAATAAATGAGGGAAGAGTGGAAATCTTTTTAACTCTGATAAAATTCTACCACGATGGAGTAGGGCCCATGGATATTTGATGACGAACGAAGAAGAGTTTTCCAGGAAACGAGTGGGAGGGGTTCTTGTGAGTATTTTTCAAACAATATTTTCATTATGGGTGTTCTGTTCGGGCAACGTTCCGCGGTTGCCATAATCGTCCTAACGAGAGGACTATTCGCAGTGCGGTGGATAAATATGAGTCCACTGGTTTAGTGAACAATCAACCAACACCCGTACGACGTCGAAACGCAAGATCTGCCAAAAACATCGTCGCTGTCCGTGAGAGTGTGCAGGAGAATCCAAGGCACTTGATTTCGCGTCGCTCACAAGAACTCGGTCTTCGCGGACCACAACTTGGCGAATTTTGCGTCATGACTTGGGCTTGCACCCGTACTAAATTCAACTGACCCAGGAGATGAAGGTAAACGACCATAGACAACGATGTGGGCTCATCTCACGTGGAGGTGATGTGAACTGGCCACCGAGATCGTGCGATTAAACCCCGTTAGACGTTTTCTTGTGGGGTTTTCTTAAGGCGCAGGTTTATGCGAATAAACCACAAATCACAGCGGTCCTCAAAGCCAACATAACCCATGCCATCGGTCAAATTAAGCCTGATTTATGCGCCAGTCATGGAAAATTGGACGTTTGTGATGCGCGTCACTCAGCGAAGCCTTGGCAGACATTTGCACAATGTTATTTTTCATACATAATGGCATCAATAGGCCTTTCAAACTAATAAAAAATTTCGATGATATCACACACACACTTTGTTTTATTTAAATTTAAAGATAGAAAGCGCTTAATGAAAGACCCTCTATATAATTTTTAGTTACTAATAATGCCTACTAAATAATAAAGAAAAACAGAGTGAGGCTACTAATCGTTTAATCTACTGACTATGATTATTAAAACGACGATCTCTGATTTGGAAAATCCAACGTAATATCCTTAGAACGTTTATACGGAAGACACAGTAATGAAGTCATCTGTCACAATCCAACCCATACTGCGTGTCATGTTGGTGATTGTTGATTGTACCAGTTGGCAGCATCTTGGTGATGTGTGAATGTGATTTGTGTTCATTGAACTTAATTTTCCAGTTTTTAGGACCATGTATAAAAAGCATTGATGTGCATCTTAAGTTCAGTTGGCTCTTGTCCTGGATGTACTACAGCTGTGTCACACGGGAGCTGTATACTATAATTAAGTGACAAGTAAACTTAAGCCTACTAAAGAAAATATGATTGTGAATAGTTCTAGACATGTGAGATGGAATGTTTTGTTTATAGAATCCTTAGTTATACAGAAGACACAGTCACGGGGCTCTAGATACAGTACCGCATAACTGAAACGTTGCGCGGGTTTTTTTCCGCCGTACTCACTAGCTTTATCGTTTTTCAATGTACGTAATACTGGGGTTTACTTTCATATGTCTTGCAACATGTCATATGTCTCATATTGTACTTTAAAGATGCTAAAAATGTCGGTGGCCTCATGAAAATAATATCTAAGAAACTCCAAAAAAGGCTTTATTAAATTCAGTTCTTGACGTTTCCAAAAAATAAGGGTTAGGATTTTATAATGTTTTCCATTTTTCTGCCATCTTGATGAAACCGTTTGGTGTGAAACAAATCATATATGATTTGAATTCCACCCGACAGAGTACGAGCGGTTCCAATCACAACAAGTATTTCTAAAATAAAGAAGTATATTTTAATTAAAAAGTGATACATGCTGAACATTTGTGTACTATTTTAAGTAATATAACAGCGAATTATGTAGACAAGCTTTGATATTTAAAATCTAAACTGTTTCCTCTAGTAAAGTTTACCTCTTCGGGCTTGATGATCATAGGGTAGAGAGGTAAAGTGGCATTAATCACACAGACTGATGCGCTATGGGATGGCGATTGTTCGTATATCACGTAAAGTGGTATCTCATACGGTATGGTGGTCGAAGTGATGTGCTGGTAATAAAATTCCCGTAAAAATATAAATTGGGTTAAATTCAGGTTTTTTCCAATAAAAGTAATGACCCTACACCACTACCGAATAAACTAAAATATTAGACAATTATATTACAAATATAATAATAATATTATATTCTAAAAATATTACAATTATATATAGTTTCGAGGGTTATATAATATGTATTTCGTAATAAAAATTATATTTGAACAATTTAAAGCTTTGATTAATATTTAAAATGTAATACAAAATGTTTCACACAACCAGGCTTAATATAATAAATATTATCTAACGTAATTTTTTTTCTATTTGTTAGTTTTTTGAAGGACCTATCCCGGAATCCTCCTCACTGTATTTGAACGTAGAACCTCTATCTCTAGCCATATAGAGCTTTAACAATAATATAAATATTTTGGAGAATAGAGTTGTAATTTTTGAATACATCTTTTCATCGTCTTTTTAGAAATTCAACTGACGTAAAATGTGGGAATATTTGTCTTTGGCATTCAGTGTGAAGTAGCTTGTACAAACAATGTCCCCCGCTTACCAAATGTCATATTAATTTAAATCTGTAATAACCATTTAAATCAATTCAACTGATTCCCAATGTTTGTGCAACGTCACGTCGACGAAGTGAAACCCCAACTTCTGAGTAAATATTTTCAACTACCCCGGTTCCATTACTAAATTAAAAGTATACATCTAGCAATTAATAAGGAATAAATTGAAAAAAAAGAAATATAGACCAAAAAAGGTAAAAAATATTTTAATATGTTAAACGTATCGCATAAAATCTGCTTGATTGCTATTCAAAATTCACTATTTAAACAAGCTTAAAAATATGCACAGATGAAAGTCTTGAATAAGAATTATAAATCTCAGCAAATCAATTTGTTGTTCTCCTTATGGAATATATGAAATACTGGTAGAAGTATTTTATATATGTTCTTACTAAGTTTTCATTGTGAAAATTTTTTTTCAAATCATTTATGTAAAGAAAAAAATTCTCATAAGTTAGTCTGATATAAATTTATTAATTATTAGGTATTAGATGCCACTAAAAACTAAGGTAGCAGTAATTATTATGTCATTTTGTTCTATTAGCTTCAAAGGTCCAAGCCATCAGAGTCAATCAGTTTAAAATTTTAGACGTATGTTTCACAACAGCCCAGAGTATATAGTACACTTTATCATTATATTTTAAAAACACTTTGCAAAATTGCGTGAGGAATTTCGACGGTTTAGGATCACTTAAAATTGGAATGCAAAATATGGCTTTGAATATAATCCCAAAAACATTTTTAGGAACCAATAATAAAATGTTTTTTTTTATTTTCGTTTAAGCTGATTTCCACAGTTTTTAGGTAATTACAAATATTAAAGGCAGAGATGGCGTTAAAATAAAATTACGCGTTTTGGAGCTAAAATAGTAATTTTGTTTTCATAATTAATTCATAATTAACTATAAGCTGTTTAAAAAACAGGGAATCCCTACCCCCGGGCAATCCCTCAATGATATTCCTTCGGGACCATCATTACATATTTAGTAATTATATTCATAACAGAGGTGATTATGTTCATGATTGATGAAACTAAATTCAAGCTATCAGCTAAGTAATTAAAAACACATGATCGTTACAAATGATTCTATCAACAATTTAGAAATAAAGAGAATATTTGTCAATGTATCATTTACCTGCAGAAATGTATTTGTCATATATGTTTTTGTTGGATGTTCTCACTTCTTCTTGTTAACATCAGTAAATATTTTGACCTTCAACGTAACGTTTCTAAAATTAAAAAGGAATATGGATGATAGAAATCATTTTAAAAAATATTACTCTGCGACTTCCGTTCAGTTCCAGACATAAGCAATGAAAATGAGATTTAATTAATTATCGTTTTTGGGAATGTATACATTTGATAATTATGCCTTCATTATAAAGGTTATAGCTTATAGCAGCATGTAAAATGATCCTGAATATATATTCCGTTTTATGTCGAGTAGAAGCATGTGTACACTGAGGGTGGCATGTCAGTTGCTCCTGCCACCTCCAGCTCTCCTAATATCCGGGGTCCAGCCTACCCTACCGCATTTGGTTGGCGACTCGTCGCCCACCGGCAACGGATTTTCAACGCATATAATAAAATTCATTCTAAGCTGCGAAGAATTAATTCCACCATAATTAGATAAGCCTTACTTATGACATAGCATACAAACTGAGACCGAAACCTTGTTCACAGTCACTACGAACGGAACGGCTCCTCCCCTTGCAAAGACTCCCCGGGGAGGTCTGTGCTTCAGCTATCACTCACCACTCAGTCGGGGGCGGTGGGAATTCTGAGGTCCTAGATATCAGGGGAGCTGGGGGCAACAGGAGCTTGTATCCGCCTCCTTTTCGCCTTCACCTTCACAATTCATGATTATTTGGAATTCGGGCTTCAAGCTTAAAAAGGAAATCAGTGTCACTAAATGGAGTTACACCTAGATACTCCAAGTTTATAATTGTATGTTCTGTAAGTGTTCATTAAATGCAGAATTTCTGAATTGGTATCTTGTCTTATTGAGCATTTTCTTTGTTTAAACAAATCTAATCATTCATTTCTTTAGCACGTCTGCCAAACTCTCAACTGACCTTTTTATCCCACGTCCTGCCAAGTGAAAACACACTTAAAACAAAAGAGGTAATATCAAGAGTTTCTTATCAATGCCCTGGTAACACATCCTCAATCCTAATTACGACATGTACATGTTAAAAAATGGTAACTATTGGTAAATCCTTCTTTTGTCGATACTTACTCGTATATTCATTTAAGCAATAATTCATCGTTAATTATGATTGTATGATTTTACTCAACAGTTACAATGCCTAGCCACAATTTATTACATTTATTTACATCAACAGTACACACTGTGATTTAAAGTGCCTCAACAACAAATAAAAATCGTCAGTAATTCATCAATTTTTGTTGGTGATCAAGAGAGAGAGAGAGAGAGAGAGTTAATGCTTGTTATTTTTCGATATGGTTTTATAAAAATATCATTTACTGTTGATGATCTGATCTGATTGAATAGTTATTTTTAGCTTTGGTTATTTTTATTTGTAGTGGTAGCACTTGTGAATGGCCAGGTGAGCTGTTGAAAGCACTAGTGACTATAAATATATATAGTAATTTGCTGTAATAGTAAAGATTGTCAACGATAACGAAAAGTTTAAACCTCAACCAGCAAACACACACATTCTAAATTGTAAGAACCCTTTACGTCCCTCAATGAACAGTCGTAGATAAAATATTTGAGTTAAACATAAAAGAACGGGGAGTTCTGTTGAATGAAACGATATACGTACATAGTCATTCACTGTCTCAATTGGTTTCGACAAGTCCAACTCCACCAATCCCTCAATTATCTTTTTTTTTGAGATCTGATACGAAAGCATATGTAGCAACACGCAGTATATTACCTCACGGATTCCTACCAATGGTCCTAGAAGTTAAAAAAAATCCAGCGGTCTTACAATATATTTTTTAGTATGTTAGTATTAATCAAACTGGTCATATTTTCTTATTATTATGTCCCAAAAATTTGTGAGAATAGCGTTATGTAAATTTTATCCAAAAAAAATTATCAAAATAGACTCCGTAGTTTCCTAGCCCAAACAGGAAGTCTCTAAATTTAAACAGGCACTCTGCAATATTTTGTTTGTTTGTCTTGGCTTGTGGGTCCCGTGTTGCAGGAGTAGGGTATAAACATTCTCCTGTTACAGCTTAGAATCAATTTAAACTTCTTTGTTTTTGAGTAATAAATAAGAACATTATAGAGACTGCAACACAGAAGAATACTTCAAATATGCAACAAACTAATACATTCCAGTAAGTGTTGTTACTTCTGCGCCTGTTATTTAGTCTATTGTTAATACGATACACTAGGTAATAATAAAAAAATAGACTCAAATCGGCTCTCTGTGTAAACTACTGTTGGAATATATATCATGCATGTCCATTATTAACAACCACAAGCACTTGAAAAATTGCAAATCTCAAAACATTCTCATTATAAAGTAATGAAATAAAATTGTCAAATGTTGCAATTGATTGATATTGTAACGTGATTTTCTCCAAAATAATTCTACATTTGGAATGTCTATTCAAATTAACAACCATTCAAGAGTTGTTATTCTAAAATTATAGCAAACCTTAGGTTGTAACTGATTTGTTGCATGTCTTATTCATATTATTTAAATTTATTTGAAATTTAACACTGTTTTCACTTCTATTTCAATCATTATGCAAAATAATAAATAGTTAGTTTAAAAAAGGAAAAATTTAATTAGCGTTACACAGTCAAGACTTGATACTTGGAAAACTTCGGGGGTGGCTCAGACTGGAATGCAGTGGCTCCTGCCGCCCTTAGCTTTCCTGGCATTTGGGGTTCCTCAATTCTTACCGCCCCCCGGTGGCGGGTCGTCCTCACCAGCCTTAGACTTTAATTCATTTTATCAGGACTGATCCTAAGAAATATTTAATCATCAATCCATCATGTAATGGTTAGTAAATCATTCCTGATTTGATTGCAGAATCGAGCTATATTTGTACACAAAAGTAAATTCAAAACTATAACTACAACCCAGCTAAAACACCGCCATACTTCAGGCATTACTCACCACCCACCCTGGAGCGGTAGCGAGCGAGGGAGGCTGGGGGAGGCAGTATCTAGTTCACACCTGTTACATTAATGGTATGACTGTAAGTTTACAAAACTATGTTTCTTCGTAAAATTAATTAACACACTGTATGAAGTAATGATATTGCACTAAATATGTGAGATAATGAGTTTTAACTTAAAATAATTATTCAGCACCATCAATTTGATTTGCATCCGAGGAAAAACAGATATTATTTTCTGTGGCCCCACAGAACAAATTTATTCTCCATTTGGCTTTCTAGTTTCGTGTATTCAAACAAAATATTCTATTATCAACAATTTGTATGATATATTCGATGCATCTTTGACACAAAATTTTAATTAATTAAGGTAAGTAACTATATTACTTGGACTTCTTATAGTAAGTGTGATTATAGTTAAGTAGTCAGGATCTAAATATTTTTTTGTATGTCTTACCTATTTTTAGAAATCATTGTTCTTTTACAAAACCAGTAACACTTATGTATTCATAATTAAATAACTTAATTGCTCATTTCCCACAGTTTGGTATTTTAAAAAATACGGGTACTTTTGAAGTTTTAAACCGCCTCCAATCCACAAGTTACAGGGTTGCATCCGTTGAGAGGGAGGAAACATTTTTTCTAGGCAACAGATGATAATGATTCAAGATACAGAAAGCGATAGTTTTTTTTTAGAATTAACCAACTGAATCAGAGAGAATTTGAGTATTTAATTATCAAGGGTCATCCCACACTCGCAAATATTCTTGATAAAAACATATGCATTCACCTGTGCCTGCCTTTCACACCCATACTGGACAAAGTGAGCCCCTTATTCGACGTTGAGATAACTGTAAAGAGAGATGCCGTATGATGTTGCGACTACATGGAATTCTCGTCAATGAAAAAAAAATTGAGGGATCATGAATCGTTGATATTAATAACTAAACAACAACTCTTGTCATACGAAGGTGTCTTATTTATATGACCTCTCCTCATTGATGCTCGCATATTATCTACTTTTCACTACGATCATTGTCTTGTTATTGGTTTCGCAAACCGATGTTCAATTATTTAACTTTTATTATTATTTTTAAGCGCTGGGAAAGATATTTTTGTTTACTTTTATGGTAATGTCCAAATCCTTCCTAGCTCACTGAGCCAAACGTGCTTTGTAAAATCTGAAATAGCAGCCAATCAGCATCGAGAAGACAAAGACTACGAATCACGAGCACTCTCCCGGATTCTCATGGGTAGAATTTACTGTACTTTTACAACTCTCTGACCTACAAATGAAGAAAAATATCATAAATAAAAAGTGTAAACTTTAAGAAAATGGAATAACGTCAAAGAAAAATGCTACTTCTTTTCAGAAAAAAATAAAATAGTATGAGAAAAATATCAATAAGAGTTAGATAATAATTAACTTGAATGAGCATTGATTAGATGTGCTCAAGTATTGTTCGGTATTCATTGAAGATTAGTACTGCAGATATTGTTTATCTTGAATCGGCAAAAGCTTCACAAAGGAAACAGTAAGTGTCATATCTCTTACGTTCACAGGAAATTAGACCAAAATATGCTTTAATGCAAACTCAGATCCACAGCATTCACAGGTAGATGATGATTTCATTAGCCATTTAGTCATAACACAACGGTTTAATCTCCCTGAGCTTATTATCGGTAACTATGCTCTACTCGTTTTTTTTTAAATTCCATATTGCCAATTTAAAATTCTGTATAGCATCACGTCTAAGGGCCACCTGAATTCACGTACGGAAACGGCACTTGTAGGAAGAACGTCAATTTCTTCATTCTTTGCAATACCACAATTTCCTGGTTCTCAACAAAATGTGACATTAAGTCCCCATTGTGTAAGATGTGCGCTTCTGAGACTGAAGAAACTATGGGACACATATATTCATTTCTTTAAGATATTTATGAAATAAAGTGGTTGGAATTGAAGGGTCATATTGCTTTTTTAAGGCGGATTCGTGGATGATCTTTTCGCCCCTTTTCTATTATTACTACTGAATGGTTTCGTCATAAAGAGGTAACGCTTCCATCACCTATTATCATGGCAACTACACTCAAATTCTAAAATAGTTTAGTAATTGGTTAAGGAGGTTTAATTTAATAATGTGTCAATTTAATTTGGTTCAAGTAAATAATGTATATTTTCCCGCTTACTTAATTGAAATTGTATTCATGTATATTCCATTTTCAATAAACTATTGAATGTAAACTACACATTAAAAAAAAAGTTGTCAGAAGTTAGGTAACTTATGTAATGTGGTAAATATTTTTTTGTTTTTCAAAATCATAGGAAATGTCAGTAGTAATTAATTGCAAGCCAAGATGCAACAAACGTTCGAAACTAAATAGTAAACCGAAAAAAATCAGAATATTAACTATAGCGTTACACCTTTAGAACTTGGAAAAGCATTGGGGGTGGCTCCGATTGGAATGCAGTACCTCTTGCACCCCCTAGCTATCCTGGTATGTGGGGTTCCTAAAACCTTACCGCCCCCGGCTGGCGGGTAGTCGTCTTCTACCGCAAATCAAGTTTTATAATAATATATTTTTAATTTACTTCATCTAAACCGATACCTTTTATATGTATATTTAAAAATAATTTAACATGTAATAATTAATAATATACCCTTCTTGATCCATCATGCAAATGTGTGTGCTATGTTCTTAGAGGGAAGAAATCCAATGCGGTATATACGACCCTACCTACCCATGCCACCCTCTCTACTTCAGCCATCACTCACTACTCAGCCGGGGGCGGTGGGGATTCTGAGGCCTCAGATACCAGGGGAGCCGGGGGTGGTAAGAGCTTGCTCCACCTTCAATTGTGTTTGTTATCATACAAAATTTTATTTCTTTACGACAGGGCATTTTATATGAAAATGCTTCGATCTTTGAAGCGAATGTGTTCATATAATTGTTAAATTTTCGTCAATTTAATGACAAATATTTTGTGCATAGCTAGTAAGTAAAACCATTATTTACATATCAATGCATGTAATGTTAACGATACTATTACTGACCAGAGATACATGTATTACATGTACCAGAGATACATGATCTTCCGTAAAAACAGTAAACAATTACTCTGTCAATTAGTGAAATAAACGCTATTAAAAACTGTCAAATATCAATTATACATAATTCATACACAATATTGACCTGTATATTAATATGCTTAAATAAGATTGGTTTCACTTTATAAATATCAAAAAACACCGTTAGTAAAATATTTCACCTTCAAAAAATGCAACAAATTGCAAATTTGCGTAAACCTGTCGTCTCCGGTTGATAAAATA
Organism: Acanthosoma haemorrhoidale; assembly: GCA_930367205.1. Lineage (NCBI taxonomy): Eukaryota > Metazoa > Arthropoda > Insecta > Hemiptera > Acanthosomatidae > Acanthosoma > Acanthosoma haemorrhoidale. Next base: position 32,407,747 of record OV884013.1, on the reverse strand, counting down.
AAACTTCATATGACTAAATATCTACTGTCCATGCGGAGGCAAACAAAATCAATTATTAAAAGCAACAATAAATAAGACATATTTAAAAAAATTTTAAAAGTGGTACACTGCTTTAAGTCAGAAATGTTCTATCCATTTTATTTAATATACAAAAAAAAAATGATACATAAATAAGTAAAATCACAATAATACATAAATCTTATGGCTACTCACCTAATTTTTGGTATGCAAAATTTAATGTGATTCTTATTTTAAATGCAACTGTTGAACGAGTTGGGCTATCTCCAAAGACTTTACTCTACAACTGGGTGTATTTAGGAGGCATGCTTACTATTTATTCTTTTTTATTGGTATTGCCCGGTGTTAGAGAATATAATTTCTATACTATCAAGGGTGTTGATTAATTTTAATTCGTATGATGTAATTAGCCAACTCTGTATGGTGCATCATAAAACTTATACATGTTTGTAGAACTGACTAATTTTTTGTTTGAGATGTTTTTCTCAATAATGTTTTGTCTAATAAATAATCTTCTATTGTTTCTATCAACAATCCCCACGCAGTATTTTATATTCGCCCGACCCATCTTATAACTGAAACGAGTCTTTAATATTCTATTGTATAGTAAAATAATATAGGCACAGGTCATGGTTAGTAATAATTATTGCTTCAAGTAGTTGTTTAATTAATGATAAGATTACATAATACATCTTATTATAAAACGGAGCAGAAATTGTCATTTACAATAATCGCTCCTCTATTCGATGTCTAAAACGCTCGGGTGTAGAATAAATAAAGCAGTTACACATTCACGATTCAGACCGGCACCACATCATCAATAACGGTATTTTATATCATTAATGCGATATTTTACGTATTGTTACTACACACTTCTAAGAAAGCAATCAGCAAAATCTCAATCCTTTAAAAAAAAAATAACGAAATTTATGTTATTAGCGGTATTTCATTGGGTGGATAACAATTCATTAAAGAATACACCTGTAACAAGAAAAAATATCTTTGAAATAAGTTGATCTGAAGCTTTTTGCTAAATTTAGGGGGTAACGTGGCCTGTACACTTTGATTCAGTCGTTTTTCATCAGAAGTCGGGAAAAATATAATTTAAATTTATATAGTAAGGCCATAAAGTGAAAAAAATAACGAATTCACAGACATGACTTTATGGTTATTTGGAATCCACATGTGCAGACGATTAGATCGATTTAAATTGGAAAAAAAATTACACGAACCTAAAAAACAAAAACGTTTATTCAAATAAGTTTCTGATTAATCTTCTTCTTTCTTTTTTTTTAAGGAAAACTTTAATAAAACTCTTCCTTATGAAATCATAAACTGTGAAAATGTGTGTGGCAGGTGTCTGAAGCGCTAAGATAGAAGATACATACTCTCAAGGAAGTACATAAATATACTTAAACTGATATATAATAACAAGCAAAATAGATATTAGCAAATTCTCCATCAAACAACTGAGGGTGGCTGAGACTGGAATGCAGTAGCTCCTTCCACCCCCAGCTCGCCTGATCTCTAGGGTTTCTCAATCCTTACCGCCCCCAGGTAGCCAGTGAAATTAATTCAAGAAACTCTCATTTCATTTTATTTTACTCCGATTCCACTAGCGCATTTTTTATTTATAAGTGATGATAACAAATAGTATGTAGTAAATAATAGTTTAGTGATGGAACGGATCGGATTAGAGTGCTCACTACTTTGTTTTTTTTTTGGTTGGACTAACAGTTAATAAAACATTCTAACAGTTACTGTATTGAAATTAAAATGATTTTAAACAGTAATACTCTTAAAATCAGAAAATTATGACAGTCGATATGTGTGTTCCACAAAGATTTCAAATCCAGAACATACATTAGGGCCCACTAATGGACATTATGGAAGTTTAACAGTCACATAAACCATAAAGTTCCTCAGTTGACTGTCAAATAAAGTTTTTTTTTTTTTTTTTTTTTTTTTATTAATAACAATCTTTATTGTGCAATAATTACAATCTGCCTTTTATAAGGCAATAATAATACAGATAAATGATCTCATTCATACCATATTTACAGCATCATTCACTCGCTCATTCATACAATAAGACATGATTGGAGAAACTGGCCATTGCCAGGACTCCCACTGTCACGAGGCCACTGCCGTTTCAGTCTCCGAGGAGGATTATAGGGATGAGTGGCGCAGTGCAATGACTGTGCTACAGGATTAGGGTGGTTGGAAAGGCTACTGTGGAATTTCATAAACTTGGAAGGGATGAGTTCTGTCAAATAAAGTAAATATCTATTTTTGATTAATCTTCAAATACTTGAGTTATTTTTTTTTTTAACTTTAATAATATTTTTAACTTATACCACTAACTTTGCACCGATATAAGCTGTCCGCAAATTATTAAGTATATTTAGACTAGGGCAAGAATTATCCTCGTCACTTTGTTTGCTTCTATTTATAAAATTATGTTATTATTACACAATATTATGTATATATCATTATAATATGAAATATATACTATTTTGCTATTGAATTAAAACCCCGGGATTTAGAAAATACAAACAAAGAAATAATTCACTCTTGTGTCTATCTTTCCTTTTTGTTATATGTTGTTGCTTAAGTTAGAGACATGCAATTCAATAGGGAGGTCACATTTAGGGGCCATTAATGGACATCATGTAAGTTTAACTGTCACATCAGCTATAAAGTTCCTCAGTTGGCTGTCAAATAAAGTAAATATCTATTTTTGATTAATCTTCAAATACTTGAGTTATTTTTTTTTTTAACTTTAATAATATTTTTAACTTATACCACTAACTTTGCACCGATATAAGCTGTCCGCAAATTATTAAGTATATTTAGACTAGGGCAAGAATTATCCTCGTCACTTTGTTTGCTTCTATTTATAAAATTATGTTATTATTACACAATATTATGTATATATCATTATAATATGAAATATATACTATTTTGCTATTGAATTAAAACCCCGGGATTTAGAAAATACAAACAAAGAAATAATTCACTCTTGTGTCTATCTTTCCTTTTTGTTATATGTTGTTGCTTAAGTTAGAGACATGCAATTCAATAGGGAGGTCACATTTAGGGGCCATTAATGGACATCATGTAAGTTTAACTGTCACATCAGCTATAAAGTTCCTCAGTTGGCTGTCAAATAAAGTAAATATCTATTTTTGATTAATCTTCAAATACTTGAGTTATTTTTTTTTAACTATAATAATGTATATAATATTTTTAACTTATCAAAATTTTGAGTTATGTAATGGCAGGTAAATGGAATACTAAATGAAAATAAAAACCAGCGGATTCATAGTTGTTTCCATGTCTTACCATAGTATTTTTAAAACTTTCAATGAGGAACGTAAAATAAAAGACAAAAATATTTAGGCTAATATTTGCATTTATTTAGTGGAAAAGTGTGTAAACCATCATAACTTGGCAGGGATATTCAAAAATACATTGTTTTTTCTTGTAATTAGTTGAATGGAAGTATTAAGGTGGAATATCTTATGTTAGGAACTGCATAAAGCGACAGTTAATGTGATAAAAACAGCAAACATAGGACTTCGTACAGCTGGGGGTGGCTACGGTTGGAATGCAGTAGCTCTTGCCACCCCCAGTTCTCCTAATCTCTAGGGTTCCTCAAACCTTACCACCCCTTGGTAGCTGATGAAATTAATTCCACACCTTAGTTTTTTCAACTGCCTTTATAGCAAAACGTTTTTACTACCACGAAAAAAATATTCTACAATGATTTTACTAAAAATTTTATTTGATTAGAAAATATGCTATTGTACTCTCGTTTTTTATTCACTGACTAAAATATTCAAGCATATGAAAATATTTGTGCAGGTAAGTTGAGTAAATTCGATACCCTACTGGCTGAGGTACATGTGTATGCAATTATGTGACGACATCGAGTTCAATTGCAATCATATATTCTATATAATGTACAACTTACTGTTAATTCACTCCAAGGTTACCTAATGGAACATAACATACGTATGTGCACTTAAATTATGTGCTTCAAGTCTTGCCTAAATGGTGAGCGATGTATGCTTTCCTTTGCCACTCGCGTGATCAACGTTATTCACAATATAGTGGATTTTCTTTTGTTCATTTATTTGTGCCATACTTTACTCCCATTCGAGGCTGAATGGCAAGCTATCCCGAAGGGAGCCCCCCAACTCTATACATAGTCGAGAAATAAATGAGCTTTCTGTGTAAGATATTTGACCCAGAAGCTTCACAACGTGAAGCGGTTACATCAACCACTTCGTTATATGAAAGCCACATGAATTTCCTTTGCTGTAATTGGTCTATGGTGCTACACGCCTTCAATAAGGCCAATGTCCTAATTATTTTAAATGAAATAGAATTTGAATATCGTACAGTGAGAACGACTCTATTTTAAATATTAAATGAAGGTACTGACTGATTAAAAATATATAGACAATATTTAAGCTGAACGTTGAATTCTAACATAATGAACTTTTATTTTGTACCATTGCTAGTTACTTGTTATAGGATTAGTCCGGATATATGCCATTGATTCTTTTACTGTTTATATGGTTGGATGATATAAATCTACCATTGGATTTTTGACTAAGAAATGAAGATTAAAGAAATTAATTTATAATTTATGTGTTACGTCTTTACCATGTCAAACATTTTTATTATTCATTTCTAGCGTTAGCGACAGAACTAAATGGATAAAACTTCGTAAAGTGAATTAACGTCCTCTGGGTAATTCAACGGGGAAGATTTATTCAAAAGTAAATACATACATTTAGCATACGATCAGGAGTAAACCTCTTAACCGCAAGTCTAGCTTCCACTCGAATGAACTCTTAAAAATGGACGGATAGCTTAAATCTGTATCATAATATAGAGTCAATTTTTATTTTAAAACACAAATAATTGATTTCATGTTAATTTTTATGCAAGTTAAAATTGCACGTTAAATATTATACTGCTTTCCTACTCTGTTACATTTGTGAAAATAAGTATACCCTTGTAGTGTTAGTGATAAGTAAAAGAATATTACTTAGAACAGCCTTAGAATAGAAAGGTTTTCATGCATCAAATGGTAAATGAAATATAGAGAAATAAATTTCTAATCAGACCAATAAGCACAAAATATCTTACTTTATTGCTGAAATAACATTTTAGCCTGTATTAAATCTTTAGAAATCACAAGAATAAATAATCTTTTAATGGTCTTGGTGATTCCCTGTCCAAGCTATTAACATCATATTTACATTCCAGTTGCATTTGATATAAGCGTGACATGGATATTATACGCATCTCCATCAGTGAGAACATGAGTAACTATGCAAATGTTATTTATAGTCGTGATTTGTTAAATTTTAGTTAGTTAAAGTTAGTTCAGAAATATCCTGACTTGGCAAAAGGTTGACGTGGAAATTGCCATATAAAGAAAGAATGATAAACTGAGATCATTAGCCAAATTTGATTTTTTTTTTTCTCAATTTGTAGTAATATTTACATAGATTAATCAAATATTTTATATTTGGCTGAAGAGCAAAATTTCAATAAATAATTTTTGTTGATAAATCTTTAAAAAAGAAAAGTTCTTCCCTCTAATGCCAGGATCCCACGGTACATGGGTCACTCGCCAAAAGAAAGATACGTGAACCGTTCACGCGGTTTGGCATTTCACATGAACTGTGAAGAAAAAATTAATTTTAATGTGAATAATTTTCTTAATCCGTATTAAGTATGAATAATAATAAGAAGAATAATAATGAATAGTAATGAATAATAATAATAATTCGTAATTCATGCCCCATGGGAACCCGGCATAAAGCAATGAATTTATTTCTGACTTCTAAATGGAAAAATGTTAGGTGTTTGTCTCTTAACAACAGCAAATGACGGATGATATCAAATAATGATTTTTTTATAATTATTAGTATAATTTTTTAGTAGTAATATTTATAAGTCTCATTCATCATAAATATATTCTTGTCAAAGTATCGAGTTTTGAATTGGTGGTTTTTGCGATTATATTTATTACATAGAATATTAATGAATACGGGAAACTGCATTATTCGTCATTATTTTTACGGGAATTTCATTATTTACTTCCTACAGTACCTTATTGACTGTTTCTCTCCAATAATTAGTCAATTATACTTAAGACTTTATGTAAGACATTTCAACAGACCGAGAGGAGAACAAGTGATTCCTAACAAGCAGCATCAACTTGAATCAAGCGTGGGAAGATACAGGTCCCTCGGGTGGAGTGATGTAGGGATTGGAATATCCGAAGGAAATTCTACAGTTTTTCACTTTTACTTAGCAGCGCCCACAATGAGTTGGAAGGGCCGTTTACTACACACTCTTTCTCTTAAATGTGTCTTTAGAGAGTGATATGTTTGTTTCAATTATCGGTTATAGAGAAAACTATAATGACAGTGGCGGGGTCCAAACCCAGGACATTTGTATTATTCAGGCTCCTTTATCTACTGCAAGATGCATAGGGCCTCTGAAATATAATAAGAATGTCCCGTTTCGGCATTTCTCTTTTCGACCAGTAATTATCAAAATTTATACTTGTGGGTAAATATAACAAATAATAATTATTCTTAAAGATCTATTTCATAATATTAAGGAAAGAAAATTGATCGAGCCAAGAATTTCTGGTTTGATCGATGACATTGAAAAATTATCCAAATACTTTGAAACATAATAACTAACAAAAATTGACAGTGGAAACCTATTAAAATGGGGCCGAAGAACTATACTATTTGAATATTTTCTAAATATACTAATATAGAAAGAATAGGAAGCGATTCGTTTAATTGTTTCAATCTAATCTTTGTAAAAAATAAACGTTAAAAATTTCAGATTTACTAAACCATTTTTTCACCGTTGGCTCTTTTTGTTCACTCATACAAAAATACAGAATGACAGTTAGACAAAGAAGAAAGTTTTTATTTACCAATAACGTTTTCGACAGCTGTAAGCTGTCTGTCATCTTCGGTTGCCAATTGATGGTGTGAAAAACCTATTACATTTGAAATAATTCATATTAATTTAGACTTTTAAAATAGGTTTGCATATTACAACTGGGGATGACAGCTTGAAGCTGTCGAAACCATTTTTTTGTGACCAAAACCTGTACTGTGGAGAGGCGGAAGATTTATTATTTAATCATGCCCTTCCACTACCAGCACTAATCATATACCAATAACGTTGATAATATTGATTAAACACAAGAAGTTATCAGAAATATTTAATATTATTTAATTAAAATGAGTAACATTCAAAAAACGAATATTGCAATAAAATTGAAGGATTTAATATTTTTAATTTGTTTTAAAATATGGGACGTATTCAAAGCCAAGTTTGTTTAAATACACATTGATTTTTTAATAATATTTCATAAACGGGAATTTACCAAAGTAAAAAAAAGAAATAAACGACGCACCACAGCATTAACCCCATTCGCTGAAAACAAATTGAATATATGCTTGGATCACTTATGCTTAAAACACTCCGTATATTAATAAAGAGATAGTAACAAAGTTAAGCTTGAGTTTAAACTATACAGAGGCTAAAGCTTGAACATAAATACAACGTTTCATATTAACCCCAGGGCGATGTTTTCACACAAGAAAGTAAAAAATGGATTGAATCACAAATTAATATTTTCAAATAAATTGCTGTAATAACTTCTGCAATTAATTAATTAACATTAAAATAAAACCATTATAATCACAATATACAAGCTTTTAGTTCATAAGATCACAAAAAATATTTGTTTTTTTTTTTTTAAATAAATGTACTAAACAATTTTGTATTGCCATTCACACATCTATTCTCTATACAAAGAACCAATAACCGTCTCACTAAAACATCAAACCAATGTTTAACGTCCTGTGACAATTGATAACCATTTATTAAACCAACTCAGTAACTATAAATCTCAAACTATTCGTCAGACAACAGTTGTGATGGAAACATTTTATAATTACACGTTAACGCCCACACTCAACAAACAAGGAAGCTCTAATCGTTATTAATAATATAGTTCAATTATATTGCTAATGATTTATTCGCTTTGTAGGGAGACCGGTCTTGTATATATGTATTTTGACCTTTTAACTTCAAAAATATATTGTTGTTGTAATTCTACCCTCCTTCGAAACTATCTGCGCAAGCAGTAAGAGGGGAAATTGTAAATATTTGTTGACTGAATTTTGTTCACATATTGTAAAAAAAATGATAGATAAAGGGGTTATGGGGAAAAAATAAAATTGCTAATCTTCCACCCTCGGTATCAACAAGAACACAGCAACTGCTATGATCTCGTTGGACTGCACGCAGGCTTTCGACTCAGTGTCCCACAGGATGCTGTGCCGACAGCTTTGCGATTGAGTATGCCCAGATCAGCAATACACCATGTTGGTTTCCTTCTTGAAGAACAGATCGGTGAGGGTACAAGTGGGTGATTGCCTCTCTAACCCATTCCCTCTGACTTGTGGAGTTCCTCAAGGAGCGGTTCTGCCTCCGGTTCTTTTCAGCTTGTACACGTCTGAAATTGTTGGGACAAACTATAAGAAAGCTACAGTAATCGCTTTCGCCGATGACATTGCGGTTTACAGCAGCAGCATAAGTGCACAAAGTGAGTACTCACACAGGCCGAGTCAGTTTGTAACGTTATCAGTGACAGACTGGGCATGTTAGGCATCAGTGTAAACGTAGGGAAGACCGACTGCGTAATCTTCCCCCTCCAAAAAGGGAAAAAAACCTTGCCAAAATCATATAGTATAGGAGAACAAGAGAACTCACCAGCTTCCTCAATGCACTATCTGGATATAAAAATGGATAGGCATCTCCATTTCTCTACTCATTTTAGTAATAAAATAGAAAAAGTACGACAAAGGTCTTACCGGCTATCGCACTTGCTAAGTTTAGCCAACCTGTCGCTTCGTCTCAAACTGATTGTAGCGACTGCTAACTACTTAAGTTAAATTACCCTATACTCTGGTGCATATATAATGTATTGTAATTTAATGTAAATCAAGGTACAAGCTTCTAGTAATGAACCATGCGTGGGACCGGCAGTCGTAAAAAAAGTCAGGTACGCCGGCCTAAAAGCAGGCCGTAATAAAACATACCCTGTTAGACCTAGGGTCACCTTCCGGCGGTCATAAAATCTAAAAGCCATGCCATAAAACAGTCCTTTAGGGGACGAGGGGTCACGTACCTCGTGGCAGGTGTGCGCATTTCTTAGCCCCCCCCCCAAGCAGGAACTATATTTAAACCAGTGCGTTTAGCTCACTCTCTCTCGGTCTCCTCAACTTTTCAGCCCCGAGGCCCTGGAAGTAAGTCCACTCAATCTTCTACTCTCTTTACCCGCTGTTACGCGGTGTCACTTTTACGCCAGGCCCACTTGGCCCTGGAAGGCAGTCACATAGACTCCTCGTCAGCCTACTCTCTCTGCAGCACATCTGAGCCTGTCACCCTGTCACTCAGCCTCTTTGCAGACCATCTGGCGCCTTGTACCTGTTACGCTGCCGGTATCCCGCCGGAACTCTTAAAACTGGTCTTATTCTTTATGAAACCTCTGTACCTCTTCTCTTGAACATAGTGTATTTTCGGGACACATACCTATCATAAATGGATTCAGATATTAAATGCCGACATGGAACAATGGTCCATGTTATAAACTACAACAGTCCGCACTTGTCACCAGGGCTAGAGTGATTAGGCACTCCCCCAGTGGCAACCCGACACTGATGATCTATATTATATATGTGTCCTCCGACCAGCTCTGCTGTACGGTGCCCCGCTATTTACCCACTTGACTGACAATACAGCCAAATGTCTCTAACACTTCCAGAATGGGATCATGCGAAAAGTGGTCCGACATACCTCTTTCGAGAGGTTGAAGAACGCTGACCGGCAACCGTTGCTTGGTGTGCCGGTGGTGGGGTGAGTTCATCCACCGGAGACACATTAAGTTTTTTGACTCGTTGCAGCACCTAACCAACCCAGTGTTTAACACTATGGCCCCACCACCCCTCCCGTATCGATGGCAACAGACTGTCCAGGAAAAATTAGGTTAAGAATTAGTATGTAAGTTAGTTTTAAGGTTGATCAAGAAGGTGAGCCCCATCACCTTTATCAGTCAGTTTAGTCCAGTCATGTATAATTTATATAATTATACTTGTTTATCATTATATAATTTTTATAAAATGACAAAACCTGTATATAATGTAGCGATGCTACAGGAAATACGAAAATAATTTGTAAATAAATTCACCTGAGGATCTATAATTATATATGGTTATCTGTGAACTGAAAGGGGCTATGAAAGAAAAAGAAAAAAAATTGCTAATCTTGGACAATTCGGTCGGTTCTTTGTCAGTAATTAATTCAATTGCAATCCAGTACTATATCATCTCGTATCGACTAAACTCACATTATGTACGATTGAAAAACCCAAGATGGATTTCATTGCTATTTTATTGTGATGTTTACATTCAGTGATTGTGGTTCTGTTTCAAAGTTGTGAATCAATTAAGAATACCACAAAAAGAAAACTTAAAGAACAAAATCACTCATTATAATTTTATTAAAGTTATGGAACCCATAAAGTAAAATAGTATTCACGGAATATGCGGTGAGGGTGGCTAGTCACAAGCTCCTGCCGCCCCATCTCTCCTGATGACTGGGGTCTTTGAATCCTGACCGCCCCCCGGCTAAGTGGTGAGTGAATAAAATCTATTTTTTTTCTCTTAAAACTCTCAATTTAAAATATAGGATTGGGGAAAAATAAGATGGAAATTGTTGGAGTGAAAGGGATCCTTTTACCCTTAAGAGGGACCTATTTGAAACTTGGGAGAAGGAATTGAGGAGTGTAGTAGACCTCGGTTGAAGTGTAGCTGATTTCAGCACAGTGGTAAGAGTACACTGGAGATTTTAAATTATGGAAAACGGTATAGATTCTACATAAATTAATCTATTTACAGGTCATTCATTATATACCCTAATATTTTATACATTTTTATAATAATTTTACATTGCGATCTGTGATTATTATACAGCACTATACATAAAATGGTATGTTAACTATTTTTTTCAAGAATTTATTATACATTCTAGAAATATGTTACCGATCTGAAATATACGTTCAGTAATGTATCCCTCAGATGCCCTACGTCGTTTATATTTTATTTGGCTGTTTACATTTGCTGGTTATCATTTCATTTCACGATTGTGCATAAAAAAAAAGATTGTAAAACTTTTACAATTCTTCCAAAGTTGTTGGCTCTAATTGATACAAAAAAGGTACCTTCAATCATAAATAGGTATCTACTTAAATGGGATTTGATAAATTTTTAGATTTAGTGAAACAAGTCCAACTCTCCTCAATGTGCATTTTTCAAACTTCCCGTAATTTTATTTTAACCAAAATATAGTCAGCATATTTTGAATTTTTGTTGTTTTTTTATCACTGCTTAGAACATATAGTCTGAAAAAATATGATCACCCCTGACTTGAATAAGAGACTTTACAATTGTTTGGATTTATAATTTGGCTGTAATATGTATAATGCATTAAAAAATATTTAGATTCTGCGCATTAGTTTTAATACGTACTATTATAAAGAATTATATATATTGTGTAGTACATATTTCCTTATATTTTGTATTATTTTAACCTATCAGCTGCAGACATTATTCTACCAGTGACTTTAAGCAATCGGAATCGGCTGATTCCGAATTAAGAAAAAAGTAGGACATCGAGAACAATAGGAGTGGGCTTTTTGAACTCCTTCATAAAAAAAAATAAAGTAAGAATAAATTAATCCAGTTAAATAATTAATTAAAGAAGTTAAAAGACATTTAAAAGAAATCCCTTTAAAATGTCGAGTAGTAATGGATTCTCCTTCATCCGCACTTCATAATTTCTTTCAAACGGTTAAAAAGGTTTCCTTATTGTAGTCTTTCATTTAAAGTAATTAATTTAGAAGCTAATTAAGATCTTACCTTCAGTTCATTCTTCTTGCTTTTTTAATAGAACTTTCTAAGGAGAGAGGTTAGCAATTTTGGTTTAGTGAACAAGACATAATACTAGAGCAATCGAGCGTTAGCTTAAATCATGAGTTTTGACATAATATTGGACAAGATTCCTCTCTAAAAAATTTGCTAGACCGGAAGTTTAAGTAATCTGAGACTGGCCAGTAACAATTTACTTAACAGTGGATTCGATTTGTTTTTTGCATAATCAATGCGAGATTTTCCTTTCGTGTTTGGAATTAAGGATGGCTAAAAATTATTCACCCACAGTTATATCATGTGTGTAGTGTCTTAGGTCCCGTAGACGTTCGCCTTAGCCTATCTGTCACCTACCTCACCTAATAACGATCACCTAACGTTAGAAAGGAGCCTGCTTATAGAGTTGACAAGAGTAACAACAGACTATGGAAATCCTCGTAAAATTAAATCAGCGTCCCAGAAAGAAGCGAACATTGACTTATTATGTAATATAATAAAATCACCAAATAACGAGACCGAAAAAGCGAATCCATCAAAACACAATCCGTAATAATAACTGTGCAATCAGACAATTCATTAGTTATAGATGTATAGAAAGTATCTCGGACCAAATCTCCTACAAATAATAATAAAGTACAAATAAAAATTATTTGACATGATGAAATGTAGTGATGACCTAAAAAAAAATATGGTTTCAGGAGAAGGTTTTATCAAAAGTAATCCCCAAGCTTATAATGGTGGAAAAGAAAGAGATTGGTTGGCCATTAAGGGGCTAAGTAGGGTTTGAGAAGGGAACTGTAACCTTAGAGTAGGATCAGCGGCGCTTAACCTTTATTTATTCCTGTTTTCCCGGACTTATCTTTGATCTAGGTCTCCCGGAGTATAGAAAAATGCTAATTATAAATATGAGAAGGAAAAGGACAAATAGTTGTGAGAGTCAGCAGCGTATAGTGATGTATTCAGTTAAGGAGATCAATTGTGTAATAGCTAGCAAGAATAGCAAAAATCGCCGAGATACGCCCGAAGATGGTCTAGAGGAAGTAAATAGGGGTAAATGAAGGGTAGCAACTACTTGTTAACGGTTGGAGAAAAATGATTGAAAACAGCAGGTTGGGCTATTATAGGTCAATGAATTTAATTGGAAAAGAAAGATTAAGTGGTGTATTGCATCAGAAGCTTTGGCGAAGTCTAAAATAATTAGATGATATTTTTGAAATATCACTGGTAATATCAACTATACCGGATTGTGTGAAGTAGGCAATGAGAAAACCAGTTTGGAAAAGATGAAGAAGTAAGTAATCATCAAGCAATTTAGAGATTCGGGGAAATTGGACATATCTTTCAAGAGAAGTGAAAAAGTTGGAAAGGGTATAGATTAGGCTCGTAGCAAATTGTCATACACTATACTAAATATACTATTATCACTGTCCTTTCATTATGTGTTGCCTTGCCTTAAAGGCAAATAGCGTGTTTTATCATTTATTCATATGTATTAAGTTTTTTTCAATTAAATGCATAGCTTTATTTACGTTAACACGATTACGTTATTATTATATGATATCATTCATATTAAAATGTACGGCCAACTAAGAGCTACAAAGGAAAAATTCCGTATTTTTCATAACCATATATTATTATATAGACAGATTAAAGGGAGGAGATAACTTGGAGCTTCTCTCATTAGCTCTAAGCTCGCAAGCTGGAAAATCCCACCGCAACCTAACAGGCCTTCGTCCCCCTAACCCCCTTAATCAACTTTTACTTTTTAATTTCATTATTGCCCCTTGTACGAACCATAAATTATATTTTACACTTAGAAAATGGCTTTTAGTACTTAAACAATTATAAATCTTCGTGACATCTACATAATTGATCAGTATGGTTGTTAAAAGATTTTATGGTTATTTTATTAGGGGGAATGAGCTAGAAAATTATTCTGAAGAACAATGATGTTTAAGCAAGGTTTATTTTATTTCTGGAAAGTTGACATCACTATTATTACTTTAACGGTAATCACTACGTTATTCTGCTTATATCAAGTTTAAAAAAAATACGAAAAATAAAAGATGCAACATACTTCATGTTACATGCAAAGCACTAAAAACAAAAACAGGGTAACGGTGTAATGTTTCTTTTCCAACAGATACTTTATGGGGAGCTGGAGTATCCATTGGCATGCACAGCTATGTAAACATTTTCTTCAATAAACTTGGTGATAGAAATAGGCCACAGGAGAAAAGCCAACATTGAAAACATATTGCCTTCAACCGTCATCAAACCCCAGAGGAAAACCATCTAAGATTGATTACTTACGTAAGTCAATTTTATACAAAAGGATAATGAAAATGAGAACGATGTTTTTAAAATTATGAATAAAACAATTTTTTTTTTATTAAAGACTATTTAAAAACATTTGGCAACTATTGAACTGGTAGTTCTTAGGTAGCTGAAATTTTATAATCAAGTAGATGGAAAATCGGCTTACATTTAATAAAGAAACTTGTCAGATTTTCATAAAATGTATTTACAAACGGCCTTTCAATGTACAGAGCGTCATTATTTCACCAAACGTAGCCAACCTCCCAACAAATTCATGTTGTGTTGATGATGTGTAGCATAATTTAGTCATGACGATGGCAATCGCTGTGGGTCAGTGGGCACATCGAAGAAACTTGAAGGTGTGCGTGGGGGAAGTTTGAAGTAACTGCATGAAGAAGATGTATGTTTATGCAGAATTTAGGGTAAGCTCGAACGCTGGAAAATCCTACCGTAACCTAACAGACCTCTCTTAGGGGTCCCTCTAGTCCCCCCCCACCTAATAAACTTTTACTTTTTAATTTAATTATTCCCCCATGTATAAACCATAAATTATATTTTACAATTTAACTTTTAGAAAGCTGCTTTTAGTACTTCCATAATTTATCCTCTAGACATCTACTAATGGCATAATTTATCAGTATGGTTGATAGAAGATTTGATGGTTATTTTATTAGAGATAATGAGCTGGAAAATTATTCTGAAGAACAAAGATGTTTTATCAAGGTTTGTTTTATTTCTAGAAAGGTGGAGTCACTTTTATTAAACGGTAATTCTGATCACACCTTCAAAGAAGCTTCACAGAAGCACAGAAACTTTCCCCTCGAAGCCTTCTTTAATTTATCTTACTTATTTAGTACTGCTATCTGCAGTTCGAGATGTTCTTTAAATTATAATTTGTTAATATTATTCATTTTTGATGTGGTATAAAATCTCTATTATTAATTGACCATTTAAAAAAAATAGTGTTATTAGACCGAATAAAAAAACATTGGGAAGGTCCCGGGTTCAACTACCGACCAAGCAAGTATGTTTTTATGTCGGCTGGTTATAATAAATTATATTTAGCAGACTATATTGTAAAATTTAAATATATTTTATGACTTAGAAATAAAATGGTGGTATATTTTGTTATCAATTTATTCCAAGAATTTATTTTAATATCTTGATATCTTTAGTTAATAAATAATATATCCTATAAAATATTTATTAAAGCTTGTATTATTCGTTAAAGTAGCTAACGTTTCCATTTCATCATACAACACCCGGTTCTAATCACCAATTTTTAGCTCTCTGTGCTCCGAGAGTAAAAGACATTGTCTCCCAATACGAAATTACTTCCTAGGAACGTGAATCTGAACCCATATTGAAAATGATATTCACCATTCACTGGATTCTTATGCATATCGAAATTTTCATGTTAAACGTCACTCATCAATTCATATGTAAATTTTGGCATACGCATTATATACTGTAATTAACTTAAAAAATCAATAAGTGGTAAAATTTGAATTTACTAACATACTTCCTGGCAGTAAAAACTGACAAAAGATAAACCATCGAGAACGCTGGCTAGAGAGAGGTTCTGCCATCATTAAATATAGTTTAATAACACATCATTCTATATGTATACCAGATCAGCGTACTGATGAAATATTAACTACAAATTAATTGCTCAGGGATCGATGTGACCTCATTGCAATCTAAAACTCAAGTGAGAATTTCGCACGATGTGTGGTTAGTTAAGTGAACATTAAGTGCTGTAAATATTAATTCCAAAGCCTTCGGAGGTATGGATGTCGGTCGGTGGCCTAGTAAGCTATTTTAAGGTTTCGCTGTTGTTTTTTTTTCAAAACTAGAAACCTTTGGATTTTCACCAATATGTCCATCAGCCCGTCTTTTCTGATCTTTATGAGTTCTCTTACATAAAGATGTCATTAAATACTTGAAAGCCATTAAAAATATAGTCATTTCTATAAAACAATACTTATTATAGTTAACTAGTTGGTATTAAAAAAAAAAAATTAGTATGATATGAAATAAAGGATCACTGCGCCTTGATAAATTTCATTTTGCTTGATTTCTATTTTATACCTTCAAATTATGCTGACAAAAAGTCATAATAACTGTCATTAGTAATGGTAGTAATTAATTGCTAAGAGAGTGTCTTTTTAGAGGAATAATACTTCCCATTCAGTTCGATTTAACACTTCAAATAAGCAAGCATTGAAACTGGTCGCATACAAATCAAGGAAGGTGGTTATTAATTAATGAATAATAAAAAAATAATTAGCTATTTTATTATAATGAGTAGGAAATAAAATTAAAGATCCTGCCTTCCTGTTTGCAATAGGTAGTATCTATTAGAGCTTCTGTCCAATGAAGTATCGTCGTTAACACTGTCATTTAAATTGTATTCACATCTTTTTTCCAACCACATTTAGTATTTATGGGTTATATTTTATATATAAGTTTTACTTGTGATCCTCCAAAAATACTCCAATACTCCAAAAACCAATCAACTCTACGAAAATAAATGAAGGCTTTATAAATGTTTTAAAATCATATTCACCCAAGATCTCAATGTCCTGATAAGTAATATGTATTACATGTTACGGCATTAGAGATCCATCAACACATCTCCCCTGTTTAATTATTCGGATAGATTTTATCGGAGTTAACATAATTCGGAAGGATGTGACTCAGGGAACCAGAGAGAAGAAACGTCTATAACACGAAGAAAAACTTGCCGGCCAGGGGATGGCTGGTTCCGCTCAAGAAAATATCGACAAAATGAACATTAGGCCTCTACATTACTCCCCTCCCTTCAACAAGAAGTAAAAATGGACGTCAGCATAGTAGAATCATTGAAAAGTTCAAAGATTTATTAATAATTTACAACTGCATAGAACAAAAACCCCCAACGATTTTGTCAAAGGCCCCGAAATTATTATCATCATCAACAATAATGAGTATAAGGGCACTGGACCTAAGATCACTTGCATTACAGAAGACGTGTATTTGGCAATGGAACTGAGTAATCGTTACTTATTCTCCGAATATTTTAGACATGACGTACAACCGTACGTCATCCACGATTTAAAACAACATTTTACTATCTGCGTAAACACGTTAAATGTAAAAGTTGACATTTATAATAAAGATTTAATAATAAGAAAAAGATAGGGGCCTTTGCCATAATACACGTCAATGCAGCGAACAGAATTGGCGTTCTCGGAAACGGACATGAGTCTGAAGACACAGAAACACCCATCTGTTAGTGATGAATTTAACATTTTGATTATAAATTTATACGAGATTATCAGCGAGGTTCCTAGAACTTTAAACTACGAACTTGAAAGTTAAAATGAATTTTCCTTCTTTTATAACAAATAACCGAACAAATTTTGGAAACCTCAAACCACTCTGAGGACGACCAATTTTAAACATTCATCAGAAGATCCAGAGAAGTAAACTTCATTTCCAAAATTTAAATTCCGCAACGGAATTATTGTTTAAGCAGGACTAAGGAAAATAAAAGTTATCTAATATACATTCCATCAATCATCAAATTTCACCGGCTTTATGGTCCCCCATATGGTATGATTTACTCATACCATTACACCAGGATGGATTTCTATGGCTCAAACTAAAGGAAAATATTAAGGTTATTCGGAGGTTCATTTCATGCCGAATTTGTAAAATCATCAACAGCACCCCTCATGCTAATTACGTTTATTTAGGAAACCTTGATAAACTTTTGACTGTAGTAGCCGATTTCCTGGTATCGATTTTTTTTCAGTTATCTTTGTTATATCAATTTACGTTAAATTTGAATAACTTTCATGACCAGTAACTAGCCGTTCTTCTGGACTATGAGTTCAAGCACAGTTTGTGTACCCCTATATTAGTTAAGACCACCAGTTTTCTTAGAAGATTCTCTCGATTCACAAAATCATTTTATATTTTAAACCTTAGGTTAATTTATTCTTAGATTTTTTTATTATTTACGAGAAATCTTGTAACTCAATTTTCATCTCTATGCAATAATTACCCTATCTCATTACAAATTTAAATTATGTTCATTTATTCATTACCAATTAGTATAATTAGATTAGTAAGGTAGTTGGAACCTGAGCATACCAAATGTTTTTTTTAAGTTAGGACATTTTAAATGATCACCCTTTTATGTTAAGTATCAGGCACCTTGCGTCGGTCACCAACAATAAATGTTTTCATATTATCCAAAAACAACCATGGTGAACTCTCCAGGAATTTACTACTTTTATTGAAACATGGTGTTATAATTATGTATTCACATATTAACAGCATACCACATTAACAATTATTACCAATTCTGTTCTTTAGTTACAGTTTAGCTAATTGGAAATATACTTTTATAAAAAAAAATGTGATGCATTATTTTTATTTACGAGGAAGGGCAATAGAGATGTCCCGGATTTTGGGTTTTCCAGGGGTTTCCCTTGCTGGCTCCTGAACCAATGTTTAACGGTTATTTTATAAGTATATAAAATAGTATAAAGAAGTTGTGTTATCGTGGAAGACGTTCTAAACGAGTCAGTCAGGAAAATCAACAAAGGAAAAGGATTGGTTTGGACATAAGAAACGAAACATCAAACAAGCTTGCTACTCAAGGAACTCCGAATGAACAATAATTAAGGTTCCAAATAAAACAGTAAATGGAAATTCTTTACGTATAGCAAAACTATAAACTGATCAGTATCATTCTAATTTTGATTGATTTCCTTTATAAATCAATAGACAAAAAAATTAAGGCTAAAGGGCTCATCTTAATTCAGTTGTATATCTATATTTTGTAGACATTAAGTTCATTTTTACATCAACAATTAAATTTTTAATAAGTTATGTATAAAAAATTTTATCGTGAAAGAAATTTTGATTATATGTTAACAATTCCCCATTTATTTTGGATTTAATCATTACAGGAATAAAGGTTTGATAAAAAACAGTCATCGGATGGACATACCTTGTGTATGCCCATGATTTTGAAGAGTTGTCAGAGTACGGCGAACACGGAACCCGCACAACACTCAAATCGTGAAAAACTGTATACCTCTAGCCCCGTCTTTTGGAAATATTCTACCATTTCAAATTCTTTTGGAACACAGTGGGGGAGAGAAATGTGTTAACTGAAGCTTTTAATTCTACAAAACCTTAATTGGATCTAGTTTTCTTAATGCCATTCCACCCTCGAGTTGTCAAATGATCGTTTCATTAATTTTTTTGTTGAAGTCACGATCTGATAGGTGAATTGCCATGGTTAATGATCGACTTTATCATTTTAGATTATTTCTGGTTTTGGCACAAACACTTTTCTTTCTTCTAACACGTCTTCACCGTGCCAATGAATGAAACCGGAATATTTCGTAAATTTGTTCATTGTCTCCAGCACATGAATGAATCTAGTAATGTTTATATTTTAAAAAACTGTGGTAGTGGTACGTTGTTTCATGTTGTATTTAAATATTTATATTATATTAAAAATAAAAGGAAGAGTTCACAAAAATATAACTAGCGGTGTCTATTTCAAACAGTATTAAACTTACACATTACCTCTGATAAAGTTTTACACATGTAAATAACAGATCATTCTGAATAGCAGGAAACTAAATGGCCGACTGCTCTTCGATTGTAAACTAGCGAGACAAACACTACAAATTATATACTGGGATAAATTATAGAGAAAGGGCTTTTACGAACATCATCCACAAAAATCAGTAAGAGACAGGAAGTTACGCAAATTACTAAATATTTCTCATGTTTATGGATGCAGTTACTTGCAACAGGCACAGACCTTAGCTTTGGGAATATAAGCTTAAAAATAAGACAACAAAATTCTTCAAATCAATCTTTAACACAAACTGGCACAGCTGAATACGCAGGACCTAAACTTGATAAGAGACTGGCTTGGAAAATAGCACGCAACAAAAAAAACGACAAACATTGGGTTCAGATTATTGAAGCATTTATTTGACCAACGTCCAAAACATCCCTTTAATTACTAACGCTGTGGAAAGACATGTCTTTATTTTATGTTTATTATATTATTTTTTTTTATATTTTTATATTTTTTTATATATTATTTCACAATATGCACACGACGCTGTGACAAAATCCTTACATTCACATCTGCATTAGAACATTATACAGAAACATTAAGACAGACTTCCAGGACACACAATGTTAAAAGGAATGTCTATACCCATCTCAATTTCTCGTAACATTCAATGACGACTGAGGGAACGTTGGAATAAATATCTTCTAAATTATATAGTAATAAGATATTTTCAAATGAAGCATCGACAACAAGGGGTATAATAAGTGCGCGTTCTCTGATTTCATGTCAGACATGCCATTTGATCATACTTACACAACATTGCTGGCACTTACACAACTCGGGTCGGGTCGCAAATCAATAAATAATAATAAATAAAAACAATATTTCAACAATATCTATATACTCGTATTCCTACTAATACCTATATATATCCGATCATAAACGTCGCAACAGTAATTGGTTTATCTAAGCATAACTGTGTAATGCTATCGTGATTGGCATTTACCAGCAGAACCTTGAATGCGTATATGTGATGGGTCCTACACCGACTTGAGCACAAGCTAGTGCACAACTGGATGCAATGTGTGAGAACATTACCCAACTCCGTTAATTTGAGCCCGGTAATTAGCTCAAGTTTGTATGTCTAACCCCATTACCTATAAGCCTATTGTTCTCAAGACTTTTATATTGGCTATTTAATATTTATCAATGCTCAAAATAAGTTGATTATATAATTCTTAATTAATTTAATGGCCGGACCCTCAGAGACAGATTTAGCTTTAAAACAGGAACTTTATGTGATCCGTCTGTCTGTATGTATGTAAGTAATAAGGTAGCTACAAAAAAAAAATCTTTAACATACCTGATATTGGAATGGTATTCACAATATCAACTATATCATTATTGTAATTACTTGTCGGTGAAAAGACCATAATGGAAAGCAAGACAAAAGTAATATTTCAAAATCATAATCTCAATGAAATCCTTAAGGAACAACCTACTTCATTAGGTTATGTTTGGTCAATATTTTCCTTTAAATATATTAACTGTATATATATTTTTTGTAGCAATTTCCCTTGCTCAAGATGATTTAACAAATAAAATTAAATTTTGGGTCCAAAATATCTCTTATTAAAGTTACTTTACAACCATTTAGCTAACTGTGATTCGTGTTTTATAAGGGATTTCGGTTTGGTATATTCGAATTCTAATTGAGTTTTCCAGGATAGTAGATTTTTAGTCCCTTTATATAAGACTCGTTTTATTAACTGTACAGTTAATAAAATAGTAAGTAAGAAAATAAAAACCACAAATATAGGATTTCGAACAGCTAGTTCGGGCTCTTGCCGACCCCAGATCTCCTGATATCTCGGGTTCCTCAATCCTTACCGCCCCACCGTGGTATGGATTCACAAATTAGGTAGAAACATATAAAATGTTCAATGAAACCTAGACATTATATTTTCTTAACAAAAGATAGTTGTGGATTCAAGATTATTCGACGGCTCGTGTTTGCCTAAGGTGGTCCAATGAGACCCTTCACCTACTGTCTTCTGTCTCAATGGCGGTTATGTATATTTTGAATACGTCTTATGGCCAAGACATTCTTTGAGTGTATGGTCTGACCAATTTGAATCGTATCGTTTTATATAGTGCCGGTCCGTTGATCGACAACTCAATGATTGAGGCGGTCTAAGAACGTTTCCACACTCACCAAGAGGCTGCTTGAATATCCTTTAATTCATGCACACATACGGAACTTCATCTCTAGCAGAGAATTTTCTTATGATTTTCAACACTTATGGCGCGGAAAAACATTATTAAAACATATATTATGTTTATTACATATGCTACTCATCCAGGCACAGCCGGATCATATTTTTTACTTTAAAATTTGTAATTTAAGTAATTTATGTCTTAATTTAAACTTTTTTAACTTTGTACCAACAATTTCTTTATAATTTACATAACAAAATTTAAATGGTGGAAAAAAAGCAAAAATTATAAAATCGAGGCCACATAAGTTACTAGTATGAAACAGAATGGCTTAACCTGTACGGAACGCTATTCTCACCAACCTGGCCAGCCGACCAGCCTGAAAGAACCTGAACCTTCCCTTGAGGTGTGGTACAGAATTTGTTTCATATTTAATATCATTGCATAACTAATTTTACTATATAGCTAATGGTCTTATTATATAGCTGATGTATACAATTGCAAAAATGGTCCTTGAGTTATACGCCTAATTTTTTTTTAATTTCTATTTACTATTTTGTAAATCGTCCACGATTTATCGAAGTTTTTTTATCTTTCATCATTCAATATTATCTCAGATAGACGTAATTTAACGCCGTGAATTATTACAATACTACTCAAGTCGTATGTGAATGAAGTGTTCGATTAGTCATCGACGTAACGTTGATGTCAAATCCGTGTTATTGTGTGTCACAGGTTTTAGTTGCATGTGCTACAGTAAAATGTTAATTGAAACAAATAAACAGGAAATCATGATTTTCATACGCATGTCACTGGGAGAGATCAATTATTTATTTCAAATATTCCAGAACATTTAGTGCCCTGAAACTTACAAAAAACGACTTAGGCCTCAGAATTTGCCACCGATATTCAAAGATCTATCCTGAATGTGAAGTTATAAAGTTGGAATATCTTAGATTGGGAACAACAGTTAATAAAATAAAAACCACAAATATAGGATTTCGAACAGCTAGTTCGGGCTCTTGCCGACCCCAGATCTCCTGATATCTCGGGTCCCTCAATCCTTACCGCCTCACCGTGATATGGATTCACAAATTAGGTAGAAACAAATAGAATACGCACCTCCAGTTATTATGATTCATTCAAGTTTAGCTAAATGTGTGTTTGTTCGGGAAGTTACAGAGAAATATTACGTTGTTGTATATTTTTATAATGTAGAAATATTTAATTATAATTTATTTAATTATCAATACTCAAATTCATTTGACTAAAAAATATCGAATGTCATGACATACTGCGATGATTATATTTTTTCTCAGAAACGTTGAGTTACATAGTTTCATGGAATACCATTCTTTTGCGCAAAGGCATTCAATTTTTGTTTTCAGCTACCAAAATGACGGTCAGTATGGCTTACGTTTTTGAGGTTTAGGGTAACTGCGCCATGAAAACTGATGATTTATTTCAGTCCAAATCGTACTGGAAGGAATTTCAGCGTACCTAAAACCGACAAATTAAAGAGAGATGGACAAACTCACGGTGAAAAAAAAGGCGCATTTCTTTGTAATCATAAAGGCTTTCTGGGAAAAGATTAAACTGTATTTCTCGGGTAATAGGGCATCTAAAATAGCTAAAAAATCAACTAAAATAATGCTAATTAAACATAAAATATAAATTTGTTACAAAAAGTAGGTTTATACATTATTTATCAACTCCTTCATTGATACCGAATTCCACAACCAGGCAAAAGAATTTATTTATTATAACATCACCAATAATTTAATATTTTTAGGATTACAATCAAAAATATATTAACCTATAATAATTCTGATTTGATTAGTATTCTTTTCCCTCTTGTTTGGATTTTGAAGTCGTTAAACTTTGTTTCGAATACATTTTCAAAACAAGTCATATAAGGTTCATGTGTGTTTTGGGAGGAAAAAAAAATGCAAAAATTCGGTATTGTTCCCATTTTTTAAATCTAGCTCCACAGAATTTCATTTGTGACCCCACATATGAGGTATACTCGTATTCGTGATCAGCAAGTAATTTACCACAAGATACCCCACTTTCGGAATTTTATCCAACTAAAATGGTCATCCGTCCCACTGTAGTAAGTCAATTAACTCTCATTTGGTAATAAGCGGTAACTTACGGTTTAGGGGTTAAATTTAAATTAAGGCATTTGAATGCCTCACTACTTTTTAACGTTTTTTGTTGGAGCTATTATTACTTAATTATTATTTCTTAATTTAAGAAAATAATGTTATTTAACATTATAACGGTTATTTTTATTGTTGTAAAATAAACTGGACGTTAAAAAAAAATACTCTCAATAAGTTATTTAAGTGGGTATAAGATTTCTTTTCAAGAAGATTCATTCCTACGAACTTTGGACCTAAATAAACTGTCCGAAAACGAATTAAAGTATTTAGACTAAACCATTGTGATAATAGCAAGTATAATTATGCTTTTAAAGATATAATATTTCCCCTGTTAGGTACATTAAATCATATGTGGAGGTAACATTTGGGGTCGTTAACGAATTAATTATTAAAAAGGTAAATATTTTTTTCTATAATTTTGAGTAGAGTATGAAATTAAATATTTCAACGTCATTACATTTATACCCGTGAACCCTGAATAAAACGCTTAATTGTATGTTGCGTTACTCTACTTATATACCAAAATACTTTGTATATAGATTCGCCTGAGGATCTATAAATTTATATAACTATCTGTAAATTTAAAGAGGCTATGAAAGGGGAAAAAACAAAAAAAAAGCTCTTAACTTAAATTATATTTGTATTCTAATTTAATTATGTAAATTGGACAAACTAAAATATACAAATTTCTAAATGTTAAGAGAAAAATCATTTAGTAGTCATTGAAACTCAACACACATAAAAATTAAGTAGGTTATTGATGTGATATACTACATGTTTTTAGTTTAATAAACGTATGGTACCGTAAAGATGTTATGTAACTATATATTTACAAAACATATAAACATGTTCTGCAAATCCAACTCTAGTTTATAGTGCATATTCCACGCTCTCATTCTCATAATTTAATTTAATTTCCCTAACCCATGTCACAAAATTCGATAAAAGCTTCCTTACTAATTGGAAATAAAGATACCTTTGAAATTATTTCAGCACAACAATGAAAACATATTGCGAGTTTCAGCTAGCTTTCTACTGAAATGAAAAAAAAACTAATGAAATCCCGTGCTACTGTACTATTATATCACAGCCCTGGCCTCCGTTAAGTTTCAGTAATGTTGAAATAGTTTCTTATGTTCTATTCGATGAATTCCATAATAATACAGTTGTCAAGTTTACAGCAAACAATTTTAGCAGTTATAGAGCTCAAAAAAGATGGGTAGGGGTGGCTCAAATCGGAATGCAGTAGCTCTTGCCACCCCCAGTACTCCTGATCAGTAGGGTTTCTCAATCCTTACCGCCCCCAGGTAGCAGGTGGCCAATTAATTCAAGTAGCTTTCGTGTGAGTTTTAACTCGAAACTATAGAATAAATGCTCTCAAATGACTTTTTCTTATATAATGAAACTCATGAAAAAAAAATATATCAATTGAAATGAGTTTATTCAAATTAAAACCGATCAAAATTTATACTGATCTATAAATCCCCGCGTTATAACCAAAAAAGTTTTTTTATGACTTTGCATATCTTTAGTTGACACTTTTAGGAAGTCCTATTTATATTTTTTGGTAAATCCCATATAATATATCAAAGTATAGTACTTACAAACATAATACTCTTCATTACTTCACGTCGTAAAGTAAAATTTCTCTTTCTATCACAATTTGGGTATTTATTTGATTTTTATTTTTTAAATAACATAATTTCGGCTCTATAGATCAGCTACATATACATAATGGAAGATAAACATGACGTAATGAAAATTAAATACAAATATCATGTAAGTACTATGAATATTGAGAGACAGATAGAGAGAGAAGGAAGAAGGAAGAGTGGTGGGAAAGAGATCTGTGACCCCTCGTACCAGGAAATTGGGGGGTGGTAGGAGCTTTAGACTTTAGCTACCTCACCCTACCCACCCCCAGATGGTTTCATGGGATTTTTCTAAAAACTATACACCGAAATTAACGCCATAAAGAATATTTTTTTTTTTTTCCCTTTCATAGCCTCTTTAAATTTACAGATAATTATATATAACAAAGTATTCTTTATGAAAAGTAAAGAATACTCAATTATTAAACTCGAAGTTCACAGATAGCTGTGAAATTAGATTTGAGGGAATGTATTTGTTGTGATGAAAAAAGTCTATTAGATTTCCTCCAAATATTTATGGCCGACGTATTATGTATGTTGGCTTCAAGTCCTTGTAAGCAGTGTACTACTTAATTTCATTATCTAACCACTTCCTGCCAAGAAATGATGCAGACATAAATAAAATGTAGAAGCATCATCTTTCTCTCATCAACGTAAGCCAATACCCCAACGAAGATATACCCTCCAAAATTAAATTTTTCATCGGATGAAGCCTACAAGTAAAACAACGAGTATGATAAAAACGATCATCAAACAAGTTAAACTAACTTGAGGATATGACCTTTAATTTATGTTTTCAATGATCAAAGCTGACGGTGAATAAGAATTTGTGAAAGTGTAACACAATGTTTCCGAATATTACCTGTAGTATCTTGAAATGAATGTTTTATCAAATGTATTCTAGATTCTAAGTAAAATTTTTAATCTTCGTATTTCATAATTTCAATGATGATTCAATTAATTATAATATTGATTCAAACTATGGAGCGTTTGCACCCGAAATAGCGGATACTTAAGATTGACAGGAATACGGTGGGGGGGGGTAGAATTAAAATGTTTGTTAAACAATTGTGTCGGATGATATTAATAATAATATTCAGGTATTTGTATTCGATTTTATCATTTTTCTGATATAGTTGAGACATGATTATTTAACTCAAAAAACAAAACGTTTCATTTATTTAGAAATAATAAATCGTGATATTACGATTACCAATTAATTTTTTTTTATTTACTCCGGTTTATATTGTTATTTTTTATTATATATAATTTTGATTTATTTATTTTAATTTCCCCTAATACTTACTTTTGGGTAAGTTTAACAGTTATGATTGTATATATGCACATGTATAATATTACCGTCAATTCCTGGTCTAGACCTTTAGTTTCTACAAACTATCATTAGGGGGGAGCATTTGATTTTTACCACCACCAGATTACAAAAGAGGTTTTTAGACTTATAATATAACCATATTTATAATACGTTATTGGAGACTACATTATAATCAATGTTTATTTAAATGGAAATTTAAAAATCCTCATCTAAATAATATGTAACAGAACCAGTTCTTAACCAAAGTAGTGGCGAGTGATACAGATTACCTCGTCGAATAAACAGAAATATACGTAAGTGATAAGGCACCATTATGTCAAAAATTTCAAGATCACCACCAAAATCTTTTACGCTGAAGTAGTTGCTAAATAAAAAATAGGTAAATAAATTGAAAAGCTAAAACATTGATACAAATAAAACCTACTCAAATCGAAGCGAAAAAAAATTTAATATTTCGACTGTTGGCTCCCAGAACTTTATTTTTTAGAAGATATTTGAATATTATTTTCACTACCAATTCTAATTTATATTTATATGGAGGGATCAGAAAATTAAACCATATATATAGCTTCCGAACAATCAACTGAGAAAAATTAAAAGTCAGATAAAAGCCCAGTTAAACAGTCAAGATTTCTTTATTTGTTTTTTATTTTCTCGTTTTAGTAAAGGCATATGGATTAGATATAAATTAGACATATCTTTATTGTTTTTGATTGAATGATTGAAAAATAATGTCATGGTGCACAACCTAGTTTTATCAGAAACAACTTGCAGTGGACTTACCACTGTTCCTAGACCATTAACAACTTACCTAAGGTCTCCGTTACTCTTTCCCGCACACTTCAAATAGTGTTTTTATAGGAAAAGAATCCTATTGCCCGAATTCAATGTTTCCTTCTTCCTTAATTTCAAATCTTAGAGCTGATCTTTGAATTATCCGGATGCGAAAGCAGAGACTGTAGACCAACAGCCAAGTATAACATGTTTGGCCACCATGTCTGTGAACTAGCAGTTCCGATTTCACAATGCTGTCTTCACAGACCACAGCGTGGTAATTGGAGCCATCTTGATCGGCCTCCAAATGGAAGTGGCCATGTCTTCGGTTTCACAGATCTATTTACCACTGCCGTCGTCTGCTCTTCTCTTGTATATCGGAAGATCCTAGTGCCCCTGATTATGTACATAGCTTACCCTCGTTCACTCCGGAGGCTACATTGCTTTTAGCATGTCGGTATATATGTATGTATTATACTTTGAAGGTAATATGAGGCAGGGAAGGGTTGAATATTCTACGAGGTAATAAGGACAACTGGAAATGCTATTTAAAATGTATGCGTTCCCTAGCTGATTCAGACATCTAATCCAGCTTACAATCAAGAACTGTATTTCATGAATTGATACTAAATAAAATATTAGTAAACAGTTCCACGAACCTTAGTATGATAATTATTTTATTGTTTTTTTTTTGTTTTTTTTATTAAGTACAATTTTGTTAAATCAATTATAGAGAGACTTGTGGCGAAACTGGAAAAAACGTATGTGCACGTTATAAAGATGTGGTAATTGCTAGGTGCACAAAGACATATGTTAATCACTAAAATTATACTGACAAGAGTACTTGACTAGTAACTAGTAGTGACTAGTAATACCTTTTGCCTTATAGAAAACTACTCAATAGAGAACAGACTGGAAACAATCATTCGTACAATTTCCTTTAATAAACTACACTGATAGAATA
Source organism: Acanthosoma haemorrhoidale (assembly GCA_930367205.1). Classification (NCBI taxonomy): domain Eukaryota; kingdom Metazoa; phylum Arthropoda; class Insecta; order Hemiptera; family Acanthosomatidae; genus Acanthosoma; species Acanthosoma haemorrhoidale. Next base: position 32,378,659 of record OV884013.1, on the reverse strand, counting down.
CACTGACAAAATTATTACCGCATATACCGCCCTTATTTTTTGAAAGGTTTCCAATTTGTGAAAATTACATACTTCAGAAAAATGTTAGTTGAAAAATTAAGTCATTTCAAAACGAAATTTCACTATTCGAAGGTCCATAATGACTAAAAGAACAAATATTGTAAAAAAAAAGATTAAATTGAAAAAAAATATTTTAAATAAAACGTACTTGACGGGTATTTCCATCTCTGACACGATTCACGTCTCTTAAACGCCTTGGCATTAGTTGGAAGAGGTTTTCAATGAAGTCCTGAAGAATATTATTAAACAACGCCCCTTTCGAATTATTCAAGGATCCTAAGGCGTGGGATTCCGACGTTTTTCTCTTCCCTTCAGTTACTCCCAGGCGTGTTCAATAGTATTTAAGACTGGATCAGTGGTGACCACACCAAGCTTCAACCACTCGTGCTCTTTGGGGTCTAGCATTATCATCCATTAACAAGAATCCCTCACCGATGATGGGAGCAAACGGTACTACATGTTCTTCGATTATGTCTCAAGTACCTCTAAGACGTAAGGTACCTTTCCATCACACAACCAATTCCGTAAGAGCATCAAAGAAAAGGTCACCCGAAAACAGTCGTGAATAGAGGGGTTGCCCAACTATACCAGGGAAATTGATTGTTAAAATGATAACAAGCAAATATAAACAAAACTGAAAACGAGTGGTTTGAAGGTTGAGTTTATTTTAACGATAGGATGATGCAACACCTGTGGCTTTTAACTGCTCAAGGAACTGTAAAATCAACAGAATAATTGTAGTAAGTGAAATAAACGAATCAAAAATATTTTACTTCATTTTTCTTTTCGCAGGATTTCCTAGAACTATTACTCATCCAGTTTTTATCTATGAATTAATCTGAGGTGTTGAATTTTTCCATGTAGGTACGCCACGGCTGTTCAATATTAAAACAAAAATTATTATAATTGAAACCATCGTTAAGTAAACGATCTACATCACATATCACAGACAAACTAAGCAATAGTGAAATTACTGTGTCACATCAGCCATAAAGTTCCTCAGTTGACTGTCAAATAAAGTAAATATCTATTTTTGGTTAATCTTCAAATACTTGAGTTATTTTTTTTTTTTAACTTTAATAATATTTTTAACTTATACCACTAACTTTGCACCGATATAAGCTGTCCGCAAATTATTAAGTATATTTAGACTAGGGCAAGAATTATCCTCGTCACTTTGTTTGCTTCTATTTATAAAATTATGTTATTATTACACAATATTATGTATATATCATTATAATATGAAATATATACTATTTCGCTATTGAATTAAAACCCCGGGATTTATAAAATACAAACAAAGAAATAATTCACTCTTGTGTCTATCTTTCCTTTTTGTTATATGTTGTTGCTTAAGTTAGAGACATACAATTCAATAGGGAGGTCACATTAGGGGCCATTAATGGACATCATGTAAGTTTAACTGTCACATCAGCCATATAGTTCCTCAGTTGGCTGTCAAATAAAGTAAATATCTATTTTTGGTTAATCTTCAAATACTTGAGTTATTTTTTTTTTTTACTATAATAATGTATATAATATTTTTAACTTATCAAAATTTTGAGTTATGTAATGGCAGGTAAATGGAATACTAAATGAAAATAAAAACCAGCGGATTCATAGATGTTTCCATGTCTTACCATAGTATTTTTAAAACTTTCAATGAGGAACGTAAAATAAAAGACAAAAATATTTAGGCTAATATTTGCATTTATTTAGTGGAAAAGTGTGTAAACCATCATAACTTGGCAGGGATATTCAAAAATACAATGTTTTTTCTTGTATTTAGTTGAATGGAAGTATTAAGGTGGAATATCTTATGTTAGGAACTGCATAAAGCGACAGTTAATGTGATAAAAACAGCAAACATAGGACTTCGTACAGCTGGGGGTGGCTACGGTTGGAATGCAGTAGCTCTTGCCACCCCCAGTTCTCCTAATCTCTAGGGTTCCTCAAACCTTACCGCCCCTTGGTAGCTGATGAAATTAATTCCACACCTTAGTTTTTTTAACTGCCTTTATAGCAAAACGTTTTTACTACCACGAAAAAAATATTCTACAATGATTTTACTAAAAATTTTATTTGATTAGAAAATATGCTATTGTACTCTCGTTTTTTATTCACTGACTAAAATATTCAAGCATATGAAAATATTTGTGCAGGTAAGTTGAGTAAATTCGATACCCTACTGGCTGAGGTACATGTGTATGCAATTATGTGACGACATCGAGTTCAATTGCAATCATATATTCTATATAATGTACAACTTACTGTTAATTCACTCCAAGGTTACCTAATGGAACATAACATACGTATGTGCAAGTCTTGCCTAAATGGTGAGCGATGTATGCTTTCCTTTGCCACTCGCGTGATCAACGTTATTCACAATATAGTGGATTTTCTTTTGTTCATTTATTTGTGCCATACTTTACTCCCATTCGAGGCTGAATGGCAAGCTATCCCGAAGGGAGCCCCCCAACTCTATACATAGTCAAGAAATAAATGAGCTTTCTGTGTAAGATATTTAACCCAGAAGCTTCACAACGTGAAGCGGTTACATCAACCACTTCGTTATATGAAAGCCACATGAATTTCCTTTGCTGTAATTGGTCTATGGTGCTACACGCCTTCAATAAGGCCAATGTCCTAATTATTTTAAATGAAATATAATTTGAATATCGTACAGTGAGAACGACTCTATTTTAAATATTAAATGAAGGTACTGACTGATTAAAAATATATAGACAATATTTAAGCTGAACGTTGAATTCTAACATAATGAACTTTTATTTTGTACCATTCCTAGTTACTTGTTATAGGATTAGTCCGGATATATGCCATTGATTCTTTTACTGTTTATATGGTTGGATGATGTAAATCTACCTTTGGATTTTTGACTAAGAAATGAAGATTAAAGAAATTAATTCATAATTTATGTGTTACGTCTTTCCCATGTCAAACATTTTTATTATTCATTTCTAGCGTTAGCGACAGAACTAAATGGATAAAACTTCGTAAAGTGAATTAACGTGCTCTGAGTAATTCAACGGGGAAGATTTATTCAAAAGTAAATACATACATTTAGCATACGATCAGGAGTAAACCTCTTAACCGCAAGTCTAGCTTCCACTCGAATGAACTCTTAAAAATGGGCGAAATATGTTGATAGGATAGCTTAAATCTGTATCATAATATAGAGTCAATTTTTATTTCTAATCAGGCCAATAAGCACAAAATATCTTACTTTATTGCTGAAATAACATTTTAGCCTGTATTAAATCTTTAGAGATTACAAGAATAAATAATCTTTTAATGGTCTTGGTGATTCCCTGCCCAAGCTATTAACATCATATTTACATTCCAGTTGCATTTGATATAAGCGTGACATGGAAATTATACGCATCTCCATCAGTGAGAACATGAGTAACTATGCAAACTATAGTCGTGATTTGTTAAATTTTAGTTAGTTAAAGTCAGTTCAGAAATATCCTGACCTGGCAAAAGGGCGACGTGGAAATTGCCATATAAAGAAAGAATGATTAACTGAGATCATTAGCCAAATTTGATTTTTTTTTTTCTCAATTTGTAGTAATATTTACATAGATTAATCAAATATTTTATATTTGGCTGAAGAGCAAAATTTCAATAAATAATTTTTGTTGATAAATCTTTAAAAAAGAAAAGTTCTTACCTCTAATGCCAGGATCCTACGGTACATGAATCACGAAAGTCAGCTTTCGTTCGTAGCCGCTCACCAAAAGAACGTGAACCGTTCACGCGGTTTGGCATTTCACATGAACTGTGAAGACAAAATTAATTTTAATGTGAATAATTTTCTTAATCCGTATTAAGTATGAATAATCCCACATTCGTAATTCATGCCCCATGGGGACCCGGCATAAAGCCATGAATTTATTTCTGACTTCTAAATGGAAAAATCTTAGGTGTTTGTCTCTAAACAACAGCAAGTGACGGATGATATCAAATAATGATTTTTTTATAATTATTAGTATAATTTTTTAGTAGTAATATTTATAAGTCTCATCCATCATAAATATATTCTTGTCAAAGTATCGAGTTTTGAATTGGTGGTTTTTGCGATTATATTTATTACATAGAATATTAATGAATACGGGAAACTGCATTATTCGTCATTATTTTTACGGGAATTTCATTATTTACTTCCTACAGTACCTTATTGACTGTTTCTCTCCAATAATTAGTCAATTATACTTAAGACTTTATGTAAGACATTTCAACAGACCGAGAGGAGAACAAGTGATTCCTAACAAGCAGCATCAACTTGAATCAAGCGTGGGAAGATACAGGTCCCTCGGGTGGAGTGATGTAGGGATTGGAATATCCGAAGGAAATTCTACAGTTTTTCACTTTTACTTAGCAGCGCCCACAATGAGTTGGAAGGGCCGTTTACTACACACTCTCTCTCTTAAATGTGTCTTTAGAGAGTGATATGTTTATTCAATTATCGGTTATAGAGAAAACTATAATGACAGTGGCGGGATTCAAACCCAGGACATTTGTATTATTCAGGCTCCTTTATCTACTGCAAGATGCATAGGGCCTCTGAAATATAATAAGAATGTCCCGTTTCGGGATTTCTCTTTTCGACCAGTAATTATCAAAATTTATACTTGTGGGTAAATATAACAAATAACAATTATTCTTAAAGATCTATTTCATAATATTAAGGAAAGAAAATTGATCGAGCCAAGAAGTTCTGGTTTGATCGATGACATTGAAAAATTATCCAAATACTTTGAAACATAATAACTAACGAAAATTGACAGTGGAAACCTATTAAAATGGGGCCGAAGAAATATACTATTTAAATATTTTCTAAATATACCAATATAAAAAGAATATGAAGTGATTCATTTAATTGTTTCAATCTAATCTTGGCAAAAAATAAACGTTAAAAATTTCAGATTTACTAAACCATTTTTTCACCGTTGGCTTTTTTAGTTCACTCATACAAAAATACAGAATGACAGTTAGACAAAGAAGAAAGTTTTTATTTACCAATAACGTTTTCGACAGCGGTAAGCTGTCATCTTCGGTTGCCAATTGATGGTGTGAAAAACCTATTACATTTGAATTAATTCATATTAATTTAAACTTTTAAAATAGGTTTGCATATGACAACTGGGGATGGCAGATTGGAGCTGTCGAAACCGTTTTTTTGTGACCAAAACCTGTATTGTGGAGAGGCGGAAGATTTGTTATTTAATCATGCCCTTCCACTACCAGCACTAATCATATACCAATAACGTTGATAATATTGATTAAACACAAGAAGTTATCAGAAATATTTAATATTATTTAATTAAAATGAGTAACATTAAAAAAACGAATATTACAATTAAAATTAAAGGATTTAATATTTTTAATTTGTTTTAAAATATGGGACGTATTCAAAGCCAAGTTTGTTTAAATACACATTGATTTTTTAATAATATTTCATAAACCGGAATTTACCAAAGTAAAAAAAAGAAATAAACGACGCACCACAGCATTAACCCCATTCGCTGAAAACAAATTGAATATATGCTTGGATCACTTATGCTTAAAACACTCCGTATATTAATAAAGAGATGGTAACAAAGTTAAGCTTGAGTTTAAACTATACAGAGGCTAGAGCTTGAACATAAATACAACGTTTCATATAACCCCAGGGCGATGTTTTCACACAAGAAAGTAAAAAATGGATTGAATCACAAATTAATATTTTCAAATAAATTGCTGTAATAACTTCTGCAATTAATTAATTAACTTTAAAATAAAACCATTAAAATCACCATATCCAAGATTTTAGTTCATAAGATCACAAAAAATATTTGTTTCATATCACTTGCATTGACAATTGATTTTTTTTTTAAATAAATGTACTAAACAATTTTGTATTACCATTCACACATCTATTCTCTCCAAATACAAAGAACCAATAACCGTCTCACTAAAACATCAAACCAATGTTTAACGTCCTGTGACGATTGATAACCATTTATTAAACCAACTCAGTAACTATAAATCTCAAACTATTCGTCATACAACAGTTGTGATGGAAACATTTTATAATTATACGTTAACGCCCACACTCAACAAACAAGGAAGCTCTAATCGTTATTAATAATATAGTTCAATTATATTGCTAATGATTTATTCGCTTTGTAGGGAGACCGGTCTTGTATATATGTATTTTGACCTTTTAACTTCAAAAATATATTGTTGTTGTAATTCTACCCTCCTTCGAATCTATCTGCGCAAGCAGTAAGAGGGGAAATTGTAAATATTTGTTGACTGAATTTTGTTCACATATTGTAAAAAAAATGATAGATAAAGGGGTTATGGGGAAAAAATAAAATTGCTAATCTTCCACCCTCGGTATCAACAAGAACACGGCAACTGCTATGATCTCGTTGGACTGCACGCAGGCTTTCGACTCAGTGTCCCACAGGATGCTGTGCCGACAGCTTTGCGATTGAGTATGCCCAAATCAGCAATACACCATGTTGGTTTCCTTCTTGAAGAACAGATCGGTGAGGGTACAAGTGGGTGATTGCCTCTCTAACCCATTCCCTCTGACTTGTGGAGTTCCTCAAGGAGCGGTTCTGCCTCCGGTTCTTTTCAGCTTGTACACGTCTGAAATTGTTGGGACAAACTATAAGAAAGCTACAGTAATCGCTTTCGCCGATGACATTGCGGTTTACAGCAGCAGCATGAGTGCACAAAGAGTACTCACACAGGCCGAGTCAGTTTGTAACGTTATCAGTGACAGACTGGGCATGTTAGGCATCAGTGTAAACGTAGGGAAGACCGACTGCGTAATCTTCCCCCTCCAAAAAGGGAAAAAATCCTTGCCAAAATCATATAGTATAGGAGGGCAAGAGAACTCATCAGCTTTCTCAATGCACTATCTGGATATAAAAATGGATAGGCATCTCCATTTCTCTACTCATTTTAGTAGTAAAATAGAAAAAGTACGACACGGGTCTTACCAGCTATCGCACTTGCTAAGTTTACCCAACCTGTCGCTTCGTCTCAAACTGATTGTAGCGACTGCTAACTACTTAAGTTAAATTACCCTATATTCTGGTGCATATATAATGTATTGTAATTTAATGTAAATCAAGGTACAAGCTTCTAGTAATGAACCATGCGTGGGACCGGCAGTCGTAAAACAAGTCAGGTATGCCGGCCTAAAAGCAGGCCGTAATAAAACATACCCTGTTAAACCTAGGTCACCTTCCGTCAGCCATAAAATCTAAAAGCCATGCCATAAAACAGTCCTTTAGGGGACGAGGGGTCACTTACCTCGTGGCAGGTGAGCGCATTTCCTAGCCCCCCCCCCAAGCAGGAACTATATTTAAACCAGTTCGTTTGGCTCACTCTCTCAGTCTCCTTAACTTTTCAGCCCCGGGGCCCTGGAAGTAAGTCCACTCAGTCTTCTACTCTTTTTACCCGCTGTTACGCGGTGTCACTTTTACGCTAGGCCCACTTGGCCCTGGAAGGCAGTCACATAGACTCCTCGTCAGCCTACTCTTTCTGCAGCACATCTGAGCCTGTCACCCTGTCACTCAGCCTCTTTGCAGACCCTCTGGCGCCTTGTACCTGTTATGCTGCCGGTATCCCGCCGGAACTCTTAAAACTTGTCTTATTCTTTATGAAACCTCTGTACCTCTTCTCTTGAACATAGTGTATTGTCGGGACACATACCTATCATAAATGGAGTCAGATATTAACGCCGACATGGAACAATGGTCCATGTTATAAACTACAACAATCCAAACTTGTCACCAGGGCTAGAGTGATTAGGCACTCCCCTAGTGGCAACCCGACACTGATGATCTATATTATACATGTGTCCTCCGGCCAGCTCTTCTGTACGGTGCCCCGCTATTTACCCACTTGACTGACAATACAGCCAAATGTCTCCAACACTTCCAGAATGGGATCATGCGAAAAGTGGTCCAACATACCTCTCTCGAGAGGTTAAAGAACGCTGACCAGCACCCGTTGCTTGGTGTGGCGGCGGTGGGGTGAGTTCATCAGCCGGAGACACATTAAGTTTTTTGACTCGTTGCAGCACCTAACCAACCCAGTGTTTAACACTATGGCCCCACCACCCTTCCCGTATCTTAGTTCCGTAGTTAGTTTTAAGGTTGATCAAAAAGGTGAGCCCCGTCACCTTTATTAGTCAGTTTAGTCCAGTCACGTATCATTATACTTGTTTATTCATTATATAATTTATATAAAATAACATAACCTGTATATAATGTAGTGATGCTACAGGAAATACAAAAATAATTTGTAAATAAATTCACCTGAGGATCTATAATTATAAATAATTATCTGGAAATTTAAAGGGGCTATGAAAGAAAAAGATAAAAAATTGCTAATCTTGGACAATTAGGTCGGTTCTTTGTCAGTAATTAATTCAATTGCAATCGAGTACTATATCATCTCGTATCGACTAAACTCACATTATGTACGAGTGAAAAACCCAAAATGGATTTCATTCCTATTTTATTTTGATGTTTACATTCAGTGATTGTGGTTCTGTTTCAAAGTTGTGAATCAATTAAGAATACCACAAAAAGAAAACTTAAAGAACAAAATCACTCATTATAATTTTATTAAAGTTATGGAATCCATACAGTAAAATAGTATTCACGGAATATGCGGTGAGGGTGGCTAGACACAAGCTCTTGCCACCCCATCTCTCCTGATGACTGGGGTCTTTGAATCCTGACCGCCCCCCGGCTAAGTGGTGGGTGAATAGAATCTATTTTTTTTTCTCTTAAAACTCTCAATTTAAAATATAGGATTGGGTAAAAATAAGATGGAAATTGTTGGAGTGAAAGGGATCCTTTTACCCTTAAGAGGGACCTATTTGAAACTTGGGAGAAGGAATTGAGGAGTGTAGTAGACCTCGGTTGAAGTGTAGCTGATTTCAGCACAGTGGTAAGAGTACACTGGAGATTTTAAATTATGGAAAACGGTATAGATTCTACATAAATTAATCTATTTACAGGTCATTCATTATATACCCTAATATTTTATACATTTTTATAATAATTTTACATTGCGATCTGTGATTATTATACAGCACTATACATAAAATGGTATGTTAACTATTTTTTTCAAGAATTTATTATACATTCTAGAAATATGTTACCGATCTGAAATATACGTTCAGTAATGTATCCCTCAGATGCCCTACGTCGTTTATATTGTATTTGGCTGTTTACATTTGCTGGTTATCATTTCATTTCACGATTGTGCATAAAAAAAAAAGATTGTAAAACTTTTACAATTCTTCCAAAGTTGTTGGCTGTAATTGATACAAAAAAGGTACCTTCAATCATAAATAGGTATCTACTTAAATGGGATTTGATAAATTTTTAGATTTAGTGAAACAAGTCCAACTCTCCTCAATGTGCATTTTTCAAACTTCCCGTAATTTTATTTTAACCAAAATATAGTCAGCATATTTTGAATTTTTGTTGTTTTTTTATCACTGCATAGAACATATAGTCTGAAAAAATATCACCCCTGACTTGAATAAGAGACTTTACAATTGTTTGGATTTATAATTTGGCTGTAATATGTATAATGCATTAAAAAATATTTAGATTCTGCGCATTAGTTTTAATACGTACTATTATAAAGAATTATATATATTGTGTAGTACATATTTCCTTATATTTTGTATTATTTTAACCTATCTGCTGCAGACATTATTCTACCGGTGACTTTAAGCAATCCGAATCGGCTGATTCCGAATTAAGAAAAAAGTAGGACATCGAGAACAATAGGAGTGGGCTTTTTGAACTCCTTCATAAAAAAAAATAAAGTAAGAATAAATTAATCCAGTTAAATAATTAATTAAAGAAGTTAAAAGACATTTAAAAGAAATCCCTTTAAAATGTCGAGTAGTAATGGATTCTCCTTCATCCGCACTTCATAATTTCTTTCAAACGGTTAAAAAGGTTTCCTTATTGTAGTCTTTCATTTAAAGTAATTAATTTAGAAGCTAATTAAGATCTTACCTTCAGTTCATTCTTCTTGCTTTTTTAATAGAACTTTCTAAGGAGAGAGGTTAGCAATTTTGGTTTTGTGAACAAGACATAATACTAGAGATAAAAAACAAAGAAATCGAGCGTTAGCTTGAATCATGAGTTTTGACATATTATTGGACAAGATTCCTCTCTAAAAAATTTGCTAGACCGGAAGTTTAAGTAATCTGAGACTGGCCAGTAACAATTTACTTAACAGTGGATTCGATTTGTTTTTTGCATAATCAATGTGAGATTTTCCTTTCATTTTTGGAATTAAGGATGGCTAAAAATTATTCACCCACAGTTATATCATGTGTGTAGTGTCTTAGGTCCCGCAGACGTTCGCCTTAGCCTATCTGTCACCTACCTCACCTAATAACGATCACCTAACGTTAGAAAGGAGCCTGCTTATAGAGTTGACAAGAGTAACAACAGACTATGGAAATCCTCGTAAAATTAAATCAGCGTCCCAGAAAGAAGCGAACATTGACTTATTATGTAATATAATAAAATCACCAAATAACGAGACGGAAAAAGCGAATCCATCAAAACACAATCCGTAATAATAACTGTGCAATCAGACAATTCATTAGTTATAGATGTATAGAAAGTATCTCTGACCAAATCTCCTACAAATAATAATAAAGTACAAATAAAAATTATTTGACATGATAAAATGTAGTGATGACCTAAAAAAAAATATGGTTTCAGGAGAAGGTTTTATCAAAAGTAATCCCCAAGCTTATAATGGTGGAAAAGAAAGAGATTGGTTGGCCATTAAGGGGCTAAGTAGGGTTTGAGAAGGGAACTGTAACCTTAGAGTAGGATCAGCGGCGCTTAACCTTTATTTATTCCTGTTTTCCCGGACTTATCTTTGATCTAGGTCTCCCGGAGTATAAAAAAATGCTAATTATAAATATGAGAAGGAAAAGGACAAATAGTTGTGAGAGTCAGCAGCGTATAGTGATGTATTCAGTTAAGGAGATCAATTGCGTAATAGCTAGCAAGAATAGCAAAAATCGCCGAGATACGCCCGAAGATGGTCTAGAGGAAGTAAATAGGGGTAAATGAAGGGTAGCAACTACTTGTTAACGGTTGGAGAAAAATGATTGAAAACAGCAGGTTGGGCTATTATAGGTCAATAAATTTAATTGGAAAAGAAGGATTAAGTGGTGTATTGCATCAGAAGCTTTGGCGAAGTCTAAAAGAATTAGATGATATTTTTGAAATATCACTGGTAATATCAACTATACCGGATTGTGTGAAGTAGGCAATGAGAAAACCAGTTTGGAAAAGATGAAGAAGTAAGTAATCATCAAGCAATTTAGAGATTCGGGGAAATTGGACATATCTTTCAAGAGAAGTGAAAAAGTTGGAAAGGGTATAGATTAGGCTCATAGCAAATTGTCATACACTATACTAAATATACTATTATCACTGTCCTTTCATTATGTGTTGCCTTGTCTTAAAGGCAAATAGCGTGTTTTATCATTTATTCATATGTATTAAGTTTTTTTCAATTAAATGCATAGCTTTATTTACGTTAACACGTTTACGTTATTATTATATGATGTCATTCATATTAAAATGTACGGCCAACTAAGAGCTACAAAGGAAAAATTCGGTATTTTTCATAACCATATATTATTATATAGACAGATTAAAGGGTGGAGATAACTTGGAGCTTCTCTCATTAGCTCTAAGCTCGCAAGCTGGAAAATCCCACCGCAACCTAACAGGCCTTCGTCCCCCTAACCCCCTTAATCAACTTTTACTTTTTAATTTCATTATTGCCCCTTGTACGAACCATAAATTATATTTTACACTTAGAAAATGGCTTTTAGTACTTAAACAATTATAAATCTTCGTGACATCTACATAATTGATCAGTATGGTTGTTAAAAGATTTTATGGTTATTTTATTAGGGGGAATGAGCTAGAAAATTATTCTGAAGAACAATGATGTTTGAGCAAGGTTTATTTTATTTCTGGAAAGTTGACATCACTATTATTACTTTAACGGTAATCACTACGTTATTCTGCTTATATCAAGTTTAAAAGACGAAAAATAAAAGATGCAACATACTTCATGTTACATGCAAAGCACTAAAAACAAAAACAGGGTAACGGTGTAATGTTTCTTTTCCAACAGATACTTTATGGGGAGCTGGAGTATCCATTGGCATGCACAGCTATGTAAACATTTTCTTCAATAAACTTGGTGATAGAAATAGGCCACAGGAGAAAAGCCAACATTGAAAACATATTGCCTTCAACCGTCATCAAACCCCAGAGAAAAACCATCTAAGATTGATTACTTACGTAAGTCAATTTTATACAAAAGGATAATGAAAATGAGAACGATGTTTTTAAAATTATGAATAAAACAATTTATTTTTTATTAAAGACTATTTAAAAACATTTGGCAATTATTGAACAGGTAGTTCTTAGGTAGCTGAAATTTTATAATCAAGTAAATGGAAAATCGACTTACATTTAATAAAGAAACGTCAGATTTTCATAAAATGTATTTACAAACGGCCTTTCAATGTACGGAGCGTCATTATTTCACCAAACGTAGCCAACCTCCCAACAAATTCGTGTTGTGTTGATGATGTGTAGCATAATTTAGTCATGACGATGGCAATCGTTGTGGGTCAGTGGGCACATCGAAGAAACTTGAAGGTGTGCGTGGGGGAAGTTTGAAGTAACTGCATGAAGAAGATGTATGTTTATGCAGAATGTAAGCTCGAACGCTGGAAAATCCTACCGTAACCTAACAGACCTCTCTTAGGGGTCCCTCTAGTCCCCCCCCCCCCACCTAATAAACTTTTACTTTTTAATTTAATTATTCCCCCATGTATAAACCATAAATTATATTTTACAATTTAACTTTTAGAAAGCTGCTTTTAGTACTTCCATAATTTATCCTCTAGACATCTACTAATAGCATAATTTATTATGGTTGATAGAAGATTTGATGGTTATTTTATTCGAGATAATGAGCTGGAAAATTATTCTGAAGAACAAAGATGTTTGATCAAGGTTTGTTTTATTTCTAGAAAGGTGGAGTCACTTTTATTAAACGGTAATTCTGATCACACCTTCAAAGAAGCTTCACAGAAGCACAGAAACATTCCCCTCGAAGCCTTCTTTAATTTATCTTACTTATTTAGTACTGCTATCTGCAGTTCGAGATGTTCTTTAAATTATAATTCGTTAATACTATTCATTTTTGATATGGTATAAAATCCCTATTATTAATTGAACATTTAAAAAAAATAGTGTTATTAGACCGAATAAAAAAACATTAGGAAGGTCCCGGGTTCGACTACCGACCAAGCAAGTATGTTTTTATGTCGGCTGGTTATAATAAATTATAATTAGTAGACTATATTGTAAAATTTAAATATATTTTATGACTTAGAAATAAAATGTTGGTATATTTTGTTATCAATTAATTCCAAAGATTTATTTTAATATCTTGATATCTTTAGTTAATAAATAATATATCCTACAAAATATTTATTAAAGCTTGTATTATTCGTTAAAGTAGCTAACGTTTCCATTTCATCATACAAGACCCGGTTCTAATCACCAATTTTTAGCTCTCTGTGCTTCGAGAGTAAAAGACATTGTCTCCCAATACGGAATTACTTCCTAGGAACGTGAATCTGAACCCATATTGAAAATGATATTCACCATTCACTGGATTCTTATGCATATCGAAATTTTCATGTTAAACGTCACTCATCAATTCATATGTAAATTTTTGCATACGCATTATATACTGTAATTAACTTAAAAAATCAATAAGTGGTAAAATTTGAATTTACTAACATACTTCCTGGCAGTAAAAACTGACAAAAGATAAACCATCGAGAACGCTGGCTAGAGAGAGGTTCTGCCATCATTGAATATAGTTTAATAACACATCATTCTATATGTATACCAGATCAGCGTACTGATGAAATATTAACTACAAATTAATTGCTCAGGGATCGATGTGACCTCATTGCAATCTAAAACTCAAGTGAGAATTTCGCACGATGTGGGGTTAGTTAAGTGAACATTGAGTGCTGTAAATATTAATTCCAAAGCCTTCGGAGGTATGGATGTCGGTCGGTGGCCTAGTAAGCTATTTTAAGGTTTCGCTGTTGTTTTTTTTTCAAAACCAGAAACCTTTGGATTTTAACCAATATGTCCATCAGCCCGTCTTTTCTGATCTTTATGAGTTCACTTGCATAAAGATGTCATTTAATACTTGAAAGCCATTAAAAATATAGTCATTTCTATAAAACAATACTTATTATAGTTAACTAGTTGGTATTAAAAAAAAAAAAATTAGGATGATATGAAATAAAGGATCTCTGTGCCTTGGTAAATTTCATTTTGCTTGATTTCTATTTTATACCTTTAAATTATGCTGACAAAAAGTCATAATAACTGTCATTAGTAATGGTAGTAATTAATTGCTAAGAGAGTGTCTTTTTAGAGGAATAATACTTCCCATTCAGTTCGATTTAACACTTCAAATAAGCAAGCATTGAAACTGGTCGCATACAAATCAAGGAAGGTGGTTATTAATTAATGAATAATAAAAAATAATTAGCTATTTTATTATAATGAGTAGGAAATAAAATTAAAGATCCTGCCTTCCTGATTTGCAATAGGTAGTATCTATTAGAGCTTCTGTCCAATGAAGTATCGTCGTTAACACTGTTATTAAAATTGTATTCACATCTTTTTTCCAACCACATTTAGTATTTATGGGTAATATTTTATATATAAGTTTTACTTGTGATCCTACAAAAATACTCCAATACTCCAAAAACCAATCAACTCTACGAAAATAAATGAAGGCTTTATAAATGTTTTAAAATCATATTCACCCAAGATCTCAATGTCCTGATAAGTAATATGTATTACATGTTACGGCATTAGAGATCCATCAACACATCTCCCCTGGTTAATGATTCGGATAGATTTTATCGGAGTTAACATAATTCGGAAGGATGTGACTCAGGGAACCAGAGAGAAGAAACGTCTATAACACGAAGAAAAACTTGCCGGCCAGGGGATGGCTGGTTCCACTCAAGAAAATATCGACAAAATGAACATTAAGCCTCTACATTACTCCCCTCCCTTCAACAAGAAGTAAAACTGGACGTCAGCATAGTAGAATCATTGAAAAGTTCAAAGATTTATTAATAATTTACAACTGCATAGAACAAAAAAACCCAAACAATTTTGTCAAAGGCCTCGAAATTATTATCATCATCAACAATAATGAGTATAAGGGCACTGGACCTAAGATCACTTGCATTACAGAAGACGTGTATTTGGCAATGGAACTGAGTAATCGTTACTTATTTTCCGAATATTTTAGACATGACGTACAACCGTACGTCACCCACGATTTAAAACAACATTTTACTATCTGCGTAAACACGTTAAATGTAAAAGTTGACATTTATAATAAAGATTTAATAATAAGAAAAAGATAGGGGCTTTTGCCATAATACACGTCAATGCAGCGAACAGAATTGGCGTTCTCGGAAACGGACATAAGTCTGAAGACACACAGAAACACCCATCTGTTAGTGATTATAACTTTATTATTAACTGTTATTATTATTATTAACATTTTGATTATAAATTTATACGAGATTATCAGCGAGGTTCCTAGAACTTTAAACTACGAACTTGAAATTTAAAATGAATTTTCCTTCTTTTATAACAAATAACCGAACAAATTTTGGGAAACTTCAAACCGTTCTCAGGACGACCAATTTTAAACATTCATCAAAAGATCAAGAGAAGTAAACTTCATTTCCAAAATTTAAATTCCGCAACAGAATTATTGTTTAAGCAGGACTAAGGAAAATAAAAGTTATCTAATATACATTCCATCAATCACCAAATTTCATCAGCTTCATGGTCCCCCATATGGTATGATTTACTCATACCATTACATCAGGATGGATTTCTATGGCTCAAACTAAAGGAAAATATTAAGGTTATTCGGAGGTTCATTTCATGCCGAATTTGTAAAATCATCAACAGCACCCCTCATGCTAATTACGTTTATTTAGGAAACCTTGACAAACTGTTGACTGTAACAGCCGATTTCCTGGTATCGATTTTTTTTCAGTTATCTTTGTTATATCAATTTACGTTAAATTTGAATAACTTTCATGACCAGTAACTAGCCGTTCTTCTGGACTATGAGTTCAAGCACAGTTTGTGTACCCCTATATTAGTTAAGACCACCAGTTTTCTTAGAAGATTCTCTCGATTCACAAAATCATTTTATATTTTAAACCTTAGGTTAATTTATTCTTAGATTTTTTTATTATTTACGAGAAATCTTGTAACTCAATTTTCATCTCTATGCAATAATTACCCTATCTCATTACAAATTTAAATTATGTTCATTTATTCATTACCAATTAGTATAATTAGATTAGTAAGGTAGTTAGAACCTGAGCATACCAAATGTTTTTTTTAAGTTAGGACATTTTAAATGATCACCCTTTTATGTTAAGTATCAGGCACCTTGCGTCGGTCACTAACAATAAATGTTTTCATATTATCCAAAAACAACCATGGTGAACTCTCCAGGAATTTACTACTTTTATTGAAACATGGTGTTATAATTATGTATTCACATATTAACAGCATACCACATTAACAATTATTACCAATTCTGTTCTTTAGTTACAGTTTAGCTAATTGGAAATATACTTTTATAAAAAAAAAAATGTGATGCATTATTTTTATTTACGAGGAAGGGCAATAGAGATGTCCTGGATTTTGGGTTTTCCAGGGGTTTCCCCGGCTGGCTCCTGAACCAATGTTTAACGGTTATTTTATAAGTATATAAAATAGTATAAAGAAGTTGTGTTATCGTGGAAGAAACATTCTAAACGCATAACAAGGATTCAGTCAGGAAAATCAACAAAGGAAAAGGATTGGTTTGGACATAAAAAACGAAACATCAAACAAGCCTGCTACTCAAGGAACTCCCAATGAACAATAATTAAGGTTCCAAATAAAACAGTAAATGGAAATTCCATAAGTATAGCAAAAATATAAATTGATCAGTATCATTCTAATTTTGATTTATTTCCTTTATAAATCAATAGACAAACAAATTAAGGCTAAAGGGCTCATTTTAATTCAGTTCTATATCTATATTTTGTAGACATTAAGTTCATTTTTACATCAACAATTTAATTTTTAATAAGTTATGTATAATAAATTTTATCGTGAATGAAATTTTGATTATATGTTAACAATTCCCCATTTATTTTGGATTTAATCATTACAGAAATAAAGGTTTGATAAAAAACAGTCATCGGATGGACATACCTTGTGTATGCCCATGATTTTCAAGAGTTGTCAGAGTACGGCGAACACGGAACCCGCACAACACTCAAACCGTGAAAAACTGTATACCCCTAGCCCCGTCTTTTGGAAATATTCTACCATTTCAAATTCTTTTGGAACACAGTGGGGGAGAGAAATGTGTTAACTGAAGCTTTTAATTCTACAAAACCTTAATTGGATCTAGTTTTCTTAATGCCATTCCACCCTCGAGTTGTCAAATGATCGTTTCATTAATTTTCTTGTTGAAGTCACGATCTGATAGGTGAATTGCCATGGTTAATGATCGACTTTATCATTTTAGATTATTTCTGGTTTTGGCACAAACACTTTTCTTTCTTCTAACACGTCTTCACCGTGCCAATGAATGAAACCGGAATATTTCGTAAATTTGTTCATTGTCTCCAGCACATGAATGAATCTAGTAATGTTTATATTTTAAAAAACTGTGGTAGTGGTACGTTGTTTCATGTTGTATTTAAATATTTATATTATATTAAAAATAAAAGGAAGAGTTCACAAAAATATAACAAGCGGTGTCTATTTCAAACAGTATTAAACTTACACATTACCTCTGATAAAGTTTTACACATGTAAATAACAGATCATTCTGAATAGCAGAAAACTAAATGGCCGACTGCTCTTCGATTGTAAACTAGCGAGACAAACACTACAAATTATATACTGGGATAAATTATAGAGAAAGGGCTTTTACGAACATCATCCACAAAAATCAGTAAGAGACAGGAAGTTACGCAAATTACTAAATATTTCTCATGTTTATGGATGCAGTTACTTGCAACAGGCACAGACCTTAGCTTTGGGAATATAAGCTTAAAAATAAGACAACAAAATTCTTCAAATCAATCTTTAACACAAACTGGCACAGCTGAATACGCAGGACCTAAACTTGATAAGAGACTGGCTTGGAAAATAGCACGCAACAAAAAAAACGACAAACATTGGGTTCAGATTATTGAAGCATTTATTTGACCAACGTCCAAAACATCCCTTTAATTACTAACGCTGTGGAAAGACATGTCTTTATTTTATGTTTATTATATTATTTTTTTTTATATTTTTTTATATATTATTTCACAATATGCACACGACGCTGTGACAAAATCCTTACATTCACATCTGCATTAGAACATTATACAGAAACATTAAGACAGACTTCCAGGACACACAATGTTAAAAGGAATGTCTATACCCATCTCAATTTCTCGTAACATTCAATGACGACTGAGGGAACGTTGGAATAAATATCTTCTAAATTATATAATAATAAGATATTTTAAAATGAAGCATCGACAACAAGGGGTATAATAAGTGCGCGTTCTCTGATTTCATGTCAGACATGCCATTTGATCATACTTACACAACATTGCTGGCACTTACACAACTCGGGTCGGGTCGCAAATCAATAAATAATAATAAATAAAAACAATATTTCAACAATATCTATATACTCGTATTCCTACTAATACCTATATATATCCGATCATAAACGTCGCAACAGTAATTGGTTTATCTAAGCATAACTGTGTAATGCTATCGTGATTGGCATTTACCAGCAGAACCTTGAATGCGTATATGTGATGGGTCCTACACCGACTTGAGCACAAGCTAGTGCACAACTGGATGCAATGTGCGAGAACATTACCCAGCTCCGTTAATTTGAGCCCGGTAATTAGCTCAAGTTTGTATGTCTAACCCCATCACCTATAAGCTTATTGTTCTTACGACTTTTATATTGGCTATATAACATTTATCTATGCTTAAAATAAGTTGATTATATAATTCTTAACTAATTTAATGGCCGGACCCTCAGAGACAGATTTAGCTTTAAAACAGGAACTTTATGTGATCCGTCTGTCTGTATGTATGTAAGTAATAAGGTAGCTACAAAAAAAAAATCTTTAACGTATCTGATATTGGAATTGTATTCACAATATCAACTATATCATTATTGTAATTACTTGTCGGTGAAAAGACCATAATGGAGAGCAAGACAAAAGTAATATTTCAATGTCATGAAAATATCAATGAAATTCTTAAGGAACAACCTACTTCATTAGGTTATGTTTGGTCAATATTTTCCTTTAAATATATTAACTGTATATATATTTTTTGTAGCAATTTCCCTTGCTCAAGATGATTTAACAAATAAAATTAAATTTTGGGTCCAAAATATCTCTTATTAAAGTTACTTTACAACCATTTAGCTAACTGTGATTCGTGTTTTATAAGGGATTTCGGTTTGGTATATTCGAATTCTAATTGAGTTTTCCAGGATAGTAGATTTTTAGTCCCTTTATATAAGACTCGTTTTATTAACTGTACAGTTAATAAAATAGTAAGTAAGAAAATAAAAACCACAAATATAGGATTTCGAACAGCTAGTTCGGGCTCTTGCCGACCCCAGATCTCCTGATATCTCGGGTTCCTCAATCCTTACCGCCCCACCGTGGTATGGATTCACAAATTAGGTAGAAACATATAAAATGTTCAATGAAACCTAGACATTATATTTTCTTAACAAAAGATAGTTGTGGATTCAAGATTATTCGACGGCTCGTGTTTGCCTAAGGTGGTCCAATGAGACCCTTCACCTACTGTCTTCTGTCTCAATGGCGGTTATGTATATTTTGAATACGTCTTATGGCCAAGACATTCTTTGAGTGTATGGTCTGATTAATTTGAATCGTATCGTTTTATATTGTGTGCCGGTCCGTTGATCGACAACTCAATGATTGAGGCGGTCTTAGAACGTTTCGACACTCACCAAGAGGCTGCTTGAATATCCTTTAATTCATGCACACATACGGAGCCTTCATCTCTAGCAGAGAATGTTCTTATGATTTTCAACACTTATGGCGCGTAAAAACATTCTTAAAACATATATTATGTTTATTACATATGCTACTCATCCAGGCACAGCCGGATCATATTTTTTACTTTAAAATTTGTAATTTAATTAATTTATGTCTTAATTTAAACTTTTTTAACTTTGTACCAACAATTTCTTTATAATTTACATAACAAAATTTAAATGGTGGAAAAAAAGCAAAAATTATAAAATCAAGGCCACATAAGTAACTAGTATGAAACAGAATTGCTTAACCTGTACGGAACGCTATTCTCACCAACCTGGCCTGCCGACCAGCCTGAAAGAACCTTCCCTTGAGGTGCGGTACAGAATTTGTTTCAGATTTAATATCATTGCATCACTAATTTTACTATATAGCTAATGGTCTTATTATATAGCTGATGTATACAATTGCAAAAATGGTCCTTGAGTTATACGCCTAATTTTTTTTTAATTTCTATTTACTATTTTGTAGATCGTCCACGATTTATCGAAGTTATTTTATCTCCCATCATCCAAGATTATCTCAGATAGACGTAATTTAACGCCGTGAATTATTACAATACTACTCAAGTCGTATGTGAATGAAGTGTTCGATTAGTCATCGACGTAACGTTGATGTCAAATCCGTGTTATTGTGTGTCACAGGTTTTAGTTGCATGTGCTACAGTAAAATGTTAATTGAAACAAATAAACAGGAAATCATGATTTTCATACGCATGTCACTGGGAGAGATCAATTATTTATTTCAAATATTCCAGAACATTTAGTGCCCTGAAACTTACAAAAAACGACTTAGGCCTCAGAATTTGCCACCGATATTCAAAGATCTATCCTGAATGTGAAGTTATAAAGTTGGAATATCTTAGATTGGGAACAACAGTTAATAAAATAAAAACCACAAATATAGGATTTCGAACAGCTAGTTCGGGCTCTTGCCGACCCCAGATCTCCTGATATCTCGGGTCCCTCAATCCTTACCGCCTCACCGTGATATGGATTCACAAATTAGGTAGAAACAAATAGAATACGCACCTCCAGTTATTATGATTCATTCAAGTTTAGCTAAATGTGTGTTTGTTCGGGAAGTTACAGAGAAATATTACGTTGTTGTATATTTTTATAATGTAGAAATATTTAATTATAATTTATTTAATTATCAATACTCAAATTCATTTGACTAAAAAATATCGAATGTCATGACATACTGCGATGATTATATTTTTTCTCAGAAACGTTGAGTTACATAGTTTCATGGAATACCATTCTTTTGCGCAAAGGCATTCAATTTTTGTTTTCAGCTACCAAAATGACGGTCAGTATGGCTTACGTTTTTGAGGTTTAGGGTAACTGCGCCATGAAAACTGATGATTTATTTCAGTCCAAATCGTACTGGAAGGAATTTCAGCGTACCTAAAACCGACAAATTAAAGAGAGATGGACAAACTCACGGTGAAAAAAAAGGCGCATTTCTTTGTAATCATAAAGGCTTTCTGGGAAAAGATTAAACTGTATTTCTCGGGTAATAGGGCATCTAAAATAGCTAAAAAATCAACTAAAATAATGCTAATTAAACATAAAATATAAATTTGTTACAAAAAGTAGGTTTATACATTATTTATCAACTCCTTCATTGATACCGAATTCCACAACCAGGCAAAAGAATTTATTTATTATAACATCACCAATAATTTAATATTTTTAGGATTACAATCAAAAATATATTAACCTATAATAATTCTGATTTGATTAGTATTCTTTTCCCTCTTGTTTGGATTTTGAAGTCGTTAAACTTTGTTTCGAATACATTTTCAAAACAAGTCATATAAGGTTCATGTGTGTTTTGGGAGGAAAAAAAAATGCAAAAATTCGGTATTGTTCCCATTTTTTAAATCTAGCTCCACAGAATTTCATTTGTGACCCCACATATGAGGTATACTCGTATTCGTGATCAGCAAGTAATTTACCACAAGATACCCCACTTTCGGAATTTTATCCAACTAAAATGGTCATCCGTCCCACTGTAGTAAGTCAATTAACTCTCATTTGGTAATAAGCGGTAACTTACGGTTTAGGGGTTAAATTTAAATTAAGGCATTTGAATGCCTCACTACTTTTTAACGTTTTTTGTTGGAGCTATTATTACTTAATTATTATTTCTTAATTTAAGAAAATAATGTTATTTAACATTATAACGGTTATTTTTATTGTTGTAAAATAAACTGGACGTTAAAAAAAAATACTCTCAATAAGTTATTTAAGTGGGTATAAGATTTCTTTTCAAGAAGATTCATTCCTACGAACTTTGGACCTAAATAAACTGTCCGAAAACGAATTAAAGTATTTAGACTAAACCATTGTGATAATAGCAAGTATAATTATGCTTTTAAAGATATAATATTTCCCCTGTTAGGTACATTAAATCATATGTGGAGGTAACATTTGGGGTCGTTAACGAATTAATTATTAAAAAGGTAAATATTTTTTTCTATAATTTTGAGTAGAGTATGAAATTAAATATTTCAACGTCATTACATTTATACCCGTGAACCCTGAATAAAACGCTTAATTGTATGTTGCGTTACTCTACTTATATACCAAAATACTTTGTATATAGATTCGCCTGAGGATCTATAAATTTATATAACTATCTGTAAATTTAAAGAGGCTATGAAAGGGGAAAAAACAAAAAAAAAGCTCTTAACTTTAATTATATTTGTATTCTAATTTAATTATGTAAATTGGACAAACTAAAATATACAAATTTCTAAATGTTAAGAGAAAAATCATTTAGTAGTCATTGAAACTCAACACACATAAAAATTAAGTAGGTTATTGATGTGATATACTACATGTTTTTAGTTTAATAAACGTATGGTACCGTAAAGATGTTATGTAACTATATATTTACAAAACATATAAACATGTTCTGCAAATCCAACTCTAGTTTATAGTGCATATTCCACGCTCTCATTCTCATAATTTAATTTAATTTCCCTAACCCATGTCACAAAATTCGATAAAAGCTTCCTTACTAATTGGAAATAAAGATACCTTTGAAATTATTTCAGCACAACAATGAAAACATATTGCGAGTTTCAGCTAGCTTTCTACTGAAATGAAAAAAAAACTAATGAAATCCCGTGCTACTGTACTATTATATCACAGCCCTGGCCTCCGTTAAGTTTCAGTAATGTTGAAATAGTTTCTTATGTTCTATTCGATGAATTCCATAATAATACAGTTGTCAAGTTTACAGCAAACAATTTTAGCAGTTATAGAGCTCAAAAAAGATGGGTAGGGGTGGCTCAAATCGGAATGCAGTAGCTCTTGCCACCCCCAGTACTCCTGATCAGTAGGGTTTCTCAATCCTTACCGCCCCCAGGTAGCAGGTGGCCAATTAATTCAAGTAGCTTTCGTGTGAGTTTTAACTCGAAACTATAGAATAAATGCTCTCAAATGACTTTTTCTTATATAATGAAACTCATGAAAAAAAAATATATCAATTGAAATGAGTTTATTCAAATTAAAACCGATCAAAATTTATACTGATCTATAAATCCCCGCGTTATAACCAAAAAAGTTTTTTTATGACTTTGCATATCTTTAGTTGACACTTTTAGGAAGTCCTATTTATATTTTTTGGTAAATCCCATATAATATATCAAAGTATAGTACTTACAAACATAATACTCTTCATTACTTCACGTCGTAAAGTAAAATTTCTCTTTCTATCACAATTTGGGTATTTATTTGATTTTTATTTTTTAAATAACATAATTTCGGCTCTATAGATCAGCTACATATACATAATGGAAGATAAACATGACGTAATGAAAATTAAATACAAATATCATGTAAGTACTATGAATATTGAGAGACAGATAGAGAGAGAAGGAAGAAGGAAGAGTGGTGGGAAAGAGATCTGTGACCCCTCGTACCAGGAAATTGGGGGGTGGTAGGAGCTTTAGACTTTAGCTACCTCACCCTACCCACCCCCAGATGGTTTCATGGGATTTTTCTAAAAACTATACACCGAAATTAACGCCATAAAGAATATTTTTTTTTTTTTCCCTTTCATAGCCTCTTTAAATTTACAGATAATTATATATAACAAAGTATTCTTTATGAAAAGTAAAGAATACTCAATTATTAAACTCGAAGTTCACAGATAGCTGTGAAATTAGATTTGAGGGAATGTATTTGTTGTGATGAAAAAAGTCTATTAGATTTCCTCCAAATATTTATGGCCGACGTATTATGTATGTTGGCTTCAAGTCCTTGTAAGCAGTGTACTACTTAATTTCATTATCTAACCACTTCCTGCCAAGAAATGATGCAGACATAAATAAAATGTAGAAGCATCATCTTTCTCTCATCAACGTAAGCCAATACCCCAACGAAGATATACCCTCCAAAATTAAATTTTTCATCGGATGAAGCCTACAAGTAAAACAACGAGTATGATAAAAACGATCATCAAACAAGTTAAACTAACTTGAGGATATGACCTTTAATTTATGTTTTCAATGATCAAAGCTGACGGTGAATAAGAATTTGTGAAAGTGTAACACAATGTTTCCGAATATTACCTGTAGTATCTTGAAATGAATGTTTTATCAAATGTATTCTAGATTCTAAGTAAAATTTTTAATCTTCGTATTTCATAATTTCAATGATGATTCAATTAATTATAATATTGATTCAAACTATGGAGCGTTTGCACCCGAAATAGCGGATACTTAAGATTGACAGGAATACGGTGGGGGGGGGGTAGAATTAAAATGTTTGTTAAACAATTGTGTCGGATGATATTAATAATAATATTCAGGTATTTGTATTCGATTTTATCATTTTTCTGATATAGTTGAGACATGATTATTTAACTCAAAAAACAAAACGTTTCATTTATTTAGAAATAATAAATCGTGATATTACGATTACCAATTAATTTTTTTTTATTTACTCCGGTTTATATTGTTATTTTTTATTATATATAATTTTGATTTATTTATTTTAATTTCCCCTAATACTTACTTTTGGGTAAGTTTAACAGTTATGATTGTATATATGCACATGTATAATATTACCGTCAATTCCTGGTCTAGACCTTTAGTTTCTACAAACTATCATTAGGGGGGAGCATTTGATTTTTACCACCACCAGATTACAAAAGAGGTTTTTAGACTTATAATATAACCATATTTATAATACGTTATTGGAGACTACATTATAATCAATGTTTATTTAAATAGAAATTTAAAAATCCTCATCTAAATAATATGTAACAGAACCAGTTCTTAACCAAAGTAGTGGCGAGTGATACAGATTACCTCGTCGAATAAACAGAAATATACGTAAGTGATAAGGCACCATTATGTCAAAAATTTCAAGATCACCACCAAAATCTTTTACGCTGAAGTAGTTGCTAAATAAAAAATAGGTAAATAAATTGAAAAGCTAAAACATTGATACAAATAAAACCTACTCAAATCGAAGCGAAAAAAAATTTAATATTTCGACTGTTGGCTCCCAGAACTTTATTTTTTAGAAGATATTTGAATATTATTTTCACTACCAATTCTAATTTATATTTATATGGAGGGATCAGAAAATTAAACCATATATATAGCTTCCGAACAATCAACTGAGAAAAATTAAAAGTCAGATAAAAGCCCAGTTAAACAGTCAAGATTTCTTTATTTGTTTTTTATTTTCTCGTTTTAGTAAAGGCATATGGATTAGATATAAATTAGACATATCTTTATTGTTTTTGATTGAATGATTGAAAAATAATGTCATGGTGCACAACCTAGTTTTATCAGAAACAACTTGCAGTGGACTTACCACTGTTCCTAGACCATTAACAACTTACCTAAGGTCTCCGTTACTCTTTCCCGCACACTTCAAATAGTGTTTTTATAGGAAAAGAATCCTATTGCCCGAATTCAATGTTTCCTTCTTCCTTAATTTCAAATCTTAGAGCTGATCTTTGAATTATCCGGATGCGAAAGCAGAGACTGTAGACCAACAGCCAAGTATAACATGTTTGGCCACCATGTCTGTGAACTAGCAGTTCCGATTTCACAATGCTGTCTTCACAGACCACAGCGTGGTAATTGGAGCCATCTTGATCGGCCTCCAAATGGAAGTGGCCATGTCTTCGGTTTCACAGATCTATTTACCACTGCCGTCGTCTGCTCTTCTCTTGTATATCGGAAGATCCTAGTGCCCCTGATTATGTACATAGCTTACCCTCGTTCACTCCGGAGGCTACATTGCTTTTAGCATGTCGGTATATATGTATGTATTATACTTTGAAGGTAATATGAGGCAGGGAAGGGTTGAATATTCTACGAGGTAATAAGGACAACTGGAAATGCTATTTAAAATGTATGCGTTCCCTAGCTGATTCAGACATCTAATCCAGCTTACAATCAAGAACTGTATTTCATGAATTGATACTAAATAAAATATTAGTAAACAGTTCCACGAACCTTAGTATGATAATTATTTTATTGTTTTTTTTTTGTTTTTTTTATTAAGTACAATTTTGTTAAATCAATTATAGAGAGACTTGTGGCGAAACTGGAAAAAACGTATGTGCACGTTATAAAGATGTGGTAATTGCTAGGTGCACAAAGACATATGTTAATCACTAAAATTATACTGACAAGAGTACTTGACTAGTAACTAGTAGTGACTAGTAATACCTTTTGCCTTATAGAAAACTACTCAATAGACAACAGACTGGAAACAATCATTCGTACAATTTCCTTTAATAAACTACACTGATAGAATACACTGACAAAATTATTACCGCATATACCGCCCTTATTTTTTGAAAGGTTTCCAATTTGTGAAAATTACATACTTCAGAAAAATGTTAGTTGAAAAATTAAGTCATTTCAAAACGAAATTTCACTATTCGAAGGTCCATAATGACTAAAAGAACAAATATTGTAAAAAAAAAGATTAAATTGAAAAAAAATATTTTAAATAAAACGTACTTGACGGGTATTTCCATCTCTGACACGATTCACGTCTCTTAAACGCCTTGGCATTAGTTGGAAGAGGTTTTCAATGAAGTCCTGAAGAATATTATTAAACAACGCCCCTTTCGAATTATTCAAGGATCCTAAGGCGTGGGATTCCGACGTTTTTCTCTTCCCTTCAGTTACTCCCAGGCGTGTTCAATAGTATTTAAGACTGGATCAGTGGTGACCACACCAAGCTTCAACCACTCGTGCTCTTTGGGGTCTAGCATTATCATCCATTAACAAGAATCCCTCACCGATGATGGGAGCAAACGGTACTACATGTTCTTCGATTATGTCTCAAGTACCTCTAAGACGTAAGGTACCTTTCCATCACACAACCAATTCCGTAAGAGCATCAAAGAAAAGGTCACCCGAAAACAGTCGTGAATAGAGGGGTTGCCCAACTATACCAGGGAAATTGATTGTTAAAATGATAACAAGCAAATATAAACAAAACTGAAAACGAGTGGTTTGAAGGTTGAGTTTATTTTAACGATAGGATGATGCAACACCTGTGGCTTTTAACTGCTCAAGGAACTGTAAAATCAAGAGAATAATTGTAGTAAGTGAAATAAACGAATCAAAAATATTTTACTTCATTTTTCTTTTCGCAGGATTTCGTAGAACTATTACTCATCCAGTTTTTATCTATGAATTAATCTGAGGTGTTGAATTTTTCCATGTAGGTACGCCACGGCTGTTCAATATTAAAACAAAAATTATTATAATTGAAACCATCGTTAAGTAAACGATCTACATCACATATCACAGACAAACTAAGCAATAGTGAAATTCAATCCTGATTGTATATTACACCACGGCAACTAGCTAAAACTGGCGTAATTAAACAAAAATACATAATTAAACAAACTAGATAGCCCTAACCCTAAATACAACCCTTTCCGCTCCTACTTAGTAAGCTAAGCCCATGCTCATCAAAGGACATCCAAAGAGGCCTAATCTTGAAAAATACAATCATTAATTGTACTCTCTTGTAGTTGCATACCTTTTATTTATTATTTGGAAACCCAGCCGGGGTTCCCTGATGGGTCTCGCTCGCTTTTGACGGGACCATGGGGTATTTCGTTGCCTATGGTCCCGGTTATTTGTTAATTTTTTTATTGCTATTACACATGGACTCCAATCCATCTTGGTCCAACAGTGCCTTCTTGATAAGCGCCCCTCGCAGTAGTAGTAGTAGCATACCGGATTCTGGTCTTGAAGATTTTGCAAATTGAATTTTTTTATTATGATTCTTTAGTATTAGTCTCGGACGATTTCCCCTTTTTTCTTTTTTCCGAGCAAGCCACACGATTCCTGTAGATATATCATCGAGGATAGAGTGCTTATAGAATAGAGAATAGGTCCACTCACTAAAGGTAGAGGCCGACAATGAAACGGAACAGAACAAAAGCGGCAATGGACCGGCGATTCCTCCTGAAACATTTATCTCCTGTGACAATGTGCCGGACCCATTAATACACTCGACTTCTTCTTCTTCTTCTTTTATCAAATCTCTTTTAGCGTTTCCTGTTCTTTTTTTCTCTTCAGGGGGCGTTCGCTGTTTCCTGAGCGTGCCCCTGGGATAGTAAAAATATAAATGGTCGAACAAGGTCTCAAAAACATTCTTACAAGACAGAGTTGCAGATTCATGGTTTTTCTCCTAAGTCTAAATGGAGAGGCTTTAACTTCAAATAGCTAAAGAGCAGTCAAACTTCGTCTGCTTACGATAGCAGCCATAAAAATAAGCCTAAAATTTTGAGTTATTTTTTATAATATCCTGATTTACCCTTTTGATTGAATTAATAATAATTATACAATTAAGATGAAACTTAAAAAGAGTCGTTAAAAAATGTATTATTGGAAAGTATTATCCTGAATTTAAAATTTTTTCAACTCAAATACCAGAAAATATTTTGCATAAAATCGTTGTGTTTGTTCCTCCATTTTTTTTAAACTAACTATTCCTCCATTCCTCCATTAGATATTTTAAACTAACTATAAAAATCGTGTATTTAATGTCGTTTCAACCTATTTCCATATTTATCTTTTATTTTATTTATATATTTGATACTTACATTTTTTTTTGTGGTGTTTTTCTGTTACTAAAATAAAATATTTTTTGCCAAAAATGTAGATTAAAACGACCCAAAATCATATAGTAAGTATTTAAGAGAACCCAGTTCTTGAGAGTGGCTCCTGCACTTTCAACGCATATACATGTATGATCGATATACACATATCTGTACCTCGGAGGGATACAACACTATGCCATTTTTTTGTCCAAGTGAAAAAAAACCGTAAAAAAGGTTTTTTTTCATTTTATAACAACTGCATGATGTAAATAACAATAAATAGAATGTTCTGGTAAAATATTGTTTCAACATCTCAATAAAGAGCTGTGCCAATACAAACACTTTTTGTTGAAAAAAAGTTTAAAACTCCTCTCCTGTAAAGTTATGAAAATGGACATAGTGTTGTATCTCTCCGAGGTACAGATATATATATTGAGATGTATCGAGGTCTCATTATCTCACATGATTAAAGCTGGAAGTTTGTTGGATGGAGTCTCGGAAGGCTGCCGACAGGAGCGCTGATGGTGTGCAAGCGTTGTGAGAGTGGGAGATTTGAGAGAGAGGGAGACAGAGAGAGAGAGAGAGAGAGAGAGAGAGAGAGAGAGAGAGAGAGAGAGAAAGAGAGAGGGAACTCGAGATGAAGACACCGTGAAGGAAGGAGGAGGCTGAGTTGCTGTGCTGAATGTTTTGTGGAGATCTATATATGTAAATAATGTTTGTTATTTTTATATTTTTTTTTTTGTATGAGAGCGTTCTTAAGTGCTATAATATAATAAGCTTTGTAGTTTTGAAAGTCTGCGTAGTGTTTGCTCCCGGTTTTAAATAATCAATAAATAAGATTAATATTAATAAATATTGTCTGAAGGTTTAAATGGTAGAGCTGATATAAATAAGTAGATAAGAAGAGGTACATTGTAATATGCATATATATTCGATCGCTTGCTGAGCGAATCGACCCAGTCTATGT
This sequence comes from Acanthosoma haemorrhoidale, assembly GCA_930367205.1. NCBI lineage: Eukaryota > Metazoa > Arthropoda > Insecta > Hemiptera > Acanthosomatidae > Acanthosoma > Acanthosoma haemorrhoidale. Next base: position 32,348,177 of record OV884013.1, on the reverse strand, counting down.
AAGGGAATGCAGGCTGATATTCACCTGTTGAGTTCGGCTTCACGCCTCATCTGAAACAAATACTAACTAACTTGCTCAAACAAACTGAACAAACATTTACCTGTTGCTAAATTAACAACTCACAAATAGCTGTAACAGCTTCGGCCACCTGATGGCAATTAAATTTTCAAAGCAGTTATATCGCTGCCTTTGAATGTTTACGAACGCAACAAAAAACAACCAAGCCAAATGTGCTGCATAATAAGAATGTATTACCTCTACTACGGGGAGAACAATGAATTTTAAAAATTATAGTCCACTAAAGTCTCAATACATTTTAACTATTATTAATCAGAACGTAACATTTGAAACACACGTATGACCCGGATATCTAACACGAATAAACCAAACCAAAGCAATATATTATAACAAGTAATAGAAGGAAAAACGATCCGAAGTAGCAAGCTGGACTAAGAGTATTCGGCCATCTCCCAGAAATTGAACAGAAACACTTAATCCAATATTCTATTCTATATTTCTTAAACAGCTCGACAAATTTACATCAACATTTGGAGGACTGCTAAAAATGCCTAACCTAATGAAAGAAACGCCATTGGTTTATTACTACTGGCTACCGGGAAATAAGCAATTAAAATATGTGAAGAATCGAGCATGGCCCAGCACTAGCGTCAGTTGCCTTACACCTCAAATCAAAGCAAACAGCATTTATTATCTATGTCTGCATCTCTAAAACTGCAAAACCACATTTTTATGAAACTTGAAGGAATTGAAGATCATAAATCAAAATATATTATAACCAGTAATAGAAAAATAAACGAATTTATGTAGCATGCTGGACTAATTCCACTAAGGCCTCTCCTCGAAAGTGAACAGAAACACTTAATCCTATATTCTATTCTATATTTCTTAAACAGCTTGACGAATTTATATAAACTTTTAGGGGATTGTTAACAATATCTAAAAGTACGTAATCAATGAAACCCTATTGTTTTATTACAACGGGTTACTGGGAAATAAGCAATTGAAATATGTGAACTGCAATTGAATCGTGCACGGCCCAGTCGACATTCATCTCAAAGAATGAAAACTGCGTTTGTTACATTTGTTATCTAAGTCTGTATCTCTTAACCTTCCTGCCACATTCTCATGAAACTTAAAGTAATTGACAAGCCTTTCAATCAAAAGTCCTGAGAACAATAGTAAATGCCCCTTATTATGTCAGCAACAAAACCCTTCATAACGACCTTAATATACCCTACATTCTAGAACTCATCCCTTCCAAGTTTATGAAATTCCACAGTAGCCTTTCCAACCACCCTAATCCTGTAGCACAGTCATTGCACTGCGCCGCTCATCCCTATAATCCTCCTCGGAGACTGAAACGGCAGTGGCCTCGTGACCTGCTATAAACCCGTGACAGTGGGAGTCCTGGCAATGGCCAGTTTCTCTAATCATGTCCTAAGCGTCTGTGGCTCTCGCGCTCTTGGTCAGCCTCCACTGGCTAGTATCCGGTGACGCGGCTGACGGAGGAGCGTGGGGGCTTTCCTAAGACTCCGCTTTCTCTTCGCATGTGGATTCGGGGGGTCTCTGGGCTGTCTGTAAATATTGTATGAATGAGCGAGTGAATGATAACTGTAAATATGGTATGAATGAGAGCATTTATCTTAATTACTTATTGCCTTATAAAAGGCAGATTGTAATTATAGCACAATAAAGGAATATATAATAAACAATAAAGTAATTGACGATCATTCGTCAATGTTTGTAATAAACCAAACCCAAGAAATATATTATAACTAGCAATAGAAAAATAAACGACTTCATGTAGCAAGCTGGACTAATTCCACTAAGGTCTCTACTTGAAAGTGAACATAAACACTTAATCCAATATTCTACCTAATATCTTTTAAGAGCAAAACGAATATATATATATCAGTTTTTGAGAGATTGTTAACGATACCAAAAAGTACGTAATGACTCAAACCCCATTGTTTTCTCACTAAGGGTTACCGTGAAATAAAAATTTAAAATTTGTAAACAATCGTGCACGCCCCAGTGCCAGTAAACCAAACCTATGCAATATATTATAACTAGTAATAGAAAAATAGACGATTTAATGTAACATGCTGGACTAAGTGTATTCAGCCATCTCCACGAAAGCGAACTGAAATACTTATTCCATTATTCTACCATATATATTTTTGACAGCTCGACGAGTTTATATCAACTTTTAGGGGATTGTTAACAATATCTAAAAGTACATAATGGATGAAACCCTATTGTTTTATTATTACAGGTTACCGGCCAATAAGTGATTGAAATACGTGAACTATGGACAGTTATATAGTTAAGTGCTGACTCAGCTCGCTTTCAGCTCCTTATCATAATGCTGACCACTGTCCTTTCCTATCCTATATATGAGCTCCTCACTTAGAGATAAGCAATCCCCTTCTGTGATTCCATTGAGTACATTCATTTAGTAGCTTAGCCATTTAATATTTTATTTCAACTTAGTGTTGTGTAAATCAAATAAAGTTCTTTTTAAAAAGTTCTACTGCTTTATAGTTGCTTTAATTGGTGCCCGAACAGGGACCTGAGGGCATTTCAGACAACCGAGATTTTATTTTGATCATAGACGATCCAGTAGAACTCAACCGTCTTCACTCTACAAGAAGGACGTCACTGTGGGGCAAGGGCTCAACAAACCGACTTCAGAAGAGGAACTGCCGATATTTGCAAATATTCTACGCTCAGGTCAAGAAACATCGGCAACCAACAGAGCTGTAAGAAGCCTTAGAAGGAACCTCTTAGGACGAAGAACTCTACACCAGGTGAAAACAACCTTGTATTAAATTAATTATTTTTTTTTTATTGTTTTATATTATATATGTCGTTACTAGACAGAGTTAACTCGATTAGAAACATTAATAACGAAATAGAAATGGAACACGAAAAATCAAAAACAGTGATTGCACATTCATTCCAATTTATAATAGGAAAACTGAAAACCTTATATTGTACATTGACAACGTGACTTACTTACTATCTAGATTTTGCCAAGCCGATAACCCAAATAGAGTAAGAAATGAAGGACTTATCCTTATGTGTGCTAAAACCAAGTGAGAGGGAAACGCTAAAATCGCGACATTCGACAAACAGTTTAACTCGGTAATAGAACTACTGGAATTTCTTAGACGACACTACCAGGACAATCGATCAATTTGCCAATTAGCTCGAGAAATCTCAAACACAAAACCCCGACACAATGAAAACCCAATCGAATACATCGAACGATCACAACAAAAAAGATGCGACCTATACTTGAGAATTTATATGGACAATGAAATACAAGACAAAGATCAAGAAATCGCGCGGTACGACAATGACATTAGTCAGGAAGCAGTTAAGAACTTCCACCCGACCGTAGCAATATTTCTGCAACACAAACCATACATAACTTTAAATGACGTGTATAATATTTTAAGGAAAGAAGCCTCATTCGTGGTAGAACAAATATATGGGAACCAAATATTTAATAAAGAAGCGACAGAAGAAAAACCGAGACAACACAATAATAATAAACAATTTAATAAATCACAACAACAATACCGACAAAGACCATATCACAATTACCAGGGATATAAAGGCAATAACTTTAACCCTAACTTTCAACAATACAAACCACACTATAATAATAATTATAATAATAACTACGCGCAACCAACAACAAAAACAAAGATACAACTACCAACATGATAATAATAATAATAACTACGCTGGGGTTGCGCAACAACAGCAACAACAAAGATACAATTACCAACAACAGTGGAATCGACAGGCACAACATAACTATTTCAATCAACCGCAACAAAATCAAGTACAGAATCAACCGGTAATTAATCAAGCTTACCCACAGACAGTTTCAATGCATACCGTTAGTGCCATAGCACATCACATTGAAAACGACCAGGACAAAATAATTCTAGAACTACAAGAGAGACTAGACCGCGTGGAAAACCAGTTTTAGACTCGGGACAGATACAAACCGATCCGCCTCCCTTAGAGAAGGAACAATTTTAAATAATAATATTTTAAATAACAATGAAAGGCTAGTCAATAATAACAATTTAAATAATAAAACAATCCACCTCCCTTATAGGAGCAGGATCAATCTTAGTTAATAATAAAAGCTTATATAATAATATAACAAATCAATCCACCTCCTTTAGAGGAGCAGGACCAATTTTAGAAAATAAGAATAAAAGAGATCAAACGTACCCGGAAAATGAATTAGGAAATAATAAACAAAATACGGTGAATAAACAATGCAAAGAACTGCATTATACAAATGACTTACCGTGCATAATAGATTTTAAGAATAACAAGTGGTTGATAGATATGGGTGCGACAAAAAACTACATAAACCCAGACATAGTAAAAAAACATAACTTTACATTAATAAAAAAAGAATTTTCTATCAAAACTCCCACGGGTTACGACGACGTGATTCAAGTGTCAAGGTCAATATCAAAAATGCATTAGGTATAGACCAAATGATCGAATTCTTAGTTTATCCATTTTCTAATAGATTCAATATCCTATTAGGTTTTGAAACAATGAAGGATTTAAAGATGAATATAAATTGTACGGAAAATCACATAGTGATCGGAAACAATAAATTCAGATTTAAAGATTCAAAAAATGAAATAAACCTAATGGATAACGAGGAGGAAATAAAAAACATACTAAGAACGGAACATTTACCAACATACTTATCTAATAAATTAATAAAAATAATTGGATATAATTAAAAGGGAAAACGAGTAACTCCAAGCAACTAGTTTAATAAAGCATCGAATAAATACAAAAAACAATGACCCAATTTATACAAGGAATTATAGGTACCCCGAGCAATTCGAAAGCCAGATAAAAGATGAAATTTCCTTTTGCGTGTTTGATTTGAACAACATTAAAATTAATGAATGGAAGGAGTTAAAAAATAACTTTAGGGATGTTTTTTGTGCAATAGAGTATGACTATAAAAAAAAAAGTTTTTTTTCTTTCTTTTATTGTTCTCATTCAATAATGAATTATTTTCATTTATTATTCTCATTCAATAATGAATTATTTTCATTTATTATTCTCATTCAATAATGAATTATCTTCATTTATTATTCTCATTCAATAATGAATTATTTTCATTTATTATTCTCATTCAATAATGAATTATTTTCATTTATTATTCTCATTCAATAATGAATTATTTTCATTTATTATTCTCATTCAATAATGAATTATTTTCATTTATTATTCTCATTCAATAATGAATTATTTTCATTTATTATTCTCATTTAATAATACTGATAGGATGACATATAAACTGTAGAAAGTTTATACAAAAAGACTATTATTAGAATTAGTAAACCTAGTAAAGCCTATGGAACTATCGTCAAGATAATTATACCTAAATCCTGTCCAAGTGAAACTTTATGATTTCATTACCACTTAATCCATTCGCAGATTGTGAATATTCCTTAAATGCTTTGAATCCATTTAATTGATTAAGGCCCTTATAGACCAATTATTAGATACAACTGACATTGAATAATGACGAAACTTTAGAAGCAACAGAGGAATTACCAATACTAACTAAGGAAGACTTAGAAAGTCTACTAACTCAACACTCACAAGACAGTAATAACGGACAAATGCATAAACGTTGAAAAGAATCAAATAATTATTAACTCCGCGTTTAATAATAATAAAAATAAAGTAACTTATGAGAAAATATTTGAAAAACATAGGTACACTATTTTCATAAATAATATTGAATTAATAAACGAATTACAACCAAATAAAACATGGCAATAAATTACATTACAAACAAACTTTGAAACTTTAAACGAAATTTATGAGGAATATTACAAACAAATACAGAAACTAATTGAAAGAGATTATAAAACAATAAGACTTAAAAGGTACTTTTTAATATGTGAAGACATTACAGAATTAAGTGACCAACAACAAGCAATTTTAGACTAGCATTATGGTAAAACATGTCATCGTGGAATTTTAGAAAAATATGATAAGTTAAAACGAACAATTTACTTTCCAAACAAGAAGGATAAAATCGCGAAAATCATGATTCAATGTGAAATTTGTAAAACAAACAAATATGATAGGAAACCAATTAAAAGTAAATTCTTAACAACACCAACTCCTAATAAACCATTTCAAGAAATTACAATTTGATATTCTCACCTTCTCAAAACGACTATACAAGCAAGTAATTAATAATAAAAACGCATTAACTATCTGCCAAACTTTGGAACAATACATTAGCTTATATCCTATACCAGAGCGTATTTGCGCGGACCATGGTAAAGAATATAACAATATTTTAATTCAACAATTCTGCAAAGCGACCAACATTGAAATTCATTATACTAGTAAAAATTATTCAAATTCTTTAGGCATACTAAACAAATGTCATGCCAATTTTAACGAAATAATGAGAATAAATATTAATAAAAATAAAAATATTAACTTCGAAAGAATTGTACAAACAAACACGATAGCATATAATAAAACCCTCAACCAAAATTTAAAACTAACTCCAAATGAAATCACATTCGGAAAAATAAAAAATACTTATGAAACTGACGACATACAAGAAACACACGTTAATAATTATTTTCAACAATTAAAAGATTTGCATAACACAGTTAAACAAAAGATTGAATACATTAAAGAACAAAGAACTGATAAATTAAATAAAAACCGTGAAGAACCTCCTGAGCTTAACTCCGAAGAATTTGTTAAAACAGCTAGGATTAAACCCAAGAAGAACTTATTATATAATATAATAAAAATAGGTAATACACACATAAACAACATCAAAAGACCTAATAAACAAAAGAAAAAATATATTGTTACAGACGATGACAATAATACTGAAACTCATCTTGACCCAGGTCCTAGTGACCGCAACAGCACTTAATATAAAAGATCTGACAAACAATGACGGAATATTGCAATATAAAATAAACAATATCAGAATAATAGACAAATACTATGAAAATACCATTACCACAACACTACGATACTGATTGACGAAATTAATAAAGTAATACACAAATACAGTAAATCTAGCATCTATGAAATAATCAAAGAATACAACAGTTTATTATTCAATCAGAAGAACTTAATAAAATTTTATTCAAAAAGACAAAAACGCGGAATAATAAACGGATTAGGCGAAGTAATTTCATGGGTCACGGGAAACATGGACGCCAAAGACAAAGAACACTATGACTTCGAAATCGAAAAATTAGCACTAGCAGACAGACAGGCTAATATTAATGGACTAAACATTTTAAACATAAATAAACGAATCATCGACAAGTTTAATAGTGACATAGGACGAATAAATACAAACTTTAGAGAAATCCAATCTAATATGAGAACAGTAAACATAGAAGAAAAAGCCTACTCGTTCCTTACTCATATGCAGCAATTAGAAAAAAAGATTTCCGAACTCATTCTAACAATGGAATTCTGCAAGATTGGAATAATACATTCTAAATTATTAAATGATATCCTTAAAGGAATATCAAACAATGTAACGTTAATCTCTAATGACAATACTGATATCTGGGAGAATACAAAAATTTATTGTTCATACCAAAACACTTCATTTCATGTAATTATGAAACTAATAAATACCTATTCACGAACAATCCTCTACAGGATACCTCATTGTACCCACACCTATTATTGTTAATAAAACTTATAAAGAAATAAACATTGTAAATAAATTAATTATTAAAAAAGGTAATAATTATTATACAGGGAATTGTATTACTATTGTAAAAATTTAGAAATTATTAACAACAAATAATATTATTATAAATTCAACTATAAAGGGATGTACTCATAAACAAATTTCAACTAACATTAGATTTAATGATTATTTAAAAGTTTATATTATTTTTAATCAAACTAAACTAACCAATTGTAATAACGAAAGTATATTCCTACCCAATATAGCATTAGTTAACACTACTAAAATACGTTGCATATTAAACAAAACGTACACCCATAATTATACTTTAATTCCCTTGCCAATGTATAAATTCACAAATATAAACCAACTAAAATTTGAAACTATTAACCAAACTGTACCCCAATTTATTGAAGTAAAAGACACCTTTGATTTTTCTTTTATTCTTGGAGGAATTATAATAAATGTAGCCATAATAAGTTGTACAAAAGGAGTAATTATCTATTATAAATGTAAAAGTAAGAAATCCCAAGAACCTACTCCTACAACACCTGTTTTTATACCATTATTACCCATGGCTAATCCGTACCAAATTTCTACTCCTAGCAATCCCATTCCAGGAGTAATGTCCAATTTTCCCCAGGTAGGAGTTAAGTGCTGCCTCAGCTCGCTATCAGCTCCTTATCATAATGCTGACCACTGTCCTTTCCTATCCTATATATGAGCTCCTCGCTTAGAGATAAGCAATCCCCTTCTGTGATTCCATTAAGTACATTCATTTAGTAGCTTAGCCATTTAATATTTTACTTCAACTTAGTGTAGTGTAAATCAAATAAAGTTCTTTTTAAAAAGTTCTACTGCTTTATAGTTGCTTTAATTATATAGTGCTAAGAATATTGTAATGCTAATTTTATATATAGTAGAAGCAAGCCCCCCAGTGCATACCTGTGACCACATCCCTTCAAGACCTCCCACTTCCCAGAACTACCCTCAGCTTTAGTCCTATAACCCACTTGTTCTCGGACACTGGTTCCCACAAATTCCAACTAGAATTTAGTATCTCTTAATATTTGTATATACCAGTGTTTTGCTTGTACTTAATGTATATTAAAGCTTGTTTTTCTTTTCTTTTAAAAGACTCTCCTCTACAAAGATTATTTAACTGGCACCCCGAACAGGCACCTGGCAGTATATTCAGTAAATTTACAGTAGTCCGCCATCTAGAGATCCCTCATTTGGCAACTGACAGTGAGACCACACCAATTGCGTGAGAAGGCCGATGAAAATACCTCTGGAAAGTACCCCACAGGACAGGACTTGGCCGATATTGGCTACTGATCTATTTCAATAGCTTTTCACCTGGTAATTACCTTAACAAATGGGTTATATATCTGAGGAAGTTGAAAGAAGAAAGAAAGCTGGACTACATTCACTTTCAGACGATTTCATGTAGCAAGCTGGACTAAGAGTAGTAGGCCATCTCCGAGAAAGTGAAATGAAAACGACGAATTTTTGTCAACTTTTGGGAGATCATTAACAGTACCTCAAAGTACGTAATGGAATACATCCCTTAGTTTTATTACCACTGGTTATCAGCAAATAAACGATTTAAATATGTGAAGAATCGAGTATTGCCCAGTACAAGCGTAAGTCGCCTTTCACCTCAAAGCAATGAAAAATGCATTTGTTATCTATGTCTGTATCTCACGAACCGCTTTCATGAAACTTGGAGGAATTGAAGATCATATATCAAAGTACGTAATAAACCAAACCCAAGCCATATATTATTACCAGTTATATATATAATAAGCTTTATTATGATAAAATTACAATCTGCCTCATTTGGAAATAAGTAATTGTGATAAATGTTTTCATTCGTACCATGTTTACAATTTTCATTCATTCGCTAATTCATACAGTATTTACAAACAGCCCAGAGACCTCCCAAATCCACACGGTTGTCGCCTCCCTCGCATCCGAAAGAGGAAGCGGAGTCTCCACGCTCCTCCGTCAGCCGCGTCACAGGATACGAGTCAGCGGAGCCGCATACGCTCAGGCTATGATTGGAGAACCCACTGTAATGCATTTATAGCAGGTCATGGCGTCACTGCCGGTTTAGTCTCCGAGGTGGTTTATAGGGATATCTGGTGCAGTGCAATGACTAATATATTATATGTAGCATTTTTTATCTAAGAGTGTATCTCTAAAACTCCCAGACACATTTTCATAAAACTTGAAGAAATTAAATAATCATATATAAAAGTACGTAATATACCAAAGCCATATAATATATTACAACCCTTCATAGAAAAATAAAGCTGGACTAAGTGTATTCGCCCATCTCCCCGAAAGTGAAACGAAAAACTTGTTCCATTATTCTATGATTGATTGCACAATGACAATAGTAAGGAATAAATTTAATTCAAATAAAACTACAACTGGTGAGCAAAGCTATCGCGACAGAGAACTGATTCCAAGCAGTAGCGATACCGATGGAACTGCTTTCCCAGGGAGAAGTAGCAATACCGATGGAACTGCTTTCCCAGGCATAAGTAGCGATACCGATGGAACTGCTTTCCCCGCCAGAAGTAGCGATATCCAGTGACAGTTACATTTGGCTGCTACTGCGTCAATGAAAACAGTCTCTTTCGCCGACAGGCGTTGGTACAAAATTCTCCAGAGGATGTTTGTATACAATATGTATATCGCCTTTAGCAGGTCAGCAAGTGTTATCTGTTCGCCGAACTGAATATTAGCGTATTTATTCCATAATTTTTGGCTAGCTGATATATTTTTAGGCTGCGAATGATCGAAGGATAGCGATAAAGATAAGGTGTAACTGATATCAAGGCAGTTGTACTCCAGGCCGTCACCTAATCGTTCAGGTGGAACCCTCTAAGAATAAAAGAACAGTCAGTGACAAGCAGAACGTATTTATTTTTATTATAGGCGATTCATTTATGACCTTGACTATATTTATGGTTTTACACAATAATTTTACAAACCCGTATGGTAGTTTACTCTAGTTCAGGCTACAGCCATATATATACATTTATATATACTTTTTATTCTATTTTTAGAGCTTTGCCTGCCACCATCAAAGCAAAAGATGGTTTTCCCCCTCAGAGTAAGTTGATTTTATTGTGATATTTAAGTGGGGTTTTCAGATATCAGACATTTCTAATCCTCCTTTAATACTTATATCCTTCTTTCCGTAAAACATCCTTTCTACCTAAGAAACATCACAGAAAGACATATATGACAACGCTGAGACAAGTCAAGTAATTCTACAACGCATTAATGCTTTATTTTTGCAATCTTATATTTTATATTGCAAAAAAACGAACATTATTAATTAATTCATATTTTTAGTGGTAGTATGTTCTTTTTCGTTGTTAATTAATATTTAACATCATATGTAAGAGGATTAAAGGTTCTGTCATCATTATATAAGCTAAATATCGCCATATAGTTTACATTTTGTTGGTTTGTCATATAATTGATTTTTTATGGAAGTACTTTGGTGTCCTAATATGGAGTGACCTTTGTTAATCTTCTGCAGTCTGTCGTTAAGTGCTAATACATTGTTGAAGAAGTGTTAAAAGAAACAGCCATGTTCCATTGGTCATATATAAATTGGTCGTGGTGTCTCGCCTGTAAGCAGATGTTCACGAGACCGCTCAGTGTAAACTAATCCAAGTATGGTCTTAATTACGTCATGTCTGCTATTGTTTGAAGGAATTATATACCTGGATGTGCTGTCAAAGTTATCTAAATTAGTTTCTAAGATCTAAGATTTTTTTTTCCATTTTCAAGTACTATTATAAAAATTTTTTGCATTATTATTTTTAAAGTCCTTATTACCTATATAGAATTTATTAATAGATGCATAATCAAATATTTTTATTTTGTAACAGATTGTGTCCGTGCCCAAATAAGCGTACAGTCGATGTATGTTTCTATATCTTTCCATTGGTTGATTTTGTTTTCACACTTTATTTCCTGAAAAAGATAGTGCAAAGCATCAAAAACTTTCGTACTTGATTCCAATCAATTGTGAGCTGACCCATTACTATGAAAACTTCATCAGCGAAAGAAAAAAAGAAAACTAAAGCAATTCCATTACTCGTTATTCTCTTTTATTACTGTATAACGAAGGTTGTATGGTAAAGCAGAGACAGTAATTAATCGTAACAGTGATAAATTGTTCTTTTTTAGGATAATCCATTCTATAACACGCTAATGGCTCAGTGAGCTTATGGTGGAGATCGTTTTCGTATTTAATCATAAACTGATTAATCTAATCTTTGACGAACAATGAGATATTTAACGTGCCTGGAGCATAATCCCATGATCCCGGGGTCCTGAGGTATTACCTTGATTGAAATTAATTTTTCGCCCCATAAAGCAACGACCCTCGTCATAACGTGCAGTAGAGCTGACGTGGTTAGAGCCAGTGCCGCCAGATTTATCGCGCCAATTACATCTGTTAATTCACACTTTGGCGTGAGTTAATTGTGTTGCAGATTACACAAAGCTCTGCTACCGCGGAACATGTTAATTATGTCTTGTGGACGTCATATCTTTGTCGGTTCTCTGTCTGTTGGATTGCGATAAACGCTTAACCTACCTGGACAATTATTACTTTCAAACACGGGCCTAGCATATTTTTAAAAAAATTATAATTAGCTAAAAAAATTCAAAAAACTAAACCAAATAAAATAAGGTTTGTAAACTTAATTTTTTTTTAAATTTCTTTGTTTCCTATATTTTTTTTAATTTTAAAAGTATAATAATTTTAAAACTAATTTATTAATCAATGATTCAAACATTAGATATGTTCCATGTTTTAATTTCAATAGCCTATAGCTTTCTTTATTGCGTTTTAAGTGAGTTAATTAGTAAAATCAGCGATATTGAAGTATCAGAATATTTACAGACAGACGGACAGAACAGCAATACCACCTTACTTATAAATCCTCCTTAAATTCAAATCTTCCACCCAATCTCCTTCCCTCGTAAAACATCATTATCGAGACTTAAAACTCTTAAATCAGAAGATATCTTTCTTATTAGAACATATTTTCCTTAGGTCAAAAAAAATGTTGAAAAAATGTTAAATTACTGAAAATAAATTAAAGTTACATTTCTTTTAGGCTATAGTATTCTCTCCCTCAGAAAACTAAATGAAAAGAAGTAAAAAGTATGCATAGACATATATGCATCCAGTGTAATAATAAAAAATGCAATATAACAAGTAAACACTAAAAATAAAGATTCATGAATTGGCCTCTTTGAGGGGAGAAAATGAGCTGGAAAGCTAGTTGAATATTGGAAGTGAAGGAGACAGTCGGATATTGAAGGGAATGGAGTTAGTAGCGAAGAGCAGTCAAATAAGTTTCGAAATAGGGTATTGGCCAGACTGGCGAATCTCCTTTTATGGGCTTTAGTAGAAGATTTTTATTTATGAATGATAGGTAACTAGGAGTAGGACGTTAGCCTTAATTATCTGAGAAAGTCGGGGTCTATCTTCTGTGTATACGGAAGTGAAAATTATCGGATCCATTTGAAATTTCAAATATTTTGGCATCTCATATTGTGCTGATTGACTTTTGGTAATATAAAATATCGAAAACTATTTGAAAAAATTAAAAAAAAAAAATCTCTCTCTCGGTCAGAACTAAAAGGTTATTTAAGATTAAGAAAACAATATGGGTGGAATGGAAAAATAAAGGATTTAGATCTAACATAAGCCTGGTTTTAATAGGTATCTTTCTGTCAAGGAGTATGTTTTTAATTTATAGTTAGTATTCATAACCACAAACAACTAGAGCTCTGCATTCTATAGATAATAACTTACGGTGAACTTTTTTCTTTTTTTTTTCTTTTATTCATATCCCCTTGTTACAAAATTATTATATGTTACAAAATATAGATTCTACAAACTAATCTATTCACAATTGCTTCATTATATTTCCTGTAGCTTGGCTACATTTTATACAAATTCTTTTTTCTAGTAATAGTGATCTGAATTGTACAAATGTATAATGATGTACGTTTAGATGAATGTACTTAATTTATTAAAAGTGAGGGGACTCACCTTATTAATCATAGACGTAAAACTAACTTTATCTAACAGCTAAAAACTTAAACTAAGTATTAACCTAACTTTCCCCGGCATTCTGTTGCCATCGATGTGGGAAGGGTGGTGGTGTCATAGAGTGAAATACTGGGTTTGTGAGGGCTGCAACGAGTCAAAAAACGTTATGTGCTTCCGGATTCATCTACCGATGGCACACCAAACAGCGGGTGCAGGTTGACGTTCTTTATACTCTCGAGAAAGGTATGTCGGACCACTTTTCTCATGATCCCATTCTAGAATTGTTGAAGACTTTTAGCGGTATTGTCAGTCAAGTGAGTATATAACTGACCGGAGGACTCATTTATATATCATCATTTTGAGACGCAGCGACAAGATGGGGGAAGTTAGCAAGTGGTGAAGCCGGTAAGACCTGTGTCGTATTTTTTCTATTTTGTTACAAAAATAAGTAGAGAAATGGAGATGCTTATCCATATTTAAACCGAGCTAGTACATTGAGAAAGCCGGCGAGTTCTCTTGCCCTCCTATAGTATAGGATTTAGGCAAGGCTTTTATGTGCTTTTGGAGGAAGAATATTATGAAGTCGTTTGTCCCGGCGTTCACACTGATGTTTAGCCTATCCAAGCTGTCACTGATTACCTTACTAACTGACTAGGCCTGTGCAAGAGCTCTTTGTGCACTCATGCTGCTGCTGTAAACAGCATAATGAAAAAATTACGATGAACATAAAACATACGTCTTAATGTATATTATATTATAAATCATGTATACGAGTTATTAAGTGGTTAAGTTCCACACATAACATACTGTACTATTTGAAAGTAAAGTCACGCACTTCGGCTTTGTGCAGAATTTTACTTAACGATTAAGTTCTAAAACAAATATTTACAGAAATAAATTTTAAAAAATGTTGATGATTTCGGCAGGTGAATGCCAGGTATTCTATGAAGTCGGGTATACAGGGATTCATAAATGGCGGACTAAAACTGCTGCCAGGGAAGATGTATCGGAGCAGTTAGGAATAAGAGCCGTGTTATTGTTATTATCCACGGAGGACGTGATGTTTTTATATCGACTATAATTTAGAATGGCTGGAGTGTTCCAGTGTTCCAGCTGTTAATGGCCGGCCAAGCTGTTTGCACAACGAATGGCCACTGCTGCTGGAGCTGTGCGACTGCCCCTTCTCCCGTTTCGTATAGCCACTTTGTCATCTGTTTTATTATGGAGCACCTGCGGCTGCGCCTGTTCGCCGTACCGATGGAAACAATCAAGGTTTCTTTACTGGCTGGAGAGGCTGCAGTTTTAAAATAGGTACGAAGATTATTCGACTTCCTGTGTGTATGTACTGCAGTTAACGGACCAAGAAGTAGGCATCAGACAGTAAGCTTCCTGCCGGCATGACTGTGTACCTTGAGTTATGCCGGCCAAAGAAGGTCAGTAAGTTAGGTGTACTTGAGACCACCTGGAAAAGTATCTATATCAGGTAGAACCTTTAGTTGACTGAATACCTCGTAAGGAAAAAAAAACCGCTTGACCATGCCCTCCGTGGTCAGGTAAAATCAAGCAGCAATATTTAGACTGTGGAACGCTTCATTCAAGCTCATTCCTCAGCCTTCACCTACTGTCTACATCTGGGTCTCTTCATGTCTATGTTACCCAGTCACCCTACCTATATTATAGATTTTACCAAAATTTAGGTCATTCTTTTAATTTTACTAAGAACCTTAATTCTAAGATGAAAATTAACGATTCGTTGTCTTAAGTAATCGCGAAGGAACACAAACCAAAAATAAATTCCAAAATATAAAGATTAAGTTATATTAAGTGGCGATAGAAATCGATTATTCACTGTCGTTAAGACTAAATTAAAATGGTTTACTTTCGTAACAATTTTCCTCACATCCTTATTTCTTTGATAAATAGGTGATAATGATTATATATTTCTTAAAACTGATAAAATTTCTATTAAAAAACACAGTACGGATAACTTTACATTTTATGCTTACATAGGATAACTTTACACCAACTCTTTCCTTAACAACTACATCAAGCGAGGCCAACTTCGTTCTACTTTGCACAGCGAGAACTCACAAACTAACCTAAACTCTAGTTAAAGCGTTGAAGGTCCCTTAAGTTACCGGATGCTTACTCCATCTGGTGGATTTTCCTGTAACTAACAAGACAGTAGACTGAGAATACGGCAAATATTCACGGACTAATCCTTTATTTGTGATTCAGAACTGCACATTTCGCATAGAATTGCACGTTAAAAAATTATTTGATCTAAAAATGTAGAACATATATAAAACAATTGATTTCATATCTAGATTCAGCACCCAAATATAGTTAAAATCAATTTTCAAATCCTAAGCACCAATAAAAATATTTTTCTTGTAGGCCTGTGGTGTACATTTTAGGTAGCGTTTATTATCTGTCCAACAAATTCCCACAAATCGGTCTCCTTTAGCCGCTTCCATAATTTTCCTAATCAAATTACGCTGTTAGTTCATTTAAGTAACGACATACGGACATAGGCCCAATATTATTTATATTCTACCAACATCAGGTTAATGTTACATATATATATATATGTAAGACAATTATTGAAGGTGGGGTGAATAAACTGAAATCAGTTTCTCTGTAAACAAAGATAGCAATTTTATTCACTATATATTATATTATAACAATTATTAATATTGATTTACACAATCTTACCTGTAAACAAAGAAACGACAATTACAGTTTATAACTATCCATTCTCTATTCACACTATTTACATGTTCTGTTACCTCACATAACCTTCTCTATCTGATAACTGCTGCTCCATCTGGTGTCAGCCAGTGGAAGCAGCACGGCAAATTCAAATTAAAGAGAGGACACTTTCATTACATCTCCCTTCTCTGAGGTGAAAATTCTTTGAAAATTTTCAGTCTGGTAATATCGGAAGTAATTTTGTTATGTGAAAGAATCCAGTTTCTTGCTTTCCTCTTCCGGTTTTTATTTTATATATTGAATTTGATATCTTTTCTGTTATTTCAAAGGGACCAATTTTTAATTCATCTAGTTTATGCCTGTTTAATTTGTTGCCATTTTCTATATATACTGTATCTCCTGTGTTAAATTCCCAATGTTTTCTTGATTTATCAAATATTTTCTTGTTATATTCATGAGACTTTTTTGTTCTTTCTAAGGCTAATTTACTGTCATTCATCCAGTTTTCTTTATTGTTTCTTTTTTTTAATTCTTCAGGTAAAATGCTTGTATCTGTGCCATCCAATAAATATTTGGTGGAAAACCAGTTACTGTGTGTTCTGTTTCATTATATTTATCCACACATTCTTTAGCGGCTGTTGTCCAGGCTCTTTTCTTCCCTTTTTCGTTCATTTTACATCTGATTTTATTGACTAGAGTTTGATTTAGTCTCTCATTTAAACCGTTGGAAAAGGGTGCATTAACTGCTGTAAATATCAATCGAACCTCCTTTTCCCTTAGGAAATCTTTGAATTCTCTTGAGTTGATTCCTGGGTATTGATCTGTAAGTATTATACCTATTTTGTCTGTTTCCTGCACATTATTTACTAACTTGATGAAGTCAGTGGCACTCTGAGTTTTTGATGTTGAAATGAATGCATATCTTGTGAAGTGGTCAATAAGCAGGTGGAGGTATCTTTTTGTTGATCGTTGTCCTCCAAAACCTCCAATAGTGTCGATTGACATTATTTCGAATGGTTTTGTTGCTGGCCCTAGTTGTGACATTAGCCCATATTTTTCTTGCCCTCTGGATTTGTTTTTAATACATATTTCACAGGTTTTACATACTTTTTTTATATTTGCAGTTATATTTTTTGCTGTATAATAAGGGCATACCCTATTCATCATTTGTTTAATTCCTATATGGCACCATTCAGAATGTATTTCTTTAATGAATTCTAAACTTAATAAAATTATCTTTTCTTTATTTCTTACTTTTTTATAGAACACTCCATCTTTTTCTATTAATTTTGTTTTGGTGTTTTGTAATGTTCTATTTTCCTCTTGATCTTTTTTAATTTATTGTATTTTTATCAAATTAACTATTTTTAGGATTTCTTCTTTATTTTCAATTGGTTCTAATACCGGGTTTCTGCTTAAACTATCTGCTTCGGTATTATCCTTTCCCGGAATGTATTTAATTTCAAAATTGTATTGTGACAAATAGTAAGTTAATTCACCAAGTTCTTCATCCGTTCTTGCTCTGATGTTTTGTGATCTGAAAATACAGTGAATTTTCTTCCAATTAACCAGCGTTGCCAATATCTTAACGCCTCTTTGATTGCCAGACATTCTAAATAAATTGCTTTTTTTCCTTTTTGTGGTTTGCTTAATTTTTTTGAAAAGTATGCTACTGGCTTTTATTTTCCATCGTTTTGTACTTGTTTCAAAACTGCACCAATACCTTCTGGAGATGGATTTGAATAAATTCTTATTGGTTAATCATTATCAAATATTCTAACACTGGTTGGGAACATAGCAATTTCTTTACTTCTGCAAAGGATTTTTCACACTCTTCCGTCCATCAGAATTTTTCATTTTTTCTTAATAGTTTATGCAGTGGATCTAGCAATATCGAGCTTTTTGGTATATACTCGTGATAAAAATTAATTTTTCCTAAAAATTGTCTGATGTTCTTTTGGGTTTTTGGAGTTGGAAAGTTTTTTATTGAAATTAAGTTGTCCTTTATTGGTCTTACTGTATTGTGTTGTATTATGTGTCCAAGGTATTTTGCTGATTCTGCTGCGAATGTACATTTTTAAAATTTTAATCGGAAACCTTCATTGACTATTGCTTTTATTACTTTTTCTAAATGTTCTATATGTTCTGTGAATGATTTCGAAAAAATTAAGATGTCATCTATATAATTTTCTGAAAAGTCTTTTAAATTGTGCTTTCTTAAGATGCTGGATAAAATTCTTTGGAAATAGCTGGTGATGTCTTTAAACCGTAGGGTAGGCATGTCCATTGGAAGTGCCCTTCTTGTGTGACAAATCCTGTTTTCTGTCTATCTTCAATGCGTAATGGAATTGACCAAAAAGCGGAATTTATATCTAGTGTGGTGAAGTATTTGCAGTTTCTTGTTTGTATTATTAAATCATCTATTAATGGGAATGGTTGAGCTTGTGGTATAACTAGTCTGTTCAATTCACGAAAATCTATACATAATCTTGATCGCTTGTTTTCATCTCTTTTGAATGCTAGGGTCACGGGGGCAGCGAATGGACTATAAGACTCTTCAATTAAATCATTTTGTAATAATTTTGCCACCTGATCTTCTATTTCCTTCTTATCTGCTATAGTGCATCTATACGGCCTTTTGCTGCAGAATCTGTCCACCAGTAAGTCAATTCTAGCTTCGTAATCCTTAACCGTGCCCACATCATATTTGTTCCAGGCAAATACTGTACTGTACTTTTCTATCAGTCTTTCTATCGTAATCTTTTTCATATTATCTAAGTGATCTAATTTTATTTTGAACCGGTCTTCTTCGATATGTTCATTAAAATTCACTTTAACTTCTTCATTTTTTTCTTTCTTTTTCTCAGTATTTCCTGTTTTATCTTCTTTCTTCTGTAATATTTGTAGATTCTCATTTTGAATTAATCTAAATTTTTTGATAATATCTAATCCTATAAGAAAATCTTCAAAATCATCTCTCTCTACAATGAACACATCAACATATTTTTCTATGTCAACCATTTTTACTTTTATGGTTACTAAACCTTTTGTTTGTGTCACACCATTGACTGTTTTTAAATATATCTTATTTTACGTCTTCTACTTTTATCTTTATCTTAATTAATTTGAATTTATTAGAAAGACTTGGGATCCTGGATCATATGTCCCATTTACCTGTAACTTCTCTTCTAATAATATTTTTACTTTAATCAATGGTGTGATTATTCGTTTTTTTGTTCTGTATTTAGATTTACATCTAATACTGAGTTGCTTCCTATTATTCTAGTTTCATATTTGTCTCTCTTTTTAAACCAGCATGAAGCTTCTGGATGATACCTGATACCTTTGTTTAATTGTTCACAATTATTGCATGGCTTTTTCTCTTTGAATTTATGTTTACTAAAAAGTTTTTCATCTTTCTTTTTCATAAAATTATTTTTGTTCGCTAGACCCTCACATTTTCTAATTTTATGAAATAATCTCGTTGAATTCTCACATTTTTCCTTATCAAACTTATTTCTAATGAACTCAGGTAAGCCTGCAGCTATAAGCATCACTAAAGTCTGTGAACTAATATTCTCATCCATATCTAACAATAATTTCTCTTTTTTCATGGCGTATTCCATCAGTAGACCTTCTTTATACCTATACGATATAGCATGCATTCCTGTACTCCATCCTTGGTCTTCAAAAGTTTCCAAAAATTTTTCTTTCCACTCAGACCACACAGAGTCCATTGTTAATATTGTTAGGGTTGCTGAGTACCAGTCTAAGCATGATATTTCCATAAACAACCTTAATATCTCAATCATATTACTGTCTGCATTGATTCCACATCTTCTACATTCTTTCTCAAACATCTCTAGCCACTGTTTAGCATTTGAGTGTTTACATGTAAACTTCTCAACCATGAACTTCTCTGCTATATGTTTTAAATTTAGCTCATTCTCTTTATGTTGAGTGAATTCATTCATCTTATCTTTATTCACTACTTGTTCTAAATATAAATTATCAAACATTACATTACCTTCTTCATCAAAATATATTGTTTTCATTTTCTCGGTTAATGTAATCCAGAGTCTCTTCTGTTGACCTCTTTGAGTAAAACTGTTCCTCAATCTTTTATAAATAAGTCTCTTAGACAATTCTTCATGATCACTCATAAAGCTTTTCTCATGGGGCAACACATATTCTTCGTTTTCTTCTGTTTTAATTGAGAGAACATTTGTCTTCTCATCCTTCGGTGATCCCACAAAGTTAAAGGTGAATTGCAGTCTTTTCGCCATTGTAACTCCTATTGTCGTTTTGTAAGACAATTATTGAAGGTGGGGTGAATAAACTGAAATCAGTTTCTCTGTAAACAAAGATAGCAATTTTATTCACTATATATTATATTATAACAATTATTAATATTGATTTACACAATCTTACCTGTAAACAAAGAAACGACAATTACAGTTTATAACTATCCATTCTCTATTCACACTATTTACATGTTCTGTTACCTCACATAACCTTCTCTATCTGATAACTGCTGCTCCATCTGGTGTCAGCCAGTGGAAGCAGCACGGCAAATTCAAATTAAAGAGAGGACACTTTCATTACATATATATATATATGACACTTACTTATATATAAATTCATAGACTTACGGGGCATCAATTTGGGAACTATCCTTACAGTGCGTAAGTTCAATGATTTGCTGGTTTCTGAATTAGCTTGATGATCAGGATACGACGGAAACAGATACATACGAGCACGTATCGATCCCACCAACTCCGGGGCCTAAGTCACCCAATTAAAACTTGTCAACATTTATCTTTGGTAACAGTTCTCTAAAGGAAACTTGTCTCCCCTTTCTTCCACCCCATTCATATTAGTCTGATAGGTAATCTTCTTAGGATGTGTTATGCTTGTTTTAGGTTGAATATATTATAAAACAACTTCGTCAGTCCTCAAATTGGTATATTTGGTATTTGTACACAGGCGCTATCGCCAATTCAAACTGTTATAATACTTCTTAATTTAAGTAGCTTTCCGTCATTTTTTTCCCTTTTAACATATAAAAATACTCAGAAATAATTTAAAAGACATAAACAAAATTAATTTTTCTTAAGTTCTGTTTATTCATTGGGTAGAAAAAGACATCACCGCCTATGAAATTAAATCCATATACACTCATAGATATTTAATTTTCTTTTACAGAACCTACATCGTAAGTTAAAGGAAACAGCTTCAACTAAGCTAATTCCGAAATAATATGAAGTTACGTGTGCTGGACAACCACGCTTTATTGTAGGGGTTCCCTAATTACCCGGATTTTGTTTTAAACAAGAATTTAAAGAAAGATTGTTAAGTTTATTTTTAACATTAGCATCTTGTTTCCTTTCTCTGGTACTTGATTATAACTTCTTATATTGACTTGAGAGCCTATCTGCTAATTCTTCTAATGACGTTCGGGAAAAAATTACGTAAATGAATGAAACAAAATACTACTTACGTATACAGGACATTAGAATAAATGGATTTCTAGCAAACGATGAAAAGGCGGTAATTTGATTTTGAGAAGGGTATGAGAAAATAAGGAGAATTATTTATCAGCGAGTTGATTAAATGATGATGAAGTTACTAGGAATGGTCTGTCGAAATTCGCAGGTGAGGCAGATCGACAGGGCCATAGGGTGCGAAAGACAAGAAGCTAGATTGCAAGGATGATTTGAATCGAAGGTGTTAGGTAATATATAATAATATTTATTAGGCACATAAGAGGGCTAAAGAGAAAAGGAAAAAGGGATGGTATTCCTGGAAAACATGGTGGGAAAGTTTAAGGAGGGGGGAGTTTAAGTATTTTTCATCCAGCTCTCCTAAGCGTGTCGCTATATTAAAGTTTTTAACATAAGTTTGTAGGCATCCTTGTGAATAATCGCTAAATAGTATATAAGATTTTTTTTAATTTAATAAAAGAATAAAATGCGCTGAATGATGCAACAATCCCAAGTGCGCTTGAATACGCGGGCTCGAACACCACTTAAGTCCACCTCATCGTATCCTAAGATGCATTACTCACAGTCCACCGATACTTCAACCTGCTCCACATGGTGCTTGTTAACATTATCTACATATTCACGGTCAATCTGAGATATTTGTTTAAATATTCAAAAGGAGGAATCTTCAAAAATCTTCAGTCAACAGGAATTATTCATATCAAGAACTATCATAAACGACTGTCCCATGATAGCAGATGAGGGAGAAAATATTTTAGCTGAATAAATCCACTGTCACTAGTACCACAAGAGATCAAACAGTTTCAGCCAAAAAACCGCCATTGAGAGAATGAGCCACTCTAGGTGAAACTTCGGTTGTGATTACTACTGAGTGGCTGCAATTACTACATGGTTAGTAAGGTTTTTTATTGGAGTAAAATATGATGTATACTACTAATGTAATACTATTTTATATTTTATTAGTCAATAAAAATATTATAATATACATATTACTAATTTAGTATTTAATTATAATACTAGTAATGTGCCTGCGATAAACTTTAACGAACCGTATTCGTGTCGCTCTGCATACAAACTGTTTTCGCTAATGTTTATAGCAAGTGTTTTGGTCGTAGAACTGTTTCAACAGACTATTGGGTGAACCGTTCACGGGGGAACTGACTACAGGTGAGTGGATTGTAAAGCTGTGGACTGTATTTGCTCAGTGTGTGTTGGTCATTTCATAGAGAAGGTGGCCATATTTAGAGGCTGTTGAGTAGACCAGCTGTGGTAGTGATAAGAGTGGGGTGGCCGACCAGACCCTCAAAATCTCTACCGTGGCCTACTGGCCACGTCGTGACTCTTATCTTGATACGTGCGTTCAAGGCTAGGTTCGACAACTTTTTATTATTCACAAAAAAATATTTAAAAATTCTAAAAATATTGTCGATAATGAGAGCGTTTATATTAACAAGTTAGGTCCAAAATTAAAAAAAAAAACGGTCAAGGTCTCTGGGACCAACACCTACTCCATCACCTATAAAACGAAAGCCACGACGATCTAACAGAAATGTGCCTGTAAATTCTTCAGGCCCCAGCAGCTCTATGGAAGAATTACCACCACCACAACCTAGCACATCAAAACAACAAACAAATGTTGAGTCCCCATTTTTCACGCCCAACAGTTATGAGGTGTTAAAAAATATTGCAGTAGAGGACATGGACACTACTCAAACTCCCACACAGCCTAAGTCACCTGCGATATTTATACGTAGCATTAGTAATTTTAAACTGCTATGTACTGAAATGAGTAAAATCGTAGGTACAGGCAAATACACGTGCCTCAATCGGTCTCGGGACACGAAAATTTCTCCGTACACTGCCGATACATATTGAGCGATAGTTAAATACTTGGAAGAAACCAAGGCTTACTTCCATACTTACCAGTTAAAGCAGGAAAGATCGCTACAAGTAGTGATCAGAAATCTTCACCCGACCACACCAGCTGATGAAATTGAAGACGAAATCTCAGCTCTCGGTTTCAAAGTTCGCCAAATAACAAACTTTTACGTTAAGACAGAGAACAAGACAAAGCGACCAAGACACCACTGCCTTTATTCTTTGTCGATCTAGAGCGTACACTTGGAGTAGAAAAAATCTATGAACGCTGAAGTCTAGGAGCGAACCACACCGTCGGCCAGAAGAGGAGAAACAAGCAACAAGAAGTGGCCTGGCCAATAATTTGAGGCCTTCAGTCTCTTTTGCTGATGTGGTTCGGGACAGAGAGCAGTCACAGGCACTGCCGACTACTCGCCCACAAGTTCCTCTTCCCCAGCATTCGGTTCATTCCGTCAACCCGAAAATTCCAACCTACCCTCAACCACACATCTCGCATATTCCTCCATTTACAAGTTCTTCGGATCTCACCAGCCTTTTAACCTTGTTCCTTGCAGAGTTCAGAACCCTAATTCCCCTCTCATTTCCCTTCTTATAAATCTTGTCTCCTACCTCATCCCCATTAAACAAAACCCATAAGTGGATCCTTCTGACTCCTTACCCATTCTCCTTTGGAATGCGAATGGTGTTCGCACCCACACTAATGAACTGAGAGAACATCGACGTAGCTCTTATTACTAAAACAAGACTTACAAGTAAACGACCATTTACCGTTTGACAGTACCAGACTTATCGAACTGATCACCCAGATGGAACAGCTCATGCAGGTACCGCTGTCATTGTCCATAACTCCATTTCCCACCACATAGTTTTTTGGTAGCACATGATTTCCTTCAGTCCACTGCGGTGTCAGTCAGCACCTTCACTTTCCCCCTCACTCTAGCATCAGTGTACTGCCCTCCCAATAAATCCATTTTCGATTCCCAATTCATCTCCTTTCTAGACTCCATTGGACATCGTTTCCTAGTGGGTGGGAACTTTAATGCGAAACAGCAACATTGGGGCTCAAGATCCACAAATACACGAGAACGTGCTTTGCTGTCTGCACTCACACGGAAACATTGCTCCACTATCACTCCTGGCATAGCCACCTACTGGCCAACAGATCCCAGCCGAAAACCAGATCTCCTTCACTTCTTCTTCTACAATAGTTTAGGAACACTAAACTATTCACTCACGCGCCTCGATGACCTCTCCTCCAATCATGATCTTTTATTCTTAACCATTTTCCTAAAACCAATTCACAAACTGTCTCCTCCTCCATTTTTTAGGAGCCCTATTGACTGTGACCACACCGCCAGATTTTACAGATTCTGTAGACCTCAAAGTACCTCTGAAAACATCCCAAGACTACTTCACTACTCTGGTCCATAGGTCGGCTTGGGAGGCATCGTCACCCCACTGTCATCAAAAATTCACAATCATATTCGTTTACCTCAGCATCTCAAAGCTACCTAATCCAATCCAAACGCCCCTCCAGAACAATGTGGCAAAGATGCCGGCATCCTGTTGATCGCCGCTCGTACAATCAGTACTGCTGATTGGTAAAGCGGTATTGGCATCCTTCCGTTCCGATTCCTTCTATTCCCGCCTCTCCTCTCTGTCTACCAGGGATAACTCTGTGGAATGTAACTGAAAAAATCATAAAGTATCATCCTGTTTCACACCCACTTCGTCTTGAATATTCGTCCTGGGCGGCTTTGGATGGTGAAAGGTCGGAAGAATTCGCACTGCGTCTTTACCGTATTTTTACTCCTCACCATACTCACAGGACAAGTATGGTCACTTCTTCTTTCCCTATCCCTCTCTCACTTCCACCAATAGCCGTTAACCCCTCTGAAGTCAAATACCTTTTGAAAAACTTAACTTACCGAAAATCCCCTAAATATGATCTCCTCGCTCCTCAAATTCTCAAACAACTTCCTCCTAAAGCCATAATCTTCCTAACCTACATATATAATTGCATTATCCGAACGACGCACTTTCCTACCCTCTGGAAACATTCCATCATTGTCCTATTCGCCAAACCCGGTAAACCACCCAATGACGCCTCATCTTACCGTCCAATTAGCCTACTCCCTATCCTCTCAAAAATATTTAAGAAACTCCTACTAAAACGTCTACTTCCAATTGTTGAATCCAAAACCTTGTTCCTACACACCAGTTTGGTTTCTGTCAACGACATTCCACTACTCAACAAGGCCTTCGCGTTGTTGATCACATTTCCTCAGCCCTTGAATCCAAACAGTATTGCACTGCTGTGTTTCTTTATATAGCTCAAGCTTTTGACAGGGTTTGGCACGCAGGTTTGTTTTACATAGGCAGATTGTAATTATAGCACAATAAAAATATAACCTGAAAAAAAAGCAACAAAGATTTGCTTTACAAACCTAAAACGTATTTACCACAGACCCTCTTCCTAATCCTACAGGCCTACCTTTCAAACCGCTTCTTCCAAGTCCGCTGTGGTTTAGAATATTCTAACTACTATCCCATAAAAGCAGGAGTTGGGCAGTGTCCTGGGTCCCATCCTCTATAACCTATACACCGCTGATGTCCCCTCTACCCCCAATACCTTCTTGGCCACATTTGCAGATGACACTGCCGTCTTGTCATCCCATCCAGACACCGATATAGCATCCCATAACCTTCAAAAACACCTTGACGAGATCGAGTATTGGTGCAATCAATGGCACTTTTGGCATCAATGGCATCAATGAAGCAAAATTTTCCCACATTACCTTCACCCTATGTCGCAAGTCTTGCCCACTAGTTTATTTTAATTCTATTCCTCTCCCAGGATCCAAGAAAGTACGGTACTTAGGCTTCCATTTCGACAAACGACTGAACTGGAACCCACATACGAGGCTAAAAGGACAAGAACTAAACATACGCTTTGGACAACTGTACGGACTACTTCCAAGGACACCCCATCTCTCAATAGAAAATAAATTACTAATCTACAAAGTTATACTGAAGCCAATCTGGATACACGGAATAGAGCTATGGGGGACAGCAAAAAAGTCAAAAATCTAGCGTATCCAATCCTTTCAATCAAAAGTCCTGAGAATAATAGTAAATGCCCCTTATTATGTCAGTAACAAAATCCTTCACAATGATCTTATCATACCCTACATTCTTGAACTCATCCCTTCCATGTTTATGAAATTCCATAGTAACCTATCTAACCACCCTAATCCCATAGCACAGTCATTGCACTGCTCCACTCATCCCTATAATTCTCCTCGAAGACTGAAACGGCAGTGGCCCCGTGACCTGCTATAAATAAATGCGCGACAGTGGGAGCCCTAGAAATTGCCAGTTCCTCCAATCATGTCCTGAGCGTCTGTGGCTCTCGCGCTCTTTATCATCCCAAGACTCCACTTTCTCTTTCGCATGCAAGGGTAGTGACAAACATGTGGACTTGGGATATTTAGAGATATTTTCAACAACTTTAAAACATTTTATTTATTAAGTACATACCATAGCCCATATTTTTCCCATTGCATTGAAAGTCTTTTTTTTTAATCAAAATGAAAATCCTTTTATTTGGAAGAATAAAAATCAGTTCAAGGATAAAAATTAGAGTTCTCGCATATTTTCCGTGAAGATTTCTGAGCTCCTTAACTTTCCTGGGAAACCCATGGGTTTTTTATTAACTTATAGTTAGATTGAGGTTCCGGAGAACATTTTCCCCTACATCCCTATATTTTTTATTTACTAATTTTATTATTGCCTCAGTTGTAAATAAGATTTCATTCGAGATGCCTGAAATAAAGTCTAGTGCTTGGTGCTATTGAAAACTTTACCAACTAAATAAGTCGGGGAGTTCGAGGATGAACTGTAAAATTCCAGAGTTTTATATTGTTTCTGTTGTAAAAAAAATAACTTCACAGCACAACGTTCTTTAATTTTACAACATGTAAAAACAGAAACAGGCCTTAAATAGGAAAAAGTGTATGCAAAAATAAACCTTTTTGACATCTGCTGCAGCAAATTCAAATAAGTCAATTTTATATATCAATTAATGGCAGGCTTTGGCATAAGCGGATATTCCCACCCATAAAATTGTTATTTATTGCCTATTAAGTATTAAGGAAGATTGTAATTTCATCATAATAAAGTTGTTTTAATAAATTTAAAAAAAAATAATCCTTTAATTGATTTTTAAATATATTTGACAAAAGATGCAACGTGAAGAATTCTGAGCTTAATTCAAGGGATTTCATTGCTGTCAAGTATCCGCCTATCACTTCCTAGATGTGGATTTTGCGACTCAATCGTCGACGATTAGTTTATTAAAAACTTAAAGATGCGTCTCATTTGCAATGTTTTTGATGATAATGATGAGGATGAAGAATAAGGCACTCTTAACAAAGTTTAGTTAAAATAACCATTACAATTAAATGGCATAACAATAACAAATTAAAAAGAAGAAAGAAATAGAAATTTTTATGTTTTTCATTTATCACATGAAAATCCCATCCCTAATAATCACTAAAGGGATTACTACACAAAGGGCTCGATATGAAAGAGATATTTCCCAAGGCAATATAGGATGCTGTAGCAGGGGGCGAAATATTGCCTAAAAGATATATTGGAGGGCGCTGGGCACGAATTAATCATAAATTACTTTCTAATCTTATTTTTTTGGAAATATTAGTCCCACGTACATTTATGTTAGGATAGATGGATACAAATAACCCACGGTATAACTTTGAGGTTGGTTCATTCATGATCATCATAACCACTGCACCATTATTTGTATCTTAGACCAAGTTGTGTATATCTTACTCAAGTTGTACCGATTCTAAGTCTTACAATCCAGATTAGAGTGGTGGCCCAGTTTAAATGTATATTGAGACGTTCAACCATCTTTCGATATTATATCAACTAAAGAGTGAACTCTTTAACTGGAGGGTAGGACCATCTTAAAGACTTGTTGTGGTCCAAACTGGCTATAACTACCACTTCTGAAGATATCCCTAGGCCTTTTCAAAAAAATGGTTTTAACCTTGGCCAGGGTAGGAATATGCAATTATTGGCCATCAGGAAAAACTGCCCGGTCCACACATATACAACCCAATATATAAAAAATATGCTTTTCGTAAACGGACTTTTAGGGAGGGGGGAGAATAGGAGTGTAAGACAAGGTCACCCTCGATCTCGCTCTCTAGCAGTTCCCGGATATTCCTTGAGCCAGCAAGCAAGTCTGGAGAGACAGCTAGGTCTAGGCTTGAACTCGCCTTGCCCCTTGTCTTAGCAGCCACATCACATACCAGAAGCGGTCTATATACAAAGTCGATTCAGTAATCTTTAGCCTACTACTAGCATTATAAGCATTCCACATCGACGATTCGGGTAAGCTAAGATTTATGTATACTGCATTGAAGCTCTTGTATGTATTAACATTTAATTATTCTTTTATTAACATTTAATTTGTCAATTAATAAACTATTTACTATACACAGATGTATAGCTTAGCGTATATTATTTTACGTGGTAACCCTTCAGGTGAATAATATATATTATTAACTGTTTAAATTTAGATTTGGTGGGAGCATGCTACTTCAAACTCACTTTTAGATCAGGGACAAATTTTCTTCTGGTAAATACCCAAGAGCATTTCTGATACACTAAAGGTTCAATTTTCAATATACATATATATATATATATATGAGTGTGGGAGCCTGGACCAATAAGCAGTGCCGAATGTGCAATATTAAGCGACAAGCGTCTTCGTGTGGCCGCACCCTCAAACTAAAATGGTCTGTCGGAAGGTCCAGTGGATTCATTCTGTGGAGGACACTCATGGTGTACAGACTGTCCTCGAGTGAGCTCGCCTTCTTGCTATCTTTCGCTACTGTTTATAGTTCATTAAATAGTTATCTCATTCATTTCTAAGTGTTTCTATTACGAACCCTGACCCGGCTTTTTCTGATTCCCAATTCTGCCATATATATAAATTTAATTTGTAAATAATTTGGCTTATGATTGTGGCACATTTATACCTGGAGCCCAAGATTCTTTTATTCGTTCTAATTATATAAAAGTTAAAAAAACAAAAAAAACTCCACTACGCCTGCCCTCAGATATTCTCGATTTAGCTAATATATCACTGCATCTAGTGACCTGCTGATGACATACAAAAGCATCAACCGACCAGCTCCACTGTACGGTAACCATTTATCAAGCCATCTGACTAATAGCATAGCTAGAAGCCTCCAACATTTACAAAATGGCATACAGAAACAATAGGCCAAAAATAAATCATTTCAATAGAGTGGTGAGCTTCACGGGGTGCTTGAGATTACTGTGCTGGGGTGCTTGAGATTACTGTGCTGGGGTGCTAGAGTGGATGATGCATTTTTCAATTGGTCGACCACATGACAAACCAGGTGTTTAACACCATGTATCACTTCATGGTGCTTGATAGCATGATAGGTGCTTGTTGAGGGAACTCGGGTTAAGATTTCTTACTATATTCAGTTCAAAGGTGGGTACCATCAATCTACTCGATTCTATCGAATACTTCTGGAAGCCAAATTAAGTTGGCGTAAAAAAACTAAGTGGTAAAAACGTAAAACCACTATGTCTTGGAAATTGGAACAGAATTAAGTGAAACAATGCTCAGTCAGTTCTGTTTTCTTGCCTTTTTCCAACAATCCAACGAAACTAAAACCGGGATACGTCGCAGGGAATAAATTTAGGAAACAAATCGCGTAAGATCGTAATCGTCGTATTTTCAAAAAGTCTCAGGATGTTTCAGTTTAAAATTAAAAAGACTTGGCGGAACAACATCAGCGAATTGTCCTGAGTATATTATGACCTATTTCAATTTCAGTAAAACTTGATGAACAAAATAACGTTAAATATACAGATTCCTTCTTTGGCTAGTAGTAATATCCGCCCTACCCTAGAATGGACAAATATGGAAAATAACCAAATTATACAACCAACCGATCAGCCAATTCGAATGATAAGTGTAGGAGAAGACGGAGGAGCCTGCCCTTTTGAATACTAATAAAGGATTCGTTGAAATGTTTGATAGCGAAGGATGGAAAGTGCAAACATTGCCCTACGTGCCACCTCGCAGTCAAGGAGACTTCTCTGTCTTAATGGCAAGCCAAATATTTGAATTTTGCTCTGATGAGTAAAGGAAATCTCGATAACTGTCTTGTAGCTTAGTACCCGAGCTCAAAAGAAGATGCTTATCATTCAAGCAGGTCGAGTAAAGCATAAATTGAATGCTTCAGCCAATTACTTTACAGTATATCAGTCGCCATTTCATTCATAATTGTCAGTCAGGGTGTGGAATCCGCTTGTGTGCACAAGATCTCAGAATTGAGGCTTTTCCAAATTAATGGCCATCAAATTATATATTATGTAAAATTATGATTATAAGTCGGCTGATTGTTGTGCTTTCTGTGCTTTTTATTCTAGTACTACAGCATGCCCTTGAAACTCCATTCCTTTCAACATCCTGCATACACAGAACCATCTCATATTTAAATAATGGGTTTATTAACCTTGTATTTTATATCTAATGTCTATATTCGTCATACTTAATTTGTTTTCTTTCATTTACGAGTATGTACATATCTTTGTAAGTAGTTTGATGATTCTTCCTACAAATCACCCAATATTTTTGGATGTCAGCCCAATTTCCGAAACTTTTTTGTAGTTATTAATAAAAAGAAAGTAGTCCAAAAAAAAAAAAAAATTTATTATGACAATATTCTGGATGATTCCAAGCGTTATCCTCGAGGTTCTTTCATAATACCACTCCTTGCGTTTTGAACGAAAGAATTCCACACCCTCTCCATTTCCACTCTATCGTGAACTTCGTTCAGACAAGTTTTTTCTTGAATGATCCATTTACCGGAACAAATGCAGTCGGAAAGTGCTAAGTCAGGAATGCAGGGTTGGGGAGTTGCTGAAACACATCCAGTTCTGAATTTTTTTGTTTCGTGTAATAAGAAGTATGTGGTCAGGCGTTATCTTGTTAAAACAAACCCGGATTTCTGTTTACTAATCCTTGGTAAGGCTGGTTCATAACAGCAGATATTCTTGGTAAATGATCACTATAAAGTTCGGAATCTATGGTTCGGCCGTCTTGAATGAATTGTGCCTTCGTAATTCAAAATTCAGAGATCATTGTCTTTTTATCACATTGCCCGAATAACTTAGTGACTGCTACAGCTTGCTGATTGCTGTCTAACAATTGTTTCTTGTTGTTATAAGGGTTTCTCCAATATACCCACTTTTCATAGCAAGTAACCATTCTTTCAATGAAAATATGGTCATTTGGGTTTTTAAAAATTTGTTTACAAATTTCTAATCTACGTCGTGAGTGCTCAGTGGTCAACTCATGTGGGATCACTCTATGATGAGCAATTTACTTTCCCCAAGTTATACAACCCGGGTTTTGGGAATCTCCAAGCTCTCTTGCCAATTTCCGAGTCCCGTAGAGCTTTCACATCGATTGATAATATTCGTCCATAACCCACTTTCGTTTCGTGGCTGATGTCCCCAGTTTCAAATTTCTGGAATCATCTACTCACAGTCCGTTCAAAAAGAGCATCATCTTCGAATTGCCACACCAATATGTTGTTTCGGCGGTGAAAACCTTTCTTTTACCAATAATGGCGTAACCCCAAATTATTACCAATAATTCAATTTTTACATTGTTCAATTGTTCAGTGTCATGTTGTTTGAACGAATACTACTACAAAAATGAAGACAAGACGAGGTCATTTTGTTTAGAAATTCATTTAGTACACTCTAAGGATATCAACCTTGGTCAGATTTGAAAAACAAATAAAGCCGATCAGTGGATTACAGTTATGATATGACTAAAAGTTATTTTGTATGACTCACCCCATTATAAGGAAAGCATACAGATTCTTTTTCAAATAATCATTATGCTACAAAATATATACATGTCATATTGGAAAGCTTACACTATGAGATGGAAGTACTGTTGTGTTGAAGCAGTTTCTTGAGGTGTGTCCCAACCATTGGAACAACCACACCGAATATACACCTGACCCTAGGAGACTCCTTAGTGTGAGGTAGGCGGTAGAAGCAGACATTGCCCAGCCAGACGGAAGGTTAAGGGACCCCATCAGACCCCTCTCTAATTAGTGGTTAGGAAATGTTTCCAGAGTATTGGCTCCGTCTTGTTCGCGCCGATAGTTCCATCACCTCCACACACAGCTCCTTTGTCTTGGTTTGCTGGCTGTAGGTGTCACCCTCTCGGCGTGGATTGTACTCGTATTTCTTAATTCAGGCGTTACTGGATGGTTACACAAATATTTAGCTACGATCCATTTTTGATGCGATTACATGCCATTTAATACCTACCAGTTGGTCCAAATGCCACTTTACTAAAAATCAAAACCATAAGACATAAATAGTTTCGGAGTAGTGGCCTAATAAAGTTAAAAAATTAAATTTTAAGGAGATGGTTCTCTTTGGTCTCTTTCGGGTTCAATTTGGGTTTATCGCACGTTCCTTGTTTATTTTTTTACATATTTCCCGCAAACAATACATATGCAGGCCCACATTGTGGTTAAATATACCTTTATATAATTATAATTAAATTATATTTATGGTTTCTATCGTAGAACCCAGACGCACAGAAAGGTAATCATCCAGGACACTTTTAAAAGTAGAGGTTCTCTCTTCAGGGGCGGGAATTGCGTTTAAGTTCAGTACTCCTACGCTCAAAAATAATATGCTTTAGAGTTTCAAATGAGTAATTAAACCCAGTGAATTAATTTTTAAATAAAATTTATTCTATTTGATTTTGATTTTACAATCAATTAATCAGCTACAGGATATTGGTTATTTATTATTTTCTCACTTCTGGAAACTCACATCAGTGGTGCCCAAATCGACTCTACCTGAAATACCGAACTGTAAATAGAGGTAGTATAAATCTGTCTTTTTCAATGAAACCGAGCAATTATTTGGTTATTTCCCTAAACTTTGATTGATTTATATTTTTTTATTTTATTTTCAAATACAATTAACTGTTAAAATTATAAAAAGAAACATTATAACGCTATAATTTGAAAATAAAAAATAAACCAACTAAGTTTTGAAATAAGTGTGATTTAATCCTGTGAATGTGTGGCATAACAGTAATTATCTTGATATTTCTTTTTGTTAAAGTTTGTTACATTTATCACTCTCAACTAGAAATCCCTAGCTACCTATAAACTAGGATAAAGTAGACTATATTTTTGAGGTGATCCTTACATCGCAGAGGCCCTAATCTGCTTAGCAAACCTTCCCGGATATTTTCCCTTGCTATCAGACTTAAATCTCGACATCGTGAAGTTGTGTACTCACTCGAGGTCTTGCTTTCTAATGGTCTGTCCTTTTCAGTCCTTACAGATTCTACCCTGCCTTAATTGTGTCTTTCTGAAAGACGTCCTGACATTGCTCTCGACTCCATCTCTTACAATAGTACTTGAGTATGTATATATGTAAAAATATGGAAAATAATAATGTAAATATGTAAAAAAAAAAAAAAAAAAAAAAAAAAAAAATTGAGGGAATGCTTACTGTAATTGTCTATGCATAGATTAGCTTCTAGGTTATTTATTCT
Organism: Acanthosoma haemorrhoidale; assembly: GCA_930367205.1. Lineage (NCBI taxonomy): Eukaryota > Metazoa > Arthropoda > Insecta > Hemiptera > Acanthosomatidae > Acanthosoma > Acanthosoma haemorrhoidale. Next base: position 32,313,525 of record OV884013.1, on the reverse strand, counting down.
AAGGAAATTCCAAGAATAATTGGAAGAGAGTTTTTTTGTAAATATTTATAAGAAAATTCAAAGAATTGGTTAATTTATATTAGTTGTCGATAATACAATGCTATAAAGAAATCTGTAGCGTGTATTCCTGCATTTTTTTTTTTTTTTTTTAAATTTCAAAACCTCAAACAAAATAATACAATGTACAAAAAATAATAAAATAACTGGATTACATATTTCTCCTCTTTCCGCATTTACATGCATTTGGCGGAGTGCATAAATAAATATAAATTTTTATTTTCATTAAAAGTTCATCGTTCTTATACAACACTAGGTGATGAGGCTCGCCTTCTATTTGTCACCGACACCAAACACTAAACACTAGGAACAAAACAAAACAAACTAAGTCTCTACCTAGAACCTTGGACTAGAGTGTTCCAGTCGCGATAGCGTCCTGCCATCGATGGGGGAACGGAGCGGGGGTTATAATGTTAAACACCGGGTTTGTTAGATATTGTAATGAGTCGAAAAATTTGATATGTCTACGCTGGATGAATTCATCCACCGTAAGCAGCTCAAATATCTCATGCAGCTCACTGTTCCGTCGCTGCTCGAATGAAGTACCTCTGACCCCGTTCATCAGTATACCGTTTTGGAATTGTTGGAGTTTCTTAGCTGTCGTATACGTCAGATAACGAAATAGCGGTGCACCATACAGCAGAGTAGGCCTTAGTATGCTCTTGTATATCAATAGCTTGAGACGCAGTGATAGATTGGGGGAAGTTAATAAATGCGTAAGCCGGTAAAACTTCGTGCGAATATGCTTGAACTTCTTCGCAAAATGGTTACTAAAATTGGGATGTCTGTCCATTTTAATTCCCAGGTATACTAGGTCGTTGGCTGGTGAATTTTCCTCCGTTCCTACTATGTAACCAGTAGGAAGCGGGCTTTTTCCCTTTTGGAAAGAGAAAATTACACAGTCAGTCTTACCCGCGTTGACAGAGATATTGAGTCTCTCTTTTTTTTTTTTTTATTATTAAAATATCTTGCAAACTTTCCCAGAAGTATAATGTTGGGTCAATTTCTTCACCACGAATAAATAGAAGTTACCCTCTTCTTGGACCAGAAAACTCCCGCCTACGGTTCTATATTTTATCAATAAATCTTCGGCGTCGTTCAGAGAGAGGGGACTAATTCTAAATCTAGCAGTTAGACAAAAGTACAAAGGCATACAAAAACAAAAGATTAATACTTAGTAAAATCAAGTTAAGTAGAGACAAATTTACTTTAATGTTATTCCAACAAGATATAATTGAGAGTTTGTGGATGAGAGGGAATGCTTACTGTAATTGCCAATGCATAGGTTGTTCCAAGGTAACCTGCACTATTTAAATTGAATTAGTTAAAACAAGAATAATTGGAAGGTATATTTTCGTAAATATTAATTAATAAAATGAAAGGCTTGTTCCACTGAAACCCTAAACTTCAAAAATAATTTAATTAACAATATATAAATACCAACGAGAGGAATTCTGGATACGTCTGTATTTGTTACACATTTATTAGAGAAATAATTATTTTAATTTGTTAAATCATCTGGGTCACCCTCGCTTCCCTCTCTTCATGGAACTCGTGTGGCGAAGCACCTCTTGGTGAGTGGAGTATATATCACACGATTCTTTTATGGTTTTGTCAAGTTAAAACTTTGCTGTAATGCTCTCTCACATCCGACCTATGCAGTAGTTTTTGAAACACGAACTAAAGCCCTTAGAACTCTTTCTCTGTAACACATTCTATGTGGTTTCGCTACTGTATCTTTCTTACATTTCAAGGCAAGTTGTGAAGTTTAGAGACAACGTGTAACTTTTAAGTTTATTTTCAAACTTTATCTTTCTTTGTACCTTTCCTGTCACTCGACCAACATTCAACAATGAATCAAACCATAAGAGTGATTTGGTATTACTCATTTACATTTGAATAACTATATCTTGTAAACCTGGTATTGATTTTTACAAGACGGCGGATTCCAAGCTGGAGTCAGTAGTAAGTACTCAATAAGGGTTCCAGTTTAACAAGGTTCCATCAATAACCTTCATAAAGAAACTCATAAAGTTTCTTAAGTCCATCATAATCGCTCTTCGTCATTAGTGCTTTTACTAACGACTCGTGAATATCTTCTCTAAGATTGATTATACTATCATGAATGCAATACAAATACTTCAAAACTCTTGAGGTAAACGTACTGCTTGTTTAGTAAATGGGAACTAAGGCAAAACACCCAAAAGACAGATATATTTAGACTTGTTAAGATTGACATAGAACTAAAACCATGGAGAACTGTCAACGGAAGGAATTCCACACGTAAAGATCAATGCAGGCAGAGGACTACGTTGATTTAAAATTCTGAATTGTCCATATCATAAGGATGCATTTACAACAGCAACATGAAAAAACATCCATTCCAAAAAAATAATTTTTTGGGACTCAACTGGCTTAATTCGGAATTCAGTTCTTTCTATATTTACGGTCTAATAATTTTGAGTTCCGCAAACGTTACTGGATTTATACATGAACAATTCATATCCTTGTAAATGTATGCTTAAGCAGCACATCAATGTTTGATTATCTCAAAAGCCGTTATCTCTCTTCGTACACCAGTGCTTATAAAGAAGGAATTTTCCAACCATGTAAAATACCTTAACGATTATGTAAAGGGTTATGGTAACCATTCACCGTAGAGGGATGTTTACATACGATATGTTGGCAATTATCATATTACAATGATCAGTAATTAATCATTGATCGCATAACTTATTGAATTTATAGATTTTTTTAAGGTTTTTTAACTCATTTTTTATGAGTTATTTAAAAAACCTGGCCCGTAAATTTTGGATTTGTTATTTAAAACAAACATACAATCATTACAAGCTGTTTAATCAATTATAAAGGGTGTCCCAGAATTAACGCAAGATTTGATTTAAATAGAAAACACAGTTTTTAGTAATTTTGTTGTTAATTTTTTATTGAATTATAAAGTAAATAGGATAGGGTTATTTATAGAATAACACATCGGGCAAATGGCCTCCACGACTTTGCTGGCACATACGCACTCCTTTGTCGAAATTTTCCATGACCATTTGGCATAAATGTGGTTGAATTTCGTTGATGCAGCGTTGAATTTACTCTTTTAATGCACGGATGGATGTGGGCTTGTTGACATACACTTTTGACTTCAAATCACCCCATAAAAAGAAATCTAAAGGTGGTAAACCACACGATCTTGGGGGCCAATTCTCATCACCGAAACGAGAGAGTACACGACCTGGAAATGTCTCATGCAGTATTAGAATATTTCAGGAGCTGTATAGCATGTGGCACCATCTTGTTAAAACCACGTATTGGTCACATGAATATCATCCAATTTAGGCACAAAGAACTGTGTTATCATTTCGCGATATCGAGTAACAGTCACTACTTGACCAGCCTCATTTGACACTCTCACGCACTGCTTCGATATTGACATTTGAACGGCTGGTTTTTGGACGACCAGTGTGTTTAGTGTCTCCAACTGATCCAGTCTCCCTCAATTTTTCAATTAATCGCTTCACAGTTGAGAAAGTCAAAACACTATTCCGACCATATTTTGTATGAAATTTTCGAACTACGGCCGCCTAACTTTCATTAATTTTGAGATCAATAAAGGCACGTTGTTCTATCGTGTAACGCTCCATTTTTACTAACCTTAAACTGTCAGCTGTCAAAATGTTTTTTGTTTTTTTTTAGGGTTGTCAGCACTTTACTGCAAAAAATGGCGGAAAATTAATGCGTTAATTCTGGGACACCCTTTACTAACCCACTCGACTAGCACTTGCATGTTTCAAACAAGTCAACAAACAATTACTTACAAATACCTTACATAAAAAAGGATACTGTATACTTTCCCAAAGTGCCCTTCCGATAAATACTCAACGACGGCACAAAAGGAAGACCTATTAGAAACTTAACTATCAAGAGACAACTAACTCATAAAACTTAATATTATTTAAGGATTTGTTGGCTCACCAATTTGCCCTCTGTATCCCCTTGTTGAGGAGTAATGTTGTAATATAAAATTAAATGACGCATCTAACCATTATCTGACGAACTTTCTATGATCGTGACTACAAATAGAAATATAGAAATAAAGATAAATTCATTTACGATTGATTTTATTTAAGTTAATTTATTATATTTGTTCAAGAAACAAGTATTGTGTACAGTGCAGTGATGTTGGAACCATGTTCTCACCACAGGCTGTGTGGCTGCAGAGGGCCGAAGACCCTTACCCGGGTCAGGTATCAGGGACTCTAAGGCCACCTCTGTCAGAGAACAAAGGCCACCACAATACTCTACTGGCATTGGGTACAATAGAACCGAAGCTGATTGGCTACTGACGAAGCCAGCTGGGTATTTAAGACCGGTGGTTTGGGCCTGATGCATCGTCGTGCTGACTGGGATCTGTATCGGTCGCAAATTTACCATAACCTGCATACGGTGCCAGTTCTCCGCACGAAAGAGGAAGTAGATCTTCAACTTACTTTCATAACTGATGTGATCATAGACGCAGCAAACACTGCGATCCCGAAGTACACTCCCATGCCACCGTCTCTGCGACCACCTCCTGACCACATTCTTAAAATTATTGCCTTGCGCCATACTTGGAAGAATAGATGGTACAGGACGAGAGATCAGCAAGCCAAGGTCGTTGTGAATTCTCTCACAACGCAAATCCGGGGCTTGATGAAACTCTGGAAAACAGCGCAGTGGCATGAGAAACTTCGTAGCACTCACGGAGATCACAGAAAGTTTTGGAAGCTGTTGAAGACTACAAAAGGCAAGACAGCCACTGTTCGTCTTCACGAAGGCGACAATGTTCTGACTACTGAGCAACAGGCAACAAAACTGGCCGACCACTACGCTAGGGATATTACGGCTAGGACGGGATACTACCACATGCATCCTCCGGTAGATGCTAAACAGAACCACATGTTTGTATCACCGAAGCAGCTTAAGGCGATCCTTCGCCGGTGTCAGGGAAACCGAGCACCAGGGCACGACGGGATACAAACAGTGCTGCTCAAACAAATGCCGAGGAGAGGGATAGTACAACTAGCAAACTTATACAACTCTTGTATAAGATTGCGGTACTTTCCTGACACATGGAAACAAGCTATCTTGTTTCCATTACTAAAGCCAGCCAAGAGTGGAGATCACCCAGCCCACTACCGCCCAATCAGTCTGCTACCACAGATGGGGAAAATCTTTGAGAAAATTCTTTTGAATTATCTCAAAGATTACTGCTCGGAAAATGACATCATTCCGCCAGAGCAGACTGGATTCCAATCCAGTATGAGTGCAGAGCACCCCCTTCTGAAGGTGCAGTCAGAAGTTAGCCATAACATGAATAAAAACATAGCCACGGCTATGATTTCCATTGATTGCACCCAAGCATTCGACTCAGTGTCTCACGGGACACTGTGTCAAATGCTCTGCGACCGGGAATGCCCGGAACAACTGTATTCAATTCTGGCTAGCTTCCTGAAAAACAGATCGCTGCGGGTGCGGGTTGGTGATAGCTTCTCCGAAGCTGTGCCACTGACCTGTGGAGTACCCCAAGGCGCCGTCTTATCCCCTGTACTATTCAACGTATACACGTCTGAGATTGTCGGAGCCCGGTACAAAAATACCACAGTTACTGCTTTCGCAGATGACATAGCGGTGTACAGCAGCAGCATGAGTGCCAAGGTAGCTCTAAGACAGGCTGAAGCAGCCTGTAACCAGATCAGTGAGAGATTGGGGAGACTCAATATCTCTGTAAACGCGGGTAAGACTGACTGTGTAATTTTCACTTTTCAAAAGGGAAAAAGCCCGCTCCCCACTAGTTACATAGTAGGAACAGAGACAAAATCACCAGCCAACAACCTAGTATATCTGGGAGTTAAAATGGACAGACACCTCCATTTTAGTAACCATTTTGCGAAGAAGTTGAAGCATACACGCATGAAGTCTTACCGGCTTACGCACTTATTGACTTCCCCCAATCTATCACTACGTCTCAAGCTACTAATTTACAAGAGCATACTCAGGCCTACTCTGATGTATGGTGCATCGCTATTTCGTTATTTGACGTATACGACAGCTAAGAAACTCCAACAATTCCAAAACGGTATACTGATGAAATTGGTCAGAGGTACTTCATTAGAGCAGCGAAGAAACAGTGAGCTGCATGAGATATTTGAGCTGCCTACGGTGGATGAATTCATCCAGCGTAGACATATCAAATTTTTCGACTCATTACAATATCTAACAAACCCGGTGTTTAACACTATAACCCCCGCTCCGTTCCCCCGACGATGGCAGGACGCTGTCGCGGCTGGAACACTCTAGTCCTAGGTTCTAGGTAGAGATTTAGTTTGTTGTGTTTTGTTTAGTTGTTTTGTTTTGTTCCTAGTGTTTAGTGTTGGTGTTGGTGACAAAAAGAAGGTGAGCCTCATCACCTAGTGTTGTATAAGAACGATGAACTTTTAACAACAATAAAAATTTTATTATATTATGCACTCCGCCAAATGCATGTAAATGCAGAAAGAGGAGAAATATGTAATCCAATTATTTTATTATTTATTTTCTGTACATTGTATTATTTTATTGAGGTTTTGAAATAAAAAAAAAAAAAAAAAAAAAAAAACCTGATGCATCTGCGCATAGCATAATGAGGAGACATTTTCAAAGCTTCTTGTAATATTTTTCATTGTATAACTTCAAGGGGTTTAGGAAAAAAAACAAAAAAAAAACCTGTAATTCAGGAGTTGAGTGCTAGCAGCCGAAGTGATCACATCGTCTGCTGCCATTGTTTTCTGTCACCATCTGTGCTGCCGCCATCTTGCTACTGAGGGGTGGCCCCAGGTAACATTTTTTGTTGTCTCGTGCCAGTGTTTTTGTTTCGGTGTTTTGGGGACGGCACCCCATTAAAATATTTTGCTGTTTTGAACTCGTAATTTTTTTCGGAAGTATGGAGATGGAGACGGATAGTTCTCGGAAGCGGTCGGCTTCACCGACACAGGAATTGGAAAGTAAAGAGGATTTCACTTTTCCGAAAATCACTGTTAAAGTACTAAGGCCCACTAAGGCGAAAAATCCGACAAAGGTCAAAATAAATTTCAGGCTTTGGCCACTGAGTCACCGGAAAGCCCTAATCCGGTGACTCAGGCACCAAAGAAGACGCCGCCAATTGTTGTCTCGGGAGAGACGACAACCGATTTAACACAGCCGCTCAAAAGAGCAAATATAAATAGTTTCGCCCTCTGGAAGACGAAGGAGCGCGTCACAATTTACACTGAGAAGGAAGAAGAACGAGTTAAAATATTGGAACTACTCGAAAAGGCGAAAAGTACCACTCATTTGCCCCGAGAGGATTAAAAAGTACTTGCTTCTCAGACTTGATGTCCAGGAGGACATCAGGGAGATTTATGGCGTAATAAGAAAGACCATACCGGGCGTCTAAGACCCAACTGGTCGCAAAGAGGAAATTGCGCCAGTGCTAACGCCCTACTGGATTAGGGCTTTCCGGTGACTCAGTGGCCAAAGCCTGAAATTTATTTTGACCTTTGTCGGATTTTTCGCCTTAGTGGGCCTTACAGCTAACGCCAGCGTCACATTAAATAACATGAAAAAGATTAGAGCAATTAACCACGTCATAGTTCGTGTGGTGATGTTCAAGGAACAAAGAGGCATCCCACTGACAATGCTACAGATGTCAAGAGTTCGGCCACACACGAAACCACTGCGGCCGGAAAATAAAGTGTGTCAGATGTGCGAGACCCCACGAGGTGGCACTGTGCTCCAGGAACGAGACGGCCCCGCTAAAGTGTTCGAACTGCGGCGATGCACTTCCCGCCTCGTACAAAGGCTGTGAGAAGAGGAAGCAGCTCCTAGCCAGAGTAAGGCCAGTTCACGACAGAGAGGAGCCTCAGCAGAAGAAGGGTCGCCCAGACGAGCCACTCACGAGACTTGCTCCACCGCCATCTGTCAACGCCTGGCTGAACCCACTCTTCAAGCTCTTTCAAGCCAGAGATGAAGAAACGGCTCGCCCTTCCGCGCCAAGAGCTGCCCCCTCCATGTCGAGAGCTGCCCCCTCCACGTCAAGAGCGGTCCCCAGAACTTCGGAGGACACTTCGAAAAACAGCAATTGTAAGTGGCTAGATCCTAGGCTAAAGTTTCTTACAAGCGACCAGCGTCAAGACCTTTAATGTGGACCGAAATGGGTAAACTGCCCTAGTAGACTTTTGTAGCCAAGTGCTCTTGGCTATAATATCTGGTAAACATCAACAATGGTAGATTACCATGTTTTAAATTTTAACGTTGATGGTCTCCTGGCCAAAATAGATGAGGTAGAAGTGCTGCTAGCGCTCTACCAACCACATATTGTAGTTTTGACAGACACTAGGGTATCTACACAATCGTTCCATATCAAAGGTTATTCAACTGTCTTTGAAAGGGTTAACGGTTACGGAGTTACGGAATTATCTCAAAGATTACTGCTCGGAAAACGTTATCATTCCACCAGAGCAGACTGGATTCCAATCCAGTATGAGCTCAGAGCACCCCCTTCTGAAGGTACAGTCAGAGGCTAGCCATAACATGAATAGAAACATAGCCACGCCTATGATATCCCTAGATTGCACCCAAGCATTTGACTCGGTGTCTCACGGGACACTGTGTCAAATGCTCTGCGACCGGGAATGCCCGGAGCAACTCTATTCAATTCTGGCTAGCTTCCTGAAAAACAGATCGCTGCGCGTGAGGGTTGGTGATAGCTTCTCCGAAGCTGTGCCACTGACCTATGGAGTACCCCAAGGAGCCGTCTTATCCCCTGTACTATTCAACCTATACACGTCTGAGATTGTCAGAGCCCGGTACAAAAATACTACAGTTACTGCTTTCGCAGATGACATAGTGGTGTACAGTAGCAGCATGAGTGCCAAGGTAGCTCTAAAACAGGCTGAAGTAGCCTGTAACCAGATCAGTGAGAGATTGGGAAGACTCAATATCTCTGTAAACGCGGGTAAGACTGACTGTGTAATTTTCTCTTTCCAAAAGGGAAAAAGCCCGCTGGTTACATAGTAGGAACGAAGGAAAATTCACCAGCCAACGACCTAGTATATCTCGGAATTAAAATGGACAGACATCTCCATTTTAGTAACCATTTTACGAAGAAGTTGAAGACAACACGCACAAAGTCTTACCGGCTTGCGCACTTATTGACTTCCCCCAATCTAATTTATCACTGCGTCTCAAGCTATTGATATACAAGAGCATACTAAGGCCTACTCTGGTGTATGGTGCACCGCTATCTCGTCATCTGAGGTATACGACAGCTAAGAAACTCTAACAATTCCAAAACGGTATACTGATGAAAGTGGTCAGAGCGTCGAGAGACTTCATTCGAGCAGCGAAGAAACAGTGAGCTGCATGAGATATTTGAGCTGCTTACGGTGGATGAATTCATCCAGCGTAGACATTAAATTTTTTGACTCCTTACAGTATTTGACAAACCCGGTGTTTAACACTATAAGCCCCGCTCCGTTCCCCCAACGATGGCAGGACGCTGTTGCAGCTGGAACGCTTTAGTATTAGGTTCTAGGTATAGGTTTTAGTTTGTTTTTGTTTTGAGTTTGTTTTGTTTTGTCTTAGTGTTTAGTGTTTAATGTCGGTGACAAGTCGAAGGATAGCCTCATCACCTAGTGTTGAATATGAGACTAAGTACTTTTAACAACAACAATATTTATTATATTATGCACTCCTCCAAATGCATGTAAATGCAGGAAGAGGAGTAATCTGTAAATTCAATTATTTTATTATATTTTTTTGTACATTATATATTTTTTTGAGGTTTTGAAATAAAAAAAAAACCTGTAATTCATACTCCTGACGACTGGCTGACTGATGATTTGTGGATGCTCTGATGTTCAAAACTTGGCTTCCTCATTTATGAAAACCTTTGCATCTCTCTCTCCTCACCTCACTACATTTTAGTCCGGGGTTGTCAGACCCCACACCTTACTAGTGGGAATTTCTGCCTTCGTCTCGCTAAATCTAGCACCTCCTTGGGAGAGACCCCTAGTGGACAACGGTTGTTGTGGCCCTGCAAACTTACCAAGTAGTGTTCCCCACGGCGATTCTGCCTCTCTCCGGTTCACACTCGCCTTTGGGATCCGGACGGATGTCGCCTACCCTCAGATACCGAGTGTGAATTCGTGGTCATTCCAAGACCACACAAACTATCTACCCTATACTTCTTCTCCTGAACATAGTTCATTGTCGGGGCACATACCTATCAAATATGGAGTCAGATAGTAAGACCATCATAAAACGATTGTCCAGGTTATAAACTTAATCAACTGTCACTTCGTCACCAAAGCCTAACATTGGTCCTAACATTGGCCATCAATCTACGTACAATACCAGGTACTAAGAACTATTTTTGGTTATTTCTTAAGTTTATTTTTACATTTTATCAATAGTTTTACACAAACTAGTTTGTAGATACAAAACATTGCCCTATTTGTTTAATTAATTAACTTCAATGTGTGATTAATTTAAAAGGAGTCCCATATATAATGTAGCGTTGATTGAATAAGTTTAATGTATAGTTTATAGCGTTTTGAGTATTTTTGTCGGAGAATTCAAAGCATCTTTAATACTATTTTAATTGCGCTTGTAATACAATGTTCCTGACATGGCTGAAATGAGTTGCCAATGTTCCTGTCTTGGCTGAAATGAGTTGCCAATGTTTTCGGGCCAATAAGGGTTTGGCTTTAGTTTTGAATGTCTAAACTATAAAAATCATCTTCTCATTTATAATTCTGCTGTCGCATTTTGTGACAGAGAAATCGTGTAGCTGGAAAATATCCAAGGATAGGGATTGCTATAGTTTTTTTATAAGGGCGATTACTTTTAAGGAGTATCCATATTAATTAAACACATTCCCACTTATGAGCTAACACCTCGAGACTCAGGTATGCAATAAATACCTGTAAATATCTAGACAAAGCTATTATTGCCTGTATCCGCATAAGTTATTATCCATTTGAGTCCTTGATGAAACCAGACATATTAGCTGGTATAATCCCTGGAAGGAGACAATGGCATATTACGTACGGCAGCTAAGGGCAGGCATTATTGCTTCGAAGGATGAGGTGACACAGCCTTGGTTAATTAGGCTGCCGGAGTCTTTGAGCCCAGCCTCTCTTCTGGCTGGACCGTTTTTAATCCCTGCCTGTGTGAAGCACACTTGATGAAAGGGATTGTATTAAAGTGTGGTCTTAGCGGAGGCATACATCCTCCAATATCCTCTAGGGCTTCTCTTCATTATCATATAGCTCTTGTGGGTCCGTCGGTTGGGCCACCAAAGGTAGGAAGGTCTTGAATACAGGGCGTCAGGGCTGAGCATTGTAGAGGAGTATTTGATCATTAAAATTTGAGCTTTAAACCTTAAAAAATATTTTGAAATAACTGCTAGACAACTTACTTACCTGACAATTAAGGCAATCTTTATAATAAAAACTGAAGACATACACTTGCTGAAATATGGAGCGCATATTTACTAGCCAGACCTAGTGATAATGAAAAAGTTTCGACCATAACTACTCCGACTAACAACGGGAACACCACACTTTTCCTCGAGACGTCATTTCCCACATGCCACATTCATTGGTATAACATAAATGAAGAGAAAAACACTGGTACATTGAACTATAAAAATAACCTTAAGGTAAAACAAAAACACTACGCCTAGATTACAACAAAAGGTACACATGTGATGACTTCCATGAACCAACAGCATAACATCGAACAAAATTAATAAAGACACCTAAAAATAAGATTAAATCGTAATAAAGCAATAAACAAAATCACTATTACCAGAGTAATAATGTATGTGAAGAATGAAAAGAGAAAAAAATATCTACATATAATATAAATATATTTTTGTTTAAAACATTCCAAGCAACATATTAAAATAAAGAATGAAGAAAATAAAAAAAAATTACAGTCCAGCTGGCTATAAACAAAACCATACCTTTAAACGTACTTCAGAAAAATTGAATACTGTATACCTCCTAGTAAATAAGGGCCTGGTAAAAATTATTATATAACACGGTTTTTAGAAATTTGGTATTTGCACCCAATTAAAAGCATCCCAAGATTTTTGACTCGGACGTCATGATTGATTATATTCTTAGCTCGATCAATATAGAATAACTATGACGTACAATATATTAAGATTGTTTATACCAAGCAATTGATAATTTAACGACCCTTCATTATTTTTTCACAACGCTGTTTTAATTTAACTCCTATCATCTTTAATTTATGTTTTATTCAACCATAATGCTAAGAATATTATAATACTGATATTATATATAATGCTAAAAGTAGAAGCAAGCTACTTCTAGTGTATACCTGCCTCGTGACTTCATGGAAGTCACTGGTGTTTCCTGTTATTTTTTAATTAACCGACCGCATCCCTCCCTATTCCCGGAACTACCCTTCTCTTGTACACATATGTCTCAGCTTTAGTCCCCACTTGTTTCCCAGACACTCGTCCCTAAACCCTCCACCCAGTATGCTGTAACATAACTCTTAATATTTGTATATACCAGTGTTTTGCTTGTACTTCATAATAAAGCTTTTCTTTCGTTACTTTTAAAAGACTCTCCTCTACAAATATTATTTAACTGGTACCCCGAACAGGCACCTGGCAGTATACGCAGTAAATTCACGGTAGTCCGCCATCTAGAGATCCCTATTTGGCAACTGACAGTGAGACCACCCCAATAGCGTGAGAAGACCGATGCAAATACCTCTGGAAAGATACCCACAGGACAGGACTTCGCCTATATTGGGTACTGATCTATTTCAATAGCTTTTCACCAGGTAATACCCTAAAGAAATGTGTTATATATCTGAGGAAGTTGAAGGAAGAAAGAAAGCTGGACTTCATTGAAGACATCAGTCACTTGGGACCTGCGAATTTCAAGTCAAAAAAGAAAACGGTTCGTCATCAAGCCGAGAAGATCCGAATAAATCTTCTCTGCATCTGTGAGTAATTCCTGAATTATAAGATTGCTTAGATAACAGGATCTGGGATTGTTTGACTACCACTCCGACGGACAGGCTAAGAAGGATTGAGGAAATATTAACAGAGCCTGGGACTGTTCACTTTAAGGTGCGTTCCAACGCTTTATGCTGGTTATACAGAAACAATACATTTAATATAGACCACACTTCGTTAACAGCAATAAAAAAGACTTTAAAGTATAATTTTTGCATACAGTGTAATTTTATATATTTTATTGTCATGATAAGAACAGGTATAAGAGATATTTTAGATAGAAACAGACAAATTAACGAATCAAAAATGGCTCTTAGCGACTATCATATAAATAGAGAACACAGTAGACACCTTCCGAACTATACTGGTAATCCGACTAATTTAATAACATCCATTAGACCACTATTCGACAGTATGTAACGAAACAATCACTAACAGAATACATAATGAACAAAGACTCGTACAAATAGCTCTTTCTAGGCTCACTGGTGACGCGCAACAATTATGCATATATGAAGACTTCCTATCAATAAACGACTTAATATTACATCACGTAAATCACTTTAAGGACAGTCGGACTACATCACACCTACAATATGAAATCTCTCTGATTCATATGTACAGAAACGAACACCCAATTGACTTTATTAACAGAATTATCCCACATCAAATTTTAATTCATAACCGTATAATAATTGACACCTCTATCTGTAATAATGAACAATAAATATTATAACAAAATATATTAATTGTCAACCATGTTCTCAAAAATTTACCATCAAGACTTAAGGACGCACTCAGCCATCTTATTATTAACGACTGGTACAAATGAAAACGTTTTTGCATAATAAATGTAGGATTATAATGGAAGACATGTATCCTCAAGGAAACACAAACATCAGTCAACAAGAATACCGACCTAGACAAAACTTCAGACAAAACAATTATAGGATAAATGACTATAATGGGCAACAACCCCGACAGTACCAAATCTTCAACAAAACAATGACTTTCAACGCCGCAATAATTACCAAAATAAGTATAGGCATAATTTCCAACAATGCAATGACTTTGAACGTATCAATAACTATCAGCAACGTTATGAACCCCGTCAGAACTTTAGAAATAATGAACAACGACTTCATTTTCAAAGACCTCAACAAACATCCTTCAATCCACATTCACAAAACACCGTGTCAATGCGAACTGTTCGAAGTAACGAAGTGCATCACTTAGAAGACGAACCTCGCCCACTAGAACAAGAGAACGATACATTGAAACCGAGAGTTAAAGACTTGGAGGAAAAACTTGAACATTTTTTAGGACCAAGCGAACCACAACCTGTCCCCCAACATCAACTAAAACTAGTGAAGGAAACTCCATTATTTAATGACTTACTCGGAGACAATTGTTTAATAGACACAGAATCAGAAATTAACAACATACACCCATGTTCCGTACCCGTAGGAACTGAAATTAATTCGGAAGATTTATAGTGGTAACACCAGCTGGTAGCGAAAAAGGCAATGGCTCAGTCATTCTAAATTTGGCACCAAGACTGGGTTTGACCCGTTATCTAACAGTTAAGCTTAAAACCTACAACTTTAGTGACAAATACGAAATATTATTAGAAATGAAAACAATGCAAACCCTAGAAACATAAATTAAATTGGGAAAGAATAATGAAATAAATAGACGTAATAAGTAATAATGGTCAGATAATATATAATCAATTATATTTAATAAATAATAAAAAAGAACTAGAAACTCTTGCAAGACATGAACATATTTACTAAAGATAATAAAATAAAATCATCACTAGACGATATGGAAACAGGAGAAGACATAGACAGATTAATAGAAGCAACACCTGATGACTCAGAAGAATACAACCAAACTTTACAAGAAGCCAGACCCAGAAGCCTTAGAAGACGAAATTAGTGTAGTAGCTACACAGCATTTCAAAGATTCTACTAACGAACAAATTTTTATAGCCCCTGACGACAAAGCAATAAATGTTAAAAAACACCAAATCATAATGTAGCGACCACTAACTACATAAGATAAATCACCCTATTCTCTATTGTATATATATTGTAAATTAATCTAAACAAATGTAAATAACATTACCAAACCATAAATCATTGTAAACAATAAAGATGCAGCTGCGAGCCAATTAGTACTAGTAGCAGGTACTAAGCGACCCAAACCACCGAGAGGCACGGAGACCCTTGCCCGAGGGTCAGGTATCAGGGACGCTAAGGCCACCAACTGTCAGAGGACAAAGGCCACCACAATACTTAACTGGCTTTGGGTACAATAAAACCAAAGCTGATTGGCTACTGACAAAGCCAGCTGGGTATTTAAGACCGGAGGTTGTAGCCTGTAATTCATTCTCCTGACGCCTGGCTGACTGATGGCTTGAGGCTGTACTGATGTTCAAAACTTGGCTTCCTCATTTATGGAAACCTCTGCATCTCTCTCTCTCCTCACCTCGCTACGTTTTAGTCCGGCGTTGACCCCGCACCTTCCTAGTGGGAAACTGCCTTCGTCTCGCTAAATCTAGCACCTCCTTGGGAGAGACCCCTAGTGGACAACGGTTGTCGTGCCCCTGCAAACTTACCAAGCAGTGTTCCCTACGGCGATTCAGTCTGCCTCTCTCCAGTTCACACTCGCCTTTGGATTTCGCCCACCCTCAGATGCCGAGTGTGAATTCGTGGTCATTCCAAGACCACACAAACTACCTACACTACCTACCCTATACCTCTTCTCCTGAACATAGTGCATTGTCGGGGCACATACCTATCAAATATGGAGTCAGATATTAAGACCGTTATGAAACGATTGTCCAAGTTATAAACTTAATCAACCCTCACTTCGTCACCAGGGCTAGGGTAACTAGGCACCCCCCTCGTGACGACCCGACATTAATAACCAAAGGACATTTTTAGGAGGTAAACAGTGTTTGCTTGTACTTCATAATAAAGCTTTTATATATTTTCTTTCCAAAGACTCCTCTACAAAGATTATTTAACCATTAGTTTGAGGGGCCTGTCTTAAAATAACCAGGACAGGCAAATAGGCACTGAACCTATTTGAAAGTAGAGGAGGCCTTTCGTGCTAGGCAATTATGTTTCATATTATAGCAAACAATGTGAAGATCACATATCTATGAATCTATTGCATAAGTTGTGTTAAATCAACTTTAAGGAAAAGTCTCCTATTCGGTAGTAAATCAGGAACCCTGAGGATTATGTTTTGACGTTAAGCCCTCAAAGTGGCTTTAAAATCAACTTTCGTAGAATTAAACTTCTGGCCAACTCTAGTAAATCGCTTGAAACCCGTCAGTAATATTTTAGGGAGAGTCCTCTACTTCAATAAGTCTAACAGCCGATGATTGTTTATATTCATAATTTATTGTTGATACTATTGTAGTTTAAGTAGTGGAATAGTTAGTACTATCGTTAGAAAGAAGCAAGAAAAATTGTTTCTACCTAAAAACAAAAAGTTTTCGGTGATTAATGGTAAGATCATGCTGGGTCGTGCCCTCCGAAAATATTCTTAAGAGGTTAACAAATTTTTACCGCTTAAATAGTAGCACCAGATTCTTTATCAGACATTTATATTAGATAGGTCGGAGTCCTGTACATTTCCGGAATCCTACTAAATCGATTGACAACAAAGTAATTTTATAATTTCAGATCATTACTCAATGCAGCTAAGATCAGAACTCAACCTACTAGTTCCTCTTCACAAACACCTTGTGATTTTCGTTTCATATACGAGTTGTTTGTTCAAGTGTACGGAACTGTCATGAACATGGAACTCCATCTGAGTTTCTTCAATACTTATTAAATCATTGTTATGAATTTAGTTAGAATTTTTAGCTTATGTGCTAGTCCTAGTTGCGGTTTTGATTTGTCTCGGCACAAAATGTCTCAATGACAACAGTAAATGTTTTACTTAGGCAGACTATTAATGATGTGGGGGTATATATTTATATATACTCGTATAATTCTATAGAGAAGCAAGAGTCTTGAAGTATTTTGATAAATAACACTATGTAGCCGACACAGTGCAGCCCCCTTCAGGGGCGGGCCCAGGTATGACCTGGCCGACTACAAACCAATGCCTAGTACCCCTAGGCTCCACCATAGGTAGACTCTCACTACCTTCCCGAACCCACCCGCCTCCTTTAGGCATCCCACACCCCATATCCTTCTCATACATCCTTCAAATGGGACTCCCCTTAGTGAAAGGCACCCATCGATCCAAAATAATTTTCCACATCCTATTTTTCATAAGTTTGAGAGCTATGGGGAAAAAAAAAACCCCCGTATGTAGTTTGTTTGTTTTTTATAACCGTGGAATAACTCTTACACGTAGGTAAAAAATTCTCTTAATGTATATATGAGTGAATAACCCGTTGGGATATCGGCTATGATTCGTGGTATTTTTCATGGAATGTATTTATCGACGAACTGCTCACAAAGATGCACGTGCATGCACCAATTGATAAAGTTGTATAGCTGTATAATAAAGATGTATAGCTGTATAATAAAGATGTATAGCTGTATAATAAAGATGTATAGTTATATAATAAAGATGTATAGTTGTATAATAAAGATGTATAGTTATATAATAAAGATGTATAGCTGTATAATAAAGATGTATAGCTGTATAATAAAGATGTATAGCTGTATAATAAAGATCTATAGCTGTATAATAAAGATGTATAGCTGTATAATAAAGATGTATAGCTGTATAATAAAGATCTATAGCTGTATAATAAAGATGTATAGCTGTATAATAAAGATCTATAGCTGTATAATAAAGATGTATAGCTGTATAATAAAGATCTATAGCTGTATAATAAAGATCTATAGACGGCAAAAAGCCCGTCCTTTCGTGCTGTATTCCACTTCCACAAATCTGCTCCTTTGACCGTTCTTTTCTTGTCCGTGCCACAAACCTGTGGAACTCTGTCCACATCGAATTTCGCCATTCATACACCCACCTAATCATTAAAACTATACTCTGTAGGTTCCTTACCTCCATCCAATCTCAAAATCAATAATTCTTCATTATTATTAAGTATATTTATTTTTCATTTCTTATTTTAATACAACCCACTTTTTCCCTTTGAAATAATTCCTATATTTTCTTTATTTTTTCCCCCTCTACTCATTTATGTTTTTTCTTTCAATCATTTGCTGGTGGTTCTTTGTAGTCATCTGGTATATACAGGCATTTTATTATATGTTTTCTTTTTTTTTTTGTTAATATTAGAGGAAGATGTTCCAGAATAAAGAGGGTTTTTTTTTGTTAAATTTCGTACCAAATAACAATATCTTCCTCTCCTCTTGCCTCATTCATTCATAGCGTTACTCAGTCTGTTAATGATATCATTTCATTATGTATTAGCCATGTAACGGTTTAAAGTAAAAGTTTTAAACAAGACTTCTTTCAGCTTTGATCATATCATATGACGTTTTGACATACTATGTTTATCTGCATCCTTTCCTGATAAATAGAAAAGAAATCATAATATGTCATTAGACAATAAATAATATGTCCAAACATCAGTTGATATGATCAAAGCAGTAACAAGTCTTGTTTAATTTTTTATTTTAAACCATTACACATATAGGCATAATGATCCACTCATTACGAACTCCCAGTTACACCTCTCATTTTGGTTCATTCACATATAACTTCTGCAACCTATATTATGTTTATATACATTGTAAAAAAAAATACAAAGTAATAATTACAAAATAAAATAATGAGACTTGTGATGGCCGGTTTATTTTCTGACCAACACACAGGAAAGGAATATTAGTGCGTCAATTCATGACTGCGATGCATTCTGCCCTCTACAGCACAGCCCTGGGACAGATAAAACACGGACACAAGGACCAGGCCAGCAGGTAATTAGCATAGAATGCGGCCAATGGTGACTGTGCAATTCAAAACATAGCAGTGGAGATTGTGTGTGGATTCGTGGTCTGTGGAGCTGTCAGCTGCTGGCCTAAAAACAGAATAAAGAAGAAAAAGATGTGTAATAAGGAGATGATTAGATAGGAGGGGATGACCATTGCCTTATTCGGCTGCATCACAGGAGAGCTATCCCCTATAACTCTGCGATGGAGGGTCACCTTTCGGGAGCAGACTCTCTGCTTCTGATGTTAATCACATCATAAATTGTACGCTCACCCTTACATTACTGTTACCTTACCTCATTTCTTTAGGGGAGACTTTCCAGTTCGTTAGAAATTTTCTTTTTAACAGCAAGGTTTTCCCGAGCCAAATTCATTCAAATAAAATGGAAACCACCTTAGCGTTTGTGAAATGACCAGATAGTGATTCAATCAAAATCAGCAAAATAACGTAAGCATCATCATCTTCAATCACATGCCTCATATAACGGACTCTCCGTCGTCGAGTAAGTATTAAGTTCCACGATGTCCGTTTAGTGGTTAATCTTACAACTTTATTACGATAAAAGTAAAATCTGCCTCATTGGGCAATACGTAATTGTGATAAATATTTTCATTCGTACCATATTTTCAATTTTCATTCATACAGTATTTACAAACAGCCCAGCGTTCTTTTTTTCTTTCTAAACCACTCGAATTTAATACAATATGTGAAAAATGAACAAAATAAATGAACAAGAACTGACAGTTCTCTCCTCATTCTACTATGCACAGATGCGTTCCAGCCGCGACAGCGTCCTGCCATCATTGGGGGAACGGAGCGGGGGTTAAACACCGGGTTTGTCAGGTATTGAAGGGAGTCAAAAAATTTGATATGTCTACGTTGTATGAATTCATCCACCGTAGGCAGCCCAAAGATCTCGTGAAGCTCACTGTTGCTCCGCTGCTCGAATGAAGTGCCTCTTACCACTGGCCTGGAAAGTGAGAACTGTCATTAAGAATACGGGATAATTGTTAGGCGAGCGAATATAGAAGCCATTATGGAATAATTAAAATCTGTGAGGAAATCGCAAACATAGAACTCGAAATACCTTCACTAACAGCTGTCTGAGGCAAAGTCTTTCATGACACCCGTTTGAACATAACCCACTTTTTAGCTTCCTAGTTGCCTAGTACAAATGGAAAGGGTATATCCTCGAACTAGGTATAAGGAACTGTCTGGGTGTCAACTTTGATTAATATATCAGAAAAAAAATGTTGGGCGTCAGGAATATTAAATAAACCTGTGCTGGCGGCCTAGTCGGCGGGCAGCTTAATCCGTATTAGTTTATTGATCTGACACAATAATATCTTTGAAGGTGAGCCCCGACTTCTATCTATCAGACGAAGATGTACAGGCTAGGTATTTACTGGTAGTTTTACGTGATCTTGGATTGTCTACGAGCTCACACTTGGTACCTGAGGGTAGACAAACCTATACGGATCCCAAAGGCGAGTGTGAACCGGAGGGAGTCAGACTGGATCGCTGGGGGAGATGCTACTAGGTACATTTTGTAGGGCCCCAGAGACCTACGTCCGCATGGAAGAGATACCTTTCAAGGATGTGCTGGTTTTAGCAAGACGAAGCCAGAGAACCCCACTAGGAAGGTGTGGAGTCTGACAACGCCGGACTAAAGATGGCAAGATTAAGGATATAGGAGGGTAGAGTTAAATAAATAAGAAAGCCATGGTTCGACCATGGAGTAACAATCACCAGTGCAGAGAGGGACAAAGCAGTGTTCTTTACATCTTACTTCTTTACAACTCGATTAATAGGATTTTTCTAATATCACTGAACATTAATCTCACTTTAGAATTAAATTTTATAACAGTATAATATAAGTATTCTCCATCAAATTTTCTACTTTTGACCCGCTAGATTGTTAATAGACAGTCAAAGTTTCGGCTGGAGCTGTCCCATATTTTCCCCACCTGCTTTATCTCTTTCAGCTTGCCTGGTAATCTTTCGTCCCACACCTGCTGCCATCTGCTATGAGTTCGTTAGTTTAAGGAATGTACCAAAATTAGCTTTGATTCGGGGCCGATTGGACTCAAAGGTATTGACTATAATTTTTAACAATTAATTTTTAATTTATGATATAATAAAAATATAAAACAATTTTTAATAATTATTGACAAACAATAATTTACCTAAAACCAGTATATTTTCTTGCTAATATTGAGTACAAGTATCGACGATTCAGTGGTATCGAATCATAGCTACGCTCTGTCTACATTATTTTGGAATAGAGATGACAAATAAATCTGTAAAAAAAATATATATATTACTATTAAGTTTATTTCTGAGAATGTGTATCCAATAAATGTCCCTTTGTCACTCTAATATAAGCGAAGACGTCTGGTAAACGTCGTTGACAGATATTATAATATTTATGTGACTAATGCAAGCTAGAGATTTATATAGGACCACTACGTTCCCTGCCGGCTGTCTGACATATCTGTTAGTGTAAAACCGCATATTTATCTAAACATACGTAGATAGTTATACTAAGTTACATAAATATAAGATTATTCTCTTATAACTTACCTCATATTTTAGTCATTAGATAAGTTCTTATAAGACGGCTTGAGCAAGCATACGAGCTCAAGATAAAATTACAATTTTTTCCTAAACCAAATCATGATGTGTGGGCCCTACCCCCTTTCGGTTTTATAACACGAAATTGAGGGGGGAGTTTTTGAAAAAAATCTATTATAAGTTTGGTTGCCATGAGTTATATATAATATTATTTACCGTCAAAAGGATAAGTGGCTGCACATTTTTGAGCACAGGTGCTGTATTTGGGTAGTCCTACTCATTTTTAAAATTATTTAAAAATAAAAAGTTTTTCTCTTCTTACATCTACCATCTATCCATGTAATTATTTTTCTATTCTCATTTCTAAAAGTCAATATAAATCTATATCGGATAGAATAGAAATTTTTTTTTTCCCTAAGCTTTCTAGTTAGAAATTCAGGATGAGGGAAAAATATAGAATATTTAGGTTAATTGGATCCTTATACTAGGAGCACCTGCTTGAAGATGGTTTGAGAGGATTAAGGGGTGTGGGGAGCCTCGGTGGAGGTTGGTTGTTTCGGTACAGTGGTGAGAGTCCACTGGTGGCTGGGCCTAGAGTCTCTCTAGGCATGTAGTGTATTCTTATTTAGTTCTTATTGTAGGTGCCCCTTAGAGGCTGGTTGATGGCGGGCCTAGTGCCGTGATGTCCACCATTTACTCTGCTTTACTCGATCTTGTGTGTTGCCATCGTGCCGGTAGCGGTGGTGGTGTCATGTCTTTGAATAGAGGGTTTAGTTTGTTGCGTGTTTCTCCAATCATGCCCTGTGCGTCTGTGGCTCTTGCACTCCTGATCAGACATCAGTATTCGGTGATGTGGCTGATGGAGGAGAGTGGGAGACATCCCAAGACTCTGCTTCCTCTTTCGTATGCGAGGTAACTGACAACAGTGCGGATTTGGGAGCTCTCTGGGCTCTTTGTGAATATTGTATGAATGAGATTATTAATTACAATTACTTATTGTACAATAAGGCAAATTGTAATTTTATCGCAATAAAGTGAGGTCAAAGTCAGTTTATGTAAATTATGTTTGACGTTATGCAAATAGCCTTTAAGTGATCCAACTTGAATGATTGTGATGTAATCAGTTCGTAGTTTGGAAGTGGGCTGCTCCCGGTAGAGTGATATTTAACCGTGTTTATCAAAATCTTTGATAACCTGACATATGACAATATTACGTTGTCGGATTACCTAAAACGCCGAGTTAATCAATTTTAAGACGAATCAGCGAGATTAACGTGACTGTTTCTGGGTCACTGTATAATACTGAATAGCACATTAGTACAGGAACTGTCCTCTCATGACTTACCTCATAATATTCCGCTATGGCTTAGGGTAAGCTGGAATAGGGGCTGTTGGGATAAACAGGCAATCCTGAATAAAATTGTGGGGAGGTATCACTGAAAGTCCATCACCCTCATGCCTCTTTATATGATATTCATATTCGTCAAGATGTCATTTCACAGTTTTGAATGAATTATTAAAGAAAAAAAATCTCGAGATATATTATTCTGTAAAATTTAATTTCCAACCATTCAAGCTTGAGTCAGGAAATAAGTCTATTGTTAATGGTTTTTTGGGGAATAGTTTAAAAACTGCTCTGGTTAAAATAAGTAACAATCTTGTGGTACATCTATTTTCCAATGTGCCACATACCCAGTACGATCATTTTCCAGGTGTATCAAACATACTGTTTAGCCTTTATAGTTAAAATAATATCGAATACCTTTCTGGCTGAGAGAATCGCTCAAATAATTTAATTAATTAGACTCATGTTGCTCAGAGCGTGTTTTCTATACAGCGTATTTTTTTTTTTCGCAGAAAAACACGACTGCAAGAGCTTTATATTTTTTTTTTTGGCCGGGTAAAATCCAGATCATATTTCTCGGGAAAACAAAAAATCCGGTGCTTTACCGAGCACTGATATTTAGAAAAATATATCTGCAAGAGTGAAGAAAAATGAACTGAATATCTCGTTGTAACTCACTCAAAAACGGGTGACATTCGAAGAACCAAATGGACAACACTTATTCTTTTTAACGATTGCCTGAAGCTTAGGATTTCCGAAATGTGCTAAAATTTCGTAAAGTAAAATGTACTTTACTTTAATAAAGCCAAACTTCATCTTCCAGTTCTAACTCCCCGTTAATGCTATTAACGGAGTATTCTCTCTGTTTAAATTTTCTCTCCCTCTGTCTTCGGAGACAGCTTCTCAATATTAAATAATATAGGAAATTTTTCATTAAACAAATGACTACTCTATTGAATTGAATTTAAAGCCGTTTAAGTCCCCTCCGGGGTGAAGTCTTTCCTTTCCGAGCGAGGGACAAAAGTCTTAAGTCGTTCCCCATCCGCACATTTGTTTAATTCTGTTTCTCTTTAGCAGTTCCTTTTGAATTAACTTCTAAGCATCTGTCTGCAAAGAAAAGTGTCAATTATGATAGCGTCAAATGCTTAAAACCAGAGGCTGACAAAAAGTTACTACAAAAACATAAATGAAATGCTTACTTCGACGTACAGATTTTATCAAGTCAAAAAACGCTTTGAAACAAATGTTTTGTTTGTAATGTCAACTATGTCACTGTGTGAATGTCATATCCTTAACTCCGATTCAAAACAAAGCTACCCTCATATAACACGTACGAAGTATACATTTTGGACACTTAAACCACTAATGTACATATAACACGTACGAAGTATACATTTTGGGCACTTAAACCACTAATGTACATATAACAAAGAACAAATTGTACTTTTCGAAATATACAAAAACAAGTAAGCAAAACGCAAAGAACTATTATCGAGGGGTACTAAGAGCACTCCACCCGAGTTTTTTTAAATACTTCAAAATACACTAGGCAGTATTTATTATTTAAAATATTTTTTTTTTAAATTTATTTAAAGTAGTTATTGATTCACAGCAATCAGTACTGCAACTAGTGAATGTGTTGTAAATTTGGCAAAATGACATTGACATCCAGCAAAAACTCCACCATAATCTAGGTATATAGATGACCTTATTTTTCAAGCAGAACAAAAATAAAATAAAATAGGGTTTAAACCCCAAATACCATAAGACAAACAAACGTAATCAATAGAATCCATATTGTTGACAATTTAAAAAGCAAACAGTTTTATATGTACTTGGGTACTTGGTTTGGATTTTTTTTTTTTTGGGGCACAAATATTTCGATCCAGTAACCATTTGAAACTGTAGATATATATCTAAAGTGTAACTTTATTTAACCCAACTGGTGTAAAATGATGATACTTATTGATTAAAGTAGACAAAAATGGTACCCCGAGTGTGTCATTATTTGGTCTCTTTGGCCCATAATAATTATATTTATTAAGCAGTGGCAGGATAATATATGTTTCTTTCATATACAAAATGTTCTTTATACACAGTCAATAAATAGAGAAATGTGATTATCCTGGTAGATAATCCGTATGAACTTCAACATCAGCTAACAAAAACCTTTCTCTGTTAGCATCAATGCACAGCTTTGGAATTGTATAACCTGTGGCTAACTTTTAAGAGATTCGAAGAAAAAGAGAAGCTTTTATAACTTTTCAAAGATAAATCCATATAACATAAAGATTAGGCAAAGACTACTATTCGACCGCTTGAAAAGATAATAAAAACTTTTTTTCTGTTTATAAAAGCGAAAGAAAGAATTGTAGGTAGCAAGTAGCTTTAGAAACTGTCAGACCATTTATCCGAACTGAAGCGCCAATACGGGTTCTGGTATTGAGGAGTGGTTTCCTCTTTAGCCGTATTTATTTCTTCCTCTTTCCATTTAGGCATTCACGTTTTTTTAAGCCATATCGGGAGGTTTTAGCATATTTTTTTATTAGGGTGTGTTTAAACGACTGATTGGTTAACCCATCATGCCGCGAGTCCCCCTAATATTCCCAGGCAAGGGGGAATCACTTTTCGATCGGAGCCTGTCTTATACTCTATTCCTATTTCTTAATTTTTGAAATATCTTCGAATTCATTTTCGCACTATAGCCTAGCGATTCTATCAAAATGTCAACGAAATCAGAAATATTAATTTGACATAAGCCGAAACCACTACTCTAAACAGACAACCTTAGAGAATGACTGAAACACTGAAATACGCACGATCTAGTGTGAATTGGTGAATTATCGGATTCAATACGATAAGTGGTAAATTGTTTAGGTGTAAAAATAACTAAAAATACGAACACTAAGTTATTTATTTCTGTTGTGGACCTTTTTTTCATTATAACAGTTTTATAAACATCACAATTGTTTGATGGGTTAATTTGAACAAATCAAAATTTTTATAGTAATAAAATTACTCCCACTATCACGTCTTTATAGCAGATCTCTAGGTCACTGCCGCTTTAGTCTCCGAGGGGGATTATAGGGAGGTGTGACGCAGTGTAATGACTGTGCTAGGGGATTAGGGTAGTAGATTAGGTTCCGATGAAATTTTATGAAATTGGAAGGGATGAGTTCAAGAATGTAGGATATATTAAGATCCTTATGAAGGGATTTGTTGCTGACGTGATAAGGAACAATGGCCATTGTTTTAAGGACTTTTGATTGAAAGGATTTGAGTGTTTGATGTTCAACTTTTTTGCTGTCCCCCTTAGCTCTATTCCGTATGTCCAGATTGGCTTTAGTATAACTTTGGTTAATTTCAAGAAATTAAAAATTCTTCTGAATATTTCTTGGAAAATCTTGAAAGTTATTTTTTAACGTAGGTTCAGAACGTTATTTAGTCTACTGTATCTGGTAAAGTCTTTCGAGATCAACCTTTTTCTTACGACGATGTGAATGAATTGACTTATATCACCAAAGCAAAAGGCCCCTTCCCAGACATGAGGTAGCTCTGCTTGTACACATTCATGTACAAGGTATGTATTACATTCATCTTCCTCCTTTGACCGATCGTTCTTTGTCCGATCCTATGACTGCACTACTTCTATTCATTCTAACATTACCCATTCCTCTTTCCTTTCAACATTCAAATCCTGTCCTTTACATTTCCTTCTCTCCTCTCGAACGTACCCAGGTGATGGTCTTCAAAGTTTCTTTGGTTTATAATTTATCTTGCAATAATGACATGGCGTATATGTTTTCTTTTTTTCCCCCGTCACTAAAATCTATACATTTTGAAATAACGATAAAATCCGTGTACCTTGAGACCTTGATCAGTATGTATTAAGGAGAGCACATTACTCACAATGAACTGATATTTTTTTTTCTTCATATCCCCATGATTTATTTACAGTAGGTCACTTTATCTCCTGTAGCTTGGCTATATTTTATACTATTTTCAATAATTTTACATTGCAATTTGTGATTGCTACAAAAGTATAATGTACCTTACACATTGATAGTCTACACATGTTTAGAAGTAATGGGGCTCACCTTATGAATCATATACTTAAAAACTAACTCACATCTAACTACAAATTTTCCCTGACAGTCTGTTGCCATCAATATGGGAATGGTGGTGGGGACATAGTGTTAAACACCCTTCATTGTCTAAACATGAGTAAAAGTGAACTGTTTTAAAATCAAAATGTTTTTCAATTATAGGGAATGTGTATTCGTACATTCACTTTTATTTTTGAATTATTACTGTTGCTAATTATATGAGACATTGATGCAAATAAGCACATTTAGCTGCGATTATGATGTAATTACATAAGGAATAAACTCAATGATGTAAACAGCCCAAAGCCTGAAACATTTACATTTTCAGCTACATTTCTGTATGTTCAAATTTTATTTTTGTTAGTCCCCTGTTCATCCCAGATAAAATAACAATGTATGTAAAATTAAATGAACACCATTTTTTACAGCAATTATCATATGGAACAAACTGCCATATGATTAGCCGAATTAAAACTCTACTCCCCCTATCTTCCCCTGAAGTGCATAGTGCACTGTCGGACATAGTGCACCTTCTAAAATGTTATGGAGTCAGATCTTGCTGACGAAATAAAATTCATTATTATTTCTTAAACCACAACTAAGCTACACAGAAGGTTATAAAGCTACAACAACATTCGATCGGTGTTGCTCTAACCCCAATTTCAAATATTCCTTCCAACAAGGGATGAAAGGAAAAGTCAGTCATTGATGTCCATCCATGCATTCCGTTTATTTAAGGCACATGCGCTATCGCCAGCTAACACTGCCATCTTCAAGTGATGATTGCAATGTTTTTGAATAAAAAACTTGTAGAGGTACGTTCTTTCATTACTGGAGTTAAAACAGTGTAAATTAGCAGCAAAAAGATTCTATGTTTGGAAATAACCTTCAAGTAAAGTGGGCATTTCCATGGTAATTCATGTTCCTCGATAGAAAGACCTGAGACAAATTCGAATAAGCATCTTCCTCAAATAAAAAGTCAGTTTTTTCCACTCTGTTTGATGTTTTTCTCCTTTTTATCCCCCCCCCCCCTAGCTATTCAGCAATAATATTACAGGGGGTTAATTCACCCTAAGTTATTGCTGGTCACTAGGGGGTTTACTTTTTGCTGTAGGAAGCCAACTCCTCACCTGCCATTGTACCTTGCCAGGCAGAACAAAGAGGCTAATTGGGCACAGCTCAATGGCTGCTCAAGGAGGTTTTGTTCCCGTCAACAGGAGCTCTGTTTCTTTCTCCATCGATAAGTAAACAGTAGGAAGAATAATTTATTTGGAATTTCCGATTCTATCTAATAAAAAAAACTGCAGAGCTGAAAGTTCAAAATAGCTTCCATTGATCCAGATTTGCGGTGTGTTTGTTCTTCGACCGATTCCGGCACTTGTTCCTGAGACCCTATTTTCAAACATGTACTGGAGCTCTTCCACGGAGCTCTATATATCTATCATAGTAGCTGGAAGAAGTTTAGAAGACTGTTGACATTAAGAAGACATACTAAACTACTTCATGGTATGCACTGCTTCCTTAAGTTCTAATGAAAAAGGGCCAACTATGCGAAAAAAAAGCAAACATGTAAAAAATTCGATCTGGTAACCATTCGCTAATTGTTTCCTTACTGGTTTTTAAGCACTCGTAAGTTATGGCTCTGGAGCCCTGGTTGAAGACACGTCAAACACTTTAACTGGCAAATAAATTCAATCATATTCTAAAAAATGTATTGTTGAGAGCCAACGATATAAATCGCGCAATTTTTTGGTATTTTTGGTAGTCTTTAGTGTTTATATTATAGAATAAAACAACTGTAGCGACCGCTAACTATATATGTAAATTACCCTACACTCTGGTTCATAATGTATTATAATAGAAATGCAAATCTATGTAACTTCTGGTAATAAATCATAGAGGGATCGGCAGAGATAAAAACAAGTAACAGAGGATCGAGGGTACGGCAATAAACCTAAGAGAATTAGCCACCTGACTGCCATATAACCTAGGGCAAGGACACTTACCCCTATTAGAATAGACCTTCAGTCACTTCTAGCAGCCATAAAAAACACACCCTTTTACCCCAACGGTCATAAAACTAAAAGGAAATGGCTACCTGTGTATCGTAAAACATACCCCTGGCAGACAGACTCCGCCTTCCACGAGGGAGGGGGTTACCTTATTTATATCAGTAAATTTCGCCCTGAGAAGACACACTCTGTTTCCTAGTCTCCTGAGCTGCACTTCTTGTCACTTTGCACCAGGGCCACTTGGCCCTGGTAGGCTCACTCTTCACTCTTCTCCAGTCTCTGCATCTCGAAAGTCGTGATCCTCCCGGGCCCCGGGAGTAAGTCTACTCAGCTACCGCTAATCCACTCTCGCTAAGCCACACCTCTACGACGGCACCTTGCCTCACAGCCTCTAGCAGACCTCTGACGACTTGTACCTATTACGCTGCCGATCTCTCGCCGGAACTCTGAAAACTGGTCTTATTCTTTATGAACCTCTGAACCTCATCCTGAACACAGTGTCTTGTCGGGACACATTCCTATCAATAAATGGAGTCAGATATTAACGCCTACATGGAACATGGTCCATGTTATTAACTACAACAATCCGATAATTGTTGACCTCCGACAATTGTTCACCTTTTCCGACAATTGTTCACCTCCGACAATTGTTCAACCGTACCCGACATCTGGTGACCCTCGACGTGCACAAGAAGCTTTCCTGGCAACAACTTTCCCAGCTTTATTCATTTTGTAGGACTAGTCCGTCATGAAACTGATGGTAACTAGAGTACTTTCCTAGTCCATTGAAACAATCGGTTATAAATATAAAGCTACTGAGAGTAAGAAGTTGGTTTATTTCATATTCAATGTCTGTCGTTTGAATCGAATTCAATTGTAATCAACTTATTTACTAAGAAAAAAATCACGGCACAGGCACAAAAAATTAAGGCATTTGTGTATTTGCAAAGTAAGACTTATTTGTTCAAACAGAGCACAGCTTTACGGGGCAGTCAAATAATCTAACCTACTACTTAGACATATCGTTGATTCAGCTCAATATGTCAGATACGGCTTTACACGTGGAGTTATGAATTCTACACGTGCGTAGTTAACTAAGACTACTGCAGATTCTGTGCAGAAAATTCCTTTGACAATTAAACACGGATCCTCGCATGTTTTGACTAACAAAACAAGACTTAAAAGACACGACGCGATGTCCCAGGAGGAACTGAAGAACCATCATATTTCAACCTTGATATATGGACGCCTTGGTCGATGTCGTTTGTCCTACTTCAGGTTGTATGGTGTATAACCAAATAATACAATGAAAATAAAATATTAGGAAGTTAAACATTGGTGCAACGGCCTTTAGAAGTCCCCGCTTGACAGGAATTAAGCGCGCCCGCATGGCCTTTAGATGTTTGTTTAGTGGCTATCGTGTATGAAATCACTGGCAGAAAATGTTCTGTTATGTTTTTAATTAAAACAGGAAGATATGCCCTTCCATATAAATATATTTAATTCATACACATCTTGGGTATATATGTATATTTCTTATTATTATTAATATGAATATATAAAGTATATATATATATAATATTTTGTTATTAATTAAAATAATAATATAAAAAAGTCCAAAAATCATATGGTTTTTAAAAGAGGTTAAGTAAAGTGAAAAATTATTAAATACAAGCAATACATCTTATTTGTTTTAATACATAGAGCGAAGTAGAATGTTGATAAAAATTCAGATGTATAAGTGAATTGAAAAGCTTAAAATAACATTTGTTTTGTACTAAAATATATATATATGGGGGAAACAAAGTAGTGCTAAGTATCGTTTAAAACTTTATTTATTAAAATAAATAAACTTTTATTTTTTACTCCTTGGTAATGTCATACTCTGTTGCACATTAATAATTTCAAATAGAAATGTTAGCCTTCAAGCCGAATTGTTGTTTTTACATAATACGTATATTATAAATAAAATTTAATATTACCACAGGTTTAACGATCGAAGTGTGAGAGAATTTATTTAAGTCACATAAAAAGTCGAATCAACTTGTTCCAATAATATTAGCTGATATTTTCGATATGTACATAATCTTTAAGATACAAATGGTTTATTTATGTTAATAATTTTTTAACATTGATTAAGAGATATAGTTTAGTTGAATTTTATTCACTGGTATTCATGTTTCAAATGTTACCCTTTGAAAATTTCATTAAATAAGTAAATATTGACAGAATTTTGTTAGTATAACGTAGAAAAATACAATTTAGTTCATTCAACTGAAAAGTAGAAGAAGCATAGGGCTCAAGTGAAAATCTTCATTTGTCGCTCATTGAGCTAAGCACCTTTAGTTTTCTCAATGTTTTTCTACAACATTTTCACTTTTCATTGTACTCATACAGGTTTCTTTGGGTCCACAAGGTCCTGAGGATTCCAATCAAATGTAGCTTTATATGTTCAAACCCCGGCATGGGGAAGGTAGTGTACAATCGTTGAATAACGTTATGAAACTGAGGACAGATGTCTTTTGATGTAGCGAACCCCATCTGTTTGGGATCAAGTTGGTCCAAAGTACAAGATGGGACAGAAAAGGTATGCACGGGCACAAAGGGCCATAAAAAAAAAAAAGGCCTTTGTTGAGCGTCAAAAATACGGTCCGAGACGAGAAGATAAGACGTTGGGACGAACATTTTCTGGGCAGTCGAACCATCACGGTCTTGCAAGAACAATCGCCTTAAACTTTGTCAACTATGTTAAGATAAGTAATCATCTTAGTCATCTACTATTTGGTGAGATCCGGACCATTTTAATACTTATAAGCCACTTCAAACTCAATATAAAAATATTAAATTTAGCAGTTGTATGTCAGTCAGGTCACGCGCTCATGAAACATTTTAAAGAATCACGACTGCAGGAAATATATATTATGTATAGCGATCTATCTTCATATGTAATCTTCTAGGGTAGCTGTAACTAATTACTAATACAAAATTATAAAATTCATTTTTTGTATCAAAAACCTTGTTTTCCTTCTGTAATTATTTGTTTCTAAGTTAAGTTTCGGACATCGTAGGCAGCCAGCCTAATCCTCTAGTCATCGGGATGTAAACATTCCGAATGTATTTAGAGAGGCTTTAAAAGGATCAATAAAAACAGTCTTGTGACAACTCTCGATCTGTGATTATATTCAACCTCTTTCCTTTTTCTTCACGTTTTTCGTTGACGATCATTAACTTCTACATACATTTGTATTTCAGTTTTTATTGTTTGACATTAGTCTTAATCTTGGTTTATATTCGTTTATATTGAGATTGAAGTTTGCTGTTTTTTCAATGATTACTTGAAAAAAAAAAATACATTTTGTCTATCTGAATCAAACTTTGTATGTCTAAATTCGTGGTCCGGTAAACACTCCCAGCGATACCAGTGACAATCCCCAAAACGTACTACGTATTAGCACACTGCCGCGTAAAAAATATTTTGTAACCCAATTGCTCTGAATCTGCATTAGTTTTAAAAAAAGACTTCATTATTTGAGCTCCGTAAATCCCCTGGTATGATCTCACTGCTCAGAACCTTCAACGACTCAAGCAATAACTTTCCTCACATATATGTATAATTAATTAATTGTATGCTTAGAGCCACCCACTACCCTCTTCTCTGGAAATATTCCATTATTGTCCTCTTTCAGAAACCTGAAAAGTCGTCTAATGATCCCCATCTTATTGCCCAATTAGTCTAATTACAATCCCAATTGTTATTGAAAGAATCCAACTCAAATGCCTCTTGTCCATATTTGAATACAAAATCCTTCCTAGTCATCAATTTGGCTTCCGTTTCAGACACTTCGCTCATTAAGAAGGCCTCTGCGTTGTTGATCATAAATCCTCTGCAATTAAAAGCAAACACAGCTGCACGGGTGCCTTTTTGGGCGTAGCTCAGTCTTTCTACCCAGTATGGCACGGGGGTTTACTTTACAAGCCAAAAATCTCTTCACCACAGGCCCTTTATTTAATCCCTTCAAATCTTGGGTCCGTTGTGATTCAGAATATTCCAGCTATTATCCTATACAAGCAGGAATTCCTCAAGGCAGCGCCGTCGGTCTTATCCTATGGACCCTTTACACTGCTGAACTTCCTGTCAGTTTTACCTCCTTCCTTGCAACTTTTGCTGACGGCACAGCAGTTTTTCATCTAATTCCAATCTGAGGACTGGTGCAACCTCCGTCAAGGATCCTGTTTATCAGTAACCTTAAATTTAATATCGCTTCCGTGCCTAATACTGTTATACCTTAGCTGTCAACTAGACAAAAGGCAGAATTGGAACCCTTACGCAAGACTTGAAACACAAGAATTGAACAGAGGGTTTGGACAGTTAAACAGACTATTTAACAGTAACTGTGACCCCACGCTAGAACACAAACTTCACATATCAAATGTTGTTGGAACCCATTTGGACTTTCGGAATAGAACTAAGGGGGAAAGCCAAACCGTCGAACATCAAACGAATCCAAAACGTGCTCAGTCAACCCACCTGTCGGAAAAGGTCGAACAATTGTCGGAGGTCAACAATTGTCGGGGGGCGTCACTAGGGGAGTGCCTGATCAATCTAGCCCTGGTGACAAGTGCGGATTGTTGTAGTTAATAACATGGACCATGTTCCATGTAGGCGTTAATATCTGACTCCATTTATTGATAGGGGTGTGTCCCGACAAGACACTGTGTTCAGGATGAGGTTCAGAGGTTCATAAAGAATAAGACCAGTTTTCAGAGTTCGGGCGAGAGATCGGCAGCGTAATAGGTACAAGTCGTCAGAGGTCTGCTAGAGGCTGTGAGGCAAAGTGCCGTCGTAGAGGTGTGGTATAGAGAGAGTAGACTAGCGGAAGATTCCCAGGGCCTACCAGGGCCAAGTGGCCCTGGTGTAAAGTGACCAGAAGTGCGGCTGTGGAGACTAAGAGACAGAGTGTTGAGTGAGCCTACCAGGGCCAAGTTACTTGTCTTTATCTCTGCCAATCCCTCTATGATTTATTACCAGAAGTTACAGAGATTTGCATTTCTATTATAATACATTATGAACCAGAGTGTAGGGTAATTTACATATATTTAGCTCTTCGCTACACCACCATTTTCCATTACAAGCCCATCCCTTCACTTAGATCTCCATGTGTGTTAGATCTCCATTGTCTTCGACCTTATACCCTCCAGATTTTCCAAATTCAACAATAATCTATCCCCTCACCCAAATCATTTTGTCAACTCCTCGTCCTCATAGAGTCCTCCTCATCGCCCAAAACGGTCTCTCGATCTTTTGTAAATAGATATGTATGCCATGGCCTCCTGCCACTGGCCATATCCCTGCTCATATGCTAAGCGCCTGTGGCTCTCTTTCCCACCTCTATCTCGCCAGATGGCAAAACAGTTTGAGAGGGAGGCGAGTGGAACTTTAATGCTTTCTTCAGCCCTTCCGTCAGCTTGCTGGGTGAATTGCCTTGGGAGAGGGGGGGAGACTGCTGGGCAGATCTTGTAAGTATATATTATATTGTATGAATTGAAATACAAGGTATGAATGAGTTCTTACATCACAATTAATAATGCTGTAATTTTGAATTGTCTAATTAAGATCTTCTATTCTAAAAATAACCCCAATTTAGGTGAAAACAGCCATTGTTCTCCCCCCTTTTACTACTAACTAGAGCCAGGATTCAGCGGGAAACACGAATGAGATTCAATCGCTCGTTGACGTGTAAATTTTCCCGTAACTAAATATATAATCATATATAATTCATTGGGTCAGTTTTAAGAGTACTCCCTTGGATTTATATATTTTTCTAATAACAATCTTTATTGTGCAATAATTACAATCTGCCATTTATAAGGCAATAATAATACAGATAAATGATCTCATTCATACCATATTTACAGCATCATTCACTCGCTCATTCATACAATAGGACATGATTGGAGAAACTGGACCATTGCCAGAACTCCTACTGTCACGCGTTTATAGTAGGTCACGAGGCCACTGCCGTTTCAGTCTCCGAGGAGAATTATAGGGATGAGTGGCGCAGTGCAATGACTGTGCTACAGTATTAGGGTGGTTGGAAAGGCTACTGTGGAATTTCATAAACTTGGAAGGGATGAATTCTAGAATGTAGGGTATATTAAGATCGTTATGAAGGGTTTTGTGACTGACATAATAAGGGGCATTTACTATTGTTCTTAGGACTTTGGATTGAAAGGATTGGATACGCTTGATGTTCGACTTTTTTGCTGTCCCCCATAGCTCTATTCCGTATGTCCAGATTGGCTTGAGTATAACTTAGTAGATTAGTAGTTTATTTTCTATTGAGAGATGGGATATCCTTTGAAGTAGTCTGTACAGTTGTCCAAAGCGTCTGTTTAGTTCTTGTCTTTTTAGTCTCGTATGTGGGTTCCAGGTCAGTCGTTTGTCAAGATGGAAGCCTAAGTACCGTACTGTTTCGGATACAGGGAGAGGAATAGAATTAAAATAAACTAGTGGACAAGTCTTGCGACAAAGGGTGAAGGTAATGTGGGAGCATTTTGCTTCATTATCTTTGATCCGCCATTGATTGCACCAATACTCGATCTCTTCTAGGTGTTTTTGAAGGTTATGGGATGCTATGTCGGGGTCTGCGTGGGATGACAAGACTGCAGTGTCATCTGCAAATGTGGCCAAGAAGGTACTGGGAGTAGAGGGGACATCAGCGGTCCCTTGGATTAACAAATATGAATGACACTATTTTCAAGTGAATTTTTTTACTTTAATTCCTACCGTTATAAAATCTGATTTTAATTACAAATCGATCCCATCAATTTCATGTCTGTTATCACGCAAAGACAGACAACATATGCTTAAAGTACTGTTTTAATCACTGCGTGCCTGTTTGAAAGTAGGGCCTCCCCCCCCCTCGGGCCCGGGAAATGACAACAGATTATATTATACGTGTGAACCTCATCCCTAGAGGCGGGTGTCTCCCACATAACAGCCTAATCACAACTCACCAATTTGCATTTCCTTTGTCAAAGGGCTAATTGCCTAACTTTACCTCCTCTGCGCATCGATCCTGTTTCGCTATATCAGCGCAAACCTGCAATAATCTTCGGCTATGGACCAGAATGTGGTTACAGCATAGTCAAGTCAAGATTCTCCTGTATGAAATATTTGCTGGGATGGAAATAAAAAAGCTTACTTCAAATATATTCCGGTTATTTTTAAATGTAGTCCAGTGCTGTTGTTTTGTTCTCTCAAAAAGATTAGTGCCGGTGTACTTACAACTACAAACATTGGAGTATCAATTTTAAGTAGAGACCATTATATGCACAATTATTGAAATATTCATTATTTTCTTCGTCATAATTTTTATATTTATAAAAATCCCACCATTGGGCATATGTCGTTCAATATGTAGAACAATAAAGCAACCCCTATTCAAATATGTATCTCTCTATTTATGTCTTTGTATATCTGTTTCAATTCCTGTTTCGTTTTTTTAGAAAACAATAAATTCGGAATAGAGGCACTAGAGTAACAGCTGATTAACGAAGCTTAACATAAATAAAAGGTACTGATGAAGCCAATTATTTTAAGTTCATGAAACGTAAGTTAAAATACTGGGTTCCACAATACAAGGCCAAAACCCAGCATCTCAGGGTTTCCACGGGACTAAAAAAATAGCCATTAATCTTGACTTAACGGTCACCAGTTTTAGGGGGAAATTGACCTGCCACGACTAATATCCTACAATATCTACCTTATACCTTGTGACAGCATACTAGATCGTAGTTTATTAATAAAGTTCTATTCTGATATTTATAAAAACCGTTGTTTTTTTCAAATATTAATACCATGGAAACCCCTATTGAACGCATGTCAATTATGACTTACACTCTCGAGTAAATCGTCATCTTCAGTTAAATATGTTTATTACGAAGTACAAGCAAAACTCTGGTATATACAAATATTAAGAGTTACGTTGCTACATATTGGGTGGAATGTCTAGGCACAAGGGGGTTCTGGGGCTAAATCTGAGACATATTGTAACATTCATGATATTTAGGCATATCATGGCCAGGAACCTTCACAGATGTGACCAGATGGTAAGCATCTTCCCTTATGTTCCTAGGAGTGGGGATGAGATAAACGGTCAGTCTTAGCACGACCACCGAGAAGAGCGGATTCTTAGCAAGCTCCCGAACTGGCGGTACCATACAGGAAGAGAGGAGAAGAACCAACAGCAGACAGTAATGTTGATTGGATTATACGGAGATCATCGATTGGGTGATATTAATATTGTTTTTATTATGGATGCATTAAAAGAAATTGAGCTCAAATTTCATGTTTGATGTAATTAGTAGTAACTATCCTTGTTCAAAAGGAATTGAATATTTTTATATACTTTTTGTCAGCACTATATATAATTATAATTATTTGTTATAACCATTTTATTTGGAATATATTTCACAATTCCTAGTTTCTCAATTTATTATTAACTACAACATTAGCCTTGAGATCGGGCGATTCAATCGGGATAAATTCCTATGTCAAAGACATAAAACAATTAGAATTAAAGATCTCATGATGGACCTGCCAAATTAGTTAAGGTAAATTGATCAAATAAAGCAAGCATTATAAAACTTTCGACAACAGATGGGCAATCTGATCGAGGTTCGTCATGAAAACTGGTATTCCCGGCATTGAAGCGTTCGAATCTTCCATGTTTTTTTGATGCAGCTACCCTTCACTTTGTACTAAATAAACGTTTTGGCTGCTTCCTCCGCAATCAATACATTTTTATATTTTCTTCTAACATTCCCGCTGTCATATATAATAGTAAATGAAACGCAAAGACAATTGGGGTACATAATCGAATTAAAGGATTACTAAATATAAATCATATAACCAAAATAGTAAAATAACGATTTAATATGTGTTCGACTACATAATGGTGTGTAATTAACTAAGATTTGTGGGCCCTTGTAAGCTGCCCCAACTCCAACACCCTAGGTTGTTCTTTGGCCCTAACATGGGCCAGTGGTGACTTAGACACAAACCTGTCGCTGGCCATTCTGAGCAAATTTTTAAAATCATTTGGTTCTTGCTTTTTCAATGGGGAAAGTAAATTTATATGTGACAAACCTGATTTGTTTATCGGCCATTGTTTCATCCACATCCGTTTTTTTCTCTTTATCTTTTCATCATCACCTAGTAACAAAACTGCGCAACCGTTGGCGACCTTCGACATATTGGATGCCATGATGCAAATTGACGAATGTCAGGTGATAGGGTAAAACATAGTCCCCTCGTTCGACCCATATGCGGTGTGTGGTACAGACACCGCTAATGCAGTATGAAGAGCCACCCTTTGTCACGGACCGGTGTTCACGTTTGAAAGTGATTGGGATTCTTAAGTGAACGATCGCATCTCCTTGAACCCGCTACTGGATATACGCATCGGTAGGAAGTCGTCTTCACCTCGAAGACATTGGACACACGCCAACCATCATAAATAAACTCCCGAAGAGCCGGGGCTATGCACTGGAGGGCCGTGAAAGCAGATAAATAAAAGTCCATTTCATTATTATTACCCGCACATTTTCTACAAACCGC
Organism: Acanthosoma haemorrhoidale; assembly: GCA_930367205.1. NCBI lineage: Eukaryota > Metazoa > Arthropoda > Insecta > Hemiptera > Acanthosomatidae > Acanthosoma > Acanthosoma haemorrhoidale. Next base: position 32,274,794 of record OV884013.1, on the reverse strand, counting down.
TTAGTGAATAGTTACCCACGACCCCTGATCAATTTATTGTGTTCTCCTACTAACACGACACTTCTGGCCAATGTGCATATAGCATAAATACAGTTAAAATCAACCCAATGATTTCTTCCATATCCATTCATTTTAGCCTTCATAAATTCAACATTCTTTCCAATCTCAAGGATTTTTGTAATAATCCAGTACGAATTCGTCCAATTCAATCTTGAAATGTTCTAGTAGATCACTCAGCATTTCAGCAGAAAATCCAACAGCGGATGGATCGAGCTCTCATACGTTGATGGGGAAATTCATGTAGGGATATCCGCTCTGACTTGACAATTCAGCTGCGGATAATTCATTACAGTGTCAGTCACCAGCTTTAGCAGAAGAAGATTATTATTTCGAAGCCGGAAGAGACGAGGAGGTAACAGGATTTGTCAACTGTCGGTAAAGTGTCTGGTGAATATTGCAGAAGAGCTGCGTCTCCTCAGTAATTCAGTTCAAGCAGCCTACAGACTTTATCAGTGGCACTTAACGGTTAGGGAACAAATTGGATTTCGTCGAGGCTGGAAGGCGCGAAGCAAGTCTATTCCAACAGACTATGCAGAGGGAAATAGCTGAGCCAAAACTTAATATAAAAAAAAGGCCATTTATCTGCAAATAGGATACTCTTTCAACCGTTGATGGAAATTCATAATGATAATCCAATACTCTGGGAATACTCCAACGGCCATCCCACATCCAAGGCGTGATTTCCCTGGAAGAAGACGCCAAGATTGTAACAGGTTGAAACAGGATTGTTCGAGATCCTTTAAATTTTCTTTTAAGTTAAGTCATTAGATTGAGCGATTTAATGAAAATATTTTAATAATAAGATATAAAACAAGTTCATCTATATACCCTACTAGTAGTATTTCTAAAAAAGAAAAAATGTACAAAAACCTCGTTTCTATACCTCTCTGAACTAACCCACATCCCCCTGACGTTTAAGGTTTCTCTAGTTAAAGCTCAGAATTTAAAATTTAAATTATATTTTTTTTTAATAATTTGGTACTCGCGAAAGACGTTAAACACTAGATATATTTATAAAGGGTTAAGAGTCATTACATCGTTGCAGCACCTCACAAATCCAGTGTTTAACACCAACCACCCCTCCCGAATCGATGGCAACAGACTTTCGGGGAAAATATAGGTTAAGAATTAGTATGTAAGTTTTTAAGTTTTCTTTTGTTGTGATCAAAAAGGTGAGCCCTATCACCTTGTAGAGTTTTGTCAATGAAGCCAAGTACATTGTGTATCATTGTACCTGTATTGATTATATAACTTCTATGCCAATTCAGACCTTTTATAGAGTGTACCGATGGTACAGGACATATAAAATGTAGTTTGTAAATAGATTTGCCTAAGAATCTATACTAAATAAAAATGTTGTCATGTTTTTTAAGGGGATACTTACAAAATATCTCTGAAGGAAATATGCTTTGCTTTTTGTCAATAGTTTAGCTTTATACTTTAGTAGTAATTACTTTTAGTTTTACTGTGATTATTGTCATGATTAATACATATTATATGAAATCATTTTATATACATGCATTTTTAACTGAGGATACTGTGTGTTTTGTGAAAGTTATTCAACTTTTATAACTAGTTATTGGCTATGTTATGGTTGGATATAATATCTACTCTAGCCTGGATTTAATTTTTCTATACAAGCTTATATGTATGTGAACTACGTAAGGGCAGCGATCATAGAGTCACACTGGAGATGATTTCCTGGCTGCTCATTGAGCTCTTCCAGGAAAGTCCTCACTGGTCCTTAAGTGTCGTCGACTAAGGGTTACTACAGCAGGGATATGAGTAGTTTCCGTAGAAGGGTGGCTGCCCTGGCTATTAGGGTATTTCTCGGAAGGGTCACCACCTCCCCACTGAGCCAATGAGTTATTAGACTTTATACATTGTAATTACTAAAAGATGCCTTTAATTCAGTTTCCGGCCTTAAATACATACACCTGTATATATAATATTCGTTTAAATCATTGTAGTATTAAAGTAATGGTTAAGAAAACCCTTTCTTATTGTTGTCTTATTGTTCATATTGTTTACCTTGTAAAAAAGGTTGTGCGAATTACATCTCATGGCTACAACGGAAGTCTTCAAAAGTATTACTTACTATGATTAGAATATGGTGAGATCTGTATTTCCTAAATGGGTGGAATTCTACACTTACAAAACTATGTGGTTAGGAAAAATTTATCATCAGTTAATATGAAACATCGTTCCTGAAGCACACTTAAATATTTAAACATAAAGACATACATCATATAGGAAAGGGTGGAATATTAAATGGAATTACACAGAAGAAAGGTGAATCTATTCGTTGTTTTTTATATAAGGGTTCGAATTCTCACTTCATAGAATGAAAGAAAGGTTTTCAGCATTAAATTAGAATTTTATTCGTTAGTGGGTGGGAAAAAAGCCTTTGACTTGTGATGGTGGCGTGCCTTCTAATTCAATAATAGGGAGTTCGAGGATTCGAATAAATCTAAACTTCTGAGATGAGGTCCTGAGAAGTTTTGATTCGCGTTGTAGTCAAGAAAGTCGAGGCTCAACTGCAGGGAATAAAGTTTGAAAATTCGTTGGTGCTAGCACGCTATATTCTGAACATAGTGGACTTTCTTCTACCTGACGATAATTTTTAAAAACAGACTTAGATTATTTTGGAAACGATTACTACGCTCAATTAATTGGTGTTTGTACCAATAAACGTTTTCAGTGAAGAAACTGTGAGTTGAAGTTTTCAGAATATAATATAGGTACAAAAAAATCATAAAAATATGTAACTATCTATGTTAATTCCCTAACACTTTTTAATAATTATCCTATCCTATAGAATAATTAACCAGTTATTAAGGGGAAATTGAAGATAATATGTTTTAAGTACCAAATCTGGAAGGATAGACGCTTCTGCCTCATATATCAGAAGCATAAAAATGGTGCCAATGAAGTGAAACTGCTAACGAAAATATACAGCGTACCATAAATAAGCGAGAAAACATAATAATTAAAACATAATTTAGCAAACTAAAAAAATTTGAGCTAAAAAGAAATCTCCTTCAAAACTTGAATGAAAAAATATTCCCATTACAAATAAAAAAAACTGTCATAAAGCACTTTTATATATTTTTAGATACTGTTTTATTAGTGTGGTTCCACGCGTGATTTTTTAACGATTTTTAAACAATATTAACCTATTTCGCATTACTTATATGAACAGTTTTATTGTATTAAACTCGCATTTTATGTGTACAAGTATGATTATTCTTTCATTTTATTATTAGTTAATGACTTTTTATATCCACATGTTGTTGAATAATCCAAACTTTACACCTTTACAATTTGATGTAAGTATATTTGCAAAATTTCTTAATACCTATCATTTTTTTTTATGTCATGTTTAAGTGTGGTAATTTGATAGTCATAATGATAGTGATAGTGATAATTTGACAGTAGTATCCAAACTTTACACCTTTACAATTTGATGTGAGTATATTTGCAAAATTTCTTAAAACCTATCATTTTTTTTTATGTCATGTTTAAGTGTGGTAATTTGATAGTGATAATGATAGTGATAGTGATAATTTGACAGTAGTATCCAAACTTTACACCTTTACAATTTGATGTGAGTATATTTGCAAAATTTCTTAAAACCTATCATTTTTTTTTTTATGTCATGTTTAAGTGTGGTAATTTGATAGTGATAATGATAGTGATAGTGATAATTTGACAGTAGTATCCAAACTTTACACCTTTACAATTTGATGTGAGTATATTTGCAAAATTTCTTAAAACCTATCATTTTTTTTTATGTCATGTTTAAGTGTGGTAATTTGATAGTGATAGTGATAATTTGACAGTAGTATCCAAACTTTACATCTTTACAATTTGATGTGAGTATACTTGCGAAATTTCTTAAAACCTATATTTTTTTTTTATGTCATGTATAAGTGTGGTGATATGATTACCGAAAGCGATCTGGTCCAAAATAATAATTTGAGTTAGTTCCTTAACCTCAGAGGAAGTTTTTGGAATAGCACCGCCTCACAGAAATTGTATAGAAGCCTGTTCAGTTTAAATTTAATTATAAACAGTGAAGTTCGCAATTGAAGCTTTCGGAGCCGATTTAACAAAAGCAGTGGGATTCATCAAGAGCTCGCTCGTGTTTAGAAAACCCTGAAAGGACATTTCGCTGGCATTAAGAAACAAAGTGGAATCACCTTTGACTAAGAAGGATTCCACATCATTGCACCACGTGGTATTGACAGTATTAATGATTAGTATGCCGGATGAACCTCAATAAATAGATTTAGAGTGAAGCTATAGCTAACTTTATAAATTTTCCATGATGACAAACTATTCAAATCAATATAAACGTTTTTGAAAATAAAAATTGTATTAGAAAGAGGCTAAAAACCGGGTGAAATGCAAAAACTATGTTGAAACCCCACAAAACCAAAAACTAGAAATGGATTGTATCCGGCCTATAATATAACGATTGCCTGAACATAATGTATAGTTTCTATACCTGTACAATAAGGCAGTTAGTATTTTATAACAAACTTTCAATATTTTAAAACGGAATAGATGCACTTGTGAATCTGAAAAGAAACAAGTGGAAATCATGAATGTTTTTTTACAAGGTCTATAGAGAAGTAATGATGTTATTTTTCAATTATAGCATGCAAATCAGCAACGGCATTGTCCCCGACAAGATTCAAGATGGCTGTTTTATGTCGATGTAATTTAATATCTCTCATTTCCAGGTCAAAAGTTCCTTTGCCTTCCCTATACAATTCCTCATAAAAGTAAATTAATGATTTCGGAGTAACTTATCATTTGATTTTCAATTATTAACTACGATAAATAAATAACTAACAAAAAAAAAACTTTAGAAAGATCCGGAGTTTTGGTTATCTTTCCACTCACTCTTCGCGGTTTGTCTTACCATCAGGTTCGTATTGTGGGGGTAACGCAGTGCGGTTTTTATAATTTAAACACTCCAGACTCTCAGGCTAGGTTCTTTATTTCCAGTAATGGAATGATAAATTTCTGGATCTTATATATTGGTTACATTAAGATTAACTAACTCAAAAATATCCCATCATTTCGTTTCTAAGTAGTGTAAGAGGTTCTTACAGAACGTAACCTAGAACTAAAAGTACAAGCTAGAATTTATAGGTTTTGGATTGTTTTTTTTTAAAAATAGGCGTTGATAAATCTGGGATAAAGTTATCAGGCAAGGACGAGTCACGAATCCTGAACATTACAAATTTCCCCTCTAACAAGCTACCCGGGCCAGGTTCCACCAGATTTTTTGCCGAATCCCGGTACTGCTTGTAGTATACGGAGTTAGAACTAATGGCATATTACCCATCTAAATGGAGGTTAGTACTGGCTTAAAGAGTAATCCATAGTTATGCTATGTATTGTTAATATGGATTCAAACAAAAAAACAAAGTGATATAATATTAAGAATACACCCGGATTTGGCGAATCGATGTCGCTACCAGTCACTACCAACCTTTACACCTAATTAATTTTAATATTAATTAATTTAATCCGTTTTTCTTTTTGCCATGTACAGTTTGGACAATGTAATAAGATTATTTCTTTCCTTATTTATTTCGATTAAAGCTTTGTTATTATTTTAAACAATTTTTAAACTCTTGCTTTAATGGTTATATTCCAGTTAGTTGTAACTTATACTTAAGGGCAATGTGCCCATTTTTTCCATTCACATGTTTTGTATGCCTCTAAGTGACTTTTGACTCCCAAAGCAGTATAGCGAGATACGAGTAGATTTATTATATAAAATATCTTTAAATATTAGTGACAAGGTTTTCTATTCAATTATGTGCTATTAATTATTGGTTGTTTAATTTTGTTTGAAAAATCAAATTCAAATTTGTAACATCATGCAATTAAGGGTTTTGTTGCGGACACGAAAACCATTATGAGTCTTCTCGCTAGAATTTTTGCTCTAGATACGAGAACAAAGGTTGGCACTGAGGTGGGCAACTCATTATAAAATGGAATTTAAAAAAAGATTTTAGAAATTATTTGATTTTGGTAATAATTTTGAATTGCTATGTTATAAAGGAGGAAAATATTAACATACCTAAAAAATATTTATTAAAATGGATAGTTAAAGAGAGAAAAAACTCACAGAGAAGAATCTCATAATTAATAAAATCTAAAAATAAATCATCAACTTCAAGTTATTATTTTTAAAAGAATATAATGTGATTCCTTTTATTCAGTCCATATTTTTTTTTCTCCAAGCTCATTAAATTGGACAAGGGAATAAGGGAAGGATAAGGGAATAAAACTTCATTCAGAGAAGCAATATAGCAATGCGATATGTACTTGAAAAAATAAAATGGTAGAGGGTAAGAGAGGTCTGCACCGATCCAATAGCAATAAATGTTTGGGAATGAATAAGAATAATTTACCATTCTTTAATATTTATTTCTGAACCTTTTATTGAGAAAATGAAAACCTTGACATTATTCATCAACAATGTCTGCCCACAAATGACCACTGGTTATAGGCTACCCACAACCACCATTCATCCAATAATCCGGCATGTAATTAAAAATAAGTAATTCATATGTGTTTTTGAAGGAATGAATTTACTTCCCTTTCCACAAAACTTCTTTTTGTCAGCAAAATATTTTCAACTATTAAGCATTCCTTCTCAGCGCTTTATTAGTCAATTGAATCAAATACAATAAACATGAATGGGATAAAAGAGTAGAACTTATGTCCTCGTTCTTCGATCAACTTTGTTTTATTCTATTTATTTGTATGTTAATTCATTTGAGTTGCAAAGCACTGTGAATAACTGCTTAGTAGCCAAAGTCGTTTTGCTAATAAAAAAGCATTTGAATAGCTGCAAATTGAAGTGAAGAAAGTACTTCACGTATTCATTAACTTGCTAACTTAAATAGGAAAGTTTCCACAAGTCACAACTCAGAAGCTAGTTAGGATTTAAATGTCTAACGATTCATCCATGGTAAAAGTAACATTGTAACAAACACCAATTATGATTCCAAACATATTATATAAATTAAAGAATTCTTGATTTAGTGTGTTCGTGCTTATATAAATATTTTAGGTGTTCATAAATTTTTTTTTTTTTTTTTTTCAAACGTTCAGGAGGACAAACATTGTTTAATAAATAAAATTGAGTGTTTTAGATCAGAAATACTCGGTAGTTTTTCACAATTATTTATTATTTTTTACGGAGAGGCTCTGGCCTGCCTACACTTGGGCCTTTCTTGGTACTGGTATTGGACTTTCCACGTCCTTAATTTCATTTATCTATAGTTAGTATGGTTACGTACTGCTTTAGTTCATAATTAATGTCAACAACAACGAACAAGAAATATTCGAAAGTCGTTGTACTATATTGATGGATTTTATATTTACAAACAAATGAGTCTTTATAACATTCCGCGCCATGGTATGAACAAATATTGATACTGTCAGTAATGACTTGTTCTATTGTTATCCGTACCATGTGAGTAACCAAGTAACTCTATTATGCGCAGGTACACTCGCTCATTTATACAGTATTTCCAAACAGCCCAGAGATCTTGAATCTAAATGGTTGTCACCTCACTCTGATGCTGGATTGGCGACGCTCCTCCATCAGCCGTGCCAACGGATACGGGCCTGTGGAGGCTGGCCAAGAGCGCGAAAGCCACAGGCGCTCATGACATGATTGGAGAAAATGGCCATTGCCAAGGTTCCCACTAACACATATTTGTAACTGGTCACGAAGTGTGGTGCAGCGTACAGTCATAACTAGGGTAGGGTATAAGGGTGGTTGGATAGGTTTCGACGAAATTTCATGAACTTGAAAGGAATGAGCTAAATAATGAAAGATATACTAAGATTGCTAACGTAATAAGGGGCATCGAATATTGTTCTCAGGTTTTTTCAGCAGAGCAAGGACCTCTCCACAGTTCGTTAGAGATCGGGGGGGGGGGGGTTGAAGCTTGAGAAGTCACCTAGGTTGTGACCAGCATCGGGCCCAGCCTCAGAATCTCACCGCTGAAGACCTTGGACATGGCTAAGAGGAGAAGGCCACGGGGAGACGACGCAAATCCAAATACGATCATGGCATGGTTCGTGCGCCAGTCTGTCCGGTTGAGTTGATCCGTCTTCGTCAGACGACAAGGGACTTCTCGACGCGGCACCTGTGGGTCGATGACATGCGAATCTACATCGCTACATCTACATGGCTCCGGCAACCAGGGTCTCTACTGGCTGGTGAGGCAGATAAGACTGGCAGGGAAGGTGAAATTTGTCTGGTTCGCTGACGGTAGAGTCAAGTGCAGTAAGGACAGTGGCCTACCGGTGGTAGTTATTAGTTATTGAAAAGCTGGGGATGTCTGCATATGACTTCCCCTTAACCATTCTCGTTTTATTTTTATTTCAATTTTCTTTATGAATACTCAAGAATTTATTTTTATTGGCCACGAATCATCTGCTGCTCTTTACATTTTGTACGCGACCTCCCTCTAACACAATAGCCTCCATCTCCAAACATTCTTTTTGGTTTTCTTCCCTTTCCAATTTTCCTTCTTCCCTAAAAATTCTTTATATTTCTTTTCATTATGTTATTATTTATGTGCTTATTTCTTCTTCATACATTTATTTTTCATTTATTTCATATTATAACCAGAACGCTGTCATTGCCATAGCGTCTTCCCACCCAGTCAGAGTGTCTTCCAATACTCATCAGCATGCCCGATGTTTTAACCGCCTATTACGTAAATTCCCAATCCCTGCCTGGCCATTACGATGAATTCCTTTTTTATTTTACCAACAACTTTTCCCATATTATGGTCTCTGAAACATGGCTTAAACCCTATCTTCCTTCCCAACTATATTCTCTACCATCATTGAGTTGGACGGACATGTGGTGGTGTGGGGCCTCTATGTATATGACCTGAAGACCCGAATCCTAGACCTCTTCCCCCCCCTCCTATCCAACGATTTACACACCGAGTTCCTTTTAGGGTATCCTGCGATCTGCAACCTGTCCCACAAAACTACACCATACGATCGGTAGTGCCTTTCTCCATGTTGTTAAACCTCTTCTGGTGTCTATTCTATTCTCTGCCTCCAATATATCCATGCTTTATGTTAACGATCCTTTAAATCTTTCTTATTTCAACACCTCTTCATCATCCAGAGAGACACTTGTTAATGCGGGAACGGTTGCTTCGATACATTATATTTTCAGAATTCTAATTTTGTATTTAATACTTATTTTTAATTGTTTACTTAATAATAATTATTATTATCTTATATTAGAAATATACTTTATTTTACATCGTAATTATTCATTTTTATTATGATGTATTAATTCTTTTTATTTCCCAAACGCTATTTATAGGGTACTTTATCCCGGAATACATTTGTTTTCTCTATTCTATTCTATTGTGTTCTATTAACTATTCAATTAGTATCTTGCCATCTCATCCTAAATTATTTGAGAAAATCCTTCCTACTCATCTAAATCCCTACCAAATTATAAATTTACCAAACCATCAGTTTGTGTTTCGACCAGCTCATTCCACCTCATAGCTTAGCCTCAGATAAGTATTCGTCTGCAGTATAGTGGAATCTATCGCTCAGCAGCAGTTTGAGACTTGAAAAATGCGTTGCAATGACAATTTCCAGTGGTACGACGATTTACTGGAAAAATTATAATTTATTCTCTCATCAACGCATTATAAAATGAGACTTTCTTTATTATTTTGATGACCATAGTTTTCAGTTACTCAGCTACCAAAGCAGGTTTACCAAAAGGCAATGTAATTGGTGGCATAGAATTTACGTACAGAAATGACGTAGAACATCAACCCCCTAATTTTCTTAGACTTTTCCAAGAAAAACTGGACAAAGGGTGTAATTGGATTTACTAATGTTCAATTACATCAAGACGATTAGACACCGTATCGCTAAATTGACATTCTGTCGGATTGACTTCTCTACTGTACAATGAATACATAGAGTTCATTTATGACTTTAACGTGAAAATGAGCTCTCAAAATAACGAACAATCCACATTTTTTTTTTATACCCTACAACCCATTATAACAAGAACATCTTCACAAATGCTGCCACAGTTTTCTTGACTCAATTTCCAAATAGGTTGTAAGCTACAACACAAATTTTGTTGTGTGCATTTACCACCTGTCACCTTAACGGATCCTGCAGAAAATTAAATGAGACCTATTTATTTTATAAAAATAATGAGAACCGACCCTATTTTAATTTGGGTTGTTCAAGCAGTGCAAACCAATCAATCAAACGACAAACATATTAAATTTGAAAAACTAATTTAGAAATTTATCACTAAAACTATAACATTAGGTGCTAATTGAACATTAATTGGCATTTATATGACGATCTATGACCCATCAAACAACAATATACTCATTGAAAAGATACTGCTTTTTGCGGTCGATCCTAATGTCTTTGAAGAATTTATGAGATTTCTTTGGAATTATGCCTTCAGCAACGCCTCATTCGTTTGTATAGCAAGTAGTGATTAGTCAACATGGGGTACCATGTACCTTGTAATGGTACATTATTGTGACTGGCTTTAAAGTCTTCTTAAGCTAGGAACAACCTTGTACCAGGAACCGTTTGCATTCTCACCAACTGTTCAACCTGATCATTTGTTCAATTCTGACTCATTCAATCACAAGATGGTCATGTTGAAACCTAGCAACTTTGTCGTAACTACATTACAGTGAAATCAAAGTATAACCCGTGGAGGAATAAATAGATTAAAAAGTGGTGACCGGAAACTGAATACGATTGTAGCCTGCCACCGTTTAGGAGAGAAATGTGTCGACTGTGCTGGTCCCTTTATTGACTGGTACCGCAGAAGATCAAAGAGCTTCGGTAAAAAAAAATAAATAAACTAAAACGGGTGGATGGTTCGCGTGAGGAGGAAATTTCCACTGCTTTGTGGTTAGCCGACAATCGTTCTCTTGATTAGCCCCGGCATTACTTCACGACTAACAACAATATATGTCTGTGTGTAATATTTGATAACCTTAGGCCATTGCAGAGATTTATTAACACTTGACGATGATGACTTCGGATATTTCTCTATGCACATGAAAGGGTTCAGTTGTATATGTCTAATCCTAATTACTAAATATCACAACTCCTTTCTGTAAACGAAAAAAAATCATGTTTCATCATATCATAGCCATACAAAACGAATATTAGGCATGTAAATGCATACAATCACTAATCAGAAGAAACCTGGTATAGTAAATCTTTATTTATTCACAGGTGACATGGTCCCATTCTATTCAATTCTATATTTTCCCAAATAACTTTAATGTTGACAACTTTTCAATTTTTTAACCCCCAGGCCCTAATCCTAGTATGAAGATTGTAAATATATATTGTTTTCCATTTATTTATATTATTACATATTTCTTTTTACGAAAAATTATGTGCATAAAATTGCATTTATGCTTATATTTCTTCCCTTCTATGTTATTAAATAATATATATTTATAGATTGTTTTGGAGCAAAGGTGAAATTATTATGTGCCTTCTTCTATCATTGATCATTGATCATTGATACATTTATTTAATATTTCACTGCTTATAATGATATACTAGAAGCACCTTATGGTTTGCGGTAGCATAAGGGTTTTGAACCACTGTGTTCGTTAGTTGACTGTCTTAGCTGTGTGTGATTAAACGATAAACTCGAGGCAGTCGTCTCCATGGAAGAGATCTCTTCCAAGGATGTGCTAGCTTTAGTGAGACGAAGGTAGAAAATTCCACTAGGGTCTGACAAAGCCGAACTAAAAAATAGCAAGATTAGGATATAGAAGTGTAGAGAGTTTCATGAATGATGGCATTATCTTGAAACATCAGTGCAGCTCCCAGTACCAGTCCAGAGGTCAGCGGTAGCTCGAATGAATTGTCGGCTAAAACTAGGGGGTATCTATAGCCCGAAGCAGCCAATGAGCAGGGGTTTTATTTTGGCCAATAGGCTTCCATGCGGTACTTGGTAACTCGGGTTGGGCTGCTCTTAAGGACTCAAGGGGCTGCCTGTAAACTCGTCGCAGCTACGTTATTTATTGTTTAAAATATTTACACTGATATGACTTTGTGGTTTGATAATTTTATTTATATAACTAATTTACAACATATGCAATAGAGTATAGGGTAATTTATCTTATGTAGTTAGCGGTCGCTACAGTCAGGAATACCGACAGTGTATCATTATTTAGGTGAAACCGCATCTTTTTTACTTTCGTCTGATTTTTGTTAGGATTGCTGGGTTCCTGTTTATTTTTCCAAAATTGTATTAATAGCATTTGCACTATTTTTTATTGTGATTGCAATTAATTATTAAATTTACCACTAGTTCTCCTAGCCAATAGGAGGCGCGCTGACTTCTAACTGCTTGACCCGGCTCAACTAAAGATCTTTTGGGTTTGGTCTGTAAAATCCACCAGCATTTAAAAGACACTCCGCAGCAGATGGGGCACCTTTCCCTTCCATCGGGGAAATCGAAACAGGGGTTTGTTGCATGCCGACGTCGGCCTTTGTCCCTCTGACCTCGGTCCCTTAATATTATTTATAGTTTTACACAACATTTCCCATTTTGAGAGGTTGAACATATAACATACATATGTAAATATCACAGAATCATAAATCAAATTTACACATTGTAAAAAAAAAACCTAAGCAGGTATGCACTAATTTATAACATTAGTTTGCAATTTTGTTGTTTGCAATGAAAACATTAATTTGCACTTTATTCAACTACTCATGCGTTAGTGATAACAAATAACAAAACAATCTTGTTATGATCACTCATTTCATGCAGGAAAATGAAGGGGGAATGGGATCGCAGAAGGATATTGCGATTATGAAGTTCCATGAGAGTAAGGACATAAGATGAATTGTCGTCAGTTTGGCGTAAAAGAGCGTTTGCTCTGGTGGTAAAAAAGACGAAGAGGTATAAAGGTATTTGGGTAAGGAATAGTTTGTAGGGGAAGGTACCAAGGAAGTATTTGCGAGGATGTTATGAGTATTTTCAACGGTGAATAAAAGGATTCATCCAAGAATATTTTGGGAAAGTCAGTGCGAATCTAAGCATGTGTTGACCACCAGGTTAAACTTCGTTTCTAAGGTTACTCTAAGTGCATCGCACACAAGGGAGCGATATTCTAAGGTAGGGAAGATGGTAGAGGAAACAAGATAAACTTGAATAGAGAAATGGAGAAAGTTTCGCAGTTTCGGAAATATGAAGGTTATATATATATAATGTGTATGGATATCTTGTATTGCAAATTTCATTTATATAAATTATAAATTAAAGTATATTTTTTAAATATTTGATACACACAAATTTTAGTGAATAATAATTAAAAAAGTTATTGAAATAATCATTTTCTGCAAAAAAAAAAAAATAAATACTAATATTATGAGTTATATTAATTAAACAAAATCTATTAGTTATCCATCCAAACTGGTCAATCTTTCATTCCAATAGGAATGTTAGGCCCAGGTACTTCGTACTTTGTTCTGAAAAGCTAGTGATATATAATACTCCAATTGTTATTAGTTTTTACAGAATGAGGTGATTCTGAAGAATTTCGTTGTTCTCGTCATAGATTATGAACACGTCAAATATGATAATCTCAAATCTTTAAACGTAAAATTTAATATTTTCATAAATTCGTACAAAAATTGGTTTAGCCTGCTTTATGCCACTACCACAGCGTGCCGATGTTTTGACCTCTAGCCAAACAAACTATAGTTATTTTTTTAACATTTACAACATTTTTTATTACTATTCTAGTAAAGAGTCATCACAAATAAAAGGGGGAAAAAAGATTAATTTACATCAAACAATAACAAAAGAAAAAATAAACAAGGATGTTCGTGGCCATATTTAAATTGTTTTTTTTTGTTTTTATCGGTTTTCCTGAAAAACATATCTTTATGCATTTTTCTTCTACCTTTGAAAGAGGGTAGCAGGAAAGTCTAATATACCCGCATGACCATACCCCTAGGAGGAGCGCTGAGGGCTTCAATATCTCTGGTGAGTAGCACTTAAGAGAAGCCCTAGAGCACCTGGGCTTAGCAGCTTTAATTAAAAGTGTGCGAGACGGATGTGAGTACAATGGAGATGTTCTCAGTTTTCTTTCCCTACCTTTTTACTCCATATCTAATATAATAAGGTACTCCGCAACACATATGTATACAACTCACATGCTTATTTCATAATCTCGTTATAAATACAATAACAATAGCACATAATAATCTGGAAAAAAAATCATTGAATTAATAAAACGCATAAGAACATTATAGGGTTATTCCGGTCCGAAAAGGAGAAGCTAGAGTCAGAAATCTGCAAGTGAAATAACCTTTGTTCTTTCCGTATGCATTTACAACGAAACAAGTCGTAATAATAATACAAATGTGTGATTTAAGCGCCACTACTAATTAGATGCGAAAAGTTTCATGTTATCTTGTCTTATCAAATGTGAATGTCTCTACTTTAAAAGCTCATTCAACTCTTAGCTCCGAGAGTTATTTATAATAAGCCCCCATAGTATAAATGTTAATGTGCGGTCTCAAGGAAACTAAATTCCTTTTCTTTATTTTTTGAAACTAACTTGAAGAACAAAATATTGGCAAGTACATTTTATACTTGAAATCAAATTCCACGCCCGAAGTGAGATGCTCTATTTTCAAAAATGGAATTAAATGTTTTTTGTCTGCCAGTGTATTCTAAATAGACAACAAAAATAGAAATGGATGTTTTTAATTTAACGAAGAGATCAAATATTGACATGACAGCTGGTTCGATAGAAAATAGCTCAATTGGAAGAGCACCTGGCCAAAGACCTGAAGATTCTGGGTTACAATCACTGTCACCCCCCTTGCCTTCACCTGATATTCATTAAAACACATTTTAACGAGTACACATTGTATTCCCAAATATTTTTTTTCACTCACGTATTTATAAAAATTAATTTTATTTATTTGTTAAAAGAAAAACCAAGGTTGTAATATTTTGTTGTATTGATATGTATAATTAGGAATTAAGGGTGTTTACGTCTAAGCAAGTGATAAGGTGAACTCTAATGCGATCAGCATCGACTTTGTTTCGGCATTGCGGATCAACTCCGATCGCCAGCTGTCCGGCTAAGTTCCATGAGATTTGCGAATGAAGAAGGACGTTTGGAATTTTTTTGATTGATGATGACCCCACATTCACACTACTTCTTCATCGCTGACTGTACACCGGATATCCACCACCCACCCACGCTCCCCATTGTTTGGGATCTCGGGTAAGAGGTTATTTTGCTATTACACACACCAACTATCTCCGGATTCAGCTCACACCATCCTTCTACTTGCAAGAATATAAGGCTATTGACTTTTGGTGATTGACACTATTAAATTTAGTAAATATAGAATTTAATTCATTTTTATTTTTATTAAAGCGAAAAGACATTTATATTTTTGTTATCTTTTTTGTTATATATGGTTCTTTCATTCTATTTTTATATTACTAACCCAGTTGCTAACATTACTTTTTTTTGTTTATATATTCGATTTTGAATAAAAAAAAAAGTGTACTTTTAATGTTCATTACATATGTATTGCCATTTTATAATTTTAGTTTTTTTGTATAATCTTTCCTCGATTATATTTTGTGTACACAATCTTGTTTTTTTTCTCTCTCTCTCTCTCTCTCTCTAGATAACCAACAGTTTTTTCTTCTTTTCCTTTTGTTTTTTGTTGTTTTTCTGGGAAAATGCAGGCACCCATTCTTGAACTTTTTTGCTGAATTTCACAGCCGGTAATTTGCAAGGGACAGAAGTTTGGCGACGTAATTTTACTAGCCCCTTCTTCCACACATGTTATAACGGGACAATTGGCATACAAGCACTGAGCAACCGTGCACGAATCGTTAATTAGTAGAGAAATTAATAAATGGTATTGTGAAAGTATTATTGTTAATAAGTAAAGTTAAAGTATTTTACTTATTGATTCTCAGAGAATATATGGGAGCACGACGAGATGAGACCTCCAGCTTTGCTAGAACTTAAAACAAGTGAAGGATACGCTTTTTGTATCCACTTGATCTAAAGAACCTCGTTCTTACACCTGTTCAAAACGAAACCCGAGTCGTCAGGTGTTATGTAACGCAACAATACAATTTAAATGTATTTAAGATTAAGAAACCAAAAGAAAGTATATTAACATTAAATGTAACGTCAAAAGTCATAAATAGGGCATGTTTGTACATACCAGAAGAGATCATTTGAAGTATATTTTTAGGTAATTAATGACGCATTTTTGGTAAAATAGAACTTTTTTTCTTTTCACAAGATATATTTCATGTCTCTTCATCAAACAGAACACTTATGAAAATTCTTTATTACCAGCAGTTTTATGACTGATGTGCAAACTTCTTTGCCACGAATAAATAGAAGTTACCCTTTCCATGGACCAGAAGACACCGCCTACACTTCCATATTTTATCAATACATTTTCGGCGTCAGTATTTAGAGAGGGGACTAGTTCAGGATCCCGACACCGTTAGAGCTCACTAGGGGCGCGGTAGTAGGTATTGCTCAAGATATACGATCATATTATTTGCCAAAATAAACGGTGGTTTGTAAATTATTTTACAAAAAACATATCAAATTACTTCCTAACTATTCAAATTGGTGTGAGTAGAGTTGGTAAAAAAATAAACCATGAAATGATAAAAGAAAATACTTGGGATAAACTATGTTGTCCAATTGTTTCCCCCCTGCACCTCTGGCGTTGATTTTTCCTCTTCTTTGGCTAAAAGGAGTTTCGTAGAAGTTTTACTCTTCCTTGTACCACACGTCGGACAGGTGAGCACGTTCCTCCTCTTCTCCGGATCCCGTCATGGGAACTACAGCACTAGTGAGAGACCAGTATTTCCATGAATTATTTATATTACTCACTTTTCACAGTATTGGCCAGTTACGAAATGCCAACAAATCACGTCACCTGCTGGCGCAGTGGTGGCCCGGATGACACCTAACCAGATGAGCCAACCCTCATTTATCAGGCCTTGTTATGGAAACAATAATTTGTCCTTCCCTAAGCAATAGCCCAGATGACGACCCCCGGCTGAGGCAACATCCACCTTTATTTCCCACGCCCCGCTGAGGAGGCATGATCCATTTCTCCCTATATAAGCCTTCCCCAGATTTTACCCGCCCTCACTCAGTCACACTCTCTCTTCCCGCTTAGACGTAAGACAGTATCGACCGATCCTTTTACCTCGTTGTACTTTTGAATAAACTCTTTTTGAAAAGTCTATCAGTGTAAACTTTTTTAACTGGTCTATCGAAGGTAGAGTCGCTACCGATAGGCCGAAAGCAGTATACCTGGAAACAGCCGATTGTGAATCTGACACCTAAACTATATTATCCTACTTAGTACAAACAATCATTTTATACGACTCTTAGTTATCACGAGTTTTAATAATAACTTCATAAAACACTCAAACTGATATGAAACGTTGGATGGAACTGATTGAAGAGGGGGTGAACATGTGAAACCATGAAAAGGCACTAGACAAGCAGTCACTTTAAAGGAAGATAAGGTAAAGTTAGTGAGGGCAATAAGAGCTAGTCAGCGGGGACAGGAGGGAATCGAATCAAAGAAGAAGTTTGTAGTAAGAAATAACTGCGGGGCGGGCACCTTTGAAGCACGGACAACTCAAGCTCAAGTTCTCAAGTGTACTATAGGCAACTTGGAGGAAATTTATCCTCCGATGCAGTCCTCACTGTAGCGAACTTATTAACAGTTCATCCCAACTTAATGTAAGGATTATTATGTTTTTTTATTATTCACAAGTTTAATGTTTACCAACAAGTGTCAATTTCGAGGTGATTTGTTATTTTTGAAAAATCTGGTGAAGGAAAAAAAACAATGGGCAATTAATCTCCAAAATAATCTTACATTTTATAATATAATATGGTGTGGACCGTCGTTGACGATTTCATATCCTGCCATTTTCAAGGTCTTAAAAAGATTTATTTATACATTTTCATTCTATATTGCTTTCAAATTTCAAAACTGAATCTAAAAATCTCAATAATTTTTATCCCGAAACAGTAACAAATATTATAGCAGGATTGACAGAAAGGTAAACTATACGAAAAAAAGAATTTTTAGACATTTCAGTCTGGGACAATTAACAATCACTTTTTTTTTAATAATAGATTAGATTCGAACTGACACAATTAAACAACTGTTTTTTTCAAAATCACTCCAAACCTACAATTTAAAACTCACATATCGGAATAAGAGGGGAATTGTCATTTATTTATGTTTTAAGTAGTCAGTTTAAAATTACATTCAGTTTCCCGCAATAACAGATGGGACTCAAAATTCATAGTAATATTATTCAAACATTTACTCAGTAATACTTTTTTACTTATTGAAAATCAAAAAAAAAATTCAGATCCACTCACATGACTAATTTGTAATAATAATCCAAGCAGTTCAATACAAATTACTTTTTAGTTTAAGTTCCTGGCCCTATACTTTGTGAAACATTGATTCTAAGACCAAATGAAAAATTACATCATTTAAGCAATATAGAATTGAATTGCATAAATAAATCTTTTTTTAAACCTTAAAAATGACAGATATGATTGCGAAACGTCGGTTGACATTATAATGTAAAATATAAGATTATTTTGGGGGCTGATTGGCCGTTAGCCGTATGTATCTTTTTCCCTTCTGACCCTCTTAAACTGTCTCAACACAGAAAGGAATATGAGATCGGGGACGAAATTGTTTGGTGGCAATACGGCACTGCTAATGTCACAAGGTAGAAAGGTAGTCACTAATTAACACAGCTGTAGGATTGCAAGGAAAGTGAATGGTGGGTGAGGGATGGGCGGATTAGACAAGCAGTACAAGGTCTGTCCTGTAAGTACGTTAGTCTGTAACAACGAAATGTCTATCAGTGGTTATTTTCTGCATTGAATGTTTTAGAAAAGGTATTTCATTTATTTAATTTTGCCATCTTAGTCTAATAGGTTGGAATAGGGTTTAAATACAGATCCTTTTGCTGCTCACTAAAACTTTTATTTTTTTTAAGATTGAGGGCCTTCGAAATTAATTTTCTGTTACTGAATCTAACGTTCCGTTAGCTATGAAGGGGAAATCGTAATTATAAATGTAAACTAGTTTCTGAACTTTGTTAATAAAAAATTAGCGGAACGCGAACATCATATAATTAGAGATTCATAATCACCATTTGTTGAGATGCTGATAAATACCTTTGAAATTTCTGATCGATTCCCACATAATAACTTGAAATACACATCACATAATAATAATTAGAACACCAAAATCTTATATTTATATGATTATTAGAGATAAGCTAAGAGTTTTGATGCCTAGGTGCAGAACCCACCCGGATATTATGGAAGAAATATTTTTATTTTTTGGCAAATAATTAACATTTTTATGATGCTTTACTTATGAAGACAAGATAATAATATTTGTTAATCATCAAGTAATATATTAGCTGGGTCAATGACAGGATGAAAGGAAAGTGATTCGCATCTAACTACTTTAGATCCAGATGTTATCTGGGCCCAATTGATTTCCACCCAAGCGGGAAGGACTACAAGAGAGCGGAGGACCCGAAATGCCTGCTTTGTGTAAGTAGATACTTGAGGGCCGTGTTGCGCTCATCGGTCGAACATAGAAAAGCTAGAGCCTCCAGAACAGTCTGGAACCCAATCTACCCCAATGGTACCCCCACTCAAAGAGGAGACATTCAGGGCCATCCTCCCATTCGTCCAGAAGTGGAAGGAGTCGCCACTTCAGCATCTTGAGAAGATGGTGGTGAGCCGAAGATCAGATAATTAGATAATCACCATTTGTTGAGATGCTGACAAATACCTTTAAAAATTCAGGTCGATTGAATTATTTTACGGTCGCTATTTTAATGCAAAATAACTGAAAGACTATATTGAAAGCATGTCTCCCTTAAGGCTAAATAATTATTATAAGAAAAATGGTCTATTTTCGACCAAAAATAATTCATTTACAGTGGACTAAACCACATTATACTTGAGAATATTAATATTTTTAAGTTTATATCATTACAAACTTTAGTAAATCTAACACATGTTACAACCTGTACTTGGAAGATTAATATTGCTTTAACTACCACCATTCTAGACTCGAGGCAAAGTCGGATATGGGAGAGTATAAACACATATGGTAAATATGGCGTGTTTGCGCATTTAGTTGGCAGGAGCTTGGGAGATAACTGGCTCTGAACACCTCGCACTGTGTTTGCATTGAAGCTAATGCCTCAGAGACTGGCAGGAAGTGATATCAGAAAGTGCGCCTAAGCTTTACGTCGCAAACAGCCCGCTACTGTTGTGCTAACAGAATCGACACCCTGCTCGTTCCGTTCAGTAATGTCAGCTATGAACAGAAGCCTTAACCAATCACACATGCAGTGTACTTAGCGTAATATACCTTCACTTCAGTTAATTTTAATCTTCGCCACAGTCTAAAGACTCGTATCAAGTGACCAGAAATTTAGAATAGTTTTATGTTAATAGTTCATGTGTGTATTTCACATTTAAGCAAATATATTTTTTCACTCCGTTTACGCCAACTATACAACAAAATTATACCAACGGCATATACAGGCGGGTCTTATAAAAGTATGAAAACATTGTTGACTTTAAAATAACATATTGAATCCTTATCATATACTGTTTTATATCGCGACGAAAATCTTAAAGAAATAAATATCATTCAATGTATTGTAATAAAAATCAAGAGTGGGAAGAGGGCAGCCGTAGAAATTTGTTCGGTGAAAAGTAAATGATTGTAAAGGAATCATCAACCAAATTTAAGAAAGTATAAATTACTACAAAACTTCCAAAATGACTTGAACGATACTAAATGCCGGATTTGTACCATTAGCTACTATTCAGCTATCATTCACCGAACAACAATATTCACAATAATCCTGAACCTTTGTGTGACTCCATAGATCACTTCCTTAAAATCTCCAGATTCTTAGCTGATATTAGTTACCAGGATTAAATACTCTATTAATTGTTTAAGAAAATCCCCCCCCCCAGGGAAGCCTCAAGAGTTAAGTTATCGGGTGTAATTATTTACTTCCAGCTACTTAATGTATATTTTAATTAATTTAAAAGTTTATTTAAGAAGTAATGTAAAGTATTAAATTGAGACCTCCCCCTCTGGGCTCTCTCCCTTCATAAGTTTTGTGGATATGGTGTATTTATTATAGGGATATTATCCACAGAACCTATTCATTTTATATTTTAAACTATTTCGGTAACGGTGAATTTCCATTTCAACAAATAAAAATACTGTTTGAATTTATTTCGGTTTTTTTTCATCTTACAACAACAACAACAACAATTAAAAAAAAATTAAGTCTGAAATAACTCCTGAACAATACCTGTGAAACCTTTAAATACAGGGAGAGTTGGCAGTGGAAAAAAAATTGAGTTTTCTTTAACTGCGGCTTGTACCGTGAGAGTTGAACTTAAAAATATAATTTTCTCACCTATCATAACCTCAAGGAGAATATGATTAACATCAATCATTTATCCCGCATTGGGGACGCAGACTTTTGATGAACAAGAAAGCCTCATCAAGAACTGACTGACAGCTTGCAAGTTACAGGAGAGCCACAGAAGAAATGTGTCTGTCCACGGATGCCCTACCATGGCTACAGGAAGACTTTCCCTCTTGTGGGGAAGTTGATAATGTATTTAAGTATTTAAACATTCTATCTAATTTATTCGTGTGAGTATCACTT
Organism: Acanthosoma haemorrhoidale; assembly: GCA_930367205.1. NCBI lineage: Eukaryota > Metazoa > Arthropoda > Insecta > Hemiptera > Acanthosomatidae > Acanthosoma > Acanthosoma haemorrhoidale. Next base: position 32,252,845 of record OV884013.1, on the reverse strand, counting down.
TTGTTGCTGTCTTTATACTTTGCACAAGGTTTTAGCCAAAATAAAAAGAAAACAATTCACACTGTGAAACTCTTTATTTTCTATTAAGTTTTTCTCACTATAACCTCCTCACTCACTCATCTCAATCGATATATTTAATCATTGATAAATCGATATTTTTACTAATAGTTATTAATTGTGTTGCTATTCTATTGTTACCCTACACTTTCGTATTTCGATAAGAGAAATCAAAATGCAAAGCAAATTCCGCAATATGGAAATAACGGCTAATTAGATTGCTTCGAGTCACTTTGCCAACCTCAAAGACCACAAAGCTGCTCTGTGCAAACAGCATTCTTTAATTTAATTTCAGTCTAAGAGCAGAGGAGGGAGATCATTACCTTTATTCCTTTCATTTAGTTTTTATTTCTCAAGTGCAAATTGAAAATTTTCAGTGTGACCCTAAGCGTGGCCTGACAGACCATATTGGCAACAACACGATAAGCCGAAAGATGATTTCCCTCCAAAACTTTTAATCCTACTTCAGAAAATACGGTATCAATGCGAACTGTTAGAAGTAACCACGTGCATCATTTAGAAGACGAGGACCAGCAACTGAAAAATAGACTTGGTGAATTAGAAGAATGATCAAAAAATTTTTAGACTTAGACAGGCCCGAAGCCGAACCACCCTTGAAGAACACAGATTAAACCTTTGCAATGAATTGCCACATTTTACCGACTTAAAACTACAGATATGGCTAGTTGATACAGCCTCAATGGTAAATTACATAACACCAAGTTATGTACCCGACGGAACAGAAATATCCTCGGAAGAATTTATTCTGTGCACGCCAGCCGGTACCAAAAAGGACCTTCATCAGACTGCGATCTTCAGAGACCTAGCACCGCGATTATGACTGTCACATAAATTATTTGTTAAGTTTAAAATATTTGATTTTAGCAACTGTTACAATATGTTACTTGGTTATGGAAACCATAAAAAAGGTATGAAAATAAACTTCAATAAAAATAATGAATTTATCATCCGCTTTATTTTTCTTCATACCCCCTTTTTATTACAAATAATGGAAATTAGTATAGCCTACATAAATGAATCTATTTACAATAAGTATTTATATCTCATGTAACATGGCTATTATATACAATTTTTAATAATTTTACATTGTGATTTGTGATTGTTACAAAAATATAATGCACATCATACATTCACTGTCTAAACATGTTTAAAAGTGAAGGGGCTCCCTTTATGAATCATAAATCTAAAACTAACATACATCTACGAAAAAAATTTTACGTGATTTTCCCCGACAGTAAATGGCTATCAATGCAGGATGGGTGTTTGGGTTATTGTGTTAAATACTGGGTTTGTTTAAATGTCTGTGTGGTGTCAACATCTTTATCATGAATAATTAGAAGTTTCCCTCTTCTCGGCACAGAATAGCCACCAATGTTTCCATATTTTAATAATGAAAAAACCTTAAAGCGTTAAGAGAGGGGGAAACTAGTGTACTAAACTGCCGCAGGCAATTGGTGGTGTGTCGGGGCAACCCCCCAGCGCTGCTGACCTGTCTATATTAACAGCCAGATTTGAGGCATTCGACGCCTACATTTGTAAATTAAAGGTGAGCCCATCACCTAGTATTTATTCATTACATTGTAATTTTAACGTCAACCTGATATTGTTATGTAACCCAACCTCCTTCGAATGCATCAGCGCATCGCAGTAGGAGTTAAATTGAACTTTGTAATTACAAATTGTTAAAAATTTTATTTATAAAGGGGTTTAGAAAAAAAAAAAAGAAAAAGAAAAAAAGGCATTTGACAGACTCACCGCACCCGGCACCTGCAGAACACTGCTCTCTCTCTCTCCTCTCTCTCTCTCTCTCTCTCTCTCTCTCTCTCTCTCTCTCTCTCTCTCTCTCTCTCTCTCTCTCTCTCTCTCTCTCTCTCTCTCTCTCTCTCTCTCTCTCTCTCTCTCTCTCTCTCTCTCTCTCTCTCTCTCTCTCTCTCTCTCTCTCTCTCTCTCTCTCTCTCTCTCTCAGCACTGGTGCTTGCTGCTCTACTCGAACTATGGTTTTCTTATTCCTAAAGTCGCTATGTTTTAGTGCGGCGTTGTCAGACCCCACACCTTCCCAGGTGGTCCCTGCCTTCGTCTCGCTAGCACCTCCTTGGAAGATACCTCTTCCTCGCGGATGACGGTCGCCATGGCCCTACAAACTTTACCTAGTAGCGTTTCCCACGGCGATGCAGTCCTCTCTCCGGTTTACACTCTCCTTTGGGATCCGGACGGTTTTCTCCTACCCTCAGATCCCGAGTGTGAACTCATAATCATTCCAAGACCACATAAACTATCTATAAAACCTACCCTGTTCCTCTTCTCCTGAGCATAGTGCTTTGTCGGGTCACACCTTTTAAGATTTTATGGAGTCAGATCAATACGAATAAAGCTGCCCGGCGACTACGCCACCAGCAAAGGTCAAAGACCACAGGTCCACCTATTTTATCTTTTTCTTGGCGCTCACCGGACAGCGGCTAGGGTTGTAGTGACGCTAGCCCGCGACGGGACACCACAGAACCCGACAGTCTGCTACATGTATGGTCAAATAGATTGATAGCCATGATAAAAAATTATACGTGTAGTTTATGCTCGTTTAAAAACCTCAATATTGCAGTATAAGTAATATCGAATATGTTAATATTGCGAGATTAAAATGGAGTAGATATCTACCTTCCCAACTGTTTGGAATTAATGGCTGTAAATTTGGACTCAGTGATTACAGTAGCGACTGTTAAAGGATAATGATTATGAAAAGGCAGCTTCATTCAGTATAAATTCAGAACCGGCCTCACATTTACAAGTTAGTCGTTGAAAGGTGGCTAGGTATTTCTAATGAAATCTCTGATTAGGCAATCCGTATCTTTATTAGTGCATCTCCACGGAGCTCAATCCATCGGCACTCCATTAGCGTTCCGGAGGATAATATCGTTATTGTTTTCCGATCCGACATCCTTTTCCTTTATTAAATTCCTTGCGTTTTCACCCCTCCAGCCCCGTGCCCGGAGACTTTTATGAACTTTCTTCCGAGTACTTCATAAGATCAGACGAGGGTACCCTTAAACAATCTAGATGAATACATTTGTAGGCGGTTTTTTTTTTTCATTATTAGAATATTCTAAACTTACTAACATTCCATGTCACACTTATCTAAATAATTATAAATAGTTTGATTAAAAGCAGATCTAGGAGAAACGAAACGTGTCTAATCTTTCACGGTGCCTAAGAAGTCGTTTTAGTACTATTAAATAGAGTATTAAAGACTCGGTAGACAATATACACTGTTTACAGCTTGGAACTTAATCGGTGAAGCAATATCTCTCTTTCCTAAACTGTTTCAGCACCGCTCTACGTTGATTTTTATCTCAACTAGGATTTATATCGAAACAGTTTGTTAAATGTGTGCGTTTGTAAGAAGCGTTTTTTGGACATTTTTCATGGGATTCAGATAAATCATATAATCATATGAATCAGAGAACAATCATATAAACTTATTCATCCACTCTAGAGGGTCATCTTATTTTAATATAAAAATTATTTCTGACAACAGGGAATCAATTGAACAAAATAAATTCGTCAAAAATTTACTAAAATGATTCATTTTAAAGACCAGTAGTTTTTCAGTATTTATTTCTCATTATGTCATAAAAATAAATATTATAACGTTAATTACACTAATTTTTAGTTTTATTATCACCCAAATTCATTTCAAGTGTTAAAATAAGCATACACCCACCCGACAGTCTAACTAGCCGTCTCATCTCTAGTTAATTCTATACTACTGTAGCACTTACAAAGGAAGGTGTAAAGATTCAGATAACTCACTTGATCAAAGGAGTTCGTCTAATTCCTTTGACGAGGTCAGAAGACAGGTCAGTAGGTGGTGTGCTAGAGGAGAAGAAATAGAGTTGATGCCAATTTGTGGGAAGGACGAAAGGAGAAAAGAAGCAGATTGAAGAAGTGGAGGAGAGCAGAATGAGCTCGGGACAGCTGACACGAACCTTGATGATGACACCGATTTAATGTGCGAAATGTATATTAATATTTAGTTTGTAAGTTTAATGTAACCATCCATCATTTCATTCATTCTATTTTTATTTCATTTAATTGTTCGGTCATATAAATACAAAGCTTGTCACATGGTAAATTCTATTTTCCTATCTAAATTCCTACTATTTATCAACACGAGAATTATTTTTAGATTAGAATTAATTGGGACAACATTAAATGAAATCAATATTAATCAATTTTATTTTATTATAACTTAACGCCAATTCAGTACTCTTTTTTTTTAGAGGTTCGATATAGTAATCAAATATAGTAGTGTTAATAATTAAATGGCATCCCAAATAAATAAATTCAATTTAATTAAATAAATTATTTTAATTTTTCGACTTGAGCGTTCAGAAAGTTTAACCGGATAAATCAGGTGAAAATATTTATGTATCGGTAGATAGGTACATATTTTCATACAGTTTATATATGTGCATACATTATATTTATTTTTTCCTTATATGTAACAATAATATATGTTTGCCCCCGGAACCGAACATAGGAAGTTGAGCCAATGATCAGTTTTATAGTATTTATTTTAGAGTTTTGTTGATACTTTTCAAAACTGGAAACCCTAATGACTTTACCCATAGTTCTGTCAATCTATTATGGTCATGTGGGGAGTCCCTTGTCCGACTTAGAGACATGAAATCCCATGCAAAGTTGTGATAACACGATAGATATAGCAAACTTCAGAAAACATGTTGAAGTAAGCCTAAATTAAACCTCATGCATTAAAGGTATATTTTTGTATAATTTTCAGCGGGGTAGCAAGTTTATGCTACAATATTTACATTATATAATTTGTGTAGGGTATCAAGGTACATACGTTTATACGTACAAAGTACGTTTTTTACGCTTAAAGGAGTTTAAGCACATTGTCATTAAGATCATTTTCGAAGCCATAATAGTGACTCAACTTAAATTGTTCACACTACTATGGGATTAGACTTGACATTGATGTCAATTTCTTTAATAAGCCGCTAAAAATTCGAAAAATAATAATTCATGTTGGAAAGAATATAAAATAGCTTTTGGGCTTTGACATGAGAAATCTTAAACTAAAAGAAACAAAACTAACTTTTTCTTTTACAATTGCTTCCTACAAAAAATGTTTTTAGTGATCGTTGAGGTAAATCGGATAAAATGAGATAATCTTTTCAAAAATAACGATTTTTTTATTTTCATAATCATTTTATGAGAAGCCCATGACTCACATATGTTTTTCCTTTACTTTTCACGCCCTTGATTAGATTTTGATGAGATATATTTTTAAAAAAAATAGTTTAAATTATAATTTACGTAGCAGTAGATAAAGTGAGAGTAAACCTCCAAATTGAGACCTAAACAATAAGTAGAGTATTTTCGGATAATTTATGATAAAATCCTTTATGGGTCGCACCAACAAAATTTGTATATAAAGTTGAGGAATTTTCAATCATTGATAAAAACATCAATTTATAATTTTATGGTTTACACGCAATTGGTTATCTATCAAATATTAATTTAAGTGTATGAGACCATACTCCTGCAGGTGTTGATTCAAATTCTCTAGGTGGATGTCGGACTCGACAATAACCTCTAAGATTGCCACCGCCTCCGTCGAGTGTGACCACTGCTCCTCTAGATTAACGAGTCGACTAAGGCAACTGGGCCCTGAGCCAACTGAATTAGAAGCCTCAGTAAATCCCAATCTTCGCCCATTATATAAAAAGTTGATCAGGGGCCGTTTTTATAAGAGGTCTAAATATGGCCAAGGTTGGAATTATTAAATTTGTTTAGAAAACAGGCTGGGTCTAATGCAGAGTTATTTGTTCTTTTAAACAGTTATTTAAGTAAACACTTTATTTTTCGATATTGCTACTTGGAGAAAAATCACACAGATCAGTGGTTGGCAGGACGTCGTCGAGAGATTGGTCGAGTTCGAATTCCAAGAGTAAATACCACATTGAAACATGAAGTGTTACGTCAAATTGAGAACCAAATTTTATTTTGGTTGGTGAAGTTCCAATTTTTTATTATTTTTTTTTATCTAGTGGGTTAAATTTAATTTTTTTAAGATGTACACGCACAGAAATATTCACATTAGAGCTAAATATAAGTTGTTTTTTTTTTGTTTTTTTTCTTAGCTCTCAAACTTATAAAAATAGGATGTGGGAAAAATAAAGAAAAATTATTTTGGGCTAATGAGTGCCTTTCACTAAGGGGAGTCCCCCATTGAAGGATGTATGAGAAGGATATAGGGTGTGGAATGCCTAAAAAGGCGGATGGAATCAGGAAGGTAGTGAGAACTTTTAGGACAGAAATGCTAAGTGTGTGAGTGGGGAGGTCACCACAGTTTTCTTAAATAGGTATTATATGTGAAAAAAGTACAGTATTTTTAACCACAAATATCAACGTAATGCTTTTGTTATGTTTATTTTTGCCCACCTTGGTTGATAAAATATTGTTAATAATAATAATTAAAATATTAACATAAAATTGAATAAAATCTCAGAAGAGGATTCAGCCATTTTTATGGAGAAATCTCAAAACTTTATTTTTTCAAATATCTTTTAACTGACTTTTGCGAAACGTGTTTAATATGTTCTTAACCATCAGCACTTTCAATATCGACTGTGATATATCGAGTCTTAAGAACACTTAAAGCAAAGAGAAACAAGATCTTCTTCCATCACTTAGTCACATAAATAGAAAAAATACTTTATATTCCATAGAAATGCGCATGGCCATCCTAGCGCCTTCATTCAGTACGCCGTACTCCCACACCGTAGCGGTTTCAAAATAGAGCCTTTCTTTTCAAGTACGGCAATAATATTTTGAAGTCACTAATGAGCGTACACGTGTTTCTTTCTCTATTTTCATATATTGTTTTATTTTTGTTCGGTCATTGTTTGTTTACGACGGTACCCCAGGGACAAGCAGATACCAGACAACACTGATGATTGATAAGGTGAATATACAAAGTAAAGAAAACAAAATAGAGAGGAAGGGCATAAATATAAAAAAATCCTTTATTCGCTACTTGAAAGGAAGATAAATCTAAGCTCTGGGCCCTCGTGTTTACCGATTCGGGAAAGGGAGGTTTTTTTGTTGTTTTTTTTCAAAATCCGACACTTCATATGAAGGTTTCATTTGATTACCCAACTACATTCAAAATATAACTAGGAGTCATTAATTATACTGTAATGAAAACATTTTAATATTACTTTTCTTCCAAATATAACATCTACAATTCATGTCTCAATCAGCTTGCACTATCTCGGACAACCCACGCCATTTTAAATTTTAATTTTATTTCAATTTTAAATTTAAATTCTTCTTCCCTTCTTGACTTCACCTGATGAAAAATACATTGATCCACTGTAAAGGGTGATCGTTGGTATGTAGTCATAAATATTTCACATTGAGCACCTAACCCATGTTTTATTGTAAAAGTTCCTGAACAAAAAAAAAAGTTTTACTTTAACCCTGGTGAAAGATAGCAGCTAACAATGTCAAAACACAATTTGAATTTTAAAACCCAACGGAGGCTGAATTGAGAAGGGAGTATTCGCTCTTAGTATTGGTATATATACACCGAAAGAGCATGTTTATCCGATAGGAACCCACTTGGCAGTTGTAGCTTATCCTTAAATTTCACAGTGTCTCCACTGGCATATCCCATTTCCTCCCTCTGCCTCCCTGGGATATTCAAACCAGCTCTATAACCCACAGGGCTGTGTTCCTTGCTCACTCTATCGCTAACTTATCGTGCCGGCATGGAGGAGAATCCAACATTCAAGTACCTTCACAAACCTGCTTCCGGCTACCATTGAACTTACCCTGTACTCCAGGATTTTAGTATAATTAAAATTACCTTACTTCGCCTGACCACTTATGCTTGTAAATATTATTATTTTTATTACATTTTATATTATATACAAAAAAAATATCCAATCGCAATATAATTTAAAGTTTTCGCAGAATAGATAGTTAGCTAAGAAACCACGTGAATCGGATCGCTATGGATTCGACTAGTTTTGGCAATTTGACATTATTGTATGACAGGGACACCTGGCATATGCTCTAAACATACCCTCACTGTCTAGGAAAAGATGGCCAGCTGTACTTAGATATTAAGCTATTAAGCCAAGATAAAAAACACTATATATTTAAATTTAAAATAGCATCCTAGGCGAAAATAAAATGAGAAAAAAATTAATCTGAAAAAAAATATCTCTTATTTAAAATGTCTACATTCTAGGTTCACAGCTTATTTAAGACAAAGGGATCTATTTTTTCTACCTAGTGTTAGATGAAATGAGCCAAGCGGAAATTAATGCAAAGATGTATTGATGCCGGATGTGGTTTGCGTTTTAAAAGGAACAATGCTCTTTGTACAGAGCTTTGTTTTTCAGTACAAGTATTTTCGACATTTCAGAGCTAAAAACATTATTACAATAACTTTATCAGTCATATATTCACCGTAATTTATCCAAGATAGCCCTAGAAGATTACATAATCTTAAAAAATACATTGTGCAAGACAAGAATTTTTTTTTATTAAAACGAAATAAAAAAAATCTATCAATCCGCATATCTTTTGCGGTTCTATTAGGATGATTGGTTCAAAAATAAACTTTATTGCGGAAACAACTTAAGAGCAAGATCTAAGTATGCAAATGTTTATTTATTTGAGAGAATAGCCTAGTTAAAAGTATTCTAGCTCTTACTAACTTATTTTTAACTCATTAATTGCTCTATATAAACTTATTAGTGGAAGGTAGGCCATACTCTTCTCGCACAGAGTTCAGTCCAACACCTTCAAAATACACGATTTATCAAAAAAAAATAGTATCATTATATTGAAAATATAATTAGACGAAGAACTAGTATATAATGTTGGCCTCATATTAGAAGAGAGTTTAGGGTACTAGGAAAAGAGTTCTTTCCACACGACTTCAATAAAATTAAGAAACAATCATACATGTCCGCGATACTATCAGGATTTTCCTTAAACCGGAATTTCTGCAAGGGACCTCTTAGGTATATGTATATTGTGAGTATACAACTATCTTCAGGTGCGATGGAGCCTTATCTCCCCAGCACAGCCAACCTATTCTGTCACCATGGAGCCTGATAGGTCGCCAGGGAGGTGAAGAGGTAAATGTATATTCATATAGGAGGCACTGTCGGAGCGTGATATTGGCCATATCCTGACCCTTATAAGGCCAGATCCGAAATATTTCGGTTTATCAGTTGTTCACTGTGCTTTGCCAAAACAACTATCACTGGGCAAGTTTTAAATACAATTAGAGAAAAAAAACGGTATGTGTTGAAACGTTTGTCTAGTTAATAGTAGAGTAGCTTATGGGCGTGACCCATTTTTCATAATGGGTCACTTTTACCCGTTTGAAAGTAGAATCTTTACTTTCAGGCTCAACGGTGAATAAAGTGGAAAGAGTCAGGCAGACCTGGACTAAGCCCACCATCGCGACAGACTTAGCACCGTATTCACAGACCAAGTCAAGTTCTGTGCAAAGCTAAGTCCCTCCTCTCTTATTTGCAGAGCACTCAGTCATAACGTTCTAGGGGTAGTGTGTAGGATTGTCCTGTGTGTATTGTTGTCCTATTGTAGCCATATCCATGTGGATTTGGGAGGTCTCTGGGCTGTTTGTAAATACTTTATGAATGAGCGAGTGAATGAAAATTGTAAATATGGTATGAAGGAGAACATTTATCACAATTACTTATTGCCTAATAAGGCAGATTGTAATTTTATCGCAATAAATAAGTTTCAAATGTAGTCATATATTTGTATATTGTATTGTGTGCGGTATTGATCTACTAGTTCACCACCAACACTAAAGTTTTTTACGATCACCAAACCAAAAGGAAGTGGCTCTACTTTAAAAATGGTAAAGGACAATCACAGTCAATAATGTATGTATGTTCTAAAATCAATTAATCCAGAACTATATGATATTAGCCCCGGTTGTGGAAGGTATAATTAAATCTCCCATCTCTTGACAGTAAAGTATATATTGTGGAGTGCCAATTAAAAGGAAAGATTATTTAATCCAGAACTGTAAAAGAATATTTCACAGGAATATTATAAAGAAAGAATATATACTTAAAATAAGCTGTTTATGTATCAGTTAATATAATGTATAACGATGAAAAGTATGAAAACAAAAGTCGATCTTGTTTTCTAATTTTTAAGCATTTTACAGTAATATACTTTTAAGCCAATTAAAATTTAAAGTTTCCATTTTCCTCATGGATGAGTGCACTTTATGTAAAGAAGCCTCAGACTCCCTGCTTACTTTACTTCGCTTTTGAAAATTAGTTCATGATTAGAAGATTTCTTTTTTATTGCGCATAATGTTATTTATTTACTATGGCATTTATTTATTACATACTTCTATTATTTTTCTTAGGAGACAAGGTCCGAGTGTGATTTGTTACTTATTTCTACTCGGGTCTGTGAATCTTACAAAGCAGATTATTTCTTCAACAGAGCAACTGCGACAACGTTAGCCTAAATGAGAAGAAAATGAGTGGTTGATTCGTGTGTGAGTGGCTATGAAACCTCTGGTTGGGTTTCATATTTTCAGCGTACTTAAAGCCAAAAAATAATTTTCGAAATAGTTCATAAAAATAATATAAATAGTTATCGGCGTATTGGTCTCTCTATGACTTGGAAGGTCTCGGGTTTGAGTCCTTGATCCTGCCAATAATTTTTCCTTATTAATCAGTGCCAAATAATTATTAACGATCGTATAAATTATGGTTTGTCCACTGATCCTCACAACAATTATTAGTAAATGAGATGGCTAAGATAATACTAATTTATTGTCTTTTAACAAACACATGTTTTTTAAACCAGAGATTGCCTATAATATTTTACATATACGTATATAATTAAAATAGTGGAAACTCATAGACATGTGGGAATAATGCATATTAGTGATGCAAAAAAAAAAATATATGTTCAAAACACTAATCTAATAATTTTTCAAGAACAGTTTTTGCCATCTAATTATTTTTTTAGTACATTCATATTTTTATAGAGCATTTCTCCATTAATTTAGATTCCTACTTTGACTAGCTTTAAATTTATTAATTTCAAATAACGACTAAAATCAATTATCTTCATATTAAACAGTGCTATCAACAAGAACATTTTAAATATTATTTACTACAACCGATAAAAAGTTCAATGAAACTCTCATTGCTGAATCCACATGCCCATTTCAGTTTTAATTTAAACCCGATGCGGTATTTATCTTTGAATACCCAAAACGAAACTCAGGAATATACCGCTCAGAATGAATCGTGTAAAAATAACTGGTATAAGAAAAAAAAATGAAAATACGAAAATTTTTCCATTTGGTATTCAACTGGAAACCGTCACGATATTGTTTTCCCGTGTCAACGTCAAAAGAGGCCGTACAGCGTTAAAGCTAATACAGTGTATTGCGGGATTGGGAGCATTTCCATTCTTTTTAGAAACCTCACTCACATACGATCAAAACCAATGGGGGAAATTTTGGCCAAATCGCTGACTCAGGCAATCAAAGGCAAAATCCTCTTTCTATTGTCAAAGCACGTCTGTTGGACATTATACACTTAGGCGTTATGTCACATTTGTGCTTTTTTTAAATTTGATTATGTATGATAATAAAAAGAAAATGTTAGTTCAGTATGTATAACAAAAGCGATTAGGGTTTATTTTCTGCTGTGAAATAGTTGAGAACACGATTTTGAAGATTTCTTCCCAACATTAACTTAGAGATCCTTAGTTTGATAATTCATTTTTTACAGTTTTCGAAAAAACTTCTTAAGTTCTCCAACACCGATGTTTAAGGATAGTAGGAAACATTGACTACTACAGTAAAATTACAGGTATTCATAAATGATTACAAATTATAACTATAGATACATATATTGAAGATTATTCATTTTTTTTTTTCAAAAAAATCACCACTTAGTAAATCCAATAAACAACATAGGAGACTACAAAACGATGTATTAAGACACAGTATAAGTACAAAACATATATATTATATATATATATATATATATATAAGTTAACGATCGTCAACGAAAAACGAGAAGAAAAAGGAAAGAGGTTGAATGTAGTTACTGAACGAGAGTTGTCACAAGACTGTTTTTATTTGAGCTTTTAAAGCCTCTCTAAATACATTCGGGATGTTTACATCCCGATGACTTAAGGATTAGGCTGGCTGCCTACGACGTCCGAACCTTAACTCCCCCCTGCCAGTTTACGCATATCTCTTCGTAAACTCCAAGGTCCGCCGCACTCAGCACACAGCCTGTAATCCCTTACATCACGTTTACGGTCTAATATATTCATAGTCCTCACAAAAAAACAAAGAAAAGAGATAATACAGAAATAAAACAAAAATAATAATAACAAAAAATAATACATTCGCCCTGGACCCGGTGGCTGCCAGGTAAAAAAAAAATGGAACATCCACAATATAAATAATGAAAACAAAAACTCTCTCTGAGCAGCACATGTGAATGTGAACATGTGAAACATATGATTCCGGATCAGTTGCTCCGTATCGGATCGAGGGCACACCATCTTACGCACATTCAACACCCTCCCCCCTGTGTTGGGAGTTTCAACTGTTCAATGTGAACGGTTCGCCTCTTCTTTGGGGTGGTCATACTCTCGATGGTCACGAGATTATGTTCCCGAATTATGATGACCTTAAAGGGCCCCTCATACCGAACAAGTTCCTTACTACGATTTGACACGACTTTTCTGTACACAACGGTCCCAATCGATATTGCTCCTATACGATCCCGCACCTTCAAATTTGCCCGTGCCACGCGCTTGGATTTTTCGCGCATAATCTTATCGCGTACTTTGTACCACATCTTTCCGAGCTGTATGTGGGTGTTATGGAGCTGTGCCACCATTCCCTCATCCGCCACCGTCTCTGGCCAGTTCCTCGGTCTCACTCGTAATCCAAACAAAATTTCGAAGGGTGCTAACCCCGTCGTGGCATGTATCGAGTGGTTGTATGCCGCCACCGCCATTGGCATCGCTACGTTCGCCGACAGGCCTTTATCCACCTGGTACACGCGTAAGTGGTCGCTGAGGGTGCTGTGTAACCTTTCGATGGTTCCCCTGCTCTTGGGATGCCCGGGGGTATTAAAATGCCATACCACATCCCGTTTTTGCATTTCGGCTCTCACGGTTGCATTGTCAAACTCCCGTCCCCCGTCCGACGAGATCCTCTCTGGTATGCCGTAGAACTGAAACCATGTGTTGAGGGCTTGTAATATGGAATCTGATGACTTGTCTCCCACCGCGTAGGCCATAGCCACTTTGCTAAATGGGTCGATGATAGTGACCCACTTAAAACCCCGCCACGTGAAGGTGTCCACTTGAATCTCCGTCAGTGGTGCTTCTGCCGTGGGTGATTCCTCCTGGAGTCCCTGCGGGGGATGTCTATCATATTTCGTCTTCTGACAAACTTCGCATGCTCCGATTACCTCCTGAATAGTCCGCTGCATCCCCCACCGAAAATAGCGCCTTCGTAGTGCTTGTGCCGTCTCCTGCCCACCGCGGTGGTTGGTTTTTCCTTGGTGATACGCCAGTGTTACCTCGCGTTGCTGCTCCTCGTCCCGCAGGGTTTGGACCACGGAAAGACACCGAATGAACGAGCGATCCACCCCCAACAGCTCTTTCTGCCACAGCTTTTTAATTTTGTCCCACACAGTCTCGTTGCCCACGAATAAATGGTGTGTTTTGCCGGGTTTGGACACGTCCTTGAGAGCCTGACAAATTTGATCTCCTCGAACTCCCGGTGGTGACCAAATCGTCGCGATCTGACTCCTACCGTACGTACTATGGAGTATTTTCAGAGCACCCGATGTTTGAGTTTTCCAAATGATCTGCCTCCGCTTATCATTGATAATTTCGTCCGTCGTCTCCATATCACGCGGTCTCTCTCCTATAGACTCGTCTGATGGTGTGTCCGCACTCCTGTCACTATCTTTCCGCGTGCTGCTCCTGCCCGCTTCTCCAGGCGTCCATTCCTCAATGAACTGCCTCATACCGCTCGATGTTTCCCCTTCTTCTATGGCGTTCACCATAATAGCGCGCGACAGCCAATCTGCCACGACGTTGTCTTTGCCTGGCTTATATACAATATCCAGATTGTATTGGGCTAAGAATTCCTTCCACCTTGTTACCCTTGAGGAGGATTCTTTGAGTTTTCCGACCCATTGAAGAGGTCGGTGATCCGTATGTATTCGAAACCTTCTGCCAAATACATACGGACGGAAGTGCCCAATGGCCCACACTATCCCGAGGAGTTCTCGTTCCAGAGCGCTATACCGCGCCTCCGTGTCCGTCAGGCGTCTGCTCGCGTAAGCCACCGGTCTTTCCCCGTCTTCGCCTTCCTGTGACAATACTGCCCCCAAGGCATAGTCGCTTGCGTCGGTGGTGATCGTGAAATCCTTCTCAAAGTTAGGGAAAGCCAAAATCGGCGCCTCCTGCAAACGTGCCAAGCATTTGCGGATATTCTGCTCTATCAGCGGCGTGATCATTATCCGTGCTCCTTTCCGTAGTAACTTGTTAATGGGTACCATATATTCTGCCATGTCCGGCACGAAACGGTGGTAGTAATTGAGCGTGCCCAGTAATCTCCGAATCCCTTTTACATCTTTTGGCACCTCCATTCTCTGGATCGCTTCTACTTTCGTCGAGTCTGGTTGAACCCCTTCCTGTGAGATTGTGTGCCCTAAAAAACTAATCTGCTCCTGCCCCAGTGACGATTTGTCTATTGACAGTTTCAACCCGAAATCCCTTAATCTCTCAAATACGTTCCGGAGGTGTTGAATATGTTCCGATTCCGTTCGGCTGAAGATCAGCAGGTCATCCATGTAAATTTGGCACATATTTTCGTCCATTCCTCTCAGAAGTTCGTCCATGAGACGCTGAAAGGTTATTGGAGCATTTTTGAGACCGAACGGCTTTCTCGTGAACTCAAAATGCCCTCTTTCAAACGAAAACGCCGTTTTATGTTGGTCATGCGCAGCTAGTTTGATCTGATGGTACCCTGCTTTTAGGTCCAATGTGCTAAAAATTTTTGCACCGTTTAGCCTGTCTAGGATGTCTTCGAACCGCGGGATCGGATATTTTTCGTCCAGGGTATTATCGTTAAGTTTCCGAAAATCCACCACGACTCGGTATTTTCTCTCACATTCTCCTGGTCGACTTTTCTTTTTCACTGCCCACAAAGGGCTATTATACGGAGACGTGCTATCTCTGATAATACCTTGGCGCTTGAGATCCTCGATCTCCTTTCTAATGTGTTGTCTGAGCGCTTGCGGATACCGCCTCTCCTTCACATACGTCACCCGCTCTACTTTTAACGGGATCTCATGTAGCGTTTTCCCCGTTGCTCCTAGCTTGTCCCCTTCAGCGAAAAAAATATCCCTAAACTCGCTCCTCAGACTCTCCCTCCAATCCTCCACTCTCTTAACCGCTCCTATTTGCTCCGTTTCGCCCCTTACGCCCCCCCCCCCGGCTTCAATAGGTTCGCTTCCCTATTTTGATCCTCCAGTTCTCCCCCTCGTTTTCGATGCGCGCGCCTACTTTTCCCAGTAAATCACACCCCACTATTATCTGGTATTCCCGTGGCATGTCTTCCACGACGTGTACTTTTATGTCACCCATTACTTTCGCCCATTCTTCCAGCCCCATGACCGCTTCTCCCATTACTTCGCAGGGTCCCCCAAGAGTAAGTAATTTACACTTACATACCTTGATCTGGTGTGCCCTCTCTCCTCTACGCAACCTCTCTAACGCACCACGAGATATTATTGTATTGGTGCTGCCAGTATCAATGAGGCACCTCTCCCCCTTCCCGAACTCGATAATTGGCAAACCACACATCCTTTCCCGCACTGTACTGCACCTTAGGATGCGGTCGCCTCTCTGCTGCCACTCTCCTCAGGCCTCCGTACGCCGCTCCCATCTGCGCGAGGGATTCTTCTGCCACTCTCGTCGTCTGCTCCCGCTGCGCTTCGACTCCTCTCCGTCTGTCTCCGACGTCCCTGATGACTCGTCGCCCGATGATCCAATTTCTCTTGGTGTCGCGCTCCGCCTCTCCCGGATTTCCTGGTTGTTCACCTCCATTGGTTCTGCTTTGTGAAATTCCCTTCTACGAAACAAGTATGGACATTGTCTTGCTATGTGTCCTTCTTCCCCACACTCAAAGCACTTAGTGCGAGGGCACTGAGCTACCAGATGGCCCGTCTTTCCACAACCATGACATTTCCTTTCTTCTTTCCGAGGTGCGTACCTAGGCCTCGTCACTCCCAATATTCTCTCTCTTGTCGCTCCCCTGTCTCTACCGGCAAACGGCGTTTCCTGTCTCCTCCACACTGCTTTTGGGGTCCTGTTTCTCCTATATGGGATCTGGCTCCAATCGTTGTCATCTTGGTTCATTCTTACTTCTTCTTCCCTTGCGCTAGCATCTATCATCGCCTGGGCGCATTCGAGGAACGATCGCTCATTAGGGAACCCTTCCTTCCTTCCCGTCTCCTTCGCTAATTGTACCTTTAAGATTGTTGACAGGAATCCCATCCTGCCCTCCACTTCATCGGCGCTAGTTGTCTCCCTCATTTTCTCATTTATTTTATTGTAGCGGACAACCAGGACTGCAGCATACTGTCCACTATTCTGTCTCGGAGATTTCATTTCTCGAAACATTTGGAATATATCCTCCTCTGGGGTCCACCGTCCCCCCCCCCATATGCTTTTTTCAGTCTCGTCTTTACTATCTCCCACGGGGTTTCCTCGTCCGCCTGTATCAGGTTCAGCACCTTCCTTTTCACCCTGCACACCAGGTCTGCCTTTATTGACTTAGCGTCACCTGGGTCGAGTAACCCTTCGTCCATCTTGGCTTGTATCCTCTCCATAATCCTATCTCCACCTTTGAGAAAATGATTTAACTCACCTATTTCCCCAGAAAATTTTTCGAGGTCTGAGATCATTTTCCTCATGTCCTGTGACGTCACTGCCCGCACCTTCATCCACGCCAGTGTGTTCGCATGGGCTTCAGCCATGGTTTCTTTAGGTAACTGTGGAACTTCAAACGCTGCCGGCCGCAATTCCACCATTACCTACTTTAATTAAATCACACGAAAGTGAATAAGAAGGAAAAAAAAAAAAAAAAAACCAACTCGCACGTTAATGACTCGAACCCACTCCGCTCCCGGGTTTCGGCACCAGTTAACGATCGTCAACGAAAAACGAGAAGAAAAAGGAAAGAGGTTGAATGTAGTTACTGAACGAGAGTTGTCACAAGACTGTTTTTATTTGAGCTTTTAAAGCCTCTCTAAATACATTCGGGATGTTTACATCCCGATGACTTAAGGATTAGGCTGGCTGCCTACGACGTCCGAACCTTAACTTATATATATATATATATATATATACTAGCATATCATCATACTATCATATTATATAGGTACTACATATATACATAATATCTTGCCTTATGTAAATATTTATTACATGCTAACTCCACATAGATTGTACTATAAGAGCATTGTACAATAAAGCCTGTTAAAAATAGTATTTTACTGTTATCTCTATAACAGAGTTGTTTTTCTTTATTTTTAAATTTAATTAAATGTTAAAAATTAAATTTAATATATTTAGTTATCTATATATTGTAACAGCTAAAAAAGATTAATTAAATGATGATGAAATTGCAATAAATATATTTCTCTCTCTCCCGCTCTCTCTCCCTCTCTCCTGTCATCGGGTGGAACCTTTATTTGAAATTTCATGTCTATACAAGAACAGAACAGACAGGCAAGAACAAGATTTCTCAACACTTTTTTGGTGAAGTTGAAGAATTGATGTTACCCCGCTGTTCCAATTTCAATCAATCTGTAATCAGTCACAAAAAACTCAGTGTCCGGCAATGACAATGCCTAAAGGAAACAGCAACGTGTTCAGCCTGGTGTGAGATTAAAGGATATACAGGAGCCCATGACCCTCCAGAGATAAGTTTAGAGCTGTGAGGGCAAAGGTGCGATATATATAGGGCAGATCCCGAGGGATCTTTGGAGGACAAGGGGGGTCCTATTGTGTCTGCGAATGTTTCAAAGGGATTTGTCCTCTCTATGGGTTTGGGCGGATCAGGGGATTACAAAGAAAGGGCATGGGCAGCCAAATGTGTCAGTCACACACAAGGATACTCAATGGTTTCCTCAATCGTTGAGGAGGTTTAGTCCTATGAGCTAATATATAAGTCTAACTTGAGTGCTTGATTATACAGGTTTTTGGGGGGGGTTTTGAGTAAAACCAATGTTTCTCTTCATCAATCGGCAAGCACTTTCAACAGCTCACGTTTGTAATCCTGAGACAATGATAATTATACCAGAAGGAAAAACATTGAAAACGTTAGAATTTGAAAGATTAAAGTCTAAGAAAATTGTATAAGATAAGCCAAGTTACAATTCATATTAAGTACAATTATATAAATATTAGCAATTAAAAAATACGAATGAAAGGGTTAATAGTTAAAATTAGGGGACATTACAACACTTTACGGGTACAAATAACAATGTTCATATAAACCAATGTTATAGAAGACCCAAACAACACACCGCCGCTACTCATTCATCAGACCTACGTACACAACTACCTATAGGCAGCTGGGTGAAACGGCTGCAATTAAAGCGGGAGTAAATCCAGCACATTAATACACAGAGCCTGAAAATTATCAGTTTTTATGAGCGGCTGTTTTGTCTCCAAGGTTATCCAGTAACAATTCCATCTCCAGGTTCTGAAGTAGCGCCGTCTTTTCCTCTTTTATGTAAAATTTGTATTTCACTCTGATCTCTATTGCTGTGAGAATGCCAGACGGGGCCTATTGAAAGCACTTGCCGTTTAACGAAAAGCTTTTGAAGAGAAACGAACACCGGTGTTATTTTAAACTTAAATTCTATGTTTATGTATATATATATTGTTATGATTTTTATCTTTCTTGCTATTATTTAATTTTACCTGAGGGTTAAAAGTTCTGTTAATTTAAAAAAAAAATCTGGCAAAAAGGAAACTGTTCAATTACAAAACTATTCTTTAATTTTTCAACAAGCATTTCTGTGACAAAACTACAATGGTTTACAAAATAAATTTTTATTATTTTACTTCATTATTATTATTCACGACTGGCCAGATTCACAACTTTTCATTTCCCTTTCTTATTGTTTCATTAATTTTCTTCATTCTTCGTTGAATTTTCTTTTATTCCTCGTTTTTTCTTTTTTGTTATCACTTCAATCCTTTTTCTGAGAGAAAATTCTTCTTCTGTCGCTGTTCTTTTATGCCCAATCACCATTTCTCGTAAAAAAAATTTAAAGTTTCACAACTTTAATTATCTTAACTTAACATGTCTTATGAGATCAAGAAAAAGAACAACACTAACGCCATATTAGTTTCCAAGTACTTGTCCTTCTCGCCTTCTTGATTTATCCACGGGTCGTTTACCGCCCTTTTATGCCCGCTAATTTCAAATTCAAATTCTTGATTTCTTACTTATTTAAATTCAAATCAAGGGCAACATCAAAATATCACAACAATATATTCACCTCACAGCCGAAAATGAACTAAATATTTTTTACTTTGAATAAAATATTTCAAGTCTTACTGGCCACCATTTGACCAAATGGACATCTTACTTTTGGAAATGTTTTAACGGAAGTCAGTTCCTATTGTCACTGCTTTTCAGGACTTAGTAGCAGTAGTGCCCTCGCCTAAATATTACAGTTTAATCTGCCAACTCAAAATGACAAAAGATTCACAATTTTCCCACGAAGTGAAACTCTACTTATAATATCGTGATCCTAATTATAATAACTGGGGAGAAATTTTTTGCTTGAATATTTCTGTGTATCTGGTGAAAATAATTAGGTTGAAGCATACACTTTTGAAGACTTTTTTGAGATTAACTAGACAGTGTTTAATGAGCCATTTACTCAGTGTTCTATTTTTGCTTATTACCGATTGTGGGTTTGTTTATTTTTTATCAACGTGTTTATCAGGTCATGGTTATAAAAGAACTACTACCTTATAACAAAACTGTACATATTTTATCTTAGAAATGTGACTCATTGTCACGGCGAAATTTCGACACGAAATGAACTATACTGAAATGAAATGAATAATTAAAAATTTTTTTAATTTAAAAATGTAATAGCACCGAAATATAAATACTATATACAAGATAATTCCATTATAATATCGATAGTTTTTACAACATTATACCATGCATAGCAAGGCTCATTATCAGGGTAAAAATTTTAATTTTTGAGATTAAATCAGCGAAATACTCTAGGTAACTAATACACAGAGAAAAACTGAAAACAAATAGATTTTTTCAATACTTCGCTATTTTCTTTAAGAACTTTCCACATCTTCGTTCTCGGCCATACATGAGTTTTTACAGCAATGTACAATTAAGAATAAATTAAAGAGAGAAAAAAATTTACATATACTGGAGTTCCTTTTAATAATCATTAATAAGGGACATTAATTGACCAATCATTTAGCTACATTTAAACTGGTAAGGGTCTCGGCTATTAGCGACATATATAGGGTGTTATAATCATGATGATTTCCTGTTCGCAGTATTGGCTAAAGTCCTGTTTAACCTAGAAACGTAAACTTTGCACCTAAATCTCATTTTAAGTCCTGGCGATTTGAGTTTTGCTTGCTCAGTAAACAATTTCGAAAATCAATTACAGATACGTCACTACGAACGTCAACAATACTACTGTGTCTACATACTTGAAACAAGTTGCTCTTCCAATCAGCAAAGATGGCAAATTGAAACGGTCAATTCTGATCGCTAATTGAACAGAGGCCGGTTTAGGCTAAAACAACTGGCCCAAATGTGAAATGATTTCGCTCACGCGTCCGCGAGAAGATAGCCTATGTCAAGCACGTGCAGAGTGATGCTGATGATGCTGTTGAACACGTGCCTGTGTAACCAGTGGTTCGCGATCCCTACCGAATACTGAGCAGGCACCGATTTGTGGATTCAATAGGTGATACGTCTGCCGGAAACACACTTAACTTCCGATATGTAATGTACGCTCATATCAGTTGAATCGATATGTCACATCCACATCGATGTCTCCATAAATCTAGTTGTTTTGTATTATTCATAGAACGGATACAACCTTCTACGAGGTTATATTGAGATATAAATATTATTTATTTACAAAATCATTTAGTGCCTCAAACAGTTTCTTCGTAGCGGGAGAATTGTTAGCAAAGAGTAACCAGTAGTAACTTAATCTCCGATAAATTTAAAACCAAAGGTCTACTCCACTGATGACGTCATGTCCTGCGAGGTTTGAGAGAGCGTCTCTGGTGAGATATGACATTGGCTAGACTAGCCCTTATACTATTGTTTCTTTGGTTATTTATCTATTGTTACAGATAACATTGCCACTGCAAGTGACGTTTGCTATTAGCACGAGTAATGACGGTCTGTTGTCGTAGATTTATGGGAAGTGCGATGTACCAAAGTGACTGTATAAGGTGGTTGGCGTGTCAATGTAGATTTATCTGAAATTTAGACTTGGTTTAATCGTTAATCTATAATGGTGCATTTAAGTCCTTGGCATGTAATTCCTTGTTTGTGTCCGTGATGTGACATATTATAAATAGCAGTAGTAGTAGCTTGTATAGTTTTATCTGTATTTGTGATGTTGAAACCCTGTGGAATAGAGTACATAGGTCAATATTGTTTATAGAATTAAATTATATATCGTCTGTTTGTTCTCTAATGTCGAGTTAGGATTGTCATCCGATAAGGTTAGTGTAGTGGTTCCTTGTTTTTAGTCAATGACTGAGGTGATTAAAGCAGTCGTTTTCAAAATATCATGAGTACAGTGTTTTGGTATTGTGGGATGTCCAGAGGGTACAAATAGTAAGGTAATGAATGGGCTTAGAGGTTCACCTTGCATCATATCTAGCGGATATCGGAGCTACCACATCCTGCACATTGTCCGAAATCGCTATTTCTTTATTCAAGCCACTTTTTACCACTCCCTTTTGAGATTGTACAGGGCTCGAGATTACCCACCAGGCGCAAAAAAATCCATAGCGAATAGCGGAACTAGGAATTGAATCGAGGTCTTAATCCCAATGGTAGTCAGTGCTACCAGCCACCACGCCACTGAGACAGACGTGGGGAGATAAAATAGTCAGCTATTTTCTCGAGCTAAGACCTGTTTGAAACGCTTGAGAGTTAAATAGAAATAAACCCGTCGAACGTTCATCATCCGACGAAAAATTTACAGGAATATACCAAAAGCTCCATTGGAAATTCAATACTTCAAAAACATCGAGGCAAGCAGAGGGAATTGAAAGCCTCGTTATACGAACAAAAGCTGACAACAGAGATTTATCAAAGGCCTTTGACTCCCTCAGTCGGTAGTTTCTCGTTCATTATCGTAGATCAATGTAGTAAAACATTGAAAAATCTTTCGTAAATCCTGTCAGCAGAATAGAAGTACGATACCCTTAGCCGACAGTAATCACCGGAAGAGACTGTACACATCCGCCTGACCACGAAGCCGAATACTGACATCCCCTAATCACAATACATATCCAGTCATCCCAGGACCTCTCTGAATACTGGATCATTGCCTGCTCTGGATATTGTCCTCTGTAAGCAGGTCTTCTGTATTCCCCCTGCCCACTCCCAAATATTTCATCGGAGGTCGTCATATATCGTGCAATTTATAGGGGAAAGCCAACGAGGGATGCATATCGAATTGGCTACTTTGATAAGATCTACGTATTCAAACAGTTTAAAGTTATCTATTTCGCATGATTTGTATTATATCAATCTAATGTAGATTTATCATCCACCTTCTAGTTGGTCATATAGTACAATGTTATTACTTACGCAGAAACTGTTATTTTTGAAGAGATGAAGAAAACAATTTCCTTGTTTTTTACTTGATTCTTCATTTGATCTGAACTACCCTTTTCTAAATTAACCTTTCCCGTTAAAATACCTATTGTGTTTTTCTCCTATTTTAATTTTCCTATTACATTCGTATTCTCGTAAATGCAATAATCGCGAATACTTGTACTTGACAATTGTGGCTTCTTGGGTGTGTTTCACGACAGTGTAACTTGCACAGGTTAGTTGCAAATACTGTGAATATTAATCTGCTAAAAACATTATCTATTTAGGTTTTAGGTGACTTCTTTGAATGACATTCACCTCGATTGGGTTCTTCTGATGTTGGTATGATAGAATAAAATATATTCGGTGGTGGCTTCACGATCTATTGTAAATAGATAAGTATATGATGGACAAGCACTGGCTACCATCCTCATTCATTTCCGTCATGGCAAACGGTCAGAGAGGGAGGTTGAGGGAGCTCCACTGTTTCAGCCCTCCCTTCTACCAGCTTACTGACGGAATTGCCTTAGAAGTGGGGGGGGGGGGGATTGCCTCCGCGTAATGTGAATGTATATTGTTTGAATCTCGGTATGAATGATTTCTCTCACCTCAATCAATAAGGGTGTAAATAATAATAGTACAGGTCTTATAAGAAAGTAAAATATATTTTCACCGGAATATGGCTAATAAAGGGTGTCCCAGAATTAACGCAAGATTTAAACTGGCCACCATTTGTGCAGTAAAGTGCTCGCAACCCTAAAAAAAATATTTGACAGCTGACAGTTTAGGGTTAGTAAAAATGGAGTATTGTACGATAGAACGTGTCTTTATGGTTGAACATTATCTCAAAAATAATGAACGTTTGGTGGAAAATTTCGTACAAAATATGGTCGGAATAGAGTTTTGACTTCATCAACCGTGAAGAGATTAATTGAAATATTTAGGGAGACTGGATCAGTTGGAGACACTAAACACACTGGTCGTCTAAAAACAAGCCGTTATAATGTTAATATCGAAGCAGTGCGTGAGAGTGTGGTTGAAAATCCATAACGCAGTTCTTTGTGCCGAAATTGGATGATATTGATGTGGCCAATATGTGGTTTCAACAAGATGGTGCCACATGCCATACAGCCCATGGAACAATTCAAACACTGCATGAGACATTTCCAGGTCCTGTACTCTAAAATTTCGACAAAAGAGTGCGTACGTGCCAGAAAGTCGTGGAGGCCATTCGCCCGATGTGTTATTCCATAAATAACCCTATCCTATTTACTTTATAATTCAACAAAAAAATAACAACAAAAATACTGAAAACTGTGTTTTCTAATTAAATCAAATCTTGCGTTAATTCTGGGACACCCTTTACATCTGAAGTGTAGTAAGAACACGTTTATTCTTGATAATTTCAGAACAACCGTTATCCAAGGGCGTTGATCATTCTGGAGACAGGAACCAAGAAACAGGAAAAAGAGGAAAACCTAAATATTTGTTGAATAAAACAGGAAAATAAAAATAACAGCGCGTGGGAATTATCCCTTAACTTTTCTATTCTATGAAAGAACACAAGAGCCGGTCTAAGCTATTTAGTTGACCAAACTGAGTGGGAAATCCAATTAAGAAGTTATAAACTAAACTAAACAACGCCAGGCAAAAAATAAATGCATAACAGCTCAATATAGAAATAGATATTCATTTAATGACCATATTGTCACCTAAAATAAATTTTTGTTTATTTATTATTTTTTACTGTTTAAGTGTTTTTTGTTTTATTCACCGACTTTCTCAAATCATCTCAATCAATAATTACCTATAGTACTGTATTTGTAAATAACAAAATATGTTCTCATACATTAAGTATCCATACACTACGGATGAAGTGAACTACGGATATAAGTGAACTACGGACCAATAAACCTCTTCCTTTGAGGTTACTTTAAGGAGGAAACAAATAAAAATATTTACAACACTTATCAATTCAGTTAGCCTTATGATGTTATGAACAAGGCGAAATAAAGGTGTTTACTACGACTTATGTATGTAACCATATAAACTAAACTATAAACAATATGAACATAAATTATTTAATTAAAAAACTTTGATAATTTGGCTGACATGGCGATAGGTTTTTCCCTCGTACTCATCACCCTTAGGACAAGCATGGAGGATTCAAACAAAAACTCGGACAATATTAAAAAGCAACTAGGACGCATAAGTCATGTTTCAGGTTATAATATTCCGGGTAAAGGGCGTATTCACTAACATCTGCCTAAGGCATTTCGGCATATCCAGTGTTAAAAAAAACGAATACTGGTTTTAACAACCACTTATTTTTTGGAGAAAGTGCCCTTTCCTAACAGGTGTGTTTCGCATATCTGAGAATATTACGAGCCAAAAGTACACATTGAACAAAAAAAATTAATGACCGTCATTGTTTAGCATCTCTAGCTAACTAATGAAATTAATCTGAAAAAATATCGAACTTAGATCACTTACCAGGAAGTACGCCACCGTACCTAAAAATTTAAAAGTGTATTCCTACTTTTCTGTAGCGAAAATGTTTCTGATATTTTTTCATTTAGCTCTTGCGAAAAAAAGCGAATGTAGAGTTGGAACGTATACTATTATTGTTGTGTCAGCCAGTTTCGTGTTTGCTATTCAACAATCAAAAAAGCGTATACTCCATCGAAGCTTTAATTGAAAAGGGTCTTTATAACAGAATGGTTTCGACAAACTCATTGTAGTAGCAAAGTCATTTTTTTAGGGAAATTGCTTAATTTTATCAAACCTATCCATCTACAAGTAAGCCACTCAGTTTAATTCTCTAGGTCCAGGCCAGAAAAATAAAATGTTTTCCATATGCTATCGACTTCCCCTTATATATTTCTTATAATATTACTATTGTGTAAAAAGTTTTATAAACATATTGCTGCTTTCACTAAAATCTGAAACTTTCCATTCTTTTTAGATTTTTGATTAAGCAGAAATCATTTATCTAGAATTTTAAATATAATAATAACTAATAATAAATTACTAGAAAATATATCAATACTTATAAGCAAGTAAAAATGACCTGAATCTCATTAGGTGTAATTAGTGAAAACGATACATGATATGAAAGTTCTAAGATCAAATCCCTAAATGGAAAGTTAGTTATGTAAATAAGCAATTTTTGTTCTGTTATTAGTAAGGGCCACAGAAATCATATACTGACAGCATCGTCGACCCGGGACCGTAAGATCCTACAGGATAGCTCAGTTGGTTAAGACCTTGGGTTCAACTGCTCATCCTACCAGTATATTTTATCTTTACTAGGTGTTAATTACTAATGAATTTATTTAAGTTACAAATAGAAGTGGGTTGCTTCAGATAGGAGTCTTTCTGTGCTAAACGTGAGATTATTGCTTATGCAATAATAACTGTTTGTTATTTTATGTATTAAATTCATCATAAACTATTTTCACAAACTGTACACTCGATTTCCTTCTTGGCCTATAACGGTAATAATAAAATGTTTAAGGAATAGTTATGAAAACGAATTGTCTGAAAATTGTTGAAAATTATTCTAAATTAATTAAAACAGTCTTTCTATTTTCTTCTGAGTGCGATCAATCTACTTTCAATGAGGAACTTTTAGACAAATGTCAAAAAATGCCGGGCAATTTCCCAATTGTGTCGACGTCATGACGGCTCCATCTTCCATATGATGGGCCGACTCGTGAATCAATAGCAATCTGTTATTGATACGTCAGCATCCCGACAAATATATTCAAAAGATTCCATGTCGCCCGTAACTCGTTTTATGCGTTTTTTTGGTGAGACTTTGTTGCAGGGAATATAATATTAATTATATAATTACAAGGGACGTAGGACGAATAGGAAATAACTTATCACTTCTCAGAAAGAAAAAATGATGTGGTAAAGATAATACTGAAATTTTGACCGAGTATAATAAATAAATGATAATGATAAAATTGAACAAGCCTAATTTTAAATTCAATACAGTCTCTCCCAGTCTCTAGTTTAAGGATGAATGAGTATTAAAGGATCTAGGCTAGATGAAATGCGCTCCCATTTTATGGCTGGCTCGACACTTTCATCATATCTAGCCCCAACGTCTTCATCACACAATATCGATACTTTCAACATTATTTACAGCTGAGCCTACAATCTTCTCCGTAAATTACATTATTTATGACCTATATATCAGATCCGTTATTAATTTTATATATATATGTATACAAAGACTACACATCAGCCACTTGGGCACTATCGCCCAATCAGACTCCTTCCTCACATGGGGAAGTTCTCGAACAAAATATACTAAAAGACACTCTAGGGATCAACACAGCTACGGGTGTGATCTCGTTGGACCGCACGCAGGCTTTGCGACAAGGATTTCCAACAGCAGCTATATACCATGTTGGTTTCCTTCCTGAATGACAGAACGGTGAGGGTACGGCTGGGTGATTGTCTCTCGAACCCCTTCCCTCTGACTTGTGGAGTTCCTCAAGAAATAGTTTTGTCTCCTGTTCTTTTCAGCATGTACACATCTGAAATTGTTGGGACAAACTATCAGAAAGCTACTGTAATCGCTTTCGCCGACGACATTGCGGTTTACAGCAGCAGCATGAGTGCACAAAGAGCTCTTACACAGGCCGAGTCAGTTTGTAACGTAATCAGTGACAGACTGGGCATGTTAAACATCATTATGAACGCCGGAGATACCGACTGCGTTATCTTCTCCCTCCAAAAGGGAAAAAAAGCCTTGCCCAAAATCCTACACCATAGGAGGGTAAGAAAACTCGCTGGATTTTTTAATGTACTATCTAGGTACAAAAATGGATAGGCGTCTCCATTTTTATACTCATTTAAAAAACAAAATAGATAAAGTACGATGCAAGTCCTACCATTGTTAACATCACCCAACTTGTCGTTGCGTCTCAAACTGAAGATATATAAAGATGTGTTGTGTGAGTTCATCCACCGGAGACTCATTAAGTTTTTTGACTCGTTGAGGCACCTGACAAACCCAGTGTTTAACACTAGGACCCACTCCCCATTCCCATAATGATGGCAACAGGCCGTTCAGGAAAACTATGTTAAGTTAGTTAAATTTAGGTTAGTATTAGCACAACTTATTCTTAAGTTGAGCCTTATTACTTTCAATGTTCATAAGCCTTGTGTTCTGTGCATCAGCTTACCGTAGAAACGTTCTTAAACCTTACACATTACACTACAGTAAATATAATTAGGACGATATGCATTTGTATGTGCTTGGAGTTTTATTTACATTCAGTCCCCTCTGTTTCCATATGTACGATCTCGGTTATTTTAAAGTGTAGTTGGTTGCTTTCTAGAACGTTTTCTACAAAAATGACGTATAATGCACTAATGTTGACATAGTTTGCAAGGAACTAATCTATTTGTGCATAATATACATCCTGCCCTTTTTGTTTATAAAGCTGAATCAGAACAGATCTTGAACTCTCAGGGACAACTCGGCGATAGGCAGCCACTAAGCCAACAAGATCTAACTTTCGTAATAGCATGTCTATTATCTCTCTAGAAGGAGCTGCTACAGATTATTATTTACACAATTTTAGCACTCGGTATGAAAATAATTCCTTATTAATCTTCCCATTATTTTCATTTCCGAGCTTATAACCAAAGATAAATAAAGAATGTGGATAGAATAGATAAATTACAGTTCAGATCATTGAAAAACGATAGTAATATTATAATTAGAAAATTTTCATAAACTAATGAATTATAATTTATCTTTTTTTCAATTGACTATTAAAAATTTTGCTGAGTAACCTATAAGTAAGTATTTACCTTTCATTGGTTGTGAATAGCTTCTTAATTGATCGGACCGTGGCAACTTCTTCTCACCTGGTGTACACTTTTTGAATTCATACTTATTTCCACGTCATTACAACCTGTGGTAAGCCCTGCTCTCCTCATGGAGCAATCACCTTCTGTGTAGCCCCAATCCAATCATTCCGAAATGAATTAAGCTCATCATTAGAAAATAGCGCTTTTCTCCTCCGACGATAAAAACATAATTGCAAATTGAACTTATACAAAGAGACCGTTTTCAAATAAAACCCGACTTACGAAAGGGAACAATACCTTATAAATGAGCATTAAACAGGTAGCACATTATAAAAATTACCTTCGCTCTTGGTCCTTTATTGTCCGGAATGGTCCTGAAGCTCAAATTCGCCTGTAATTGGCTCCTTCGGCGAGTCCTTTTAGACTATTTTTGTCTTTTTAAATAATAAATCTGGTGCCCTCTTTAGTTCAGACCGTTTTTTTTAATTCCTTTCCCGACCTCGTTCTCTCTTGGTTATTTAGAATTTCTGTCTTTTTCTGTTGTTTTAATTTATTCCTATAGCGTATCGAGTTACAATTAGAGACTGTGGAGCGTTTTGAATTCCCTTTTTATTCCAGCGCTGTCTAATTATCAAGTTAAATGCTTTGAAGGAAATAGCACCATTAAAAAGCCATCAGGACGATCGGCAGTGCCGAACCTAAAATTAAACAGTCAACTGCTAACTAACTGCCGGAGGGGACTCTTTGCGAGGGAGAAGCAAAAAACATCAAGCTTTGAGTTGAAGTAAAAAGGAAGGCGTGTCCTAATATCCAATCAATTAATGTGATTGGCTCGAATCTTTACAAATCGACATACAATTACCCGAGCAACACACTGAAGACTGCTTATACATCGGAGAGACCAAGGTCAGTTGTCTTTCTTCTCTTAACGCCAAAGATAGAAGTTTGTGGACATTGAGACTCCTGTGGGATAAGATCCTTCGATGAGGAGTATAGGGTTATATGAATACTTGCAGCCTCCATATCTACAGCATATGTATTCTACCCTTGTTGAATGGAAAACAAAATCAGTTTACCATTCCCTTCCAGTGACTTCAGATAGCCAGCCCCTAAACCATCAAGACCGAACAGTCATGCGGGTTTGCCTGATCTCAGAAAGTACAGAACTTCCCACGCGCCTAATAACTTCAACAAATCACTATATTTATTATAAAATAACGTATTGTTGGAAAATAGTAAACGACATTGTTTTAATATCTCATCGTAATATTTTTGCCAATAGCCTCATACAACCTATGTGAAAATGCATGTGATTGTATTTTAACCATGTAGCTTTGCGAAGTACAAATAGAGGATTATATTACTTATATAATCCGTTAAATCGCACACTTACCATTCAAACTTACCCACACAAAATGGAATCGTGAAACATGACAACATAGTAAAGCGA
Source organism: Acanthosoma haemorrhoidale (assembly GCA_930367205.1). Lineage (NCBI taxonomy): Eukaryota > Metazoa > Arthropoda > Insecta > Hemiptera > Acanthosomatidae > Acanthosoma > Acanthosoma haemorrhoidale. The sequence continues at coordinate 32,222,474 of OV884013.1, read as the reverse complement.
GTTAAGACTTTTTAAAACAACCGATGATCTAAGTAACCATATTGGATATATTGATATTTTACAGAATTGTTATCTCCGTTTTGATGTCCCATTCAGATTTCAATTAAATTAAAAATTTATGAGACATTTCCAATCACATTTCGTTAAAATACCTTTATCAATTTGAATCGTTAAAAAATAGGTGATAATATTTAAGAATGTACTTATTAGGCGAACGGTAATTAGGACAGATAGAAGATATAAATACTTTTTATGGGGAGATAGTGAAGTTTTCCATGGGTGTCAATTTAAATTTCATTAAGTCCCAACCGAGTTCGAAGATCTCACTTTGTCGTTTTATTTTGAGGCCAAATACCGGCAAGTAGAGAAAAAAATGTTAACTAATAAACTAAACTACGCTAATGTTTCTGAATACAGCAGCCTGACATCAATTTGACCATAAACCACGTGTGCTCTAGGAGAAGGAATCCCTGTTTAAATCTTCCTCTGAAGTCCCGTAGAATCTTCTTCTTTTAATATTTATATTTATATCCTCGCATAAGGAATGAACCTCCCTAGGCAGGATCTCCTAGTTCAAGGATCCGATGAACCTAAATATCCTATATTTTTCCCTCATCCTGAATTTCTAGCTAGAGAGCTTAGAAAAAAAAAATAAACAAAAAAATAATCCTCGCATAGTCATGGAATATGTTATATAAAAATTTCTTAGTTTTACAACAAACCTAATATAGGGTGCGGTGTTAAAAAAAAAAACATTCACTTACATACTAATGGACAAAATTAACGCACCACCCTTATTTTTTGAAAGATTTCCAGCATGTGCAAATTAGAGACTTTAAAAATACATTTGTTAGTAAAAATAAGTAAATAACGAAATTGCATTTTACACAGATTATCAACGGTGCATATAATTAGTATAAAAAAGATATTGTAAAAAAAACGTGCTTGATAACGGGTATTTCCACCTCTAGCACGATTTACGTTCCTTAAACACCTTGGCATTGGTTGGAAGAGGTTTTCAACAAAGTCCTGAAGAATATTGTACCTCTCGTCAACAACAACCATTTCCGATTCTCAAAGGGTGCTAGTACATGGTTTCCAACGTCGTGCTCTTCGCTTCAGTTGGTCCCAAACGTATTCAATAGGACTCCATGGTGACCACGCCAAGCTCTCAATCAGGTAATCATCAACGATTCGTACTATGTGGGGTCTGCCATTATCATCCATTAACAAGAATCCCTCGCTGATGTAGGGAGCAAACGGTACTTCTTTTATGTATCCTAAGATTCTCTGAGATGTTAGAGACTGTCGGGTTCAGATATGTGAGTCCCCAAGGTAAGGAGGAGACGCCCACCGCGGGCTAGGGTCACTACAACCTCTAGCCACCGTCCGGCGAGCGCCTAAAAAGAGATAGAGCGGGTGGACCAGTGGTATTTTACCCTATTGGCCTAGTCGGCGGGCAGCTTAATTCGTTTTGATGTGACTCCATAAAATCTTAGAAGGTGTGCCCCGACAAAGCACTATGTTCATGAGAAGAGAAACAGGGTAGGTTTATAGGTAGTTTATGTTCACGAATTCACACTCGCTGTCTAAGGGTAGGTGAAAACCGTCCGGATCCCAAAGGCGAGTGTGACCCGGAGAGAAGCATACTGGATTGCCGTGGGAGACGCTACTGGTAAGTTTGTAGGGCCTCGGCAACCGTCGTCCGCGAGGGAGAGGTCTCTCCCAAGGAGGTGCTAGATTTAGTGAGACGAAGGCAAAGATTCCCACTAGGAAGGTGTGGGGTCTGACAACGCCGGACTAAAACATAGCGAGGCTAGGAGAGAGACATGCAGAGGTAGTTGAATGAGAAGACCATGGTTTAAGTAGAGCAGCAAGCACCAGTGCAGAGAGAGGCGAGAGTAGTGTTCCAAGTGACGGTCCTGTTCGTTATGCTAACTCGGTCTAATCCCGTTGCTTATATAGGCGGCCAGCCGTGGTGGGGTGGGTCCCCAGGTGTGGCTGTTACCCCCACTAGCTTCTCCCGCCACTCTCACTCACGTCATAACCTTTATTAAACATATGGAAACAATGATAGTTATTTTCTAATCCGAGAAGAGGGGAACTTCATTCGAATTCGAGGGGGGATTATTCGTAATTAAGAGGTGGCCACAACAGAGACCTTCCCCACCGAAACAACCGATTCCATACGAGCGTCGTAAAAAATGCTATTCAAGGAGCAACTGTGAGCTATCACGAAATGCCAGCTGAGGAACCATACAACACGGTGCGTGCTTCTCTCCTGGCCGTCTCTATGTAAAATGATGGCCGTCTGAAGATTTTATACCACCTCTTACCTCACCTTTAAAGAGAACTCTCTTCCACTATTCCAAAGTCCAATTCACATGTTCACGTACAAACTGAAGCCTGGCCATTTTGTGAGCTTTGGTTAGAGGAAGTCTACGGGCAGGATGTCCAGCCCTAAGGTTATTCTCATTAAACCATCTTCTTACAGTCCTGCTGGAAATCGAAACATTTTCGACTTGCCTTATGAGACTTTTTATCTCATTTCCGGTATCGCAAAGCCAGGTACCGGATGTACCTATCGTCTCTTTCTGCGACACATCTAGACCGACCCTGCCCCTTTCTTCTTGGACGACGCTCTGTCACCCTAAAAATCTTTATAGCCCAGCCCATGGTCGAGTGATGTACTGTTTGTGAAAAGGGGATTTAAGAGTAAACAAAGCATTATTTACGGTTTATATTTACATCGATATCACTTAAATACCAATAGTTATTCAAAATAAACACAGAAGATAATTTATTTAATTTTAATTAAAAAAAATTAAGTGCTGCGTTAATTTTTGTCCATCAGTGTAGTTGATAAATTTAGCCGACATTTAATAGAGGTTTTCATCTTAGGACGAAAATGTATCATACTAGTATGTCACTGATGGTTGAGGATTTAATGATGTTTAAATAAATACTCCTCGACCTAACTTAGATATTGATGGATATTTCAGACTGGCAAAAGGTTATAGAATTACAGAATTTACGTCGTTGGATGGGTATCGACTATAAATAATTAAATCTATAGCCAAACAAAATCTTAAACAAAATAAACACATATATCATTCAAAAATTTTTATGTGAATATGATTGATTTCAAATCGATATAAAATAAAATGGTAAATTATACAGAGAGCTGTCATCAATATTAGTGAAAGATGTCTTAAACAGATCAACCTCACCCCCCCCCCCTGATTCCGATGGTAGATAGTGCTTAATTATCTTATCGGAATCCATTAATTACTTTTACATCACTAATTAATCTTTCGTGGAAACAGATACTATTCCAATAAAAATTATGTGTATACATATATCACTAAGGTTTCTTAAAATGTAGTGTTAACATAATTAAACATATAAACATACTACTGATGCAAATAGTGAGATTTAACTCTGCCACACCTGGATAGCTCATGGGTTTTGCTTACCTGAAATAAAATAATAAATCAAATATTTCTTACTTGTCTCATGAAGTAATTACGTGCTGAAAGAAAGGCAGGAATGGTGAGTTAAACCCATTCAAACGTATAAGCTTCAAGTGAAAAAAAAATCATAATCTACATTATTTAGAAATTCAAACTCAGATACTCCAAAAAATGAAGTAATTGACGCTAAATTTTCAACCATGAGCAATCCCCGATTTTTTCCGACTCCTAAAACGCTACAAGTGAAACGGTCAGGCCAAAGGATACGCTAACTTGTTGAGTATTGGCAATTTGTCTCCCCCCCCCCCAACCATTATGAACCCTCCTCTGTTTCTTTCTCCCGGGATCTTACTGTCAGGCTGTTGTCCAGTTAAGTTTTTGCCTACATTATTTTTGCAAGTTTCTTATTATTTCACATGGCAACATGAATGCTGCAGAAGGCTCCATCCGTAAGCATGAGTGATGACTGCAGAGATTAATGTATAGCTGTACGTCTGCATGGCGCCGTCTTCCTGTATCGTCTGATGTGTAAGTGCTGTTAAGTCCACAAGTAGAACTTGTGATAGATACTTTCATCACAACGAGGTGGGCAGGATGAGCGTGTATTTTTATGTGTAATTCAAAGTGTTAATGTATGTTGTAAGTCATTGAGTAATGTCCTAATTAAACCTACATGGCTGTGGAATTTGTATAACTTATCTGAATGACAAGCTACACATTTTGACTGCATAAGTACTCAGTCTTAGAAATTATCGAGCGTTTGTTATCTAATGACAGTATCGATAGTGGTACAACTAAGGTTTTGAAGAATCCATTTAATTTTTGTTGATTTTATTCCTAAACTTGGCAGGACGGTCGTCTGTGAAACTAAAGCCAGTTAGCGGGCGGTGTCTCTTCTGTTTGATTAGTTACCCAACTAATTTTTACTACCCAGTACTAGAACTATACCGACGGGCAAATGAGTGGATATGATGTGAGAGGACTTTGGTTGGTTGAATTTGAATAATATTCAATATTTTTTTTAAGAAATGTGTTTGTAGTGTCACGATATAATACATTTTTTAGATAGTGAGAACCATCAGGTCTAAACTGTTTTCGATAAGTGTAAAATATTTGCTGAATTTGTTAAGTGAGTTTCTCTGGTCAATGTGGTGCGTTCGCGCACAAAATTCTCACGATAGACTAAAATAATCCTAATAGCAATTCTAAAATAGTGTGGCGTCCTTCATTGCTTCACTGTATGAAGAATGGCTTCAGAATTGACAATCTCTGCCTTTACAACTTCAGGTTTGGCAGCACAAAAGAGTAAGAGCTCTCCAAGTTGTCAATATCGCTCTCACTTTGCAATCTGAAGCACAGCATGAGTTTCTTTATGCTCAGTGGCTCCCAGCAGCCTAAGGCATAAATATTTCAGTGAAGGCTACACACGTCAAATAACACACCAGAGGAGACTTTTTCAGTGACCGAATACCCAGGCTTCCATTCTATACTCCCAATACAATAATTGTAAGGATGTACCAGGGTTTTGTTCATTTCCGAAAACAGTAACATACAGATTTCTCCTGGATTAGTACCCTTACATAGGTAAAGCCATGCATAAACTGTTAGGGACGGTTTATTGTTATTGTTGATTATTGTTCATGAATATGCCGTGTTGAAATAATACTCACGAAGGGAGGTGTAACCGACCACTAAATATTTGCCGAACCTCCAAAGTGGAAATTGAAAGCTTTGAAATATTTGCATAGATACAAAGGCGACTACTGCTCCACACAATGTGCCTGTATCAAATATTGCTTGAGTTGGCCGGAACTTGGCATCATTGAGCGCATAAATCTAGTAAAAGGCCAAATCAGAGCTTATAATATATACAATATAATATATTGTATCTATGATATGTGTGAATATATATGTATCTATATCACGTATACAAGATATGTAAGTACATAGGCAGGTCCTTCTGAAAATAGAAGTTAGAGAAAAAATATCATGGACTTTTAGTTTTTTACAATACGACAATACAGTACGAACAATTATTTTTATGAGTACCATGTATGCGTCGGGACATTATTTTGGATTTAGCTGTTATCTCAAACAGTTTTTTTTTGTATACTACATTGTTAATCCAAGAAGTCAACATTTTTTTTAAATATATTTTTTATTCTTTACATAACCTACAATTCTTGGGTATATCAATTATTTTCAATTTTATTTCTAAAAGAAAGAATACAGCTACTTATCCTTTATCAAATAGTCTAGATTTTCAGTTTCATCTCCAACTGAACATTGCAGGAAATAGTTTTTTAGTTTAAGGTAATTAATGTGACAGGTTAATCTAACTGTGTTTAATTCAATTTAACTGTCATTTATCTAACTATGTTCTTAAGGTACTTCATTTGTAGATTGATTTGTTACTCCCTCATAAGAGAACGAGAGAGAGAGAGAGAGAGAGAGAGAGAGAGAGAGGGAGAGAGAGAGAGGGGGGGAGAGAGAGAGAGAGAGAGAGAGAGAGAGAGAGAGAGAGAGAGAGAGAGAGAGAGAGAGAGAGAGAGAGAGAGAGAGAGAGAGAGAGAGAGAGAGAGAGAGAGAGAGCTCGCAGTTAAAATTTTCATTTAAACTAATTTTTTTTTTTTAAATAAATCTCGAAATATTTTCTCATAGATAACTTGGATTCACGATTGGTTTTAAAGTTTGAGTGGTATGCTTTTTCTATCCTATATGGGAAACAAAAAGAGAACTTCTGTAATACCCGTGGAAGGCTTTTCACTTTACAAAGTCGCAATTTGTTTATAAATATAAGTTAAAATACAACGTCAATAGTAACTAGAAGCCCTGCTTACTTCAAAGAGTAGTTTGTGCAAAGGAAACTACACTGAAGTGCGCTAACTAAAAGTCTTTGACTCATCCCTGTAGAAAAGACTTTGAGATGACTTTTACATAATTCTCTATTGACGTTTAGCTTTTAAAACTTGCACCTACACTGTGCATCTTTGAGCAGCATTATACTGTAATTGAAGTAATTCTCAAAGCGCATTATTATTTCAGTAATTTAGTTGCACATCAACATTTTTAATGTTGTGCGAATATTTCTCTGAGCAAACATTTTGAATTGAATATTTCTAGCTATTACAAAAAATAATTACGGTCTCGTATTTAAATGAAAGTATTTCGTATTCTACTTTCGGTTAGTATTGTTACATCGGAAAGTTTTGTGTTGTTTTACGATTGATGATTTGGTGCTTTCCAATTTTACATCAGTCAATCGGTTACAGTCGGTCAATTAATAACATTTTCACAATTTATTCTTAGTTAAAAATGACTCTAGAGCTGGGAGGTGGGATGAGTCTTTTTTTGTAAATTTTTTTTTTCCATTTGAACTAAGTCTTCACTTGATGTTAATTTTCGCAATGGAATTCGTTTTTGTGTCCGTTTATAATCAGACAGTAATTGTTTTTTTTATTTGTTTCGTTATTGTGTTGACGTGGTTGAGGGTAGGTTGTAATGATAATGTGAGTGTGAACTTAAGACACAAATGTGGGAACTTTATCACAATATTCAAAACTATTAAGGACATTTTCGTTAAATTTTATCAATGGGTATTGAAAACAAATTTAAAAAAAGGCACACGCTAAACTAATAATAGACTGCTGCAACTTCAGTTTTGTAGAACGAAAGATTTTTTGCTAACAAATAAATTTATAAATCTCACAACTGACAAGTCACCCTGACTTTCTGATGTCTACTTATTTTCCAAGATGTATAGGGTCGTAAATTAAAAGTTACAATCGATTTCCTTTCTTATGTAAAGTTTTTTTTTTAACTTTTATGCAAAATGTCCTAGCAGTTCTGTGATAACACAATAAAATGGGGAAAAGAGTCAGTTATAATATGCAAAGATATAAGATTACTAATCAGTATCTTTCATAATGGTTAACTGAAAAGGTTCTCTGTAATCAACTTGAATCCATTTTTAATCTCTGAAGTCAGTGGGAATAGAGTTATACTAAACATAGAAAAATTGTTTTATTTTTTTCCAGTTCTATTTTAAATAATGTTTGTAATACACTGATGGATTGCTCGTTTGGGTGATCGTAAGAGGAATAACATTAAATTTAACGAGAGAGTTCGCTTCATAGCCTGATGGAAGACATAAAAATTGAACCCCACTAAATAGAAATAAAACGACTCCAATGAACTGAATCTAAAACATACATATGATATAACGGCAGTCCAATTTACGCTTTAAATGTTTTGGTAAAGAATCATTAAATAAATATTCTACAAAATCGTGCAAATTCCAAGAAACATCTTTCTATATTGTTATGTTCACTTTCTAGGTCCTTTATTTTGTTTATACTTATATATAATATTAATAAAATTTAGTTCATATTTTATTTTAAACATTGTTAGCTGGGAAAAACTAAACCATATATCTTTTAAATGATAGAAAACACGCCAAGGCATTATTTTAAATACTCGGTCATGACAAATGATTGTGTTTTGTTTTTGTTTTTTGGGGGAGGTTTATACATATGGCGGTCACGGACAGCTCTAATTAAATTTTATTTGAGGAAATAAAATGGGTCAGGAAGAGCTCCTGGATACGACTATCAACCCCACCCTTCCTGCCTGACCTTCCTGACTGCTAGGCTGGGTACTGACCTTCGGTTGGCTAGATGCGGTGGAGGGGCACACCAGTGATCCGGACTGGAGGCCATGAAGAGCTGGCTGTAGGCATGGAAGCCACACGGTAGGACGCACGGCAGAAGGACGAAGTACAGAAGTAGCCTCTGGTACGGCCCGATCTCGCCCACCTGGCTCAGGGCATCGTCCATGGCGGACTGGCTGCTCTAGGGGGGCGGCTAATGCTGGGGGCAAGTGGAGGGGGCGGCGGCAACATCCCCCCCTCAGTGTGGCGGCCGCCGTCATTGAAGGTGGGAATGTTGTCGGAGGTCCAGGGGATTGTCGTCTGGGTAATGACATTCGCAAGAGGTTGGAGAAACGTCAAAACGACCAGATAAGGCCAACGCATATAAGGAAATATGATTTTGAGAAAACCAAGGATCATAAATATGATAAAGTTAGTTGTTAAGAGGCCCTGCTTCGATACAGGACACCCACTACCTTTTAATTAGGACGAGGTGTTCCTAGCCTGCTCCGAGGCGAGACAGGAGAGAGGCCTGCTCCGCGGTATCCCTCTCCCCTGGGTTTGTATGTTCCTTCATACCCAAACTTCATGGATCAAATCCGCTAGTCCTGTTAACACCCAGCTACTCCAGTGGTCAGAGGAGGCTCAAATAGGCTCTAACCTCTCCCAGGCCGAGACTAAGTACTTCCTTAGAGTGCTTCCCTTTATTGAGTCAGCCTAGCATCCCAAGTCTCGTTAGCCCATTCACTAAAGAGGGGTTTCCATCTCATTGGGTTCTCGTCCATTTTTCTGTGGAGAAGAGTTGGAAACTCTCTTGACCTTAATTCTGAGGTGTTGTTCCAGGAGGCCCAAGTCCTCTAGAGCTGACACCACCAATATCTAGACCGCTTCAAGCGAGTTGGTCCTCGAGAAATACAGGAGTGCTGTCTTCCGCACCTGTATCAAACAGTACGTGTAGCCCTTGTGACCAGCACCATGTACTTCTACCACGTATGACCACCCTTTGTTGATTCAGGTTACTGCCAACCAGCCCTTACAGGTTTTCAGCGTCAGTTTCTGCAGCTCCATCATCACTTAAGGCCACAATACTCTGTCCAAATCATATGAGATGTCGTTGTTCATAACTACGCGAGTCCCTGTTACGTCGTCTCATATTCAGGGTGTCAGCCGTTTTCCTCTCCGTAAACAGCCGAAATACCCAACGTATTTTCACAAAAGATTTCTCACAAATAAGCTTTAGAAACCTGAATAAAAAATAATAAAACCTCCTGAGAAGGCCATTAAAAACCGTTAGGAGACGGGCTCTTAGCGCTTTCCTGAACAATTCATTTATAATCGTGGAAAAAAAATTCTAACCCCAAAAGATACATTTAACAAAAAAAAAACCATAAACCCACAAAGAAGATACGATTATAAATATATATTTTTTTGGCATATCACATTTTATTTCAAACTGGAAACTATGAACCTTATTAGATAATAATCTTAATAATGAGAATATGCAAGCAGAAAACCGAACGATAATATATTCAGTATATGCAATCATTCATGGAAGACATAAAAACTGAACTCCAATAAATAAAACGACTCCAATGAACTGAATCTAAAACATACATATCATATAACGGCAGTCCGATTTACGCTTTAAATGTTTTGGTAAAGAATCATTAAATAAATATTCTACAAAATCGTGCAAATTCCAAGAAACATCTCACTATATTGTTTTGTTCACTTTCTAGGTCCTTTATTTTGTTTATACTTATATACAATATTAATACAATTTAGTTCATATTTTATTTTAAACATTGTCAGCTGGGAAAAACTAAACAATATATTTTTTAAATGATAGAAAACATGTCTAGGCATTATTTGAAATACTCACTCATCACAAATGATTGTGTTTTGTGGAGGGGGAGGGGGGAGTTTATATATATGGTGGTCACGGACTGCTATATAACGAATATAAATATATATATTTTTTGCATATCACATTTTGTTTCAAACTGGACACTATGAACCTTAGATATTAGGTAATAATCGTAATAATGAAAATAAGCAAGCAGAAACTCTGAAAACTAAACGATAATATATTCAGTATATGCCATCATTCAAAATCCTATCGTCAGTCAGCCTCCGTCCAGCTATCAGCACTAGTTAGCTAGTCATATATACAATCTAGGAATTAAGTATAAGTATTGCATAAGTGAGAAACAATTTCCACCCAGACATTTCAAAACAAATATTTATATATTTTATTCACATATTTTGTATTAAAAAAACTAACTATTCAGTCCTATGCTATTTTAACTAAAATTAATTTAAGAAACTAGCTGATTGTAACTAATTATTGCTTTGCCAGCTTAAACTATTGAATGTTGTGTATTTCGAGTATATGAGTGTGACACGATATTTTAATAATAATCGTATCGACAATTGCATTCAGACAAAAAAAACACCGTATTAAACCGTAGAGGGCAATTTTAGATTTTAAAAAATATTTTCTCAAATTTCTTCGCCCTCAAAATGTAAAATGTTTAGCAAGGAGTAGCAACAAGTTTTTCTGTCAAATTTTTCCCACCATCTTTTCGTTATATATTTTCTTGGTATTGCCATCCGTATTATTTTTTAAACTCCTATATCTCATTAGTCAATAGCTTTAATCCTTAAAAGTGTTGCAATAACAGACCACACAGTTGTTTAGTTGAAGTTGAAGCGCAGACAAGACATCGACATACAAACTTATGTTTGCTCAGCGGTTTCTGTTGTCTCTATCTTGAAATAACACAGTACCGTGCCTCGCCTCAAAATTATCATAGCAATTAGAGAATAAGCCAATTATCAAGTGGTTTAAAGGGTTTGATAATTTGCTAACACATATAACTTCGCCTATCCTTGAGTAAGCCGAGTGCACAGAGCATAAAGACAGGGTACTAAAATTCATAGTCAATTATGATTTATCAATCTATCCAGGGTTTTGTACTTCTTACAACAAGATGGACGAATTATGCTCATGAAGTGGTTCCCGATTTACCTCTTTCCGCAATACAGTTAGTGTTCCTCATTCTGCCTAACCTTTCAAATACCCATCAGAGAAATTTTAATTTGGCTGCTAGTCCCCTAAAGTTCCAACATATATCGCATATTTAATTTGACACCTCCCTCAATATAGTGAGACATTTTTTTGTTTTTGATCATCAGATAAGACGATGCATTTGTCGTACTATCGGCTTAGGTAGATGAAGGGCCAAACCTCTAACAAACATAGTCCATAAATAAATTTAATGAAGATTCTCATTGCTCCCCACTCAAATAAAGATTTATCTTTCTTGATTCTTGTTGATAACTCTCATAATTTCTTTATGTTTAGAATTTAGTATTATTTTGTATTTCTTTTTTATTTATAAACGTGTGTGAATTGAATGTTTTGTGTTCCCGCACTCAGGGAGAAAAAAACCCTCTCTCATTTAATCCCCCCCTCTACCGAATTCCCTCTCTCTATCATATGGCGTGAATCTACCCAAGACAGCCCTAGAGAGATCATCTCAGCATTGGTTCTCCCTGCGGATCAAGTCAACATATCTTCAACATTCGGATTGTACATGTAGCGACCGCTAACTACATCAGATAAATCCCCCTATACTCTATTGTATATATATTTTAAACAAATGTAAATAACATGAACTAAATATAAATCATTATAAATGTGTTAAGCAATAAAAAATGCGGGGGCCAACTAATTACATGAGATGGGTCACCAGCTGTCAGTCACAGGTACCTCACCATATGAGGGAACCGACCGCAGACCCTAAGCTACCCTTGCCAGCCTCCCAGAGGACAAAGAGGTCGAATCCCATTGGTTACACCAATCTCGACCTCTATTGGATAAGGGCAATAATTGCCGGGTACTTAAGGCGGCCCCCTAGGCCCTGTAAATCATTCTCTCCTGGCAACTCCTGGCATCTAATCACTGGCTCGTGGCTCCCGCTGGAACTCTGAAAACTTGACTGCTTCTTTATGAAAAACCTCTGCATCTCTCTATCCTAACCTGGCTATGTTCTAGTCCGGCGATTGTCACACCTTCCTAGTGGGAATCCCTGCCTTCGCCTCGCTAAAACTAGCATTGGGAGAGACCTCTCCCTCGCGGACGACGGTTGCCGTGGCCCTGCAAATTTTACCAGCAGTGTCTCCCATTGCAATCCAGTCCACCTCTTTCCGGTTCACACTCGCCTTTGGGATCCGGACGGTTTTCGCCTACCCTCATATACCGAGTGTAAATTCGTGGTCATTCCAAGACCACATAAACTAACTATAACCTACCCTGTACCTCTTCTCCTGAACATAGTGCACTGTCGGGGCACATACCTATTAAATATGGAGTCAGATAGTAAATCCGTCACGAAACGATTGTCCAGGTTATAAACTCAAACAACCCTCACTTGTCACCAGGGCTAGGGTGACCAGGCACCCCCCTCGTGACGACCCGACAGACCAATTTTCTATCTCCAGTTGGAAAATAAAACAAACCGCTTGATAAGTATCTCCGGACGGAGACCACGTTGAACATGTAACCTCACACATCTTTGGACAGATATCTTATCTAATATATTTTATTCATTTGAATAATCCAATTAATAGACATAAAACTTTGAAGAATTTATTTCATTTGGTATTTTTAATTATTTTAGTTAGTTCTTAATATGTTATTTTTATTAGTACATGTTAATATTAATTGTTCTCACCGGATGGCCACTTTTTCTTGTATTATTATTTATTTCATGTGTAAGTAAATTTCATTTTGGGTTAATGGCAGTGTTAAGTATTCAACTTATAAACCCCCTTATATACAGTCCACAATTTTAATTTAATTTCCTCGATCTGGACCGCTGGTTTACAACCACCAATAACCTTCTGCATAAATAGTTCTATTTTTTTTCTAAGGGTATACCTTTCTCCCTCATTTTTAGGTAATACACTTATCTTCACTCAAATAAAACGCCCTTCTTTCCCTTACTTAAGCTACAAAAGGGCTAAATGAAAAAGCCCCAACTTGGTATGAATGTCTGAATTCGAGACCCTACTAATATCGTGCAAATTCATTCGCAGAAACTTCTCTTTTTATTCCTTCTTTTTTTTTTAGAATTAATGAACCGTTTGTAGAAAACGGAACTTTTTAATTTATCATTGTCGGTTCACTTCTGAAGGAGAGTTATAATTAGGCTGTTTCATTTGCACTTTTTAAAGAAACCTCCAAAATTCCATTAGAATCAAATAACGGTTATTTAGAGGTTCCTCTAAATTGCAACATATACCAAACTGTTACTGTTAAGAATGCCTTACAACAAATTAGCAAAACGATCTGAGCTGATGTTACCTTATTAGAAGAATAACGTAGGTAGATCGCTTGCCTAAAAGGCTTTTTCAGGACATTCCATCTCGGCCAGGAGTCTCTTCGTCAATGAGGAGATGAATGGACAATCTGGAGAAGCTAAGTGCAGGTAGAGGAATACGAGAAGAAGATTGGCAATAGACGATGACCAGTCAGTATTGAATTACATATGGGGATTGTGATAAAATCATAGTGACATACGATGACATCGAAATATACTCACTGTTAGTTCATCAGTTGGTCATGCCTAGCCAATTAGCAGTAAATGGCAACTTATCTGATCAATTGACAACATTTGATAAATGCACATAAAATGTCACGATCCTGCCAAATCGCTGCTACGGCAGTTGCCCGAATGGGGGGGTCCGGAAGTATGGAGGAATTTTCAAGACGGCAGGGGCCGGGAATATTTTCAGCGGGACCGAGACGTTTCCGGAGCCATTATCGGCTGGGGGGAGGGTCGCTCCCCAGTGGTCCTCCCCCCATCCCACTCAAACAGCCATTTACGGTTTTTCCCCATTTACGCGAACCGACATAAATATACACATTTACCTTTGGAGTGTACCATATCACAGTCGATATCAGAAATGTAAATATACTGGCTGCTGTAAATGTTTTCTCCCTGGGGGGGGGGGGTTCCCCTCTCAGGTACTGCAATTTATCACTGCGCGGGATATCTATTGGGATTCACCCAGCCACTTCTAACATATGGGGCTGCGATTGTAAATATATTTACCCGTGACACTACACAGCAACAGCCTAAAACACCGTGGTAACGGTTGATTTAAGGATTTACTTAGTGATTTAAGGACAATTTGTATTTACTTCATTTTTTTTTTTTTTTTACAAAAATTACAAAAATGGCGAGAAACAGCCATTAGTGAATGATATCGTAGTGCCGGGATGGCGTTATCCTGGCTGGAGTTTTTTTAATTTATTTTTTTTGTAATAAAAATTTATTTATAATTTTTAATCTGCTCTATATACATAAAAATATAACCAAAAATGTGTCATGTTTTCTATTCACATTATGCTAGGTTTATTTTTAATTATATATATATAATTTTTTTTTAACATTTGATCCAACCTTAATGTGGTACTATTGGAATTTTTGCGTTTTAAAATTACAGAATAGAAATAGCATCAAAGCATAGATATTAATGTCTTGTAGTTCTCTTTGTTACATGACTAGAAGCTCTGAAAGTAGTATACACATAAACAAAAAAAAACCTAGAAAGAGATAAATTATGTAACAAACTTACAAAACTCAGGGTATGTTTCTAAAACTTTCTGTATAATTTTGAGAGAGAGAACAACAATTTATTAAGATAAAATTACAATCTGCCTTTTATTAGGCAATGAGTAATTGAGATAAGTGTCATCATTCATACCATATTTACAGTTCATCATTTACTCGCTCATTCATACAATATTTACAAACAGCCCAGAGGCCCCCCATGGTTGTCACCTCCCTCGCATGCGAAGGAGGAAGCGGAGTCTTGGGGAGTCCCCCACGCCCCTACTTCAGCCGCGTCACTGGATAAGAGCCAGCGGAGGCTGGCCAAGAGCGCGAGAGCCACAGTCGCTCAGGACATGATTGGAGAAACTGGCCATTGCCAGGACTCCCACTGTCACTTATTTATAGCAGGTCACGAGGCCACTGCCGTTTAAGTCTCCGAGAAGGATTATAGGGATGAGTGGTGCAGTGCAATGACTGTGCTAGGGAATTAGGGTGGTTGGATAGGTTACCATGGAATTTAATGAACTTGGAAAGGATGAGATATTCAGATCATTGTGAAGGGTTTTGTTGCTGACGTAATAAGGGGCATTTACTATTGTTCTTAGGACTTTTGATTAAAAGGATTGGATGCGCTTGATGTTTGACTTTTTTGCTGTCCCCCATAGCTCTATTCCGTATGTCCAGATTGGCTTAAGTATAACCTTGTAAATAAGTAGTTTGTTTTCTATTGAGAGGTGGGATGTCCTTCGAAGTAGTCTGTACAGTTGTCCAAAGCGTCTGTTTAGTTCTTGTCTTTTTAGTCTCGTGTGTGGGTGTTCTGTATAATTAAAAAAACTACTCGGCATTCTAAAATATACTTAATTTTATTTTTTAAATGTTTTAGAAACCTGACAATTACTTTTTGAAAAAAATATGTAAAACAATCATCTATCAGGCTCCAAACTCTTTTCTGGGATATCTTCAAATATTTTCTCGTGTTACCAACGTTAATGTGTCCTTAACAATGGGGGGGGGGAATGCGGACATTAAATCTTAAATAACCCCTAAAATTCTGGGTACCTATGGAAGTATTTTGTATCTGGATTCATGTATAACTCTGGTAATTATTCTCCCTCTTGCAATTTCCATAAGATAGCATCAGATCTGCTTAACACCCAAAGCAAGTTCGCCGACTTGGACGCTCATAATCGAATCGGTCAAGTTTGGCCAACCTGTAGTAAGTTTGTACCTGATATTGTTGCCCCTCTATTCACCTGTTTAATATTCACTGCGCAGCTACATAGCTATACTAAACACATAGGAAAAAGTCATATCATTTCACGCATTACCTGTAATTCCACGATTGTATTTCGGATGATAATTCTTCAG
Organism: Acanthosoma haemorrhoidale; assembly: GCA_930367205.1. NCBI lineage: Eukaryota > Metazoa > Arthropoda > Insecta > Hemiptera > Acanthosomatidae > Acanthosoma > Acanthosoma haemorrhoidale. Next base: position 32,206,359 of record OV884013.1, on the reverse strand, counting down.
TTTATATCCTTTGACGAACACTTGAATTGTCTTTTTACTTAAACAACAGTGAATACAAGTGGCTTCTTATAATGTACCCCACCTTTCCTGCCCTCAATGGGAGTATTGAATAGTGTGTAACCCCACCAAATAAATTCTTTGTAAGATTACTATTTTTTTCACTCATTGTTTTTTACTCTAGTAGTATCTTAAAAATCCGCGAATCATATTTTTGTCTCGTTTCAACATTTATCCGTATATGCATTGCGTTGCATGACGGTAGAGTATATTATTGCATGAAGTAGTACTCTTGCTACAAATTTGTAATAATATTAAATTATATAGGCAAAAGAGCCACATAAGGATTTAATGTATTGTTTTTTTTTTAATCCAGCAATGTTTTCATTCCTAAGGACATGCTAATTTACTATTTATCCCACCGTAACTTTCTTCTTTTAAACTAAGAAATTGTAAAAAACTAAAATATAGACAAAAAAATAAACGAAATGAAAACGTCTCGACGACATTAAATGAGCCAGTTTGGCGGAATGATTAAGGTTGCTGGTTTTTACTGCTGGTTTGAGTCCCACACTGTGAAATAATTTTATTATTATTATTATTATTATTATATTTATTAAGGTGTCAGGAAAGAGGAGATGAATGAGGAAACCTGTTTTGCCTAAATACAAAAGAAACCTCACTACAAGGATTTAGACGATAAGAATGATGAAGATTAAAAAAAAAACATTAAATACACAATATTTATTGGTGGCTCATATAATTTATATCAGCGTGTCATATAATTTATAGCGTGTCAGGGTCCATTTGAAAATAAATAAATTTAGCAGAACGTGACTTTAATTTTTCAAGTTTAATCTGTTTTTTTAGACTGCCCTCAATCGGATTGGCCTAGTCATCCTATTTCTAGGTGTTTTAAAATGATAATTAAACAACTTTATTGTCTGCCCACAAACTGAAAATCTCTTCTTTATTATAATATCGCTTTCGACAGCACCAAGCTATCCCAAGGTGCCCCTAGGCTCAACCCTTGGTAGACTCACTACCTTCCTGATTCCATCCGCCTTTTTAGGCATTCCACACCCTATATCCTTCTCATACATCCTTCAAATGGGGGACTCCCCTTAGTGAAAGGCACTCATCGGCCCTAAATAATTTTCCTTTATCTTCCCACATCCTATTTTTTATAAGTTTGAGAGCTTAGAAAAAAAAAAAAAGAAGAAAAAAAAAAAAAAAAAAAAAAAAAATTATTCCATGTTGATCAAAAAGGTGAGCCCCGTCACCTTTATTAGTCAGTTTAGTCCAGTCACGTATCATTATACTTGTTTATTCATTATATAATTTATATAAAATAACATAACCTGTATATAATGTAGTGATGCTGCAGGAAATACATAATAATAATAAAAAAAAAAAAAAAAAAAAAAAAAATCGTGGGATATATAACTCATCTAAAACAATAGAATATTTTTATTTATTTAACTAAGGTTGCTACATCCACGCTCCTCATTCTTCTAAAAAAGAGGTTATCAGTTGTGGAAAGACAATAAAGCTGTTTTATAATTATAACATTCCAGTCAATGTTTTTATTTTATTTCTTTTTTATTGAAATAGATTTTAAAATTCAAATGTGTTTACGATCATTACCGTTGAACATTAATATATTCCTGCAGGCCGACACACGAAAGACGGTTGTCCCATTCCTATTTAAAAGTAGTACCTCTCCTTCCGTGGGTCGGTAAAATTAAATATCTTAACTCTCATCTCGTTTATGATGCTGAAGAAATGAAAATATCCAGGCAATGGATATTCTGAACCCATTAATTCATCAATCAGCCTAGTCCGATCCGTCGGTAATCGGTTAAATCGAAACCTTAAAAAAAAAACCAATTAACATTGAGAATGGTTTTATAGACGGTCTGATTCACCCGTTGAGTCCCGATAATGACTACATTGCCCACTGAATCAAGATTATTTCTTCCTTTGGTGAAAGTAGTGCAGTTTTATTTCAATGCGATGAGAAAATTAAATTGAAATGAATTATTCACCACGCAGTTCTTTTTTTTATTTTACATCATAAATGTTTTCAGCAATTCAGTACGATTTAAAAAGCAAACAACCAATTTCATAAAAGCAATCTAACAATATATATATATCACAAAAGGACAAGATCACCCCATAATGAATGTGCCGATAAATGAGAGATCCATCCCCACTCCTCCTAGCCAATACAATATTACATGTAGACATTTAAAAATGATCTAATTAAAATATACATTCCATATCAAAATTCGCTACCACAGTTTGGCCATATCACTAACATATATGTTAATCAACGATAAATAAATATTTAAATTTTGACTAACTATTGAAATGGATAGATCCTGTTGAAAAAGGTTCAGGGACACGTAACCCTGCCCATGTGAGCTCTTGATTTTCCCATCTCTTTATCTATTTCCTTCTCTCTAATATTCCTTTCTTCTTGGGAGGTCTCGGGAGTTATACCGCGGTGACATGGCCGCTAGCTGAGACTGAGCTAACACATGTCTTTAGTACCAGCGATTCAGAGCTTCGGCCTCAAGAAAAAGTCTGAGGTTACTCCACGCCAAGCGGCACAGACGTGGAAGAGGATCAAAGATGGTGCTTAACGGTGAACGAACGACTAGTGCATTCGTCGAGCACGGGAGAAAAGGAGAAAAGAACCAAGCTGTTTGCTTTAGTTTCCAAATTAATACGATTACAGATCGGATCGATTTATTTTTGAAGGCCAATTCAGTTTGTAGATCGATCTATTGTACGGCTGACAGTTGCTCTCCAGAAGAGACTTTCGTAATCATGCAGATCCACTTTGAGTAGCGTTCCCATTGTATATTTAATTTTAGTTATAATAATTTCCTATCAGCTGCTCAGCTAAAAACCAACTTACTAAATTGTTGGGCAAATTTTATTCATTTCCACATTTCTTTAGACTGAAAGCCCATTCCATTTTATTGCATATCATGTCATATGTCGGTAAGTTAATTTTTATTCCAATAAATTACTAAATGATATACCATTTGCTGACTGCCTTCAGAGACCAATAGATTAAGAGCTATTAACCTCTAAGCCGCCCTGACAAAGATATTTGTGAGATTCGCCTGGCCAGCTAGCAACACAGGAAGAGCACAGCCATCAACAACGAGGAAGGACCAACTGGCCACCATTGTACTTCCATTAGTAGCTCTTTGTACCACTTGCAGTAATTAGCAAGCGGAAGCGCCCAATCTTCTCGAATATTGTCAACAATGGTTTTGTGAGTATGTGCCATTCGAGGCCTGAACGCAGCTATCTGTTCTGTTCCGTGCTTGCATTCGATTTGTAACAATATACACAGCACTATAAAATTTGGGGGAACATTAGTTCCATCCCTAGTCAAATAGTAGGGCATAGTGCTCTGCAGATATACTAATTCTGTCTTCACTTAGTTCTACCTAAATGGAGTATGGTTTGAACAATCTGTTAAAATATTTTCACTTTTTTAAAGATAAGATTGTTCCGTGTTACATTCATTGCCTTTCAACTTCATAAAGGACTAAAGCACATCTTTTAATCAGTGGACATCGTTGAGGTTCAAAATGGCAAAGTTGTCTTATTTTTTTCCGTTCAAAAATGGCCGACCACCTCCCACTCAGGATTTGTTTTTTTATATTTCAAGTTTCCTTGTGAAAGTCTTTTTGTAACAGTAGTGTGTCAAAATTTGTATGTCAGAAATCTCCTATGAATAAGTCAATTAAAAATACATTAAGTCCTTAATGGACGAATAAATAAAAAATATATTCAAGTTAAACAATGAAAGTAGAATACATAAAACTTAGAATACATGTAGATTATTCAATGTCATAGCCTAGTTATAAATGATACATATTGAAAGTTACATATTACTTCTAGACAATTCAACAATTGCAGAAGGCATTTTAAGACTGATAATAAATAACAAATTCTCTCTCGGACAGTTGTATATAATTTAACCATGGCTAATTTGCAAGACTAGGTGCCGGTATGGAGCTAATTCGATTAACACACTATCGATGTAAAAAACTAAAATTATACACACCCACCCATCATCACCAATCGCAGCCTTAAACCAGTCAAGTTAACAAAAGGCCATTTCTCAAACATTACCTGACTGGACCAGAATGAACGTTAACGTAAGGAAACGAGAAAAATTTTTCTTATACCGGATTGACTTTTATTTACAGTAATCTCATTATGATTAAATCATCGTAGCCATATATATGTGAGAGAGAGAGAGAGAGAGAGAGAGAGAGAGAGAGAGAGAGAGAGAGAGAGAGAGAGAGAGAGAGAGAGAGAGAGAGAGAGAGAGAGGGAGAGGGAGAGGGAGAGAGAGAGAGAACGTAAACTTTCTACTGTTGCTTTGAATTGGAATTTTCATTAAAGTATATGACTATACTTTAAGCCAGTGGTCACCAATTATTTTTCTCGTAGCTATTGTTTTTTTATTATGATTTTTAAAATACAAGGAAATCAATAAAAAGTGCATCTAAATTTTTAAAGACTACCAACTAAAGTTCATTGTAGCTAATATTCAATGGGAAAGCAGCACGTTTTGATTTGAGCAAACTTATCGGGAAACTATCAAAGGGAGCCATAGCTGTCAGGCATATGGCCACCTTCTTAATGATTCCGTAGACCTCAAAGTCTCCCTGAAAACATCCCAAGACCTAGACGATTGGTGTTTGGATATTGTTGTCATAGAGCCTTTGTTTAGAGTCGTAGTTGCCATGATCTGTTGTGATGTAATTATGTTAAATAAATGCGAATACAAATGTAACAGTTTTGTTTATTCAATAATAGCAACACAAAACAATTAGTACATTCGTTCACTGCTATGATCCAGAGGTCAGCTTGGGAGGTATCGTTACACCGCCGTCATCCAAAAATTCGCAGCGAAAATCCTTTACCACGCATCCTAAAGACCTAATCCAATCCAATCGTCACTCAAAAACACTGGCAAAGATCCCGACATCTCTCTGATCGTCGCGCGTACAATCAGTACTGCAGATTGGTAGAGCTGTTATTGGCATCCTTCCGTTCCGATTCTTTTAACTCCCATCTCTCCTCTCTGTCTACCAGGGATAAGTCCCTGAGGAACGTAACTAAAAATATCCTAAAGTATCATCCTGTTTCACACCCACTCCGTCGTGATTGATGATGGGTCCTGGGCGGCTTCGGATGGGGATAGGTTGGAATAATTCGCTCTCCATCTTTCCCATACTTTCACACCTCACCTTTCTCATCAAAACCATACTCATAACACAACTGTTGAAGATTTCCTCACTTCACCTAACCCTCTCTCACTTTCACCAAAAGCCGTTAGGTCAAAAACTTACCTTACCGAAAATCCCCTGGATAAGATCTCCTTACGCCTCGATATTTTTATCTGAAGTCGGAAGTCATATTTTCGTTGTAACCTCAGATTAAAATATCTTGTCTAATACAAACATTAGAAATTTAATTTACTCATAAGCAGCAGAAAAATTCGGCGAATGCCTTAGCTTAGCCTGTTGAAGAGTTACATAGAAAAATACATGAAAATACACAAAAACTCAAATGATCTATCCTGTGGGAGGTCGGGTGATTCATGCGGTAGACTAAACGTGCACTGAGTCTTACTCATTAATATTATATTATTGTTATTATCTTACATAGTCCATCACTATATCACATGCGAGGGTGGTGACAACCATGTGGATTTGGGGAGTCTCTGGGCTGTTTGTAACTTCTGAATGAATGAGCAAGTGAATGAAGAACTGTAAATATGGTATGAATGAGAGCATCGATTCCAGTTACTTCTTGCCCAATAAAAGGTAGATTGTAAATTTATCACAATAAAGATTTTGATTTAAAAAAAAGAGAGCCAGTGGGTTGTTAAATAGGTAGTAAGACTCTAGATTTAAGGAAAGAGTGGTCACCCATTTCTTTCATTTAATATTTGATGGTGTTCTCGAGAGTTGCTTTGGCATTATGTGGTTTAATAAAAGGCCCTTTTTTCCAACAAGGATCCAGGATAGTTGCTATCTGGGTAATTGATCTCGTTTCATGAGGGGCGAGGAGATTATCGATATCAGCGACAAATAATTCATGTACCTTTTTACCTGTGGAGGATCTTGACATTACCAGAGAATTGACACCATCCCTATATGACCTACTTTATCTACCTGTATCTATTCATTCTCAATTCAATGGCATATGGAGCTGATTCCTAAAGCAGTCCCCACCCTGCTGCATCAGTCGGATCCAACACTGGAAAGTTGATCCATTCCCGTTATCAACTACTCTGCGTATCCCCTTCTTTTCATTGTTTCAATGGAAGTTGAGTTGAATCTTGAGCAGCTCCTCGCCCTAACGTCTTGGCTATTTTTAGTATCCATGTGACTGACTGTCTGAATCTGCGTAAGTTTCCTGTGACACAAATATTTAAGGAAAGAGTGAGGAGCTGGAGAAAGAATTCACACTCTAGATTTTACATAGTTCATTGTTACCTGGACCTCATATAGTTAACAAGTACCAAAATTTCATGACTCTAAGTCGAACAGAGCCTTTTCAATCTCAGGACCACAGACAGACTGACAAGAGTAGAGTTTTAGGTTTCGAAAAAATCATTAATATGTTCAAAAACAACATCAACTCACATATCCGGTATTTTCATAAATAAATAAACACCTCTCTCTAGTCTTTCTTGTCTAACAATAAATTAATTTTATCATGATACAATAATATTTTCAAATATCTAAAATGTCAAAACAATTATAACATACACATTGGGAACGATTGTGCACAATATAGTATTTATGAGATTTTAAGGCTATACAATCAAAATTATTTTAAAAAACAACTTGTGAAAGTACTAAAATATTTTTTAAATTTCCCAAAACTCCAAATTCACATCTTTAACTACATCACTATACACACTAACTTATAATTAAAAAATGTAGATGTTTGTGACCTATAAAGCAATATCACCATAATATATCCAAATTGCTGAAATTTTAAAAATTATTAGAATTTCTAGTATAACAATAAAATATATTATACAATAAACAGAACAAATTCCAAATCTTAAAGGAATCACGGCTACCTTATAATTTGATTCAATTAAATACAAAAATAATAACTTGTTAAATGTTATCTTCCATTAGTTTGCAGTTAGGTCTGTAACTGGAATTGACTTGGTTTCTGGTTTTCAAAAAAACTAACAACCTCTAAAAATGTCAACCTTTTGTGGGGGACAAAGTAATGTAGCCAACCAAGATGTGCTTAACACATTATTTCTTAGTCCATGGTAACTGATACTGATCCACAACCCATATTAATGGATCTAGTGTTTAAATATTATATAATATACAAATTAAATCAGTAATAGATTAATATACAGAAATATTGGCAAAAATACAAATCATAACTTCACTCACCACTTTTCCAACCAGACACATGGTAGAAAATCAAACACTCTCGAATTAGTGATAAAATTCCAGATTCTAACTAAAAGGGTACAGTAACTCAGATTCTAACCTAAACTAAGGATACTAGTAGCGCTCGTTAAAAATACTTCTTAATTTTACTTACTACTTCCTTTTACGATAATAAATGGATTGATACTACCAATAATGCATAATGAAGCCGGAAATGTTCTGAAAAATAATAATACCACATGTTTAGAGCTAAAGTTAAGGCCCTATGTTCTTGATGTTCTTTTCTGCATAAATTTTATTTAAAATAAAAACGTAACTTTTTTTTTTAAAAGAAATCTTTATTTGAATAAAAATTACAATCTGCCCTATAATTATGATAATTATGACAATAAATTGTACTCTTACCATATTTACACAAGATGGCAATCAAACCACATTTACAAATTTTCATTTGCCTTTCATTCAAACCATATTTACAATATACGTTCATTCAGGACATGAGGGGAGAAAACTGACCAATGCCAGAGCTCCTAGTGACTAAATAATTTCAAAAGATCATGGGACCAATTTCGCTTCCATTTCCAAGGGAAGCTGTAAGAATAGGTGGGTGTTACTTGAATGGAATCTTACGGAAGGATTTGGATAATTTCAGGTGGAGCATTAAGAAGTTTGGGAACATTTAATCTTAGATGGTAGGAATTTTAAGCTCATTATGGAGGGTTTTATTTGTGACATAAAAATGTACATTAACTGATGCCCTTATGACTTTAGATTAGAAGGATTGGATGCACTTGATATTTGATAATTTATTAATAAACTATACCCCTATAGTTCCAGACTGTTTTTAGTATGACTTTATATATGAGTATTTTGTTTTATAGTGTGAGGTAGGATTTCTTGTTGAGCAATCTATACAAGACAATACATGAGAAAATATGTTTGTGGAAGAATAGATTTCAGTTTAAAGAGCAATTCTGGATGCCAAACCTCATCCAAATGCCTGACACACATCAAACTATTTTACTAAAACTATTTCTTTGATGATTACTTAAATCATTTTACAAATGCCTTAGAACCAATTTGAAATTTAAAAACTAATTTTAAAATCAGTATCTTATCAAATGTTTGCTTTAAAAATGCTCTTATATTTTTAAATGAATAATGAAAGCATCGTCTGAACGCATTTTGTTTATGATTAAAATAAATACAATGTCTTTTGAAAACATGCATTATTTCCTATTACTGAAAGAAAATGAATGGTGGATAAAATATTAATGTTATTGTGTTTGCGTGAGTTTTACAAGAGCAGGTAGACAGATAAAACACAACTTTGGAAATAAGATTTTAAATGTGACAATAGGACAAAAGTGATTGATGTACTCCTGTCCTGTTTAACTTGTCTTCACACTATACAATAATGAAGCTTTTGTAAGAGGATCCTTTACTATCCATGCAGACAATATTGTGTTCCTGGCTAAGACCCAAAGAGAGATAATGGCCTTGTTTAGACAGCTCGAAAAAGAAATGTGCATGCTCTGATTATTAATAAAGTAGAAAAAACGTAATACCTAGAATATTTGCGTAGCCTTTAGTACTGAACAAGCAAAATATAGCAATTTATAGTTACCATTATGAGGAAGTGCAGGAATTCAAATGTCTGGGAAGCAGCATTAATAGTGAGTAAAAAGTCAGAGAAGAGGTTCAAAATAGGATCGTAACTGGGTATCGACCCTACTATGCTAACATAAATTTATTTAAGTCCAAACTAATGGCTAAAAATGCGAACATGCAACAATGGTGCGACCAACTGTAACTTATGTGGCAGAGACTTAGATGTCAATAAGTGTCAACGTAAAAGTGTTGAGAGCATTTGGAGATTGAGGAGATCCTGAAGAGGAAGGACTCAAGGGATACTGTGTTAATTTCAAAAGCCAAAGCTCACCTTGGACTGTAGTGGTGCTAACGTTGGGTCTGTGTATGTCTTTACTTTAACTTATTAGCAATTTTTTTTTTCTTATCTATAGCATGTAATCAATAGCTCCTCAATGTTTACCACCAGGAGCGGCAACCATGGCTGGCTGTATCTCTTTGTGAGGTGTTGAACCATGAATTTGTTTATAATAATCCTTGCTCAAAATTTGTTTATATATTGATTTTAATAATATTATAAATACAAGTGAAACTTTCCTCAACTCTACTGTTAATTAATAACAACAAAAATGTGATGCAGATTAATAAAAGATTGTTTTAGATAAGGCTATTACAGCAATTGGAAAATAAATCAACTGTTTCTCTTACGAGGTAAGCTCTGATAAATAATTAATCCAAAATGAAAAACTAAGCAACAAACAAAAGTATATAGAGAAGCAAGCATTAAATTCAGAAAATACTTAAATAATTTTAAAGTTACCCAAATTTAATAAACTGGCCACATGACCCTTATAGGTTAAGAGGAAACCATAAGGAGGACCAGGAGGATAAGATAATGGTACATATTAAAAAAAGTAAAATACCTACTAGTATTTTGCCACTATTTGATATACTCGTATCTAAAAAGAATTTATGGGAGTATCTCCAAGGTACCAGAAAAAAAAAACGAGAAATTGGAGAAAAGTGTCCTGCAAAAACAACCTGCCAATTACTTTCATGTTTTGACAACTACCGAAAAGAAAAGAAACCGGGACAGTCTCTCCGCCGTTTATGATAAAGGACTAATGTGGTGCAACGGGCTACTAACTAACTACTCTTATCCATAATTAAGGAAATGGGAACAAGAAGAACTTGTTAAGAAAGAAACAACTATTAGACAGATGCTGCCAAAAGTTATAGAAAAACAAAGTGAAAAGATAAAACTTAAACAAATTGAAGCTAAAAGAAAGGTACCCGAGGAAGCAGAAGAAAAGAATGGGAAAATTAATGATAGCTTGTGTTAATTTGGTGTGGATGGGTGTAATTCATATTTTACCAGAAGGCTAATGTACTTGTACAAATAGAAATACAACCAGGAAAAGAAGTATGTCCTTTATTCCATAAGGTGGCAGGATGTACATTTTGGGATACTTGCTCAAGGAATCATATAAGAGCATTGTCTGCAGAATCCACTTCCCGTGATTCTATTCTTATTACTCAATGTCTCCTATAGGGCATCATGAGTATGACGCTGATATGTCTTTAGAATATGACAAAAAATAAACATATTCACTCTTTCTTAAGTTTTATGAAGATATAAGAAGTGAATTTGAGAATAGTGGTCGTCTTACACATCTGTTAGAAAGTGCTCATTGGGGGTCTTTTTTTTTTTTTTTTTTATTTGTTCCGGCATTTGTGCACCGCGGCCTCACTGAGACCTATTGTGCGCCGTCCATGTCTCTGTCCTAAATATGTGACAGGCCCACGGCCTTTGCAAATCTGAGGATACTGAATGGATCGATCAGTTCACATAGTTTGGGGTCTACAACGCGATCACTACCAAAATGAAAGTATCGCCTTCTAGCTAAGTTATCACAGTCACATATTATATGACGTGCCGTTTCTCCCTCTTTCTTGCAGAATCTGCAGATTGGTGATCCCACTATCCCACAGTGATCAGTGCCTGCCGGTCCCCGGAGGGCCTCCCCGAGGCGGACGCCGGGAGACAGCGCCAAACCCAGGCCTCCCCATCACAGAGGGCCCAGACCTAGCGCGCCCCCCAGCCCCCACCACGGGGCCACCCCCCGCAGCCGCCACAGTCCTCGCCTTGGGGCCATCCTTTGGAGTTGGCAAATTCGTCGTAGCGATCCCCTTCGACTCCTCCACCTCGGGATCGCTCCTTGCCTCCTCCACCTTATCAGCCGCCTTCCTCTCCTGTACTACTTTCGGCGGCTTCTTCTTATCCAACACCCTGAGAGCGACCTTAGTGAACCCATAGTTCAGCATGAGCTTCCGCTTCTCAAGGTATTCCATACTAGTCTCTGGGGCAGACAGGATCGCAAAGAAGCCATGCTTCTCCACCTTGGTGCCCAGGAGTCTCCATAATCCAATATCAGGTACCCTAGAGTTTTGGGTTCTGACCCTCTTCATGAAATGTCCTTCCAGAGGCATTTCTCCTGTAATGAAGGTTCCTACCTTCACGGTTTTATGAAGCTCCTCCATCTTTCCTACACGGAGCTCCAGATCCCCACTGATTTTAAAATTGGGTACTATAGTCGACAAACAGTCCTTAGTCTCCTGGTTGTCGCAGACTATGGCACAGGCTCCCACATGTGGGTAAATTCCGCTGAAATCAGCCTTTGTCCCTGTCTCTTCTTCCAGCTGATCGACAAATTTCATCAGCTGGCCCTTCATTTCCTCGCGATTCTCCTTCGACAGCTGAGTGGACGGATATCCACTAGGGATAATCGCCACCCTGCTTCCTCCGGCAGCAATCGCGTAGGATGCAATACTAGCATCCCCACCCCTAGGCCTCTTTGCCGTAGGCGCAGAGGTACCGGGTGAGGACCCAATCCTTTTCTCTGGAGCGCACCCAGACCCTGCCGTATTCCAGGACCCCGAAGGTCCTGGAAATCCAGCCGGATCCTCAGGTGGCCCTCCAGCCAACATTGCCCTCCTCCACTTCTTCCTCTGGGCTCCCGAGAACTTGTGCTTGGAGGTCTCGCCTACATCCTTAGATGCAGCGTCCCTACCAGGCGCCAAGCTCTCTGGCTCCATTACCAGTCCGCTTACATCCTCTACAAGCGTTGCAAGCGAGCTCATAGAGGCTTCGTCGTCCACTACCTCAGCGCCAAGGTCCATTGAAGGCCCCTGGGCTGAGTCCTCTCCACTGATCAAGCTGACCAGCTCCCTGCAGAGGGCATTTATTACAATGGGGTGCGCCTGGTGCCCCCAAGGGGGTCGATTAGAGACAGTGCATTTTTATACACCCCCTGCCATTCGGCCACAGCTCGAGCTCCTCTACACTTGGCTTGGGTGTTTAGGAGATTTCCACATGGATTCCATGGGGAGATCCCGCCTCTGTCGTCCGCGAGTCCATCGGACTCCCCAGGGGGTACCACTTGGAGGTGACAGTAGGCGTTGGTAGGGATAGGTCAGACTGGGAGTTCACAAGCAGTGAGTAAGGCACTATTGCTTGATTCCTCCTCTACGAGTACAGGAGACCCCCGCACCTGTCTCCCTCTCTAGTCTTTCCATTACCCTACCCATTTTACCCCCCATTGGGGGTCTTATTTTAGAGGAAATGTATATGCCTCTTATGCAACAGTAAATGAGGTCATGGCTGCCTTTCTTAAATTTAATGGAAGATAACACAGTGACAGATTAATAAGCTGTCAGTTTGTAAACATTCCATCATGAAAAAGGGCAATTTGTGGTTTATTTGTTAAACAGAAGTGCCCAAAAGGGGGTGCTTGCAATATTTTACTTTTGTATTTGTATTCGAGGATCTAGGTCCTCCATTTTATGAATTTTATTATGACAGGAGCAGTTCTGATGAATGGAGATGTTTCACCTGAACTAAACAGCAAAGAGACAAACAATAAATGGACAAAAAGAAAAAGAAAGAGTAGAAGCACTCAAAAGTAGATTATGCTCAATGGCAGTTCCCGTAGTAAATCATCACATAGGGAACATGTTGAAATATTTGATGATAAGAATCTTGGCAACACTTTGTGCAGGAAGAAAATTTGTAGGTTGTTGTGGGTTTGCTGCTTGTGTATCATATGTGTAGTCATTGTGTGATAAAGGTGCAATGTGTAATTATACAGTGTTTTAATTAATTACAACCCAACAAGAGAGACAAGCTTTCATTCAGTCTCCCCGGACAGATGGAAATGGAATACAGCATGCTTATAGTTGAAGATCAGGGCTGTAGTCACTTGTTTCAAACATTTATGTACAACCCAGATATTTACATTGTATGTTAAACTGTTTTTGGGTTGGATCCAAATTAATTAGTAAATATCAATCAGTTAAAGACATTTTCAAAGATTGGAGATTGACATTAAAACACCTACTATAAAATTTTTAACGATTTGTTTTTGAATATTGTTTGAGGTTAATATTCAAACAAAAACTATAACCTTACTGCAACAAGAGAGAATTTATTAATATTCCTTATTACTATTTTTTTTTTAATTTTCAATGTTCATTTTTTTATTCTAAGGGGATTATGTTCCAGAATAAAAATAATATTTTATTGATTTATTCTATCAATATCTAAACAGATTCAATTTTCAAGATAGCCACAGCAACAGGTCATGTTGTAATGTTGATAGTAGTTAATAAGAATAATATTTATTTCATAATATATAAAATTGTATTAATTGTATATAAAATATTACATAAATATTTAATATTGTTAATATAAAACTCAACATTAATATTTAGAATATCAGCATGAAATATAAGTTAGCCAATTTATTATGATTGGATTGACTCTTTTTCTGCTTCTTCAACCTTATTTTGTTCTTCTAGGTTGGCTTCATCAGTGTGTTCTTCCATTATATCTTCCAATACCGCTGGATAATCTTCCACGCTCATCTTAAGGTTCTCCTCTTCCAATATCATCTCATAATCGGCAATGATTTTTTTCAGCAACTGTATTGTCTCAGGATTGGTATCGTCTGGCATCGTCTCATAAAGATACTTTAGGTTTTGGAGTTTCAGCTTTAGCGGCATGATATTTCGCTCCACTATCCATAACATCTGCTCCTCTAGTGTATAATTGTCCGACAGTGGCTTTTTCCCAACAGTCTTGTCAGATGTTACTCCACAGCCTTGTTCAAGGTAACAGTCCATACGCCTCAATTTTGGATTGATCAAGTCTACATCGCTTTCGAAATCTTTCAATATTCCAGTAAAACTTTGATTACATAGCTCTTCTAAATCCGGGGGCTCCAGCTTATTTATTATTTCCATTAGTAATTTGATGTCCAATAAACCCTGGTCTAAAAACTTTTCAAACCTGTAAAAATTGAAATGAACAAAATGAATTAATTAATAATTATATATACTTGAAATTTATAACCAAAGCATACAAACCAACTAATTGTTGGATTCTCAGAGTGTTTATTGGCTTCATCTGAGAAACACAAGAAATCGATGAAAGCAGGGAACAACTTCTTGCCGCATTTGAAGAAGTTAAGGATGATTGGTGTGGTGTAGGAAGGGTGACAAACAGTGAAGTCAATCGAGGAGATGCCATAGAAGTGGAAGAGCAGAGCTTCGATGGAGTCCCTATGAGCACAGGCAAGTATAGTCCTCTTGCCTTTAACAATGTCCCATGTCATTAAAATTATTAATAATATTAAGTATTATTAATATATTATATATTGTTACTGATACTTCCTCTAAATATAGATAGTTTCTAGCATTTGATTGCCTCTGAATTCAAAATGTCTCCTATTCATAATTTGTGAGTTTTTTTTTTAGCTAAAATACTTTATATCTATTGGGGTTCAATTTAAGGTAATTACTTTAAATAGCTAGTCCGAGCCCATTACCTTTATCCTTGAACAAGAACTCGATGAGGTTCCAAGCGCTCTCTACTCTTTCTTGAACCATGAAGATGTTCTCCGCCCTGGGCAGAATGTCAGGAATGTCTGGGTCTGTCATTGCCACATTTTCAGAAGGTTTGTCCCTGTCCCTAGCGAGTGGTGGTGCCAAAAATGTGACACTCTCTTGAGGCAGCCACCCCCAATTAGATGCACTTCCCAGTAGTGTCTCACCTACTAGCTGTCCTTGATGTCGAGGATTCAGCGCCCTGACTACATGTCTACCAGGGCATTATTAGTCATTATTAATATAATTTGGCTGTAGGCATAGTATAAGCTGCACTTGTTTGTAAGAACTGCTCCTGCCCAAACTGATTCAAATGCTATCCCCACCCAACAAGCAGTGTGATCAACTGACACACTCCAGTACTAAGAAAAAAACCGACTTTTTGTCTAATAATAATCATGTATTCATTTTAATTTCTTCATTTATGATCTATAAAACAAAAATTAAACTTTGATGAAAAAAAAACAATAATTTTCTACTTGAAACAGCCTCAAGTAAATCATAAAACGCAATAATATGCATTTATTACTATGATTATGCGTGATTCACAAACATAAATTCAGCTAAGTATGAAGATAAACACTTTCTCCTCGTTCCTCTTCATTTTTTATAAGCACACTTGGTAGAACATCAAAAAATGATATTGATGGTTGACAGAAAAATGTTCATGACTGTTGTAAGCACCCCAAAAGTACGAAATTATAATTTACCTTAATTTAATACAATCAATTATAATCGGTAATAATATTTGGGTCATCCTGTAGGGAAACCCCACTATTGAAACACTCCCGACAGTTTCTGATATGAAACAAAATCAACGAAGCCCTAAATAAAAGTGTCAAACTTGAGGATAATTATGTGGTTGTATCTGTTCCCCTGGTTTAATCAACATGACAGAGGGATGTAAACAATTTTCAAAGGATTCAAGCGTATTAAATGGTTGTATATATGTTTAGTTCGGAACAGGTTTCTTAAAGCAGGTTAGTGGTAGCATTTGTATCAGTTCAACCCGGGCATAAAACAGCCAAGTATCGAATAAGCATTTACAACCGTTATGACCCAATTTTCAGAAAGGCTTATATCAAAATTAGAAGTGGGTTTTATCTGTATACTACCATGTTCATACGAAATATAACACATGATTAATAACTCAGTCTAAAAACCATATTGAGATGCCGTATTAAGCTAGAAACAGACTTGTTATATCATGTTTCAATAACTTTTGTAAGACACAGAAAACGGTATGTTACTCTAGAGTCACCCACTCCATGGATGCTATCATATGTACGATATACCTACACTGCACACCTTACCTACTCATCATCTCTTGGCCGGATGCGACCAACATGAGATCCGTCGCCATCCAGGACCTACACAGAGTGGAAGTCAGCACATAGTCGAACTTGTAACCTTTCTTTATAATCTTGAGTGCTACCTTCTTCATGGCTCTTCGCCCTTTTATGCCCAACTCCGTAGTATCCCTCCATCCCTCAAAGTAGCCCAGCTCTTGTTTCCAGCTTGTTCCAGACCGCACCAACATTAACTTACACAGCTTCATCTCTCTGTCCTCTTCCTTACGACTCCAGTATAATTGTTCCCACTTGGCCAGATTTATGTCTCCTCCTTCTTCCTCGCCAGTTTCCCAGGTGCTTATGAAGGGAAATCTACCTCGCCGCCTCAAAATATCGTCATAATCATGTTCTATTCCCTCCTCCTCTGCTTCTTGATTAAAAGTATTTTCATATAACTTCATTAAATCATCTTCATCCATAACTGGAAAGTCTCTGTTGAAAATATTTCTATCTAAGCCTAATCTCTGAAAAACTTCACAAGGGACAGATTTTGGAGAAATGGGAAGCCCTTGCTCCTTTAGAAAATGTACTAAATTAATTTCTTCACATTCCTTCGGTGGGGCATTCTCTCTTTCTAAAAAGCACATTCTTGTGTTTATTTGTTTTGCTTCACATTTATGTTTCGCTTCCATGAAAGCTTCTACTGCAATGTTAGTTTTCTGGATATACATTAATTTTCTTCTTTGCTTATCTTCTTCTTTCCGATCTATGTTTTCAATCAATTGTGGATGGGTTTTTCTCAATTCCTCTAAATACTCCCTGAAAACATCTTCTATTGCCTTTTCGCTTTTCACTGAGGAACTGTCAGTGGATTCGGGTTCATCTGTAAAGAGCTTTCGTAACTTATCAGTCTTTTTTTTTCCTTTATTTTCCGGGCAGATTGTTCCCCTGGTTACAAAAAACTTGAGCATCAGCATCAAAAAATGATAATAATCTAACCCTCTGAGGTTAAATGCCTTCATCCAATCTTGGACGACTTTGCTCAGCCTAGAAATGAAGTGATACCTCAACCTATCAAATATAGTTTCCTTTGACACTAAATCTATTGCCGTTACCTCATGTTGAGCTATTTCGCTTTCTTCTGGCGTCTCGAACATCTCATCTTCAAACAAATTTTCCTCCAAATGTCCGTGCTCTTCGTAATCATTATCGTCCATAGTAGAGTCACCCATTTAAACAGACTTGAATATTAATGATATGTATGATGTTGCATTCAATCAAATGACTTGTTGATTTCAATAATACTTCAATCTCGTTTCCATCCTTTTTCGAGGCATCAAATTGTTCACTATTAACATAAAAATATTAGGCATAAGAAACAAACTAGAGCAAAACAATATATACAGCTGTGTATGTTATATTATTTCATAAACATATATATTTTTATTTATTTCGTTTACTAATAAATAGTAATTCTCACAGGGTATTTACTAGTGTTATTTATAGATTAGTACGACCACTGTGGCTACAGAAAATTGTAGCATTAGAAATTCTAGAGGGGGGAGGGTATTAGATTTGAAACACATTTGAATGTTTCATCCTGGTTCGTGTATGTTAAGAAATGTAAGGTCTGTCCTTTCTTCATTACAATGGATGTCATTTAAAAAAAAATCATTTTATTTTACATTTCACCCGTCTCAAATGTTCACTTTGTTATCTTAGTAACTATTTATTAACTATAGTTATTAGTTAGTCGGTGCGAAATTTGCCAGATTGAAAAGCTGTCAGCTGAGAGTGAGTAGGTTGCAGAAATAGAATGTTATCTTCTTAAATGGCTGTCAGACTTACCAGTCGCAGGGTATTTTCCCTTCTAGGGTCCAAAGGATCTCGAAGTTTTTCCACTGATGTACCTACACATACGGGACAGGTAGGCTGCTTTATCCATGAATGTATGCTTCTATTGTACAACTATTACGTTCGTTTAAATATGACAGTGTGCATTTAAATCATTTGTATTAATAATATTCAAGATCACTATAGGCCATTGCTGTAATTCAGTAATTAACTTTATTAAAGAATAATCATCACGGTGATTCCGATTGTTAATGAGCAAATAATAGTCACCTGAAAGGTTACTATTTTGGTCTCATATTTCAAGTGTAAAATTTATGAACTATCTTCCAATCTGATCTTAACAGCATTAAATGCACGGTAAGAGAGCTAAATACCACAAAATAACTGAGATATGATACAAATATTGTCAATATATTCTTTTTTTTTCACTGCTTACCCTCAGCATGCAATATTGCTGTTATATCTAGCAATCTTGTAGCTAAATTATAACAATCAAAAAGTTGAGGGGTTATTACAATGACCTGCTGAATTAAACTTTTGCGCTAATAACGGTCTTATCTGCAGCACTCAAATATATTTATAACCATAGTTACAATTTGAAATCATTCTAAGTAGAATGGTTTATCATTCTTTGTAGGCATTGATAAAAGCCATAAATTCAATTATGGTTAATTTAGATTTGAGTGGATCTATTATTTATTGGTAATTGGTTGATAAAAGAAATATTTTCATTAAATTTACTTATGGATGTTGTTTTAACATATCCTATATGTCTACATCAGGTCATGAGATGGGCATTGGACACATGAACAGCTTAACAATAAGTCAGTATCGCCACTTTAGTTCAATCTACCGATATGTGTTAAACCATTCACATCTTACTTTTGTCACATCACTTCTTATCAATACCTGATGCAGAGATACACACTGTGTATAAACATCTTCTATAAATAAATTTTCATAAAACAACCCTGTTATATATATATATATATATATATATATATTTATTTTTTTTATAGCAATTTGAGAACGATGACTATAGGTTGGCACGGTTTGTCGACAAGGAGAAGATGGTGAACGAACAGTTTGCCATTGATCTGATCGCTAAAGTGCCACCTGCATCTAAGAAGGAAAGAGTTGTTTGGTGCGACGGTGGTGGTGGACCAATCGGGCACCCAAGGGTCTACATTAACTTGGTATTTCAATAATATATATATTGATAATAATAATCACAAAAGTCACACAAACACTAATTGTTAGTGATTAGGTTCGTCACCAGCAAGGGTGATTTTTAACTGCTGAACCAAACCAAACATTTTGTTACTATTAATTCCATATTATTCTGTTTTTTTAAAAAACATATGTACATTTGATAATTCTTTTAAAATATTACCTATACATAGTAACAATTTTTAATGTAACTGAAACTATTTATTTCTATTTAATATATATTTATATAGATGTTTTTTTTTTTGCTTGATTGTTTTTTTACAAAACAAAATGGAATGTATTCAAATTGGGTTGAACAGCAAAGAAATGAAAATGTCATATTTTATTGCCTTTTTGTCAAATTTTAGGCTCTCGTCTTAGTAATGGAATGGAATAGTGCATTATTTAAGCTTTAGTCTCCTATTTGCTTCTTAATGTTATGTCTTCTGGCTAGTATATCTTTAAAAACTCTAAATGATTCACTATTATTGTTGTGTTAACTTTTTGAAAAATATCTCTCTTTCTCTGGTCACATTTATCTTTCATCTTGAAGAAATTTTACATTACTGGATTTTATTTTGTCTGCATGTTTTTATTTTATTTGACCCATTTTAATTTTACCTTGAGTTTTATATCATATAAAGTTGTGTTAATCCTATAAAAAATTCAAGTTGTTTGATTCATCACACAATTTATGGTTATAGTACGGCTCTGAAAACAATTTTGATTACAGTTTTAATGAATTATTGTTTTATAGACCACTAAACTGCTAACACATGTTATACATTATGAGGATGTTAAAATCGTTGATAAGAAAATAATTATTGTAATTCTTAAGTAATTAATTAATGGTCTATCATTTTTCATGGGGCTAGTTTTGTTTTTAGTGTCTTTGAGGGATCGAATGAAATTGCCATACAAAATAAAATGCTAAAACACATTGATTGAGTTACGAAGTTGAAAACATAATGTTAATGGCAGTTTTGGTGATTATTTGTAAAAAGACAAAGCACAAACTGTATGTGATTAATCAGGACACCGAGCTCTTAAATTTGTTACTCAACATTTTTTTTTAGAATTTTTTAGAAGAAATTTTTTTTTAACCAGGAGATTCAAAAGGCCTGAAATGAATGGCCCATGCATATTTTATGACTTTAAAAAAAAAACATAGATTGTCAGCAGATTTATAATTGATATATAATTATTTGTTACAGGACAAACCGGGAAATCATACATGTGGATACTGTGGACTTAGATTTTATAAAGAAGACCATCATTGAAAATCCAGAATTGAAATAAAATTAGTTTAAATACTTACTAATCTTTACATGAATGTAATTTAGTTATTAGTTGTACAATTCATAAATATATTAGGTGTTTATATGATATTAATTTCATTATTAAGTTTTCCTGTTGTTTTTAGACATTTAAAATTGTTAAAGTGCATTATGTGCGATTTTCATGGCACCTACTGAGAATAAACCCAATCAGAGGATAATCTAATATTCTACAACTTCTACTTAAATTCACTTCGGCATATTACATATGATGAAGAAGATACTATGAATTGAACCTCCTTGGTTCAGTTGCATTGCCCTTTTTCCGTTTCGTATTGTATGGAAGATATATTTTATACAATTGTAAAGTAAATTGTATTATTATAAATGTTCATAAGGGAAATTATGGATGTAGGATAGTGAGGAATAGTATCGAGAGTTACCCAAGTTAGGGGCGGAGAATCAATGCCAATTTCTTAAATACTTATTAAGTGATTCTAAAAAAAAAAAAATTGATTAGTTTACTTATTCTTTTTACAATAAAATACAATTTTAAATGTTAACTAGCTTATGAGCTGTGACTTGATAAATGTTAATGTTTAGCGAAATAGACCTGAATATTCTTTACATTTTATTTTATTTTTTATACTTCCTGTTGCTTAATCAATCTACTTCCAGATGTGAAAAAAATTTCAGATCGATTATTTTTATGACCACTAATGTAGAAAAGTACAGACAGGCAATTGCCTAGGTGGTGCTAGATATCGATCTTGCTATGGGGTTTTATAGTGGTTCATGATAAATATTGAAGGAATAGTGGGAGGAACATATGA
Source organism: Acanthosoma haemorrhoidale (assembly GCA_930367205.1). Lineage (NCBI taxonomy): Eukaryota > Metazoa > Arthropoda > Insecta > Hemiptera > Acanthosomatidae > Acanthosoma > Acanthosoma haemorrhoidale. Next base: position 32,184,892 of record OV884013.1, on the reverse strand, counting down.
TTAGATACATTAGTTTAAAACACTACAGTACTTTTTCTTAATCAAGGTATTTATTTATGGTATGAAGGATCTAGGAAAAAAAAAAAAAAAATCGCTGTTTTGTAAATTTAATATTCTCTATACAGTCAACATTTTTATACATATACATCATGTAAAAATATTTTGAAAGATTTTTCTTTTAATTATACTCAAAATAACAACCAACAACGGCTGCTGTAAGGTCAATCACACAAACATCGTTTGAAAAGACAAATATCTTTCCATAAACTATTTATTTTTTTAATAATATAGTATATAAATATAAATCATATCTATTCGCATGCAAACTAGAAAAGTGATACTTAGTTTTGAAGCCTTGTTAATTCACTCATAGAAATTTTTCAAATTCAACCTATTTATAATAAAGCGTAAATGCGAAGCATAGGCACCACTTATATACTTAGATTAAATTAAACATTGTATTATGAATAGTCAAAGTTCTTGCTCCATGATGTTAAATTTAATATAATAAATTTGTAAAACTTGACCAAACTTTTTTTTCAATAAAAATAAATTTTTATATGGAATTCGAATAGAAGATGAGGAAATAGTCTAGCTGCTTAGATTACAACTATGAAGACATATTATATTCATGGATTCACGCAAATTTTAGCCATTGCCTCATTTTGTGTCTATTTTGTTTAAACTTGAATTGAAATGATTAATATTATTCTTAATGCATTATTAATGTTGTAGTTGTATTTATTTATCAGAAAATTGGTCGCCAGGTTAAACTAATAAATACTATTTCACAAGAAGATTCTAAATTCACCTTTGCAAATTAAATAGATATATTATAATGAACTCTGTGAAATATTTAATCCATTTCATGGCATCATAACAAAGTATACATAATATTGTCTACAAATAACAACAAGGCACACAATAGTTTTACATTGTGGAATAATAATAAAATTCATTAAATCATTCTATACAAAGCTTCTAAAATCTTCTAGATTCACAAACATACATTTATTATTATAATTTATTTCAATTTATTTTAAACCATTCTAGTACGAATGGTAAAAATTTAGTTTTTTTGTGCACAAAATTGTAAAGATAAGTCACCTTTGCAGCAATTTTGTAATGATACAACTTTCTGTTTTTCGGATACCATTTGACTTTATTCAATATAGGCGTAAAAATTCATTATCCAAAGGACTTAAAAAAAGCGGGAGGAGGTAGCTCAAGACCTTTAAGAACTCTATGGATGAGTTGTTTTATATGAACCAGAAACCACAACTAGAAGATGTAAATTATGTTAGTTTAAACAGCTTTTAATGAATTTAAATTAATTAGTAAATAAAATAACAGTTCCAAAGCACACAAATTGGACATAAAAAAACCTGAATAATAAACTAAGAACATTATGAATTGTTTATAATTACTTTGATGAAAAATTTGCTTTCTTTTTAAAAAAATTATAATTTTAGTAATATTACCTTTATATTGTAAATTTATTTTTGTTCTCTTTTCATTTGGTATTCTGATATAGAACACTATTTATTGTAATGAAATGTAACCTTGGTTAAACTCTAATAAATAATATTATACATTTCATTAAGACTATTTTAAATATAGATTTTACTATTCGAAGGGGATTATGTCCCATAATAAAAATATCTTCATTTAAACAAAACAAAAGATTTACTATTTCAAACTGAAATGTAAACCTAAAAAATAGATATATTTCATGTACTCTTAGCAAATGACTTCCTTATCACAATCGCTGACATTGTATCCTTGTTTACAAGTACAATAAGAGGTATTTTTTATAAATCCGATATATTGTGAAAACCCTTTCCAGTTGGCATGAGATGTCCCTCACTAGCAGGAACATTTAGATCTGGTCTGGTGAGTCTTGGTGAGATGTACTGTCTCTTTGCTGGCGGTTGGCTGCAGGGCCCTATCGACGATTGCCTCCATCCGCGCCATCACCAGGTCTAGAAGCAGCTCAATAGACGCTGACACATTGTGCCCAGTCATAGCACTCGTCTCTACATATGGCAGTCTGCAAATCCACAGTGTCCAGTGCAATAATAAAAAACTTACAAAAATGCCAGATGATATTAAAATAATATGTTTACCACACATGAAATCATTACAAATTCCCATTCGGAGAAAAAGCAGACCATCTACAGAAATTTTATTTTTCATTCTAGTTTAGAATTACAAATGATATACCATAAGACCTCAGTGTTCATGGGGATTAGGTTATTCATTATTTTTTAACAGACGTGTGCTCAAAAGTTACAGTTATATTAGTTTGAAGAAATAAAACAAGTATTCCACATCTACCCACAATTTTCTTTTCAGAAAAACCGAGCAGTTTCAGCAACTTCCAATGCCTTCTTAAAGCCTGGACAAAATCCTATAACTAAAACAGGCTAACAGAAAACAGTTATAATGAAAAAAACGTACCTATTACTAAAATTAAAAATATGATCAAAGTCGATAAAAGCAAATATAAAATATGGTCAAATTGAGATGAATAATATAAAAAAGAAGAAAAATTATAAAAACATCAACAAGCAAAGAAATCGACTAAAAATTCCCCTAAATATATCAATAATAAAATTTACCATTGTAAAAGATTAATATTAAATAAATGGCAATAGTATCATTATAACATAGATTATAAAAACACTAGTATCGCCTTTGATTTTTGACAGACAAGTGCTTTTATTTGCATATTTTAGCATTTTGGCCAGCCTCGACGCAGGCAATGTAAGTTGCCCGAAGTGCTCATCAATCTTTAAACAAAAATTGATGAGAGACATTTAATACTTACTTTATTCTTCATAATATCAACCTAAAGTCATCACCATGACCTCAACTAGCCTGCTCTATAGCTATCTAAAGTCATGGAGAAATAAGGAAGGGGCCCTTGAAAATTAAATTGAGACGTGCGTATCACTCACCTAGGCAAACTTATAACTAAAGAACATTAATTACTACTAATTAAAACAACCTTTCCGTGACTGAACTAAAATGCTTGAATAAACTCACCCAAACTGATTTGCCGCTTCTTGAGCTCGACTAAGACTGATCACCCGTTTCTCTTCTAAGTCGGCCTTGTTGCCGCACAGGACAATGTCTGGCATCTCACAGTAGGCATGCACCTAAGAAGCAAGATTTCTGCTTAGAAATAACTCATTTTGATATAAAAGCAGAAAAAAATGTTCATTATTATTTGTATCACTTGTATATCAAAGGGAAGATAAATATATAAAATATTCCTCCCAATATGTACCTTTTCAAAAAAATCAAACATCTGAAATTTCTTTAATCCCTAGCCATTACTCTACTGCAGATAAAAGTGGTTTGAACAATTAAGGATTTGAGCTTTTTTTTAAAAAATGAATAACGTATGGGTAAAGTAAAAATGGCGAACTACTGTTTGACAAGCCTCTGTGATTACTTATCTCATATTAAAATCTACACATATTTTTTTCACTAACTTTTTAATATGTACACTAGGTTTAAAAGCCAGCGATAAATAGCAAATTTCTTAAACGTTACAATGAAGAACATTTCACATAAAGAGGTTTTTTGCGGGTTACAATGTAAAAAAGTCTTCAAAATGATGTAATTATAATTAAGAAAAAACAGCAGGAATAAAGCAAATCAATAATTACGATAAATATAGTGCTGCCTTGGCAAGGGACAGAGATAGATGGAACCACCTTTTGAGGCCCTTTCCTTTAATTGGAGGTATAGGAATGAGACAAGTATATAGAGTGTTAGAAAACTAGAGCGTGTGCTTTATTTATTTATTTTCTTTTGTACACTTTAAAAATTATTAACAGATCAACTATAATAATTTTTATTAGGGGAGTGGGAACAGGCCAATACATACTGTGGCTAAGCCAGGTCAGTATTTGGATGGGCATCTGTCCATTCTGAGCAATATTTCAGAACCGATGATCAGAATGAGAGTTTTGTACTGAAGAAGTTAGATATAGGGTTCGGTTCCGAAAATATTATTGGAGACCATATTTTCCATGAATATCATTTCTCGCTCAATTTGGATTAGATTGCCAGAATTAACCTAAGAGCCAAGACAAATAATTCTCTGACTTTCAAAGTTATCCTCCGTAGATTGGGCATATTATAGATAAAAGCTCCTCACTGTGGATTTTTTTCCTCTTTCCATTGTCAACACTTATTAGTACATACATCTAAGAAATTCATCACCACTATATTTTAACAGTTCTGTGAACAGGCAGCCCACTTCTTGCACACCTTATTGGTCTTCGACTATAAAATATCTTCTTCTACTACTTAATCATTAATCTTCTGCTTCAAGCTCAGCATCCTCATCTTCTTTAGCCGATTCAGAAAATTGTAGAAATAAAATTTCCAGAAATCCTAAACTCTTTGCTTTTCAGTCAGTATGGCTCCACCTACATTCGTGAAAGAAGCACAGCATTCGAAAGGCTTCTTTATTCTGTTTACTTGCTGATAGAATTTTCTTACTGCTTCTGAATGTTTCACTTTTTCTCCTGAGAGTATAAAAAGTGAAGGAAAAGAGTGAGTGCAAGATCAGAATATCCCAGTGTTAATAACTGTGTAACTGGTAAGTAAATAAATATAATACACTCAATATCACTAGAGGTCACCAATGGTCAGTAGGTACAATGCTAGGTGAAGAATTACTGATTAATTACTAATCATTGCTTTTGTGAAGGCCATGTTTAAACATTCAATCACTTGACCTAATTCTTCTAGTAGATCAGATAAATCATAGAAACCACAGAAAATTCCACCAAGCATCCCTGACATAAGCAAGTGCCAATATAAAGTTTTCCCAGCTCTTCACATCTTATACATCATTTGCCTCCAAGTCTCCCAAGATCTTCTAATGCAATATTCCTCTCGAGGCTTTACTTTGCTACACCACTGTTCTTCCTAAGGGTATGTCACTATCATCTCCACTTCTGGTGCTATATCTTTCAATGTCTCCTGATTAATCTATATTCCATGTATAATTAACAAAGCTGTATCTTCTTTGTGACTCCAAGTCCCACAGGCGTACAAAAGGGTGGATTTGATGTTATTATTAAAGATCCTCAATTTGGTACTTATTGAATCTTTATGGGCCTTATAGCTGAGCAATATATGAAGATTTGATAATCTACGTAATCAACCTTTTTTTGTTTGGAATATTTGTCGATTGAGAGTTGAACCCTAATTATTAATAAGGTAATAGATTTGTGTCATCCCACAGTTTAGTGTTTATTAAAACACAAATGTTTTCAATGGTTTGAAGCAATAAATTGCGAGCAGACTTAAATCTATTCATTTAATAATCTTTGACCCTCATTTACACAAACATTCCATGTTACCAGATCCCATGATAACATAACTTGACCCTTCCAATGACCTCCATAACTTAGGTTTCTTGGCTTTGTCAATTCACTTATTCATTTATTTCATTGTTGTAACATTTAAAATTGAGCCATTCCTTGTCATTTGTGCAGGTGATTTAGTTTGGCCAAGATACCTAGGAGCCAAAGGAAAAACATCAGACATCATCAGTGAGGTCAAGATCTTCTAATCTATCACCACTAGAGACATTTAGATATTGAATACTTCTGTCCCTATTAAGACAGTTGAACTCACCAGAGGCCTCATTGTAGAGCTTGATTAATGCTTCTACTATCCTTCATGTCTAATAGGTCTCATAACCATCAAATGAAAACACAAAACCAAAAAAAACTCTAGCACAACTTGAATTGTATTTTATCGAAGCTTTGCGACATATGGAATATAAGTCAGCATATTAGGTTCCAGGTCTTTCATTCAGGGACAAGGAATACTTATCAGAAAAATTACTGTGCTCATTCAGTATGTTAATAATTCTTTTATTATAATAGAAGAAATAAATCTAATATAATAATTCTATAGAATTACACAGTGATGAGAATATAGTATCCCATGGCTTACATGGCCATATAAATCTTCAAACAGCTATACCCCTGAATTACAAATGGGATTAGTGGATTAGAGATAGGATATTCAGTATCTAGGAAACGTCTGTGACCCTAGTCTACCTAAATACAAATATTATAGCTGCAGGCAGTTTGGAAGAAAGCTGCGGTTCAGCTCAAAATAAGAAAAATAATTCTGTAAAATACATACCTGAACATCGTCAATATCATACACAGACAACCCTAAAATCAAGTAAAACAACATAAACATATTTTCTATCACTTGAATGTATTAGTTCTTTGAAGAGCATTTTTCTTTTCATCAGAATGTTATTTTTTGTATATATTCTAAATATAGACATCCTGTGCAGAGTAAACTAATTTTATAAAGCCATGATTTATATTTGTTGTATTTAGTATACTATTCACTATCATCCATGTAACATAAGTAAAAAAGTATCAGTAAAAGGTTAACAATTGCGAAACTCATTGAGGGATTAAAATTAAATAGAAAAAATAGTGACATAGCCTACAAATGAAAGGAATATCTCTGTAAGAAGAGTGGCTGGACAGAAACCACTACATCCTAGTTTGAATTGCAGCTGTCTCACTATTTTTTTTCTTTCAATAATAATTAATTAGCAGGCTTATTTATAGATTATTACACAATTATGAGTCTCTTTAATAAAGACAGCTTGTCTCAAATTAAAACTAACACAATCAATTTAATAAGAAAAAATCAAAATAAATTAAAACACAATCATTACAACATCGATTAATCACTAAATAAATGAAAGAATAACAATCATTCCTAACAAACTAATAAATACCTCAATTCAATTGTACATACATATCCTCAAAGGAATTGTACATAAAAAGACGTACAAATGCAAAAAAATAAAATATATATGTTTTGGAGATTTTAGTTTTAATTATTATAAATTTTCTCGAACTACAAAGCTTTTTCTTCAAGGTTGTTTACCTACCTACTCTTGCCCAGAATCATAGTTTAATGCTACATTGGGGACTGTGAGCAAGGGGTTAGGCAGAGTAGGTTCTTTGTAGCAAAGGTCATAAACATAGAAAGAAAAAAAAAATATGTTATCTAAGTGCAAAAATAACAACATGCTCACTATAACAAATGTTAAGCTCCATTCCATATCTATCGCTAAGCCATTTCGTATTAGATGTATCACTCACAATTTTTTTTTTAGAAAAAAAGTGTGCCTTATACATAAATTTATCTCTTATGGAGTTATCTTCAGTGGATAGTAGCAATGACTTATTGTTCACTAACAAAAACTAATAACATGGCTAATACATCAGATAAAATGCTAATAATTAAAAAAAATATTGTTTTATTTATCGAGACCTATTCAATATCCAACTTAATTTCTCCATAAAACCATAACTTAAAAATCTGTACAACTTAAAATTTAGAAAAAAAAACAAAAGAAGCAAAATAATACAGTTTTAATAAAAAAATAGTTAAACAAAAAAGTAGCAAAAGATTGTAACCAAGAGGAGCTTAGTTGCTACTTACTTTGAGCTGCTCGAGCCACCCTCTAACGTCGAGAAAAGACTGTTCGTTGGTAACGTCGAAGAGGAGCAAAAACCCCATCGACTCACGATAGAAGGAGGTAGTCAAACTACGGAATCTACAGCCAGTGTTAGTAAGAGCTAATAACACATTCCTCATTCAAATATACAAGCGTGCTAAACATTCAAGACTCTCAGGGTCATTTTAGCTGTTTTGGAGGCAGCTACACATCAAACATATTTATTATACATTATGCAACAACATCTTGCAATACAGGTATAGTTCTCCCAGCTCATAGAGGGCTTTTCTTCTTCAGCTATGGCTCCATAGTTTTATAGATTCCACCTTGATGAGCCCCACGTATTGGTGGATTGGAGAAAAGCTATGCTCATTCATTATGGGCGGGGCGAACTATACTTGCTAAGAAATGGAATGGGCAATCTGACGCTCGGGTTTATAGTTTTATTTATAACAGAAAATAAATTGTATTTTGATAATAATACATTGTGAAAAATCACTTATCTTTTAACTGTATAAAACCACTAAGAACAAATCAAATACTGGTTTAGATGAGATATGTAATGTCAATGGGAAATTTTATGATTTAAAAAGATTTCACCAATGAATGAACATTACAGTAAAAACTGAAACAGAAAACAAACTGAATTACCTTGACATAACTGTCACAACCGACACGACAATGTCCATTAATTTAGTATAGGAAACCCATTTCAATGGACAGATCAATACATAAACAATCTTTTGACTATACCTTTTTTATACCACATTGATAGACTTTTAATAATACCTTAAAACAAATAAAATTAGAGTAAGGGAATTTGGACTATTTGCAACACTTTGCCAAAAGGAATGGTTTTGATCCAGGAACCAATGATATATTAATCAAAAAACCGGACCAAAGAGAAATTGCTTTTGGATATGTTCAAAACTTTCTGTGAGTCGGTGTCGGGAAGACTACATTTTATGATATTAAGCAAGATGCCGACAAGATTGAAAATTTTAACAACTGACAGCAATCTTAAAGTTAAAAATAGTACTAAACCTGCAAAAGTTTGTTCAAGCCTTCAGTCAGATAATTCCACTTTACCAATACTTTACTTATACTAAACCATCAATAGCTAAGGCTATTGATATCAACTGGAATCTTTGTGGAGAGTCATCATTCAAAGCGTGCATGGAATGGCAAGATAAATTTATATCATGGCATGGTATCTGGCAGTTAGGCTTACAACAAAAGAAGAGAAATGGGAGTGATAATGCTGACGTTTTAAAACTGTGTAACCTTCCAAGGGGAGAAGTCAATGAATAGCTGATATTCCATAGACTTGGCAGAAGCTTTGAAATATTGAGAGATTATAAACTTATAAAAAAACTTGGAAGATAAGCTTTGAGCTGTGTTTCAAAAGTCTTCTAATTAATGGATCTTTTCTATAAATCTGGGGTAAATGGGGGAGTTTCTTTTAGCCATTTATTATTTTAAACATCACTGCGGTGGTCCCGTGAATGGCAGATAATCGAGTTTCCACTGTAATCCTTTAGCTGCTGATACCAGACAGGCCCAAGGATAGAAGAAAGAGTAAAATGATAATGAATTAATATTGACTTCCATAAAAATGTTAATATTTTGGAAACAGCAATGTTTTTAGTTTATTTCTCTTAGTGATTTAAAACTTCATTTTGGTCCTTTAATCCACTTAATGAAAGGAATATAGCCTCGGCTACAACTATAAGTAACCTACTGCTAATTTACAGAACTACTAACAAGTGAGAGGAATAAAAATTTTCTACCAAATGATTTAACCCTAATGAGAAACCTTATTTTTTAACAGAAAATTATAATGGATCACAACTAATACATTTTACTTAAAACAATGCTTCACAATAAAAAGGGAAATTATTTAATATAAATGTTATATAAAGTAAACAATTTCTTGAATGAGTTATTTTTAAAACATTGATTAAAAGAACTTTCCCCACAATTTTCATTGATATAAACTAATCAGTTGCAAACTGAATTGAAGGTTATAAGATAATCTACTATAAAAATAGTCAAAACACTACAACTACTAAAATAGGGAACACAATAGTTGCCCCTTACCAAACTAGGAATTGCAACAGCTGGATACTTTGAACTATTACTAATCCTAATGTAAAAATACATTTCGTATGATAAGCAACTCAAGCATAATTCCAATTAATGCCGAAGATGTGGGAGAATTGCCACACTGTTATAACTAGAGTGAGGATTGAGGTTATTAATTGGCAGAAAAGTGATGATTATTTTTAACGTCAATTAACGTCCCATTCCATTCCTTAATCAGCAGAATGGCCACTTATCTAATACTAACACTTAGTTTGTACATGTCTAATAAATTTAACATTAACCTATCGATTATTGATGTGTTTACAAGACACCAAACGGTTGAGTTGGCCTAGAGATCTGTGCCCTGTTTAGAATGATAATATCCTCAAAATAATTTATAGCATCAAGCCTCTCATAAGCAGCGGTTTACAATTTACATATACTTATACATGGTGTTTAATCATAAAATATTACATTTCCTCATCTACCCATTTTATACACTATTTTATTTTATTTGCTAAAAGAAAAAAAAACAAATATTTCAAAAAAAAAGATAACTAAGGGAAGAGAAAAAACAACATTGCTGGCTATAATTTAATTTGAGCTGGTCTGGTCATTACGAGTCACCTGTTCCACCTTAAGGAGGTCCTACTTAAAATTGGGAAGAGATAAAAATATAGCCAGCCATCCCTACTAAACATGATTTAGTGTCATTAAAAAAATATATTTTTCTATGATTTTTAGTATGGTATCAAGTTAAATATCTTGATGTTCTGATTAACAATGTGTGATTTGTGTTTGTTTGTTAAACTCACATTACAATAAATCATGAATATAACTGTCATTAACATTGTGTTTTTTGCAACTTTCATCAACCAGTGTTTTTTTGTTTTTTGTAGGCATGCTTGCCTCTGATGCTAAAAATAAATCCAACCCCATGAAAAATATTGAAGGCTCATTGATAAATTAATTATCAATAAAAATGATCTCATCATACTCGGTATGAATTATCTTAAAAACGAATAAAACCACACACAGTTAGTGGTTTCAGAGAGATTACTACGAGTATTCTTTTATTAAAGTTGAGCTTTTTTGTGTTATTTTCTTTAAATTTGCTAATTTTAACTATGAGTTAATAAAGCTTAAATTATTATTAGGAATGTTATACTGATATCTACTAAATCAAAAACCCTGTTAAAGAAAACCACAAACCCTAATAAACTGTTATATCTCGACAATGATGATCATCTACAGCATGCTTCATATTTTGACAAGAGGCTGATAGTTTTGTTTAAGTAACTAAGAATGTTAATGAAAATTATCTAATATTTACCTTTCTTGGCCTGCGGTGTCCCATAACTGCAAACAGATCCTCTTTGTCTTCCCGTGGATTTTATAGGCCTGTGGATGTTATCAAAGGGTTATTCACAAGGAATCTCAATGGTGTGTCAAGAAAATTAAATATTCAAAATGTGATTTTCTTCTTTATATTACTGCTAAGGCTGGAGAATCCCATGGCCACAGTTTATCTATTTCTTCTGAGTCAGTTATACTCCCAATGGATGATTAACCCAATACTTCTTTGAGGTCCAGGGTATGGATAAGGAAAGAATGCTACTTATAATGAATGAAGGTGGAAATGATTGTGAATATATCAGAGAAACAGCAGAATTATTAATAGACTACTATAGACATTTTTTTTATCTAAAGGGTTGGCCAAATAGTCTGTTCGGTTTTTTAAGCGAAAATAAGACACAACTTTTAAACACAAAGCGATTTATTCAATCAATGATATAATTGCCGTTGTATCTTCTGCCATCTCATGGGCTGATTCATAATTCCATGCTCAAAGAATTTCCTGTCTTTACTGGCAAAAAAATTTTCCAAGTGGATTTTTACATCTTTTTTAGAGTTGAAGGTCTGTCCATTCAATGAATTTTGAAGAGACCGAAACAGGTGGAAATCTGAAGGAGCAAGGTTGGGCGAATATGGAGGGTGCGGCAAAACTTCCCAGCCAAGCTTCATTAACTTCTGTCACGTCTGCAAAGAAGTGTGCGGTCTGGCATTGTCGTGATGGCAGACAATCTTCTTACGGTTGGCTAGTTCTGGACGCTTCTGGTGGATCACTACATTTAATTTGTCCAGCTGGTCACAGTACACATCCGAATTAATGGTCCTGTTCGTGGGAAGAAGTTCGTAAAAGACAACACCTCTCCAATCCCACCAAATCGAGAGCATAACCTTCTTTGGGTGAAGTCCTGCTTTGGGGGTTGTTTGTCGTAATTGGCCGTGCTTCCCCCATGAGTGTTAGCGCTCCACATTGTTATAGACGATCCAGTTTCCGTCCCCTGTCATCATTCTCTTCAAAAAAGGATTGTTTTCTTCACGTTTCCGCAACGAATCGCAGATGGAAATCCTTTGGGCGAGATTAACCTCACTAAGTTGATGCGGAACCCAAATATCGAGCCTGCTCACGTAGCCAAGTTGATGCAGATGGTTTTCAACACTCGATTTGGATATTTTGAGGATAACTGAGATCTCCCTAGTTGTATAACGGGGATTGGTGTCGACTAATTCCTTCACTTTGTCACTGTTAATCTCAGTTGGGCGGCCAGAGCGAGGTGCATCTTGAACCGAAAAATTTCCCGATCGAAATCTTGAAAACAACTTCTGGCACACACGTTCTGTAACAGCATCCTCTCCGTATACAGTGCATATCTTCCTGCAAGTTTCCACTGCTTTCTTGCCTTTTTTAAAATAAAAAAGCATGAGGTGTCGTTCGTTTTGGTTTTCCATTTTCAGGATGATCCTAAACACACAAAATACAATCAGTTTCGTCGGAATTTTGTGTCAAACTACGTTGAAGAGAATAATCTGACGAGAGCGCACTCGCAAGGGATGGACTGAAGTTAGCTACATATTAGACTGCTTGAAGTTTCGTGACGACAAAAACCGAACGTACTTTTTGGCCAGCCTGATATATCTTCTATCCTATTAACATTAAGAACCCTTTACAGGTCACAGCATGGGGGATGTAATAAGTTGGGAGAATCCTCAGGAAATTAAATAATAGGTTTAAAGATCATCTTAAGAGACATGACAGCCTTCTTCCAGTAAATCCGGGAAAGCCTCTAAGATACCTCCCATAAAATGTCACTCCTCCACAATGTCGCAAACTTAAACCTTACAAGCAAACTTAACTAACTGTTGAGAACGAACTTGATAGGAGCCCTCCATTGGAAATATCACCTGCAGGGTAATGTAACTTGCTTAATAAACTACATCGGTTTTTATAGCACAACAGTGGTTTCATTTTTCAGATAAAAGTACTATTTTCTAATGTGAAATGTTCATTTCAATAATTTTATAGCAAGTAAGTCATCTTATGAGTACTCAAATCTAGAAATTAAAAAAAAATTACCACTTTCTTGACTCGAAAATCGATGCCAACGGTTGAAATAAATTTTGAGTTGAAGATGCCATCTGTGTATTGGTAGAGAAGGCTTGTCTTTCCAACACCTGAATCTCCAAGGAAAAGAAATTTTAAGAGGTAATCATAGTCATCACCAGCGATCATCCCTGTAATATTATAAAAAATGTAGTTTCCATTTAAAAAAAAACTTACACAATCTCATTCTATACAACAATCATGTACTGGCAGAGTATATCACACACTGGTGTTAAATATGTGTCAATGGCTTTTTGGTACTGTGCTGCAAGTGCCCTGTCATCTTAACATGAGCTAGAAAGGTGAAAATGAACAGCTCATTTGTTTTATGTAAATACCTGTGGGGGATTGCTCAGAATAAACTTTTTGCATAATATTCTGACTAGTATGCTCGCCCCACTCATGAACAAACTGGCCTTTGTTATAAAATTTACAAATAGATAAAAATCATAATTGTAATATGCGTGTCATTTTGATACGCTAGAACACATAGATATATTATCACTATCCAGTAGTTAATACAAAATATATTACAGGAAACCATGTCAGCAAATTGAAATTTAGTGTTTGGTTTTCAATTTTAACATGTAAGTTTTGTCTTCTTTTCTAGATTCTGTTAGACAAGAATGTCGACTTTGATTTTTTTATTTATTATAATGGAAATTTTAATGAATGCCCTAGACTTCAATTGTATAGGGGTCACCCTATAACAAACTAAATAAATAATAATAATAAAGTAAACAGCAATGAAAATTTTCATCAGCTAGTCAGTCGTAGTTAAATTATCTTTGGTATATTTTAATGAGTGTTCGTATTCAGTAAGTAATTATCAGTTATACGTACGTAATAACTTCAGAGATTAAATTAGATTTGACCACTAATGGTCTTATATCTGAAATCATTGAATAAAGTAGTGGTATTTTACCATCTTGTGGAAATACTAAAAGCAAATTTCATCTTTTTTTTACCTAGTCTTCTTTAAGTTTTACCTTCTCTGCCTAGGTGAATTCATAATTGCCGAGCCTGTAGGAAGATACTTTGATTGCAAACAGGTGTTGGGGAATTGTCTTTCTGTATGTTTAACAATACTGATCATAAGAATAATTTAATCGATACAGTAAGATGATTGGGATACCAAAATTTAGATTATGAGTTAAAATTTCATAATAGTAACAATGAAAAACAATTAAACATGAAAAAAGATCATTTCGCTAGCTTTTAAGATTTTCCAGGTCATGGCTCTAAACTATTTAAGATTCCTTTAATATTTAATTTAGATTGAGTAAGTGCTCATTTTTTTCCAATGGTTAATAACACATTAAAGAGGATAACACAAGATAAATTCAAAAATGCTCTAAAAAACTATAAATCGTTTATATGTTAATATTTTTTAGTCAATATTTTACCAAATTTACAATTTTTTTTTTTTATTAATCAGATGTCACTCAGTCATGGAAGTTTTAAGTTGAAGAATTGCAAAGGTTGGACATATCTGTACTGAATTCTTTATGTCTAGGAGGACTGTGTTAAAAAAAAACTGATTTTTTGTCACTTTTAGACTCTGATGAATACATTTTAGTGTTATTTGTTTCCACATATTGAAAATAAGTTTCAAATTCCTTTTCATAAATTTTCTTTCTGTTCCTATCTAATTCTGGATACATTTATTACTATCTAAGACAATTAATCGTAACCTTAGTTAGATATTTGTATATTAGTTATTTTATTCCATAGTTAACTATATCATTGATAAAGCAGTGTTTACTAAAATATTTCATTTAATACTTTGTTTCTATTACTAGACTACTTTTCAATACCCAAAACACGGTCACAGGCTTATGCTTACAATCTTTAAAAATAGTGGATTCAATACCACCTCTAACTATTAATAATTTAAAAAATATAATCAATGATTTTATAAATCATTTATATAATGAACACAATAAATGGCAACAGATGCTTGGATTAACTAGAAATATTTTTCAGTTTCCAGTAAAAATCAATGGAGTAATTAACACAATTCATTCCCTGTAAATACTGAAATATTCAGCAAGATGAATTTAACTCACAATGAAACTTCTTACCTCTGTTAAACAACACTAGTTAAGTTACGATTAGAAGAAATGTACTTTAAAAAATAAAGAATAATTACAAAACTAATTTCATACTATCGCCAAAATAATTTGAAATCAAAACAACTAAACCTGCTTAAAAAAATAAGCAACAGGTTATACAGGCATCAGCTGATTGAAGCAGGTTACCTTGTCAATATAAATCCAAAGAGAAACAAGTCATTTTTCTAGAAAATGTCAAGCAATAATCCTATCTTGGGAGTACTAAGATAGGTGGTTAATTAAAATTAAATTAATTGTGTCCCACATTTAGAAAACAAATCATAAATAATATTTATAACTTATTTTAAAATACATAGAACTCCAAAATAAATATAATTATTGACATCTTTATTGGTAGCAACATTGATTTTAGTAGTAAAACCTCTGGTCTGTTGGTCCTTTAGGTAGCTCATTGAATTGAGAAGTAGAATAATTTATTATTGCATTGGTTTGCATATATTAAAAAATTACTATTTTAACAGAAATATTTCCTGCTTTACAATTTTTATTCTATCATACATTCCTAGTTGAAAAAAATTATATATGATGAAATTAATAATTAATTATATCAGAACATAGGAATCCCAAGAAAACTAATGCACTGAACTGTTTGTTAGCTCACATGTCCACATCCAGGCAATCCTAAGAGGTAATTCCATTAATATGATTTATGAAAGATTTTCAATAAATTTAATTAACACCAAAATTTGCATCCAATAATTACATGATCAATGAAAAATATTTAAGGAATATGGGTTGGTAATATATAACCACTTATTACACATTAATTATAAAAAATTTATTGATTTGTTCTATAGTTTTCAGCTGAATTGTTCTTGAGAAGTTCCTCCCCATCGCATCTGGAAAAAAGAAGATTCATTTTAAAAATTAGTATGAAATATAAAAAAAAAAACTAACAATAAATACTTCAATAAGTAATCAAGATAAAAAAAAAATTGTATTGTCTTATCACAGTGCCCTGCACAAATGATTGAAATCTAACTAAAGCATATTTCCTTTTATTAAATTACTATTTTCTAGTTAAATGATGTTTTAAAATGAGTTTATTAATTCATTTATGGTATGAATAGTTTTTTTTTTACACCAAAATTTTGTTTATTGGCCATTAAGTAATTATTTTAACTTTTAAAAATGTTAAATTCATATAAAATTAATTAGTTATTATAAAATTACTATATTAATCACAAAGACAATTCTCCATAATCATATTAATTCAACATTATTGCGTAACTTAACAAAAAATATTGAAGTTCAGGTAAGAAATGTACTGAGAACCCTGTCAATAATCATACTAAATGCAATACATAATTTTTTAACTGAAACTGAATAATATACATCATTCACTTAATAATCCTTCAAGATGTAACATTGAACTTTTTCCAAGTTACTTAGATTTAGTATTTAAATCAGACATTTTAGGTGTCACATTAACTTAAAAATTGTTTCCAGTGGCTTTCTTCGGTTATCAAGAATTCCAAATTTGATTATGTATGTGATATTACAATACATAATTATATATTACTCCTGAAAGCATAAAGGTAATCCGTATAATCGGAATCAAACAAAGATACAGTTAATGAACAGACAAAAATACAATCTTAGGAAATCATTTATTGAGTAATTATATATTTTAAGTATAATAGAGCATAAAAGTGAAAACGCATTATTAGCAGAAGAGCTTCATTTTTGACATTTTTTGAAGTTACAATTTATTATTTTATAATGTTACTGTTAGTTAATTTTACTTGGAAATGGCTTAATACTATTGCTGAAATAAAGAAATTTTCTGAATTGGTTATTTAAGTCTGGTTATTATTGATAGATTATGTTATGATGAAGGATGTGGTACAATTAATAAGTATGGAAATCGATTTCTATAATGCAACTACATGGCAATAAAAGTATTGAACATTTATTGAACACATAAGCTATCGTTAAAAAAAATTATAGTATTACATTTTATTGATATCTATATATTAAATTATACACATTTATTGTTAAAATATTTATGAATATATATTATATGTTTAACAGATAAATGAGACTTTTTCAAACAAACAAATATATTTTATTTACATATATACAGATGTTAAAGGCAACTATATATGAAAATTTGTAAATAACCCCTGAAAACATGGAGAAGACTTTTCACTTGTACACCAGTTGGATTTTAATGTGATTGATTATGTCCAGATATAAGTATATAAAAATAAAATATAAAACTCCTCTTTTTTTTTTCAGCGGACAGGTTGATGAATCATCAAAAAATATTAAATGATGGATTGGCTCGAACTCACATCTTGATTCTTGGCTTTGAGCTTCCTCTCAATGAGGGCTTGGAGAGCCTCAGACCTAACTGACAGAGAGTCTACTTTCTCCAACAGCTGTTGGTATGGAGACAGAGGTTGAGTACCCATCACAACATGGCCAAGCTTGGAATCTATCTTGGCGTCCAGGCGAGCATTCCTAATCAGGTTCACGATCCAGCACTCGGCCTCATCGGGGTTCATGTTCAGCTTCTCGGCAAGCATTCTACAACAGCAATAAACCAAAGCATGTTTTAAAAAAATATAATTATTATATTGATCTGATGATACAGAACTAGTGTAAATAAATTCATAATTAAAAAATTCACATATTTCTAATATCAATGGCAATAGCACATGCAAAAAAAGGTTAGCATCATGAAGAAACAATGTTCATTGTTCTAAATACTATTTTTATCATTGTACAAGAAAGGGTTTCTTTCTGAAAAAATCAGTTAGAAAATTGGCTGTGTTTTATACCCAATGCAATATATTTGGTTCCAATGATCTGTGAAATAAGATGTGGTGTCATAATATATAATAAAAATAGGTATTCATAAGAAAATTCTGGTATGATCTAAGATTAGTTCTAGTTAGAAAACTATGTTTTCCTTGTATTCATAATTTCCATGATGAAACCAATTCACTTTTTAATTTCAGTTTACTTCAGTAAAAGGTTGAATAACATAGTACTATCCTTCAAATTCTCATTAAAGTGATATGTTCGGCAAAGTCATGGCAACCCATAGTGACTGACTGCAAGGAAGGAAAATCAGCTACCCGCAAAAAAAAAAAAATTCTTAATCGAGTGAACATTGACCAGTTAGGGATGTAAAAAAACAAGCAATGGTTTTCACCAAAGCAACCACAATGGCTGAACTCAATGAAAAGAACATTTCCTTATTAGCTCTTATTCATTTTCCTATTGAATTGAATATTCTTGAGAAACATTTTGTCACAGACTGCCAAAATTAAAGTAAAAAATTTGTTTTTTTGTATTTTCTTTAGAAGGGTTATGTCTGATGCGCCAATAAATACAGTAATTTATTAGACTGTTCACTAATACTAAAATTGTAACGCCTTTATTGTTAATTAATAATTACTAAAATAATAAATAAGCTTTAGTTTTCGTTTTAATAAATTAAGGGGTCTCACACATTATGAAGCAATTAATGTAAAATCTTTTGATATCAAGGCTTTGGTTTCAATTTGAAGAAGGGAATTCTCCTTCTAGGGGTTATTGAAGGTTAAAAATGTCTCTAAGATGATTGCTAAGTACCACATTATAAAATGTTTGACAAACAGAATTCTACTTTTTACTCTTGTTTGGGTACTATGAAACCTAAAATCTAATACTAAATTAAAATTATAGTCAATAACATAATATAATAACATACATCCATTAAACCCAAGTTCGGCAGACAATTTGTCATAGCTACAATTGATTTTTGTGGAATGTATCGCTTACCCTATACTAATGCACTGATGGATCCTGCAGAAAGTTTCGAAGATCATCAGCCTGGCATTCTCTACAAATTCATCTAAGCAGGCTACCAAAAAGAAGTCATAGAAGACAACCATTTGACATTCATGGAGCTTTTGGCGGGCCCCTTCGAAATCAAAGTTGACATAAAGGTGTTCTAAGAACTCCGTGATCGGGTCTCTATAAGTGTAAGACTCCTAAAAACAAATTATAATTGAGAAATTGAATCGCACCCTGAAGTTACTTAAATGTTTCTGACCATAGCCAGTGTGTACCTGCTGAATAACTTTGACAAGGTCTTTAAGAGCGCTCCTTCTGGATCTGTTGATGATCACAGCTGTTGCCAAGTATCTAAGGATGTGAGGGCACATCGTCTGTATGGCATTCAAATAACTGAAAACAATTTAAAAAAACATGCACTGTAAAAAAAATTCAACATCAAAATAAGTTCTGATTCTGACAGTCAACGCTTTAACTGTTTCCCAAAAGAGTTATAAGTAAATAGAAGTTTTTTATTCAAACTCGAGACTTGACAACAAGCAATTAAAATCCCACACTGAGAAAGTTTTTAAACCTATAAAGTTAAAATCGCCTAAGCAGGAGAATTTGTTGAGGAATAATTTGTTAACTTCTAACAATATTACTCACTACACACCAAAGTGTTTTATGGGAGTAAGGAGTGACAAAAATTAAAGATCAACTCCATTGGTTAGCACAACATTTTTAAATAAACTAAATGTAAAAAAATAATTCGATAGGTACATGTGCTGGATAAGCGAGGTTACATAAGGTTATCTCTATTACACAGCAATATTATATAGTGATGAACATATTATAATACATAATAAATATAATATCAGCAATGTACATTTATATTGATGAAATAATTTATCTGTTTTTTCAATCATAACAAATTATAATTATATTTCAATGCCATTTTATAGATAGCCCCCACAAATTCAATTCAATTTTCCAAAGTAATTGTTGATCCAGGAGGAAGAGGCTTTACTTTTTAACAGTTACATGGCAATTATTTGCCTTTCATCGGTCTTTATATTTTATATATATGTTGAAAATTACCAAATCGATCTGAAATTTTAAAGGGACTAGGTTGTGAGATGGGAGATATGTGCTAATAGATTATCAGTGGCCCCAGGGAATAAGTGGATAGGTCAACTTAACCTCAAAATGAGATTAGTGTACATGCATGATTGTTCACCTCATGAAGAAACGCATTCTATCAATTAATTTAATTAATTGATTAATTAATTGTGTTAAAAGCGGTTAATTTTCAGGAAGTTATTATCATGAAATTATTTTTTTTTAAATAGATAATACTTCAAAACAAGTGAACTCATTCCTTCAAACTTCAACTTATCAGGTACTGACTACTTATGTGTTGGCATTTATGGAATAAAAATTAATCAACAATTCATAAACTAAAACGGTCACAAAGCTAAATTACTCACTGCGGCCTGTATAAGAACATGTCTATGATAAGGTCCCTTCCTTTAGGGTGGTTGAAGAATATGAAGAGACTCCAGTGAATGAGCCAAGTCCTCTGCTGAAGCAACTGCAAAGCATTATTGAACGCCATGGCGTCTATGTACTCTCGCAGCTTGTTCAAGTCTTCTAATGCTGTTTCCCAATTCTGAATCAGGATCTCAGCAGCCAGCTTGCCCCACAATACACTCAAATAGTTCTGGAATTAGTAAATTGTTTATTATAACAAAAAATATATGGAAATGTTTTAATTGATTTATGATTAACCAACAAGAAGCCGCGTTTAACTAGTTGATCCACTTTTATTTTTTTTTCAATCATTTAAAGGTTCAATTGTTAAAATTTGAGTAAATGATTGTGAAAAAACTAAAAGGTATCAAAAAAACTTTATTTTATTTTTTTAAACCATCTCAGTATCTAAAGCAATAAAATAAATCTATTTACACCGAGTGCAATATTTGAAATGTGATTTCTTTAGCTCACTCTCAAAAACTTTATTATTTGGAGCACCTTTTAAGTTCTATTTACATTATCATACTTAACATGTCATTAACCATGGGAAAGAAACTAAGACATCTCCTAAACTAAGACTTGAGTAATCTTAAAAAGATGGCAAAACAGGAACAACTTTAATGCATTAATTTGTATTCATACTTCATGTTATTGTGGAATGTACCTTGTAATTGAATCATACTTACGACTGCTAACATAAAACTTATCTATTTTTCAAACAGACCCATTCCGGTCAACCTGATAGCCTAGAAAATATCTAAGATCTTAGTTACTCTATTATTACATCAGAAAAAAGTGCCAATCTTTCAAAAGTGACTAAAATGTGGTCTATTTAAATTTTCTGAGAACCTGTTTGGTTTTTATGTCATTATATCTGGCAATTAATAAACCATTGGGATTAGAGATCACAACTTGAAATTATTAAGAAATAAATACTGTTTTTTTCTCTCTCTATAGACAAAGCCAGAACGAGAATTTCATATTGTGTTTCACACACCCCACACGAGTTGTTTCGACATTTTCAAACTGAAATTAGATCCACAAAACAATCACCGTTTACTGACATTAATTACGAATGCCTTGGCATAACAGTCAATATAAACGTTGATAATTCAACAAAAAGACATATTCTCTTATCAATAGCTGGATTGAGTACCATGATATGTTGATTTCACCAAGTTTACAGGATATTTTCTGTTCTTCCACAACTGAACAGGCAGTTTTGTGGCAATCCTACACTCTAAATGCTATTATTACAACAATTGTTTTGGGGATAATCATTGACCTAACACATCTAAACTAAATGTGGTAAAACCTACCACATCCTGCGTTTTCCCACCCAGCCATTTATATATAGTTTGTCAACCAATACTTCAGTTAATGAATAAAAAAAAAAAACGTTGCTAAATTTCCAAGAGTAATTGAATATTATTAATACTTTAATGGTCATGTTCCCACTAACATTACTTAAATTCTTGTTTTTAAAATCAACAATAAATATAAATAGTTCCTTTACCTTTTCTAGGGGAGGCATAACAAGAAGATAAAAGTACAGATAGCCTGTTGTACTGGAATAATTACCACATTCGTACTTGAATTTGGCAATTTTGTAAATATTTTCCATCATGTCAATGTTAAACTGAAAGGAAGAATCAAAAATATGTTAGTTAAAAATAATAAATTAAAAACGATATAAATTTAAATAGTGGTATATAAATCATATTTTACATCTATTTCCTTGGTCAAATATGCTGTGAGAGCTTTGGGGTCCTTCATCGTTTCCAAAGCCATGCTGCTGTCATCAGTAATTACTTTTAGAAGAGACGTAACTTCATCTTGAAGCTCTTGCATTTCCGTGATGACCTTCTCTCTTTTAACTTTCAAAAACTAAAAATTGACAAGTTTTTTATTAACTTCTTAAATTGCTTAGATAATTTATACAGAATGAACAATTATCAAAATTAAGCTCACGTCAGGAACACCTTCATCGGGGTACAAGATTTTCCTAATGTCTATGTCAAAATCTATCATGTTGGTTTTACTCAATATATCCAATTTGGCCTGGAGTAGTTCCTGCTTATTATATATCTGAAAAAAATGTTTAAATTAAAATAAAAGAAAAGTTTATAAGAGAATAACAAGTATGATCTTTGCCTATTTTTTTGAAGTAAGCTCAAATACCTGCTAATATTTTACTAGAATATAAAATCAGTTAATTGAATGGTAGCATCAATAATAACAAGCCATCATATAATTAAGCAATTACACCAAATGTTAAAATTTTTTATGAACATGCAATCAGTTTTAAGATCGACATTTCAATTTGGATAGAGAAACAAAGATTATAGTGTATCTCATTAAACATAAAATGGTGTGGAGACCATGCATATGTCAATACATACCTCCTTCCCTGAAATAAATTCCATCAAAGGGAAAACTAAATGGACATCCAAATAAGGAGCCATCACTGGCGTTAAATCGAACTTAGCCATAATTTTTTTAATTTATAATGATTTATAATCACAGAAAGTAGTTATCAAAGCGTAGAACACCGAACACCAAACCTACTACAATGGTAGGTTACGTTTGTGCTATCAGCACGTGGCTAGCTTGATAATTCAGCAACTGCTGTTTTTTTAAATGAAGTTGCATTTTAAATACTAAAAGTGCTCTTGCTATCACTTTTTTTTGTTTAAAAGTTTTTAACAATTAAAATGGAAGCCAATTTATGTATGGTACCTCCCAATAATTCAATGTGGTGTTGCGATATAGTTACCAGGCTGAACAATGATGTAAGTTTCCTTCAAGTATTGTTCTATGAATGAAAATAGTTTATTTTAACCATGTTTTTTCTTTTTCACCAATTATTACGATTTCAAATGTCTTTTAGATTCAATCGTTGGCCCACGATTTGCAAATATTGTTTAAATTGCAGCATTGCTACAAAGGTTTACAGAAACAATTTGACCAACTTTTCAGCCAACTCGAAAATAGATTGAAAGGTTTACCTGTAAAAAAGCTCAAGGCTTCTGGTAAAGATGGATTGGTAACTTCAATTCATATCGACGAATTTGTCCTGTTCGTCAGAAAAGTTTGGGAAAGTATAAGTGAAAATTTAAACAATGAAAACAAAGCAAGATTCATAAGTTTCATAAGAGGTATTGACCAGCCTATAATCCTGTATGGATGTGTTCCCTCTCAAGCAATTTATTCTTCAATTATAGAATTAAAACCTATTATGTGTTTGATTAAAATTAATGTGTTTTTTTTTTCAGGAGCCCCTCTGAGATTGGTAGTCGATGAGCTGATGAATTTCTGCTTCCATTGTTCTAGAACCCTGATGCCCAAGTTTCACCACCAACAATGCTCCCAAGTATTCGCAGCGTTGACAAACCAGGTCTGTATGTTAGGAGTGTCCGATTGTCGATTGACACACTATTCATAGATTGTTGTATACCATCGATTGTCTATTGTTTGTTTTCAAACATTCGATGGTAACAAGATCTCTCCTCTTGACAACACCAACCTAAATTTTGAATATAAGCTCCATTAAAACAACAGTAGTAAACCTTCCCTAGCACATCTAGATAGTGATCGGATTCAACATGATATGAATAGACTCGCCCCATCGGACGAGTCTTAATTTGTGCAGGGATAGGGTCTGAGTAAGAGCACCCGACTGGGTTTTAGCCCCGGCCATGGCAAACTATTTTTTATTTGGATAATAATTAGTACATTATGTAGTAAATACTTTACAAATTGTCTCCTAGCTCAAAAATTTTCAGTTTTTCTTTTTAAAACTTTATTAATCCCTATAGTTTATATTCATTTTTAAAATTTTAAAACAATAAATAAATATAAAAGTAAACATGTAACATTTGAAGTAGGTTAATGTTTTGTCCGCTAGTAGGTTTGGTCCAACAATGAGTCCCAACTATCATCAAACTGGCGGTAGCATGCGCAGTAGAGTTGTGCCGTTCCAACTCGCCCGGAACCACAACTCAAACTGTCAGCATATGTTTCAACAAGCACAAAACCTAGTTTGAAAACGGTTTGTGATTGTCAAAACTATCCGACGATTCGAGTAAGGACCAGAGAGATGCGCACTCATCCTCCCCTCTTTTTCCTTATTAAAGGTTATAAATTTACAAACAACTTCTAGTGAGTACACATCTTACAACAAACAGAAGCATCGTTAGAATTAATTAAATGTATGCAACTGTTTATTGCTATAATAAAATTATTAATCGTAAAATGAATAGACGTTAACTTTTATTTTGTCTATTAATAATTTATCCATTACTTTAAAATTATTAATCATTGAGTATGTTTAAAATATTAATCATTAATCTTTATTAGTAGAGGTTATTTTTAATGTTTTTAGTTTACAAACAATTTTTTCCGGGTTACAAACTAGTAAGTTGTTTTAAGTAACTAAGAAGGAAAGTAAACTTTGGTCAGATTTGGAAAAGCGTTCCAACATGTTCTAAATCCGTGATCAGGTAACGTTCGTCCATGATCAGTAAATAATCCCAAACCAGTTTGAAACTAGTCCGTGATTCTGTGTTGGAACAAACCTACTAGGTTACTACCTTCAAGATGACTTGCCTGTTGCAGCTGAACTACAAGGTGTTCCCGGAAGTTGAGTTCGTGGACAGTTTCGAGCAGTCACTCAAGTTGCTGACGTCTTCACTGCCTTGCCTGATAAACCTCATCACTATAGTGGACTTGTACTCCTACTGCCCAAAGTACGGCAGAATAGAGACCCTCTGCAACGACCTCTTTGACACGGCACCTCCTCTTCCCTCAGTAGAGTTTGTCAACTTTATACCGCCATGGTAAACCTTATTTTAGAAATAACAACAAATATTACATTAGCCAATCCAAGCCTCTTTCTTGAAAATATAGCTGGGTACTAACTTGTAAAGAGCCCGCCTGAATCCTGAACGATGGCACCCCTCAAACTTCCCCCCCCCTTCCTAGGGGTGACTCATACGGGAGGGGGGGGGGTTGCACACCTCAAAAAATAGAAAATTTCCCTTTTAAAGATGATCAGTCGGATCATTCTTTAAAATCTCCTTCCGCTTTAAAATTTCTTGGCATTGGTAAAGGTACAGCTTGAATCGTTTGCATTCGGATATAGTTGGGATCAATATATACCCACTTTCGGTGGATCGTGTTTATGATAAGTCGAATCCAGCTTAAAGAAAAGGTTAAGACAAAACCCGGTGGAACGATAGTTCAGCTAAAAAATAAATATATATGTTTACATATAGTCATATAGAGTTTACATATAGAGAGGGGGGATCCCCCTGAACGAGTTTTATAATTACATAAGCATATAACATGTGCTGCTACGTTCGGGGAATGAGGGTTTATTGTATTAGGTATAATTACATGACTAAGAATATATTAATATATCAAAATGTAGCCAAACAGATATAATGTAGGGAAATATATAACCAATATATCTTTCTACAGATATATAAATCTTTTTTATATCTACCTTACTTACCCTCAGACCCACACCTCTACGCTCAAGCTGAATAATTAAAATATTTTATTTAAAGGGATGCCATTTAATTGTTCCAACTACTAGATTTGATTCCACTATCGAACTCTGAGGGTACAACATTGGCGTACAATTATAATGAAAATAAGATTTAATTAAACTTAATACTATCCCAATCTATTCCAAACCAAGGTAATTTAGCATAATAAGTTTACGTGGGGATCAATGGAAGGAATTTCATTATTATAAATCAAATTTTCAATACGATAAGCTATATTAAAAAGATTGAAAATATTCAATGAAAAGAGTTTAAAAATTAATATTAATTCAAATATTGAAACAGATTACATTTATACTATTGACTAATTATTAGAAGCTATTCTTAAAATACAACGGTGACTTTTTAGATGAAAGGTCTGGGGCAAGATTTCCTCAATCAGCGTTTCACAAGCAAGTCTGCCGTCCTAGAGAAGTCAGCAGGGTTCACCTGCTGTCTCCTCTCAGAAAGCAGTCGAGGTGTTCACGGAGTACATCCCGAAAAAGAGCGAGCGAGAGAGCTGCCTCTTACTACCCCTTATAACTAACTAGCCCTCCTTTACCTAATTTTTGTCTTACTAAGGCGTGCGGCTTTTCTTTGATTCCTTTTCACTTCTCACTTTTAGAAAAGTACTTTTTAACACCTCCTTAGATCCAAGCGGGTGGTCTGTGACTAACACCTCTTTGATTAGTAGACATCTCTGTTCGCCCTTCCTTGCTTTCAACTCTTACTCTAGGCTGTCAACTGTTCACAGGCTGTCTGTAACCCTTCTATTATGACAGTAGGTCCTTTATGAATCGTATATCACCGATTCATATTACTAAATTGTATTATTTTTCCTATTAAATCTATGTGGTGGGTGCAAATATAACAGTGTAAGCCTAATTGGCGTTACGAACTTGTATTTCATGATATGAATATATGTATATATTACTGCGTATTTAGTTTAAGTCTATATTTTTTTATATCCCATATTTATTTTGAAAAAACGATTCTGGCTACGCGCCATGAATACTTTGTTGCAGTTTATGAGAATCAAAGTTTGCGATCTTATACTTATAAAACAGCTTTTTTACGTATAATTTAACTTTTTCACGCAGCTTTACTTGGAGTTAGAACTAACAAATTGTAAACCAATAGCGTAAGTATCAGTACTACCGACTCGCGCTTCGCCCTAACCCTCTTATTTATGTATTCTTAAGGTGCTAAATGTAATTTGTGCAAAAATCTTATGTTTATTTTATTTTTTCAAATTTTAAGTCAAAATTTTCATGATATAATTCTAATGAGCTGGAAACGTGCACAGGTACCTCTGGCTGCCGGACGGTCCTGAAGAGTACCTCGAGGAGCGAGGGCCGGACTTGGAATACGTGTCCTTCTGGGCTCCTAGGATGGCCTCGTACGTGGTGAAGATGTCCGTGGTACCACGGAGGTTCTCGACCATCCGCAGCCAGCCTCACGGAGTCCTCAACAGTAGCTACATGGCATGCACCAATATCCTTCACCAGGACGATGGGGTCACCCCGGGAAGGCGGAGGGGGAGGTCTTCGGGGAGAAGAGGGTAAGGGTTATAAGGGCAGTGTTGCTTAGTAGGGTTCCTTCCACAGGATATAGTATATAGGGATCCTTCCACAAGTAAGTTAGAAAAAGTTAAGCAAGCTCTAGGATAAATGAGTGCTCGTACTAAACGTGTGCAGCCCGTGGTAATATGTGGCCCATCGGACTTCATGAGTCATATGTTTAACTCAAGGTACCAACCAACAGTAGAATGCATAAAATGGTTTACACTATCGAAACGTGTTGGTGACACTGTGTGCTTCAATACATAAATTAAAAGCCTACATGACCCATCTATATCTGCGTTTCAAAGGTTCTGAGTTCAAATCTCTATAAATACAGTTAAATTTATTTTGATTCTTTAAATGTAAGTGGATATCTTGTTATGATCCTTGAATGGGAGTACGTAAGGGCAAAGTCGCCAAATTATAAGTTATTTTTATTTTAAAAAAAGATGACATGAACTTACTTTTTTTCCGTTAGTTTTTTTTTTCCAAATAAAATAATTTAGAATAACTTTAATGGAATTTAAAACAATAAAAATATACTTTTTATTTTACTTATTTTTCAAACATATAAATAAAAGTATTTTTTTTTGTAACTGATTGGGAAACCTTTCAATGAAGACTCAAAGGACTAATAAAAATACATGTGATATAAATTTTGACAAAAGAAACAATAATAAACCTTTTTCCCAGAGCCCTAACTATTTTCATTCCGACGTATTATTAACTTACCATTATCAAGACGTGTCTGTTACCACGTATAACCTATTTATCACGTATTAATAATTTTGTTTTAGAAATAAAACTTTTATTTAAAAGTCTAGTTGGTACTTGTATATAAAATTTTGAATCTTAAACAATAGTAAGTTTCATGAAACTGTTTATGTATAAAGTGAATAACCTTTTCCCTTTCCCTTTCCCTTAAAACACTTCAAGTGAGTTGTTTGATGTGATTAATAATGCAATAAAAACTTTATTTGGTTTGCTTACATGAGAAAAATCGACACATTTATAATTCAAATTCAATAAATCAAAAGAAAAATCAAACCCAATGTTTTTTGTAGCTTCAAAAATGCAAAACAGTGAGCATTCGGGCAAGGTTAAACTATTTTAGCACTGGAAAATGTTCAGGTGGATCTTTAATGTCGGGAAGTTTAAAAGTAAATTTTGTTTACTTCGCCGTGTTGATTGTTTAGTTTTTTTTTATTACCTTTAGTCTTAGAGATGCGGTACTCTTCTGTTACCTGCCTCCTAGTTATGTTCCAAGTGTCTAAATTAATGCTTATTATTAATTTAAATTAAATTAATGCTTTAATGTAGCTAGTCCCTTTAAGAGACGTTTACACATGTGTATTTTTTATCTATCGGCAGATGTTCTACTTCCTCCATGTGAATTTATACGATGAACGAAAAATAACGAAATCTGATCTCACAAAGTTTGAAGGATTTCACAACATTTGGATATCTTAGTATTATTTTTATGAAACTAATAAAATATTAAATTAAACATTTTATTTTTATTTTACATATAATTACATTTCTGAGGTAAATATGCTTTTATTCGCGAATATATTAGATAATTATTAATTAATTAATTTGATCTATTCTATCACTAGAGGTAACTCTTAGTATCTTTATTTTAGTGTTCAAATAATTATATAATTATAATTACAAAATAATATATACTGACTCGGCTAACGGTTGTTCAGGGATAGGTCAATTGGAAAGAGTGCCTTGCCGGAGTGTCATTTAACTTTTTCCATTGGCTAATAATTATAAAATCGGGGGACAACTAGTAATTATTATTATTTATTACAATGCATTTATTGTCAATAAAATCGCTACCTCTATAAAAAAAAAAGTATTGGTAAACTTCAAATGGAATCCCTGTAGATTGAGAATAGTGAAATCTGCACCTCATTAGTAGCAACAAAAAACGCAACTGTGATTACATTGACACACAACCAAGTGTTTCGTTTCGGGTAAAAAATTGATTTTAATGATTTTTTGTACTCTAGCTTTGAACAACGGACTCCCAAAGACAGGAATAAGGTTTTCTTGATTTTTTTTAGACAAATACACCGTAGAAATAGATGCAGTAATAAATTACTCTTTATAGTCATCAAACATGTTCACGGCTGCTGTCTTGCTGTATCAATGATGTTGATAGATAAACGGAGGTAAAGTAAACGGAAGAGTACCCCGATAATGCACTTACCTTTATTCCTAACCTTTTCTTATTATAATAATATTATGTTTATTATTATGTGATTAATTGACTATATATATATATATACATGAGTCAATTGTTTTCAGGTTTTTGAAAGACTTGAACCCAATAAAGGTGCCCAAGCTATCCATCCTACCTTTCGCCTACTAAATAAATGTAGTATTCGTTTATAACCTTTTGGAGGTTACCGATGTACAATCATCACTGTACGTTTAAAACTATAAATATCTGTAAAATAGTGCTTAATAATAAACATGTTTTTTTAAAAATAATTATGTATTTTCCTGTTTAGTGTAGTAAATGTATGGCTGAGCCTTAAAGAGCGAGATTCACTACGAACATGCAGACGGAATAACCTGTGTTGCATGCAAGTACTTAAGATGTGTCTGTGAGCTGAAATAACATATAACAGCCTTAATAACTTACATGTGACGCATGCATATATATCAATATATATATATATATATATATCTTAGAATAAATCAAATAATAGAAAACCCAAAAGGAAAATAGAAAACGCATTACTAGAAAAAACATGTAGTAATTATTAATAAAAGGTTCTTGACAGGTTTCAATCTATTGGCTTTAGTGATGATTAGAAGAATCATTTGATGGCTGTACTTTCACCTTATCTGACGTGAAATAACAGAAATAAGAAATTAACATATGACTCATAAAAAGATTTGATCAATCAACATAGGCACCCCTTCAAATAGGTACCTCCTGGTAAAAGGATCCCTTTCACTCTAATAATTTCCATTTTGTTTTTTTCCATTCCTCCTTTTTTGAAATGAGAGCTTCGAAAGAAAACAAAAACAAAAAACATAGGTACCAATATATAGATGTTTTACATTAATTTATATGAGCTTAAAATACCATAAAAAAAAATATTAAAAAATTTGCAAATGATCTTATTATTTTATTATCCAAAGAAAACAGATAGTGCCAGGTCCATGATTCGAAGGCGGTCTTGCTGATCTTCGGTCAGGTGCTCTTCCATTTGAGCTGACGTATTTTTGTACATATAAACTTGTTTTCATTATTTTTAGACTCTGTCCAATCCATTTTGGTGTTTTATTTTTACATACTAAAAGCTACTTGGTCGAGATCTACACAGGTGCTCTGAAAAGTTTCCAACCTCAACATGAAGATGATAATAAAATAAATAAAAGCTTTGTTAGGTCAGAAACTTTTCAGACCACCCTCGTACTTCCCCGCATTTTCATAAATTTTCCTTTTATTATTATATTTTTCTATGTAAATTCATTATTATTAGTTACTTTATTTTCTATTTAATCTGAACTTTTTTTAATGAACAGATTCATTTATACTACTAACCAACCATTCAATACAATGGTGTCGTTTATCATTGTCGTTCATCATCTGTAAAATAGTGCTCAATAATAAACATTTTTTTAAAAATAAATAAGTCTTTTGCGGTTTAGTGTAGCGAATGGTTACCCTAGCTGACCCTTATAGGGCAAGAATTCGCTACGAACATGTACACGGAATAACCTGTGTTGCCTGCAAGTAGGCAGGGGGCCTAGGCTAAGGTGGCCTGGTTAGGGATCCTAATTAGTCGTAAGATATGTAACCAGTACAATTTACATGTTGAAACCTTCAAATTATTGCTAATTACTAAAGAAATAATTAACCCAAATTTTATTTCATCGGTTAATAAAATGGAATCTTAATATAAAATATCATGTTTCTAGGTCAAACAGGGATTCTCAAAAACGTCAGGACAGACAGACTGGTAAAAACAAAGGTTTCCGATTTTGGGGAGGAAAAAAAAACGAAACTACAGTAGGGTGTGCCACGCCATCTATTGACAGATGAAAGAACTAAGCCTATCCGATGATAGCGTCACTGCTCGTTGTTTCTTCCTACTAGAATCAATTTCTAGCATACAGAAAACTTATACAGAAATTCTACTCCTTCCATTTTATGTTAATTATTACTTGTGGTATTGTTGGTATCTACAACCTCAGGAACACTATCCTAATCAATTAATTCATGGTTCTGATTCTGGTTCCTGGTTCTAACCCCAGGCTTGTCAAAACGTTTTTCCTGCTTACATATGATCAGTTTATGTAAGACCAGGGGAGGATCTCAATCAGATTTATATCAAAATTAAGTTATTGATTGTTTTCATATCTTAAAGGACACAAATTCTCACGAAATAATGAAAAAAATCCCAATCCATGACAGTCTTATGTAAGTATGGCTTGAGTTCAGTTTGAAAATTCACAGGATTCAGAGTCTAAATAGTGTTCTTTATTGATCCAGTCGAGTGTTGGCTGGCTCTTTAATTATTTACTCCAGGTTTTTATTTATTATTTTCATCAAATTGGCATGATTTGAATTCATTCTTACATAAAAATAATCCTATGTATATAACTGAGTTGACTAAATGGTGCTGCTGTCTGCACTAAGTTTTTGTACTAATTCTGATAGGAAAAATTAAAACCATTATTTTGTTCTTTCCCCAGCACCTATCTTTAATTGATTGTTTTGCCTCATTTATTAGTTTACTTAATTTTTATACAATCGATAATGTGAAATGATTTAAAATATAACGAAAGACAAATGTTTTCCAGTGGTATAATTGAATATAAAACTTTTCAAAATATAAGGTGTTTTTTTAAAAGTTTTGTTTATACGTTTGTATCCAATAATTTGAATACGTAAACACAGCTTAGATAACTAGAAAAATAAGTAAACGCTCTAATATTTATTATTTATATGTAATTTTGTCACTTTTGCACAACCCCTCTGGTAGCTCAGTTGGTAGAGCGGTGGACTGTAGTTGGTATTGTGAGTCACAGGTATCCATAGGTCGCTGGTTCAAATCCGGCCCGGAGGAGTAATTTTTTTGTTGTTGTGTACTTTTTTATTTTGAATAAATCGTTCATTAGTACTCACCATAAAATATTAAACAAAAACTTTATTTTTATTTTATTAAATACTATTTCCGACATGCATTTTATACTTCCTGGTCCACCTTTGATAAAAAAAACACTGTACGTTTTTTCTATAATTTAAATCTCTGTTGCTAGAAATTTTCCAAAGAATAATATTAATGGGTACAGATATGTATATGTTTTTATATTATTTTCCCCGTATATGTTCTGGCTATGGCAGCTATATATATTATATAGCCTATAATATTATAATACAATACAATATAATTTATATTAGTAGAAGAATGGTTTTTGTACCGTGTAACTTAGTTATTATGAAGTTAGAAAACATTCAATTTGTACTATAAATAAATTATACGTGTCACCACGTTCAATAGAATACTCCAAAGCTACATAAATATGTACTGAGTTTAAGTGTTAATCTATTTAATAGGTGATACCCATTGCTGGATTTAGGAAAATCGTGGGTGGTTTAAAAATGATGATTGATTTTTTTTTAACCTTTTGAATACCTTAGCATCAGAATTTAATGCGTGAAAAAATTGCAATAAATATTTTTATATTTTTTTTAAGGATAAAATTAATATAACAGTGTGTTATTATCATATTTGTGAGGCGATTCCAGCCTTTTAATTTATAATTAATATGTTATCAAATAATAATATTACACTGGCATAATAAGTAATATATAACTATTTAATTATTGGTATGAGATAAATATGGAGACGACATCGATAGGGCAGTCAGGATGAGTTCCTGAAGGTCCTGGGTTCGAATCTTTCCCTGTAATTAATTTTTCATCTTAGGCAAATAACTACTCTATGTTATTTTGTACTCCTCCTTCGTACAACAGACCTTTTGTTCTACAACGCCTCGTTAATTACAATTGAGTCTCTCTCTCTAAAAAATGTTTTCTCAATTAGATCTAATTGGGTTTAATAGTTCGCGGACTAGAGGATTAAAAAAAATTATCCGGACGTAATGATTAGGTTCCATTTCGTTAGAGATGGCTCAGATTGATACAGGTTGAGCGTGGAGTTGCTTATTTGTGTGCTTATTCCTTTCTTGTTTAGTTACAAACTCTTGTTGGGAAATTCTCCAATATAAAGTTATCTTCAAGTTCAGCATGTTTTTTTGCTTTTGGATGTATCTGTGTCAAAAAAATTACAAGTGAAAAACAAAGGTAATTACTTAAGCTAACAGCTTAGTGACTGGGAATGCCCAGAACAGCTATATACCATGTTGGTTTCGTTCTTGAAGAACAGATCGGTGAGGGTACGGGTGGGTGATTGCCTTTCTAACCCATTACCTCTGACTTGTGGAGTTCCTCAAGGAGCGGTTCTGTCTCCGGTTCTTTTCAGCTTGTACACATCTAAAATTGTTGGGACAAACTATCAGAAAGCTACTGTAATCGCTTTCGCCGACGACATTGCGGTTTACAGCAGCAGCATGAGTGCACAAAGAGCTCTTACACACGCCGAGTCAGTTTGTAACGTTATCAGTGACAGACTGGGTATGTTAAACATCAGCGTAAATGCCGGGAACACCGACTGCGTAATCTTCTCCCCCAAAAGGGGAAAAAATCCTTGCCAAAATCGTATAGCATAGGAGGGCAAGTGAACTCACCAGCTTTCTCAATGCACTATTTGGGTATATAAATGGATAGGCATCTAATTTCTCTACTCATTTTAGTAATAAAATAGAAAAAGTACGACAAAGTTCTTACCGGTTATCGCACTTGCTAACTTCACCTAACCTGTCGCTTCGTCTCAAATTGATGATATATAAATGTGTCCTCCGGCCAGCTCTGCTGTACGGTGCCCCGCTATTTACCCACTTGACTGACAATACAGCCAAATGTCTCCAACACTTCCAGAATGGAATCATGCGAAAAGTGGTCCAACATACCTCTTTCGAGAGGTTGAAGAACGCTGACCTGCACCCGTTGCTTGGTGTGCCGTCGGTGGGTGAGTTCATCCGCGGGAGACACATTAAGTTTTTTGACTCGTTGCAGCACCTGACAAACCCAGTGTTTAACACTATGACCCCACCAACCCTCCCGCATCGATGGCAACAGACTATCGGGGAAAAATTAGGATAAGCATTAGTATGTAAGTTAGTTTTAAGGTCGATCAAAAAGGTGAGCCCCATCACCTTTATTAGTCAGTTTAGTCCAGTCACGTATAATTATATCATTATACTTGTTTATTCATTATATAATTTCTATAAAATAACAAAACCTGTATATAATGTAGTGATGCTACAGGAAATACAGAATAATTTGTAAATAGATTCACCTGAGGATCTATAATTCTATATAATTATCTGGAAATTTAAAGCGGCTATAAAAGGGGAAAAAAATTATTTAATAATAATTGCCTTAATTTGAATACTATTGTATTTTATGTTCCAGAGCTGTGGGCGATTCATGTCAAACATATTTATATGACCAGATAAATATTCTATCAAATCCAGGAATTTTTTCCGGGAAGGGATTCAAAGTTGCGGGAGGGAGATTTATATTTTTTTCTAGTCAAAATTCTTTTTTTATAAATATACGTCTAAGTTGTCTAAAAAAAAAAGACAGCTTCTCTTTATAGTTTCTTTAGGATATAGGGTTGAATTAGGTTAAAGAAACGTACATCTATAAGAAAACATAGGTATATTTGTTAGTTTTAACACTGCTCGGAGCATATTTAAATTGAATAAAGATATTTGATATGTGTTTACATAACATGTGCATATATTTAATTCTTGCAAAATTCTGCTAACAAACAATAGAACAGCAACAAACATGTAAAAGCATAGACTTTTTTTTAATTAATAGTTTTAGAAAATTTAGTAAAATCAGTAAAACATTTCCAACAATTAGTGTAAGGCATGTTTCATTTGTATAGGAATAAATTAATTTTTAATAAAATCTGTCTATATTATTTGAATCAAATTAAAAACTAAAATAAGATAACTTTTTTTTTGTGCGGGTATGGCAGTAGCTGGTCAGTCTTTTTGGTCTGTGATGCCACCATTGCTGATGGCGAAAGTGGCCTCGCTTTCCGGCATATCTGGGCTGTCGGCACAAAATGAATTTATGAATTAATTAATAGAATACAAAAAACAAAATTTCCGGGACAATGTTCCCTGTGAATAACAATAACGTACGGATGACAAATTCTTTTCCTAACAAACAAAAAAAACTCAGTAGGACATCATAAAGAAAAATGACTAAGTCAAATTAAGTAAAGCAAGTATATATGGGGTTATTAGTATCCAAAGCAATTCCATATATTTAAGGATATTTTAACAATAAACAGTGAATGAGTAATCAAGTCAAATGTGATGCATCATATTATTACGTCCGCGGAAACTATCAGGGTGTTGAGTAATTGAATTTGATAACAGTTATCAGTTAATAAATATATGAGAAATCAACACAACATCAAATGGAACTTCCAAGTAAAATTTCATGTTTAGCTTGACAATAGATTCACAAAACCTAGAACAGGTAGATAGGCACAAGGGTGAAAGCTTAAGTGATTCTGGTTTAAAAAAAAAAAAAAAGTAATGAAACTCTTAGAAAAAATAAATAACTTTCTTTGGTGTCAGGTTATAATGACGCTGTCACGAATTGACAAAAAATGATAGCTTTCAATCAGCCAGAACAATAACTAATGAAGAGTAAAAATATAATCACCATTATGAATGTGTACACATAATTATGAAGGTATGGAATCCCTTCTGATACCTCTTGTTTTGTCGTTATCATGTTTCTCAAATCCCTGCAATTTAGCCACGTACTCATTATATCTCAGAATTTCATCGTCTTCCGAAGTTTATTAATTTTATTATTTTTGTCTGCTTTATCATTTGCTAGCTAGAGCGTCTCAACGGAGGTCCTGGGTTGAAATCTCGGACCCCCTCACTGTCCACGTGTAGATACCGTAAAGACTGTAACAAATCGCGAAAATATTTCAAAAAATAAAGATTTGTGTGACAATAACATAAATCACTTTTGTAGTCCAAGCCGATTGTCATTCACTCCGTTGAAAAATAAGCCACAGCCAACATACGCCCTTTAGTGCTGCAGTGGTACACTCAGTGTATTAAGTATTTATCCGTTTCACATGCTGTACGCTACAAAAAAAAAGGTGGTCTGTACACACAGTTAGCTTAAGAAGATGTGGACTCGTTAATATTAATGGGGTCGGACGCATGGCCAGCCAAGTGGCCAGTCGTGTAATTGCCAGCCAGCTTGGAGGTGGACGGCCTAAAATGGGTACCTCTCCCTTCACTATATTTCCATACTGTATAGTACAGACGCTGTCAGGTCTAGCCACTGGTTGGACTATTTTTAACTGGTGAGCTTCATCAATATTCAGCACAACACCCTGTGCTCTATCTTCCCTCTCCGACATGCAATCACAGACCCATCTCACGGAATCTGAATGCTGTCCAGGAAACAGCCGATTGATAATTGATACAGCTTGGGGTACGAGTGACTTATGTATGGGTAAATGTAAGCATAGATTTGGGATAGGAAATGGACAATGACGGTCAGAAGTTGCGGGCTGAAGTCTTAAAAGGTTATTATAATGTGAAAAATCCTTTAAAATATAGTCTTTATATTAATAATCAGAAGCAATCAGTTGTAGTAAGTAATATCACTGAATTATTAGGGAAACGAAATTTTTTTATATCGGTGTAATTACTTGCCTTGACTACTAATTATTAATAGAGGACCTGTATATTTCCAGCCTTCCTTTAGTAACTCTACTTTATTTCTGTTCTCTCCATACATTCAATAGCTCAGATAGAGGAGGACCTGGGCGGAGATCTGTTGGCCCAGCGTCAAAAACTATCTGTTCTCTTTTTAGAACAGATAAAATCTCTTGCGATTTCCATATTTCGCAACAAATATTTTTGTTATTGTATTATATTTTTATTTTATATACATTTCTGTAAAATATTTATATTTTGCTCCACATCCATCGACATAGATATGTTGATCCCACCATCCGAAATCCGATGAATTTGGACGTCATATCCCAAATATCATTCATCATTATTCCGACCCTGATAATCAATCCCAATCAACTATTATTAAACCCTCCGCCATTTCCCACACAACTAGTCTTCTTCACGTCTATCATCAACCTTCGACCCCCCCCCCAACAGTCCTTTATCCTAACGGTCAATTAGACTCTCTCCAAGATTCTCTTATAGGTGAATTGGTGGAAGTGGGAGGATCCATGTAGTCCATGTTGCATGAATGTATTTTGTAAACTCCTGTATGGATGCTGAGAGACTGACTACAATATTGTTACTGTGGTATGCAGGAGAATCATTTATCACAATTATTCATTGCCCTTTTAAGGCAGATTCTATTTTTTTCAAATAAATATTAAAAAAGAAATTTGATTTTAATAATATTTTTATACGCCATATGTTGATTACTTATGATTAATTATTAAAATCCTAATAGGTGTGCTGAAAGGCGGACGTCTTATCGAGAGGTCTTACTATTATTTATAGAAGTAAAATTCAGCATCTATCTGTTTTAAGCACACGAAGATTGTTAATTTTTAAGACAATAACTGCTTAAAATGTATGCAATGCCTCCATGTAAGGAGAAATCCACATTGTAAATTTAAAATCAATTTAAATAATTACCCAAGGGGTTAAAGGGGGGAAAAAAAGCATTTATCTGGGAATTTGTACCCAGAACCTACATACATACCATGAAGCAATTACACTAACCACCCAGGGCACCACATGAAATCCCTCTTATTTTTTACAAATGTTTCTTTGTTTCAAACGTAAAAAGGTAACAGCTGAACACTAAGAAAACAACACTGACACCCATACTCCATTACCTGTCGTATATCTTAGCAATCCTGGACTCTCCTCTTCCCTTCCTCAAGG
This sequence comes from Acanthosoma haemorrhoidale, assembly GCA_930367205.1. Classification (NCBI taxonomy): domain Eukaryota; kingdom Metazoa; phylum Arthropoda; class Insecta; order Hemiptera; family Acanthosomatidae; genus Acanthosoma; species Acanthosoma haemorrhoidale. Next base: position 32,146,205 of record OV884013.1, on the reverse strand, counting down.
AGATCCTGGTGGTGGAAGCGTGTGCGAGGATGTTGCCTCCTATCGGCTTCTTAGGGTCCACCTTCAAAACACATGAGTAGATGGTATTAGTCTCATCACATTAATATGTCAAACTATAAAGATATGTACATAAACGTCAAAATTTATGAAAACCTCAAAAAGTCTAAATTTCTTTTACGTTCAAACCTGATCAAATCAACCAAACGTCTAGCAAAAACTTTTCCGATAAACTCCTTGTATAATTATAGCATTAAACGCGGTTATGTAATATGTTATTACATCAGATATCAAATAAATTTTATTGTTGACCTCAGGAACCAATTATGAAGCTACAAGTATACGTCTTATGGGTGATTTTTGGGGGCATTTAATGCACTACAGTTTATTTAATATTGTGGTCTTCTTTTGAGCTATCCAAGTATATTGTATTCTAGGTTTTACAGGAACAACTTTTAAAAGGAATAATATCGATAAATGACACAATTGAACTGTTTGTTTGTTGTTTAGTTTGTGTTGTTTATATGCTTAAAACCGAGTACTCATCCAATCTTGGTATGCGCAGTCTAGTATACGAGCACTAAGGAACAATTGAACTGCAGATCTCAAAGCAAAGCTCTTCCTTTGAGCTGTTCGCGACCTCTACCGTGGAACCTGCTGACGTATGCGCCCTTTACCCTTATGAAAGCAGACACTCCCCCATCGTGCTTGGCGTCAATCACATAAATTTTATTCATTGTAAAAAAAAAAACTTTGATTACTCCTTTTGATTGATTTCGATACTGGGATGGAATTTGGTATCGAATATCCCCTGGTATTTGGAGCGGACAGCGTCGGATCTCCAGACTGGAGAATGTTCGGATTATGGAGTCCGAAGTGTACCTTCAAGTGCACCGGCCTTATACAGCAGGCATGTATAACAGCTATAGCTGTAAATGGAGAGATGAATGAGGAGCTGCTGTGCTATGGGGCAGTAAGAGGTTAGATAGATCGTTAGCTGGACATACAAAAGGCGTTGACCGTTAGCTACTGACACATGTAGAGCAGGCCGCTCTCCCATATCTTACTGTAGGGATATGATATCATAGCTTCATATTTACTATCATTTCGAGGAAATTTCCTAGTCATGTTTGTATCACAGCAGGCCGGTTCCATATAAATCAACTAGAATAGTGAAGGGTGTCCCAGAATTAACGCAAGATTTGATTTAAATAGAAAACACAGTTTTTAGTATTTTTGTTGTTATTTTTTTATTGAATTATAAAGTAAATAGGATAGGGTTATTTATGGAATAACACATCGGGCAAATGGCCTCCACGACTTTGCTGGCACATAAGCACTCATTTGTCGAAATTTTCCATTACCATTTGGCATAAATGTGGTTGAATTTCGTTGATGCAGCGCTGAATTTCCTCTTTTAATGCACGGGTGGATGTGGACTTGTTGAGATACACCTTTGACCTTAAATGACCCCATAAAAAGAAATCTAATGGTGTTAAACCACATGATCTAGGGGGGCCAATTCTCATCACCGAAACGAGAGAGTACACGCCCTGGAAATGTCTCATACAGTATTAGAATTGTTTCATGAGCTGTATAGCATGTGGCACCATCTTGTTGAAACCATGTATTGGCCACATGAATATCATCCAATTTAGGCACAAAGAACTGTGTTATCATGTCGCGATATCGAGCAGCAGTAACAGTCACTGCTTGACCAGCCTCATTTGAAACTCTCACGCACTGCTTCGATATTGACATTTGAACGGCTTGTTTTTGGACGACCAAACTCAAACTTATATAAAGGAAATTATATAACGAAAAAGAATTAGAATATATATAATGAAAAAGAATTACATCTAAACTGTAATCACAACGTGATCCCAGTATCTCATCAGAAGGGTTTTGTCTGCAGAAGATGTTGAAGCATCATACTGGCCATACAATAAAATACACCCTTATCTACTAGCAAAAGTAATTGCCAACCCTAAAGGAATAGGCAATACTTATCGTCGGTCAGTAAGTTTGTCATATACATACGACTTATGTTTGCCTTGATTTAGTTTTTACATCTATCTCAATATACATACATATCTTAGTGGTACTCTCTACTATTTCAGACCGTCGTTGAACCGAATATTTTGCAAAGTATCTTTCTTTGAAATATAAGCAGCTTCTTGGCGTCTTCGGACTTTAGCAGTCCATAGAGCCGCCTGTAACCTACCGTTGTCTCATTACTAATTTGGTCTGTGTCTTGTAGTGCTACTGTGCATGTATGTAGACTTATTAGCGCTGATTGTAAAACAGTTTCGCCGATGATTCCAGTACAAAAATACATGATAAAAATTGGCATATAACAGGTGTCAAGCCGAGGCAGAGACTGCCCGCTGTGTAATGCCAAGGACTGCTAAAAATAAAGCGGTTTTAGGTCAGCCTGTCCAGTAATGAGCCCTCCGTCGCTGCGGTGTGGGCAGGCGGAGTGGGCGCCACTTCTTTACCTACGTTCGAACTGTCTACTGTCCAGGGGGACAATAACGGTGGTCGGAGGGAGAGGCTGTACTTTCGAAACAGACAAAGAGGCTACATGTACATCTGTAGAGGTACAACGTACGTCAGCAAAATGCCTTACCGCAGTAGAACTGGAACCATCGCGGTCATAAGCCCGAACATATTTTCCAACAACCTCGTCATTACAATAAACGAACGAAATAGAATTTATTTGACCATTTTCATGCCATAGAAGGAAAGGCCATTTCCCACGAGAAAAGACTGTCATTATTAGAATATGTTCGCTAGTTAAGATAATTGCTTCATCATTGTTGTGATGGAATCGTATAAAGATGATTCCTAAAAGAGATTTGTACCAATAGAACACCATCTAGTCTTGGCGTAGTTTATCTATCCACTCATAATTGATAACTGGCTTATTTAATTTCGTTCAACTAAACACATTATGGTTTTATAACAATGTTTCTTGAGTATTTAGAATTTGTTTTTATTAGTTGAAACGGTGATTTTAAGTGGCCAATATGGTTTATAATGACTGGGTCAAAAACGCTAAGGAGGTTTCTACACAATTATATATTTTAGCTCATAACCGAAATGTCCAATCTTTGGAATAATCAAAAAATGGGCAGCAGCTATTTCTTATCTTTGGATCAACCTGTTAGACTAAGTTAATTTTTAAAAAAACTTTAAAAAGAATTAAGAGTGCTAAAGTATAAATTACAGAATAAAAATAAACAATATATAGTATGATAAAAATTTAAAATAATAAAAATAATTTCCTCCGGGCCGGATTTGAACCAGCGACCTATGGATAACTGATTATGAAGATAAGCCTACTACAGTCCACCGCTCTACCAACTGAGCTACCAGAGGGGATGATTGTCGCTGCGCAAATACTCATTAATAATCGTTATCGTAATGATGGTAGCAATTATGCCATAACACATCATATTATATTTATTATGAAGCGATAAAAAAAGTTATATAAACTATAAACGAACCTATACAAATATGATGCATTTAAGAGTTTGTTTTTCGTTCGCTTACAGTTGTAATCTCCTAAAATAATTTACTCGTACTAATCTTAGTAATGAAGGGATATATTTAGTTTGAATTGTATGTGGGCAAGGACCAGTGAATATGGGATTAACAAAAAAGTTCATGTTGTAATTGTTACAACTTTTTTTTTTTTTGAATGATAATTGACATGAAAAGTTGGATTTTACCAGAAGCAGCAATCGTGAACTAAACCGTTCATTCGATGGTCCGTTAGTTCATTGGGTCACTTCAATTCATTTGTCCTTGGCACATATGTGCGGAAGTTATTAAGTTAATCCTCTGAGCCGTGGGCACGCTCGCTACAGCCGGTAATATTGATAACAAGCTTGCTTTTGTTATTAAGATTGAATATGGCTCGATCCGCAGCCTTAGTTCAATGAACGTTGAGTAACGACCCATTCTTTGAAGTGAACGAATGCCTACACCTTCATTACAACTAGTTGTTTTTTATTAATTTAAAAATGTTTTAACATCAATTATGAACTAAACTGTACTTATGAAATATGTATGAAAAAAAAATAAAGGGAATGTACGCGATCAAGAGGTTGAACGCAGGCGACATAAGTTTTTTATTAAAATAATTACGATCCCATTCAGACATTATACTATGTTTAAATGCATTATCATATTCATTCATCATTGTATAACAAAACGGTAACCTGTCTATAGCATGTAAAAAAAGTTTTAATTCATTTTTTAGGATGCCTGAATAGGCGAAACGTCAACTGTAGATGTAATATCGTAAATAAAAAATATTTGGAGAGACTTAAAAACTTTTTTTGAAAAAATAACTTTCACCCAGTGTGATTATTAAAGTATAGACGCTTCTTTTTGGAACGTTTGCTCTTTAGACTATAATTTTCTGTTTGTCGAAATGCCGATATTAAATGACCAAGAAACTGATATCGGAACAGTTAAGCTCGGCAGTCATCAAGACCGATACCATTGCTGATCCATAACCTGTAGAGCTAATATTATTAAACAAACAGCGTGATATATGAGCTTCCTCGTCAAATTTAACGTCCATTTCATAACATAATAGCTAGTATATAGAACGGTTCAGTTTGTTGTGGGGCGGCCAGCGAACCGTCCAATGCAAATTGCCGCTGATAGGAGCCAGTCAGTGCATGTCCCAACCCACAGAAATACACTTATGCTTTTTATTAAAATATATTTGCATTTTATCTAAGTAGTTGATCCGAGTATTAGTTGACTCGGCATATTTTTTTTTCAAGGAGACGGATAGACGAAAGATCTGTTATAAAGTAAAGGCTTTCCTTTCGTGGCCGGCAAAAATTATATAGTTATAATAGTTATAAGTATATTAAAAATTTGATCATATTTGTAGCCGTGAATCATTTGACTTAAAAAACGCCCTCGACACGACCTAAGACGCGACTCAAAAAAAGTACCTACTGAGCAGGTGGGGCCTCCTACCTGCTGCCGAATACCTGTAACCTTCAAGGGTAAGGCGATAATCGATCAGCTGTTTCCTCTCTCTGCCAGGTTTGATCTCTAGAACTACGCGATTGCTCAGGTCGAATCTTAACTTAATGGTTAAATGGTTAAAGTTGCAGTAATTTTTTTCAAAGTTGATTTTTTATAGGAAAAAGAGATGGAAGAGAGCAGAAGAACTTTCACTAACGGTCTGTGATAAACTGTTTCTGAAAGTTGATGAGTCCGTATGAGCCATCAGGGCAAGGACAGGAGTTAAAGTAAAACCGAAGTAGGCATTAATTCGGAATGGATTGGATTATGGTATGGGCATATTCCCCTCCCTCTAATATAGAAAGTGGGAAAGTAAAAGAGATCCCGTTGACAGGTTTATTATATGTACATATATTTCTGTGAACATGTATTGACCATTGACCTTACCTGAAAGGATAGTGTGGCTCCAGGATCGGCGGTCATCTGGTTCGTTATGAATACAGCAATGTTGTACTCCTCAGAAATCTTCTGTATCCTGGATAGCATCTGGCCCAGGCGCTGCTGCCTCTCTGCCAGCTCGCCTCGTCCGCTGTAATCCACCCTGAACAGGGCCATGATGGAGTCAATCACCTTTGAGCAAGAGGGGCATGGTTAGCAATGTTCGGTTCCCTGCTCTTGGTGGGAATATAGATCTCCAAAGCAACAGTGATATGCTTTGGAGGCATGTACTTACAAGGGTTATCACTTACCAACAGTTTGAATATGCCGGCCTCTTCGTGGAACTTAGCGGCCACGAAATCGAGGATCTCCATCTGCTGGTCCGAAGTGTACGCTCTAGCGTAGAGGATATTGTCCAGTACGGCGTTCTGGTCCAAGTTAAATCTTTCACAGATCGGTCTCAGCCGATTCGGGCGGCTGGAGGTCAACGAGTCAAGGAAAGTGTGACAAACCTGGTATATACTAAATTAAATGATAGCTTATCTACTACAACTTCAAGAAGTAATATGTCCTATCAGATCGATTGATTGATTGACCAGAGTAAAGTCAGGGACGAGTAGAATATAGATCTAAATTAAAAAAGTTCAGAACTCAGACCAAGGAAGTAGGTCGCAATGGATAACTTGATAGCTGAAGGACGCAGGGAAACAATATAATTGGTAGCAAGTTTAAAGCCAGATTGCAGGAAATGCAGAATTGTGAAATAGGAGCAGAGGAGGATGTTGAAGGTAAACGGTGAATTGAAGTTTATTACTTGTTTTAGTTGGTTTTAGAATCCGACAGAGACAGCACACACAGCGCATTGTTAGAAAAGGGCTGAAAAATGAACGAAGAAACCAAAAGTCAATGGTTTTTAAATGGAATCGGTAACACTGATCATTGAAATTTGGGGTTTGATCATATCTGATAACAACGTTTTTACCGAGTGATATTTAGCAGCAATATTATAGAAGGATAATATTCTTTCTCGTATGTATTAAATAGTATGCGTCTATTTTGGGACCTACATCCTATTCGGGTCCTTGATGTTCATCGCACTGTATGGGGATACCATGACAGTACACTAAGGGATAAAAGGACGGTATTGACAATATTTCTTCCTTCTTTACCTTAGGGACCTATTGGGCTATTGGTTTTTTTTAGTCCCTCTTCCTAGTTATATCTATCGTTTTGGAAATCGATTCAACGGATTAAGTACATTATTTTAAGAGTGTAATACGTGGGTACAATGCTCAATATACCACCGGAAGGTTCTAGGTTCGAATGCTAGGACGATTTCCCTTTTCTAAATCGCTACACAGTAGCCGTTCACCTTCCAAACTGTAGAGTAGATAAGGTCAGACACGACCTCCGCTACTGTTGATATTGTTGAGCCTACGGCATAAGGTCATCGGAGCTTGGTGCTACAATATCGATCTAACAGGCTGAGGTCAGGCTCGGGTCAAAAACTCACCGCTAGTATTTCGTCCGATCCACCGAATACCCCTACTGTACGCTAGCTTACGACTTAATTGTACGAAGTCCATATTGAGCAAAGAGCCATGAAAGGACGGCAAGGAATCATTTTTTCATACAAAGACTGATCTCAAGACTGGCCTCTAGACTATACACGCCCTTCCTACCTTACTTAGCAGGAACTGCCGCCGATGCCTGTACCCTGACTCACGTGTTGGCATCTGGCTCAATCTTCGGTCCATTCAACTCAAGTCGATTTAATCCTCACAAATTCGACAACTTTTAATTCACCATTGAGTACCCGTTAAAAAGTAAAGCCTCCCCCTTCAGGTTATGGACTGATACACCTCAATCTACAAGTAACTTTTATCACAATTTAAAAATGATCTTCATGCAAGATGTACAAGTGAATATTTATTTTTTATATTTTATCACAACAGCATGCATTGTCTTGTCCTACAATGGGGAGGATACGAGAATGAAAAAACACCGAATAAAAAAAAAGTTTAGGACAAGCGTGACTTATCGCACAACTAAGGGTTGTTTTTTTTCAGTTGCGAACATGATTTTGTTAACAGCGCTAATGTATTTTTATAACAATAACACGTAGTCCAATAATGCCATGACACAGAAGAACACATCTCATCTCTGAGACATGAGGTAAAGGTTTTATGCAAAATATCATCTTTATATTTGTAAGTGGGATTGTGAAAAAACCTTTGATAACAGTTTTGACGACTAAGTAATTATAGTTCACTTTAGCCAGAATTAATATTACTTATTGTTAATTAGCACTTCGACATATTTAATTTGATACCCTACTCAATATGGTAGACAAATATTTAATTGTTTTTACTACTTAACGGGACTAGTTTTAATTTTTAGCAGGATCCTGGGCATTGAATATAAAAAAAAACCATGCACAATACCACCTCTGTTTCTAAAACACGGAATGACTTAAGATTGTCAACACGATTTTAATGGCGAAATATATAATTTGATGCCTTAATCAATCAATATTATATAATTATGGGAGCTATGTATGTTATTGCACTTCTTTCCTAGGGGATGCTGTTCCGCGAAAAGGTTTCTGAAATTTTCGAGTAGCTTGCTTACAATCGCTCATCACATCGGACGACATCGGAATTCATCGAGGAAGGGGAACTTCTGCACAATTAGACAGAAGCCACACTAACTTGAAAGTTGAAGTGGTTTGACCGATAACTGCGGAATATGCGTGCCACCTTCTATTTGCTTTTGTATAACTGAATTTCCTCCGTAAAGAAAATATTACTTGAAGGATACAATGTGTTCTCGGTGTCCAAGAAGATGACCTTACCGCCGCTGTAGCCTTTGTTGTTGGGTATCTGCGCAGTGATGCAGAAGGTGTGCGATAGCTGTGTTTTCCCAGTCCGGAACTCTCCGAATACTTCCGTGATCGCCATCGACTCGATTCCACCGCCGAGCAGCTTACTGCGAAACAAAAGGATACAACAATATAGATTGGAAAATACAAATATACGGGAATATTTGGGATTCCGAGGAGTGGATTAACCTCCAATAGGGAGGATGCAGCAGCAGCAGGAGAATGGGGAGTGTATGTTATTTGCGTTTTGATTATTTGTCGGCTAAAAGTTAATAATAATTTATGGACTTAAAAAATCTGATGAAAATCTACTATCTTTTATCAACCTTTGTAATTGATAACAAATATAATACATCCACTCAAATCTAAATTAATGGCATACTACGAATAATTTATATTTAGAAAAAAATACATTTTCACAGCTTGATTTACATAATAGCAAGTTAAGTTGCTTTCTTGGGGATTGAACTTATTACGGGTATAAACGGATATATGTACGTTCTCCAGCAGACAACAGCTGATATTAAATATTTTTAAGTATTTCATATTAAAATGACTATAAATGTAAATGAGTATTAGTAAACCCAAGGGAAATAAAGAGCATAGGATAATTTTTTCCCCGATTTCCTTAAAGTAAGTGCAACTACTTAAAATATGATAAACATCAGAGATTTGGTAGTAAAAATAATATTTATGAAAAACTTTCGTGCTTAGACGTGATGGATACAACAGTTTCAGTTCTGAAATCAGCATTGAAAGTACTTTATAAGTACTTTAGTAAAAATATTTTTCATACATGAGTTCACACCGAAAAGATCCTGAAAGGTTCTGCTTTTCTGTTGATATATAGGCAATATAGCATTAGTCTCGTTTTCGACTTTTTTTTCGCCTTTGAGTTTATTTTCGGAGTCTCAGTTACTTTACTTCATCCAAAAACTATACTGGTTAGTTTATATGTGTTTTGGAATAACACTCGCTAACCATTAACATTTAAAATAAAAAACACATTTGCCGTCCGTGTATCGAGCCAAAAATCATCCTTAGCATTTTTATGTCGAATCTGACTATGAGGACACGTGTAGTTTTCTTCATAGGCCAACCATTCCATATGCTACAACCTGTATTGCAATTTCTTTTTAAAACATGTTATTGACATAATCATGCACCGTGTCACAATCTTCCTCATGATATATTCCGTCTTATTGGCCATGTTACTTATGGCTGGGAAGGTATTTATGTGTATTTGAATATTTCTCCCAGAACAAAATATTAGCTGAACCATCAATTGTTATACTTTCTAATCCCTATTAAGTAAGTATAACTTAATTTTATTTTACATATATATTACATATTTCAGTGAAATTACATAATTTGGAAAATATGTCTTTGGGAATTATACATAGTTATTTTAAAATTAAAACTATTTCGTTGTTTTTAATTGAAAGATGAGAATTTCGTAAAAATGACGATGGACGTGTTATATTCTAGGAACACGTGGGCATTTCACACTCATAATTTCTATTGATCTGTATAATCAGTTCAAGTTGTGATTTTATGAAATAAACGTGAAAAAGTAGTTGGTGAGCTATGCCAAACACACAGATCTAATTACCAACTACATTCGTGTATCTTCTTGACGAAATATTTAATAGTGATTCGGACATTTTATGTTTCTCGTGCTGTGAGATAAACCAGTTTCGAATGCCCGACATTTCCATGTCGTTCAGCATATTCCTACACCAAAAGAAAAAGAAAACAAGAAATGAAAGTCAAGGTTTTAACAAAATTTCTTAATTGCACCTTCCAAGTGATTCCAAATCACTTGAGTCAACTTTAATATATAAATATTGATCTGTTCTTTAGTTAATGTCGATATCTCATTTCAAAAATTAACACATCGCATTTCAATGATTAATTTGAAATGTATGTAAATGTACCCTACCGTACGTAGCACACTGAGGAAAAACTATTTTCAACGAACACAATCCTGATCTACGCTTGCCACTTCAACCAGTAGTTACAAAAAGGAGCACATAGTTAGAAGTAGCTGAATACTACTGCAAGAGCTTTGCTTCAATAAAAGGCGATCCATCAAAACTTGATTTTGAAACGGCTACGCCAGTCAAAATTGACGAGCTCAGCAGTGGACATTTCGGCAAACGCCATTTTCTTAGCCCATACAATAACAAAGTTACAGTCATAACATGCCATTAAATGATAGCATCGCTATTATCAACTGTGCCATTGAAAACCTAGAATAATCACCGCGAGAAACCGGAATTAAATTGAACATAAAGACGTGCTTGGGAAAAACGCAGGTTGGAGAACATAACAGCTAATTTCAAAAGTGCACTATAGAATTGAATATGGTTTCATATACTTTTTATAAGTGAAATACAGGTTTTATTCTATTTTTTTTAATTTGTGTTTATTCATAAAATATAGCTCTTATGAATTTTTATTCTATCCTAAGGTTTGAAAATGTTTGTTATGTTAATAAAATTGTGTCCCCTCGCTTACATTAATAGTAAGGGTGTCCCAGAATTAACGCAAGATTTGATTTAAATAGAAAACGCAGTTTTCAGTATTTTTGTTGTTATTTTTTTATTGAATTATAAAGTAAATAGGATAGGGTTATTTATGGAATAACACATCGGGCAAATGGCCTCCACGACTTTGCTGGCACATACGCACTCTTTTGTCGAAATTTCCCATGACCATTTGGCATGATTGTTGTTGAATTTCCTCTTTTAATGCACGGATAGATGTGTGGATTTAATGCCGCCAAACTTTCATTATTTTTGAGATAATGTTCAACAATAATGACACGCTGTTTTATCGTGTAACGCTCCATTTTTACTAACCCTAAACTGTCAGCTGTCAAATCGTTTTTTTTTTTAGGGTTGCCAGCACTTTACTGCACAAATGGCGGCAAATTCAAATCTTACGTTAATTCTGGGACACCCTATATTTACGTTTTTGCATATTTCTCATTTTTAGTTTCATATTTCTGTAAAAATAAATATACATACATATGCACATATTTTACTATTGGTATTACATATAAATCCCATCCCTACTTATTACATATCCTAGGTATAAGAAACAAGGTGATACTGCTTATTTAGATTCTGTGAAGTTAAGAAGCTTGCCCTCGCATGGATCGTTTAACTTAGTTTTATGCCCGTTCGATTCTGGCATACCTTGTTAATATAACTGGCCCGTACCTGTTTGAATGTTCCTTTCTGATTTACTTGGGGCTTGGCAATAAGAGGAAGTTACTTTATTCATAGCAGCTGTTAAGAAGTGCTTAGCGGTACTTTCTCCCCTGACGACGATGCTTCACACTAAATATCTAATGCCTCGACTTCGAGGTTTTGCCTAAAAAACTCTGGAGCCAAGCGTGTGTGCTGGCCGCCAGCCAGGCACCGCTTGTTGATAAGCCAGCAATTAAAAAGGTGACTTCTCGGCCTAACTCTAATTAACCAACTGACCAGCTTTTCCCATTCAACACTCTGTGCGTATGTAGAGCACATAGTCTCACACTCCCTTCACGGGTTACATTGACACTTCATGTTATCATGTAAAACACAAAGATTCACTTTTCCTCCCTGAGAACAAATTTGAAAAAAAAAAAAAGTTTTCAGCGAACTTTAATAATTTGTATATTATCATTAAACCGCTTTACCTAGATCGCAGCTGGTTCAAGGATAGATAGGATAGATAAATAATAGATATAGAAAAATAAATAGTATAAATCGATAATAGGATAGATAAAGATTTAAAAAAAAAAATATTGTATAGTGTCATAGCCAGGGGCGTTGAAAGCGTTCGTTCTGAATTAAATCAGAAGATGACTGAACAAGTTGTCATTGGAACATAAATATTACAACTAGCAAATAAGAAGTCATTTTCACAACCACTTACGTGGAGTAAGACGAAGAGTCTCGTGAGTATCTTTTACTACGTTATTCTTTTCTTAGATTATATCCATTTCATAAAGGAGTTCATAAACTTAAATATTTTAACAAGCCCTACACCCTCTGTAACCGACCGCATCGTCCTGAAGAGGACTTCATCTAATAAACTATTCAACGTATTTACATAGAACTGAAGCTCTAAAAGAAATCTGACAGGAGTGACTTCATAGCTATTGTGATTTTTCGTCGTGTTTGGGCATGTAACATCCCTTTATATAAACCTAGATTCCTGGCACTTTTTGTATCCAGCAATACTGGTACCGTATCAAACGATACTCCAAGAGACATCAGATTCCAATAGAAGAAATATTCTCCTCCTGGTTTTTGTATTCATGGCAGAACTAATGTTCTATTCCAAGTCACTTTGCTTCCGAGAATGGCTGGCAAAGACACGGTTGGTCCTCGGGCAGTGTGACCGACGGAATGCCAAGTTACTGGTTGTCATTTTTGCCGATTCCCTATTACTGCAGTTCGGCATATGTAGCCTTTGGACTCGGCTCCACTTTCAAACCGGTAAAGGGCGAACCTCTTTCGTCTGTCTATTCGCGTGATCTAATATAACGGCCGCAGAAAGATGCAATCGATCTGAAATCTTAAAGGTAATAATATGAAAAAAAAATTAAAGTACAACAGCCGTTTCCGTTTCGTTAATTTTTACAGTTTATCAAAACAGAAGCTATACCACCTGGAATATAATTAAACAGATAATAATAAAGTCAAAATAGAACTGTTTATTTTTTTTATTGTGTATATAATTAATAACACTGTGTAGTATCAAAAATTTCGTTGCATAATTTTTTAAGGTGTATTTAACTCTAATCTGAAGTTAGAAAGGCTCGATCACCCATAGCCTTTTGTAAAAACTACTTACAAAAATAAGAGTTTATGGTTTGAAAATGAGGTGTTTACTGTACTTTCGGTGAAAACTTCATTATAAGTTTGTCTTTTTCCCTTCATATGCCCTTCTAATAAATTATGGAAATCACACAGAAGATGACTGAACAAGTTGTCATTGAAACATAAATATTATAACTAACAATTAAGTAGTTTTTTTCACAACCAATTACATATTACTCGCGTGGAGTCTCGTGAGTATCTCTTATGACATTCTTTTTTTAGGTTACATCCATTTCATAAAGGAAGTTCATAAACAACGCAGTGATAGCAACGCTGTTAACAGTCACGCCACAAATGAATCAGCCATTGTGTCTCCTGACTACCAACATACCTGTGTCCTCTGAGTCATTTCTAGGTCGTGGCATGGGTGTCAGGTCCCTAAACGGAGGTCTTCTTCTACAGCTTGGTACTTTCTTATAATGCCGGACCACCTGTTAGAACAGTGCATTGCAATGTATTATCTATGCATAACCTTCTCTTAACAGGTGGTCCAGGATAATGGAGAAAGTAACTAAAAGGTATTCCGGGACGGCCTTTCGGTGGTTAGGAGATGGGTTCAGCAAGGATAAGTATTTCCTGATGTGCACGGACTGGTTTGTGCCCGCTAAGGAGAAGTAAAGTATCTACTTTCACTAGTTACTTTATTTGAATAAAATTGCAGCCTACTCTTTAAGGGTGAGAGATAATTGTGATAAAATATGTCCCTATTAAGTTTTACTCATTCATTCAAACCATGAGTGCAATACTTTAATATCTACTATATTGCAGAGGCAGAGAATCAAGGCTGGTAAACTAAAATACGACTGAGAGGTAAATCATAGTACTGACTATTCAACAAACATGATTAAAAATCGGTTGGGTTCGACAAACGCGATTAAACCACACTCAGAGAAGTGAAATGAAAAACTATCCATAAATAGTTTCGACTCTCTGACATAGTTTCTCGTTGTACACATTATACTGACAGCTACATCAGTAAAGCACTCAACGGAAAACAGGCTGTGAGCTACTGTCTTAACTCAGTGCTTATGTAAGACCTATATGTGACCTCGTTCCCTGTTTGAATACAAATTTTTATACTGCTCAACAGAATCCTAACAATGCTTCTATTATTCTTGAATTTAAATTAAAAAATCGGTAAAAATAAATAATGGACAATGGAATGCCGGGATCCCACGGGGCGTGAATCACGCAAGTGAGTATTAGAGTGATACACTTAATACGGATTAAGGAAATTAATTTTGTCTTTACAAATCGTGTGAATAATTTATTTTTACCGAGTTTTTAAAAATTTAAATCTTTTCTTTTAGGAACGCAGCCTCACTATCGTGTTTCAAGCCCCGTGGGGACTCGGTGTAACAGATTTAGTTGTGTCAACTACTTCACCACGAAGAAATAGAAGTTACCCCCTTTCTTTTGAAACCGGACGGTTTTCGCCTACGAGTGTGAATTCGTGGTATTCCAAGACAATACATATCCTGTACCTCTTTTCCTGAACATAGTGCACTGTCGGGGCACACCTTCTAAAATATTAAACAGTCAGATAATAAACAAAATACGAATAATGCTGCTCGTCGACTATGCCGCCAGCTAAGGTCAAAGACCGCAGGTTTATTCATTTATCACTTTCTGACGCCCGGGTCGACGAGACCTCCCGCTGCCGAGCGCCCCCGACACAGATAAACAGAACAAAGCCTTCTTCACATCTAGTCCCGGCAAAGCAGAAACTCCCCCAAGATAGCCAATGCTCCCTTTATGTCATCAACCGTACCATCCGTTGTAACATCACATTCATCCAAGCCACCTCCCGCTGCCAGAACCTCCATCCGCATCCCTGTCCATCCTAATCTGTATGCTTATGCTCTATACAGAGCGATGCCTGGTACCTTCGTGGTCTCCTCCAACCTAAATACTATTCTTTAAGTTCTAAGAGGACTATTAAAGTGCTCGGTGAAGTGGTTTTGACTAATAAGCTTTTTTCCGAAAAAAAGTAACAAGACAGTACATTGAAGTTCTAAGCATTACTTAAAATATTTCTGTATTGATGGCATGTAAGCATTTCGGTAAAAAAATATATAAATATATTTAAGGAGCTTCGTTGCCTTTCTATATAATCACGCTGATCAAGCAGAAAACTGTTCTGTTGATTTAAGAACTTGGTTTTCGAATCTTTAATTGTTTGTACAGGGTTTCCAGTGTATTTCTTTGGAGGAGAGCCTACATGTCAATTTCCACGTGCCTTCGGTCAAAAAGAAAACAGAGCCACTACAGAAACCGCAGCAAAGTAGAGACCTCTCCCATTGGGTTCTGCGCAATATTTGCTAGCGCAGCACAGCAAGCGTACCGTTGCTAATGAAGACCATCTGCAGTTATCTATAATTATCTATCCAATCGACCTCAATCAGTGGTGAAAGTCGACCTGCGCAGCGCACCTATTATTGTTCAAAACTTCTATGCTGCGCATCTATATCGCCTGATGGATGCACCGTATAAACACACCCGCCACCAAATGACAGTCCAGTTTATCGACAGATATCTGGGTGGCCCCATATTCGGCACAACTTGGCCAAAATTTTTAAGATATCTCAAAATAAATGGGGCAGTGTGGCAATTTAGAATAGTTGTAATCATCCTCATTTATTACTAAGTTATATACCACTAGTTATGGTTCGGTGGTTTCGCCATATTTCATTTATTCTTCAACAATGCTTCTTTTTTTTTTACTGACTTAAATTCTTTTTCATCTATTATGGTATAAATTTTACTGTTCAAATATTTATAAAGGAAAGAAAGGACGTAGAAGGTGAACATACAATATCGATAAATAATCATTCACATAAAATCATCGCAATACAATAAAACATTAACATAAAGAAAAACAGCCTTTAAATTATTTTTGCATTGCTTCGTTTAATCTGCCCTTAAGCATGGAAGAAATGAGTAATTTCTTTCTTTAATAGATTATTTGCTGATGCATGCAATTTGTTATGCTGTGCCAGTACAGACTTATCAGCGTGAGTAGGGACAAATGTCTGTGCCGACAAAATCCGGCCTGACTGACTGATAAGGATGCGGTCAAGACGGCAGGTCGGTAAAATCGTACCACCTTTTCGAATTTTAACTCAGCTTACACTTATCTCCACACATGTGAGGGGAGCTCTGCGGAACTTAGCTTAAACGGAATATTTGCATAGAATCACAGGTGTCTAAAAATAATAGGTAATTTGAATGTACTCGAGGTTAAAGCATGGCGGAAATAGTGCGTGAGATAATGATAGTGCGTGACTAAGAAAGGAACAGACGAATGGTACAGGAAGGAGTATAAAGATCTTTAATATTCAAGGAATATACTGAGAATTTAAACTGATGGTTTTTAGAAAATATGTGAACCACGGGGGTGGGGGGGGGGGGAGAGATACCGCAATAACTCGACATGAACAAAGGAATATCCCGGGAGTCCCGCAGACAAATATCTAGCGAAACAGTTTACGACTAGTTTCAACCTATATTAAGTTCTACCGAGTGGCTGTCCCTAAATATCATGCGAGTAAGCAATGTTCAGTTCACTAGGGCTCACTGAAAATTCTGAAGGCAGGTCAATAAATATTTAGTCAAGGACCTGGTGACCCATTTATTCAACGGACGAACGTAAAGCTACCGATATCCTTAATCGATAGTCCTTATTAGGAGGATCGTCATGTCTTGCTGTCCAAAGCGGGTGCATTTCTCGTGAAATTTGGGCTCAAAGTCGTCAAATTTTGAGCTTCCATTCAACCAAAAGATTAACACCTGCAATCTATATAAAAGTTAAATGACACTCATTAATGATGGACTTGAACATGAGAAATTTTTAAATTCCATTCAACCGAACGGTAAACGGCTGCAATTGGTTCTAAAATATTTAGCACGACAAGGTGAGTAAAAATCAACCGCGCAAGGCAAGCCAGGCAGGTGCGTTACCTAAACTGATGGAAAAAATAAATTTCGATTGAATCGATTCAACCGTGATGGACACACATTATTATTAATTATTTGAAAGATTTTAATATCTGGTTTAATTCCCGTAAGTAACTAATTTGCAATTCGTGTGTGTTTTCAGAACTTGCGCGCTAAAACATTTCAAATTTTTGTTATTATTTATTTTTTTTGTTCAGCCCACATGCCGTAACGACGATTGACGGACGGACAGCCAGTACAGAAACAAACAACAAATCCAGAAGAAAAAAAAAATAGGAAACTCGTCAAAGCAAAATATATGAAAATTCATACAAAATAATTTTAACGAAAATTTGGCAAAATAATGTAAAAAAAAAAAAAATATATATATATCGAAGAGAAGCCTCCCTGAATTCCTTTCATTGCTCCAAAATTGTTTCCATGCCATATGAAATATTTAATGCTTCTGAATGTAATTTACTTTGCAATAATATTTCGATATCGAGAGTACAACTGTCAGAAATTTCTTTGCCTGTTCTTCCCGAAAAGAAGTTGAAATGGAGGCCCTGACAAAGACATATTAGTGAAGACGTTTGCATCGATTGTTGTGTTTCGTTCCGATAAAACCGTTTAGAGAACCACTGTCTAATAAATTTGATTCTAATAGCAGCACGTGTACGAGCCCACAGTCATCAACGGATTATCGGTTAGCTTTAAAAGACGCAATGGCTAGGTGAAATTCTCCAATTTTAATAAATAAATCTATCAAACGTTCTTCCTCGCGTTGAATACAATACGCAATTTCCGCGATTGGAGATGGTACTGATATGGCCATGGTTATGGATCTTTTCGTGGTTTCATGAACCACTGTGTTTGATGTAAGCTATTTGTAATTCGGTGTTAGATAAAATGTTCGCCGCTGAAGGGTAGACTCTCGAAACGTCATTGAATTATATCTCCCCCACATCAGAGTGTTTTCAATTTTCACATGAATAGATAGCATCAACAATAAGTCAACAATCCGACTAAATAAGACTGCCTTACATGCCTAGAGGGACTCTAGGCCCAGCCACCAGTGGACTCTCACCACTGTACCGCAACTATCAACCTCTACCGAGGCTTCCCACACTCCTTAATTCCCTCACACCACTTTTAAGCAGGTACTCCTAGTACATGGATCCGCTCAACCCAAATATCCCTTTATGTTTCCCCTCATCCTTAGTCTTATAATTAGAGAGCTAAGAAAAACAACCAAAACAAACAAAAAAACCGGCATTTATCATAGCTGAGAGATTGTGGCATACTGACAGTCTAAATGTATTACCACAGGTGTCACTCTTGGCTTTTCATTATACGGCTCAAGTATTTCAGGCTCATCTTCTAAAACCTGTTTCCTTTTTCTTAAGTGTTACATTGTGGAGGGATTACTTCTCTAGAAGACGGGGTGATAGATGACGTAACATCAGGGGAAATATCAGTGCCAACAATGCAATGTATCTTTACCAGAAAAAGTCATCGGTCAAAAAGATAGGTTAATGATATTTCTTAGTTGGAGTGCAGATATACTAAGGCTGTTAACAGTGGTATTCATTATGGTTGGTGAAAATTCTTTGGAGGTATTATAGCTATAAACTATTATTTTATTTCTTAATCTTGAGAACATAATTTAATTTGGAAACTATTTCTTTTTTGTTTCTATATGTTGTGTGGTGTACGTAAAACTGCCATGGTCTTGTTGTTGTTTCAGATCCATGCATGTAACGTACGCATCTTTATAAATAATTAGCAATTATCCTTAAAAATGTAGCTTCATCATGGGGTATTTTTATAGGATATCAGTTCTGAAAACGCACTCGGATTGTAAAGTCAGCTTTACGGGAACTAAACCACGTCTTAAAATCTTTCAAATAATTTTATTTTCGAGGGTTTCCATTACGGCTGAATCGATTCAACCGTAATTTGTTTTTCGCGTCTGTTTTGGAAACCCACCTGCTTGGGTCGTATCATTCGTGCGGCTGATTTTACTCACCTTTCGTATAAATTTAAGGTGTTTATCTTAAAGTGAAATGAAACCTTAAAATTTTACCACCTTGTGTCGCTTTGGAGATCCTATTTTTACCCAATAAGGACTGTCGATTAAGGATATCGGGAGCTTTACATTGGCTCCTAGTCCCAACTGAGCTTGTGAGGCTTATGAGACTTGCCCAATATTTTCAGTGCAGACCAAGAAGCCACTTTTATAGCTCAATGCATTTTTACAATTTATCAATACTCACTCGAGCTCGGTGCTTCCGGTACTAATCCTGAAAACCTGCTTCCGCCGATCGCAGACCTGGAGGGCCGTCATGAAGCTTATGCTGCATATCTTCAAACATGCCTCCTTGATCTTGTCGACTTTGGCATCAGAGAAACCCTTGATGGCACACAGTCTCTTGCGTGTCATCATCTGGACCCCTTTCACGGTGCAGATGCCAGAAGCTTTTAGTTTCTTTATGTCAGCAACATTCTGGACAAAAAAACAAAAAACAAATACATTCAAGAGCAATATTTATAATTAGATCCTGGGAAATGAAAATAATTTAGCAATCGGTGATTTATTCACTTACGATGCCGTGGTTTTGTAAAGTGTCCACATCTTGGAAGAAATTATCCTCTTCCTCACAGTCGCTCAGGCGCTGTTCTGTCAAAGCTTGATCTTCCATTAGGCTGTCGGTAGAAGGAAAACATAAATCAGTACAATATCACAAAAAGGAATACCGTTTAGTATTAAAATATTAGTGTAAGAGTGTTCCAGAAATTAAAAAAAAAAAAATGCCCTTCTCAAGATTGCCCACATCCGTTAGCCCGATAATATTAACGATTCAATTGTTAGGCGAAATATATTCATTTAGAAGAACCCTTTGCCGAGTGTGATAGGAGCTTTATTTTTTATTTTATTTTCATTTAATATTTTATGAATCAAAAGTTCGTACATTTTTATTAAATTGTCCACAAATTGTGTTAAACTTATTTGTTTATTTGAGTTAAACGCTCTAATGTATTCCATGCAGTATTGAACAAAAAGGCATTAACAAAAATTAAAGTGCTTCAAGCTAAGCATTTATCTAAACAATCACGCCAGGGGTGGCCAACCCAAATGATCTTCCGGGCCACTTTGGAAATCCATCATAACTCCGCGGGCCAAATATAAAATTATATATATCCATATTAAAACATAGAATCTTTTATATTAGATGTTCCAAGATGCAAGTGCATCATGAGTTCGCAGAATATAATTTAATTATTCTGCGAACTCATAAATAAAACAGGCAATATCTGCCATATATTCGCATGAATATTATTTTAAAATCAAAGATAATTTTTTCTCATAATTTTGACAATTAATTTGTGAATATATGGATGCACAAATAATGTATTTTTTAAATACATTGGTTTTCACTACTTGGGCCATTATAAAATAAAATATAAATATTTTATAAAAGGTGATGAATCTCGCGGGCCGCGAGTTGGCTACCCCAGAATTCGCCAACAAAAAAAATGTAAAACCACGAGTAGGAGATTAAGCAATCGTACACAAAAGCTACTTTCCCAAAACTCAGGACCACCTATTAGGCGTTAAGTGACAGTTGCCAAGGGCCCAGAGATAATAGATCTCAGCTAAATTCTTTTAACACAACTTAAAAAAAGAAAACGTACCCCCCCCCCCGCATATATAATACTACACCTAACACTTTAAACCCCCCACCCGCCAGCAAAACAAAATCTTGCCCCCCCCTTGTGTTCCACAATAATGGGAAAAAAACACTATCTGAATCTAGTTGTATCCACATCATCCGTATTCTCATCTGAATATGGTACATTAGAAAAAATATCATAAAATTATATACAATTACTTTTTTTTGTCTAAACAAACTAACGCACAACTAATCGTTCGTTTAAAATGAACACTAATAAGACTCCTTTGAAAAGAAAAAGAAGGATTTTTGTTGACTCCTGCCTGTAGTTTTAGAAACATATATCATTGATACCAACATCTCCCAATCATTACCGAGAACCACTCACATGATTTTATCTTCACCATTTTTTTAGTAATCCTAAAAAAACCTGTTTCTTTATAAACTGTAGTCACATTTATTTGAAGCTATGGATGAGGAAAAACAAAAATAAAAATAAATTTCATGACGAAAATCCTTCCCAACGAAATTGACCATAACCCTACTTTAACCATAACATTATTAAAATACAATCAAATTACGCAATTATTCCATACTTTGTTAAGTTTAGAAGTACAAAGAGTGTTTAAAATATTTGTTTTGTTTAATTTTTAAAAATTTACCTTAGATAACTGGAATCAAACATAAAATTGTGCCGACTTTGCATATATATCCAAATATGTCTTTGTAAATTTAAGAAGAAATCGACTTTAAAATATATCTATTACAAGTGTTCAACGGTATTTAAATATAATTCTTCGTAGTTATTAGTAGCGATAATTCAATATGATATAATCCATAAATCATGTTTGTAGCTTGGTTAAAACCACTAACTCAAACAAAAAAAAAGATCCTTAATTGAAGTTTAAATAATTTAGGCTGCTATTTCATAAAATAAAACTAGAATGTGCTTTATGCTATGGCCTTATTATTACCTGACTTAGATGATTACGATAAGATTACGTATAATCTGATCTGCTGTCCTTTCTTTTGAAAAGCTTACACTTGAAAATTAAATTCAAGGAGACGTTTCTTAGCTGCAGGATTCAAATCCTTCATAGCCTCCTTTTTTTACGGCCACCGAGATACTCCACTGCCAATAAACTAATTCTCAGCTTATGTCATTATGCTCCCCTAATAATTAACAGATTCATTTTATGAATAAATAATTTATTTAATCTGTTGATTTAATTAACTTTTACGCTTTAATTATAGAAATAATTTTGAAATACACTGTTGTTGGTTGATAGGAGTTCTGGGAATGATCAAGGCATCAGTAACGTACAAAGGCAAGTAATCGGAAAATTCATTATCAAGGGGAATGTCAATTGAAGGCCTCCATGAGTGGTGTAGCTCTGCGTCCCGACAGTTCTCGTACAGTTAGTGATATTTATATTGGACATTGCGCCGCAATGGTTTCTCTGGGTTAAAATGTCAACGAGATCTCAGCTCACCAAGGATCTAAACGGTAAAACAATGTTTATTTATCAATTTGAGCTCTATGTTTTTTTTGTTTACAAACTCTTATTCAAATCTTTCTCAAGATATTCTTACCGTTCGGTAATCTACCGGTCTTCTAGTATGTTTTAAGGCCTTAGTGTTGTGTACTTTTTATATTAATATGAGTTTTTTTGTCTGACTCATGCCTCAGCTATCTAGCCAGTCAAGTGTCTAATCAGGATTTCACTGATTTGACGATATTTCTGTCAAATATAAATTTTACAGGAATAATGTTTATGTTCACATTCTGTTTTTTGTCTAGATAGTGTAACTACTCTTCTAGGAAAGCGAATAAAAATCTTATTGAAGAATGTAGTGAAACTTGAAACGAAAGGAGACAAGACAGAAAATAGAGTGTTGGTACGTACTGTACTAGTTTCAAAATGTTTTTAAACATACTGACATGTTCTTATTCAACTCTTAAAAAATTACAGGTTTTTTCACCATGTCGTTTATTTTTACTAACTGCCAAAGTTCCAACAAGAGTGAGTAATAAACGTTAGTGATTTTTTTCTTTATATGTTTTGTCTTGGTATTACTTTGACATTTGTTTTAGATCGATTGTCATTACCATTACCTGGAGATAAAAGGGATCGAGACAAGGAAAGAAAATACAGTGAGGCTAATATTTACAGTGATTTCGTATTTGTGTTAAGTGAGCCCTTAGACTGTTTTTTATAATGTGCGGTTTCTTTTAGATAAGTTTCCTGATCGGTGAAAAGTGGTATACATTTGTTTGTCAATACGGAGAAGTTGAAACAATGCTTCATTCGCTATGTGCTGCACTTCAAGTCATTTTTCCAGGAGTGCCTCTGCAGTAAGTAACTCAGTTTATCAGTGACATAGGTTTGCTTTTAACAAGTGTGACATATTACAGAATTGAATAACCAGTTAACTATCATTTATATTGAATATTGCTATTTTGGGAGTTCGAGATGTAATTTTACTGGAAATGTTTTGATTTTAACATCTGCAATACTTATTGGTTTACAAAATGTTTGTTTTGATCAAACTAACATTATAAAATATTACCGGAAGATACATATTACAGATATCACCTTCATTAACCAGTGAAGAGTTATCGAACAGTACTCAATTATTCTTGCAAATTCACTATATTTAAAATTTTATTTTTAAATGTGTTCATGCGTGCCATTAATAAAAAGTTGCAATTCATATTTTATTGTTTGTCATACTGGCGCTTCAATTATCTTTGGTCAAGCAATGGTTGGCATGTACAGAAATCTATCATGTGTGTCTCTTTATTGGTTATTCAAACAAAAATTGTATCGTTTATTCATACTTGATTATTTAAAATTTTAAATAACTTATTAAATTATCCTGTGTAGGGGTTGACCAATTTTAAGCAAATTGCATTTAATGAAAAGATAAATTTCAATTTTATCTATTAAAGTTGTCAAGATGAGTTTGTTCGAGATTTTGCATTAGTATTTTCTGTATGTATTTAATTTTATTTAATAAACAAAACCAAACAAATAAGTATTTATCTCAACAGACAAGTGGTTGAGCGAGTTTCAGTTGATGGCTTTCAACAGATCATCCCTGATCCTCCCCCACAACCTCCTTGTGGTGCTTTTTCGTCGCAGTATGCATGTATGTGTGATTACCATGGGCTTCCGTACAGAGATGAAGTTGCCTGGGTATATAATTATTTTATTACAAGTTTAATGTTTTTTTTACCTATTGCTTGGTTTTGGTGCTAACTTATCTTTTAATAACATTTAACTTCTCACTTCAGATAGATATTATATTTTTTACTAGGACATTGATACCATTTACGTAAGCCATAACACCAGGGAACTGTCTCTGAAGGATTTCGACCACTTGGAACCTAAGTAAGTTCAAATAAGTTGTTTAATCATGCTATATTGATTTTATTACTTTTCGCTACTTTACTTATCTCATTGCCTGTTCCCATTAGAGATATGGTGCCTATCATCAGTGCCCTCGAACACAACAGGTGGTTTACTGGATTTAAGGCAGCCAATGTTAAACTGACCCATGAGGCGATGGATCGTATCCTCCATGTCTTCTCCAGGTCCATCACACTTGAGTCTCTTACCCTTCACAACCTGTCCCTTAAGGCGTATGTATTAATATTTCAAAATATAACAGTACCTTCTTTTTTTTCATGGTCTTAATTTGTTTAAATTCTTCCATTATGAATATTATTCTCAAGTAGAGAATAATTTTTACTTTGATTCATGTAATTTATATTCTAATGTTATTTTTAAAGAGGTTTCCGTTTTCATTCTGGGCGGATATTTTTTTTTATAATTTCACGGATTTCATTCATTTATGGATATTTTTTGGAATAAATCCTATATTTTATGGTTACATCGGTTTTGGTTCAGTGTTTTTCATTAATTATTACACTGGATTTGCAAAGGTAGTGTAATGATTGGTTCTAGTCTGTTTGTCTAATGTGATAAGATGTCACTATTGTGATAAGGAGTAATTTGGAAAAAGTGAAAATAAACTATAAAAAAGGCAGGAAATTGTGATGTGACAAAGACTTCCTTTTCGGTATGGGTTTGGTCCACAGCCTGTAGGAGAGGGTGTTGTGGCGTTGACAGAAAGACACTGATCAGAAAGTCAGATTAATAGTATTTCACTTGAGAAGAAAGAAGAGGACACATTGCTTTGCGATTTTAAATGAGATATTTATCGAATTGCGGATAGTCAATCTATATGAGGGCCTCAAAATATGTACCACTATTACCAATAGTTATTTAAAGTTATACGAGTGAGTTTACACACCAGAATTAATTATTATTGATATTAATATTATATATGTGTGCGTGTGTCAAATTTACTTTTGTAATCTCACCCAACTATATATTCTTTCTGTTTAGTGAGTTTGTAAATCGTCTCTGCACAGCTATTGTTTCCAACCCTAATACTCCGCTAAATACTATTGATCTCTCTCAAAATCTGACCATCGAAGATAAAGGTATGGATGCCTATTGTTATATCTAGATTGAATTGAAATTTAAACCGTTATAGTTACTGCCAGTTATCATGTTATCAATATTATTCCTTAAAGTTTTTGTCTTATCTGAAGAGTTGGATTCTAGGTTTGGATAACAAGTACCATTTTTGGCTTAAATTAATTTATATGTAAATTTTATATACTATTTTAATAATTGTGTTCATTTTTTTTTTAGGCATTAATGCTATTTGTGCAATTCTCACTAAACTAGTGCAAGGTAAATTTATTTATTTTCTAATTATTGTTATGGTTCTTTTCTGTTATCCCTCTTTTGCTATCAGCCTATCACAAACTTAACCTATGCGTATTAAATAATCATATAATTTTTTATAATCATGCCTAAGAATTTCATTCATTCTTTATTTTGTCATAGCAACATTTTTCATATCATAGCAAATTATCATTTAATCACCATTATAGTAAACGTATATTTATACGGAATCAAGTTTGCTGACAACCATAGATGATAACTATTCTCTTGTTCGATTGTTAAATAACTGTTAAGCGAAATTTGTTGATGACTTTGTGCCTGCCGCCAGAAGGTAAGGGAATTAGCCACCTAAACCTGAGCCAGACGGGACTCAGCCCGAAGGGAGTCTCCCAGTTGACAACAAACCTTGCCAGCCTTCGCCCTCTTACTCTGACCTACCTCAACCTTAGTGGGGCAGCCATCAGGGATGACATCAATGTCAGTATACTCTTCTGGCGATTTATCAATGTTTGTTTAGTGCTATAAATATTTGTTGCTGATGATTTTTTTATTTTACAGGGACTGCTCAGCCTCCTAGCCGAGCCTAATGCTATAACTCATCTCGATATCTCAAACACTGAGATCATTCTTGATACGGTGAGTATTTTTATATTGTTATTTGTTAAAATAATAGTTATTAGCCTTAGAAAAAATATACAGGTAGGATTGGGCTTGAATCTGCGACATCCACATTCCTGTATTAAGAATTATTAAATGTAGTGGGATTAATATCACAACCAAAAATAATAAGTTGAAATAATATCCCCTCCCCCTCATTGGGCACTTTTACTGACTTCCGTCATTTAGGTTTTACAAGGGGCAGTAGTGTTTTTTCTACCATAGTAGGCTTTGATATGATCAAGTGGATCTGAAATTTTAAAGGTGTATTCAACAACCTAGATTACATGGTATAAGTTAATCGAAAGTATGTGAAAAAAGTGTTTCGTTTAACAGTATAATTTCTGATTTTTTTTCATAGTGACCAAGGACATTCAATAGTTTTTGTACTATTTAACTATTTAAATTTCTTTTATTTGTTTAAAAGACCATTTCCCATGTTACCAAGTTCGTTTAACAAATTAAAATGTATTATTTTTAGTTAAAAATACCGCATAGTTTTTTGCCCATCATGAAAAAAATAATTATGAAATTCATGCAGCTTGCACTTAAAACAACTCCTAATTAATATATATTCGAGGGTGGTCTGAAAAGTTTCCGACCTAACAAAGACACAAGACGTTTTTTCAAAAATTTTATTTTTTTCAACATAGTCTCCTTGTAACTCTACACACTTCTCCCAGCGATGCTCCCATCTCTGTAACCCGTCCAAATAGTACTCGGCGTTTTTCTCTGCAAAATAATCGTTCACGAAGGTGATTGCCTCTTCATTTGACAAAAATCTCTGTCCTCCGAGCACAATTTTTAGATGAGGGAACAAAAAGAAGTCGCTTGGGGCTAGATCTGGTGAGTAAGGCGGATGGTCAAGCAGTTCAAACCGTTATTCATGGATTTTCGCCATGGCAACCACTGAGGTGTGAGACGGTGCGTTGTCTTGGTGAAACAGGATTTTCTTTTTCTGCAAATGTGGCCGTTTTTCCGCAAGTTCTGCCTTCAGCTTGTCAAGTAATGATGCGTAGTATGCTCCTGTAATGGTTTTTCCTTTTTGAAGATAATTGATTAAAATAACACCATGGCTATCCCAAAAAACAGTCGCCATGACTTTCCCAGCCGAAAAAACAGTTTTTGCTTTTTTTGGAGCCGGATCCCCCTTTGCAGTCCACTGTTTGGATTGTATTTTTGTTTCGGGGGTATAATGGTGTATCCAAGTTTCATCCACAGTAATTAATAGGCGCCAAAACTCGGATTTATTGCGCCAACAGAGCGTTGGAAATGTTCATTCGGACACATTTTTTGTCTAATATGAGCAAACGCGGCACCCAACACACGGAAAGCTTTCTCATCTCTAAATGTTGATTTAATATGTGACAAACACGTTCTTTTGACATGTTGATAACCTCTGCTATCTCTCTCACTTTAATTCGGTGGTCGTTTAGCACCATTTGGTGAACTTTGGCGATATGTTTTCGTCGGTAGTTGCAGTTTTTGGATGTCCCAAACGTTCATCGTCTCCCAAGCTCTTACGACCACGTTTAAATTCAGCTGCCCAAAATTTCACTGTGGTAAATGATGGTGCAGAGTCTCCATACACAGAATCCAACTCATCTTTGATTTGGGTAGGCATATTGCCTTTCAAAAACAAATATTTAATGACAGCTCGATACTCGATTTTGTCCATTTTCATAAAAACACTCACATCGACTCACTTAAACGACTGTTACACAACAACTGCGCGTCCAAAATGGCTGAAACTTTGGTGCGTAACTGTCAACAGATGAACAACGAAATTCACTATCTTTTATTTACGACTGCTGCTATCTTCATGTTGAGGTCGGAAACTTTTCAGACCACCCTCGTATTTTATATTTAGAATTTATTCCACGATTGGTGTAATTAATTGATAGAGGATTAAAATTTAACTTTAAAAAACTTAATTTGCAAGGTCACCGATCGTTGGATCAACTGGTATAGGTTTAAAATACTAAAATGTTTAGGTGTTCGGAGCCCTTCTGCGTGGATGTTCTACCTCTCTTGTCCATATGAACCTTTCCAAGAATGGTTTCTCCATCAAAAAGTCCAAAGAGATGCCACCGTCTTTCAAGCAGTTCTTCACCAGCACCTTGTCGCTCAAGTACCTCAACATGTCCCACTGCAAGCTACCAATGGAAGCCCTCAAGTACTTAAACTTTTTTATAACGTTGTTAGGTGCTTGGTATTGAAGAGTATTTATAAAGAAGGTCTTAAAACAGTGAAATGTTTCATGATATTACAGATGTTTGTGTTTAAGTACAATTTATTGATGGTTATTGTATCCATTGTTGTTATATTTTAGTCCAGAAGATGAATGAATAGGCAACAACATGTTTTGGATTACATTAATTAGAAATATGCACATTGGAAGAATTTTTTTAAATAGTCTTCAATACTACCTTGTGATCTAACCTCTCTTTTTGTTGTATCATTCCTAGAATAATAGTATATTTCTTTTTCTACCAGAAACTTACTCCTCGGCCTTGCCTGCAATGAGTCAACAGTGGGTCTTGAGCTCGATCTGAGCTGTAATGCACTGGGAGCCCATGGAGCTCATGTGCTGGAGTCTTGTATCCATGGTGTAAGGGCACTGTCTTCGCTGGATATCTCCGATAACGGTAGTAATTTATTATTTCCTTGTGTACTTTTGTTCCAATGAGATTTATAGGGGAATTTGTTTTATAAGATAGTAATTATAATCCTAATGTTAAAAGTTTGTGTCAGTATTTAAATTCAGGACAGAATGTTCACACATACGTCAACAGACAACACCACCAATAATACTTGTTATGAGTATTTTAAATTTTCACTGTTATCTTTTTTTTTTTTTCATAGCCCCTTTAAATTTACAGATAATTATATATAATACTGTTATCTATTTAAATTTGTTACTGAAAAAGCTGAATAACAAACAAACTTGTTGGGCAAGTAATCCCTTATTTGAACCTTTTACTCTAATCCATATAGAGAGATAGTTTTTAAATCATTTATTAATTTATAATTTAATGAATTATCTACCTAGTTCACTGTACATCGATAAGACTTATTGTACCTCACATGTTTTTCTGTAGGCTTGGAAGGGGAGCTGGGTGGAGTTGTATCCGCTGTAGGCAAGAACAAATCCATCACCGAACTGAAACTGTGTCGCAACCTGGTTGGCCTTAAGCCGAAACACATTACCCCAGTTGTCGAGGCGATAGTCCATACCATCCAGGTAATCCAAACAAACACTCCTTTACAACAACTTCTCGCCTGTATCCTATTTTTTTGGAGGTTCATAACCTTACATAGTTGTGCCAATCCCATATTTATTTATTATTACTGTTTTAAATGCTTTCTTAGGTTATGTTATATTTAGTAATATAGTATTTTAAATACTTTGATTACTTTTCCCTTATGCAATTAAACAAGGCAATCTGATACTTAGCTGGATTGTAGTGTTCATCTAAGAGTTTAAATGTTAATTATTTAAATACTTTCATTACTAAATTTAGCTGTCATAAACTATTTAAATACTAATACAAATACAAACAAAAGAAATTTGCTTGTGTTTATTTTACTTTCAATGATTTTTTAATTAGGTGATAATTCTTGATTATTAAATAGGCAATTAATAATATATATAAGTATAGCTCTGAAGAAAGGACAGATTTCATCAAAGTTTCTTATTAATTGCCTATATATATATATTAATAATAAATATGCATATTTAGAGCTATAATGATAGTGCTTAAGACTTAACATAAACCAGTCATGACAACAACACTCACTTTGTCATAATCATGTATATGATTATTATAATATTATTATTGCAGACTAGTACATACTTCAAACTGAAAATGGTCACCCGTTGGCTACTTATACTTTTATAGATAATTTTTTTTCATCTACTCATAATAAAGCATAATTAAAGTTGGTGGTTTAAACTTACAATAACCTAACAGATTATGACGTATATATTTGCAGGAAGAAGACTGTCCCCTACATCTGTTGTCGCTGGCTGACTGTAAGCTCAAGTCTGAGATCCACCCGATCATGAATGCTCTAGGCTCCAACCAATGTCTGACGACTTTAGACATTAGGTTTGTTGGTTTTGTATTATATATTTCCAATGTAAATACAAATTAAAAGTAAATCTTGACCAGAATATGAATTACAGCGGAAACGGGATGGGAGATTCAGGCGCCCGGCTATTGGCTAAGGCGTTACAGACCAACTGCAAGCTGAGGAGCATCCTCTTCGACAGGAACAATATTACTTTCCAAGGTTTTGCCGACATTGCCTATGCCATGGTGAGGTAGGTTGATTTTGTTGGTTTATTTCAAAGCTGTAAGCCCTTGTTATAATCTGGGATCATGGTTATCTGTGAAATTAAATTATTTAATTGGGAATGGCCTTGGATTGATACCATAACATAAAACATATTTTAAATTCTCCTCATATTTATTAGTGACTTGAGACCGGATTTTCTTGCAGTAAAAAACTCAAAATCGTGCAGCAAAAAACCCAAAATGTATATAACAACTAAAATATCCAAACATCTTCTTTTTTGTTTAATTTATATTATTAATACATGGAAAGCTTACCTAACCTTGTTTTAATCAGAGTAAATTTGAAGAAAAAAAACAATTTTTTTTGGTGTAACAAATAAAAAAAAGATAAATAATATGACATTCATGAAAAAAAAAATTATTTACATATTATAAATTTGCTTCACATATTGTTGGTATATTTAGATCAAAATATTTTTAAAATAATAAAAATAAATAAACAATGCTAGAAAAAGTTAAGTTTTAACACTTTCATAAAAATGAACAATGTTAAACATACATTTCCAATTTTTTTTTCACATTTGTGCTGTCTGTTACTTGAGATGTTTCTTAACATTGAAAAGGAATGTTCCACGAACGAAGTTATCGGGCAAATTTTGTAGCATATGATTGTATAAGGTTCCTGCTGAAAATCACAGAATTTCAATCTGAATTTAAGTTGGGATCTTTGGATTCCGACCTTATGAGAGCAATTTATAGGGTGGATATGTGTGATTGGGATGTAATGGATGGTGAATTATGAAGGGTTTTTACCTTTATGATCGAATGAGTCTCACTTTCTTCTGATTGGTTCATGAATTCCTTAAACTTTTTTAAATTTTCTGCGTAAAACATTGCTGCATTTAACCGTGTCCCGTTATTTTCAAATAAAATGTAATATTGTTGCACGGTTAGTACTCAAAAGTATTTTGTATGAAATTAGTGTAGATTTGGTTTGAATGAATAATTTCAACAATAAGATTACACATGTAAAGGCCTCTTTCATTTATCATGGTGATTTTGTAATGGTCTATTTTTTTTTTAATTATCGCCAAACTAAAAACACCTTCCAAATAATTTTTTTTTAAGGTACTTAAGTTTGGTATATTATTTTGAGTGTCACTCGTCAAAAACATTCAGGAAAAGGGTGACTCCAGATTAAAAAAAGGAATATTAGCCTCTACTAATTCTTAACACAAATCTCCATAAAACTCGTTCTTGTTGGAGGATCTGGAATGAATCTATAGGACCATGGTGGACTGTTTTTTTTCTATTTAATTCAAGTTTATACAAAAATTTAAAAAAAGGAAAAAAATGAAAGTTTATTCTGTCTAAAATAATTTAATAAATAAAGAATTTGCAATATATGTCAGTGTTTTCACAGCACAATCAAAATACCACCCTCCCATGAATTTTTAATTTAGGATAAAGCCTTTGTCCATTGTTTAAGTTTTGATAAGACACTCGTGCCTGTTTTTGGCATTTTAAACATAACCTGTAAGAAATCTTGATAAGAACTGAGGACTGTGCCACACTGCCTTGTATTATACTCCTCAATCTGTGAACTGATTAGCCATCCAATGAGGAGGGTAAGGAGTATTACACTTTTTTTTTATGAAACCCTCTGTTTCTAAGAATAGGTCCATTGTCTCTCCGTGTTTACCCAACTATGCAGTATAGTGAATCAGGATCTTTTACAATTTACTATCTTGACAGCTAGATTTTCATTACTCTACATTTTAAATTGCAAGTTAAATCAAAAAAAATTAATACATAACTTTTTAATATAAACATAATAATTTTATTTCTAAATAGAAATTTAATTTAGTTTTTGTCTTAAAACTGGATAAATTGTGCAATTTACCTCAAAATGTACAATGTAGTGCTAAATAAAATTTAGAAATAAGGTTATGAAATTAATGGATAAATGGTTTAGAAGATGCTTAACACAAGCAAACAAAATGTGCAATAATGCAGAAATCCGTTCTCTAGTTATGACATAATAGAATATTTTTGAAACTGAGATTTATTATTGGATTAATAAATTATATTGGATTAATAAATACAATTAAAGTTTTTTTTTAAGGTGAGTTTTAGTGGCAAAAATGTCTTGTGAAGTATTAGTATTGAAGGGATATGGTAGGGATAAAATTGATATTGATGGGATTAGGGTAGAGACACAAATCCTCCTTAATTTAAGAGGTGAAGAACTCAAAAGCTAGTGTGGCCAGGGCTGTTAGGTCCCTGATCCATTCTTCCAACAGTCTCTCAAGGCTCTTCTACTTGGTGGATTCTGTTCAAAGCTTCAAAATATCATGGCACATTTTGTTGCTTGATAGTTCTGCCTCAACAATTTCCACTTGTGGCATTTTACAGTCCTTAGGATTGACTCTTGGTTTATGTGAGTTTTTTCATTTGACAGAATATTGTTTTATTTTCAGTAATTACAGCGTCGTGTACATGGGATGCCTCCTCCACGATGTACTGCCTAGCATGAAACTGTCCCCGGAGAAGACTGAACAAGCTCTCGGCTCGATATACAAAGCTCTCTATCGCAACTCAGACCCTAATAACACGAAAGCACTGAGGCGGCAGCATGTAAGTATTCATTCGACAGCACAAAACACAGTGTCCATATTTCGCAATATCTTAGATAAAACCAAAATGTAAATAATCAGCACATTCTGTTTTGCCTCAATTTCACTGAAGTTTTGTTTGTTAAAATCTAGTTAACATTTGCATTGATAGCTTTTTGTGTGTTTTACTGCCTCATTAGAAAATACATATCTATCTAATAAGTAAATAACTTGATCTGTGTGTTTTAGCTTCTTCCCTACAAACTAATGGAACAAATTTTGACGTTATGTTTCTGTAATGCGCTTTATTAAACAGAACCATATAAAAACCCCATGGCAGGACTCGATATTTTAATTCTGCAATTATTAAGTCGCGCCTGTATCAGCAATCTTTAATTAAAAATTTATCTTACTTGGCATAAATACCGTTTCAGTTATTAATAATCAATTCATATTATATTTTTCATTGATAAATGTTTTTCTATTTCTTCCTTTTAATGCGATGGGAATTTTTTTGAGCTATAAGGATAAGTTTTCCTACTCTGTTGGAGGTTACCTTACTTTGCAGACTGTCCTGGTGAACTGCGGGCAGCAAACGCTGGAGCGCGCGATAACCCAGGCCCAAGAGACCATCAAGGTGGTCTCTGCCAACAACAACGACCACACGGCTGCTATAAACGCTGCTACTGCGCTCGTTGAGGACGCAGACAATGCCAAACAGGTTACAAATATAGTCAATCAATTGTTCATTTCGGAACGAAGGGGGGGGGAGGTGTAGAAAATTTGGAATGGTTAGAAATTTTTTTTTAGTCACAAAGTCGAGTCCTGAATGTGCTTTAGTGTGTTATTCATTACATCTGTATAAATAAATGTGTATACTTCTGTTAAAATGTAACATTAATATGTTCTTGACAGTCTTTAGAAAAAAAATATTTGTTTAAATATTTTCTCGGATAATTTAATGATAAAAAATTGTATTATTCGTTCTATCCTTACTTTGCTCAACTATGACTTTTCTACCCTCAATGATGGTTATATAAAATTAATGGTTCATTAATTATTAGTTATTAGTCATTGGTGGGAGTCACAAACTGAACAGTTCTCATAAACATTTATGTTAACGTAAAATTTACATTTGGACATAACCAATAGTTTGTTAAATTTGTCTTTTTGAAAATTAAACATTGCATTTTTTATCTTTTTGTTGTATGTCTCAATCAAGGAAAATTTTCCTGCAAAATCTTAAATTTTAATTATAAACTATATATTTCATTAATTTATTCTCATCACATTAAACTATAACACCATAAAATATAAATACAATATTTTACTCAAAGAGAAAATTAACCTAGTTATTGTTTCTTCAGAAAGAGATTAGAAGTTGATAATGATATTTTAATTTCTATCATTCTCCAATCTTGGTTTTATTGCTTGAATTATTTCTCCCTCATTTAATTTTTTATTAAAGCTTCGCTGCTGATCAAGATTTTCATTATTTGGGAGGTTTGTACTGTGTAAGGTGAAGTCTTACTGCATTGAAGTAGGGAAGATAATAGGTTTCACTAGTTGCACATACTAATGCACTATGGCTTTTCAATTAGCACAAATGAGAACACAATAGTTTTAGTTAATAGGTGACAGTGATTTATTATTTAGTGTTTGTTATCTCGACTGCTTATGTAAATGTTACTGTGTGCAGCCTTAAGTATACGAAAGGCAACATAACACCTCTACTTCAATAAGCAAATTATGACAGGCCTGTTGTAGTTAATGAAATCTAAATACTGTTAAGATATGTTATTAATGCCTAGAGCTGTTTCTTAGCTTTGTTTTGTTGCTACAACTACTAAACGTTATTTGAAAAAAATTCACAGAAATAGCCTGATTTTCTCATTTTAAATACTGCCTTAAATATAAAAATTTGTTTGTCTCTAGCACATGCGATCGCCTTAAAGTGGATACCACCCAGTGGTCCAAACAGAAAAATTTGATGTAGAAACATGATTTAACAAATTATCTTAAAAATAACTGTAAGCCTAGGTGACCACTTGCAATTTCAGTCGTTCGATTATTTAGTCATAGAAAATAGATCAATGATATTTAAATGAAGTGGAGGTATCCTGCTATAGCAAAATAATCATAGCGATGAAATAGACGCAACCCGGTCCATTTTCTTCCCAATGCGACTGTTTAGTAGCTATCAAGTCTTTGCCGAGAGAATAATAATTATTTTTCAGGACATACGTATTTTAATGAAAATATGAATTGTTGGTCGATATTCCAAATTCTTTTTTGAATGTAAAAATTAATATTTGAAATGGAAAAAATTTTTAATTATTTCAGAAAATCATGAATCTTATAAAAGTGGCCTTTCAGAAGCCTCATACTAACAATGGGATGCACCTAATATTTTTGTTTACATTTCTATTTGTATCGAATGCGTAACATCACTGTAACAATACATGTCATCTCATTGAAATCCATTATGATACTGAAATAGCTGCGACTATTTGGCTGACCGTAATATAATTCTGCAGCCGTGACCGTTCAGCCGCTGCAAGAGAAAATTGCAAGTCGGTGCCTAGCTTTTGTCATCGAGTAGTTATTTTTCTATAAATTTCTCTTTCCTCTCTCTTATAAATACCAAAAACTTTTAAATACAGTCCATGCTCACTGATCTTAAAAATTAAAAACAAAAAATTGTATTTAGTATATAGTTCCAAAAAAAAATCACAATTAACAAATGTGTAAACTTATGATTTTCATAAGAATTAATGATGTTTTTATTTACATGTTAAGATTGTAACCTTATCCTCCAAAGACACAAGATAATATGATGTTTTTTTTAAAGCACATGTTTCAAAAACACTGGACACATAATGTAAGAATAGTTAAAACTTCAAAGTGTATTGATGTACTAAAGTAACTAGCATAAATTCATGCTTTGAAGCTAAATAAGGGGAAAATACGCTGATGTAATCAGAATAACAGGCAAGATAGTGTAAGAGGTTGCACTATTTTTATATGAATACATAAATGCAATAACTCGATCCACTTAGCGTCGCATTGGTGAGAAATTTTAACACTTTTTAATAATAAAAAAGTTTGTTGCTAACTTGATTTTTGAAGACATATTTCTTTTGAGCTAAAAATATACAATCCGGGGAATAGTGCTAGAGAATCTTGTGCAAATATGAATTATTCAGATTGCGTTAAAGATAGTTCTTATTGAAAAATAAATAATATTGAGCTGTTACTCTGCTGATAGGTGTTTGCTAGACTTCAGGACATCGCTGAAGGAGGTGATCTGACAACACCGATTCAGCAGAAGCTATCATCGGCTTCGCATGATGTAGCAACCATACTTCAAAAACATGTTGCTGTATGTAACTTTTAAATTTTTTTGAATTGATGCTATTCACAATTGGCCTAAATACACTTTTTCATCACTGAATGATTTTAGAACAGCACATTATTAATCAAAATTATTGACTGTTCATTGTTTCATATTATTAATGTTTTATGTTAAGATAACTATTTTACAGAGGACCACAAAAATTTTGTCTTCCCATAATTTTTTGGTCTATTTATGATTACATTATTCAGAAGAGGTCTTATAGTGATAAATTTATAAGATCTGTTGATGTTTTTTCCCATTTAGGGACGTGTGGATGAAATGATCACCACTGCAGAGGAGCTGTGCGGGCAGAGAGTAATATCTGAAAGACTCAAGTCTGACCTTAGGGCGTCTGTCGCTCCTCGGCTGATTGTCGACCAGGAGTTCCTGTCGTCAGTGGTTGTGAGTCAGCCTACTACCCAGCTCTCTCTCAAAGCAAGGTACATATCACAATTTGTGTTCTATTGCTCTTCACTCAGCTATCATCTTTATTATATTTGACACCAGGAAAAAAATATTTAAAACAAATTAAATTATAATATAATTATTAGCCAAAGAAAAAAAATAATACTGCCAGGATAAGGACCTACCTAATAACCAGTTGGGTGCTCTACCTTAATAGTTAATAATTATTTAGTGAGATAACCACTACAAAAATTGGCAGGACAATGTAAATTATAGATTCAAAACTCTTAACCACAAACATTACAACAAATTTTAATTTAAAAATTTATTTTATGATACTGTACTTGCTTCATTCTGTGTACTTTAAAAATTTATTTTATTATAACTATTTGATTTACTTACTTTACAATGGCAATAAATGTAAAGCCAGTAAAACTAGATGAACTCACATAATTTACATTCTTTTAGTTTTTGTTCCTGGTTCTTATGTATGAAGTAGTTGGATCCTGCATGCTATTTCTTGAAATAACCTCTTCTTCTTTATGTCCGGGTTATCTCCTCCAAAACAGGTATGTTTTTGTTAACAGGTATGTTAATCCTTTGGCACAGGATTAGCATTGAACGCAAGTCCACCTCCTCTCTTTAAGGTGTTCTTTATCTATTAATTGTTATCTAAATTAGGATTTATCAGAGTGGACTTTACTTCCCACCTCCTAAAATGTTTTCAACTCTAGATTAAATTAAAAATAAAGTTTACTCTATTTTTAATTAAAGATAACCATATAAAAATTTGTTTAGATTATATTTTTATGTTTAGCGAGATGGGCATGACTGCAGCGACGCACCTTGCTGAGAAGATAACTGATGAAGTAGTAGATTTGCTCAACAAAACCCAAAATTGTCTGGTAATTAATTATTCCTTTGTATCTATTATCAAACGAGGTTGTTCATGATAATTTTATTCACTTATATAATATACATATTAAATGTATAATAATATAACTTAAAATATATTATTAAATTATTTTTTCTCTTCTTGCATACAAAATTGATTGAGCAATATTTGTATAACTTTTATATATTGGATAACCTAATAATGTCATGCAATGATATAGGTTGGTGGCAAGAGGAGCTCGACCCCTGACGTTCTTCGCACAATGCCTCGCCAGATCAATGACTCCCTCCATCCTTTGGTAATATTATTATATTGTTATAGCAAATTATTTTATGTAAACTGTCGGGCACGCCCATTCGGAGAGTTCTCGTCAGCCTAGTGAGCGTCAGAAAGAGATAAACCTGTGCTAGTGGCTTGGTCGGTGGCCAGCTTAATTTGTATTTGTCTCTTGATCTGACACCATAAGATCTTATAAGGTGTGCCCCGACAGTGCACTCTGTTCAGGAAAAGGGACTAGGTATTATAGGTAGTTTATGTGATCTTAGAATGATCACAAGTTCACACTTGATATCTGAGGGTAGGCAAAAACCCATATCCCAAAAGGGAGTGTGAACCGGAAAGAGGAAGGCTGGACTGGACCACTGGGGGGAGCGTTACTAGCTACATTTTGTTGGCCAAAAGCTATTGTCTGCTTGGAAGGGGTAGTTTCAAAGGAGTTGCTTGACTGACAGTGAAGACGGTTGCTTACACTGGGAAGGTTGTGAAGGCCATTGGCACCAGGATTAGAGCTAGTGGGTAAGGAATAGAGAGGTGCAGAGGTAATTGAATGAGAAAGCCTTTAAATAAAGTGTTAAGTAAAGCAGAGAGATAGCAAGAGCAGTGTTCACTGCAAGCGTCTGATTCCAAATGAATAACAAAACTTGGAATTTCTATCTTATATAGGCGGTAGATTTCTGCTTACAGCCAATGAGAGGCTTAATCTGACCAATCACGAAGGCTGTTATTCTGACCATCAGTGTTGACTAAGCCAGCTCCCCTAGTGAGTGCTCACAGAGTCGGGATCATAAACTAGGCCCATCTCTCTATACTCGCACTAAGATTATTGATTTATAAAAATATGAAAAAGTAGGCGGGTATTTTCTAGTCCTTGAAGAGGGTGACCTCTACTTGTCCGTGATGAAGTTGGCACAACATAAACTTGATCTAATTGATTCTCATAACTCAATAATTAATATTAGTTTGGTGATTCCGCTCGTATTTGTATATGGTAGTTTGTACTTTGCTGTTTGGTGGAATGGGTTCCTGTAATGTAAATCAAAGTATATTGATAAAATCCTTTTGTAAGATGAGGTAATTACATTTTGCTTTTTTATGTACCAAATCATACTTCCTCATTTTTTTCTAATTATGAATCTTTTTTAGAACATAAACGAACAGGGATGCATGTGATTCCTTAAAAATGGCATTTGAATAATTTTATATGTATTATCAATCAAGAAGAAATAAAGTAACATCAACAAAACTCTTCATCGTGTCATTCATTACACTTAAATAACTTTTTTCAAATCAAAAGTCAATTTGTCATGAATGGAATAATATCGATTGATATTTTTGTATATTAGATATTATATTAACTTTATCAGTATTCAATAGAAATGTATTGTTATGATTATAATCGTACTGTTGTTGTGTTGTTGCAATCAGAAGCTGGAGTATTTAAATTTGGTAAGTGATTTCTTCAAATATGTTATTAAGAATGTTGAGAATAATTTTTACCTTTTACTGTACTTAGGCAAAGTAATGAATGATGGGTATTGCATTATTTATTATAAGATGCATAATTAAGCTTAAACTAGTTACATTTATCAATCTTTTTACTATGTTTAATCGTTAAATTTGCTCTTATAGTTTTCTTGACATAAATGTTTTAAATTTTTCACTTTTTGGGACACCTCAAACTTCCTGTATAACCTAACCTGTGGGAAGGTCTAATATTATCTATAAAAAAAAGGTCTTCAGATATGACTTTTGTATTATTTCAAAAATTGCTGACAGTACATACATTATTTGAAAGGAGCACACTATAAATTTCTATTGTATAGGCTACCCCTCAGCTGATAAATAGGAGAAAGTCATTGCACAGCAGGAAGCTGCGGCCTAATTCTGTCGTTGATACGGTCAGCGCTGAACATATTCCTGATCTGCTTCCTTCCATCAATACCTCTCCTCAAGGTATTTTTTATTTTATCTTTATATATTGAGGCTCCTACTTTTTATAGTTTTAGGGCTATTAAGTATTTATTTAAAAAAAACTACAAAATTAAAATAATTTAATAAAGAAAATTAAATATATCAAATCTCAGGGTTTATAACATCTAGTGTACTTTTGATAATTAAAATGAATTGTCATGTCTAGATCTTTCATTACTGAAGTTAACAAGTTATAAGTTATTTCAGTTTAAACCCTCTATGACGACACCTCCAATATTATGTAAAGAAACACCGCAATCGTTAACAAATACTCATCACAGTGTTTATCAACACCTTCAAATATTCACACAACTGTTACTATTTGTTTGCATATCAAACATAAAGTTAAAACTCAAAATTTAGCCAAAAAAAAAAAAATAAAAGTATATTTTATATATATTTAAAGTTACACATCGCTATTGGAGATATATGCTTATTATATTACTACAAATTACTAGTTTTATGAAATATCATTATAATATATTAGTTGAATTACTTCTCTTTGAAGTTGACTAATATGGCTTAATGTGTTATGTAGATCAATCTATTACAGATTCTTTAGACTCAGTTTGTGAAGGAGCGGGTCAGCGATTGCAGCACCTTGTCAAGGGAAGACCAAAGCGCCTCAAGACGAGGGCCCCATCTCGGCCCAACCATCCCAACTCGTAAGTGACACTTCATAGTTAAATCTGTTCTATTTTTAATTATCAACAAAATGGGATAGTTTTAAATTTTTAAAAAAAATTTACTAGGTTTCCTGTACAGGCAGAGTAAAATTTTCTGAACTTTAATATTTCATTTAAATAAAAGAAATAAACATAACAATCTTTACTTAAGACTTACAATACTTATATTTAACATTTAATAAGAATGTATGTTTTACTGTATGTACAATGTTTTATTCTAATGAATGAATTTACTTATTACTTAAAGTTTTAAGGTTTTCTTCTATATATTTTGAAAATGTCATGTAAAACTAAGTAACTGCTTTGTTTTCACTTTATCTTGAGTTTTCGGAAGAATAACTTGGTTTTTTAAATTTTTTGTCTCCTTAACTTATTCTTCTAATTATAATAATTATTTTTATATTTACACGTTTAATATTTATTATAGATATTATTACTTTTGTTAATTGCAGTACAGTTCACATATTTAATTTGTATACACAGATTTCCTGATTCAGAAGATTTGGATTCTACTGATAATCAGGTCAGTGCAACTGTTCATTACACACACTGTAGAAGAGTGCATATAAAAATTTGTTCTTATTTTTATTAAAACTTTAATTACTTTGTTTCAGAGTACTGCTAGCGAAATGAGTAGCAGCATTACGAAGCCCAGACCCTGGTCTACTATTGACAAGTCAGGTTAGTCTTCGCTATTAGCTAGATCAATTATTCCCGAGTGAAAGGATATTATCACCTAATAACAATCATAATTAATTAAGATAATCATACATATAACAAAATATGTACTTATTTATTAATGACCAAATAGCAACTTTTTTGAAATATAAAATAAAAATACACCAATATTTATTATTTAATAAATAATGATTCAATCAATTCAAAACCTAACCTATCCTTATTCTGCTCGTTGATAACCTAATCTTATTACAATCGATTGTAGAAAAATAAACGTTGAATAATAAAGATCTCTTATAACATAACAACAACATAACTCGTAAATATCTTGGCCTGCAAAAGTTTAGCTTGTACTGAAATATATTCATTTCCCTTGTACAGACATCTGCAGCGAGGCGTCTACAGCTGCCAACACCCCAGACTCTCCCGACACTCCTTCAATATTATCAGGTAATCAATTAAAATTCGAAATTGTGTCACTGTCACTGATCATTACCGAATCTCCCCATAATAATTCACACCTTTCCGTAGGTTTATTTTCTACAAAATACCAGTCAGAAACCAGTAAATTATAATCAAATACATAATTATAATCCAATCTAAGCCATTTCCAATTTAACTACAATTAGTTTGTCTCAAAGAAGAATGGAGACAACTTTTCGTGCTTTGTAAGATAGTAACTCACGGCCACATAATTAAAATAAAAACTCTTCGTTGATGAATGACAACTATTTTGTTTAAATAAATATTCTTTGATGAGGCTAGACTTCGCATAGTTGATGGAGCCCTGCTTCATGCGTGTGATTGGTAACCAATGATAAAGAGGTAACCCTTGTCCCATTGTTTGTTTTAATATGAAACAAGTATATTAATAAAAACAATTTAGAAAATAAAGTAAATGTAAACTCTATTGTCTTCTCACGAGTATATTAATACAGTTAAGTGCTACTAAACAGCATCACAAAGTTGATGATGACACTAAATATTGTTCTTGTTATAATATTCATTAAACTTTTGTTATTTTACTAGTAATTGATAAAGCTTTATAATTTATTATTTTTAAATTTTATTCAGTAATTGGTGCTTCAGGAATATGGTTACTAAAATCAAATAAACTATTTATAAATAATATAAAATTATGACAGAAAATGAGTAGCATTACCTATTAAAAGAAATATATTTTTACAATCTTAGTTTTTAGGTTTAACTTTTATTTTAAAATGTTGTATAATTATAGTTTGATTTCTCTTTTCGATACTGTTTATTTAATTGCATTAGGATTTTAATTTTCTAGCCAATCTTCTACAACAGACTTACTGGACGTTTAACCACTAACAACTGTCTCTCAAAAATGTAATATTTTTTAACATCTCTGCTCTTAGATGTCAACTCTTTCTTCTAATTCTGGAAAAACAGCTGCATCACTTCCGACCTACAAGCTGCCATTTACTATTCCAAGGCCTCCTAAACTGGTGAATCTCTTCATCCATGATCACTTCATATTCCTTTATTACTTTTTGAAATACATAGTGAAAAG
This sequence comes from Acanthosoma haemorrhoidale, assembly GCA_930367205.1. Lineage (NCBI taxonomy): Eukaryota > Metazoa > Arthropoda > Insecta > Hemiptera > Acanthosomatidae > Acanthosoma > Acanthosoma haemorrhoidale. The sequence continues at coordinate 32,103,223 of OV884013.1, read as the reverse complement.
CAACTCCATCAGTTGGTTAAACCCATGGTTAAAATAAAAACACTGCTAATTTCACATTTTTAATAATATTTTAATTTAACTGATCACATAATAATCACTGTAATATATACAGAGAATACTATATCGTTAAATTGTTTCTAGTTTTTTATTAGCCAAGACTTCATATGTATATGTTCATGTATAATAGGTTACTTCAATGCTAGATACTTCAGTATTTAATGTCATTTATGTACAGCTCTGAAATGTTTTTGGTGTATTGACAGCATTTGATATTAGTAGCATGGGCTGCTGACAGCACTTGCGTATTTATTTGTTGTGGGAAGACAATTAGAGTTAATGAAAAAATGTCATATTTAGAAAATATTTGGTGTTTTTTAAGAAAAACTTTCCTTATTATCTGAAATATATTAAAATAACACACAGTATGTGTATGTTGTACAGATGGGGACAAGAGATCCGTGCGAGACATTGCAGCGAGTCTGAACAAGCAGGAACTTGATAGCAAGGTGACATAGCTAGAACCAGCGGTCCCAGCGACTGCCGCAACGATATTTGCCTATATACCTGTCACATTAGGCTATATACATATTTATATTTATATACATAGTATTCATTGTATATTTGTTACAAAATGACTTGTATTTTTTATTTTATAGAACACGCTTCCTTCCTTCCATATACATGACTTAATTTTAGTTATTAACTGTTTATTTATAGGTCGCAGTTATTTATTTTATATTTTATTGTATGTTATGTGATGTTTTTATCGTTATTTTTATGTTAATTATTATTATAAAAAATTTTAAATATTAATTTCAAGATGAAGCTTGATATTTGTGCCAAAGCTATTATGCATTCCGTTTTTATATATTACTGTGTTTTTTTAGTGGATTCTCAGTTAATTTTAAGACAATCGAAGTATTAACCATGAAATAATTTTTTTTTTCCTTGTTAACATTACCCTGTGTTGATTATTATTGTTCCTTGTAGATGTTAAGACAATTCTTCCAGCAAAATTATTTCTATGCTCGATACGAAATATTATTGTAAGAATATTAATTTCAAGCCGATTGACAAATAAACTCTATACTGTCCGAAAGGTCTGCAAACACGACTGAAGTTATTTAGTTATAGGTATGACAGAGTATTTAGACCCGATATCTCACACTGCTGAGAGTGTCTTAAGTCTTAAATGTTTAGTGTGCCAGCTGATTTGTATAATAGTTAACAGGAGTAGTTTTTTCTCTCCTCTACATTTTTTTGATAATAAAATGTTTTGTAAAGTATGAAATAAAAAAAAAAATATTATAATTCGAAGAAAGTTATGACAATTTTTTATAGCTAGAATAAGTCTACTTGGGTTTCAACCTGTAATAACTCAATATACAACTGCACTTCTGTTGGTCGTTTGACAAACGATAAAGTTTAAGATAAATAGTGATATATTATCTATTGTATTATCCTCTTTTAAGGATATCGATTGCTCATTCGCAATATGTTATATGTTTTGCAAATTCATTTTATGTCTACTAATGAGAAAATCATTTTTTATTTTTTTAGAATACTTCCTAACAATGATCTATTGTTGACTTTTGTTTTTAGTTATTATAATAAAAAATGATCATGTTCTCTTGAGTGCCACATAGATTTCAACTTCTTCGGCTATACTTGAATTTGAAATATATCACATTTGTTTAAAAAGTAAATAAAAATCATTCTCTTAGTTTCTTTATTTATTATTATATTCCTAAATTTTACTTAATTAATTCCATTTTTCAAGTATGATAATAGTTTAATCTCTTTAATGGAAAATATGCTAATTTATCAGGCATAAAATGTTTATTGCCTACTCAGTCTTAGGCAAGCTAATGTGGGGAGGGGGTTACAGGACACTTTTTAAACCAACCCATTAAAGATAACTATTATATCTGGAGAACTCCTAATGGTTATGCTAAACTGTTTCACTATAACCTATAGAATTAAGTGTTGAGGGTTTCCTTTCTTAAATTATGCCAGAACATCCTTGTTTTTATAGATTTATAATAATAAACAGAAACGGCTATTCGACATTATTGTATCATTTCTAAAATATTTTGATGATTTTCCAAAAAAGAAACGAAATTTAAATCAAACCTGAAGATAATTGGAATGCATCACGATCTATTGGTTACATTCAGAACTAACAAATAGCAAATTGAGTGCATTGCAGCGCCATCTGTTAAGCGAAACTAGCCCCAGTACAGATCGGCGGGAGAGATCATAAATATTAATCGCAGGAAATATTTCATCAAAAACAAATGACATACAGCCTTACATGTTGACCGGCAGTAGCCTTGTATTCTGTATATCAGCCAACCACACAAAAATTCTTTAAACCTCACACATAAAATGCAGCTTCGCTACAGTAAATATAGTTTGTTCGATGTGCATTTATGAATTTGTTACTCACTCTGTATATACTAAATAAAGAGTTTTGAAATAAAAAAAAAGTATTTCAGTAGCAATAAATGACATGCAGCGCTACCTGTTTGCTGATAGTTGGAACTGAAAAGCAAAAATGTTTATTGCACTGTGGTGCTATCTATTGAGTGGCGAAAGAACTAAGTAGTAGTACTGACTAGAGTAGTTAGCTCCTGAAGACTTGGTGCTGATTAGAAAATACCACTCATCCTGCCTGGATTACTTAGTTCTTCCGCCACTCAATAGATAGCGTCACAGTGCAATAAACATGACAGTTTTCTTATTTAGTTCCAACTATCTGCCAACAGGTAGAGCAGCATGTCATTTGTTTTTAATGAAATATGTTACTTCCCTCTTACTCTAAATATCTCTCTCTCTTGCTAACCAGTACTGGAGCTAGTTCTCTATTCTCTCAACCACTATCCAACCAAGATGTGGCCAATGCACTCGTTTTATTTTTTCAAGTTAGTTCTATATGTTAACCAATAGATCGTGCTGCATTCTAATTATTTACATAAAATAATTTCTCTCACCCATAATATTAGTCAAAACTTAAAATCAGGATAGTTAAATCTATCACTTAAACAGCAAATAATTGATTTATTAGTTGTTTTGGTTTTATACTATATGTACATTATGAAATAGCTTTTTAATGTGTTGGATAAATTGAAATATGTACTTTGATGTTTATTGACATTTTATGTGATTTTTACACCATGATACTTGGAAGTTGATCTTACATGTAACTGTTATCGACCTATGAATTAAATAAGGTTGTATATGATGTTTAATTAGGTTAACCTACATATCTTAAGTCATGGATCATTTACCTTACTTTTAACCATATAACAGTTAGCTCCTTAAATTAGAAACGTTTGCAGTTGTTCCTACTTAAAATGAGACTATATGTGTATTTGTGAAACTCTAATTAATACTTTTTAATCCATTTATCTTCTTTAAGAAATTTTAGTCTCCTTCAAGAATAGATGGGACTCAAAATTTTTGATCCACCTACATCACTAATTTGTGCCAGCAGCTCAATATAATTTTTTTATTTTACTTTGAGTTGTTTGACCTATGACCTTGAAAATGCCAGAATTATAGTGAAACGTCGGTCCACACTATATTATAAAATATAAGATTATTTTGGAATAAAACTTATAGTGTGATTAATTTGATTTGATGGTTGAGTGGATTCAAGTTGACATTTATTAGTAGCCTTTGGAACTACCACTGTAGCGGCACCTGTGAGAACTATTCTGTACTGATATGTTTTGCGCTCTATGTTGATTATTTTTTGAACTACTATGTTCTGGCTAAGCAACCGAATCAATATTTGGTATGTATCAGCTTGGAGTCCCGATCTCGCCATTAATTTTTTCGTTGGCTGTTTATCATTAATAATTATACTAATATATATTCTAACGCCTTCTGAGCCAAAACGTATAAATGCAATAAAAATTGCAGTAGAAATATCAAACATTTAGGATAATATTTATGCATAATAATGAACACGTAATTCATTTTCACGTTTTAATTACGTGATTTTTCTGCAATTAGTGTACATTTCCCTGATTAAACCTAATTTCAAAAACTTCAGGAAAGAGAGGGGGGTTAGCCTTTAGTAAGTGTAATATTACATTTACTAAGTAATATGTTAACTATCCACCCTATATTAGTTCAAATAAATTTTTTTTTTCGTAAAATTTATATTTATTGTAATAAAAAAATATGTTTTGTTGCTCTTTATATTTAGTGACATGCAGGATCCATCTGGCGCTGTGTTTCTGCCAATATGGAGTTTGCTTAATCAAATATCTGAGGCCATCTTTTATCATTCATATTGTAAAACAAGGTTAACTTATTGATTCGTACATCTGTGTGGTTTGTGCGATAATCCAAGCCATTAAATAACATGGCTTTTAACTTTCAAGGAGGTCCCCTCGCCATGGGTGAGTGTTGCAGTTGACTACTAGAAAACAAATGTATTTTTAACTTAAAAAAAACAAAACAACAAAGTGACAAATGCAATTCTTATTTTAGAACTGCATGATTTGTCTAACCTCAGCTCTTAAACAAGGAGGCAAACTGTAAGGTATGCATTTGTTCATTATTTCAGGCATGCCGCAGGGGCAAGGGCAGATGATGAGTGGACTGATGCAGAGTGGGATGATGGGTGGACCGATGATGCCCGGTATGATGCCGGGCTTCCCTTCGATGCCTCTCATGCCCGAGCAACAGCTGGTCAACCCAGGGCTCAATGATGCACCACTTGAGTTCAACACAAACAAAAACAAACCGCCTATGCCCATCTCAGGTATCTCATCCTTCTTATGTGGTCATCTTTCACTGAAAAGAAAACAGCAATTTTATAGAACTTTTAATAATCCACTCCTCAAAAGTTTGCTTTGGTTATATGATAATAGAAATGATATTTATGGAGTGTGCCCTGTTTCTATTACCTCACCCACTTCTCTCTGACTTTAAATCTTTCCCAATTCACTATTTAAGAATTAAGGTTCTTAATCCCCACAGTAATGGTTGGCACAGCAATGCAAAAAGAGGTCTGTGTTTCAAAGGTATTCCTAAAATGACAGTTTTTGGACCCATCATTAGAAACAGTGTATTTAATGTCACTTGGGCTGATTTCAATTAATCTTTGAGTTATGTAAAAATTTTCCAAAAAAGGCGATTTTCAGAGACCAAATGTTCCAATAAATAAACTGAAGATTTTTTGTTACAATTACTGAGACTTTTTTTCACCATTGTTTATGAACTATTTAACTAACCTGCAACTTCTTCTTAATATCTCTGTATAGTATTTGTTTAATTTTCTTACAAAGCTACTAGTTCTGGGATTAACTATTAGATTATTTATATCATGGTAACTAAGGATCTAAGTTAATAATTAATATTTTAATTTTGACAGTTACACGTTACATTTGTCCCTTAAATGGTGTGAAGAGGTTAGTAATGATATAGATATTATAATAATTTAGAAAGATACTTCTGCATTAATGTACAATCACCGTGGTACCCAAAAAAAGAGCAGTACTATATTTATGAAAAATAATTAATTTAGACTAGGAGGGTCATAAAAAATTCAATAATATGTCGCTGGTCAGGGCAGGGCAGGGCAGCGTGCAAGAAAAAAAATTTCTTTTAAGTGATTGTCTGAATTGATCTACCCAGACGTTAGTTTTCTCTTTCTCGATGAATGTTGCAAATGAGTACAGGGGCCAGCATAGTAGATACATATCCTGCTTATATAGTGCCATGGTATAGTCGTGAACAGTTGTCAGCCATCACACTATTGCTTGATCGTTGAAGTCAGTTAGAATATGACTCATTAAAATGTTATGGACAATGGAGAAAACTTTTTTTTTTTTTCGTTTTTGGTTTTATGTTGGGCATCCCAATTTATAATAAGCATAACACCTGGAATATTATTCTTAAAACAACAGAAATGATGTTTGTCAAGTGATAGCCTGGCAACCAATTTAGAGAATAAAATAAATTGAATGTATCCATATTTTACAGGTTTTAGTATGATTAACTCAAAATTAACTATCGGGTCAAATATATGCAACTTGTGCCAAGAACACTACCTTTACTCAAATTATCTCAACAGAAAACGCCTTTCTTCAATTCAATCTAATTTTATTAAATTAATTTAATTTGCTATTTAAAAAATCATTATAATACCTGTTAATTTTTGTTTTCAAGGTGGAGATATAGACGAACGAGGAATCGCAAGTTCTAGTCAGTTCGGCAAAGACAACGATAAAGAAAGGGACAGAAGGCGAGATAGAGAAGGCAGAAGTAGGCAAGATCGGAGTAAAGAAAGGTCCAAGGATAACAAGTCAGTTAATTTTGTTTTAACTTCTCTATAATAGGTGCTTTAATTATGCTATAATAATTGATCATTATGTACAATCATGTATTATACTAAGATATCAATTTGTTGTTAGGGACATGGATAAGAGTGAAGCAGATAGCGACAGCAATGAGATGGCACCTCCGGTTTGGGGAGGGATTATTCCTCCTCCTATGCCTTATCAAGTGATGGGGATGCCTCTCATGGATCCCAACATGATGATACCGCAGGTGGGTACTTATTATCTATTTAACTGCTTTTATAGATCAGGAAAAAAAAATTAATATTTAGCCTTATATATTTGTTTATATTTTATAATTTTTGGAATAAAACAAATAGACCCTTCCATATAAATTTTGTCATAAAATTTAAATATTTAAAAATAACATTCTTCTGATGACAGTTTGGAATGGTTGCTCCTGGACTAGTAGATGGTGGCGTTGTGAAGGAAGTGATCCAGCTGAAGTCTGTGACCCTAGTTCCGCCGCCCCCTGGGTCTCCTCTACCGACTACAAGGGAGCGACCTCCGGGGTGCAAGACAATATTTGTTGGTGGTTTAGCTGAAAACACGACTGGTTAGTATTTTGCACACATTGTGAAATTTTTCTGGTTTTTGATTACTTTTTTATTTTACTTCTGTTTATATTGAAATGATTATTTTTCTTTGTCCAATTTAGATTGATTTTTAATATTTTCTATCTTAAGCTAGCATTGTAGTTCTAAGCGAAACAATTACTCTTGTAGTTTTGAAGGAGGTTTGTATTACTATGTATTCATACTGTCCAGACCACAATGTATTTCAAGCTTCTTGGCATTTTTCAAACCATTGTTCATCATTTGATCCAAGAACCTTGGTGTTTAGAGCGTAATTTTTCATGTTAGCAGCAGGTGTGTCCAGTAGTTTCTCCACTTCCGTAATTTAATTCAATGTACAAATATTGAAATACCTTATATTAATATTTTTTAATAGAAGTACAAATGATTAATAGACATTAAATTCAATTATAATTAATGTGAAATGATGATATAATTAAGTGAAAGTATAAATTAACATCTAGTTAAAATATCTTATATCTAATTTTTAGAAACTGTTAATTAAATAAATACAAATGAGGGCTCTCGTATGGTTAGTGCAACTGCTTCATTATACAAAGGTGCTGGGTTCAAATCCCCCTTGAATGTGAATTTATTTCATTTTCATTATTAGTAGTAGGTGGTTCCAGGTAGGATAGTTCAATCACCTTTCAGTCCTAAATTTTGAGTTTGTTAAGGTGTAAATGATTAAAAAATAAAGAAATAAAAATGAAATAAAGAGTAATTCTAACTTTGCTGTTAGCACCCGAGAAGGCATTCTTCATTTTCCCTTAATTCAGCAAATAAATTATGATAAAGATCTTTGTCTAGTTTATTGTTCAGAATTGGCTGTACCCACATTCGTCATTGTTTTCTATTTCTTTTCCAATTATAGAATAGCAAGAAAAAGTCACGGTTCAGGATTATCTCATTCATTTCTTCCCAACTTTGGAACACCTCTTTCCACGAGATGTCATCAACTGCCTCATTTTATAAATTTGGATGTCAGCCCAAACAGACCAGATAATCATTTCAGTCACAACCGCTGTTTATGTCATTAGCCTTAGTGGTAAAAATATTAAGTATTGACAACATCTGAAGGTTTTCATCTAAAAAATAAATATAAAACAATAGAAGAACATGAAACAAAAGTAAACTAGAATGTATTTTCTCTTTGACGATCTTCTATGACTGTTCTTTTCTTTACACCTTCTACAATATTATACTATCTTTTCTTTGACAATCTTCTATAGCAATTCTTGGCTATCCTCCAGCAGTGTAACTTCTGAGAGATGAAGTACTGATGTTAGTTAAAACTTAAGAAGAATCAAATAAATTTGAAACTAAACACAACGTACAATCAGCTAAAAGTTGACGCCTGCAACAACTGTACCCGCTCATCAACATGCACACATCACTAAAACATACTTGTACGACATTACTTTACAATGCACTGATATTACCAATAATAACTTAAGCTGGTCCTGTATGGTACTGCTCTAGCACGTTAATCAGGAAAAGGCTTCAAACTCTTCAGAATAAAATACTCCATCTAGGAATGGGAGCACCATGGTTCATTAGGAATACCCAAATTCATTTAGAATTCGGAATTCCCCCAATCTCAATGTATAGAAGTTACAAAGAGTTAATAACTGTCTACAATTATCTTCATGGGCAGTCTCCTTCCATTCAGGCCAACCTATCCAGCAGAGACTCAAGCCAAGGATGCATCAAAATTTTTAAGTTATTATTTCATTTATATTTTTTTTAATTAATTTTTTTCCCTTCTTTAGCGTGCAAAAGTACTAATGCATTGGTTCATGTAAACTTATTTGCCGTATGGTACTTGAAACTTGACGTAAACCAATCATGGCCATATCACGCACTTCAATGTAAACTTCATATAAACCTGAAACTGCTAACTCAGAATAATTTTCTGTTGTGTCTTATGGAGTATTTAAATTTTTTTAGCCATTCCATGTCTTCTCATTAAATCCACAAATTCCTCTATATCATTTCCAAATTTTATGTAAACAAATTCCACCCACATTGATAAATGAAAACTCAATCTAATGTTTATCAAAAATTTTGTACATTGTAACAACTATTTTTATTTGTTTGCATAATGACCTAATATTCAACCTAGCACATAGATATTTTCCTCTATTTATAATAAAACATTGTTTGTGGTCATATAAATTAACAAGAACATAGCAAATTATATAATTATGATGTATTAAATTGCAAATATTGGTTGTAAATTGGACTGTACATACTCTATTAAACATATTAGTTCTTTTAAAATGCTAAAAAGTAAAAATAATTACTGTTAATATATTTTGCAGAGGAAATCATCCGAGAGATATTCATAAGATGCGGGGAAATGCTGACTGTGAGGTTGAGTACAAAAAAGTTCTGTCACATCCGATTTGTTCACGAATCATCAGTTGATGCTGCTCTTTTTTTTTCAGGTATGTAGCCTCATATTTTTTTTTAGTAAATAAGAAGGCAGATTTTTTGGAAGGGTGATACGGATTAGACGATTGGTACATAATATTAAGAGATTTGATTACTGATTTGAAATGGAAAAGGTTATAAAGGTGAGGGGACTTTTTATGGTGAGGAGGGATCCGACAGATCTTATTAGCTCACTTATGTACTCATGGAGGGTGAAGTATGGCAGCCTCCATTGACAGATATCAATCCCGCTCTTTATATTCTCATTGTGAAGTGGTGTGAATATATTCATGTATATTCTATTGTGATATGCACTGAGAAAAGTTTTTTTTATTAGGCTATCGGATGAGGATAGACAACAAAACAGATGCTCCCAATACAGGCAGGCTTCATGTAGACTTCGCCCAGGCCCGCGATGACCAATACGAATGGGAGTGCAAGCAACGGCAGCTCCAGAGAGAACAAAGGCATAGGGACAGAGTTGAAAAAGAGAGGTAATCTAAAGTTTTACTTGTTGATATGATCAAGTTGTAACATCCCAGTTGTCTGACATCCCATAGGTGGACTACGGTTATAATGCATTGTTGTTTGTTTTCAGGCTTAGGGTACCTTCTCCCCCGCCAGTACCACACTATACAGAGCATGAGGCAACGTCCATATCGGAAAAAATTAAAGGTAATCATTTGAAGACAAATAGTAATTTAGTTTATAATCAAAATTTGAGGGTATATATTTTGCTAGTTTAGATTCATGCCACAGGCTGTGTCGCTAGCTTCTACTTTAAATTGTTGTTATTAAATATTATCTAGTGTATTATTTGAGATGATGATATGAAACCTATGATTAGCTCTAACATCTATTAGAGGATACTTTTGGGAAAGCTGTGCAAGTGGTGATAACATGGTTGGAGCGAGGAGACTGCAACAAGCGCAACGCTTCAGTCTTTTACTCAATGATCCAGTCGACCAACTCCCACATCCGCAGGCTGCTGAGCGAGAAGGCTTCACATGAAGAGGAGCTCCAGCGAGCTAAGGACCTCATGAAAGCTCGAATGCAAGGCCTCCTACTTCAATGTGAGTATCAAAGTCACTGTTGTTCTAACTGTATCAACTCAGTCCCTCTCTAGATCAACTGGCGCTGCCCACTGCCTGTCTTAAAGGTAAGGGGACCTCCGTATGTTTGCTATACTGTTGGAAGGGGCTTGGTATTTAGTGGATAAGTTCACTCTTGTTTCTTACCTCTATCTGCACTTAACTCAATATAAAAGGTTCTTATTTCCTTAACTCTTAAATGTCAGAGAAACTTCCAAATTTGGTGACGTAGAGATCAGCATCTAGGGGAAGAAGTGCAGTAAACCATACTATATCTAAATAAAGTAAAACCTTGTTACAGTATTGCCCTTTTTAACATTAAAATTTAAACTGCCCTACCTATCTTTTACTCAAGAAATAACATACTGCATTTATCAGTCTTTAACTATTATTCTGGGTTTTTATGTCTACATAGTATGCTTTGAAATTAAATGAAAATTTATTTAAAACTAATTGGTTTACTAGCTTAACAAAAATTAATAATTAAATCCACAAATTGGTGCTTGATTTAAATATTGCTACCTCCTAGTTGTCGTTTCTAGTTCTTATAAATTACCTATAAGGACTAGCTGGACCGTATTTGTAATTCTTCCATCATTTACTTTTTCAGTGTCCATTCTATTTCCTAATTAATTAGGTCCATCTTCCTCCGATTTATCTTCATGAGTTGAAACAAGCCTACTTACCTTTTCTCTTCATTCTCCTGAGGTGGTCTGAATCGACCCTGATGGCTTTTTATTCTTTGCACTTTAAAAATAACACAATACAATTTTTCAACCCTGGATTCAAATTTATTCTATTTTTAATTAAAAATTACTGGGTATCATTATATTACTATTTTTGGGGGGTTTTATGTAATCGAACAGCCTGTAAATTTAGATTTATTATTTTAAATAAGAAATATCTGAATGTGAAAAAGTAAATTAAGATTCTCAAAACATATTTAATTTTTTTTTTTATTCAATACTTTAAGTATACACCTGGTTAGGAAAGCTTTGTTTTTTATTCTAACATCCATGCCATTAAACTAATCAATTTTCTTTACTGCAATCCTTGCATTATAGGATGTAATACTTATAGTTTGCTTCAATCATAGGTCGTTTTCTATTTTAAGTGACTAAGAATATTCAGAACTGAAAAACGTTTACAGTATCATCAATTTAGATTTTCAGTGATCTTCCTAATTACTCCCTCATGATTAATTTCCTAAGTTTTAATTACACTCACATCCAAAAGCAGTTTCTCTAACATGGCACATTGATTAATACTGTACTTGGGAATTTGTAACCTCAGCGTCAACTTTTTTTTTTATAAATATTTAAAAGAAAATTGCCATTATGCCTGTTATACACATGATTTTATGTTTTTTTGGTATTTATAAACTATTAAACCCCCAACATATACATATTTTCAAACAGTAAGTTTGAAGATCTTTAATTTGATTTCTTTAACTCTTTACTAGGAAATAAATTTCAGTTTTTCTTTACGCAGTAATTAACTGATTAATAACACTTTTTTTGTAGGGTCATCAAATGGAATTATTATCATTCATAAAAAATCACTGGTTAAGTTAAAATCAAACACAATTTTAATGACTTTGATAAATGATGGCTGTGTGTAATTACAGTTCATAAATAAAAATAAATATCATTAATAAGGGCCACCAGATGTTTAAATTGATATCCTCAATGTTTTAATAGAACTTATTTAATTATTACAAATTAATTGATTTTTTAATAATCCTTAATTATTTTTAATGGAGTTGAAATTTTTGCCTGTATCTGGAATGGAAAATTTTTAAATGTAATCACGATATAAAATTTCATGTTTTTAGATCAAATAGGTGAAATCTTGAGGATTTTTGATTTAAAAAAAAAATCAATGAAACCCTAAAACCAGTTTGTGATTGATTGAAAAATTGTTAGTTAATGACAAAAAGATAGGACACTTTCAAAGAAAACCATTAAAGTGGCCTGAATGCACATTTTTCATTAGTTATTTTTGATTTTGCCATTTCTCGTTTACATATTTTATACTGATAAATAAGGTATGTTATTTTTTAATTATGACAGTTATTTTTAACACAACATTTTTCTAATAACATGTCATTTAAGCAATGCAATCAATCAAATTTCTTTTTTTATGGCTCACCCATTTTTTTATTGCATTGTTAAACTTTTATCTGATGGGTTACATCCTGTGACCTGAAAGGTATCATCAAAACAGCCAAGGTCGTAAAAAGTACAGAAACCCATCCAAGTGCTCATTAAGGCCGAGTTTACTTAACTTTTATTAATAACCAAGCATTAGCCAAATATTCCCTAAAATAACTACATGAGGAAAAGAAAAAAAACTCAAAAGATATATATTTCTGTATCACAATTTCAGCTGATTACCTATCGGACCTCCTTTTCCCCCTATTTTCTGTGCTACTACTGTAAAAGTCTTTTTATTTAGTAGCATTAGTACCGATTTCATTCTCCCAAAAATTAATCTTAATTTTTTTTGTCCAGGTAATAATAATATATTATCGATCAAGTGTTATGACAAGGTTTCAATTATTCTGTATTATATTGTCAAAGAAATGTTTTATGTTTCGTACTCTCAAATGTACCAAAGTAATAAAATTACCTTTCTTCATCTTGAATACCACATGCACTTCACATTATTCACATAACTTCTCTTTTTGATTAGATTATATAATTGGTCGAAATATTTACTTTTAAAAATTTTAATTGGTTTATGACCTGTTAAGGTTTAAGGTAAGGAAAGGTCGGTTTATTTTCTGCGCCTTACATGATTATCAATTAAAAAAGCAAAACTGGATCTTCTTTTAAACCTAAAATAAAATAAAAGAACAAGGTCTTATAAATGTTTAATCTCAAAGTCATGCAACAATGTGACAACTCAAGTCATTAATTAATTTTCTATTTTATTTTATTATTATCTTAAGGTTCCCTACGAAGGTACTAACGGACCAATAATCGTGCTAACCCCCTATTTAGGTTGGGCAACTAATTTGTCCCTCTGCATTTTTGTTCTATAATGTCACTTTTCCATTTTGAAGTCATCTATAACCCTTCCCTTTGATTAAAATTGTTCATATTTCTTTTGTTATTCCTTAATTACAGAGTACCTATATTACAGAATAGTAGTAACTCTGTGTGATCAGTAAAAACAAAATATATTTCAATTAAAACAAAAGCAGAATTAAGCTTCTTTATAATAGCTTTATACAAATTTTACACTTACAACCTGATGAGTTTCTGAGGAGTATGTTGCAAGCAAGGAAGCCACTTGAGAGAGGAAGTAGGATCTCATGATCGAATTGACATAAAACGAAATTTCGAGTCTAGAACTGTATAATAAAGATTTTTATCCATCAGACCATTCTCTCCCTCGCAGCCCCCCCCCCCCCTTATAGTGCTGTCATGATAATATAAATTTATAATTTATTAAGAATGAGCAGATATTCCATATCCCTTCAATGTGGCTAATATGGCTAGTAGAATGGCTTAGTTGGCTTGGCCTTCATGATTCTATTTCAATGATTTATTTTAGTTTAAAAAATCAATTTATTCTCCTAGATGGAATTTAAACTTTATAATTAAGATTTTGCGAGTTCATTTCCAACTTGGTGGGGTACCAACGAGAATCGCTTGCTATATTACTCAAAAGGTTTGTTTCCGATATTGCATGCGCTCATTTCATAAGCCTCTTCTATCTAAGACAATGTTTAGCATATGTTTACATAAGTATTATTTGTGTTGATGTTTCTTAAATTCTTTTGTTGTTATTTTTCATCAATAAAATGTTTAATATTATCCCCAGCATTGCAAGTTCTTCCTCTGCGTGGATAATGGTAAATTGTATGAATGTCTATTTATATCTACATGTATAAGTGTGCTTGTGTACATATATTATACTATGCCTCGTCTTACGCTTTGATTATTCTCCCGGAACGAAACTACTACCTAACTATTTCCTTATGTTACAAATGTGTTTCCTAACTCGAGAAAAAAAAACCTTGATGTGGATGATTATTCTAGAATGTCTTACCTTAATTTCTCAAAATATTTATCTTTTTTTCTTAAATGGCTACATGTTGTCCAAAACGAACTGTCTTCTCTCTTGAGTTATTTTAGTAAATTATTTTTTTTAAATTGTTGTGCATTTGTTAAACGTGTCATTGTAGTTGTACATTTAGCATTTTAAGCTCCTTAACTTAATTAAAAATATGCTTTTCCAGTTGTACCATCAATAGGTATCTAAAGATGAGCCTTGAGATCAATCTTGTTAAAACTTTGGTCTGGTCTCTGATCAATCTCTAACCCAGAACGGACATGTATCCAAAAATACTAGATGTATCTTATCCCCCTAAACAATTCTTGTTTCCTCTCTTATCCTTCCCTATTTTGACAACTTAGTTGTTTAACGGTCATGATGTATGTGGTAACTGCCTGTAATTGGACAATGCCTGCTAGTAGAGAATATTAAATAACTAAATACTGCTGCATTGGTGCGGAATCTCAATGAAAAACTAAAATGCTTTATGAACTATTCCCCCTGATTTGCTCTTGGATCCGACAAAATCCATTCATTTCACAACTTTGGATCATCCTGTTCCAAACCCTATACTAATATATAATAAAAAAACAATATATAATATCCTTCTGGAAGATGCTTCCTCTGCCAATCCTGCTATCTTTGGAACTCTGTAACTTCATATATCCTCTTTTCTTGTTCCCTTCCAGTGTTAGCAAATCCTATCTTTATCAATATAATGAAAGCACTACCGCATTATGGAATGATCATCCATATCACATTTAATCTATAGGACATAATTTTTTTCCAAATGTTTGGATAGACAAATGTTTTTAATTTTTTATGAGGGTCTATAGTTGGTTTCGATGAGGACAAGTAGTCAAGTGTACTGGAAGGTAAGACGGGACATAAGATATGAGTTGGTATGGTGCGAGACCAGTGGCTAATAAAAGAGCGTGCACAGACGCACAGGTGGAGCGCGTATTCACCGCGGCCTCTCACAAGAAGGTCTGGGACCACTTCACCAAGGCACAGCGCAAGAACATTGAGATGTGGAAGAAACAGGCTGCGGTAAGTCACTTTTTTTATCAAAAGGCTCACAAAATCCAATGCTCCCTCTCACACCAGACATGGAAATAAATTTTGTTTTATTTAGCAAATTTTTACGTATAATTAATGGCTATACAGAATATTTCTATTAGTGATTGCTGAGTCCAGGGCTATAGTACTTTCAGTTAGATTTTTCATCGGTCTGTATGTTATTATTTTCTACAATAGCAGGAATCATTCGATCTGAATTATTGATTATCTGTTTGACGTTGATTAGTTGTTTGTTAAACTAAAATAACTTATTTTATTATAAAAAAAGTCATGCCTATTTAGCTAAGTCCCAACTCAGAAGTTATTTAAAATTTTAAGTAATGATTTATTTATAGTTAATATATATTTTAAAAATTACAAAGACTCGTTAAAAATTTGAAATGAAAAATTAAACCGAACTGATTCCTGGATCAACTAGCTATAATTACATTTTTAGTGATTCTCCTTTCTAACATCAGATTTTTTCCCAATTTATAAACCTGTGCTACATTATTGGTCTTCGAATACATAACTTGTTTTATGCCTAATAAGTTCATAGAAACTACAATCTTTAACAAATTAACGATATTTTATTATATGATGTTATAAACTAACATTTTTTTCTAACTAAAATTTTCTGTTTTCTTCTTAGTTTGTGCTGACCATAATTAATTTTAAACCAACTATCAAATATATACATCTTACTAAGTTTTATCTACTGACATAACCATTTTCATTAACAAGGCTTGATCTAAATAAAAGTATTTCTTCATTTTAAGTCTATTTGCCCGATTTCTCTATATGGGACTGGTTGGTTAAATTTTGTATTAAAACAATTGTCAGCCTTCCTACCCTAGTAATATAGACCAATAAAATGATTGACCGTGTCATTTGAATATTTGTTAAGTCATTTATAAGTACTATTTTCGTCTCTTTAATAAGAAGGACCATGCAGTTAGAAAACAATTTTTTTTTTTTTTTAATATACAAATAGCCAATATTTATGCTTGACAATGAAGTATCCTGATAATAAGTAGCCAAGTGTAAGATGGAGCATTGATAAGAAAATGATTAGTCCGAGGGTGTCCTGAATACTGCTCACTAGATGTTTGGGCTATGGTACATGGTAGATATGTTAACAGTTCTCATGACAGCAGCATACACCATAGGAACGGATGTACAACGATGGCAAATCTCAATTCCTTGGTTATGTTCTCTCTCGCCTTGTTGGTGTGTTTAGTGTACCCGAACCTGTCGTAGAAATGATATTTCAATAAGGTAAGTGTTAAACAGTTGTACATTGTGTAAAGGGTATAGTCATTTGTCCATCGGTCCATGTTTGATTTATTTTGATGCATCAGTAAGTCTGAAATTTTCCATATCAATATTTAATTTTCTTGTTTCTTTTTTAAATAAACATTTGGTTTTATAGTTGTTAGCTAATGGTTTGGTATGTACAGATGTATTGATAAGTTTTTTTTATTACGTGGTATGAAGCTTACATACTCACTAGCCAAGCTACTAGCGGAAATTCAAGTTAAAGATTATTGTTCCCTCAGGTATGGCTAATATTTATTTTTGTACAATTATAACTTATTTCTAAATCATACAACATGCAAATTAACCAGCTAAACATTGATTATGTCATTGTAAAGTTAATAACAATAGCATAATTTAACCTATATCAACCAGTAATAAATTCTGCTAACTATCCTTTTTTAGTGATACTTAATTCTACTGTGATGTTTCGAAATATATTTCAGTGCATCCTCTAGCATTGTCTATAATTAGAATCAGTCATTATTCCTAAAATTATTACATTCAAAAATCCATTATCTAAAGTAAGGTAACTTGTGTTTAAACGCACATGTCACATGTTTCTTGAGCATGAGTCCACACTTGGTGTCTGAGGAGCAAAAATGTCCAGATCCCAAAGGGGAGTGTGAACCAGAAATAAGCAGACTGGACTGATTAGGGAGGCACTAGTAGGTACATTTTGTCAGGCCCTAGAAGTCATCTGCATGGAAGGGAGGGATTCCTTTTATTATTTATTTTATTTTAGCAGGCAAAAGCCAGAAATCTCTACTGGGAAGGCTGCGGAGGTTGAAAGCGCCAAACTCAATCCAGCTGGTGAGGATTAGAGAGGTAAAGGTAATTAAATAAGAAAGCCATGGTTTGAGTAAATCAGTGTTTACTTCAAGAGTCTGATTTTGACTGAATACATCAACCCAAATTTCTACCTTTGTTGATGTCGGTGGGACTTGCGTCGCTGCCCTTGTCTTCATTATCGTGTCATCTCTTAGGCATCACCGGGGGCCTCTATTCAGTTCTTTGGTCCTGTTATAGTCAATTACAAGTTAGCAAATCACAAGACTATTATTTTAAGTTACCAATTGTTTGTTTTTTGTGGTATTATATATAAAATATCAAAGATGATTGCAAATGAGCAATATATCCTTCTATATCGATTTTTATTATCAAGTCATACAATTAATTGTAACTTTTCAGACTCATTCAGTTAATTATCATGTGATCCATGCCGTGTTATTCGAAATAAATAATTAATAATAAAATTTAAAATGACCTGAATGAGTCTAAAATGTCACATATAATTGTTTGACTTAATAATAAAATCGAAATAGAAGGATATTTTGCATACTTTACAATATTTAATGCAGGTAAAGATCCTTCAAAATAACAAATATTATTTTAAAATATCCTATGAAAGATTGTATGGCAATTTTCAAGAGATTGTTAAGGCTAACGGTTCACAGGGAGGAGGCTTAATCTGCCAAGGAGCCATTAAGGATGGTGAGCTATCTGATCCTCTTGAATGACTGGAGTCGATTTCGAATCACTTGTCACTTATTTTTTTTTCTTTAGCTAATATATGTATTATATTACTTTAGATTATAATTTTTTTAATTTAATAATGGAAGTAAAATGACTGCTTGCAATTATAGATACTTATTGAGGGTAGTATCACTAAAATAGTTTAAAGCGTCATATAGAAATAAAGAATTATTAAATAAGGATATTTTGCTCAAGTTTATTGCTGGTTGAAAATTAACCTATGTTTTTCTAGTAATAACAGAAGAATTGATGGTCTGTAAAGTAAGCATGTGCTGTCCACATTAAAAGTCTTAAATACATTTACGTTAATAACTTCTTTTAATTGAGATAAAAAATTTTCTTTTGTTGCTGACAATTCAAAATCATTATTATATTAACTTGCTACTAACTTTGGTGCTGGGTTAATGGGTTTGTATTATAGTCAAGTCTTTCTCGAACAGCCTTCGAGAGGAGAGACGCCATGAATTGAGAGTTGTTGGCAGTCGTTGTACATCCAGCCGGTAAGTTCTAAACAGTGCTCCTTAGAGCGACCTCTATAGTTACCTATATCTCAACACTCAAGATCTAGATCTATCTAGCCGCTGTCTTCCATCAGGCAATCTGGCTTCACTGCGAGGATGCAACCTGTCTAACAATAAGCAATCTAAATCTGACACGATGTTTATCCAGGCATCTCCCTCTACAGCACACGTATACTTAATCCTTGTATATATTTCCCTGTAGGTTTTATTTATTTATATTTTTTTTATTACACTCATAATTAAAAGTTGCACAGTTTAATTTTTTCGTTATTTTATTTTGTAAATTAATTTATTATTACATTGTTTTAATAATCTGTAGATGGGAAACAGATTCATTGTTATATTTATTAATAATATATAAGAGTTATGTATTATTTAACATCAAAATCACTGTCATTTGGTTATTGTTTAATCGATCGGGGGGATTTGAACCTGGGACCTACCAGTTTCTGTTCTTTCGGTATTCCAGCTTAGCTATCCCTTTCTACCTTAATGGCCCTTGTTAACTTTGAAGTGCGATATTAAAACAGCATTATATTTATTCTAAATTTTACTGAATTTTATAATTCATTAAATTACAATTGTCATAACAATTTCTAAACCAACTAAAAATTAACTTACGTGCAGCATTTTGAATGCACTATAAAATTATATGTTATAGGTTTCAATTGTGTGAAATCTTCTTTGCTGGTTTCTTTCTTCTGGTACCCATTGCTTCTCTTACTTAATCTATGCTTACTATCGGAACTGTTGTATAACACAACTACCCAATGTAGGCTGACAGGGACAAGAAGATGTGCTTCAGCCAAACACTCACTAAGCAATGCACTGAAAATGTGTTCACTGCCTGTCTTTGTCATACTTAAAATACCTGGTTTCCCCTCAGATTTCCCTTCATGATCTTAATCCCTCAATAACTGTATTTTTTTCATATCTCTTCAGTTCATTAACGAATTTTAATACTTCAAAAGATAGGATTCTGATATGACTCATGGTGGTGCCATATGTTGACAGATGTGTGAACCTTAGCTCCTGATTGTAATTGCCTATTACCAAGTATTAATTAAAATTTCACCAATTTTACATAAAATGATAATCTATAAAATATCATTATAATAGAATAATATATAAGGATAGCTCGGTCAGGGTGGAAACTAGTAAGTCCTGGGTTCAAATCCTGGTGGTTTCTCTAAATTTGCACCAGTGAACGGACTACATACCTCAACTAATAATTATTAAAGCTATTATTCCTTAATTTATCTCTTATAAAGTGAACAGTTTAAATTCTTATAATACATAATCATTTATTAAAATGCCGAATGTAATAATAATTTTTATTTTAATAGATTAAGATATAAATTTGATTTTCATTGAAACGTCAGACTATTAAGGCTTGGGTTCAAACCAAATTTCATCTAGATGATAGAAAATGCTCGTAACCATTAAATACTTTACTTACTTAAGTTGGTCAATTTCTGCAGGAGATAAAAGCCATCGAGCTCGAAGAGCATCTCAACACTGGTGCTGATGAAGAGATGGAACTGTCTGATGAAGACGAAGGTGTGCCAAAGAAGAAATTCAAGGGTGATGACAAAATCAATGCCCTTAAGGTAATTATGTAAATTATTTATAAAGAATGAATATTGGGTATCAACGACCCTTGTGGTTGACATGACCTTATATCATGCTTGTAACATCAAATTTTATATTCATGCATATAAAACATGCATTGTGATTACATAAAGACATCAATTACTTAAACTTATAATTATATTAAAAGAAAACAAAGTTCAGTAAGTAAATTCTAATTAACAAATGATTTAAACAAAATATAAATAATTAAATGTTTTCCTATCTAATTAATTTAACAATTACCTTAAATCATAAACCCCTGATTCGAAAAAGAATATAATAATAGTTTTACAACTTCAGCATATTACATTATAGATAGAATGAGTTCATACTTCTGCATTGTGTTGGAGAGAATAGAAATGAGTCGGACATGTTGTCTATAGTATGTACTCGAGAAGACTAGATACGAGTCAATACCAAACGCTGAGAGATTCTCGGTGTATACTATCTCTCTTCAGAGTTCAGTCACTTCCTGCTTCCCTGCCTTTTGTCAAACAAACCTTCTTCAATCCAACTCGAGCAAAAATCATTAATGTAAAGTAATCTGTCGTTTTATGTAACTTTTAGCGCTCTTTTCCTTATTTCTCCCTTAAGTTTTAGCACTTGATCGCATAGGTCGGGGATTCCAGTTCCTTTTGAATACTGCGTGTCTTACAGCTCCTGATAGACTTATGTTTCCTAATCATTAATGTTATCTTTAAATTTATTTTATATAGGAAGAAAATGACAGCCTCAGGTGTCAACTTGAAGCCTATAAAAATGAAGTAGACCTGGTTAGGACCGAGTTGAAAACTGAACTTGATCAGACAGAATCTCAGCTGAAGTTAGCGCAACAGACATTGCACGGAATGCAGCAGGTAATTGATGAAATAAAAATGGTTTGTTAGTCGCACTTTGAATTTAACAAGATGTTCTGTTTTGGTACTTTTTTCTCTGATAGAAATCAGTACACATATTATGCTCATTCTGGAATAAAACAAAATTGATGATTTTGAAGAAGTTGGTTATTATTATAACAAAACAATATAAGGATTTACCGCCACTGTTCATGGCACATTGTGTATAATCAATATTTCAATATGCATATTTTAGTTAAGTTAATTTTTAAGTTTATTAAGTAAACTATTATTTTGTTGAAACTTTGCTTTAGAAATATCCAATAACCTTAGAAACCTTAGTGTGTGACATGCCAGCTAGTAACTGCAAAATAGCGTGCTGGGTTCTGTATTAGGCTGGTAGTGTTAAAACGATGCATTCCCATGGTGGAATTCACAAATGGGAATTGAAAGAAAATGAGCACCATTCTTAAATGCTTCTATAGTTTATATATATGTATATATAAATCAGTCAAACTTTTACAACTCTGTATCTTGCAAGGCTATGTGCTGAGTCATCAAGTTTGATTTGAAAATAATAAACAACATAAAATTTAAAAAAAGAGAAATTTTAAGTTAATTCTAAAGAAATTACGGATAACGAAAGAATGTAGCTATTTCAATTAATTAAGTCTTTTGGATTGTGCGTTATTTCAGGAGGGTACTAAGACCACCCAATATCCTCTTTGACTTGTTCATATTTATTTTTATTTGTCAGCTCTTCTTTATTATTTGTTGATCCTCAACCTCCACCAGGGGTCTTACCTTTTTCCTGCTGATATTACATATCTTTTTCTCCAGTTTTGTGTATATAGACCTAGCTTCTTCCTTTAATGTTAGTTACATCTGTTACCTCATCTTCTTGTTTTGATACTATGGTTCACTTTACTATTCAGCAATTGGTGGAGGCTAAAACAAAGCAGAGCATTGAAGAGACGAAGGTGGTACAACTGGAGGCCAAGCTATCTCAGGTGGTTGGCATCAATGAAGTTAGTGACAGTATTACCAACCTACAACCTGCAGTTTCTACTTCGCTGGTCGAGGAAGAAGCAAGATTAATTGGTAAAGTATCCATCTATATTATTTATAAACATAGATAATTTGTTGATCAATTTTTTTCAAAATCAGAAACCCTTTGTTTTCACCTGTGCGTTTGTCCTGGGGATAATGAATCCTCTGTTTGACCGATGGAATTGTATGTTCAGATGGTTTTCCAGGTGGCAAGAGAATATTTAAACTCCATAAATATAACTAATGGTTATTAATTAATTAATTAAATATTTGGTACAAAATAAAATTATTGTCATGTTGAGTTGAGTAAGGTCTTGAGATTTTGATTGCTAATATGTTATTTTTATTTTTGTAACTGTAATTACGCAGCCATTAAAACTGTCCTTTAAATGATGTACACGATTTTAACTCATCCCGTGTTCTACAGAGAGAGATGATATTTTGCATGTTAATGTTGTTAATGCCCTGCTCGGATGGTGCAGAAGAGAAAACTACCCCCACATTAAGCTCAAATAATCAGCACAGCTGTACAAGGTGTATTCCAATATATTTAATAGATTGTTAATTATGGTACTGAATTTTACTAACTTGTTTTAAATAATGAAAGGAAATAAATATAAAATTCATAGGATTTCAAAAGTTAATATTTACAATTTATCAACAACTGAAATCACTAAATGCTTTATTCTTTGGTTAATTAATTTATTATTCAGGTTCTATTCTTTGTTGCTCAAACCAACTACCTTTGTCTTGGTGGCTGTCTTTATTTTATTACTTATTTTTTTTTAACAGGCCTGATATCAATGTTCCTTCACGTACACCCGTTCGGTGCAGGCTTGGACTACATTTGGTCCTACCTTCAAAAGATTACAGGGCCTTTGATCAAACCTGCAGAAGTTGAATCTCTTCTCCTCAGGTTCCCAGCTCTATTCCAACAAGAGCTCTCTGGGATAGGTATCTTCGACAAATTAATTTATTATTATAGCTCAAGCTGTTTTTTGATAATTGTGTTTGAAGGTTATCGTTATAAGTAGTAATTTTGATAATAAAACACAGCTGTGTCTAACCAGCTCAGTTTAGTGAAGTTACTAATATTTTTTTCAGGTTCTAAAATATAGTGAACATAATTTCGGTCTCTGTTTACTTCTGTAATGTTGATTGCAATATCACATATCAAAGTAGTTCATTCCAGCCAATATTAATCCTACTTAAAAGCTAGGCTATCCCTGTTAAATACCAACCATTCTCTTAGCAGTTAACTAATTCTTAAAAAACAAAATCTTGAAGTATATTTTTAAACCTGACTAAAGTCTTGAAGTCACTAAATAATTTATTTTATATTTTTATTAGTATTTTAAAACCTTATTATAAGAAAAATTCTCTTTCTAAAAAAATAAATATATTTTTGATTCTGTCAATTCAGTGTTTTTTTTCTTATTAGAATGCATCATATTGTAGCCAAAATATTCCGTTCATTTGCAGGTGCCAATATGGAGAGGAGATGGATAATTACAGCTTTCAAGAGCAAAGACCAAATGCAGTCAACCAATCAGTAGAAATATTGATAGTATAGAACATTTTACATTTTAGATCTGTATTATATATTTGGATAAAATCGAAAAAGTATCAGGGCTTTTTTCATACATCAAAATATGTTTATATAACACCAAATATTGTTGAAGGCTATTACCTAATCCAGCCGTTAATAAGACTTGAAAATAGAGCCCATTAAATAATATTTATTTAAAATAAAGATAATTTATTTATCTCAAGTAAGATTTTTTTTTTCTTGTACTGCACACTCGCTGGTATGAACTGATTGTTTTATTTTAGAAATACATCAAATACTTTTATGTAGATAAATCAAAATTTCTTTTTGTTTTGATGTATTCTAACTCTGCCCTGTTCCTTGTGCCTTGTTAGGTAACTATAAACATAAACAGAGTTAAATAAATATAAACAGTGGGACAAATGTCCATCAAGAGGAAGTGTAGATTACTTCATAGGGGCCCCAAAAAATAAGCTCAGTATCCCTGCAGTGGCTATAAAAGAGTGGTAACAATAAACAATAGAAGGACCCATTTTGAGACTTGATCTGTTTTTTTTTGTGAATTTTTTTACTTTATTTTGATTAAAAGTCTTAAAATAATAAAAATGAAAAAAAAAATTTACATTTACTATAAGAAGATATACCTAGAAAGGCAGGAAACAGTCATTTGACCCTCTAAATAAACACAACCTTTTCTTTTCTTTTTTTTTAAAAAAAAGAAGCTTTTAAGCCTTGAAGCTAAAAGTATTTCTTTCAAACCTATATTTGACTCTTTTTTTATAGATTTTGGTAAATGCAGGCAATGAAGTTGTGCTTTTTTAGTAGTTAGAATCCCCCACTACCAGATCTTTATCTTAAAATTCATTTCTTGGTCGAATATGGAAATAAATTGTGCAGAAGAAAAAAAATAATGGCCAATTATTCTCCGAAATAATATAATATTTTATAAGTGCGGACTCAAAGTCAAAGAAACATAAATAATTTATATTGAGCTGTTAGCATTATTGTAACAAATTAGTGACCGTCATGTGGGCAGATCAAGAATTTTGAGTCCCATCTATTCTTTAGGGAAACTGATTCACCTGAAGAGTTTGGTTCTAGTTTCCTCAATTATTATATTTTGAATTTTACGAAATAATAATAAAAATAAAATTGAGAATAAAGAGTATAAAAAAAAGGTGGGTCAAATGTTCCCGTCATTCTAGGTAGATGATTCTCTCGTCCTTCTAATGTAGTTTTAAATAGCCCGCCTTTTCTGTGGTGTCCAAATACATAAGGGCATTAAATACAAGCAAGCAAATGTGTCATATAAAGCATACATCACAAAAATATAATTAACTATTCAAAATGTGCCATTATACTAAAACGATATTAAGTAGGTTTTAGTGAGAATAGCTAGGACACAAGTTCCAGGATAATTAAGGGCTTTCACTTCTAGTTATTTGTGTCATATATTTATAAGACTTTGTTTTTATTTTAGTATGTTACTTTTATATGTATATATAGAGCAAGAGTTAACTCTAAGCAGATAGAGGCTGTGTGGATTCTAGGTTGGGCGAGCGAGTGTGCACTGTATATAGTCTATGTTTTATGTTCAATGTTAATAATATTCCCACTTTTTTGGGGAACCTGTTCAGTCAGTTTTTTTTTGTCAAATAAATGGTATCATTATGTTAATTTTACTAACCTTTATTTCATTCTTTCCCCTTCCCCCGTACACATAAGCACAAATATTGTGATGAACATGCACCATTATTGGTTTCTGGAAGAAGAGAGAATAGGAAGGAAGTTAATCTTATCAAATCTAATTTTTATGTCTAGAGATAAATTTAGAAACTCTATTCAAAGGATTAAGCATCCTCTATTTTTTCAGATATTTCTACATGTATTGTACCTATATAATGTGGCATTTAAATTAAACTACATAAAATCTTTAACTTAATATTGCACACGTAGTTTTGTTGTTCTTTTCGTTATACATGTTTATGTTATGAATAAATATAAATATATACGTGACTTAAGTTAGTGCAAATGTGAGCCTAGCAGTGAGTGATGTAATCCTTGTTTAATTAGAGAAGTTTACCAGATAGAACCGGTATTTTAAGAAGTAATGAAGAATGCGCCTGTTGGCTCAAAGAGGGCATTAATTAATAGTCTGGGCTTGGATGGAAGAAGTGAGTTTAGTTGTTGGTAGTCAGTGGTGCAAGGCTCATTGATTGTTTTGAGAGATCATTCAGATTAAGAAGGAAGATTTAAGTTGGAGAGAACACAATTAATTTTCTAACTAACAATTGAACTCTTAAAGCCTGGTGTACACATGCAATTTTTGCAGTGTCATGTCATTTTAAGGTACGACTTCGGTACCTAAGGATGTCTAACAGAGAAAACATGTTTTTTTTTTTAACTTAAATACAAAATGTACACAGGTGGTCTGAAAAGTTTCCGGCCTCAACATGAGGATAATAAAATAAATAAAAGCTTTGTTAGGTCGGAAACTTTTCAGACCACCCTCGTACAGTTGCAAACGAAACAGTTATTGGGTACAATCATACATAGATTTAAGAATTTAAAGAGTGAGGTTTTATACATCTTTTACAGATTTGCGAGAAAATGAAGGTAAGATTGTTAAATCAGAAAAAAAAATTTCTTCACACCGTCTTCTCAATTAATTCTAAACAACTGACTACTTTCAAGCATCTCTAAACAACTAACTGACACTCAGCTGTTCCAATTACCGACAAACTTTCCAGCTTGTTTCAAATTAAACTTTTTATAATTATTCCTCATAAATTACTCCTTAAAAATAATATTGCAATAGACAGATAATATATATTCGTTCTAATTTTGAATAAGCTCCATGAGGCTCAGCTGTCAATGATCATACTTTAGTGAATGCATGGTTTATAATCAAGTGATACTTGGCAATCTGTGTTAATGTTGTCAGAGAACTGGAAATATAACATCTTTTTGTTACCAATCTTCAACAATATAGTAGTTAGCATTATATACAATCATTTGTTAATTGCTCCTTACTATGACAAAAAGGAAATGTTTCTCAAAAGTATTGTGTAACAGAAATCTATGATACAGGCACTCAGGTCAATCCCGGGGGAAAAGATTGAATTTATTACTAAATAAAGCTTTATTATTAATATTACGGTATGTTAAGGCATTTATTTTGAGGTTAGAGAACTATAAGTTTTGAAATAAATTTAAGTAACTTTTGTTTTGAGTTTAATTTTGTGTTGCAAGAACTAATGCAGACCCATACACAGTATGTCGAAGCGTTTATTCATAAATTTGAATGAAAATCTAACATTTCTCTTTCATTAGCCTAAACAGATATCTGGAAGAATTCATCATCTAGTATTATATGCATACATCATTAAGTTCAAGTAAAAATCAATAAGAGTAATAAAAATTCAAGATCAAAGGAATGTATCACAAGAAAATCATGGAAATAAATTATACCTGTGTGGCTTATGGCAAAAGTTATGTATATTATAGAGACTTATTCGTTCCAGGCATAAAACAGACAGCTTGCTTGAATGGGATTAGCCGTTAAACTAGGATTTGATCTCAGACTGGGTATAGACTTATTTTATAACAAAAACATGGTTCGATATCATAACATTAAAAACCATTTATTTTTTTGAATGTAAAATGTTAATTTATAGATCATGACTAACCCATCGATAAAGATTGTAACATAAATCTAAGGTGCAATACCTTTCGAGAAGGTAAGACCAACTAAGATTGTAGGTAATCTTTAAAGCTTAATTTAACTTTTATAAACCACTTTCACTTTTTTTATTTAAGAAACTATTTGTTTATACTCATGAGGCTGAGTGATCCCAGATCAGACCCAACCAAGACAAAATGCTTCAAAAGCTGGGAGTCCAATTAGAAATCAGTTGCTAAGGGATGGCGTTAAAAAAACACACTATTCACAAAAATAACTCCAGGGTTCAAGAGGAATGCTAAGGTGCCAATACAAAAACTCGAATCCACATTATAGAAGGAAGTCATGTGATGTGTAACATTTTTTACAAATAAGTTTGAAAAAAACAAAATGATAAATTCTGGGTTGAGTTAAATAAGCCACTTAATTTATTTATTCATTTATTTTCAGATAAATGTAACATTAATTAAGATCTACTTAATTTAACAATAAATAATCTTGATTCTGAATTTCATATTTATAACATTCTTTGGCCAGTTGATCAGATACTATCAGAAAGAAAGTAAATTTACTTAACAACCAAACTATTATAAATTTTAAAAATAATTAACAATAAAATTTTTGAACTGCAACTCTTGAACAATAAGATTTATTATAATGTATATGAAATTATATATAAACACAATAAGGCAAGATATTAAAAGGACTCCGGTTAACAACAAATAACGTCTTTATGTGCTTATTGTATAAAAATAAATAGTTTTATTTTGTAATGGAATTATACACATTTCATAAAAAAATCTTAACTAAACCATATAAAATGGTGTAAAACCTAATTATAATTACTTATACAACTAAATAAAATTTATGATCACTTTAATGTCTTTTTAAACGACCTTGAAGTCGAGGCCGCAACAATCTTATTTTAATATGCCTTGCGACAGCATCATGCATGCTCTCTCTTAAGTCATATATAACAACAATAATCACAGTGAAAATGTGCCTAGTACTTCACACATTGAGTAAGTAGGAAAATATTAGATGTTAAGTAGAATATTACAAATTTGCGTACGTTTGCTTCATATTCAAATAATATAACATTCATTATAAAGTAATAAAATTATTTATTCTTATTTTTTTCACCTACAAAGTGGTGAAGAAACTAAAATGTGAATCCCAAAATACACGAACCATCCACCTTTAAAAATTGGGCAAGAATTGTTTGGGTAGAAACATTTAACCGAGACTAAAAAAAGTTGCCTGATTATAATAAATTGAAAAATGCCAAGACAAATGACTATAATGGCCTACTTCAAGGACAGGGTAGATTTCATTGTCCAAGGAATATTTCATAGTTAAACTTTTTAGACAAGCACAGGGAATAACCAAAACAATTATTAGAATAAACTGTAACAATTTATTGTACTTAAATAAAATTTCTATTAGATTATGAAAAAATTTCAACTTTAGCCATAGCTCGTTTAGTTGCTGCAACAAAAAAAACAACTTTACATAGGATTCTCCTGTTTTGTATTAACCAAAATATTAAGTTTTATGTTGTTTCGAAAAATAAATTTTGAACTGCTCAAAAATGATCCCGGCAAATGACAAAATACTTGTAACAAAACATAAACAAATTATCCAACCCATTATTAATTTAAAAATTAGTTATAGCTATAAATTCAGAATTGGCACTTCTTTAATTGTAATATTTACGCAAAATATTCAGTAAAAACAATTTGTTTTGAGTTTCCAGAATCAACCTCACATATATCAGGAATATAATTTCAATAATTCTCCTTAACATCCGCTTACACAAAGATTTTTTTTGTCCTTATCAATTAATTTAATACTTTTATTTTCAAATTCACAACAAATTTTATTTATCATAACAATAATAATTCGTAAAATGACATTAGGATCACAGTTGAAAAGGTATTGTATAAAAGATAAAATTATATAAATGCTAAACATGTAAACGCTGTTACTATTATTTATTAACATTATACTTAGAACAAAATAAAAATAGGCCAGTTTAACATCATTACGAGGAAATATAGTGAGCAAATATTGTATATCATGCAGCAATTTGAAAAGCGTGATACAGGTGGAACGACTGATCACACAACAATGATCTATTTCAGTTTAATATGGTGTTGTTTTATTAATAATTATTAATTCCCAAAGAGGATAACGAGCAAAATCCACATAAATTTTATATGAGTGTTTACAACATAACAAATTTAAGCTTTAAGGCTATCATTCCACCATTAAAAATTAAATTTTTCAAAAACATTGAGCAGAATAAACTTGAGGAAAGGTCAATAAAATGCAATGTACAGCCATTTCAAATATATGTAGCACGCAAAATTGTTCAACAATGATAGTAATGTAATATATATATATAAATATATATAACACCAGCAATTAACCATATCAAATGGAAAATAGATATAGCCCTCTTAACATCTACTAACCACATCTATACATTCAAACATTTATTCTAACAATTTTTAAATATAACTTAAAAATATTATTTATACATGCAAAAATTCACTATTTCATTTCAAGCTCCTTACAACAAAAGATATAGTCGAGCAGTTCAGAGCAAGAAACAGTTCAGGTACTAATAACAACAGCTTCAGGTTATGTTTCAAAGCTCCTAAATATCGGTAGATTATTTTTCATTAATTGTATTTGATATACAGCGAAGGGACAACTTTCGATCAGACTGGTAAATAGTTATGTGAAAATTAAGCGAAAGAAGATGTAAAGTAGAAATATTATCAGACTTGTAAACTTCTCACAATTTATTAAATCAATTAAGAAATTAAAAATCACTTTAAAATGTGCATACATTTGCATATGAACGTTAACTCCCATATAAGAGAAAATGAAGGGCGTAATCTTGACACGGTTAGCCAACTCTTTCTCCATTGTCTCATCTGAAAAATAATTAATTTTTGTTAATAATTGATTTGGGAACTGCTCATTAGACCTTAAATGGATCAGATCTGATTGTTTGTTGATGGGGAAATTTTCATTTAAACCCATGACCTGTCATCAGGCACTAATTTGACTATTGATTGCTAGTCAGTACCTGGCCTGGTTTTAAGGATTACCTTTTCGATATATATACCCCAACTTGACTATTATGCAGGTACAATAATTAAGTGGGAAAACTAACAGAAAGCCAGGAATGACTGTATAATATAGACCTGCACATAAAAAAAAACCAATTCTTAGGTAAAAATATAGAGCTCATATAAATTTTAATGTCATACTTTAGTCTTTTTGTTTTAAGGTTAAGTAGCTATTTTATGTAATCTCAACCTTACGTATACATACATCATTAAGTTTAATTTAGTATAAGTAAATACTTCATTATATCTTATTTTCAGATTATGATCACATTTTCTTATAAATTGGGTGAAAAACTTAAGGAAGTTATAGTAGACCTCAAATGCAACAGACAAGTTCATTTGGGCTATGGTCCAATTCCAAACAGGGAAGAAGGAAATTTTTTTTTTTAAGGTTGTCACATTTTTTGTTGAATAGGAAGCGATAAATAAGAACTATTTAAGTTAGGTAATTCCAAATTGCAGCATTGTAAACTAGAGAAAATGTTCTTTAAAAAAAAGTCGTATTTGTGTTAGTTAAAACCATTTGAAGGAGGCTTTCAAGCTGCTAAAATACCTGAAAACCGAACTTAACATATTTTAGCCGCTTGAAAGCCTCCTTCAAATGGTTTTAACTAACACAAATATAACTTGTTTTTAAAGAACATTTTCTCTAGTTTACAATGCTGCAATTTGGAATTACCTAACTTAAATAGTTTTTATTTATCGCTTCCTATTCAGCAAAAAACATGACAACCTTAAGATTGATGTAGGTTGAATATTGAATAAATAATGCAACACTACATATCTTTCTTTCCTCTCTCTCAAAGGATTTTCTTGTTGGCTAACGGAAGGTTAGTTGGATATATAGGGTATAACGTAAATGATGTCAAAAACTTAAGGAAGTGATAGTAGATATAGGGTTGCCACTCATGCAAGAAAATTTCAGCTGGTAAATCTCTCTACCAGATTGGAGATGTCCCACTTTCAATCCCCGGATATTTTTGTTTGGATAATAATTACAGTATAAATGTTTGAAAAAAATCTGGTATTCAAATTTTACTACACTGCAAGAAATATTTTCAAAATAACTTAAGACTTAAATATTAAAATATAAATATGGACTGTCTATACCTATGCGGAAGATGTAATAATGACCCTCTATTGGCGACCCTTGGCAAAGACTTTGATCGCAGAGGGCAGGATCTCTGCTTGGAGAGGACTCAGAGCTACAGCTTCTCCGTCGACTGTCAGCTGGCCCGCATTGGGTTCTATCCTTAACGCAGACACGGGTACTATGTCCGCCTCAGGCACCTTCACGTGGGAGCCGCTAGACAGCCCTATCAGGAACTGCATTCAATGTTTATGGTTAGCTCATCTTCATAGTCGAATGTCTATTCTTTAATTTACTTTGCCTCTCCACAAATTTTTTTATTGAGGCAAAAATGTTTTGGATTATAAAAAAATTTAAATAAACGTGTGTTAAAAGGACAATGTTATTATACAGTTTTCAAGCTAGTGGGTTTCAATGGGCAAGTGGGATAGGGCAGTATTGAGGAAAAAAATAGAGATATACTGCAATTATTAAATACCATTAATGAAAAAGTAAATATGCACCTGCACGAGGTGTGGCCTGGATATCCCTGCTCTGATGATGCACAGCCAAATACAACCATCGTCCAGTTTGGCAGATGGAGCAAACATGCAATCGGTCATCAGGTGGGTTGGATATGAAGCGTGGACGAGAACAAAGTCACCTACCAATGTAATTAAGCATATGTTAGATTTTAAATCAACATAATAAATACATTAAAACTAAAATATAAGCTTTCACGATTTTTAAGTTGTTTTTTTCAAAACCAGAAATTATTATGGGTTCACCCCTGTTCAAGTGTTTGTGAGGAGCCCCCTGTTTGACGACATGCATAATATTGACATTTTAAAACATGATTGTGTCATTAATTAAATGATTACTTGATAATAGAAAAATAAAGATTTTCGTATAATTTTAAGTTGAGTACCTACCATTAACATTCTCTTGACAACTTTAACTCTTTTTTTAGAGTCATAATATTTCAATGTTAATTTTATTTTATTCTAATGAATCATACAAATAAGTACAGTATATAAAAACAAAGTTAAAAATCATACCTTCCATAGAGAACCAGGACGATGGGAGAGGTTGAGACAGAGGCGGAAGTGAGGAATTAGGCCCGAAAGTCTTGACACTATCATCTGCGAGGCTCTCATAGCTTGACCCTGTGGCCGAGTGGTAGGCGCTTTTCTTCGAGCCCACTGAGTAGAAACTATCCCTCCGTCCATCTTCTGATATCACACTCTTCTGTCAAATATCAACTATCATCACAAAAAAAAAACTAACAACACTGCATAATAAGCTATTTTTGACCTATGGTACCAATATATATTTATTTATATTGACAAGAGATTAAAGTTACAGTTCACTTACAGTGTCGTAGTCATCGTTTGAAGTCACTCTATCAACAGCAACTGGCAGGTAGGCTATTCTCCCTCGGTAACTCCTCAGACCTGGAACATTCAAAAGAAATCATTTCCATAGTGATTGTAAATTTTTAACATATGAGGCCTTTAGTATCAAAACCCGCATATCCATTTTCATAAATTTCAACAAGAGAGAAAAAAAAATAGGTGTTCTCTGAGTTAAGTGAGTTATGTTGATTTTGAGGAAGGGAGTTTTCAGTTTAAATAATTTGTACAGTGTTTTGTATTGTATACCAGGGTTACCTATAACTTCTGGGATTTCCACATATTCTGGATGGGTGATGGGATATCCTATAAATATCAGCAAGTAGGACAAAAAATAGATCTTTTTGTCCTTGTCATTGAGTGAGTTAAATTGCCCAGCAACCATGAGACCAGACCGGGTGTTGAAGAGTGTTTGAGACCAGAGAATAGATGTCGCCCAGAGTTACTAAACCAACCCATTCCCCTTCATCGAAGAATACAATCATATTAGCTTTTACATTAGGTAACTACTTTTAATTAAATAAAACTCTAGCCAATTATATTAATATGAAACATTTGCATTTGCCATACACAAAATTATGCACTAGAACTGTATACTACCCAAAGATCATATTAATTGAATACATTATAAAATAAATTATTATTCTTAAAATATTTCAACAAAAACGGAAATTGTTACAATATACAGAAATAACTAATCACCGAATAAATATATCTCATTTGTTGACAACTAAAATACTCCATTACCAATGAGCTTGGCGACACTCCAAATGGTGAACCTCTGGCTGCCTATCAAACGCAACCTTTCGCTCTCAATGTCTACATCGGAGATGAGACCCCAGCCGATCGACAGGAAGGAGAACAGAACCTAAAAGCAGAAATAAAAATCTGTGAGATAATCTGTACATACTGGCCGAGAAATGTATTCGGGACCATGTGTTTCATTAACTGAAACTCTTACAATTAAAAAATTATTTAAAATCATTGAAATTTGGATAATATACTAGGAATAAAAATAATTATTGATAAAATAGTGGTTTCCACACGGGATATGAGGGCAACAAGGCTGGAATAGGGTACAGATAATTTTCTTTTTAACTATTATTTAGGAAAAATTGGGGAATTGAGTTAGATTATATAAAAATTTTAAGTTGATAAGACTGACTAGCTGATATGCAATATTCTAAAAGTTTTAGACATGATATATAGATGAGGACGATAATTTATTTATGTGTTTTAATATTTATTATTATTATTTTAATTTGAAACGACACAACATGGATTGCCACATTATGAACTGATGAAAGTCCAAAACGACGCAATAGGTTATGAAAACTCAACCAAGTTATTTATACAGAACAATATTATGCACAATTTGTGAAAATTATTCTAGATACATCTTTCAAAATAGCAAATATTAAAAATTTTATATTTTAACAATAAAAAATAAAATTGAATTTGTTAAGAAGAAAACATCTCTACATTTTAAAATCTAAACGTTTGCTGGAGTTCAATTGTTAGTTTTAAAATGTCATAAAATAAGTTCTAAACATTAAACTATAATATCAGCTTTTTTATGACTTCTATCTTCAGTTGAAATGCACCCAACTGTGCAATATTTATAAGAGAATTCAAACCAACAAAACCACATGTTTAATAATATGGTTCAGCTAAATATATTTTACTTATTTTAATCCAAATTAACATATAAATAATATCACCACAATTATTATAGGTCAGTCATGCCTTTATAGAATAATAAATCAATAATTTTTTTTGTTTTATTTAAATTTTCTGAAAGTATTAAATGATTATATATATCTTGTGCATATTTGCAATGCATTAAATGATTAACAATTTAGGATCCAAGAAGTCATTTGGGCCGATTTCAATTAGTGTTATTTGGTTTTTACTTTCTACATAGTTTACTTATATTTTATAAATACTAGTTCAGATCCGATATAGTTTCTAACAGCACTTAAATGACAGTTTTATTGATGTTTTGCTATAATAAACCACAAAAAAAACCTGATAAATATTACATATTATTACTCGGAGGGTGAAGGTATTAAAAAAAAATCCCAACATAGCCCTAAAAAAGTGGCAAGGCAAACCGTCCCTTGGATAAACTGGTCAAGTATCAATATTCCTTAAGATATTTTCTTTATGTCAATAAAGTCAAATAGATATCGGTGGAACAAACAAAATAATTATTGGTAACTGTTCATCATAGCCTTCACACTTTCTACTATAATTGGGCCAGTTATATCTTATATAACTTCATTCATCACGGTCCTATAACTTTTATTTATAATTTAATTTAATTATAATTTTTATTTAATTTAATTTATAATTTATAAGTCAGGTGCCAATCTGTACTTTTAGACTTTAAAAACAAATTAATTATCATAATTTATGCTTACAAAATAAATGGATGATATAAAGAATCAAGCTAGAGGAACCTAATAAAAACTCTATGGTTATAACAGCAGTTGTATTCTACAATGAGTCACAAATTATTGTGAAATATTATTGTAATAAAAAAAGTTATTTAAAGTTCGAGCTAGGGTTTCGCCTGAGTAAGTCAATATATTGATGTGACTGGAACATAAGAATAATAAAAGAAACAGGATAATAAGTCTCTTTAAGAAATTTCACAATTATAATTAAAATTACTTTTCAATAAAAAATATATCACACCTTCTCCTTATATTTGATCAATTATTCTAGATGAACACATTTAAATTTATTGAATTCGTTGATACCTTTGATCCATACCGTTCTCATGAATATATGATAATTTATTTTACCATGAATTAATTAACGTATGGCCCTTCATTTTTTAAGGTTGTAATTACTTTTAGCCTCTTTGGGATGTCAAGTGGGACTTCCATGTACAACTTCTTGAATCTAGGTCATAATAGGGGACTTGCCATTACTAGAATAGACACAGACAAATGCACAATGGTTTGGGTTTAACAAAACCTAAAGAGAAAATTGGATTATATTAATGTGATCTTTGAAACATACAATAAAAAAGGTGGTCACACAAATCAACATTATTATATTTAATAAGTATTAGGAGTTGTTTTTTTTAGGAAAAACATTAAATTTACCTCATTTTTCGTTTCTACTCGAACCAAATCAAGTGGAGTACAGTTCCCCCGAGCGATGTTCAACGCTGACACTAGCACCGGGTTCTGATCGTATGGTTCACTTATAAAAAAAAAAAAAACCTTTAATTTCACCATAAAAAACATAATAAATTAACCATAATTATTAAATATGATCACACATCTTTGAAAATAACCTTGATTAAATATTTTTAATTACAAATTAACACCCTTATAGAACAATATGATAATAAAACTGGGTAACTGGAGCTTGTGTATTATAATAGTTAATGAAGAAACAGATTCAGAGGATATTCTTGTCCTTGTTAATATCTCAGCTGGACAGAAGTAGGAAGGTCTCAGGTTCAATTTCATTTACACTAGCATGATTTCATACCATGACTAATAATTATTAATAAATCATAATTTTAGTTAGTATGATGCTTGAATTATGACCATTTGATTATTTAAAAAATATTGAATGTCAGCTTCAGCTAAAATGCTTACCGCAAAGATATCAACTTTGGTTCTTCAGATAAAATGTGAGAGTACTAAGCAATTGATAAACGTAATCAATCAAATCCCACAACACAGATTATTATACATTCAAAGATCAATGAGCTCGATAGCTCTTATTCAATAACATTTGTAAAAGATAAAATTTATGCATCCTCAAGTTATATTAATCCTGGTTAATGTAATATGTGGTTTACAACTTATCAGAGTTGGTATAATTTCTTACATTTTTCATCAGTAATGTCTGTCCACTAATTTGTTACTGATGAATACAAGATTAACCTACAACCAGCACACACATCCATTTAATACATTTTTTTTAAAGACGAAACAAACTTGAGAAAATTACAACTAAATATTTTGGTAAATTATACTAACAAGGGTAGGTCTTGTTAGAAATTGTTGTTTTTTTCTGAAAGAATAATAAATATGTTATGTTATCTACAATAAGATTTTTTTAAAGATAGCATTTGTGAGGGGAAGTTCTACTGAAATTTTATTTACATTTCCTATGACCAGATCAGAACTTCAATCTTATTCTAAAAACAATAAAAGGTATATTAACTTACTTAAAAGCATAGCTGATGGACTTGGCAAGTCCATTACCGGAACCACAAGGTATAATTCCGAGTTTGAGTTGAGACAGCATCGTGGACCAATCTGGCCTCTCCATCAGGCCATTGATGATTTCAAACAGGATGCCATCTCCACCAAGCACAACGATACCTCCCATGTACTCCCATAAATTCTTAATAAACATTAAATTAATATTCAATTATTACTTTATTCATATTTTTATAATTATAATCTTATTCAAAATTTGTACTTAGGATAAGTACTAGGAATAGCAATTTTTGGGAATAAAATTTAAAAATGGATTTGACAGTAAAAAATTACAAAATATATATTGTAATGAAATTTAATAGGTAGTAGTAATTTCTGCAAAAATAGGTGAAATTCCAATTTTAATTTGATCTAAGGTTATGACCATTTTTCAAGTTTGCATTCAAAATTTGAGAGAGAAATTTGACAGTGGCTGGCTTACCTGTCATTAAAAACCTTATCAAAGTGTCAAGTCTTATTAAATATTACAATTTGTTATTAGACAGAATAAAGAAGTAATATGTAAATTAAATTCAATACAGTATATGCTGGGCACATGAAATAATGAAATATGAGAAAATTTCAATAAATTATATATAAATAGACAAAAGCAACATTGCAGAACCTAAGGAAGCAAGTTGAATTGAATAATTATACTTTTTCCTGCTGGTAGGTGACAAATTGTTTGTCCTTCAGTTGCAATACAGGCACAAGCATATCCTTCAAACAGAATATTTGGGGGCATACCAATTTGAAACTATAATGAGACCAAAAAAATTCACAAGTTTCTAGATTTTTTTATTTAACTTCTCAACTTCTTTTTATAAAAAAAAAAAAAAAAAAAAAAAAAAACAGAAACAATTTTATTACATGATTTAGGTAGAAATGGGTGCAGGGTCGTTGGGATAATCATTCAATACATCAAAAAAAAAAAAAATGAATTTTGGAGATTGTCACTCTTAAAACTAGAAAAAAATCTGCTCACCTTTTTATTGCAGTAACTTAACACATTACATTTATAAGATGTAGAGATAAGTAAGAGGTTAAGATGACTACTTTATAATATGGGCTTGGGTTTTATTCTAAGAATAATGAATAGTGAATTTATTAATTGCGTGAAGTTCTGTCACTGCCAATGTGAATGCAGTTTACTCGAGTAGTATAAGGCATACTCTTTGGCCTGGAGGACTGTAGGGAAGTTCTGTCACTGCCAATGTGAATGCAGTTTACTCGAGTAGTATAAGGCATACTCTTTGGCCTGGAGGACTGTAGGGAAGTTCCACTGGAGATAGTGATGCAGAATACAGTCACTCTCTAGATTGGGCAGATATTTCGCTTTATTCTTTAGAGAGCTCACCATACTCACCTCACCACCTGTTCAATTGAACATTACGTCGAGATGAATGTTTGGGCGCTGTAACTTTAATAGTATTTGTGCTCTGCGATGCCCCAGAACATAGCCTTTATCCAGCCACTGATTACTACTGGAAAGTCGGCTGTCATTGCTTCCTTCATCATTCATATTGGTAATGCGGCAAGATCTCCAAGGCTACATATAGATGTTCTACAAATGAAGGAGTTACCTGCTTGCGAATGTAGCTCATAGCGTCAAGAGCATGGGTGGTGCAATGGAGGTTGTAGCTGATCTCCGCTTCGTCAAGGATTGGAACTACCTTCGTCTGGAAAATTTCCCTTGCCTTGCCCACTCCGCTTTTAGGATTCAGTATCACCAATAATTTATTTTCTGAAAATATGTCCTATAAATTAATACTAAAAATTTTGCTTGTATTTGATTAATAAATACATATCTGTACCTCGGAGGGATACAACACTATGTCCATTTTCATAACTTTACAGGAGAGGAGTTTTAAACTTTTTTTCAACAAAAAGTGTTATTGGCACAGCTATTTATTGAGATGTTGAAACAATATTTTACCAGAACATTCTATTTATTGTTATTTACATCATGCAGTTGTTATAAAATGAAATAACAACCTAATAATCTGTAATAAAGTCAATATGGAAAAAAATGGACATAGTGTTGTATCCCTCCGAGGTACAGATATGTAAAACTTCCTGTAAGAAAACTCAATAGAACATAACAAGATTTAGGTCTGTTCCTTAAGCTTCAGCATATCTGTTCACATTTAATCAGACTAATTCAACCATTTTACGGTATGTAGTTAAAACAGTAAGGCTAAGTTAATGGTATCATTTTCTACTAATAGAGTTATCTACCGTCTGATTCTCAGCTTTCCCCTTAATAGTTTTTGCTTGAATAGGTCTGGTCAGGGTTTACTCAGCCTTGTGAAAAATAAATGAATAGCTACTTAAAATGAAGACTAAGCAATTCTGAATAGAAAGAAAGGTTGAGAGGTTACATCTTACCACTAAGTAAGTGGTTCTTCAGCACTACCTACCAACACAGTGGTGACAACCTTGGTTGGCCTAACCTCTTTATCAGGTGTTATGTCATAGATTTAAATTTTTTTTAGAGTTTTCTTAATATTAAATAACGAGGTGCATACTTGTAAATTATCTTGACACAATTATCCTTGAACTATTGACAACTGAGAAGTACTAGGCCCACATATGATACATGGAATAGAAAATGAGAATAATAAAGACAAATGAAAATGGTGAACACAATGGGAAAAAGTTAACAGGGAGAAAGGATTTTAGGACGTTTGGAGGTACAAACCCAATTGAGGCGAACGTAGAAGGAGTAAACTTCTAAGTCAAATAGTTCATAAAATAATATGGAAAAAACCAACTAAGTGAATGGAGTAACTCCTTGAGAATTAAAAACATCGACAAAGGCTAATATATAGGCTGCTCCAAGCCAGAAACCGGACCAAATATACTTTTATGAGGTGGTACTTATCATGACGCTATGTACTGAGCTCGGACCGGACATGTACTTCACTGTAAACGAAGTCTACAGCCAAAAGAAGGTCAGCTTGAGGAAGGATTGGCCAGGCCGGATTTAAACAGTGTGACTAACCCACTAATTGAATGCTGCGCCTAATTGAATGATAAACGCAATATGAAGCAATTATAAAAATCTAAAATATTCTAAGAAAATAAATATAATATTATATGAACATAAATTGTAATCCTTTATATTAATAAGAGAGGGGAAATATGACTAAAACGTGTTATACACGACAGTAACATATAGTTAGTAACTGCTTACATGATTTATCTATCTGACGGTACATAAATCATTTACTTAGCTCTTAGTTTCCAGTTTTATACTTGCAGCGTTTAAATTTATTCACATTTTGGAATATCTGAAACTCAGCACATACCTTTCATACTGAGGAAAATATCTCGTTTCAAGTTATAAAAAAAAACGCTAGGGATACTAAAAGATTAGTTGCAGAGCTGGAAAGAAAAGGCATTACTTTCAAATAGTCTGTATGTTATATTAATAATGGGAATTGAAAATGATTCAATCTTCCTATAAAATAAATAAGTACACAGAACAATGGTTTGTTGGTATAATAATGGAAATCACGAAAAAACAAATTAAACGGGAAAAAAAGTCGGGTCAACTTTTATGATCCTTTAATTCATAGCTTAGAACTATTTAAGTGAAGTTATATAAAAGATAGTAACGCAGAAAAAAAAACACTTTAAAGGTATTCAAAAAAATATAGTTTAAGGGGGTAAATTTTACCCACTTGACTGACGCTACAGCCACAAGTCTCCAACGTTTCCAGAATGGGAACATGCGAAAAGTGGTCCGACATACCTTTCTTGAGAGGTTAAAGAACGCCGACCTGCAGCCGTTGCTTGATGTGCCGACGGTGGATGAGTTCATCCGCCGGAGACACTTCAAGTTTTTCGACGCGTTGCAGTACCTCACAAATCCATATAGTGTTTCCACATAGTGTCTAACACTATTACCCCACCACCCCTCCCGAATCGATGGCAACAGACTGGGAAAATTTAGGTTAATAATTAGTATGTAAGTTAGTTTTTAAGTTTTCTTTTGTTGTGATCAAAAAGGTGAGCCCCATCACCGTGTAGAGTCTTGTCAATGAAGCCAAGTACATTGCGTATCATTGTACTTGTATTGATTATATAACTTCTATGCCGATTCAGACCTTGTATTGAGTGTACCGATGGTACAGGACATATAAAATGTAGTATGTAAATAGATTCGCCTA
The DNA here is from genome assembly GCA_930367205.1 of Acanthosoma haemorrhoidale. Lineage (NCBI taxonomy): Eukaryota > Metazoa > Arthropoda > Insecta > Hemiptera > Acanthosomatidae > Acanthosoma > Acanthosoma haemorrhoidale. Next base: position 32,061,487 of record OV884013.1, on the reverse strand, counting down.
AGAATCTATAGTAAATAAAAGTTTTGTCATTTTTTTTAAGGCGATTAAAAAAACAAAACTGTATGACACATTGCAGCACCTCACAAACCCAGTGTTTGACACTATGACCCCACCACCCTTCCCACATCGATGGCACAGACTGTCGGGGAAAATTAGGTTAAGATTTAGTTTAAGTTTTTATTGTTAGATGTTAAGTTTTAAGTCTATGATAAGTAAGGTGAGCCCCACCACTTTTAATAAATTCAGTCTAATTATGTATAATGTACATTGTGGTGAAAGAAAAACGAATGTTTAACTCTTAAAAAGGTTTTTATTAGCTTAAAACATCAACAGTAGAATAGAGTGAATTTACAGAAGGTAACAATGTTATGAGTCAGGTTAGACAAGGTAAAACAATACAATGTAGGGAAAGTTTCCCCCACAGGAGTGGGATTAAATCACCACATTCACCCTGGGTTTTTGAGGAAACATTTGGCAAAATTTAAAGTACATACAAATACAAAAAAACAAAAAGGATTTGAAACATCATTCATGGTTTACAACATTTAAGGGTTTTTAATTTGTTATATAGTCTTTGTGGTAAGATGGAGCCTTGGACACACGTCGAGGTCTTGAGGGACACACAGGTAATCCAACTTCAACAGAGGGAGGGCCGTGAACAGATGGAGCGGCAGATGATTCATCTGGAGGTTCCATGCGAGGGGGCTCCAATATTGCATCGGGTTCATCATCCTTAGGGCAAGGCTGCTCTGACACTTCAGGAGTTCCTCTAGGTGCCAATTGTCTCAGGGACACGGCACGGTTGACTCTGATCCATCCTTCCTGCGAATCTGGGCGTACTGTGGATTAGCTTCAAGTAATTCCACTTCTTCGACAGGGTCTTCGTATTTACTGAGTCGCACGTTCCTTTTGGCGAGCACAGGACCAGGGGTTAACCAAGACGGCAAGGTGACTCCATTGGCTGTGCGGCGAGGCTGATTGAAAAATCGTTCGTGGGGAGTGGAGTTAGTCGCTGTGCAAAGTAGAGAACGAATGACGTGGAGGGATTCCTGTAGGACCCTCTCCCAGTCCTCCGTCCGCAGCCCTTGAGTCTTCAAAGAGAGACAAATGGTTTTCCATAGAGTCCCATTGAGGCGTTCAATTTGTCCGTTTCCTGCTGGATTATACGGGGTTGTTCTGTTGGTGGCTACACCGTTTGAATGGAGGAAGTCCTTGACTTCTCTAGACATGAAGGAAGCTCCCCGGTCAGTGTGGACATAGGCTGGCATTCCAAACAAACAGAAGAGGTTTTTGAGACAATCAACCACAGTGGCGGCAGAAACATCATGACAGGCATATGCAAAAGGGAACCTGGAATACTCGTCGATGATGGCGAGGAGGTAGAAGTTTTGGAAGTTGGAAGGAAGAGGGCCTTTAAAATCTATGTTGATGCGTTCGAATGAAGAGGTGGCCTTTACTAGGGTTCCAGAAGTTTTCAAGTACCTAGGTTTTACTTCAGCACAGATGGTACAGCTTGAAGTCATCTTCTTGACATCCTCGAGTGAATAGGGAATGTTCTTACATTTGAGCCAATGGTACATACGTGTAATACCAGGATGGCACAACAATTGGTGAAGCTGGAGGAAGTCGGTAGAAATGGAAGCATTACAGACACGGGAGAGAGTGTCTGCCTTGGTGTTGTCCTCACCGGGACGGTAAGTTATATCATAAACGAACAGAGCTAGCTCTAGCCGCCATCTTGTGATCTTCTCATTTTTCACCTTACTCCCATGCTTTCGGTCGAAAATGAAAGACAGAGCCTCCTGATCAGTTGTAAGGCGAAAATGTTTGCCAAGAAGAAATGCTCTCCAATGTTTCAAGGATTCAACAATTGCCGCAGCCTCTTTTTCAATTGATGGATGACCACTGATTTCGGATTTGCTTAGTGATCGTGAAAAAAACGCATCCGGCCGTCCATCTTGACTAAGGGTAGCTGCCAGTGCAAACTTAGAGGCATCGGTTTCCACTATAAGCGGGCGAGATTCATCAATGGTTGTGACGACCGAGTTGGCAATATCCTTTTTTAGCTTTTCGAAAGCAGAGGCAGCCGATGGATTCAGCGGAAATGTTTTGGCATCAATCAAGGCCCGGATTTTATCTGAAAATTTCGGTAACCACTTCGAGTAATGAGCAAAGAAACCAAGAGCTCTCTTCAGTGATTCGGAGTTATGTGGCTGTGGCATATTCAACAACGGGGCAAGCCGTGCAGGGTCTGGCTTGATAGAATGGAATGAAACGAGATGTCCCAGAAGTTTTACGCTTGCAAGATGAAATTTACTCTTCTCCTTGTTGATTTCGATGCCGAGTTTATCGAGTGTCAACATAAGTTTGTTTAGATTCAGGTCATGGTCAGCCTTATCCATTCCACACACAGTGATGTCATCGAGGTATGAATAAACTCCAGTGAGGTTTTCGGCGGTTATTATTCGGTCTATTGCGCGTTGGAAGCAGGCTACTCCATTAGTCACGCCAAAGGGTATGCGTGTGAACTGATAAAGCTTACCCATTGCTTCAAAACCAGTATATTTCTTCTCATCTTCACATATTGGGATCTGATGATACGCCCGCCGTAAGTCCACGACACTGTAATGCTTGTAATTAGCAACTTTTCTGACAAGTTGGTCAACATTTGGCAAGGGGTAGGCATCAAGTAGTGTATACCTATTTATCGTTTGAGAATAGTCCACCACAAGTCTCTTCTTTCCATTGTTATTTACAACCAATACCTGAGCTCTCCATGGTGAATTGCAGGGCTCAATCACTCCTTTGGAAAGCAACCGAGTGATTTCTGTCTTGATAAACTGAGTGTCTTCGTCACAGTATTGGCGGGACCTTGTGGCAATTGGATGACAGTTAGGAGAGAGATGGTCAAAGAGACGTACAGGGCCAATCTTAGCTACAGCATACGAACAGATTGTGAGAGGTGCCTTGTCTCCACCAAATTTTAGCAGAATATTTGAGTGTGCTCTGAGTATATCGTGTCCGATGAGAACATCGGAACAGAGTTCTTTCAAAACAGTCAACTTACATTTAGTGTAAGTGTGTTCAGCAATTTCTAGCTTTGCGAGAATAAAACCCTCAACTTTGGTCCATAACGACGTGGATGCCATCGATACTCGTCCTGCATCAGGCATAACTTGAATGTTGTGTTCACGGACAAAGTCAAGGCTGACGAAGCTACTAGAACTCCCAGTGTCCACGAGGCAGTTACAGGGGATTCCATTCACAAAAGCAGGGGTAACAGCATGGCTTAACTGAGGTGAAAACCTGTCATTCAGTGATGCTAAAATAGCTGCAGATACAGGTTTGGTTTTCTGAGCATTTTTCTTAGCTTTCCGACATACACGGGCATAGTGGCCCTTGATTTTGCAATTGGCACACTCTGATTCAAGAGCGGGGCAAGCTGAGCGCGGGTGGCGGCTAAATCCACAAAAGAAACAATGGCTGCCCTTCTTCTGACCCGTTCCAGCACAAAGATCGTTCAGATCATCTAATTTGGGTGTCTGAGAGCCGGGGTCAACGGATTGTGCACCAGAGTGGGAGGAGTTCCTCCCAATTGCCGAGCAAGAGAAATCATTAGCGCCATTTGAGTATCCTTCAGCTTGTTTATGGGCCAGCTCGAGAGCTTGTGCACGTTGGATGACGTCATCAAGGCTCAATGTTTTAGACTCCTCAAGTAATCGTTGACGGATTTGAGAAGAAAGCAGTCCATTAATAAGAGAATCACGAATATACTGATTTTTATGATCTTCAGCAGAAACAGCCTTGAAGTTACAATCCTTTGCCAACAGTCTCAGAGCTTGAACGTATTGGTCAACACTCTCGCTTTGTTGTTGTTAACGCATAGCCAAAATGTGACGTGCAAATATTTCCCCTTTCTCCTTAACATAGATCTTAGTCAGAGTTTCTATCGCTTCAACATATGAAGTAGTTTCTGAGATCAGTTCATAAACATTGAACGAAAGGAAATTTTGGAGTACCTTCAGTTTGTCAGCGTCTTCCAATGCTTCGATAGACAAGGACATGAAGTTTTCGAAGGTTTTCAGCCAATGTGAGAACTCCTTTCCAGCAGATGGCGAATTTGGACTGGCACTGAATTTATCGGGCTTTAGATACCTGTCCATCGCGGATTACAAATGTTTAATGTAAAAAACGAAATCACAAACCAAACGACGGCACTAAATATCGCGGAACCCGAAACTTCAAAACACGAATGAAAGAGAATTTTATTAAGCTAATAAAATTGTGGTGAAAGAAAAACGAATGTTTAACCCTTAAAAAGGTTTTTATTAGCTTAAAACACCAACAGTAGAATAGAGTGAATTTACAGTAGGTAACAATGTTATGAGTCAGGTTAGACAAGGTAAAACAATACAAAGTAGGGAAAGTTTCCCCCACAGGAGTGGGATTAAATCACCACATACATCAATATACTTTTGTACAATGCAGATCACTATTAGTAGAAAACAGAATTTGTATAAAATGTAGCCAAGCTACAGGAAATATAATCAAGCAATTATAAATAGATTCGATTGTAGATCTATATTTTGTAACATATATTAATTTTGTAACAAGGGGATATGAAACAAAAAAAAAACTATTATATAATTGTATATAAAATATACAACTTTGTCCAAAATTGACGGAACAACATTTTAGTCGTTAGAAATAAAATGAAAATTGCGAGGCTAATGTACTTCGTCAGAGTATTTCATGAAGTTCCTTTTAAGGTTAAGGTATCATTAAACCTTGAATAGATAAAATAAAAAATAGAAGAAAAGTGTTATTTCCTGTTTCTAACCTCAATTAATTCAGAAGCAAAACCACATTCAGCCTTCATTCAAAGAATTGGACATGTCCTTCATTATCATCGATTTTTTTTTTTTTTTTTTTTATATATCAAGATAATGTATATTTTAAAAGGAGATTCTACAAGGCTATAAGGATTGTTTTAAATGTTAGATTTCAGAATAAACATGTACAAATACACAACGCCCAGAGATCTCATGATAGAGACGAATCCCACATACGGAGGAGGAAAACAGGATGGGCAAAACCAAGTGACTAATGAATACAAATCCCGTGACTAACTGTGAGTCAAGCTGTTTTACACATGACTAAATGTCCATTGGCCATGACCTAATATTTGTAGAGAGAAGAGCTTGCCTGTAGCTCCTGGGGAGGGAAATAGGTATAAACACGGGTCCAAAGTAAATATATTTGTTTTGAGTTGTTGTTTTTTTCTTTTTTAAAAACTATTTTTTACGAATAAGTGTGGCTACTTAGATGCAACGAGTTGGTGCTGACTGCACAGATTAATTTTTAGCCCCGTTGGCATCCGTTGATCTATAATTGATTAGCCTCGCCTCTTTTTTTTATACCATTACCGACTAAAATGTGTTTACATCCATGATGAACGAAATGGTGTATTTAAAATGAATAAAATTGACCGGAACAACATTAAATAAGTGATACATGCGTTCTCTCAAATTTTTATTATTAATTTGAATTTAGTTTTGCGTTAGCACCTTTAATGTAACCTTGATCGTTCGTAGAACTTAAAATTCGGGTTCGTTTTGCTAACGTTGCAAAGTAACTTGGCTGGTAAGTTGTTTTAGATTTTCTCATGTGAAATTTATAGGGTTTCATTGGGTTTATTTTATCAAAACCAGAAACCCATATATTTCCGCCTGTTGGGCAATATTCCCTGCACAAGCTAGAAACATGAAATTTTGCATGGAGAACCTGGTTGGTATTGGGAAGAATCGAAAAATTGAACTATCATAATAAAAAATGGTTAATTGTCAGCAAGTAATCAGGCTTGTATTTTAAAAATATACTTATACCTACTCCGCTGTGACGATGTTGTGTCTGATGAAACCATTAAACCCTACCCTAACTCTGAAAATCTATCCAAAGCATCTGTCATTAGCCCATCATTCTTTCTATGCCAATTCCTATATCCCTCCCACCTAAAGCAATAAACCTCTTCGAAATCAAACACTTACTCAACCAATTACCAAGAAACAAATCTCCCGCATATGACCTTTTCTTACTACACGAATCCTTCGCCAGCTACCAACCAAACCTGTGGGTCTTCCTTACGTATACCATCAACTGTATTCTTAAAAAGATACACTTTCCTCTTCTTTGGAAATTTGCCATTATAATATTACTCCACAAGCCCTGGAAATCATCTAACAATCAGTCCTTCATCCTATCGGCCTATTAGTCTTCTGCCGACCCCTTCCTATTTTGGACACCTTAAATGTTCCACCACCATCCACCACATCAGTTTGGCTTCCACATCCAACATCCTCAATAGCACTTTAAACTGAAATCTAACAGCTACTCCAAGTTCGATGTGGCTATGAATGCTCAAATCACTTCCCTATACCACTGACATTCCTGACTCTTTGCTGATGACATAGCTGCCATTCCATACCACCCGACATTGCTTTCCATAAACTACAAATTCACCTGTCCGAAATTGAGTATTGGTACAAGAGAAGACAATAGTCAAAGAAGGAAACCGTACCAACGTTACATTTACCTTACGACGTGGATCCTGTCCACCATTCCTCTTCAACGATACTCCTCTTCCTATACTAGACACAGTGTGATACCCAGGATTCCACCTTGACAAACGATTAACCTGAAATCCTCATACGAGACGTAAAATACAGGAACTCAACAGAAGGTTGGGGCAAATGTATAGACCAATCTGGACTTAAGGACCTGAACTAAGAGCATCGGCAAAACCCTCAAATATCAAGGTCATCCAGTCCTTCCAATTTAAAGATCAACATTAAACGCACCATTTTATGTCACAAAAACACCCCTCTACAATGAACTTAAAATTCCCACCATCAAAGATCAAATTTCCTCTAACTTCTTAAAGTAGAACCAGAAATTATCTGCCCATTCAAATCCTCTAGCAAGATCACTTTCAAGTATCACTCATCCGTACAAACCCCCTCGGAGGCTGAAGTGGTCCCGCGATCTTTTGTAAATATTTAGTCACTGGGAGTTGTAGCACTGGTCAGTTTTCTCCCCGCATGCCCTGAATGAATTTATTATAAATATGGTTTGAATGAAAAAGTAAATATAAATTTCAAATATGTCACGAATGCAATCTATTATCATAATGATCTATTGCCCTTCTAGGAAAATGTAATTTTTATTCAAATAAAGACATTAATTAACAATTTCCTTAACTGGCATTGATAATTGTAATTTAAGAGCTCATCCATATATTCCACAATTTCATTCACTCATTATGTACAGTACAATACTCATCGCACAACTGTTGAAGAATGATCTCCCTACTCCTCAAATTCTTAAACAACTTCCTCCTAAAGCCATAATCTTCCTAACCTACATTTATAATTGCATAATCCGAACTACTCACTTTCCTCTGTTCTGGAAACATTCCATCATTGTCCTATTCACCAAACCCGGTAAACCACCCAACGACGCCTCATCTTGTTAAAAACTCCTGTTAAAACGTCTACTCCTAATTGTTGAATCCAAAAAGCTTTATCCTACTCACCAGTTTGGTTTCCGTCAACGACATTCCACTGCTCAACAAGGCCTTCGTTGTTGATCACATCTCCACGTATTGCACGGCTGCCTTTTTTAATATAGCTCAAGCTTTTGACAGGGTCTGGCACGCAGGTTTGCTCTACAAGCTCAAAAGATATTTACTGTGGTTTAGAATATACTAACTACTACCCCATAAAAACAGGAGTTCCACATGGCAGCATCCTGGGTCCCACCCTCTATAACCTATACACCCAATACACCCTATACACCACTGATGTCCCCTCTACCCCCAATACCTTCTTGGCAACATTTGCAGATGACACTGCAGTCCTCTCATCCCATCCAGACACCATATAGCATCCCAAAACCTTCAAAAACACCTTTATGAGATCGCGTATTGGTGACACCAATGGCGGATCAAAGTTAATACGGACTTCCCAGGACTCCGCTTCCTCCTTCACACGCGAGGAAGGTGAGACTCGGACTCGAGAAGGTGGAGACTTGGAGACTCGAGCGAAGACAGGCCTTGAGTTAATGGAAATTTAGCACTTGTCGGTTAAACTGTTAGTGTAACAAAAAATGGGTTATTCTACGAAGATGTGGTAATTCATTTCCTAGAACGTTTTTATAAAGTAATATATCAGGTCAAGTCATAAGTAACTTACGATGGAGCTAAGTAGAATCTATTGTTCGTATCTACCCGCTATGAGTTACCATGACAACAAGTTTTTGTTTTCACTATATAGATGAGGCTTCAGTTATTCTTTTGTCAACTGTTTTGTGTGATACACGTTACGTTAAACTGTTTTTTTTTTAACCTCTGAAGTGGAGAGTCAAAAAGTACATACTCGTCATACTGTCATGTAATGCTTTGGGAATTTAAACAAGGGAATAGTGCTAGGGCGACAGCTGAAAAAATATGCAGTGTATATGGTGAAGGACTAATAACTGATCGGGCAATTAGAAATTGGTTTAATAAAATTCCGTTCTGGAGATACAACCTTAAAAGACGAACCGAGGGCGAGACGTCCTTCCGACTTTGACGACAACCTTTTAAAGGCAATATTGGAGCAAAATCCACGTCAATCAACAAGAGGTATAGCAGAAAGGTTGACGACATCACAATCAACTGTTAACCGCCAACTGGAGAAATTAGGGAAAGTCAGCAAGTTAGGAGTGTGGGTACCTCACAATCTCAGTGAATGGAATAAAGAAGATCGCATGTCAATCGCCACAAGTCTGCTCTCACGGGTATCAGAAGTGGATAGCAGTCAAACATTCTAAACACGCTCCAGCAATTTCAGAACAGAGTCCTCCGCACCTCCCTCACGCACACCATGTTCCACCGAATGAAGGCAAACGACATCCACGAAAAATTTGAAGTGCTCACCATTCAAGATTTCATCAAGAGACGACACATCAAATTTTTCGACTCGTTGCAACACTGCCACAACCCACTCTTCTCCGACCTTCAACCACCACCAATGCCCGTCCGATGGAAGCACTGCTGGACTACAGAAACCTGGAGACAAATAGACGTGATCGAACCCGAGCCCCCTTACCGGGACTGAACGACCAACACCCAGATAGAGGTCGATCTCCCGGCCGACTCAACCGAAGCAAGAATACCCCTTCTACCTGCGCAGGGTAGGATGATTCCCCAGCCGATAGGCCGACTCAGTGCAGCCCCCTACAGGGGCCGACTTCAAACCAATGCCTAGGTACCCCTAGGCTCCACCATAGGTAGACTCTCACTACCTTCCCGAATCCACCCGCCTCTTTTAGGCATCCCACACCCCATATCCTTCTCCTTCCATCCTACCTTCAAATAGGACTCCCCTTAGTGAAAGGCACCCATCATCCCAAATAATTTCCTTTATTTTTCCTTCATCCAATATTTCCAGTCGAAAGCTAAGAATAAAAAAAAAAAAAAAAAAAAAAAAAAAAAAATCTCACGGGTAAAAATTGAGCCTTTTTTAAACAGGATTGTAACAGGCGATGAAAAATGGGTTATAGTCCGCAAAAGACAGTGGCTTGATAAGGATCAACCACCCCTACCAGATCCGAAAGCAAACATCCATGGCCAAAAGATTTTATTCTGTGTATGGTGGAATTGTCAAGGAAAAATTCACCATGAGTTGTTGAAGTCAAATTTAACGATTACTGTGTATAGATACGTTCAGCAGTTGCAAAGAGCGCAAGAGAAACTCCATAAAAAGCGTCCTGCATTCGTCAAAATTAATATAATTTTGTTATGTAATGAGAGCAAAATAAATGTATGATAAAAAAAACGGAAGTTACTTATGACTCGACCTAAATAATTAAGCCATATTTCAAGGCTACTGGGGAAATGCTTTTCTAGACTAAAAATTATTACTTTGACTTTCACAGATTTCATTGTATATATATGGACTTAAAAGTGTAACTATTCAGTGGCTTGTCTCACACCACGATGTCAATTATTTGATGAATTAGAAAAAAATACAGCAGAGATCTTCTAATAAGTCTTAATTCTGTAAAACACACAGACTAGGGGCACAGAGTTTAAGAGTCCTGAACCGTATTTGTCTTAGTTTTAAAGTTAAATAGCAATAATTAGGTGTCCCAAGTAGTTTATCTCGGTCCCCTAAATATTCCAATTTTTATTTCCCACCTTTTAGGAAGTCCAGAGGTATATTTTTTTTTTCACAGCTGGCCAACCTGACCCTTCTCTAAAGCTTAGGTTAACCTTTTTTCTTTACTATCAAGTAACACTACAAAGAAGAACATTACAGTAAAATGAGAAGTGAAGTTGTGTTTTTTCATTATTAGCCACCTGCGGCTTTTTACTACAACGCAAGGTAAGTTGAACTAAATTTATAAATTACCTGTTGTTACTAATTGTTATCTTATTAAGTTAATCTTAAACATGATCCATTGGGCTATGATCTTAGTCCTCTAGTTCTTTAGGGTCTATGTAACCAGGGTACTACAAATTTTCTCTCCCTTGTTATTTGTAAGGGCGTGTTTGGATTAAAAAATAAAAATGAAATAGCCAGTAGCCTAATAGGTATCATAATATTACTAAAGTGTATGAGATTTACTCATATTTCAGTTAATCAGAAATTATGAATGATTATTGAAAAATAACTTGTAAATTAACAACAAATATTAATTTAATTTTATAAGGTGAAAATAATAAATATGGATATTGTATGGTTTTAGATAATATAATTGGACACCCAAGAAGTTGTCCAAAAAAGAAATTTTAAAGAAGTGGGAGACAGAACGACTGAGATATAATAAAATGAAAAATGATCTTGTTGTAAAGGAACAAATGAGATTAAAAGAGCAACAGAAATATAAGAAAAAGAGAGAGAAGAAAACTAAAAAACTTGCATTAGAGATGACACACAGGGATCGGAGAAATTGGAGGAAGTTGTCGAAAACACATGTGGAAAAACCCGTTGCCTTAATAACTTTCTCGAGCTCAACTCCCCTCCATCTACTCCACTATCAGGTGCTATTGAGGCAGCACTCGAACCAGATCAGAGCAAAAAAGATATTGGTAGGAAGATTGTCTGTAGAAATAGGTCAATGCTCAGAGACAAAATAAAACACTAAAAGAAGAAAATGCAAAATTGCGAACGCTTGCAGAGCGGTACCGAAAAAGATTCTACAAATTACCTCACTCCAAAGCAGAATCCTTACCCACCGTACCTTACGATCCTTACCGAAGATAGTAGAAATCCTGATGAACAAGGGAAATGAGGAGATACGCAAAAGGATGCGTTTTTCGAAAAGTATATTAACAGATGCTAAACAATTTTTTTCAAAAGTAAAACGACAAAAAGCGGCTTATAGAATTATTTTAGCAAATCAATAGCATTTGAAAAAATATATGAACTGTTAACAGGAAACAATTTTATTCAAGAGGTCAATATTTTTCAAAAGGACCAACAATTCCTTACATGAAACCCATATATTATTAGTAATATTAGAATTTCTGCAGCTGACTGAATCTTATGAAAGTAATGATGTTAGTACCAGGTAAAAATGAGAGTGTTACCTTTAAAAAGGTACATACCAAAAAACATATTTAAATGACCATCTTAAAAACCTTCATTCTCTTTTTTGCAAACCGTTCCTTTCAAAATAGGTTATTCAGCATTCTGCTCTCTCCGTCAGTTTTAGGTGAGCTATTTCGAGTGAGCAAGAGGAGCTACATGTACGGGCATTGCCCATGGAAAATTTTCCTTTCTAGTAGAAGCAAGTAAGTAACAACTTATGAAAGTGAGGATGTCATAGCGTGTGTGTGATCAAAATCGTTTGTTTGTGAATTGTCAAAGACTCATTGTTCCTAAAGGCGATGCTACGTTTGCAGAGAGAAAGCGGTTGTTTACAGCAGATTTGATGGTCCCCATCAAGTAAATTATTTTCAGTGGCAGAATAAAAAGAGTTTTATGAAAAACTGTGATACGGATTAAAATGCAAAGAGTTACGGGGCAGCTTTGTATGAAGTCACCAAGGCTTTTGAGAGTTCAATTGGATTTATTTTTAATCACGAATGAAACGCTGGCCATCGTCATTTCGTTACTGCAGAGCTGAAGAGGAGATTAAAACCAAACGATAGTTTTTCTTGCAATCTTACTGAATTCAATGTTCGTTGATTCAGCTCTTCAACCCCTGATGTCTTGCATGAAGTAATTGTATGATTTACATAATTCCAAAATTCTCCTAGTCTTAACTCTATTTTCCATGCAATGTGGTTAAGTCTGTAATCAATAAGACTGAGAAATTAAAAATGTAAGACTTAATTTTCAATATGACTTTATAGGTGATTCTTCTGTTTCATACTTAACAAGTTAGTTTTTTAAATAAGTGATTTATGATTAAGTAAGTGTGTTAAGTGCGTAAAAAAGTAAGACTAAAAATATATTTTGTTTTAAAAGTAAAGAAGGATTATCAAAAATAAAGTTAATTGTATTCAAAGTATCATTCCTATTCAGGTAAAACTTTAAATTGTTTTTTTTTTTTGTTTTAATACCACTCGTACTAAAATCTCCTTCATTTTCAATAAAATACAAAACTTGTCCATCTAGTCCCGCATCTTCAGCATATTGTCACAATACTTAGTTCATTTCCCTTTTGGCATTGTCAGCATCCCCCCCCCCTCCAGGAGTTTACTCTCAGACCCCTATGAGTATTTCAGTTCCCTGGTTGGATAAAATTAAAATAATTTTTTATCTGAAAAACTAATTTTTTTTTTGAGCTTTCAATAATATGATTCAATCAGTATTACAACATAATAACTTTAAATAAAAAAAATATTTAATTTTTTACGTTGAAAAAGTAACACTAGAATTGCCACATATTCGTAGAATGGCCAAGTACAACTTCAGGCGAGTAAGAGAAAGGAGCAGATCCGGAAAAAAACAACTGTTGATTGATGGTCTGACTTAATAATCTCCCTCAGACGGTGAAATCGATATGTATCGAACGTTTCTAATATTATAACAACCATTTCGACATGAAAAGTAGAGGTTGTATTTTGTAAAATGATAATTATTTCAAGGACTATTCAAACATTAGAACTACATGCGCATATATATGTATATGTATGATTATTTAAAAATTGCATATAACAATAGACGCTTTAAACAACTGTACAGACTAGTGTACTAAGGACATCCCATCTCGCAATAGAAAATAAATTACTAATTTACAAAGTTATACTTAAGCCAATCTGGACATACGGAATCTGCACCCAGCCGAGAGATCGAGGCCGATCTCCAAAGCTACCGAAGCTACAAGATGATACCCCATCTACCTGTTTAAAGCAGGGTCGACCTTCCGGCCGAGAGGCCGACTTATTTCAGGCCCCTGCCGGGGCGGGCCAGGCTTGACCTGACCGACTACAAACCATTGCCTAGGTACCCCTAGGCTCCACCCTCGGTAGACTCTCACTACCTTCCCGAACCCACCCCGCCTCCTTTAGGCATCCCACACCCCATATTCTTCTCATACATCCTTCAAATAGGACTCCCCTTAGTGAAAGGCACCCATCAATCCAAAATAATTTTCCTTTTATTTTTCCCACATTCTATTTTTTATAAGTTTAAGAGCTATGGAGGAAAAAAAAAAAACAAAAAAAAAAACGGAATAGAGCTATGGGTGACAGCAAAAAAAGTCGAACATAAAACGTATGCAATCCCTTCAATTAAAATCCCTGAGAAAAATAGTAAATGACCCTTATTACTTCAGCAACAAAACCCTTCATAACGATCTTAATATACATTCTTGAACTCATCACTTCCAAGTTCATGAAATTCCATAGTAACTTATCCAACCACCCTAATACCCTAGTACAGTCATTACACTGCACCACATATCTCCATAACCCCCTCCTTGGAGTATAAAGCGGCAGTGGCCTCCTGACCTGCTATAAACACGTGACAATGGGAGTCCTGGAAATGGCCAGTCTCTCCAATGCATGCCCTGAGCGTATGTGGCTCTCACGCTCTTGGCCAGGCTCGACTGGCTCTTATCCGGTGACGCAGCCAATGGAAGAGCGGGGGACTTTCCGAGACTCCTCCGATTCCTCTTTCGTGTGGGAGAGAGGTGACAACCATGTGGATTTGCGAGGTCTCTGGGCTGTTAGTAAATACTGCATGAATGAGCGAGTGAATGAAAATGGTATACATGGTATGAATGAGAACAATTATCACAATTACTTATTGCTCAATAAGGCACATAGTAATTTTATCAGAACAAAGAAGTTTTCAAATTGAATTATACAGGGTGTTTCAGTGATCTATTTACAGTATTGTGAGGGAGAGTCGTAGAAGGGTGGGGATGGTCTCGTTGTTTCATTCAGTTTCATCATGGGTCAGTGGAGTAACGAGCAATGTGCATTTGCAGTGGATGCGTTTCTGAAGAACGGTGACTGCGACGGTGGCTGAAAGACGGTTCCGTACTCACTTCAATATCGGGTGTTACGGTCATGTTCTTTCAAAGCCTGCCATAGTGAAATGGGTCGGTATATTCAGGGGAACTGGACATCAAGCGAAAAGAGCAGTAGGGGCTCAACGTACAGTTCACACGCCACAATCTGTGGAACGTGTGCGCCAGGCAGTGGAGGCAAGCCCAGGGCGTTCATTACGGAGACACGCAGCTGCACTGAGGTTCTCCCATTCATCCGTTCGGAGGATTATAACGGATTTGAGCTTCCACCCTTAGAACTCGCGATTACAAAACAGTGGTTGCCCCGTGATTACGTCATCAGAATGGAATTCTGACACTTCTGGACACTTGAAATGTTGACAGAAGACATCGTTATCATGACCAGTAACGAGGCCCACTTCCACCTATCCGGTTTTGTGAATAAATAAAACTGTAGTTACTGGACATTACAAAACCCACGCTATATCCATGAACGACCCCTGCATTGTGAACGGGTAACTGTATGGTGTGCCGTCGGAAGTGTTAGCGTGATTGGGCCTTATGTTTTTGAGGACGAGCGAGGTGCATCAGTCACCGTTAACTCTGACCGTTACCTGGGAATGATTAGAAATTTTTTTGTGCCTGAGCTACGGAGAAGACGCATATCGAGGCACATGATGTGGTGTCAACAAGATGGGGCGACTGCCCACACATCAAGAGCGTCAATGGCCGAACTGCGCCGCCTTTTTCCGGGACATGTCATTTCTTTGCGAAATGTTGCCTGACCCCCTCTTTCCCCAGACCTGGCACCATGTGATTTTCTTTGGGGGCACATCAAAGCAAAGGTTTACATCAAGAAGCCGAGAACTGCAGCAGAACTGAAGGAAACGATTCGACGAGAGATGGCAGCTATCCCTCGACATATTGTTGAACATTCGGGAGAGGCTCAAAGAGTGCGTGCGCCGAAATGGGCATCATTTGGAGGAGGTTATTTTTCAAACCTGAATTTCAATTCTTGATTACTTAATGGCAAGTCCTAATAGCCCTGTTCTATAAATAAACTTTTGAAAAATATTCTTCTGTGTATTTTTTATAAAGCGATGAAACTGCAAATATATCTCTGAAACACCCTGTTTAACAATATACGTAAACAATGCGGTAGTGCAAAAATATAGAACTAGAATAAAAATAGTCAAACAATAAGATAATAGTTAAATAATGAATAATTAACAAAACAACATCAATGCGCATAAATGTGCTGATTGTTACAATTACGTTCAGTGTAGCATATGAGGTCAACAAATCCGTTATACTCATAAACGTAATTATTGTATAAAACTCTGCTTCCGAATAGGACATGTGCCCCCTTTTACTATTGCCGTTTTTATTAACTTTTGTCTTAGTCCGTCAAGTAGTCTACAATGAAGCAGTAAGCAGTCGTGTGTCTGTTATGTACTGTTGTTTTTCAGTCAGTGTAAACTTGTGCAACGTGTCCACGCTCAGTTGTTAGATCATTTTGTGATTTGGGTTTTGTATCGTCTCTCTTTTTCATTCGTACTAAAGTCGCCTACTCCGAGATTCCTCCGGCTCACTGCCGGTTTTAAAGGCTATTCATCACCAAACAAAATATTATAGCGGATGCCTCAAAGATAACCAAAAAAAGGGAAAAAGGGGGGTTACTATCTAAGTCGTTGGTTGCCCAATAAGTAAAAATATATTTACATTACTTTTTGAAAAATATCAGAACTATTAAGTAGCTTCTAAGCTTGAACTTTCGAAAAAAAAAGGCCTCGACTTCTTTCACCTTAAATTTGTTTCCCCATACTTCCCATTATTGTATTTTAACCCCCCCCCCCAAAAAAAAAAAACTAATCAACTGTTGTGGGATATACCTTTAAAATTTCAGACGGATTGAATTATTTATAGAAACGGTATCATAGAACATAACAATCGATCGGCCCGTTCCTGAACGAAAGATCACCTCCCTTCGGTCTCGGCAGCTGTATATGTTTAATTCTACGCCAAAAACTTTTGTACAATTTATGTCGCATGAGAAGTCGATACTTTATATCTGCAATGTTTCCGTCCTTTTGTCTGGCTACTTCTAGATTACCCACCCCCCACCTTAGATATCTACACAGGAAGTCTTACTAAAACTCCGTAATTATTCCAAGAATTCTTGTAACGCTACAATTTCTGATGATAATTCCGTCTGCTAATTTCAAACTTTCAAGGTTATATGACTGCTCCTTTTCATAACTATAACACTATGAATTTCCTCTTGTGGCTAAACGTGAAAGTGACCAATAATATACATAGCATGGTATTATAAGGATGTGTCGGTGCTTATTAAAGATCCGTAGAGAATAATACTGATGAGGCATATAAATATATTTGGGGCCCTACAAATGTACCTAGGGACGCCCCCCCCCCCCAACGCACACTGGTTCCTAACGACGAAAAACGGGACAAAAGTCCATTTTTGACACCTTCGTGGCCATAAAATGGTATTATAATTCAGTTAGAGAGGTACCTAAGGTATTCAGAACCGATGGTTTCTAAGCTCTGGTCGTTATATTGTAAGCTCATCTACTTGAAGAAAGAGTAAGGGGTTAAGAATAAACGAGAAAATCGCGAGGAAAAGCCAAGTTTTGTATTGGCGGGTAAAAGATATTTCAAGCTTATTCTAAAATTGTCTTTCAGTGGCTTTCTTTTACAGGGCAAAAAATGAAGCTAGCACGTTATTCACACTCGGGAAAATGTAACGATAACGTGCGCTTAGATCGTTTAATAGAAGAAAAATTCTAGTTTTTATACATTATTTACGCTTTTAGAATCTTATGAATCTTCCGCTTCCACCTGCTTTTTAAAATGAAGTTGGTTCGTGTTCATACAAGTATGGAGAAGCGATTAAAACACAAATTAGCTGCGACCGAGTGCGACCCTTCATTCTAGATCCTTATTAGTGGAGACAAACGCGTCTGTTTATTTACATTCTGAGTATTCGACTCGCTATTAAAATTGAAAGAAATATACCAATGTGGTCCAGTCCTTGTTGATCTTCTGACTCAGTTGTTACCACCATTCTAAAGATAATAATCATGGTTTCTGCCATAAAAGTGCCGTATTTGGAGTTCGAACAAACGCAAAGGTAAGGAACTGAGTGAGTTATATTCAATTTCTGAACATCAATATGCAATGAAGTATAGTTTGACAAAAAACGGGCTCACACATCTTTCAAAAAATTTCAGATCTTATGAGCAATGTAAGAAGCCTTTCAAATTTCACCGAAGAAGGACGAAAGTGATACGCTATCAAAAGAAGAAGCCCTTGCTCTGTTTGTCGAAACAATACAAACAAAATACCAATAAAACCGAATTCGATCAGAGGTCTTAAGCAAAGAATCCAATGTATTTCCTTCATATAAAGCTCTATTGCAAGCGAAAAAGGATTGCTACCCGGATATACTTGTCTCTGAAACAAAGGCAAGTGTAGCACTACAAAGCTTATTAGACAAAACCGTCACTAGGTTGCTGATTTCATTAAAAATGGCTGTTGATCTCCCTTAGGGTAAAAATTTAATGTTGATTTCAAAATAGGGCTGCGATGGAGCTTCCAGCCAAGGGGCCTACAAGCAAAATTTCAGTGCCCCTGACATATCTGACGCTTCTGTGTTCATGGTATCTCTCGTACCTTTGAAGTTGTCGGAAACTAGCGACATCGGCACCTGCATCCACAGTGCGTGCTGGGTCAATCCTTCCCATTCCTCTAACAAATTTTTCCGTCCTATTAAGTTCGAGTTCGAAAAAGAGGACACTACAAAGATCATAGCAGAAGTAGAGAACATAAAAGATGAAATCAAAAATTTGAAACCTTCCGTAACATTGATCGAAAACACTACCTATGAAACGGTTCATAGCTTGCAGTTAACCATGATAGATGGCAAAGTATGTCAGGCGGTATCAAACCATCAAAAATGAACAATCTTGAGAGAGTAAAGTCCATGCCTATCGATCAAGCCAGCACAGAGTATGGGTTGTCGAGTCTTCACGCTTAGATACAATTGATGGAATGTATTTTACATATAGCTTACCGCTTGCCAATCAAAAAATGGAGTGCGAGATTTCCTGACGAAAAGCGTATAATGAAAACTACAAAGGACATATCCAGCACAGCTTGAAAGAGAAAATTGGTATTTTAGTGGATGTGCCAAAACAAGGATCTGGTACAACCAACGATGGAAACAGCGCGCGACGTTTTTTTCAGAGATTGGAAAACTGTTGCTGAGATTACCGAAATTAACGAAAACTTGATCCACAAATTTTATGTGATTCTTCAAGTGATTTCTTCTGGTGCTTCTGTGGACTCCTCCAAGTTTGAAAAATACTGCCACAAAACTGCAGAGCTATATGTTTCTTTGTATGAATGGTACTACATGCCATCCTCTGTTCATAAAATCTTGATCCACGGAAAAGCGATTCTGGATTCTACTGTTTTACCGATTGGTTGGATGTCACAGGAAGCTCAAGAAAGTAGAAACAAGGATTTTAAACGATTTCGGCTGAACCATTCCCGCAAAATATCGAGGACCACAACAAGCGAAGACATCATACATAATGTAATTATTTCTTCTGATCCACTCCTTTCAAGATTGAGACCAAATTGGCAAAAATCTCCAATAATTGAACTTGAGGAAGAGGCTAAAAATCTCCTTACAAACTTTCATCAAAGTAACATTATAATAATCACGAACTCTCATCATACATACTTAAAATCTCAGGCTGAAAATCTCCTTACAAACTTTCATCCAACACATAGTCACGAAGACTCTGGATTTCTGGACGAAGACAAAATTGAAAACTGATGTTTACCAACTTTACCGCATGTGGGTATCATTTTATATACATTATTTTTCAATAACTTTTTTCATATACTATTTTTCTGCCCATGAGTACTTTTATTTTTAATAGCCACTAATCGGGGTAACAGTTCTCCACTCCTTGCAAGATTGAGACCAAATTGGCAAAAATCTCCAATAATTGAACTTGAGGAAGAGGCTAAAAATCTCATTACAAACTTTCATCTAAGTAACCTTATAATAATCACGAACTCTCTGGATTTATGTACGAAGACGGAATTGAAAATTGATGTTTACAAACTTTACTACTTCACTCATCATGTTGTTTTTTTTCAAATATAGCCATTAATCGGGGTAATAGTTTTATTGTGAGGACCTACCTATGCTTATGTGCAGTGTACCTACATGTATTTATTTACCAATACATTTTTTCACACAATTCATTACATTTTTTCTAAAAACGATGATGACTATGTGGAAAACTTACCTAATATTTTCTTGGTTGTTGAATAAGTCACGTAAACTAACACCATTGTATTCAGCGTAAAAAATGTGTGTCTATTTTCGGACTATTTTTGGAAAATTTATCACCAGTTTTCCATCAAGGGCAATCTATACCTTCATTAAAAATGTGAAAAAAAATTTTTTGAGGCGAACTTTACTGTTTTGCAGACTTTTGTCCCGTTTTTCGTCGTTAGGAACCAGTGTGCAACGGTCCAATCTGCCTCTCTCCGGTTCACACTCGCCTTTGGCCTACCCTCAGTTACCGACTGCGAACTCATGGTCATTCCAATATCACATAAACTACCTATAATACCTGC
Organism: Acanthosoma haemorrhoidale; assembly: GCA_930367205.1. Taxonomy (NCBI): domain Eukaryota; kingdom Metazoa; phylum Arthropoda; class Insecta; order Hemiptera; family Acanthosomatidae; genus Acanthosoma; species Acanthosoma haemorrhoidale. Next base: position 32,041,303 of record OV884013.1, on the reverse strand, counting down.
CCTGTACCTCTTCTCTTGAACATAGTGCATTGCCGGGTCACACCTTCTAAGATCTTATGGAGTCATATCCATAAACAAATACGAATTTAGCTGCTCGCCAACCAGGCCACCAGCAAAGGTTCAAGACCACAAGTTTATATACTTATCTCTTTCTTACGCCTGCCGGGACTGGCTGTGTCGACGAGATCTCCCCCGGTGGGTGCTCTCGACTGGCAATATAAAGCGCTAAGTATTAAATTGTCTTATATTTTCGTAACAGAAAGAAACCAGGTATCAGTGTGTTTGACTTAAGGAGTCGCAAAGTGCTGTCAGCCTCCGTGCTCAACGAGGTGCGATGGCATTCATTATGAGAGTTTAGCCTTGGGAGGTTCATATTGGCGGGGTCCTCATTAGCTCAGTTGGCAAGTCGACCGGACACGGCAATATCCCACGTAATTTATAACTTGCCTCTTTCACTAATAATTAGTAAAATTATAAATGCTAAGCCAGAATGAAGAGGTTCTAGTTGCATACAAGTATCGTCTTTTGTATGTGTAAAAATGATTCAATCGATCTGAATTTATAGGCATATTGGCGAAGCTCTGAAAACATACTGATTAATTTTTGGTTGAGACGGGGAAGTATGAAAAAACAAGGTAAAAACGCTTATGTTTTAGTTATTTTTATTTGTTGAAAAGGTGTTTTTTTTATTTACCAAGGCGGTTCGACAAATAAAATGAACCATTTTTTTTAAAGTTATTTTTCTAGTAATTTAATTAATTTTTAAGGACGAGTCGAGCGAGTGTTCTTCATAATATTTATTCGATTCCTACGACCTTTATTTATATTATACATACTAAATATTTCAAAAATATAATTTAGATTATAAGCGATGCCAACTAAATCCCGATAGTCAAAATTATTTGTATGTTTTTAATTAGTAATATCTTTATGAAGGTATATTGAACAATCCACTTCCGGTGTTCCCCTAACTCACAAGTAGCCCATCTGCAAAAGTTATGTACGTGCAGGTGTTCCACACTGCCCATGTCCTAATAATACCAAGGATGTGGTTTCACAGCCATGAATGACCAAGGAACTTATTTTTTACACTGTCATGTCACAATCGTGAACCTTGCAAAAACTTATTGAATTGAGATGAAAAAAAAACAAATCTCGCTGACGTAGGTTGAATATTTTCCTGCAACAAACATAAATATCCCACGGTATAAAATATTATCTCTTTCATGAAGATATTTTTTGTAAAAATAAGTTAGCAGAAAACATGTTTACAGAAATAAACAGGCTCTGATAATTGTTACTTTTAATAGCTAATTCTCAAAATTCGCGAATCGATCTGGTTTCAACCTTTGATCACGCACACGTTGTTAGATAAATCGAACATTGGAGCTATCGGTTACCATCAGCTAAGGTATAGCAATACATCACATTGATCTAATATTTAGATTTTACAAAAATGTTCAACAACCACTTGTATGGAAAAACCAAAACTTGCCCTACTATAAATATCTAGGTATCCCATCCCAAGCCAGCAACTTGAGGAGCGATATAAGTTTATTTTTGAAGATCCATAAATAATTACTACTATGCATACTTTATCAGTAATATAAATAGTATAATACAATACATATTAAAGCAATTACATTTATTTCAAAACTTTAGAAGGGAATTCATCCTCCCTCGTGACTGACACTGAAAGTGTAGATTCTTAATTATAACTTAATTGTTGTTTCTTGTGACCAACAAAAAATTATTACTATCACCGCGAAGCTCTATTGACCTCCCCCCCAATGAAAAAAAATCCTGACTGCGCCACCGGAGACGTCAAATTTCGTGGGTCATCTCAATCCGCTATGTTGGAGGACCGGTTTTGAAAATCTGGTTCATTCGGGGGCCAATGTATAGTTCATCTATCCAACATCTGCAAACATAACCACGGCTGTGATCACGTTAGACTACACCCCCAGAGCCCCAGGGGACATTGTGCGAATGATAGGAGGAGGAATACACGAAATACTTGTCAGCTTCTTGAACCATTGAATTATTGCTGGTGCGGCTGGGATATAGCACCTGAGGAGTACTTCATGGAGCAGTGTTGTCACCAGTGCTTTTCAATGTGTACAAATCTGAAATCGTTGGGCACTAAAATAGCTGTATTTGCAGCATGAACGCGAAGAGCCCTTTACCAGGTCGAAAGAGCTTGAAAGGAAATCAGTGATAAACTGGCTAAGTCCAACATGTCGGTGCATCCTGGAAAGACTGACTGCGTAATATTTCCCTTCCAGAAATGTAAGATTTTTTATAATGGAAAATGACAGCCTATGCCGTTTTTATTATTGTGAGCGTCCAAAATTAAATTAGCCCTAGGAAATTAGAAAATGTTAAACATGAACAGTCGGGCGAAGTAGCGTGAAAATTACGATAAAACAAAAAGAAAAGATCAGGACAGCACTAGGAGTCATCCAGAGCAAGAAAATACCAGAGAAACATAAATTCCTTTGTGGTGAAAGTATAAAGTTCTATAAATGTTTTTTTTGAAAGGGCCGCTGTAAACAGTATTGTTATAGAAAAATCCCATTCTCAAGAAGGAAATAATGAAATACATCAAAACTTGGTAGATGGAAAATTGAATGATTGATGACTGATTCAATGTAATTTTCCATTTTTAAATGTCAATATGAATATGTTGTTTTGGGTTTAATATTATGTTTTTGGAGGGATTTGAAATATTTTATTTTACTGCCACACCAATAAGTACCAAATGAGTCCCGGTTTAATTTAATTTTCAAAATACAAATTCAATTTCAAAACATTTTTTATTTTTGATGTTTATGCTCTTGCTTAATACACTAACAAGTCAAATTTACTGTCATATATTTATTTTAGTATCCTATTAACAAAGATTGCATTACTGAAGTGATAAGTTTTTGTATAAAAATCATTCACAGGATTTTGCTTCAGATTATCTTAATACACTGATTTGTGTGTTGTCGCCTCCATTTAACCTACCTTCTCAATTCTTTTGATTGTACTATGGGAACATAGAGATTAGTTTTATGTAAAAATAAACAATGTGAAACATCTGCTGTATGGAATAGCTGTTTGTGGTAAGTATTCATCGAGCTGGCAAATTGTGGTATTTTAGTAATTCCTGGTCTTTTATTGTTAATATGTTTGCCTATTGCTGTTATCATGAAAATCTGTCTTTGCTATAATTTTACTTGCTTATTTATATGGGGTGAAAGGTCATTTATAAAAAGTTGATTAAAAATAAATAGTTCATTTTAAACAATTTCATTTAATATTATCTCTATACGGTCCTAGTGGGAACCCATTTTGTTTAACAAAATAAAATAATTTAAGTTTGTTTTAATTTTTAGTGTACTACCTGTTTATTTAGAGACACTTGGAAGTTTTATACCAATGTAGTCGGCAGATAATTTTTTAAGTACACAAATCTTCAAATTAATAATTTGCCCTTTTTTTGTATTTTACTTTATCTGCTTAAGCATACAACTTATATTATTCCTGTCACTTAGCAGCTCTAACTTTATATATGTCAAAAGGTTGCAATCTTTTCAGGTTGTCAAAAAACTCCTTTATTATTGTGATGTAAGCGTTGTATATCAGAAAATATTCTTTCTTTTTTTATCTATAAGTTCTCTCTTAAAAACTTAAATAAAATATTCTTCAAAATAAATCTTATTTAAGCAAAATTTTTACCATATTTTTATTTTTAACTCCTATTTTAAAAAATGTTTAATTATTCTTATTCTGTCATACGAAAACAGAAGATTTTGATTCTTACATTAATCAGAAAAAAAAAACCTTTGCAGCAATTGTCGAATAGCATATTATCTTGCTTAAACATTATGCCTGTATTACATGTATGAAATTAATATAAATTTTTTACTAATTTAATAAAAACTTTTTACTCTCTTACAGAATATCGACCTTAGGATTTATAGTTTTATATTCTCTCACTATATATCATTTGTATCTCGGCCGGTGTATGCTCTCTATTTATTTCTTTAAAGTATACATATACCCATTTTCAAAAACTGGTATACTAGATTTTCCTGATTTGTACAATGCATATAAAGGTACGTTTGAAAATTATGTATAATTAATTTTTTTCTAAATTATTATTTAATGGGACTATTAGACCATACAATCGTTTTAAAAAAAATTACTTTGACTAATGAAACAATTGCCAATTTGGTATATACATATAAGTCGTAATTACTAGCTGATTTTTGACTGTAAAAAGACAGAGGAATCGAAGGAAAGTCCAAGACCAAGGATAGACAATCCAATTCAGTTATCTTAAAACATTGACATTGAAGAGCAATATCCCTATAGGCTGTCAGAGTTAAATTAAAAATAAATTTATTAATACCCAACATATAGTGCGGTATACTTCTCTTGATATAATTGAAATTTTTAAAAATTTGTTGTAACAATTAATTACATCAATTACTCAATATCTATCTCCCATGACAACTACACTTGTAAAATGATTGAGTCTATAGATTAAAGAAATAGCCATCCAGATATTTGCTGTTGACATAAGCATTCATTCAACTAAGAACAGCTTGGCTTATAAAATATATTGTATGAGAATTACAGTATTGTTTATTCATTTTTTATATGCTCATATTTTAATGAGACATTTACGTAATTTGTTAGGATTATATGAAATATTAAAATTATTAGTTTCAATGATATCATATAGCATATAAATCTTAAAGGAATAAGGTTTGGACATTGTTTTGTTTGGTTTGTTATAATAAATTGTAAATTAATTAGTAAATAAACAGCCACAACATAATTTCTTTTTTTTACGTCATTAATTATTGCCATATGATAGATAAAAATATTTTTATAAAAAATAGAAATTTGACAACACTTCTGGCTAATGGTAAATACCTTTCGTATTTACTTATTAGTGTATTATTTAATTGTAGTCTATCAGTTTGAAATAAATATGAAAAAAATTATTAGCCATAAATTGATTACCTATTTTGATATCAGATGTCAAGAAGTAACATGAAGGGATGGAGTTCCTCTGGATGGTGGTCATGAGATATTTCAAAGTCACTTTCCATTTCTGGGCTTCCCTCATATTGTCATCGTACTTGTCATAGGAACGAAACCTTAAAGTGATGACCATCCTCTCTCTTTTCTTGTGCGAGAACACTTTTCCTTTCTTAATAATATAAGCGTAGATATAAAACCACACACTTACATCGGAATCATCCCAGAGAACAGAAGCACTGCCCTCTTCCTCCAATTGGTCAGGGGTCTTCTTATTGACCCTCGGCTTCCACTTGCACTTTTGCACATAGCGGCGGCTTCTCATGCACCTGCACCCGATGACATCCTCCAATGCGACAGTCTGTGTCTTGATGTGCCCATTTGAGTCCTTCTGAAGACATATCCCCTTCTCCGATAGTCTGACCCTGTAGACTGTGTTCTTTTTAGAAATCAGATAGAAAGTCTCTTCAAGAGTTGGACTTGGAGTAATTATATCATCCTCTAATTCCATCATTTTTAAAAGTAGGTTTCAGTCATGACTACCATCAGCATTTAATAGAGGTTTAACGCCTTATAGGCTAAAACTGTACATGAAACATACAAAATTTTACGAAAACACAGCAATAGTTTAATCGAATCGCCACCTGCGATACTGCTAGACCGACAGCTCAAACCTAACTGATAGTAAAGGGGAGGGGATCTTTCAAAGTAACTGGTAAACAGAAGGCCACTCTCGATATTACCTGCACTATCGATTATACCGGCTTTAATCGATAGCTGCTCGAATTGTACCATTATTAATTGATTAGGTGTTGGATGGAATTTTACATACATAAAGGTCCGCATTGATGTTGCGACGACGTGAAAAATACTGGCGTTAAACATGAATAATCCTCAGTAAATTAATTATTTAATTCTATAATTTTGACTAGGACATCAAATTAAATTAAATATACTGACTTCCTAGTTATCAGTACGTAATTTGTTTTTCGTTTTTACAATTACACAATCTTTCATTGACATGGTGTTTGCAGCTTTAAATCAATCAGTGTGTTTGTTTATATTATAGACATGATATTTTTCATGGCAGTTATACAAAAAAGTCAGTAATATTTTTTTTCATTTGGTGCATACAGGTTTAGATAGTGTTTATTTTTATTGCAATGTTGTGTCTTTCATAACATTGTGATAAATAAGTCTACTTCATATGCCATAAACGTTTTTAAATTTGGCTTAAACCGTCATTTTTCTTTTTTTCTTTCTTTCTTCTTTAGTCATATCGAACACGAATATTACATTGATATTCTTGTTTAGGTGTATATATTGTGATTTAAAGGTCTTTTTTTTTTTTTTTTTTTCCAAAAATTAGTTCCAGCTTTTAGACTGGATAAGATATTGGATTGGTAACTTCGCTCTTGTCGTACTTGTTATCGACCTAACAAAAAAAAACCTAAGCAAAGAAAGAAGTAGCATTACCAGAATATTAGAGTTGTATTGTAAAGTACAATAACAGATGACAATATTAAGAAGAATAAAAGTCTGTTGAAAGATTGGATCGTAGGAATCCCGTGGCCAGAAGTGGAAGGCTATATACTGTTTTTCTAGTCTTAATATAGGTAGATAAGAACCAATGTATTATATCACGATATATTTTAAAGTAAAAACGTGTGCGTCATAAGCACTTTTTTTTAACTCGGTACTACTGTGAGCTGTCTTCCTCTAACATCTAACACCGATGGCAAGAGGAACATTTTTTGCTAGCGTAAAGTTGTTTGTCAAGTATGTAAACGACTAATTTACAATCAATTAAATGTCAACGCAGAGAAATGCATTTGTCTACAACGACGTAGGAAAAATAATTTACAGCTGCGCAACAGCAGTTATTAATTTCAAAATTTGCTCCGACTTATCTATCGACATAAGTATGTACATACTCAATATCACGTGATGCCCAAACTGTATAAAAATGATCTCAAAATATTCAAAGATGTTTTCCGAAATTTAATTCAAAAAGGAATGTAAGCAAATCATTTGGTATATGCTTAACTCGCCGCATAATTTATAATTTATAGTAACGTAGAATGAAGATTTTGTAAACTGGTACCGAAAAGATTTTTTTTATAATGCCCCATCCTGTCCTGACAAATACAAAAACCGAATATAAAATTCGTCTTCAAACAATGTGAATTCACTTACTCCGGGCCCTCTGCCATGACCTGTTTCGCCCCCTTGTAAAAAGGGTGTTAGTATGATCTGGACTCTCTGCCACCATTATTAAAAGGGTTTTTATGATACCCTATCCTGTCTTTCCCACGCCACTTCGCACTACCTTGGCCGATTGCTTTTCTGTCTTGTCCTAGCAATATATACCCTTAAAACTAATTTGTTTACACAGAATATCAAGCTATTGTTATCTTCAATCTATTTTACTACAAGTTATAGATTATGCGGCGAGTTACATATAACATTTTATTGACCCGTTATGTGCTTGAAGTGACTGGATACACTTTTCAATCAGAGAACATATTTTTGCGAGATTAAAATACTTTGGTAACTGAATTAACATTTTGTAGATAAGGCGAAATAATCTATTGAAATGGAAAGAAACAAATCAGTTATCAGAAATATGACTTTCCATATTAATCTTTAAACAACTGCATTCCAAGATGTGATTTTTGTAGTTTAGTGACGTTATATAATAGGCAGTTGGGCAATTTTTTTTAAATTTTACTACATCGCACTTGTAGGTTACAATTAAAATAAAAGTTAAATGTAAAAGCAAACCACCCGCAAAGCTGTAGGGGAAAAATTAAATGCATACTAAAATAATTTTTTTTTAATTATTAGGACGAAAACCTTCACATGGGAGCACCACGCATGCGCAGGATAGGCATCACTTAATGTGACCGTGATACTGCTATAGTGTTGCCTGACCTTGCTAATAATGTGTTTCAGTGTTTCTGAATACAAGATCATTATAATCCTTCCCACAGAGCTGCAGCATTCGACCGTTTCATTCTTGCCCCATTTACTGCTTTCTGACATTCTCTCCCTTTTAATAACCCTCTTTCCCAACACCTGCTCGACATCCAGGCTGACACTTGCGAGAAAAATAATTATTTATCTCTAATATTATTAATGCAATATTTTTGTACACAAATTTATAGCCCAACTATTAGTACCGTTTATTTAACTTATATTTATAAATGTCATGATTTTCTTTTTAATTTAATATTGTTTAATACAGCTATTCTTTTGCTTTTTTTTATTGTTTTTTATGTTTTAAATAATTATAGATTATTTTACTGAAAGTTTTTCCAGAATGATTTATTGTTTTATGACAGAGAGCGATTTTTTTAACTGAGGTGTACACTTCAATTTTACTTAGGTTTCATTTTTTGTTAATCGGAATTTGATTTATTTACGTGTAGCATATTGGAATAACGTTTTCTCTAAAAAAGGATGAGGGGAGAAGAAGGTGTTAGCATCCAAAGCAGACTTTGGGCATAACTGCTTCTTATATATATTTTTTTTCCGTTTCAAAACACCTTTATTTAAAAATTTTCAATTAAATGAACAATAACATGAACAAATTTACAGGTTTATGGCTCCTTTTCCTGCATAGCATAACATGCACTTGAAGGAGGGTAGAAATACAAACATTAACTGCTTCTGTTGTGCTATGAGTTGTTATATGTTCAACCCCCGACATGGGGAATGTAGTGTAAAATTATTAAATAACGTTAGGTGACTGAGGCCATAGGGTCAAAGACCGAATCTCGGTATGCCATAAAACCCTCTTTTAGGTGCATGCCGACAATAGGAAAGCGTACCCCATCTGTTGCGGATTGTCGTATAATGGCTGGAGGATTTGATAGTTTACAACTCTTCCTTTTGTTTCCTATCAAGGAAATAAGTGCCAGAAGGGATATGATTCAACAGCTAGTGGTCCTAGGTGCTAAATGACCCATTCGCAAGATGGCATGAAAAGGCAAACACGATCACAAAGGGCCATAAAGACAAAAACCTTCTGCTGAAGAGAGATAGATACGGACCAAGACGAGAAGATACTTCCGGACGAGACGGTGTAGAGGAATCCCTGAGTAGAGCGTATCTTTTGCTTGGCAGCTCTTTGAGAGAGAACTTCACGTTTCTCTGGAGCACTGGACTGCGAACTGGTTGGAGACGATAGCGACCTTGGTTCTACTTCAGATTGAAGACATCGATGTACCATATTAAGATTTAAGTTTTATTTGTAGCTAGTAAGATAAATATAACCTGTTCACCATTTTGATTCATAATAAAATCAGTCATTCCTCGTTACAACATTTTGTTGTTTTTGGTTACTAAAATATTTTGCCTATAAAATTATATTTTACCATTTGAATTCCTTCCATTTTGATCACCAAGTTAATTTATTAAGGTTGATTACTTTGGGTTAAGATTCGATTGGGACCAATAGTAAGTGAATTGAATATTTGAGTAAGATATGATTTGGTACAACGGTAATCCAGTACGCTCAGGATTTGATCGAGGAATCAAATCAGTCAGGAGTTGAATAGTAAGAGGGCATCCCTAATATTATTCAACTAGAGCGTAATAGCGTGGTGTTAGAGAGTAAGTCATGTAAATATATAAGCGGATATATGTATCCTAGGAAAGATAGATCATTTATATACTGCCTACAGTGTTATATATTCGGATACAGTCGTATCTCAGATAGATTAGAGGATCGATGCGCTCAGAGGTATCCGTATATAATAAAAGAAAACCCCTCATTCGCCAAACGTAGCAGGGTTCAAATTAAAGTGACACCTAGGATATTGCATTACCGGCATTAAGTATTCATAGGCCCCATATATTTGTTATTATTGAATTAATTCCATTAATAAAATGTATGAATAAATGATACGTTTGATTTAGGCTGGCAAGCTGTGATCCACGGTAGCCTTGATGGGACAAGACCTTACCCAATTAGATTAGTTACAATCACCTCTTCAGATTACAAAAGCCAGACTAAACTCCTAGGTATCGATGGTTTCACCGGATATCGATTTATCGGGAATCCACCAACGCCAAACTTTTCCTTCATCATTCATCTTTTAACGCTAGTGATTACGCATAACGCCATACCAGAGCTATCACATCATCTTTATAACTTCTTAACTTAAGTGCTGCTTATTTTTATAACGCTCGTCAAAACAGTGATTCAGTGGTTTGCAGTGAGCCGAGACTATTTGATAAAATAAATTAATTTATAAAGACAAATACTTGTAATTAAAAAATGAAACGTATTTTACTATCGTGGAAACGCCAAAAACAAGATATCGTTCAAGCGAAAGTGAAAGTATAAAATAAGAGCCGATTGCTAATACGTATAAAAAATATGATGTTTTTGAAATAAAATTTGGTTAGAAAATGAATAGTAAAAAAGGTGTTTTTTATACAGCCTTGAAAGGTGAAATGGAAATTTATCGATAATCTGATGTGTTATATAAAAAATTAGCTGTTAACATTGCCCCAACACAGATGGATAGGAGAGACTTCTGAAAATATACATAAACGTATTTACCATTATGATTGCAATAAAGAGCTGCTATAAAAATACTGGCTTGTACACGTACTCAAGAATCCTTAAGCATATTTTTGATTTGTAAGATGAACTCTTCAAAAAGAAATTAACGCTTAGTAAAGAAAAAAATTAGATTTTCGGTAAATTATAAGACGAACGACAGAAATATGAACTGTTTTTATGATGAAAAAGTTAAAATTTTAGAAAAAGTAAAAAAAAAATGTAATAGTTAAAAAATACTACTGCTTTGATAAATGTGAATATAATTAGGCGTTGAAAAGATTTTTTTTTTGTAATTTTTGGAAAAAGTTACAAAAACAAATGTTATTTTTTTGAATATGATCCTGTTCCAGCTATTTATAGTAATTTAATATAAACATTATCCATCTTTGTAAACAGTAACCTCCCTTATTTTTCAAAATGTAAATTTTAATATGAGGTAACTAATGGATTTTAAATGAACGTATTGCATTAATATTATCTTACTGAGATAAATTTTACCGTGGCTGTTAAATTATTGAAGATTTTATATTAATTGTTTAGAGTGGTCTCACCGACCTCACGTAGATTTATAACTAAAATGCTTTTGGGATATGAACTAAAAATTCGCAGGGCTTGTAAACTCAAATGAACGGTAATCAAAGAAGACTGATCGATGAACGAGCGAATCATGACTGATGAAAGATGGCGGCCCAATGAGTCAATTTAGTTTGTGTTGTCCATGAAACCTTGTAAGTACGAAAAAAATGCTTGAGCGAATGTTTTTGTTTGGCGACTGCTAAGGTTAACGGAAAAAGGATGTTAGATTTTCATCAAATGTATTAATGGACTAGGTTTCGCTGTATTATGATACAGCATGTGCTATCTCTCACTCATCCCTATAATCCTCCTTGGATACTGAAACGTCAGTGGCCTCGTGACCTGCTATAAATGCGTGACAGCGGGGTCCTGGCAGTGGCAAGTTTCTACAATGCAAGGTCAAAGTAAGATGGGAATAGTTTAACACTTGCTGGTAAGCCATAGATAGCTTGGAGCAGCTTAGTGAAATGAACATCAACCTCAGGTAAGGACCTGATGCAGAGATAAATACAATGATAATCTAATATCTTTATTTCAATAACCAAAGTGGATTCTCGACAAATGCATTGCCTGTCAATTGACGGCTAACTACTAACTCAAAATAAATCAATATTAGATATTAAAATATATTGTATGTTATTACAAATTAAGATGATACACTACGTACATACTACTTGGCCGTTGGAGGCCATACCCACTGCCCCGGCTCGGGCTTGATCTCCAGAGGCTCCCATGGCTTGAAGATTCTGAGGTTCCTGGCCAGCCTCAGCTCGTTCTCTGCCTGTACGATCAGCTCCTCCACCTGGCCGCAATCGATCTCTTTCTCGATGTCTTCCGGTTTACTGCTGCGGCATACCACGGCAGATCTTTCGGCCACTATCTCCTCGGTGTACTTCCGGTATGCGGAGGTCTCGGGCAGCTTGGCCAGCGCCCTTAGAATCTTGCCGTAGAGGAGGTTGAGTATGTATCCTGGGTTTTTGCAGACCGGTAGGCCGGTGAGTCCGGTGCTTCGCTTCAGGCTCATCGTTAGCTTGTGGTGTAGGTGAATACATAGCAACAGCTGTTGTCAACAATAGAATATAGTCATCTGTGCTTCGTATTTCACTTCAATGTTCTCTCATATATGCATGCACCGCATTTTATATGGAGGGGTTCGAAGCTAATGAGCGAATAACTAGCAAATTAACTTTTAAAGAATAATTAACCATAATCTTATATAACCTTCTATCCTCGCACCATTAATCTATTAACCGAACTCTCATATGGTTCAGTGGTTATTATTTATAAGGCATATCTTTAACCGTTCTACTGGGTAATGGATGCCGCAAAACGTCAAATACTTTATAGTAGTTTTCTGTTATCCCTATTTGCTCTTCCTGACTTTCTTCCATTAGTACCTGATTCCTTGTTTCGTTTTTCATCCATTACCTGCAGTTCTTCGTTTTTTTTTTCGTATTAATAACATAAGGTAACATGATTTAAGGCTGGTTGTTGGGTAATCACATTCATAAACAAACACCTTTCTTGCCCTCAAGCCACACGTTATTCAATACTGATATATACGCTTATTTTAAATAATGTCTTCTATTCTAACGCTACCAGATCTGTTACTCACAATACTGCAGTTAAAATAGTATAAATTATTTAAAAATTTCACTTTAATTTGTATTCTTTAAACTTTTATGTCCTATTCTATCATTTTAATTACAAGATAGACGAAAGGACTGGTGTGAGTATAAGGAATTGTTGACAGGGCGGAGAGAGGTGTAAATTTATTAATAATAGTACCTGTTAAACCTAATTGAGAAACTTTTGTCCTTTCCTGATAATTTTCTTCTATTCCTGGAAACTTATAAGATTACAAAGTGCAAAGCAAATATTGGTTTATACATTTACAACATTGCAATCAGTTTTGTGGCTTAATTACCCCCTTATCATCACTCAATGCTCGGGAAATACGCGAGGATAAGTGACATCTGCGTATATAATTTTCAAACTTTTTACAAATATCTAAAGACAGTAACGGTCTCACGGCAAGCATCACCAATAGGCGTTGCTGCTCTGTTCATCACGACCCAGTGAATCAAGTGTAGCGGTTATCATAAATGCTTCATTGTATGAAGGTAATGGTTCAGAATGACTTCCAAAAATAGACGTGCAAGGATGGCTCCCTCTAGGGTGAAATTCAGCACCTTTCCTTTACTTGTTTAAATTTTTTTTATTGATAATAATGTAAGTGTTTAGAATCGAAACCTGATCCAACCGGCCGAATAACGACTTCAAAACAGCATCCTAAGAGTTGATTGTTTTTTTTCTCTCCTGTAAAATTTCTGAAAATTGATGGAGCTGGTTTAATTATTTACCTTCTTATTTAGGGCCGATAGGCTGACTATCCAAACAGAGCTCAGTCACTTCAATTTATGTAAATTAGATAAATTTACTTTCCGTCCAGGGATTCGAACCTGGAAGAACCATCCTATATTGAAGGAGAGTTGGCCAGAGGACACATTTATATATGATCAGTTTGAGACGCAAAATGACAAGTTGGAAAGCCGGCAAGACCTGTGTCGTATTTTTTCTATTTTTACTAAATGGGCGTCTGGCGAATGGCACCGTAGAATTGCCTCTACGTCGGCTTGTTTGGGCCGAAATCCGCAGACGTTGTAATTTAAAATTACGTGCCCCATCATTTAGATGTTTGATTTTTTGAATTCTGACATCATCTGCGTTACCGCCTCGGTGAGTTTATTCATGGCAGCGGTCATGCTGCTCAACATGTTTATCATACTGCCCAAGATACCCATCAAGGCATCATTATTACTGTTAGTAGGTTGAGGTAGGGGCTCTGGGAGAACTTCCGGAGCCCTGGTGTTTCCGGATGCCATCTGGTCATGTCGGGGTGGAGGGGGGACAGGAAATATTAAAGTACAAACAGAATATGAGTTTTGAAGTAAATGACGATTTCTTGATTTGGTCATCGTCAAAAATGCATTGCCCCGAGTCTAAAAGTGACTTTTAGGTTCACAGGTAATGACCGCATGACATGAGTTGATTGAAATACAAGCATGATTTATATTTAGCCGTGAGGTCTCGCTCTACATATTTGAAGAATTTATATGAATGGCAGTGAGGATCTCACCGATATAATAGATATTCAAAAAAAAAATGTCAACAAGCAAACTTCTCCTGTGAACATGCTCCACCTTTGCCAACAGAATATTTATTAGTAATGAGAAAAATTGGTTCTCCTATGGTCTGGTGGTATATAGCAGAGGCTGTTGGACCGGTAATATCGATCCCTCCCCCCTATGGTGCAGGGGAATAAATGCGTAAGAAGGGAAGCGGATTAAATTTGCAAGAGATGAGCTATCGGGGCCAAGTTAATGGTTGCGAATGTAGGGCAATAGTCTGCGCCAATACTGCAGTAGTGCTCAAACATGTATTATATATTTATTACATTATCCGCATTACCATTACATGTACATACTAGTAGGATTAGGGTGGTGTAGGTATACAGCTAAATACCAGAACATACCTACTGGTGGGGCCTCCCGATATAACCCGGCTCTAACAGGTGTACATTAAGGCGTACATAAATAAACAAACATGTAGAATAGATACTGGGACCCACAGCCTCTATCAAGTTGGTACCTAACCCTTCACTGGGCTAGGTATAATGGCCAATTCACTCTACTGGGCACGTCAGATCAAATATATAAATCGCTACACACGTAATCCAATGTACTGTACGGTTCAGGCAAGGCAGGTCGACCCGAAGATCAAGCCTCAAGCAATCAACAACGGCCAAAGACTGGAGCTGGAGCGATGTTGACCTGGTTTAACCGAACACTACTGCTAAAGATCGGCAGTCAAGTCAAATCAATATACACGACGTACGTCTCATAGGGGTTGTTCGGTATTTCAGCGTATAGCATGATTTAAATCGTACAAAATATTATTTTTGAAATAATATTATTAGATTACAAAAAGTGTATTACTTTATATTGTTCATGTTGAAAATGTTGAGAATTCCAATAATTGTCCTTTTTTATTTGGTGACAACTATATTGTTAAACTGGACGTAAAAAAAACTGATTTAAAAATAATTCAACAATTTATAAAGAAGAAAATCATTATTTTTTCATATTTGTAACTCGCCACTTAAAGTAAATATAGATAAGAATGATTAATCATAGGATTAACAATTATGAGAAAATTATTCGTTAAAATAAATAAATTTCTTTTTTGGCGCGGAGATAAAGTTATATGTGTACCTCACCACATAATATATAATTTTAATATAATAGAACTAAGATATGTAAATTGACTGTAGCTTATAAGGGTCTTTGTCGGCGGTCGACAAAAGCGGTTTGACAAACGAATTGCCGTCAATTCATCGAATTGCCAGCACCATTTTTTCATGTTATTAGGCATTCTGCTGAGGGCAGGTCATAAACGCCCTTTTCACGACCAGAAAGTGCATATCATAAAAGGCCTCTGGTAGAAATACGTACGAGATGGGCGTGAAACCTGTGACTAAGAGATACTTTTAGTTCGACAAAGGAGGCCATGTTCATATGCCTTACTTTTATTCAATTAAATGCCCGAATTCCTTCCATTGAACGACACGAAATTTAACTTTGGAAAAGAATTATCAATATCAATATAAATTGGACAATATCAAGTAGTTCAGTATTAATCATTTTTATTTTATTATACCTTTACACCAAAGCAGTACATTCAGACTTTGATAGAGTAACTACACCACATAGTCTGAGTAATTAAATGGTAACTCGTATCAGTTAAATATAATATTTTAATTATTCTACTTGAGCGTAGAGGAGTGGTTCTACGGATAAGGAAGGTGGATAGAAATAAATAATACATTATAAATAATTCTATTTATTTTTATATATTATATTATAATTCTATAATGGACTGACCATACCTTGATCTGTAGTGTGAATCGGTCAATAAGGAACAGTGGTCTATGATTCGTTCATTAAAGTAGAACCGTTCCTGTGGCGTTATAGGTTAGGACAATGGCTCCATTATATGAAGGTTACTTTCCTGGTCAAATCCCTTGATGGAAAGTGAATTTATTTTATGTCCTTATAAGAGAATCACTTCCGAATTGGTAGCCCGCCTTTAGTCCTAAATGGGAGTGCATAAGGGCGTAAACAATTAAACAAGGATACTTTTGTTTACTGTATAACCTCTTTGTCGAATTGAAAACATCGTTCTTGATTATTCGATCTTCTTGTTATGTAAAAGACAACGTTTGAATCCTGCGGAGTAGTAGGAATGATCTCAGTTTTTTTGAAGCAACTTGTTGGAATGGATTTTTTTTGTTACGTGTAAATTGCTTTTTTGATCGCAGATAGGCAATCGCCATCTCTCTAAAATCTTACCCTCGAATTGAAGAAATAATATTTCAATAAGACTGATTTATAAAAGTGAAGTATCTGAATACCCAACTTGTATTTTCTAGTTTTAAGCAATGTAATTCCATCAGTAGTCTTTGAACAATTAAGAAAGTTAGTATCTAAAGTAGCAATGTTCACTTATCTAAAACCTGGTGTGAAAACCTGTTTCGAATCATAAATATTCCGTTCTAAGTGGTAAAATAAAAGTGTTTTTCCAACGATCACATTTTATAACCCAGTTTCTTGGAAAATTGGAGATTGCTGCAAGGGATTCGAGACTAATCCCTGCAATTGTTTTTTTGTGCTGCTATTAGTGGATGACATATGGAAATTGGTCACATTGAGTTTCAAGGCTACGCTGTCGTTAGTTAGTTTAATTTTTTGTGCAGGAAACAATATTATTCATCCGTTATATTACATCATAACTAGTAACTTACTTTGTAAACAGAACAAAGAAGATGTGGTAGTCATTGTTTGATGTTTGGCTTAGTGCCACATGAATATGCAAGCTTTGATTATTGCTATAATTGAAGTCTTTTTTCTGAAACGGTCTCATTTGTCGAAGCAATTATGTTCAGTTTGGTTCTCATTATTTTGGTTGGGCCAAGGATATCAAGAGGAATTCCTAATTCTCTAAATCAAATGAAGGTTTCACAAAACTTTAAACACGAGCAAATTAGTTGACAAGTGATGGTTAGAGAAGAATGGAAAACAAACTTTTATTCCAGGATAAAGCTACCTATGAATAACATTTATGTTCAGAAGTAACATTAATGTCCACTATTAAATTAATAATAGTTTTGTAATATTTGTGATTGGTCTAGAAGTATCGATATTACTTACTATGTAATATATTATTAGCTTGAGAATATGTTAATAAGTCGAAGAAGAGATCTACGGTAATGTAGTTGAATAAAAAAGAAAAATTAACACAGAATAATGATAAAATAACACAGAAGTGATCAAAACGTGGCACCTGCGAAGAAGGATAATGGATTGTAAATATTATCTCTAAATTAGAGGAGGGTTAATATTACTTGAGTTGTGATTTCGAATGCAATCGATATGCTACTTAAAGCGTTAACATCTCTGCTACGTTCGACGGACTGTGGGTTCTTTTTAATTATATATTTCTTACGGACACTCTTCGCGTACCATATACCATATTATATCTATCCGATACAAAACTGTAAGGCAATAAATAAAGGATGTATCTTTTCTAAGGATACATATATACATTTTTCTATTTACCTGACTTACAAACACCATGCTGTTAAGCTCTAGTTGAATAATTAGAATATTTAACTTCTAGGGATGCCATCTAACTATTCAACTACTGGCGGATTTGATTCTTCAAATCATGAGCGCATTGCATTCGTGAACAAAATTATACCTTACTCAAATATTCAATTTACTTACACAATTGATTCTAAACCCAAAGTGATTTACCTTAATAAATTAACGTGGGGTTCAAAATGGAAGGAATTCAATGTCAAAATAGAGTTTTATAGACAAAATGTTTTATTATCCAAAACAACACAACATTAATATGTTTTAACGAGGGATGAACAGATTACATCTATTGTAGTAGCTACAAATAAAGCTTAAATCTTACTAGTGTACATCGATGTCTTCAATCTGATGTCGAAGCCCAGAGGTCAAAGACAAAAGCAATTGTCTGCAGTCAATGGTAGTTACCGCCAGGGTCCAGTTTTTTTTTTTTTTTTGGTTAAATAAATTATTTCTTATCACCTTGTTGCAAAATCATTGCATAATTCAATATAGATTCTACAATGAATCTATTTACAATTTATTTATTGTATTTCCTCTATCTTGGTTACATTTATACAATTTTTAATAATTTTACATTGCGGTCTGCGCTTGTACAAAAATATAATGATTTACGTTATACATTAATTTATTGAACATCTTTAAAAAGTGATGGGGCTCACCTTATTTATCATAGACTTGAAACTAACTTACATCTAATCAATAAAACTTAAACTAAATCGTAACCTAATTTTCCCCAACTGTTTATTGCCATCGATGAGGGCCAGATGGTGGGGCCAAGTGTTAAACACTGGGCTTGTGAGGTGCTGCAACGAGTCAAAAAACATGATGTGTCTCGGGTGGATGAACTGACCCACCGACAGCACACCAAGCAACGGGTGCAGGTCAGCGTTCTTCAACCTGCTGAGAGAGGTATGTCTGGCTATTTTTCTCATGATCCCATTCTGAAATTGCTGGAGACTTTTAGCTGTATTGTCAATCAAGTGAGTATATAGCGGGGCACCGAACAGCAGAGCTGGCCGGAAGAGTCCAGGACATTCTCGTCCCGACGTATACATGCTCTCGTCATGGACCGAAAGCTTTGTTCTTTACCGGCCTTTGTCCTTTTGCACACCATCTTGCCAGAGGGTTACTCAGCCACCTTTATCCCAACATCGGTACATCGGTCGCCCTACGTCAAAACCTTTAACGGATTTAAACGGAGTACAGGGGCTAAGTGAGTTTTAGGGAAGGGATATACTGAATAAAGGAATCATCATGAGCAAAGGTAGAAGTGTTATAGTATAAATTGTTATATATGTGTCAGGTTAGGGAAGAATAAAAGGATGCGTAGATCGGAAATAAGCGTGGAAATATATAAAGGGAAATTTTTGATTTATTTAAGGATTTTTCAGTCAAATGACTGGCATTTTTAAATGTTAGACTGTTTTCGGCTGACCCCCACAGTTCTAGTCTGTATGTCAAGGCTTGTTTATCGTTGTGCTAAGCTCAGAGCTTTGCGGGTAACGTTAGTTTTGATCTGCCGTCCAGCAGACTGCTTGTAGTTTGTATTGTCTGTTAACGTCTTGCTCTTTTACCATCGAGTATTCCGTCCAGAGTCAAGCCGAGATATTTCACTAACAGCAGCAATGCTGCTTGGTTAAGGACAGTTGTGACACACTCACCTGCTAATAATGAATGTGGTAAGCACGATTTTGTTTTATTCACTGCGATTCTCCTATATCTGAGTCAATACCTTTAAAATGGAGATGTGATAAAAACATAATAATCAAGGATATAGCTCCTATCGCTAATCATACTGGCAGTATGTATCAGCTGGCCAAAAATAATTTGTGATTAGGAAATGATATGGGCAATGACTCGTACCTTACCAGATAGCACACAATTGATTAGTAAGTGCTAACCTCCTCTATAGATTGTATTTTATAGGTTCGAAGCTATCTGTGACTTCTTACGATTTTAATACAGTTCAAGTTTAATTATACGGTACTGGCCTTTTCAATAATTTTAGTAAAGAATTGTCATAAAGAAATATGGAAAAATAAATTTGAAGTAAGTAATCCTGGGTTTAATGAGGCAACTGAGGTAAGAATGGAAGGGATATTGACTTAAGCCATCTAGCCAAAACTTAGGATGAATGCACCGAATCCAGGACCTCCTTCTTTCAGTTTGCAGAAGCGGAAATGAGATAAGAATTCAGGCCTTAAGAGGTGCCGTCGGTTTACGACCAGCTGCCTCTTGTACACGAAGGTCGGAAGTAATGATTGTGAGGCCGGATGATGTAAACGTCGAGGACACATCTTGGCCTTTAGCACTCTCGTAATTGAAGGGTTTGCTGCAAAAAGGAGGTAGCTCCATCCCATAGCTGTTGGGAGTTAGAAACACTTTCTTGTGTCAAAACAAAACCTCTTTTATTTGGCACAAAAAGGATGCAGCTCCAATCGTAATATGTAAACACCATAATTGAAAGTAAGCAACAACAATATTTTTACATAACTTAAAATTTGAATTTTTTAAACGTTTTGTTTGGTTTCCCAACAAATGGAAAAATTGGAGCTACCTCCTTTTTGCAGCAAACCCTTCAATTGAGATGTCGGTTATCTACCTAATGGCGTCATCATGTGACGATAGGAAAATCTCGGCGGGAGCTTCGGTCGTCATGTTGACGGGACTGTAAGCGACATGCTTGGACTCAGGTACTAGAGGTCGTCCACTGTAGGTGACTTCGTGCGACGCAAATTATTAGTTTTATTATTATTAGTACCTCAACAATAAGAAAATTGATATTTATGTTGGGCCCTGTGGTTATAGACTATAATAACACCTAATTATGTTTTAGAAAAAAATCTTAGTACTGTTGGGATAATTCTCAAAATAGGTGGGTTCGGAAGTATGTAGATTTTTATTATATTTTAAAAGACTGAAAATTGAGAGAACAGAAGAATGATGTATTGTTGAGGGAGGGGGGGGGGGTTGAACAGAGGTTGGATAAGCGAGTTTTGAGGGAATGGTTGGCAGATTTGAGTTATAGAAGGTTATATAGGGTGTCCCAGAATTAACTCAAGATTTGAATTTACTGCCATTTGTGCAGTAAAGTGATGGCAACCCTAAGAAAAACAATTTGACAGCTGACAGTTTAGGGTTAGTAAAAATGTAGCGTTACACGATAGAACAAGGTGTCTTTATTGTTGAACATTATCTCAAAAATAATGAAAGCTTGGCGGCCGCAGTTCGAAAATTTCAAGCAAAATATGGTCGGAATATTGTTTTGACTTCATCAACTGTGAAGAGATTAATTGAAAAATTTAGGGAGTCTGGATCAGTTGGAGACACTAAACACACTGGTCGTCCAAAAACAAGCCGTTTAAATGTCAATATCGAAGCAGTGCGTGAGAGTGTCAAATGAGGCGGGCGGGTCAAGCAGTGACTGTTACTGGTTTTCGATATCGCGACATGATAACACGGTTCTTTGTTCCGAAATTGGATGATATTGATGTGACCAATATGTGGTTTCTACAAGATGGTGCCACATGCCATACAGCCCATGAAACAATTCAAATACTGCATGAGACATTTCCAGGTCGTGTACTCTCTCGTTTCGGAGATCAGAATTGGCCCTCCTAGATCCTGTGATTTAACACCTTTAGATTTCTTTTTTGGGGGTTATTTGAAGTCAAAGGTGTATCTCAACAAGTCCACATCCACCCGTGCATTTAAAGAGGAAATTCAGCGCTGCATCAACGAAATTCAACCACATTTATGCCAAATGGTAATGGAAAATTTCAACAAAAGAGTGCGTATATGCCAGCAAAGTCGTGGAGGCCATTTGCCCGATGTGTTATTCCATAAATAACCCTATCCTATTTACTTTATAATTCAATAAAAAAAATAACAACAAAAATACTAAAAACTGTGTTTTCTATTTAAATCAAATCTTGCGTTAATTCTGGGACACCCTTTATATGATTGATGAAGCTTGCTGAGTGGGTAAGGTTTGGTAGAGGTAGGTACCGAGGGAGCATTGCTGTCTGGCACAGGGAAACGCCCATTTTGGCTCAACAAAGCGATGGTAAGCGAGGGAGGGCCGCGGCATCTTACAGATGAATCAAAGGGAACAGTTCACGATACGTTTTTATGGTGTTCGCTATAAACGCACAGAATGTTTGACGGATCTGGGTCAAATTCAGTAACGTGATTAAATAGCACAATTGTGAGCTAATGCTATCAAAAATGCATTCAAATTCCAATTAGGTTTTGTTAAAAGGTGGAAATTCTGCCATTTTACTGTTTGGTTTAAGTTCTTTGTCTCCTAACTTGTCAATGGAAAGAGCTACATTTGTCGCTTGCACACTAACATACCTAGCGGTTGGAGTGAAATTTTAATCAGAATGTAGAAGGTGTCTTTTCCATAACCGGGGAGGTGAAAAATCTGCTGGTGTGTTAAGGAACCTGTATTGTAAGAATATAAAGTATATTGTAAATCCTGTGAATGAAAGAGTGGGTGCAATATTTTAAATAAAATAATGGTGCTTGGTAAGCAAATAGTAATTTTGCAAATAAAGATATTTAAAGTTAAAAAAAAATATATATATCAAACCCATTTAAACCATGGCATCACTATTCCATCTAGAAAAAGATGCGCACATATTAAGTGATGCCTTTGCTGCGAAAAGAAAAATAAACATATTTTTCACAGAAACAAAACATATCCTTTCAACTTGGGTTACCAACTGAACAAACATAACCATTAAATACACTCGAACTCCTTGAACATTGTTTGCATTCCGCTGACATGTTTATGAAAGCAGATATACAAATATAACCCCTCTATTAACCTTTAGCATTACACTGTCCACTCTTGTGCCTTCCTTAAGTGATGCATCATATTTACAGATTGATGAAAGTTTATTCTCAAAAAGGAACATTGGGAGGATATAACTACAACAATGTGTTTTCAGAGCTGTCGGAAGGGTTTTATAGTGTGGATTATCGACAGGTCGGCCCAAATGTCATCACCGATTGTAATTTCGAAACGTTGGGAAGCTTACAACATTCTTTACGGGGATGTTTTCAAACATTTGACTGTCTACCCTTGACATAATTCTGTTGAACCGTCAAAGCCATGAGAATTCGCAGAGGGAAGAAATATCGTGGGGTTCAGATAAATAGTTGGCGAATATAAAACGTTGAGGATCAAGGAGAGAGAGATTTTATCTACATAATTGACTGTATTTATGTGACGACACAACCGTAGTCCTGATGAAGACTTATTCAAGGTTACTGATCCATGAATCGATTAGTTCATAATTGTAATTTTTGTTATACAAGGTTTTATCGAATTGGGAATGAAGAAGTTTTCTATTTACGGGATCTACGTATTAAAATGGCATGGTAATTAAAACATGTGTTATTAACAAAATTTCATTTAATATTCACACACACACAAACAAATAAACACACACACGCACTATCACAATGTCCAATCACTCATGCAGCTGCAACTCCCAACATTCACAGCAAGATTGCCTCCAAAAGCTGAGCACAAAATTGAAGGAAATGACCGAGTAAGTATTATATATCAATGCAATATTTTTTTTAGCGATAATAGTTATTTAAAATAAAATAAAGCTATACTGTTATTACTTCTTTACTATAGTAACTACTCATTTCATCCTCACCAACCTTACTGAATCCCCCCAACCAGGCGTAAAAAATTACCACTGGGAATTGAACCCAGGACTTTGTAGTTATTATTTGTACCCTTTCTAACTACTAGGCCACCGAAAGTGTCCCATATCATTCATTATGAAAGTACAACTCACTTCAGCAAACATAACCAGTTTTCACAAACACATGATTTGGTCACATGACAAATGAAGGATGACAAGATGAGGTTAAGACATTTTCAATTTATTAGTAAAATATATTGAGCGATTTATAGGCGAGATGGTCGTTCAAAATACATGACCTCTCTACCTCATATCGTGATTCGTACAAAGACGTAAATAAATGTTTGACTGTGCTGTATTTTAATTAACTGTTCCATGATGAGGAGGTTTTGAATCAACAGGTGTTCAGCGAATTTATTTCATCAACGTCTTTTGAAATGCCGCCTTTCAGCCCTGAATAGGCGCACATACGAGCATAAATAATTAAACAAATTGAACAAGCAAATGCCTACCCCGCTTTAAAGCACCTCCAGCGGTGTGTGACAAACAGTTCATTGGGCCTTCGAGATGGGACTTATTTATAAATCAAAAACGAAAAAAAGTTTCCTTATGAGTGGGTCAAGAGGAAAAATAATGTTATATAAGTAAACTTATGCAATGATAAAAAAAATTTGTACTCACCTAAGCTGTTTGTGTTTTCTGTTTTCATGTCCTTGGATTCCTATAGGAACGTAGGGATTTTCAACCTCTCTTCCTCTTTTCCTGTCTCCTCTGTCCTCGCTGATCTCCCTCTCTCTCTTCACGGTTCTTTTCCACTACAGCCTTGGCCATCTAATACGGCTCTTAGGTCTGCCGTTTAAATCGAAGTCTCAAGCCGCCTCTCTCCTTTCACAGAGTGTGTCTCTCCGGCAATTTCCTTTTAATTTTTCTCCAGCCCTTCGAGGCTTCTTACCATTGGTTACCCTTTCCGGCCATCGGATGTCTAGGATGTTTCGCACTGGTTTGTAAATAATAACTTGAAGTCAGCCATCTGTTTATTGCTTACTTACACTGCTCACGTCTGTAGGGCCTCACGTTAGTTAAAAAAATACCATATTAATCCCAGCTGGATCTGTTTGGACTGCCAAAATGTTTCTCTGCTTTTCGAATATTTCATTCGCTCTATTTATTCTCCGTACTGCGTATCATCCACTCTCCGAAATAACACTCCCAAGATGGTTAAACTACTCATTAGAAAGTATAATATCATATATTTTCTTCCAGGTAATCTTAAGTTCCTTAGTGTCTTGTTCGCTGAAATTCTCCTGCATGGAAACGATGTCAGTCAGGCTACGACTAAGGGGGAAGACATCGTCCGCAAAATCGAGAACTGTTAGGCCCCACTGTACCATCTCTTTCTGAACTACATCTTTGTAACTTCGGTTGCTATGTCTTACCTCATAGAGCTATCCATTGCTGATGCCTAGCCCGAAGGGAAACCTTCAGACTAGTATTTGTCATTCAGCAGTCTGTATTGATTGTATTCGATAGTGTTTACAGAATGGAGCAATCAAAATTTTTTAGCTGAATATTCCACGACAGCCTAACTTTTGCTTGCAATATATTCACGGGAAGTGTTCGAATTAAAAGTATGATTTTAACGCTTTTTCAAGTCACTGCTCAGAAGATTGAGGTTTTTTCGGCCTTTTCCTGTTTGTTGAGGATATGCTCATAAAGTGGGAAAACAAAATTAAAATTAAGTTTTAGGAGCCAACAACGGCACAAACTTTTTTTTTAACAGACTTTTTACAGGTTGTCGAGGACAGCTGGCCAAGGCGGTTTAACAAATAAAATGAAATATCTTGGAACAAAACTAGCTTTTTCCCAATCATTGCCATGACCACTGATCATCAAGTTTATTTTCAGGGTTACAATTTCTAAATTTTTTTGTTTAATGTCAATTCCGATTAAGGCATGCTATAGGGAAAGCTGTCACTTTCCTTAATGAGGCTGCCAATTCTGACGCCCCTGAAGTCATTCGAAAATCGAAATTTTGCTCGGTGTTTATTTGAAGTGGCTAGGGTTAATTGAGGACATGAATTATTCCATTTCCAAATGTGTCCTTCAGACTTAGTGCAATGTCACAGCCACATCAATAGAGCAACCATTAATCGCCGGTCATTTGCTGGCAGGACGTGTAGCAGAATGGGTGATTATTTCAGGAAACCATTAAAACATAAAGCAAACAGCTCAGGGGATGTGTAATTACACGATGTTAAATCCTTACAAATGAGAACAATCGACTTCTATTGAACAGTGTTGCCATATATTCATTTTTTTTTTTTCTATTATTGTTAAAATATAGTTAAAAATAAAAATCAGCCAAATTGCGTAACCTGTAGCCACTGACTTATGATGTTTATTGAGTAAGAAAATATACTCTACATAACTAAGGCACCTGGGTATCATAGTGATCACCTTACAGTTTGTTAATAAAATTAAATTATTTTCTATTGGAACAATGTGAACTATTAACCATTAAAGCCAAAATGGTAGCTATTGATAGTATGTATCGTGTTACAGCAGTATGTATCTACATGATTGGCGTAAAATATCTTATTTACACTGTGTATAAGTCTCGCCAAATATCTTTTATTTATATTACATCAACAATCGATGTTGCGCCTACTCAGGCATCCCAAGGACTGAATAAACTAAGTACAAAACAACATTTAAATGTTTAAAATATAGATTGGAAATAATGGTGAATCATATTGCATTAAAAAGTAATTCTGTTTAGTATGAAAAAACATTTACAGAAGAAACTAGTTGCATTAATAAGTACAGGTGTCTCCTTTTTTACTGTTTCTAAGTAAAATATCTTGTAATGTATCATAAAGATGAGAAAAGTATTTATAAAAAACTAAGGGAATCGATATATCTTTTAAATACATTTCTCAAGAAAAAGTAAGTTTTCCTTCAAAACTTAAGATTAGTCCTGAAAAATAATCCTGACTAAGCCCTTGATATAATCAAGCATTGACTAGTAAAATGTGAATTACTCAGAATTATTCTTTAAAATATAGTAATTTACAATGCTACAAACACTACACTGTAATTAGCCGAGTAGATAAATTCTGACTGCGTACATCTGTGACAGCAATTCTTCAAGCGTGGATTATTCTGCAACGATTGCAGGGTCCCAGTGTCAGAAAACAACCAACCGCTTCTTCCAAAACATTCACAACGTAATTACTCGAACCATGGCTTTCTTATTTAATTACTTCTGCACCTCTCTTTCCTGTCGTTGCTAACTTTAGTCTGGCACTGTCAGCCTCCTCGATTTCCCAATGAGGTTCCCTGGCCATGTCTTGCTAAGCTAGCATATCCTTGGAAGGGATTCCTTCCATGCAGACCTAGTAGCGTCTCCTCCAGCGGTCCAGTCTGCATCTTTCCAGTTCACACTCGCCTTTGGGATCCGGACGGTTTCGCCTACCCTCTGATGCCGAGTGTGAACTCATTCCACGTGAACTACCTATAATACCTAGGCTTGTACCTCTTCTCCTGAGCACTGTCCGGGCACCCCTTCTAACATCTTATGGAGTCAGATCAATAAACAAATACAAGTAAAGCAGCCCGCCGACTAGGCCACTACCAAAGGTCAAAGATCACAGGCTTATTTATCTCTTTCTGACGCCCGTCGAGCAGTGGCTGGGTGGACGAGACCTCCTTCGGCGGGCGCCCTACAACCAGCTATTTAATGAACTCATGTTTATATAGAGATAGATATATATTTTTCATTTTTTATATCAAATGTGACCTAGTTGGAAAATTTGATGCCTTTATCTTGAACCGAAGACTCGTAAAGACTAGTCCAACAAACCCAAAGATGGCTGAAAACATAAGGGTTTCTGATTTTGAAATAACCAACGTAACCTAAAAAAGTAACAATTTAATGTTAACTTTTTAAATCTTCCCCCCAAGAAAAAATATGCCTGCGTTCATATATTATGCCTTAGAAAGAAAATTATTACAGAGTTACAAGTAAAGAGAGGTTACATTAATGTCAATCAATTTTTTAAAGTGATTGGTTAGGCACAACCGGATATTATTGATATGGCGCCATGTGGTTTTATCAATAGATTTTATTCAATATGCTATGTCTATTGAGTTAATTTGGAATGCTTGATCTAGTCCTCAATCACTATATTATTAGATGATAGAGGGGCTAGCAGCAGCCTAGGGCTTGTAACAAAGGCTACACAGATTTGAACATCACAAAGTAGGAGGGACTGATTTGTCACTATCGGATTATACGGTGGGAACCAGGAAAACACCGGATACAACGTTGGCGGTTTTCCTTGATGAACCTTTTCCATCTTGTGAGATAATAGTCTAAGATACTAATTACCCCAGAAGGTACTGTGTGAAATTTATCCAGTACAATTTTGGAAATTACAAAACTTTAATCACACGTTGCAACCTTAAAATGCTTGTTAATTACTAAATATATTTCGATCAATGTTTCATAGAATTTTATAATAACATTCATGATAACGAATTATTATAGGAATCAATTAAAGAAGAGCTTATTAAATTTTATTATCCTGCTACGCTTGTAAATATGCACATAGTATAGCAAATATTTGTTGTCAATTTTTTACTAAATTCCTTCCATAATCTATAGTATAGAGAAGCATTGTCGCGTTGTTGATCTGGCTAATCTCCTTAATACTAAATCGCTTTAGAAAATTAATGAAAGCTTATTTACTCATAGAAAATATAAGAAAAACGTTGGTTGGCTTGCCCTCATTGTAAATAGAAATGTATATCATGGGGTCTTGGCACTGGTCATTATCCACTCATGGTCTGAGCGTCTGTGGCTCTCTTGCTCTCTCTCTCTTTCTCTCTAGTCTTCGCCTCATGGCGAGGCGGTCGGAGAGGAAGGCGAAGGGAGCTCCACTGCTTCCGGCCCATCCACCAGCTTGCAGAGGGAATTGCCTTCGGAGTGGGGGGCTCCTGGGCACAATGTAAATGTATATATTGTTTGAATGTTGGTATGAATGGAAATTATGGATAGCTGAATTCTTACTTCTCAATTGATAATGCTGTACCAACGCATTGTAGTTTTTAATTAAAGCTCTTATAATATAAGAGTAAATATCATGAAGAAAGAGCACATAACATTAACTGTTGAGCGCTTGTAAAACAAAAGACAATTCCTAGTTATACAGTTGAACAAAATGTTCACTTTACACTAGTGAGCACATAAGCCAACACAGTCGACCCCCCCCCCCCCAAAAAAAACAACTTTGTGAGGTTATCTCGACTGTAGCTCCTGGTCACCACAGTTAGTCACTTTTTTATGACATATCCCACCTCCCTATATTTAAAATGTATTTCCGGACGAAACGCGAAATAATGTTTATGTACACAAACATGCCTGATCGGACATGAATGTACAGTTTATTGTGAATTTTACAAGTTCAGTAGGTAGAATATTATTTCGCCAGTTTTCGGCGTTCTGAAATCGGTACAAATGAGCACTTGCTTTGAGGTGCACCCTCACTAAACCACCCAGTTTTAACCCTATTTACAATATTTACATTTTATTTTACAATTAAAATGATTCATTCTTGATCACTAAATCACTTTACATGCTTGCAGATAAATCTTATTATTATTACTTAGATTCAATAGTTTATAATCTAATTTAATATGCTATTAGACATGATTTTCATTCTTTAGTAGGAGTATGTTTAGTGTTTCGCTTTCTGGGTAGCTAATACCATTAAGCACCGTGTAAACGATCAAATAATTTGTCAAATAAGCTACATTGGTCAGTTCATTTAACGGTTTACGATAGTGTGGATTAGTGACGCGATGTGCGGAATCAGGTTCCAAGTCTCAAGGACAGCAGCCCCAATAGACTTTGTCCTCCTGGAACAACTGCTCCGAACTAAGGTGAAAAGAGGATATCTGGAAGAGCTCCCCTCTCCCCTTCGCAGGATAATTGAAGAAGGACCTAGGAAGTGGACGGACCATCTTACTATTGGACCAAAAAGGCATGGAATGCCAAGTTGACCAACACCACGAAAGGGAGTACACTAAGAAAGTACTTCCCAACGAGTGGAGGTCGGCGTTCTTTAACCTCTCGAGAGAGGTATGTCTGACCACTTTTCTCATGATCCCATTCTGAAATTGCTGGAGACTTTTAGCTGTATTGTCAGTCAAGGGAGTATATAGTGGGGCACCGTACAGCAGATCTGGCCGGAGGACACATTTATATATCATTGGTTTGAGACGCAGCGACAAGTTGAGTGAAGTTAGCAAGTGGCGAAGCCGGTAAGGCCTGTGTAGTACTTTTTCTATTTTGTTTCGAAAAGGGTATATAAATGGAGATACCTATCCATTTATATACCCAGATAGACGGTGGGCCACTAGAAGTGGCTTGCTTCTACTTTTAGCATTATATATAATATTCTTAGCATTATATAACTATCGATAGTTCCCAGTTGGCCCAAGGACAAATTGCTCCGAAGTAGTCGTTGCTATAATAATTGCTCCGAAAAACGAAGTAGTCGTACTTCGTGGGATCATATTTCTACCGTTAATTGAATGGCAGGTGGCCAGACGTCACAGAGACCAGGCTGACACAATTATTTATCCAGTGTAGCTGTTTTGCGAGTAGGGGGTCTGGAGGGTGGAGGTCATTCTACCGTATTTTCTATGGCGGAACTGCCTGGGTGGTTCTGGGGGTGGAAAGGGACCAACTGTCCCTCAGCTAGGGTGACAGTAATATTATCACAGCAGTAATTGTATAATCTAATGGTAGTCTAAGGCAACTGTTTTACCGAGAGGCATGAAATTTTAATTGGAGGTTACATTTTATGACTCGAGGATATGTACTGCATACCTTATAAAACACTACTAAATGTCATTAATTAATTATTTACCAAACATATTGAGTAGGAGTACTCAAATAATATACAATTACGTCATAAGTAACTATATGCATCCTAAAGCCGGACTTTGGTGGAATATAATTAGAAAAAGTAATTAAAATATTTACACAACTTAACGAAACCCAGATTTTGTATGATGCACATCACTAGACTTGATTGTTTTTCTAAAGTATTTGCTCTCAGCGATCCTTCGATAAACATCACTATCGAAAGATTTTTATTTTTTATTTTGACACAGTTGTAATCAGTAGATACACCACTTAAGTAGTTTGAGCACACTTAATGCAATTAGCGATGGCATTTGAGATAAAAACAATATAATGAAAACGAATCACAAATACTTATTCCCTTAGTTAATGTTGTCTGATGCCTGAATAATAAGCAGAGGAAGCATAACGATGGTCATTTGTGTCCCCACCCACTCCTTTTAGCATGGAGACATTTGGAGACGTATACTGCTGTTTACGATTGCTCGAGCTACAGAAAATTACATTTATATTCTTTCTAGGGTTGTCATAACAACATAAAATACGATTTCAGCTTCGTCATTATGAATTAAAAGACTGGTTTTGAGGGGGGAAATATGCTGACGACGCTGCTCCCTTTACAGACTAGTGCCACAGTCTTATAGTTTCTCTCAAAAACAAGAGCGGGCGGGTTGGGCTAATTATTCATTGACAGGGAAGTGATCATCCGGTTTAATAGATACCGTAAACAAAGTGATCACTACTCTAGATCGATGTCTTGAATTTCTTACCCCGACACAATACCTGTATTTCCAAGGAAATAGAAAATACTTACAAGCAAGAGCCTACCCACAGGTTCGTTACGAAGTGGTCATACAGAAGGCCGTGAAAACTGCTTCAGCCCGCCTATCACTGCCTTATAGCCCGCCTATTGTCCTTGATGGTCACTTCTTTAACGAGTGGATGTGGATAGTGCAGTCACCCCTCAAGCTTGTTTCGTCCATTCATTACTGGATACGCTCATATAAATAAACTAGCTTTTGTCTCCTGGAAATCTTAACGCATTAGGGCCGCTAGACTGCACTATTGTTTCTTGAGACTAATAGGAAGCTTCCAAAGGGTCGTTTCCCCTCATATATATTGCTGTCAAAAAGGGTTACGCCACCTAGCCCTTACACTATTACCATATTTGAAGAGAAAAGTTTCAATTCTATATATAAATAGAGGGAACTATGAAAAAAAAAAAGTAAAATAAATATGAAATAGTCGGACCTGTATTTTTAAGTTATAAAGCAGCTCAACTATTATGATGAGTAGATCTATTTGTCTGCATATTCGCTTTGGATGGTGTACTGAAGATGTTTGATTTTCATCAAATGTATCAATGAGTTAAATAATGCTAAAAGTAGAAGCAATCCTCTTCTAGTGTATACCTGCCTCGTGACTTCATGGAAGTCACAGGTGTTTCCTGTTATTTTTTTAGTAAGCGACTGCATCCCTCCAAGACCTCCCTCCCTATTCCTTGAACTACCCTTTTCTTATATATGTATGTCTCAGCTTTAGCCCCAGACCCCACTTGTTCCCACACATTCCACCCAGTATGTAGTAACGTAACTCTTAATATTTGTATATACCAGTGTTTTGCTTGTACTTCATAATGAAGCTTTTCTTTTAAAAGACTCTCCTCTACAAAGATTATTTAACTAATGGAAGAACTATGCATGTCTACATCAGGTCTTAGTGTGAGATAGTTAGGGGGTGGAAGTTTTTGGCCAAGCCTCTACTATGTAATAGGTAAGCAGTGAACAACTTAACCCGGGCACTGATTAATAAATAACTCCGAAACTTCCAATGAGAACACATCACAAACCCAAACAGAGAACATTGACCCACCAACGAACGATCGTTAGTGGCTGATTTTCAGAAGATCGGATTTTTCTGCCGAATCCTGGTCTATTAAGAAATACAGGGGAACAATCCCCTCTTAACTGTAGTTAATTGTTGATTTAAAGAGTATTCGCGTAGCTAGGTATATTTTTGAATAAATTGCAGTGCAAAGTGACAGTCCAAAATTTGGGTTCTCAACTAGTTTTATTAGGTTTCAATCGTTATGTAAGCTAGATAGATAGATGCAGTGGAGGGTGGCCCATAAAAATGTATCGGTCCGACAACCAGGCATAAGAACCTTTTTATGGGCACAGGGTCATGCCACGATACTGTTCCTCCTGGAATCTACCTCTCCTCCTAACAAAGTCAATGATTGACCTACATTTGGTGAAGTTCTTCTAGTGGGATTCTATTGTATGCTAAGGTGAAAAACGTAAGTCTACCGAATGCCTCACATTCTCTCTATATCTACTAATATAATAGAAGGTTTCCTCCTCCAAAGGGCTAATGGGGTTCTGGGATGCGTCTATCAAGGTCAGGTGTCAGCTTAATATGCAGTATCCCTTCGAAATGCCTGTTAATGTTTTGCCGGCTGCAGTTTAGTAACCACGAGTTGTTTACTTCTGAGGCTCTATTGATGAACGGTTAGGCCTGTCTATAGCTGATGATGTTGGACCATGGTTCGCCTACATCCAACGTTCCGGATAGGAGGCGGAGATGGCTGTTGATAGACCAATGGCAGGCTCGGGAGGATGTAAATTAATGCAGATAACTGTAAATCGCCATGATTCCCACTTTTAAAGAATCGAGTTGCAATTAGTACCCTACTTTACTTCCACTCTCTAACAATCTCACTAGCATCGGTTGTGTATAACATAGCATTTCGAAACTTCACGAATAATCACACATCTTTTTTCCATCAGCCAAAGCCGACAACAATACAACAAATACCCATAATTCAGTTAACAATGAGTCTACCTCATAGCCATGTTTTGTTAATGTAAACAAATATAATAATTACGTAAAAGATGTGCAGTATCATAATTTAAAATGTCGAGTGGAGTGTACTCTAGTGACAGAGCTAACTACTAATGCAGTCACTTACATATCACTTACCGATAGCGCTGTATTATAATTTTCCTATCTCCTTTTATCACTCACTCTTCCCCACCTCTTAAGACCCTTATCACTTATTTTTCACGTGCATAGTTAAATTGATCCCCCCCTTAAAATGTAGTTACTGCATGGAGTTTTGTTTTTAAAAATAAAATTTCAAACCTTAGGTGTTCAAAAATAATGGGCCAGAGGGTAGAAAACTTGGACCCAACAGACCCTATTACCATGAAATAACTAACCCATATCTATAAAGTCATACAAAGTAAGGCTCTTCGGCTTATTCAGTAATGAAGAAAGCTTTCACCTCCATAAATTAGCATCTTTTTCTATGCTAAAGCACTGGGTATACATCTCTGGCCCTTCAAATCTCATGTGCCGAGATCTTTGACTGCTAACATCTTAATAAACCCACCTTAAATAGTAGTTAATTTCTAATGTAAAACTTATGTTCTTGAAAAAACCAAAAAGTTTTAGGAAGAAACAAAAATAGCTAAGATAAAACAAATAAATTTTAGAAAATGTCTAATAACTTTTAATCTCATGTATTTATCCATTCACCTTTGGAATGCGAATGGAGTTCGCACCCAGACAAACGAACTGACAGCACTACTTCACGACAAGAACATTGAAGTAGCTCTCATTACTGAAACAAGACTTACGAGTAAACGACCATTTACAGTTGGACAGTACCAGACTTATCGAACAGATCACCAAGATGGAAGAGCACATGCAGGTACCGCTGTCATTGTCCATAACTTTATTTCCCATCACATAGTTCCTTTGGTAGCACACGATTTCCTTCAGTCCATTGCAGTGTCAATCAGTACCTTCACTTCCCCCCTTACTCTAGCATCAGTGCACTGCACTCCCAAAAAATCCATTTCTGATTCCCAATTCATCTCCTTTCTAGACTCCATCGGGCATCGTTTCCTTGTGGGTGGGGACTTTAACGCAAAGCACCAACATTGGGGCTCAAATCCACAAATACACGAGGACATGTTTTGCATTCTGCAATCACACAGAAGCATTGCTCCATTACTCCGTTGTGATGATGGGTCCTGGGCGGCTTCGGATGGCGAAAGGTAGGGAGAATTCGCACTGCATCTTTCCCGTACTTTCACTCCTCAAAACAATACTCATCGCATAACTGTTGAAGATTTCCTCACTCCACATATCCCTTTCTCACTTCCACCAAAAGCCGTTATCTCCTAGATAGTTCCCATATTTCAATACAAAATCTCATTTAAGGCATAAAAGCAAACTCATATTTTACAAGTTAATCATCAAAGCTCAGAAAACTTATGCTTCATTTCTCTAGAGTTGCTGCAAATGTAAACTTAACTAAAATAAATTCAAAACTCATATCTATGGCATTATGGCAGGTGTTGATATGTCATATTTAAAAATGTTTCTTTAATTTGGCAAAAGTTGGTATGGGGAATTGTAAGAGGAATAACTCACTATTATTTTATAATTCCAAGTATAAACTCTTGGTAAATTAAAGAACCACTTTTAAGTATGACATATCAACTCAAAACAGAAAATTGAATTTTGTGGGCATATTAACATCTGCCATAGATATATTAGAATCATTAATAAATACCCTTGCTTTACCAAAATAGTAACTATGCTCTAAGCCTTACAACTTATCGCAATACATTTGGTCTTCACTCAAACTATCACATATTTTAATAGAACGAATTCTAAAAAGTTGTACAGTAGGAAATTACAATAAAACATAGCATAAATGTTGCACACTAAATACCAAACATGTACTATTAATGTTTTTATTTTTTCTTAACTTCCCCTACTCTTACCAGTATATTCATGGAATGTCAAATTCATTGCTTCACTTGTGAAGCAAGTTTTTACAAAAAACAAAAAAAAAAAACAATTTTCAAATGATGATTCAACTTGTAATTCCTTTGTTGATGTTGTATGTCGCAGTCATTAATCAATCTTTATTGTAAATCTATGCATCTAAAATTTTCACAAGCAATAAATAAGATTTAAAAATATTTTATGTTGTAAAAAAGGTTAATAGGCAAGTTCACTTTTTTAATAGATTTTATTTTGTCTACTATGAATATAATTTATTTCATAGCACGACGAAATCACGATGTCATTCTCTGACCAGAGTTGGCAGGTTTGATCATTTAATGTAAGAGTAAAATTGATTCTTTCACATAATAATTATCTAATAACATCAATAATTGTATGGTATCATGGGCATAATATTTGTGTCTGCGGTTCTCATGTAGAATATGGTTGTTTTTGTTTAAATTTAATCTTAAATTTTGAAAAATTACAGAAAGAATCCAATTCCTCCAATTCCATATCCAAAACTGAAGGTGAGGAGTAGTTGCTGCGAATGTAAGAATGGAATCGCCAACAGTCTAAGGATCGGCGAACCAGTCCCTGTTAGGAACATTGACCAATGTACTGGGGAAGTTGACTACCCCAAAATAAGTACCTCGGGCAATAACAGCGGATGCTGCAACTGTAGTCCTGACTTCAGTGGAAGCAAATGATTAATCAAAATTTCTTTATATGATTAAATGATACACTAACTTTGCAAAATTATTCTATTCAGTAACTTTTAATTCAAAAGATAATTACATTTTAATTGTAATTCAGAGAGCTAAGTATTTCAAGAATATTGATTTTATAAGAGGTCTAAAATAGAGAAAGTTGACCAACAGGCTTAGGCAACACATTTTAAGATTTCCGAATAGATCTATCTACATAAGAAGGAAGTACAACATTCAGAATGTGGAGCCAAAAAGAGCATTGCTGTTTTAAGAGAAGAGAAAATGGGAATGACATCATCAACCCAGAAAGTTCAGGTAGCTCAGAGAGAAATAATTGATTGTTAGATAGTTGAGACTAGTATATCAGTAAATCATTGACAAGATTTTTTTTTTCCCTTCAAATCATTCAATTAATTATTACTGAAATTAGTAAATATCAATTAGTCAATCAAAAGACATTTTCAAAGTACAAAGATTGGATCTAACACAACCTGAATAACATAAAGCAAAATCATAAAATTAAATAGAATGTTATATATTTTTGTGGTAAATAATCGGAGTAAGCATAGCCCTCTTTCTTAAAAACGTATGATTTTTTTTTTTAATTATTTACATGGATAAAAACTTCCAATGTAATAGAATCTAAGTTTACTAACACCAATATATATTAAAATATATATATATCATATCATATTAGTGATATGAGGTCTGAATATATGTATTTAATATGGGCCTGCATAATTCTTCCAAAAACCTGGAGAAAAATGATCGAAGCCCTGAAAATTGGATAGTACTAACTTTTAGAGCACATAATTTACTTTAATTTTTGGTGCAGAAATATAAAAAAGTATGCTCGGTTTGATAATATATTATTTTAACCTTGAAACTAAAAAAAAATATTTAGTTAAATGTGTAGGATTATTAGTTAGGGGTTCAATGATCTTACTGATTACTTCTTGATTAATTTTATCAAATTATTTTTACAAAGAAATCCAAAAGCAGTTTCTTTAACACACCAGCTTTTAACAGTTGAATGATACTGTACATGGAAATTGGTAACCATGGCCACAGATGTTTTTTTTCTTTAATATTTGAAATTTGTAAATATAGTCCAGTAAACCCAAGATCTTCAATTTGATAAATTACTAAGTATAGAAAAATCACTGTTTACATACTGATTAAAGACACATTATTTTTCATACGGTTACTTTTCATTTAATCATTGGAGCATTAAATGAAACTAATAAGTAAAATATCATTGCTCTATTTAAACATGGAATGATGTTAATTTGCGAACACGCCTTTAATGACTTAAACAGTATAATACTGAACTGTACCTATTATTATTAAGTCGGTGCTACAACTCGATGTCGAGTCCTGGCCTCCTATACCAGCCTCCAATTGTTCCATAGGCTGTTTCATATTAGCTTCCAGTTGTTGATGCAACTGACATCCAGTTCCTCACACCAGCCATGCCATCATTCTACTTACACCGAGGTCTTCCTCTGCATCTTAATGAATGTTGAGGTTTCTGATATGAAAAAAATCAACGAAAACCTAGCAAAAAAACTGAATACTAAAACAGTATTTAGTGAGGAGAATTTTTATGAGTTAGAAATATTTGCTGTTTTAAAGGATGTCTATATACATAGAATATCACAACTTGTGTACAATATCCTTCTTAATAAATTTTTATTACAACTCATACAATAAATGTAACGAATCTGTAACATATTCAGAAGGATATTGTGCTCAAGTTCTGATATTCAATTTTATGAGTTACTTCTGTTGTAAAACTTTTGCAATCAAAATAAGCATATTGTTTTTTTAATACATGCCAAAATTTAATAGATTTGAGTAACAATAATTTTCACTAACATAATGACCAAAGAAAATACATGCATTTAAAAACATATTTTCAGCACTTATATCATATTTTTCAGGCCCTATAGGAAGTAAAAGTTTTTCGACCTAGTGTTATTGAACACGGGGAGTCACGGAACTCTACTTGTTAGTATGTATTACTATATATAATCATATAGTCTATATAATGTTTGAGGTATAGAATAATGCTATAAAAGACTACTCAGTTACAGATAGCTTAACTACCAGTGTTTTTGGTCAAAGGAAGAAACTTTTATTTTACATGTCTCTTTTAGGAGACTCTATGATCCTTGTTTGACCTTAAGATATACAATTTAAATAAAGGATTTGCCTCTTGACGGTCCAACATGAAAAATACTGTCAACCTCATATAAGCAATAATTTGACATAAAAAAAATAAATCTAGTGTTACAGGTGAGAATCATACTTATGCCAGTCCAGTGTCTGTGGTCACTAGCCTATTTTGGCCAACGTTTTATAACCAAACTAGGTCCTTCCTCCCCTTAATCAGAATACATAAGCCCCTCCTTCCTTAAAATACAGTGGTTTGTTCATCCCACAGGTAAAGAAATATAATAAAACTGATACAACTTAATTTTTATTTATTGTGCAATAGTTTAAATAAATGAAATTTGTATAAATTAATATGCAAAAAAAAAAAAACCATAGAAGTAAATGACTGTAATACTTGTAAGTATCTCAAACTATAACATAATCAATTGAATAATCAGTATTAATAATAGTGGTATAGTTTTTGTAATATAAGTTGTTAAAACAATGAATACAATCAAGCAGCACTAAAGTAATAATGATAACCTTTGATAACACCTTTCAATCTAGTCAATGTCTCAATCTTAATCAATATCTCAATCAATGTTTAAAATCTTATTCATGTATAAAGGGTATGAAATATATACAAGGAGTAGATTTTTCAAGCTTTACACAATATGTACAAACAATTCCTAAAATGTTTACAAACTGTGAGTTATTAGACACAATAACAGACATAATTATGACTTAATTTACTTCTTCATTTGAGGCATAGGAGGACCAGCCATCATAGGAGGTCTCATCGGCCCCATAGGTCCAACTGGGCCCATTGGAACCATCGGTCCCATCATAGGAGGTCCAGGGCGCATTCCCATCATTGGTGGCATGGGTCCATGGGGGCCCATCATCATCGGACCCATACCAGGAGGCATCCCTGGGGGTCCCATCATAGGTCCAGGTCCCGGTGGTGGAGGTCTAGGTGCAATACCATTTGGTCCGATAGGTGGGACACCAGGCGGAGGAACACCTACAGCCTTGCCGGGGACTGCAATCTTGCCAGCTTTGAATGCAGCAGTTGTGGCATCAATCAACTGCTGGGCTTGCTCTTCCATCCACTTTTGATAGTAAAACTTGACATTATCCTTATGTTTTCTACCCTGACAGTGGGTTTTTCTCACAGATGGTGAATCATGTGTTAAATAAGTATCACAGTAGTCACAATAATACTTAGGCATTCTGAAGTAGAAAAACTAGATTCAAATTGTACTTAAAGAAAATGGAAAAACTTTAAAAAATCACAGATTTCGAAATTAATATCACTTTCAAGCTGAAAGAAAACAACCAACCATAAACACAAGCCGACTCTGAGAAGGTTATGGTTAGCTACAGAATCATACTTGAATCGATACCAGTTGCGGGTAGTATCGATCTTTGTTAGAAAGTATGAAGGTATGGTAGCTTTGTTAAGGATGAATAAGAATATCTTAAAGCAATGTAATTGTGTACATAAATTTTGAGCAATGTATGTTTAAGGTCAACTAATTAAAATATCTATTGTTCCTATTAAAGCATAAAATGGTTAAAAAAGATAATGGTTTCTGAAATGTACTTTAAATAAAACTATTGATTTCCATCGTTTCTCTTTTATGGGTTTTAACACGAGCTATTTATTCTAAAATTTACACTGTATCCATGTAAGATATATTACATTCCATCATCAATTATATGAACGGAACTCTCATACTTGGGTGTAGCATAGCATGTTAATAGCGATGTACCCTGTGGGTAGATCCGGGGGGGGGCAGGATAAACCACTAAAATTTTGGAAAAAATTAAAATGGAAATTTTTTTCTTGGTGGAGGGATCATCAGAAAAATAAATAGATTATAATTTACACCTAATGTATATTGTCAATACATAGTATATTGTATACCACCTTGGTGTTGACATGTTATATAATTTATTTTTTTCTTGAATTTTTAGAGGTAGTTCCCTTGTTACTATTAGTTAAGGAACAGAAGGGTGTATAACGTTAACTATCAGCCGAATTACGAATTTGGCATGTATTATAGCCGTGAATTTATGTATGAGTGTTTAAATTTGTTCGGATATTGACTTAGGCTGATGAAAGATAACTGTTAGATTCTCATCGGATTAAGCTGATACACCGGAACTCAGAAAATTTTTGTGTTGGGACACGATCATTCTGAGGTGAGTGCACACTTGACTCCCCCCCCCCCCCTTCACTTCGTTTTGTTATGTCCGCAGAGGAGTACAAACTTAATATAGAGGACAAACATTATAAAAAACCAAATCAGTTTATTTTATTAAAAGCTTAAGAATTTTTACATGATTAATATTTTATGGTAGCAATATATTGCACCAAGTTCATTCTATAAACTTCCCGTTGTTAAGTTACCACTGGTCGTCAAAACAAATGGTGCGTTTGTTTGGTTTCCAAATGTATTATGTCAGATTTTTTTAAAGACAAGGATGTTCTGGATGGTTTGTCTTTATCGGATGTATCAGAAGTAGATCCCAAAGAACTAGAACATATATTACAAGTAAGTCTGTATGAGAATTAGAACTTTTTTTTGTCAAAATCATGCTTCCGGTTTTTTTTACAACTCCGTTAATTTACAAAGACAGCAAAAGTAATAGAATCAAATAAACGTTTCATTTCGGTCAGGGTGGTTTTGAATCACTATTAGAGTGCAAATTGTAAAATAACTTACACAAGTGCCTGTTCTTTTAGAGTGCAAGCGTGTTAGATAAAAAATACTATGCTGGAGATATTGAGGAAAACTTCGAATTAAAGAAAAAGGTATGCTCTTAAGCGTCTTAGTTTTATTTATTATAAATTATGATTTTTTTTTTATGACAGTAGTCTTACATGGTTGCAGGACTGCAGCAAACAGCAATCTATAAAGGAAAAAGGTATTGTTCAATAGTTTGCATTTATTTTTGTAATTTTTAATTTTTACTGATAGTTTTTTTACTCTCTTACAGAGTCTATTTTAGGTTTTATAAACCACTCAGAGGAGGATGAAAAGATCCATGCCATACCACCCAGGTTTAATTATATTCAACCATTTAATGTATTTTTAAAAATATATTTTTGTTTACCTGACATTCTGTTAATGTTTTTAGAGCCCCGTATCTATTTAAAGAACGCCAAGGATCTATAGGGGATGATGTTGAAGTCCCTACAGAAATGCAGAATCGGAGGATGAATAATACTGCAGATTGGTTAGGGTTAAAGGACTCCCCCCGACATACCATTGAAACTGATCAATCAAAAATCCATCAGTCGAGTGCTAATATTACACTGCAATCTGTTCTAAAAGAAGAAACTATTGAAGACTTTCAAATTGGCAATAGTGTAAAACCAGCTGAGTCAAGTTTAATACCACAAAAACCTGTTCCAGCCATGGCTGCTCCTCGTCCGAGAAATAAAAACAAAGGAATACTCATGAATGAGCTTTTTGGCGAATTGAAAATTTCAAGTGAAGAGCCTCCTGAAAAATTTGGAATAGGTATATATAAATTTTTTTAAAAAATTAAATGAGCAAACCTTTTGAAATTTTGCCTTTACACTTTTCAAGGGATGAAGGTGTGACAGATTTTTAGTTTTGGTATCAATTAGCTAGGTGGGGATCGCACTACCCTGCAGGATTCCCCCCACTAGGCTGTCAGGTTCCTTCTTACTTATGGGAGAACAGGATGATAGTCAGAGCTCACCAGTAGATGAAGAACAGTCACACATCCAAATACTGAACAATATCAAACTTGGCTTATCTAGCACATTGACTACTCGGTCCCCTACAGATATAATGAAATTTATAGTTCACCTCGTAAAGAGGTAACACCGACCGAGACTGGTGCTGTAGTTGTTAAGTGGTGCTAAAGAGCAATTCTTGTAGTTGTCCAAGCTTGGATGACTCAACCTTTGTTTCAATTTTCTAAAACTGGGTTCTCTAATCATTTCTACCATGAGAGTGATTGAACCCCAACCTGAACTATCTACTCTATGAAAATTCCTTGAAAGAGACTGGGAATAGAATATGGTTCACTGTATTTAACAGTGAGGATACTGAGATGTCGAGATTCATAGTTGCCAAGATATAAATAAGTACTGGTTTTTATTATGTCACTGTTGTCTTTGTTTGTATTTTATTCGTTAAGGAGAAAATTTCTTTTTTAATTTACATGAATTTAATTATGAATACATAATGAGTAAATTAATCTACAATTCAATTTTTAAAAGTAATTATTTGCACCGACATCTATGGAAGTATTTGTTTGTCCATAATTGACTCAATCATAGCTTTATTTATTAGTATTCAAATAAAACAGTACTGTTCAAACATGATGACCTTTTGCAGTGGGCAACCTATTCGAGAATTGGTCACGTACTCGAGTTCTAGATGAAAACCATTTCCAACTAATGGGATATCTGATCTGGGATTCTCAATGGGTTATCTGAGAAAATTTATCTGCTATAAACCTGCAAACAAAATTTACCAGTGTATGTTGTACATAGAATGGTTTATCTTTCTGCCCAATATGGGGGAATGCACAAAAATAAAAATTTGTTATCCAGACAATGTGAATTAAAATAATTACCATTTTTTAATATATTTCTATATATTTATTACATAATTCTCAGATTAAATTAGAAAAAATATATTGCCTCAAATGTAATAAAAGTTGATTTTCGTGATAAACCAGAACGTATTTTAACATTTTTCTTTGTCTTCAATGAAGTCACACGAGATGAAATTGTCCCATTGACCTGTTATGGTGACACAGGTAGGAGAATTACACATATTAATACTTATAAAAGTAGAAAGCAAGCATTTAAAAATTAAACAATTAACGGTCTTATCTCAATATTGTTTCTTCACTTTCTACGTCATTTATTTCATTTATATGTATTGAAAAAATACTTAATTTAGTTAATAATTAAACAAAAAAAAATTTAGTTGGTAAAAATTGAAAAAATAAAATAAAAAAATGAGGCCGAGTAGATTTAGTTTCTTAATTAATACAATATATTTTTTTCTGTTGGTAATTTTTTTTTGTATTCAACAATGGTTTTGATGCATTACATTACTTTGACAAATCGCAAATTCACGATATATACCATTATCCAGCCAAACATTGCTAATGCCTTCA
Organism: Acanthosoma haemorrhoidale; assembly: GCA_930367205.1. NCBI lineage: Eukaryota > Metazoa > Arthropoda > Insecta > Hemiptera > Acanthosomatidae > Acanthosoma > Acanthosoma haemorrhoidale. The sequence continues at coordinate 31,997,954 of OV884013.1, read as the reverse complement.
ATCACACTTTTAAAAACTCTTTACAAGAAAAATATCAAGAGCTCATATGGACAAGGCTGCTTGATACCTAAAGTAGGTTCCTCACCAAGATAGTAAAAAGCACCTCCCCACTACCCATTTTATTCTATTAAATACTAAAATAAATTATTTCAATATAAAATTGAACAAGTATGTAGAATAAGACTTAACGCTGATTTAAACTATAACACACAAGTATCTTAGCTCCACCTATTAACTATGACAACCTTACATCGGCTCTGCCTTCACACGAGGTGTAAAACCATGGATTTCTTTTTTATTTTACAAGGCTGTAACCTAGAAAAATTATTTTTATATTAATTTTGTTCCTTTGAAAGAACCTTCAATTTCAACAGTAGCAGATGACAGCGAGAAAAAGTCATTTGGCTACACACCTTCGATGGCCACAACAAGAAATGATAGAAAGCCAAAAACAGCCCCCGCATCCAATCCACGAGGCAGTAGGTAAGAATTTTCATCACAGTTATAACTTTTTTTGTTAATATTTTAGCTTTTTAAAATTATTTTAATTTGAGGAAAAGGAGATTCTAAATGTGATGATTTAAATATAAATGAAAGTATTTTTGATGAAAAATATTGATTTCTTCATCTTTTTATACATTATCACTCTACTGAATAAAAAAATTTCAAAACCATTAATTTGCTGGTCAACTGATGTAATCACTTTTTATTTTTATTATGAGGTTTTATATTATCTACTAAAGATTGATTTGATCATTAATCTAGTGGAGACCAAGAATTTGATTGGCTGTCAGGTCCTCCAAAGTCTTCCCCTGTTAAAGAGACACCAAGGCTGAAACACACAGACATTGGAAGACCAAAAACTGCCAATTCACCTATTACTTCCACTCCTCTACCTTCAGCAACTCTTTCTTCCACGTCAAGTAATTTTATCTTTACCCATAAGATTTTTATTATGAATTTAATAATGAAAAAAATTTTAATTCCAATCTAAAATCATTCTCATGATTTTCAGAAAAAGACAGCAAAATACCGGACTGGCTGGATGAGATTGTAAGAGATTCATCACAGGAAATGAAAGAAACAATTACTGCAGAAGGTTATAGTTTTAATATTTGCTATTGTTTATTTTAAGGATTATTTTTTCATTGTACAGTTAGCAGTATAATCAAATAACTTAATACAAGAGAAAAATTGTACTTAAGATACATAGTCCCAGGATTTTTGAGTTATTGTTGTTATTCTGTCTTTTTTTTACGATAATCTAACAGATAGTTCTAAGAAGCTTCCCGATTGGTTGGGAGGAACACCTTCTGTGCCCCAAGAGCAACAGGCTAAATCGAACCAGATTGCTGAGCCCCAACAGACCAAATCTGTAATGCATCATGGTAAGTTTCACTTTGAAAGAAACAATTTTTTTTCATAATACATAATAATAAGTTATAAATTGCTGATTATTTTCTTTTATGGCATTCTGTTGGTCTCATATACCTTTGGTTGTAATCCATATACCTCTAACATTTAAAATATACCAGACATTTATAACTTTGTTTTAGGTTAACAGACTTTCTTTAATTGCTAATTATTAAAAATTATCAGTCCATGAAATGTGATGAAGATCCAACAAAATACATTAACAAAAAGATATTTGAAGGAAATACATAAATGGAACCTCCATCAAATATTACTTATTATGACTAAGGGTAGTAATGCTTAGAAAAAAAAAGGTAGATGAGTTAAGGATATGAGCATATCCGAACTGCAATAATATAAAATAAATAAAAATATTGATTAATACTGAAGAAATTCTGTTAACCCTAAACAAAAAAAAATAAATAACTTAATAAGAAAAAAACAAAAAGAAAGAAAAAAACTCTAAGCTTCATAAAATAGATTAATGAGTAACAACTTTTGATTATGGGTTAATTTTTAATGTGGAACACATTTTATAACTTTAAAAACAGAATGTCATAAAAACACTGTTGCAAGGTTATTTCTTATGGTAGGTATAGTGATATTATTGCTGATTCGTGAAAGGAAGGTACTGAATCCCAATTCTTGTTTATAAATATAACTGGATGCCTTGTGATAAGACAGCTAGCCTGAAATGGAAACATGTAAAATCCCAATTGGAAAAAAAAAAAATTCCAACCACATTAATCCTTATAGTTGTGCTTGATGCATGTCTCTTTTTCAGATGAGACAAATGAAGGAGGAAACAACATTATCTCTAAATTAGCGAGCGTCCAGACTGAGCTTGTTGCTGCCATGAGCAAGCGAACTGAAAATCTACAGATTTACATGCAAGTAAGAATATATATTCTTTAATGTGTCAATGTTAATGTTTATTATATTGCTTTTTAATTAAGCACAGTAAAACCTTGCTATTTGTGACTTCACCAATTTTGGTTTCCCTTATTCTCAACCATAAATTTATGATTTGCTTCCTAGATCACATAGTAACAGTTTCACTAACTCATTCATAGTCTCCTTTGAAAGATGACCAATGACTACTTCTCTCCTGAATACTGGAGCTCCCTATATTCATAATAATTTATAGTACATGGCCAATGCTGATACAAGATGTTCGAGCTCAACATTACCCAGTATACTCCATTCTGCAATATGATTCTCACACTAACAGTGAATCCCCATGGACCTGTCTTCCTTATTGTGCATGTGGCCAATGTAAAACCCTAAATGGGGTCATGAATTCTGAAAGTGGCGGCAAAGACCTCAAAAATAAACTTGATGTAAACAGTGCTTTGAACCTAATTAGTTCTCCTGACCATGTCTTTTGATTATTTTTATTTATTTTTTTTTCGAAAAAACTTTTTGGAGAAATCCTCATTAATAGTCTGAACTAAATATTAAAATCCAATAATAATTGGCATCCATTAAAAACAGATTAACTTATAGTAAGCTACATTCTTCGGAATAGCTAAAGCTCTCACTTTTCTGACTTAGTCATTCTCTATCTTCTAAATTGTCTCTCCTTATTTTAAATACAAACACAAAAATCTGGATTTAAATTAATATTTATAACAAATATCGATATCAAAATATCATTACAATATAATTAAATTTTTAAAGGAATTAATGCACGAAGCAAAGAGAGTCACTAATGACCCCAACACAACAACTGCAAACAGCAACAGCAGTACTCCAATTCAAGAGAAAAATAAGGACCCCTTGCCCGATAACAATGAAGAAATGAACCCTGCTGACACCGAAACAAAGCAAATCCTGGAAGAGCTTAGAAACAAGGACAATTTGCTTTATGATCTTGAGGTAGATAAGAATTTGTAATTATTTATTTATAACATTTCCAAGGGTCTGTTTTTATTGTGCAACTTATTGATGAAGATGTTTTCAGGTAAAAGTGAACAAGTTAGAACTGCAGAACGAACATTTGGAGATGAAGATACAAAATATGATATTGACACACGAGATGGAGATCGACAGTATAAAAAAGGGGCATGGGTCAGCATGTTGTGTTTTTTTTATCTGAAATGAATTTCAAATGTGATAAAATGAATTTTGACGTTTTAGAAGAATAATTAATTACTCCAAGATTCGTTACACGATTTTTATAAAAAAATATCTTTTCCTTGAAGCTCTGATGGTTTCATCTAAGAATTAAAATTTAAATGATAGTATTTTAGGGAAGCTGATAAATAGAGTGGAAACTTCGTGTGTTTTTGTGATGAATAATGGTTTTGTTGCTAATTTAATTGAATTCAGTTATTCAGAGACCGATTTCCAGTGAAGTTTGTAATCCTGTTCAATTTAGACAATTTTTGCCTAATGTTATTTTCAGTTTCATGCCTGGAACAACTAATCCTCTATTATCTTCCAAGTTCCTCTCTAATGCCAGTCCTCTGAATGGGAATAGCTTTTATTTTGTAGGGCATAGGCAATAATAGTCTACATCTCTGCGGATCACGGATTAGTGAATGTAATTTTTTCTTTCATTCCTTGGTTGAATAATATTTATAATACTGAAATGAAAGCTTATAAGTAGTCAACCATGCTTGCTCCTGAGTGCCATCTTACTGCTATAGTGACGACCTCTGCTAGCCATATCTCTTTAAAGGAGCAGGTGTTAACTTTTGTTTAGTTTAAATAATACCGAGAGTATTTGTTTGATAAACTTGTCATCCGATGTTAATTGTTAATTGTGCGAGTCTTATGTTTCTGTATATAAAAATATTTTTATGATCAGCTAATTACTTCCACTGATCTCATTTTTAGTAAAAAATCAACATTTCAGTGTTCTTGCTTCAAATAATAGATGTATAATGTGTTGTTCAGATTTGAAATATCTGCTTGGGAAACTCGCCTAGAACGCGTGAAGACATCTTCTGAAGAAGCTACTACAGAATATGAACAAAAAATCGCTAGATTAAAGGTTTGTATGATTGTTATAAATCAAAGACTAGTGGTCAGTTCTTAAGTTTTTTGTTAAATTATGCCCAGATGGATTAGGTGCTAGAAGCTGGCAATTCTATTTCTAGAGCTGGATTCAAGAAGATCAACCCACGATGTGCGAGCTGGTGTTTTGAAGTACGCAGATTAAGGCATTCAAGTACTAATCGTCCATATTTCATTATCAACATTCTGGATAGAGGGAGTGCCTGACATCAGTGTCAAAGCCACTTCTTACCATGGAACAGCTGACAGCCACTTAAGTTTTGGATCGGCATCAGGCTTGTACTATTGAAGACTGGAAGAGAGTATTATACACAGAGGAGATCTGAATGTTCTGAGCTAGAGAAAGAGTACAAAGAAACCAAAGGGGAAAATTCCACCAATGCTGACTGTATTAATATTTATGCCACATCCAGGCGTGGACCTGATATCTGCTCATTGATCAGATGTGCTCTTGCTAAGCTCATCCTGGTTTGGTGGTTTTCCTCATGAGAGTGTCTCCATACTGATCAGTCACCCTCAGATGACGTACTGTGGAGGACGTACTCCAGCTTCTTGCTACCTTGTCCATTACTCCAGGTACATCAGAATGATGATGCTGATCGGTTGCCAATTTAACTGTAAACAAATTAATAAGAAAAACTGATCAGAGAGATTTAAGAGAGAGAACTAAGTAATAATTAGCATTAAACTAATTATTTCTTTTTTAATCCTAACAAAATGTATTAACTCCGCCTTTTGTTTTCAAATTCATTGAATAAAATAAACATATCAGAAAAGAATTACAATTAGAAATAAATATTTTCAGATATACGTAGGGCAAAGTCAATTTGCTTTGCCATGTGTCAAACCCACAGCTAAAAAAAAAGTTTATTATGCTCAAGCTGTTCCAGTAGTTCATAATGCCACTCTCAAGTGTTTATGATACTACTTAACAAAACAATGTCAGACCCCTTCTTTAACCTATTGAAGTAAGAACTCATTACTAGCCAAACATCCAAGAAATATCCCCGAGTATTCCGATACTTTTTATGAGGATTCTTTAACGATGGCCACTTAATACATAAAAGTAATCAAATGGATCAGCAAAGTTTATTATCTCATCAAGAATTGAGTAAGATCTAGTAGCATAGAAATTTTCTTACAATATTTCAGGACAGAGAAAGTGAGCTAATTACAGAGCATAAAGACAGGGTTGCCAAGATGGAGGAAGAGCGCCTCTCAGATCTGAGCAAGCTGGGGGAGTTCCACCGCCTCGCCATAGAACAGGCCGCATCTTTTACCCTGTTGGCTCCTAACAGGTTAGTTATATTGTATATAAAGGTTTGAATGGTACTATCAATAATATATATCATATATGATTATTAGTTGTTCTCTGTAATCCCTCAGTTATTATCCAAAGAATCTCTTATAAGGCACCATCTGGTTGGCATTGTGGGGTACTGCTTCCCTTCAGGCTTATTTTTATGGAAAATGTTCTACGCTGTTGGTTGTAAATTCTTCATCTTCAATATCTGGTCTTCTTTACTGTTTTTGTCTATCGGGTTCTCATATAGGTTGGCCTGTCATGCCTGGCCACACTCGACCTCGACCTCACACTCAACGAGCTGATTCACTAACACCCAGCCCTCCTAGTTACAGGGATAAGAAGGCCAATTTTTTTTTTGTTTCTTAATTTCTATATCTTTATCTAATAAAAATATGTATTGAGCTAAAGAGGGCTCCTTATACTGCAATGCAACATGCATTTTAAGCAGGTCTCATCAAATGTAAGCATGCAACAGGGCTAGGAATCATTAAGTTGGAGAAGTTTTACTTCAAGAAATGTCATTGCCTATCTAAGACTAAGATGAACAGCTACTTTTAGTTTGCTTACAATAGTTTTGATAGTAAACATTAACAGTAATTCCATTTGGAAATACAGTAGCATTCCATAGAGATATCAACAAGACAGTAGTCCCACAGCAATCGGTTGCTCAAAAAGCTATCGAGCATTATACAGAGCTGCTCTGGGCATTCCCAGTTCCAAAGCATCAGACATGCAGAACACTGAGTCGAAAGCCTTGCAGTCCAACAAAGTTTTAGTTGCGGCTAAGTTTCTGTTGTGGTTCTGGCTAGATTCTGACTGTAATTTTATAAGGAGTTCCTCTGTGCTGGGGCTGGCTTGAAATCCTGGTTGCTCTGGCGGAATGATGTCATTATCTGAACAGTAGTATTTGAGATACTCCAAGAGAATTTTCTCCAGAATCTTCCCTATGTGTGGTAATAAGCTGATCGGTTTGTATTGAGTAAGGTGATTGCTTCTGACTGGCTTGGGTAGTGGCAACAATATGGTGTATTTCCAAGGGTCAGGAAAGCACCCCAACCTGATACGAGAATTCTCCAGGCTGGCTAGTTGTACAATCCGTCACCTTGACATCTGTTTCAGCAGAACCATTTGTAGCCGTTCGTGCCACTTTTCCATCTTCCAGATTCGCATCAAACTTTGGATTTACATTGTGAGAGAATTCATAACTCTCTTGGCTTGGCGGTCTCTTGTGCTGTACCACTTAATCTTTCGATTATTGTGCAAGGCAATAAGTCTCAGAATATGGTCTGGTGGTAGAAAGCGAAGGCTTTAATTCTCTCATATGCCCCACTGCAAAAATTAGGATTCCCCTCATGTCATCGGAAAATCCTGTATACCTGTCTTTTATTACCAAAGGCCATGCCTTTCCAGTGCACCTGGTTTTATTGATTGAGGTCCCAGAGAGGATTAGGTCAAAACATTCCTTTTCAACACATCTCAGCAGTGAATTTTCTTATCAAAAATCATTCTAATAACAATACATATTCCTGCCTTTCAATCTAACTAGATATTCATTTTAAAATAGAATTCAATTTGAGCATAAAAATATCCTTATAATCTGTACCCCTTTTTCAGCCATTTCTGGAACTGTAACAAATTTTCATGGATTGAATGTACATTTTTTATGTTATATTTATTTTCTTCCAGTAGCCAGATGATACGACTACCTCTGAGAGGAGGGCACCAAAGGCCGAAGGATGAGGTGGAATTGTCCGAAAGGGAGTCTTTGCTAATGGAGAAAGAGAGGCAAATCGAAGGTTACACTTTTTTATTGCAGTTGGCGTAATGTTAACATTATGAATAATGTTTTAAAAGTTATTTTAATTGCAGTGTTGAAGGCGGTATTAGAGGAGCAAAAGAGGGAGTTGGATGAAGCGCTAGAAGTGGAAAAGATTCGACGGGAGGATAGGGAACGGGAGTCCAGGAGGCAGGTCACAGAGGGGAGGCTTCGAGAAGAGGTACGACAAGCAGAAGCTAAGAGGGAGAGGGAACATCTGGACTCAATGGCACTTCAGATAAAGGTTTTTTTAATTATAATTACACAGAATCTAGCATAAATGTATATCCAGATAACTCATTAAATGCTAGTAGTTAAATATATTTAAAAAAAAACCTTTCTACAGATAATAGAGAAAATATCTAATTTCCATAGATAAAGTAAAAGGTTCATTCACAAATCAATTAAAAAAAAAAGTATAAATAAATACCTAGAAAGCTCTTAATCGACACATGTATGCGAGATATACCTGTAAACAGTAGATATGCTTAGTAAAGTAAACTGTCTGATGGGTTTGAAAATAAAAGCCAGTTATATTGTTGTTTTCAATTGACTGGTTGCTAAAACGTTATAAATTAAACTCCTTTATCAGTGAATTTCGATATAGAATAACTGGTATTAGAAAGTAACACATATATTTTCATATCTCTTGTGTGGTATATCAAATTATAGGTCTCATTGTTCTGATTAACAATATCTACTATGTAATGGGACTTTAGCAAGTCATAATTACTAAAAACTAATTAAAACTGCTGTTAAGTACGTGCAGGTCATGTTTGACTTAATGCATGAAGTTTGGAGGTTTCATTTAATGTATGAAATAAAATCTTGATTTCCAGAATAATGAATAATATGTAGATAAGTTTTATTCCATCTTTTTATACTATAATTATGAAAAGCCATTAAAAGGTGTAGTGTTTGCTACTATGAAAAATATTCAAGGGCCATTGGATAATCAATAAATATTAATTGGAAACAAATATTTATCTATATTTACTTATGTTTAGTAGTAATTAAATGTTTCTTTATATGAAGTGTTAACATGACATTTGTAAACAATTTGATGTAAGGAGCCAATAGTGAAATACTGTTGCAGATAATGAGAGAAGAGGCCCTGAAAGAGCAGGGTGAGATAGCAAAAGAGAAACTGGAACTGGCGGTGGAGCGGGCGAGGTTGGAGGCAACGTATTCCATCCAGGGCCGTACTGAAGGATCCATCCCTCCCCTTGATATAATGCAGGTCAGTCAAATTATGTTTCAGTTGTGGGCACGACTCCTCAAAACAGTTATTTTTTACCATCGATCAATCAAAATATCTTTATCTGACCAATATAGAAGTATTTACACAAATTTAATACGAAGAACAAAATAACAGATAAAAGAAAAATATGTATGTGCATAAATAAATAAAATTAAATAAATTGTACATCTTGGTTGAAGTATCTGCAGGATAGGGCTTGCCTAGTTGAAAGAAGACTGCCCTGAAGAAAATTGTAGATGATAAATCTCTTTGCTTTAAATCAATTTCGTCAAATTTTATATATTGATTCTGAATCTATATATTTGTGTTTGTGTGTTATGTAATGTATGATAGTTATGTATATGCATAAAAATATTTTTTTTTATAATTTTTTTAAGTTTTAGTCATATTTAGATGTGCTCTGGCATAATTTAATTTTTCAAAAAGTAGTTTTCACTTATATATATTTATTTAATCATTTATAAAGAAATTTGTATTATGGAATAAAAATAGTCTAAACAATTAAATTCATTTTCCTGCTATTAATTTGTTGACTATTTTAATCAAATACAGAATTATTGTTACTAATTCTGTTAAATATTGTAAAATAAAACTATTTCATGTTTGTTACTGGTGGTAACAGAGTACCTTCAGGCATTTGCTCTTTAAAGGCAGAAGCGGTTAGCTGGTGGGTACTCCTCCAGTTGGAGAACAGATCTACTTTTATGTCCTACAGATTCCACTGTGTTTTTGTATTTACTAAGCAGTATTAATAAATAAATAAATTTTAGAGGAGCAATTGGGTGAAATAGATTATGAACTTCCACCCATATATTTTGGGCTCGGTGCTGAACTATTTAATTTTCTAATATCAAATAATAGAAAGAAAAAATAGCACTACTCTGGTTTAATTTTACCTGTAGATTGTTGTTTATTTTTTTCTATATGTATATTGTAACAATTACTGTCTTTGTTCAAATATTTTTACTTTCTTATTTATAAAGAGTAAATGAACATGCATAACAAATTATAAAGATTATTTTATAAAGTTTCAATTATTATGATCTCATGGTCCTATAGTTCCTGCCTCGAAATCACAAACAGCTATTTCTTGGCAACATAGTCCTACCATATATATAAAAGTATTTTTTCCAAAAGATCCAAGGGCTAACCCATTGATACCTGACAAGGCCCAAACTAATTTTACTCAAATTATTTCAATCAAAAACTCATTCCCTGAAAATGAAACTAATTCTAAAAAAAAATATAATTGATAATAAAATTATTATTACAGTATATTTACAAGAAAGTGTTTTATGATGACAAATATAGGCTCGAGCGGAGGTAGAAGCTGCCCTGGAGACAGCAAGGCAGGCAAAGGAGGCTGCAGAGATGGAGCGAAGAAGACAGGCTGAGATGCGTCAGTCAGTGGAGCAGATCACCTGGGAGCAGAAGGAGATGGACTTGAGGCTGGAGAATAGGGAGAGGCATGTCAGTGACATGCTGAAGGTAACAGATATCTACTGGTGTTATTAGTTCCATCTTAATAAATTAGGTCGACCAACTAGTCCTTAATAGAATAATGGGCAGATAGTTAAATGGAGTTCCCTGGGAATCGCCTAAAATGGTACTGGGAAAATTTCAAAAGCAATTTTCATTCCTTGACAAATTTATTATTTTCATAAAAAGCTGCGCACTTTTGGAAACATTTCAAGGCTGTCCCATCCTATAAAATACTAAAAAAGCCCTGAGGAAATATACCACTGACTTCTGGGCCCTAGAGTATGTCTTACACTGAGGAGTCCTGCACACAGCAACCGTTGGGTCAAACAAATTAACCCTCAAAGTGTTATCCCAGAGCACCAGATTGAAGGCTTACTGTGTTTTAAGCCACACAGGAGTTAATGTGAATGAAAAAGTTGGCTTAACTTGTTGCTGAATCATCTGCCAAGTCCTGAATAAGTGATTAACCTTTCAAAAGTCAATTCTTCCTCTCTTGTAGAAAAGCGAATGTTGCCCTGACAGATCTAGCTGTTCATTAATAAGCCCTCATCAATCAATGCAACATGGTTATTGACCTTAGTAGATAATGTATCAGCTTCGTTACAATACTCTGACCACTGTAAACTGAATTAGAGCTGCACTGCTAGTTGTGGAGTTAGTTGTAACCTTGCTGCCCTAAATGTGGTGAGAAATTTGCGACCCTCTACTATTTAAGACAAAATGAGGCCTGTAGCTCGCTATGCTACCAACTGTAAGGCTTCAAGGAGGTGAGATGTACTCCAAGTTCAAAATGATCTTCGACTTGATCACAAACTGGAGACAAGCCAGTAGAGCTGTCGAGGCTGGTAAAAAAGTATTTTTTGAGCCAATGGCCTAAATATCTAAACTGGCATTCCCATTAATGCTTCTGTCTGCATATCTAACACATCCAGGAACTCACCAGAGATGTAGTATGCACCTGTCTCCGCATCACTAGTTCTGGCCAAGCAAGACAAACAACTTAACAAATTTTATTCTGTGTTGCACTTCCTGTCGATTTGGCACTGAAGTTTCAGATGAGTCTTTTGACTACATTTGAAACAGGTTCACTCGCTGGCTTAGACAATTCCTATTCCTCTCAGCTTAAACAGTATCCAAAACTTTTTGGATATCCATGATAAGCTCCTGCTGTGCTCCTTATGTAAGTGCCTTACCACCAGACAAGGGAACTACTTTGAGTCTAAACCATTTTGCTTTTGATTGGAGCAAATATCTTCACCATCCTGTATCAAGTGAACTGCAATGATGACATTCACTAAAATTGGTCGGTCCTTTAATGTAGATTGCAGGATGAATGAGAGAACCGTTCATAAATTTTCCCTCCTGCCCTCTTTAATGCCAATCCATAAGTCTGGACTAATATAAGATACATGGCTATGCCTGGAACTATACAGCCACACTAGTTGATGCTTAGGTGTGTCAAACCTAACCTTAAAAACCTTTGGTTTATTCCATGTCAATCTCTGGAACGAACACATGTACTCAATTTCATATCCACCTTAAAACTATTCAACCATCCTCAGACATATCCTTCCACTACAAACCCCCAAACTTCTTGGGACCTTGATAAAAACCAAAACTTGTTATGAATATTCTCTCTAATTTCCTTTGGGATCCCGAGAGTATCTCACAATTCAGTCACAATGGCTATTTCTCACTATCAGATGGCAATATTGCTTGGGACCTTCCTGTTCCAAATCCTATCCTCCCATACTCCATTATACATGTGTGTGTGTTTATATATATATATATATATATATCACCTTAAATTTAAGTCAACCATCCATCCCCACAACTCAAGATGTTACCTAGTGGACCAGACATTGGTCATATTACTGTTAATTTTTATGTTATTCTTAGATGACTTAATTTCGAGAATAAAGTTTATTTTTCATTTTGTGTGTGTTGTTTGTCCTGAAATTATATATTTTTAAATAAAATAGAGTGGGAAAATTTTGAAATGAAATCCACCATAAACAAAAAAAATTTATTTTTACAAAAGATCTATATTCTACATTTAACCTCAGGGTTAAGGTTCATTCTTATTTTAAAATGTCCTAGATCTTCTAATTGAATTCGTCTTTACTTTTTTTCTTCTTATCTGGTGATGTCTGGATATGGCAACTTTTTGGTCTTTGTTGAAAATGTTCAACAACTAACTAAAGCGCTTTCAACAACTTTAGCTTGTCACCTTCAGGCTAGAAAAACACCACAATGTAACAACATTAACATATATTGTACCATATATCAAATCCATAATAAAATATTCTTAAAATGATTATAAATGTATTTCAACAAAAGTCAAACATAATAAAAGACCACTGAAATTTTAGGTATGCTTAAAAGCTGTAAGTCATAAATATAAGCAGTGATAAAAAGACCCTCCATACTCTTAAGGTACTACCAAGAACTTCAATAAGACTTATTAATATTTAGTTTGAAGACCTATAAATTCTTTATTTTTGTTTAAAGGCTTTTCTCTTCTCTTTGAGTTAATGGTGATTGAATTAATGGAACTGGAGCTCTCATCATCAACACACCAAATTATTTTTCCAACCAAATCTTCAACAACAGACTTTGGTGGACAGATTCTTTAACCACTGCTGATAATTGTATCTCATAACTGCCTATCTTCTTAACATCTCTTCTCTTAACTCTTCACCATTGACTTTGCAACAGCTAGCAACTCTCTCTTCCATTTCTTTGATAATAACTGCATCTTTCCTTACGATAATTGACTATTAGCTTCCTATAAGTCATGAATAAGTATGAATCTCTTTGAGCATGACCATTTTACATCACATTTACTCTTCATTAGTATTTATGATAATGAATTGGTGAATGATGAAGCAGTAATGGCTCCATCAGTTGGTTCTTCTTCTATGTTTAATTTTAATCTTTCTGAACTCTCAAAATTATTACCTCATGGGTTATTAAAGGAATGTCACAATATCCTATTTCAGTCAACCCACCTCAAACTATCTTTGTTTAACAATTTTTTGACCTAATGAATATTCTCATTATTGAAAATAAATATTATTTTTCTACTAAAATATTAGATAATTAGAAATTACTAAACTAATAATTGAGGAACCCACTACTGCTAAGGAAGAATCATAACCCTTTAGACTGTGCAAATTTTGTATGTTACTAGCTAGCTAGGTTTATAATATTATTTCTTAATTTTTTCTACAGGGTGCAGAAAAATTGCGTAACGAAGGTTTGTTGGCTATCGCAGGAGCTAAAGCTATGAAAGAAGAAATGGAAGACCAACAAAGGGAAATGAAGGAACAATTGAGGCAGTTAGAGACGAAAGAACGAGTACTGGCCAAGGTTAGTTAGTACCGTTGGTTGTACACTTCAGTGATGGCTATTAGTAAATCATGTAGAATGGTAGAGCAAAGTGATATAAATACCAAATAAACTTGGTATTTAACTTCATTTGACTGTCTGATCGGGTTATAACCATTGTTCGAGCTAGCTACTTGAAATTAAATGAAAGTTCTCAAGTTATGAAATGGTTCACTTGATCTCTCAACAACATGAAAATTACTGACAGTCTCATGTTTCATTAATTGATTAACCTCCAGGCTGTCCCTATAGCTTAATGGTTAGTTAGTATGATGGCTTTCAACTGTGTAGACCTGGGTTCGGGTTTTTTCTTTTTTATTTCATTTCTTTTTTTTTCATGTTTGATTTATTTTTTAGTTTAAAATTAAAAATTAGAATTGTGAAAAATTAAGGTTAAGCCAAAAGAAGTGGATTTCATAAACTAAAAATAAAAAGTAAATTAAATAGTAGATTTAAGTAAACTAAAACTGAATCAGAGAAAGTAGATGAAAATTGAAACCGAAACTAAAAAACAGTTGAGGTAAATTATAATTTTGTATTCGTACATTGTTTAAGGCATATTATTTTATTTTACTTATACTATTTATATAGAAATAAGTTTTTTCAGTTTGCATTATGATTCTTATTTTCAAATAAAATGTAGCAATTCCGCTTTTGTTTAAAATATTTGTATACTGTCTTATCTATAAAAGGTAAAATGACATTCATGAAAATTAATAAAGAATAATAGTTTATTTCAAAGTTTCAAGTAATTATTAGTAGAAAGTCTATATTACCTTGGTGTTCAATATGGTCCTAGTCCATATTATTACTGTTTAAATGTTTCATAATAACATAAATGGTTTGAGACTTTTATACAGTTAAAAATAATAGTTACCAAATATAATTAATAATAATATGGATATTATTCAATGTTGGGTGGTGGGTTTTCTTCAATACTTGTTTCTTCTATTCTCCAGCCTAAACATGTGAGCTCTTTTCAATACCATGAGCACTGGCCAATTTAACTCACTACTGACTGGATTGGATGAATGAAAAGCACCCCTCTGTCTGCTAAATGCTGCTATTTATTCATCATCTACCCTCACCCAAAATAGCTAATAGGTAGCAAAGTACAAAACACTACCTCTATACACATTATTTCAACCAAAAACTCAATTCCTCAAAATCAATCTAATTTTAATAAATACATTTAATTTGTTAATGAAAATATCATTACAATAAAGTTATTGTATCATATCTTTACAAGTTATAAGTTGTGTTGATCAGTTTTAACAGGAAATATTAGAGTATGTTTAAACAAAATATCATAATTTAAATTCTCGTATAAACAATTTTAGTTTGTTTAAACTTATTCCTCCTAATAAAAAATTATAAAGTTAAATTTTATTATATTATATTGTTAAGATCAAATTAAATTTCTTAATTAGAATTAAGTTAATTTTAAGGGAGTGAGTTTTCTGTTGAAATAATGTGTATAGAAATATTTTAGACCTCACAGATACGAAGGACGTATGGGAAAAACCAGATATATATGGTGGGGGTGGCCAAATAAATAGCAGGATGGTAGACAAAGGAGTCAGTTCATTTTATAAACCAAAGTTAACCCTATCAGCTGGCCCCTTTAGATTTTCTTAAATTTTTTATTACCCTAATCCTATTTTAATTAGCTTGTATGTTTTAACAGCCCAATTTTAACCATTAAGTACATTTTGTATATATTTTTGTTTTATATAATCATACAGATCTCTGACAGATCATATTAAATAAAGTATTATATAATAAATGATTACTCTTTATAAACTTTTTATAAATGTCCTTTAAATTCATGTGAATGAGAGTCAAAATTTTTCCAAAGATGGATTATAAAAATATAAGCAAATTATAGAGGGTTTATTTTAAATTCTGTATACATGTGTTTGGTATCATTCCTTTTAAAATGTATCCACTTTTAATTTTTTTTTTTTTTATTGCGTTTTCAAATTAAAAACTAAAAATATCCCTAAAGTGGTAGTTGTTTTTCATTTGTTTCACTTTTCGTAATGCCATGCTTGTTTTAAATTCTTTATATATATTTATGTTTGATGCCCTTCTATTCACAATCTCTCCATCTTTAATGTAATACTGTTGTAATTTTTATTAAATTTTAAAATTATTAGCTAAAAATATCACTGAAGCTTTGGTAATTGTTTCATTTCTCTCCCTTTATTAAGTAAATTAATGTAGCTACTAATGTTAGCGTTTCCCATCTTCTTTTCTATCAGCTCTTTCTAACTGAGCCATCCCTGGCATTTATCTAATTTTATCTCTTTAACCACTAATTATTACCTTATCTAATAATTATTATTGTTGTAATTTAAGGAGAGGCTAGAGATAGCGAAAGAGAAAATAGAATTAGACCGCAGGAAGACTCAGCTCCAACTTATTCTACCAGAGTTGGATCCTGCCGAAGAACTTACAATCCATCCTCCAAAGGTAATTTTTTTAAGGAAGAATTTTTATTATCATAACATGTATTTATATTTTATTTGTAATAATTATAAATGTGACTGAAAATATTGATTGTATTTCAGACATTCATCGACCCTAAGGCAGTGATAATGAGATTGAAGGCTGAAAAAGAACTTGAGTCTTTCATGACAACTCGTAAATGACATATAGTCATTCATTTTTTAATTTAGTTTAAAATTGTCTTTATATTTTGAAATTATCGTTTTCATTAGTTAGTATAGTATTTAAATATTTTCATTGGTAGTTTTATCATTACATGTTACGGAACACAGTATTAATCACTGCTATCATGCTGTATTAATATTTTCAATTATAGTGCATAAGTAGCTCACAAAAAGTTTTCTTACACTTATAAACTAGAAATAAGAATGTTTTTGTTCTAGTTTTGTTACAGAATAAGCTTCTTCTTTTTTTTTTTTGTAATTGTTTTACATTTTTCCAATCACAGTATTATTTAATAACTATATTAAGTAATTAATTTAACTGTTTTGACTGGATATTGTTGTTGTATAAAATTTAAATAGTTAAAAAAATTTAAAAACTTCATGGATTTAGACATTCTATTTTCATTACTCGGGAGCCTTAAAATCTGTTTCTTTGTCATCTGAAATAAACTGTTTCTTAAATTCAATACTGTCTGATTTTTTTAAATATTCTTTAGTATCTTTAGGTCTGAAAAAAATAAAATGAATAAAATAAGTAAAACAAAAACTTAGAAGATGGAAAAAATATTAAAGCATTTAGCAGCAAAGAATGTCTTGGTATTATACAATAGAGCACAAACCTGTGTGTGTATTCGATATCCTCAGTCTTCAAGGCCCCGTAAATGTTATCCTGTCCTTCGATGGTTTCTATTTGACTCCTAATTTGCGAGAAAGTTGGCCGTTGGAACTCATTTGTTTTCCAGCAGTCCATCATTAACGCGTACCTGTTACACATATGTCATTATTGAGTTGTCAATAATCTATGACGAGAATGGCAGTGATGCATGAGAACTTACATATTATTAGGGCATGTGGGAGGTTGCTCCAGCCTGTAGCCTGTGTTGATTAGAGGTACAACCTCTCGTGGAGTAAGGTTTGAGTATGGCACGCCTCCTAAAGTAAAGCACTCCCACATCAGTACCCCAAACGACCACCTAGAAAAAAAGTGTTTGAAAAGAAATTATATGACGTAAAAGGCAATGCTGAACTTTATAACATAAGGGAATTTACGTCATGAAATATATGTATATTGTATTGATATTTTTATGATGAATAGAATTTTATTTTAAAATCTCCACAGAAACCTTAAGTGTTGAAAAGTGGTCATCAAGAGATTAATTGAAGGGAAAGCCAAATAGAGTGCTAGTGGAGGAAGGTGTTTCCCTAGCAGGTAAGCAGTCAGCTTGTCAGAGATAAAAAAAAAAAGAGCCGTGGCTATGACTAGGCTTTCACAGAGGACAGACCAGATGCTTGAAGTTATTGGTAGAGAATTTGGTTTGGTTAGAAGCAAGTGTGACTGCAGTGTTTTATGGGCAGGAGTATAAATTTTAGAAGGACGGAAATCTTGTGTTCCAGGAATAGACTGAAGATTTGAACTGTAGAATATTATATATGTAAGGAGGGCGATGAGAATTAATAGTTTGCAAAAGGAATGAACCGAGGAAATATTGTGCACTGAAAGAGCGGGAAGAGCCACTCGGCGTAGAGGTGAGAGACATGGGAGTGCCACAGAGTACTGAATCTAATGAATCAATTCATGATTCACTTCAACCTATCTCTGAGCCCCACCGAGAGATCCTCATACACCACACAGAATTTCCTTTGTGAAAAGAAATTGGGGACCTGATGTTGAATATATATATATATATAAGTAATTTGATATGTTAGATTGGTCAATTTTTTCCCTGAGTAAATGCATTATGGCAAGCATGACAGATAACCAAGTTCAGGAAGGCTGTTAGAATTTATTGGAATCCCATTAGTTGTTTTTTTTAATTTATAAAAGTTAATATATCATATTCAGGGTAGATTTATTATAAAAGCAGCATAACAATAGAATAGAAAGACAATTTTATTCTGGGAAAAAGTCATAACATAATCAAAAACAAAATAGTAAGATCAATGTAAAATGAAGTTTAAACCTCTATAGGAATGGTAATAATAATTATTAAATGCAAATAAAAATTGATTAACTGTTTTTACTAAATAAAGTTCATGGGATCTACCTAAAAGAACCAAAAAAAACAAAACAATATGCACAGGTCTGTACAGTAAGATATTAGATAAAAAAAACAATAAAATGAATACAAGAGAAAACAAGAAAGTGAGATACAAACTGGTAGCCAACACATATAAATCAAACATAAACAACCAAATAAAAATAATTAATACAAAAATAAAAGTCAAGAAATATAAAATAATGAATGAGTGAATTTTTTCCTGACTAACGAGCGTCTCTTTGGATGGTTAGAAGGCGTTGTAATAGAAGAGCTTTGAAGGGATATTAGGAGCTAGATAATTCCAGAGGGTAGTCAAGCGAGAAAGGAAGGACCGATTGTTTGCTGCAATTTTGTGGGCAGGAGTATAAAGGTCATAGAGACAGGATCTGTGAGGATTAACTGTAAAATATTGTATATATAAGGGTATATAAATATTAGGTAACCATCATTTTAATTATACAATCCTCAAAAAAATTAAAAAGTCATGTTGTTTGATTGTTAAACTGATTTCAATGTTGATGTTGACACGCAAAGTAAACAAAGGTGTTGACTATTGATTCAGAATGTTTATTTATTTACATAGTTTCATTGTTAATTTACAAAATTTCTATGACAAACCAAGACTCAATTCACTATCTTCATTCCAATTGTGATAATTAATCAATTTTCTTTAATAATGAATGCAAGTAGAGGAGTTCAACGAAGGCATTTAAATGAAGTTGAGTAAGTGTCTAGAGCTGGAGGAAAGACATTCTCAGTCATGTTAAGGGCCAATTGAACCATCCTTAGAATCTCAGGGAATCGGAAGCATTATTACAGGAAGAGTGACAACAAATTTTCCAAGAACACATCCTAAATCTTATATAGATCATGCATCATTGTTGTGAGGCTGTATTACAGGCAAACAGAGGTAGTACTCGATACTAATGATAGATTTTTCTAAATTAAATGGAAAGGTAAAAAAATTGAATATTTGTCAGTAATATGTTTTCATGTTAATGGCACCCTTTGTGTGGTATGAATTAAGCAAACTACATACAGGACAATCAAGTACAGCACTCTCCCCTGGTATTTTACCACACAACCTACCCCTACCAACAATCCTTGTTACTCCTAGGTCAATTATCCCTTACTAACTGACCTCCTGCACTGTCTTTCTAACTAGTTATTCATTATTTCATTTTAATATGAAATTCAAGTGATCATAATATAATTATGATAATGTTGTGAGTTTTGATGGTGTCTTTGAGATAAACTCGAAATTAGCGAGCGTTGAAGAACGTAAAAACGATCCGTGGTTCATGGCTATGAAAGGATGAACGTTTTTATTGCCGTTATATCGATATTAATATTGATCATATAAATAATATCAAGGATTAAATATAAATAATTTAATGTTGGATTTGTTAACTTTAAAACAAGAAAAGTTAATAATATATGAGACAACGGGCATTGGAAAACCAAAGAGGTTAAAAGATCTGAGATGGCAACAGAGAGTATAAAAGGGAGGATGGCCAAGAGATCGCTCATTCACTGGGACCCGCCGACGAGAGAAGGTGGGCTTGTCCGGTACAATCGTCGTGGGAGGCATGAGGCCAGCACCTGGCAGCCACACGTAGAACACAACTTAGTAAAACTGGCCAGTCAATATTATAGTAAGGTACAGTGTAACTTTAGTTTTTTAAGATTGTAAATTTATGACATACGTGTAACTCATGAATCAGTTTGTAAATGAACAATTGTCTTTTTGCCAGAATTCTTTCTTATATTAACTGAACCTCTTTAAAACCTCAGATAATTTAAAAAAAAAAACAAAGATAAAAAACGTAATAATATATATAATAAAATACTAACATACTAAATTCTAAACATAAATAAATGGTGAGAGTTGTCAACAACAAAACAACCTATTATTTGTTTTTCTAAACCCCTGGTTATTTATTTATCGAGGAAGAAATACAAGCATGCACATTAGTTAGGATGGTCTCCTTGGATTGCATCAGAGCTGGATTTGAGTGTCTAAAGCGAATTTAAGCGAACGAAGATTGGTTTTCAGTAAAAAAAAATATACAAGTTAAGGGAACCAGGTGATGGGGCTCACCTTTTTTGGAAGTGTTTGTCAGGCAGCAACAGCGCTTTCTCATACTTTCTCAATATCTTTTTTTCCCCTATCAGCTGGATATATATTTATAGCCAATCTGTCCCCACCATATAAAAGTGGTTTTTCCCAGAGGTCCAAGGGTGTAGCTGATTTTATAGGTATGAACAATACATATTTAAGCTTTTCCATCTAACCAGATATTCATTTTAAAACAAAACGGTATTTGACAATATATTTCTAATTGCTTATGTTTAGCTTTCACCTTTTTATCTAATGACCACCCTCATTAGCTAGCTTGGTGAGGATATCAATCTCTAAGTTATATTTTATAGTTTTGAAAAAATATATTTTTCCTTTAAAATGCACTAAATTTCATATCAGGGAAGTCGAGGGCCAATGCTATTAAGTATTATATCAACATTTTAGTCATTAAAAATTAGAATAAATTAAGAAGTTAATTGTCGATGTATCAGGGAAAAAATTAATGAACCCACTGATTCTTATAACAGTAAGTTCAAAACTAATTAAAAAAATTCACTTACACATCACTCTTCGAAGTGAAAGTTTCAAACATCAAAGACTCAGGTGCTAGCCACTTTACTGGCAGCATGGAGACTCCTGTTTTCATTTTGTAAACGCTTTCTACATAGATGTCTCTGCTCAGGCCAAAGTCCGATATCTTGGGCTTGTAGGTGTCCGTCAGGAGCACATTCCTTGCTGCCAAGTCTCGGTGAACTATGTGGTGTAGCTCCAGATATTGCTGTAATTTTTAAAGAGCCATAAAGTCAAAGTTGGTTTATGCTGTTCATAATTATTAGCCAAATAATGTAACAGGAATTCAAACCCGGCACCTCTTTATCTCCAATCAGGCACTCTTTCCAACTCAACCATTCCTGGCAATCTAGTAGCCTAGTCAGCATATAATATGTTTAGTTGATCAGCAGTCGTGAAAAAGTGGATAAGTCGGCACCTTAAAAATAAGTTAACCGTACCTATAGGTCTCTATTGTTGTGATTAATCTCTAGTAAAATCACTAAAGTCGTGTTCCGTTACATGAGGAAGAATTTACAATGGTAAGTTTAGGTAGCTTAAGTTTGTTGTTCGTTTAATTTTAGTAACTAGATTTGTCCAGGTCTTAAGTCGATAATTTAGACTTTTTCATGACAGTCATGTTCCCTGTAATTCCATTTTATTTATTTTTAATTTATTCCTAGAAGTTTTAAGTCAAGCCTCCTGGTCGAAGGAAGGCCGAGAAGGACTGCATTGCCAATAGACTTGGGTACACCACACATTGCCCACAGTGATAGAAGAAGAGTGATTAAGTATTCAAGATTTTTATTTTAATTGGTTTTATGGAAAGTAAACTTTATTTTGCTATATTTAAGTAGTTATGTAACTATTGAATACTAATTTTTGTCACACATAAGTGTCGATGTAGGATTTTATAATGTAAGATATCCATGTTAAAAGAACACACTAGACAAGAAAATATCTGTCAAGACTCTAACAATTTTGCTTTGCACATTCCCCATAGTATTTTTTGTAAAATACTAACTGACTTTAGTCTGGAATGTGGTGCACCATAGTACTGAATAGTGTGCAATCCAAATTTAATATTATTTACTATTATAAGTCACAACGCCCCGCAATATTTTTTGTTAGTCACTGTATTTGTACCAAATTTGGTGTGAATATCTCTATTGATTAGCAATATGCACCCAAACACATAGTTGACTACTTTATTAATTAAATGCTGAGTTATTTGGGTTACTTGTCTTTAGAAAATTGTCATTTGCTCACCAAAACTGAATGTTAATATAATATAACTAATGTAGTTCTACTGTTTAATTTACAGTATTTTTCATTAGAAATTTGAAAAATACTTTTTCGAAATCTAAATCTATTAGATTTAATGGTGTAGACATTGACCAATCAGGCGAAGGTGGTCTCTCATACAAACAACATTCTCTTATAGTAAATTGTTATCATTTAAAAAGAATAAACAAATGGTAAAATGTTGTGGATAGAATAATAGCTAAGATGACCGAGTGCTCTATTGCAGAAAGGGAAGCCTGCAAAATGACAGCAGGCATTTAAGTCAAGTAAGTACTGAAAAAAAAATTAGTTATTTGAAAGTTAACAAACTTCCTTAACATTAATATTGGGCAACAACCATCCCAATAACAGAAATTTTATGAAAAGTATCCCAAAAGTACTGAATGTTTAATAAAGTTTTTTTTATAAACCAAGAGTTATAATTGCTTTGAAATAAAATGAGTGGATGCAAACTATAAAGAATTTAATCTATGTCGCTGATGCCAGTTACGGGGAAGGTCTTTTATTATTCAGTAATAAACAACTTCCAATGTTTTATGTCTTATGGAGATATTATCAACATTAAAAATGACAGCCACATCTGTTGATTGGCCGATATGATAAAACTTCAGTGTGGGAAAAACTTATTTATAATTAATTAATCTAAACAAATTTACTTCTTTCGGTGAAAAATAGAGCATTTCATTTGACATATCCTGTGGAACTTACTAATTATATCAAGTAAGGACTGTGAAAGTGGAGTCGTTTGTATATAGCTTACATCATAACGATAATTTTTTTTGTAAAAACTGGTTTGAAGTTATTGAGAAGTAAACTTGTATTAATTTCTTCAAAATATCTAGTGCAAAATTAGTCTCATTTGGAAGCTAACAAACTAACATTGGGCAACAACTTCAATATAATTGCTAAAACTCACTCAGCATACGTGTTTCACTCCACAATGTATCATAAGTGCTGAATATTTATGCCACAAATTGTATACGGCAATTAATCCACAAAAAAGTCCCCCCGATAAATTCTCATTTTCTCCGGATTTACTTATTAAAATAAATATATGTACTTGTTATACAATATTTGATCATTAATAAGGCATATGAATATGAAAAAACCTTACCATTCCTGAAGCTATCTCCCTCCCTAACATCAAGAGATCATCGGCAGTCAAATTCATCTGTTTATTTTCCAATTCTGAAGAAAATAAAATATATCGTTAACCTTTAGAGTCAATTACTAAAATAAAATTACAATTCCATTCAATTAAAATACCTGTCATTCCATATGTTAAATTGGAGATAACTTCTTCTCCTGAATAATAACAAAATAATTGTTTGTTAAAATAATATTTATCATTTGTATCGGACAAAAAGCAATAATTTCCTCACATATTCTATTATAGTAATACACTCACCCCTGCTCGAGGAAAGATTGTCCACCTTTAACATGGTTTGCCTTGCCTAAAATACATCATAATAATTTTATTTAGATTTAGTGCAGTTGCAAGAAATGGGGAGGTTATTAGACTTATGATTAAGTAAAACTAAACTTAACTTGTTCTTAAATTTATTACTTAAAATAGTTAGCACTGAGATAGGGTGGGTTTGATATACATGCACTCCCTGAAGCACAGTCTACTAACCTAAAATAATCAATAAATATATGTACAAGCTAGCCACTGATGGGCACTTCTCTAAACAGGGAAAAGTCAGTCGATCTCTAATCGAATCAATACCCATTGCCTAGACACACTAGGTACAACCCCCAGGTGTACTCTTACCACTGTGCCTAGATCACCTGCACCTCATCCCGAGGTCTCCCACACTCTTTAAATCCTTCACCAAACCTTCAATTAGGTCCCTCCCAGAAAAAGTTTCGACTTATCCCAATAATTTCCATTTTATTTTTACCTATTCCTTAATTTTTCAAATTTGAGAGCTTTGAAAAAACTAACTTAAACCCATAGTGTTCCCGCTTCGACTACCTGGCGGCCATCGATGAGGGAATGAAGGTGGGGATATCGTGTTGAATATTGTGTTGGTTGGTTAGGAATTGCAGCAAGTCAAAGAGTTTGATATGTCTACAGCGAATGAACTCAAGGTCTTCATGCAGTACACTATTTCTCCGCTTCTGGAATGAATTATATCGGACCAATTTCATGCGTACCCCATTTTGAAATCGGTAGACACTTTGCTGTCACATCCGTCAGGTGACTAAAAAACTATGACTAAAACAGTGGGTTTGTAGAGCAGAGCCGGCCTGAGTATGCTGTTGTACATCAGCTTGAGTTGCAGTGTTAGATTGGGGGATGTCAGCAAGTGTGTGAGTCGGCTAGATTTCAAGCGTACTTGTTTCAGTTTTTTCATAAAATGGAGGCGAGGGTCCATTTTTATGCCCAAGTATGCGATGTAATTGGCGGGAGAGTTTTTTTTTACATTCCTACACTTCAGGAAGTAGACAATTTCTTTCACACAGTCAGTGTTCACTCCATCACGTTATAGACATTTTCCATGTGGTTTTATTCAAGATATTTTTATTTATATTTTGGTTATGTACCAGTAGTTTCATAGTTAACATTTGTATTTTACATGTATGTGTAAGTAAAGGAATGAAACTGTCGCGGTCTGGGGGATACATGCTGATGAAGCAAGTGAGAAGAGACCGTGGTCTGATTAGGCAGTCTGAGCTGAACAGTCCGACGGGATAGTATGCCTTTGTGTGAACGAGTATTGATTGATGCAGACTGTTTAGTGACTGGATTTTTAACTCTCATGGCTGCACAGCCTGTATCTGAAAATAAAAAGTTAATAGATTCATTTAATTTATAGGATAATAATTTTATTTTGAATATAATTTAATAAATTATTGCATTGTAACACGCTGAAGGGTCTTCCGAATACTCTCAATTCCCCTTCCTACAAAATTATAAAAAAGGGGGTGAAAAACTGTAAT
This sequence comes from Acanthosoma haemorrhoidale, assembly GCA_930367205.1. Classification (NCBI taxonomy): domain Eukaryota; kingdom Metazoa; phylum Arthropoda; class Insecta; order Hemiptera; family Acanthosomatidae; genus Acanthosoma; species Acanthosoma haemorrhoidale. The sequence continues at coordinate 31,972,668 of OV884013.1, read as the reverse complement.
GTTGAGCCCCAATCTATCAGTAATCTCGTTGCAAGCTGATTACGTCTGTTAAAGAGCTCCATTGTCATTCATGATTCTGCTGTATACCGCGAAATTGTCGGCGAAAGTAACAACAGTGTCATTCTTGTACCGGGTTCCAACGATTTCAGACCTGAACTCGTTGAAAAGCATGGCTCCTTGAGGTACTTCACAGGTCAGAGGCACAGCTTCGAAGAGGCTATCAACTACCCACAGCGATAGGTTGTCCAGGGCAGTGGCGTTATAGCTGTTCCAGGCATTCCCTGTCACAAAGCATTTGGCACATGGGTCACTGAGTCGAAAGCCTGTGTGCAGTCTAACAAAATCATAGCCGTGATCTGTGCTAAGGCTGGCTTGAAATCATCTCTACTCTGGGGGAATGATGTTGTGCATACAGTAGTTATTGAGATGATTTAAAAGAATTGTCTCCAAAATCTTCACTGAGATGTGTGGTAATCAGCAGATTGGGCGTTAGTGGATAGGGTGATCTTCGCTTCTAGTTGTCTTGAGAATTGGTACCAAGATGACTTATTTCCAAGAGTCAGGAAAGTACTGCAACCTGATACGAGAATTGTACAGGTTGACGGGTTGTATGATCCCCCTCCTCGCCATCTGTTTCACCAGAACCGTGTATGACATTGTGCCCTGGTGCCTGGTTTTGCTGACACTGGCGAAGAATCACATTGAGCTTTTTCAGAGGTACAAACATGTGGTTCTGTTCCGTTTCCATCAGAAGAGGTGGGCGTTAGACTTATGTCCTAGCCGTGATGTCCACATGTATTGTAGTCGGCCAGTTTCTTCGCTTGTTGCTCCACAGTAGGAGGGTTTTGCCTTCGTGAAGGTAAAAGCCTTACTCCTGGTGCTCTTCAACAGCTTCCAGAACTTTCGGTAATCACTGTGTGAGTGCTGTGAAGTCGTTCATACTACTTTGCCGTCTTCGAGACTCGTATTAAACTTCAGATTTGCGTTGTGAGAGAATTCACAACCAACTTGGCTTGGCAGTGTCTAATTATTGCACAAGGCAATAAGTTTCAGAATGTGGTCTGGCGGGGGCTGTAGAGTGGCATTGGGCTCTACTTCGGGATGGTGGTGTCTGCGGCATTGACCATTATTTCAGTAATGAAAGAGAGTTGACGAGCCACTTCTTCTTTGGTGTGGAGAACTGGCACTATGCAGGTTATGGCGAATTATAAGATACAACTGTCTGCACAACTGTAGTCGTACTTTGTATGGCAACTAGTTCATTACAAACAGTACTGGCCTGTGGTCCGACTTTGCGAAGTCCATGGGGGTGCAATTTTTTATGCGATGCGGCTGTTTGGTTACAAGGAGATCGGTAGTCAAGGTGGCCTCGGGTTCCCTCTGTGGCAAAAGGTGTAGGTCTCTATGGACGTATGACCGTAATGGCATTTTCATCAAGAGTATTCCAGCATTGTTTCTGGTGTTATACCATAGCGTATGTTGTGCATTTAGGTCTCCTACCACTTATTGGTTGGTCCTTTATGAATAGAAAGGTGAGTACTCTTGTAGAGACACGTACAGTCTTCTATACAATGAAGTAAGGTGAATGGGTCTCCTCAAATTTACCTTAACCGTTACGTGATGGTGCATAGTATCGATTCATCAATGGAGGAGCCACTTCCTTCCAAGGGATGTCATGCCGTCGGCATTAAAAGTTAGAAGTTTCAATCTTCCCTTTTAGTACGATCGACCTCTAGGATGGGGAACAATTAGCTACCCAGAGCAACAAGGGCGGTAACCCATTTCGGGGTCCCTGTTCAAGATCAGCTTGCTGTTCCGGAGTCAGGTAGAGAAACCTCCGGTTTGATGTGGACCAGCGCACCTCACGCAGGTTTGTCTTCAAGCGTGGCCAAATTCTTGCATTACGTTGTTGATAGTTCGCACCCCCTTGAGGGTGTTTATTGCCACCGAAGGTTGAGATGTAATGGGGACAGGAAAGATTTACCTCTTATCAGATATCAAACTAAAAAAATCAACACTCCGATTAATAATATATTGTTGTGATATTTTGATGTGTTGATTTTTGATGATGTTTTTGAGATAAACTCGAAATTAGCAAGCGTTGATGAACAATATATGACTCGTGTACCACGATTCACGAACGTTAAACACTATTCGTTGCGTTTAATCTACCATTAATATGTATAATATAAATAATATCAATAATTTAATATAAATATTTTATTTTATAAACTTCAAAACAAGCAAAGTATAAATATACAAAACAACTGGCTGGCCAATGCCAGTTAAAAAAGGATCAAGAAGAAAGGACAAGGAGATATAGGATACCGAGAAGCTCAGGCACTCTTTCATCGGAGACCGAGGAGACGAGACCTAGGTAGCAACCCACGCTAGGTCACTCATTCATCTTTGAACCGGCAGGAAACGAGGAAGCACCAGGAGGGGCGCTAGCCCAGGCACGGTTACTGCCTCTTGGTGCACAAGAGAAGACCGGCCACAAACTTTCACCCAGCACGGATCGGAAACCAAGGACGCTCAAGACGCTAATCCAAACCACACAATAGAAGACGACCATCGAAGAAAGCATCACAAAGAAACACTGGCCAGCCGCACTTAGTTATAAGGTACAATTTTAAATTTAGTTTTAACAGTATTATTTTATATACGTATGAAACTATTTGTATATTAAATTCATAAAAATATGTGTAATAAACAATTATTCCTTTTGCCAGAACTATCCTATTTTTATTAACAGAACCTTAAGATAAAGTAAGAGTTAAATATAAAGTTAAAAAAATAAATAAATTATATAAAAAATATATAATTAAAAAAAAAAATATTTTAATAATATATTGAGACTTAAGAAGACTATAATTACAAACAGTCGTGATTAACATCATTAAAATTTTCAGCCATAATGAAAGAAGTTTATAAATAACCTCTTTCATTGGAGTAGATGGATCTAAATTCTTCCCATATATTAAACACTTGACTTCAAAATATTAAAAGATAAAGGCTATACACTTACACTTCTGAGGAAGTTTAGGAGATTGCCAACAGCACAGTATTCAAGAAGCAACAACTTTATATCGGCTGCATAGATGATCATTTGCAATATGTATGGATTTTTGCCTAGAGTATTCATCACCTCTGCCTCTTTTGCTAACAAGTCTTCCTTGGATGAGTCAGCAGCTTTTTCTGGCTCATTAGTAGAAAAATTAGTAGTTACTTTTATTGGTTGTTTTTTTACGCAATCTGTATGATATTAATTTATAATAATAATCTATTACATAAAAAATTTCTAAACTCTAAGTGGCATCTGTTGGTAGTGGTGAGACAACTGTGGATTAGTTCTTTGTTTTCTCATTAGGTAGCAGTGAAACTAGCTAGCCTTTCATATGGCCTTACACCATTTTCAGTCAGTTTGTTTTTTATACTATAAAAATAATCAATTATTAAATAATGGGGGGGAGAGAGAGAGAATTTTAATACTTATTAATGCTGATGGTTTTAACAATTTGAATGGTCACTATCAGTAATTGCTAGTTAGAAAGATTAGTCATTGCCATATAGAAAGATTAGTTCAGTTCTTCTGGGTAAAGAAATTTATTAAATAAACTGAATGTTGTTAGAATATGATACTTCCAGGCTTTGATTTATTTTCCAGGATTAACATATTAAACATTGTATGATGATAGCGACATCAGTAAGGCCCCTGACTTCGATCTGATACGTGCTTACATATAATTCCCAATGTGCGGTAGAGGTTTAAAAAAAATATTGTGTAGAAAATTAATGTCGAGTCTATACTTTGATCCAAGAAATCGAGTATTTTGATCCTGGTGACTTGGAAAAGAAATATAATTTTTGCGGTGCCTTGACATTCATAATTTAAAAATACATTAAACTCGAGCCCCAATTACAATGCGATCAGTTTATTTTGTTATAGAAAAAATGGGACAACCAAAATTATAATTGTCAAATGAAAAAAAAAATCTCTCAAAAACAAAACAGTGAAGCACGATTTGCAACAAAAAAAGAGGTGATAAGTTCTATGAATTGGAGAAAAAATATAGGAAAAAGGCCAAGAAACAAATAATCTGGAAACTGTCGTCATGGACCACCAGTGAAATCTACCCACGCCCAACACTACTAACAATGACGTTTATTATCGTCACCCACTGAATTTTATATATTTCAATGTGCTATATATTGTCTGATGCATCTTCAATAATCTACACATGATGAGACTGTTGCATGAAAAGGTGCAGATGACTTGTGCTCTTTAGTCATATTAGTCTGTGGCTGAAAGCCTGTATATAAGACTATGGAAAAAAGCCTTTTGACTCTATAAAAGTGTTTTTCCCAATCCACTGGTTATTGGAAGTGGGCAATACTTGGAGTGTGATAGGAAAATAGGAGAAATACTTTCCGCTAGACAGAATTGCCTGATGACTGCTGGGAGGTTTTTGAAGAGATCGAACAGAAACCACCTCCTTTCACAGTGGTCGACTGCGCAAATACTGTAGGCTTCAACACATGGACTAAATTTCATTCAAGTCCATATCTTATGAAATCTCCATTAGCAAATAGACCGATTCGAATTTTGAAGATTGATAAAAGAGCCAACCTAGAATGTTACACCACAAGCCAGTGTACTGTGAACACCCCCTACAAGTCATCTATCACCACACTTACTTCAAAGCAGTTAACAAACTAAAAACAAAATAAATCAGACAAGGATACTATCTCAGCGTTAATTACCACGGTGCCCTTCCACTAAAAAAGGCAAAGCTTGATGAATCACACCAAAAGCAGTTAAAAGCTCATTTTTAAGTTAGTAAATTTAAAAATGGAATTACCAAAAATTGAATCGTATACCCCGTGACCCTTCAAATATCGACGGTTTTATACAAGTTACGAAATTTCACGACGTTAATGAATATTAAAATTATCAGCGAGTAGGTTGGCACTGTTTGTTTTTCCCTCCAGTTGGGGACTGCGCTTGTAGGTGTTTGTTGTGAGTACTTCAGTATGGTGGTCCTGTTAGATTTTTGTGTTTTGAATTTTTAATAACTTAAATATTCTATCTCATTCAGACTACAATTTTCGACCAATTTCAATGATCCCGGACAAGACAGCAAAGTAAAATATTTCACTTATGCAAATCCTGGTGAAAAAATAGTGAAACGGGGAGTCCCTCACTTACTGATTGGTGATGGCGTACTAAAAAAATTACAGCTAAATTTCCCAGTAATTAAAGTCACACAACAAAATAATAGAGAGGCAAAACCAACACCACTTTATGGTGAAAGCGGTGAAAATAATATTACAATTAATTAGGTTATACTTCTCCGCAGTGGCGAAACAGACTATACATCAGGCCCTACTGCCCAGCAACCATGAAGACGCTATAGCTGGTAATTCAGACAATCTTTATAGCTGCATATCCCCGGCCCAGCAGTAGAATAGTACAAACTGACTTTCAGGACATCTTTACTCGATTAGCGATGATATTATTGAATACCGAACAAATTATTGAACGAGAGTACAGAGCTCTCATTTCCCTTATTTGTAAAAAATAAAATTTAGTTCATAATTAATTTGAACAGGTCCAGTATAAATAAAACTCCTTTGAGTAAATATGGGGACAAAATGGCAAGGTATTGATTCTCAAGGATTTTCCTCTGCAAAAGTTATCAAGTCATGCAAAGATTTAAAAGAAAGGATCTGTAATGAGACAAATGAATAGATAGCGAATACTTTATAGTAGGCAAAAGGACTTACTGGTGAGTTTTTTCACCGCTACTATAGTAGTTCTGTTATTTCTCATCAAATATCCTTTTCTAACAAAGCCGAATTCCCCTTTGCCAATCACTTCCTTCGCATCCAATTTACTTTTTGTTCCATCTGGCCACCGAATTGTGAAAGTTTCTTCACTAAGCATTTCTGAAGGCCCTTCTTCCACAGGCTCTTCCAAAATCACTCCCAAACGCTCTCCAAAAAGTACACTGTTCATGTCTTCTAATTCCTGTTTTAGGTTATATTGTATTGTCACGTTATACACATTTCTATACTCTTCTTAAATATAACTAATAAAATGCTTACCTTAAGTTCAATTTCATCGTTTCTTTTATCTTTAATCCAACAACGACAACAGATAGGAGGAAGAATTATAGCTAAACACCAGATAATTACAGTCAATAGCAGCAACCCTGCACCATATACAATAAACATCATGGGATGATGGCCTTTCCGTTCAAAAAAACAAAACATTTAATCAGTAAAATGGTTTTTCAGTATGAGCTCACTTCATCTAATATTGACCAAATATTACCTGCTGTCATGATTTTAGGGCATGCATTCTTTTCATACCACCCAACTTCCAAGCTTTGTTTTTCATTTACTAAAGATACGATTTGTACTTCATACTTCTCACCAAAATCTGTCGTGTCTAGAGTGATGCCCAGATCACTCTAAATTAAAAAATTGCATATATATTTTTTTTAATATGAATGGATCTGAATAAAATTAAATAAAGTTAGTAGGATAAAAAATAAAAGCTAAAGCACTTTCGATTTATGCTTCAGGGGCTCTAACTCTGACATCTTCAGGTACCACAACATATGAACATATAAAATACTACATAGTATAAAAATTATATAAATACAATTTTAAAAATTGTGCATATAAACGTTAAAATATTACAAGCATTATAAAAAAAAGTATGTCCTTAAAACACTATAAAAATAAAATATATATATACTCTACCATTATTGAACATTACAATTTGATCCATGCATCAGTAGCCTAATCATTTTTGTTTTATTTTTAAGGTAGAATAGGTTTAATAGGAAGGAAATTTTTCATAAAAAAAAAATGCCTCATGGGGTTCCCCCTCGCATATGCAGACACTGTTTATTTGTTGAAAGGGTACACAAGGGTTACACTATTTAGCATTAGTCAGTTGTCAGTGGGTGCATTTCCTATATAAAAATGATATACTCTTATCTTATCAGAATGATTGTAAAAGAAAAGTAGGAGATTCAAAATGTAACAACAAATTTTTTTTTTTTTTTTTTTCCTAACCACTTTATTTTGGTAATAGTTAGAATAACTATAGTCCTCATATCACAGAAGAAACAACCAAAGTTTTTCTCTCTGATTTTGAATTAAATTGTATTTTTAGAATATTTATATAAATAACTTATACATCCGAGATAGCATGATAATGAGAAGAAAGCCCCAGGCACCCCTGAGGCGGCACCTCAATCCCATCTGTCTGGTAAATTAAATTTCTTAATTAAAATTAAGTGGTAGGAGGCAGGGGGATCTTTTTCATTCATGAAGTCATGCGTGTTAGAATTTGAGAGTTGTTGAGTTACTTAGATCCGACAAGGATGTACTATGTTACTGTAAAACATTGTTTGCATTATGTAAATATTATTTTATTCAATGAAATTCTCTAGCCAATTATTTTAATAAGAAACTATTGAAATAGACAAAATTATATACTGGAGCCTGGTTATAGAGCTCCGAGATCATATTTAATGGATCATAAAATAAACTAACTTTTATAAATGACCTTTGTATCCTTATGAATAAATAAGTTTAGCAGAGATATTTATTGTGATATTATTTTGAGGTGTTACGGGATATAATTTTTAAATTTCCAAACAATCGAGTAATTTTTATGGCAGCTATGAATAGCTCCCTCAGGCTAGGAAATTATTTTATCGAAATTTCGGTTGTCTCTGTCATGTCTGAACATCTGATGTATTTGTGGGCTTAGTGAGAAATAGTGATGGAGGGAGTCTAGTTTGATTTTGAAAGTTTTAAGTTTGCTGATGAGTTCCTGGTTAGAGGCATTGGAGGAATGACATGTACGCATAAGCTCATCATCCATATACGGGACCCAACATTTTATTTTATTCTATTCATAAAAAGTTTCTAATGTCATTTAGTTCTAAAAAAAACCATCACAATACAAATCACATAGCCATTGCCAAAGAATTCAATAGCTATCTTTATCAAAAATATATATTCAAACTGATTCACACAAATTAAATTAAACAATTAAATTTTTAATGTTAAAATTGAATTTATAATTGTTATAAATTTTATTTATTTTACTTAGACTAATTTAACTGTAGTTTATATTTTCATATGCTGTAACATTTGGTGATGAGAGCATAAACTTGTGCTAGTAATAAAACATATTTGGCAGACAAAAATTATTAAGTATTTTATTAAACTACAACACACAACTGGTGTTATTACTAAAAAAATGTCAAAAGTATTGAGACACCTAAATATTTTTCACTATAATTGAATTTCCTTTAAATTGGTATTGTTTTTAACGAATCCATCTAAAAGTGTTATATGTATTGCATATTGCCATTATTTTTATTATATAAAAAAAATAAAATAAAAAAGCATAATTGATTTCATATAAAAAATGTAATATTGTAGACTTATTAAAATGATGTAGTGTACAGACAGTATCATGTATTTAAGAGTTTCGTTGATCATAATAAAATAAATTCTGCTTGATTGATACTTCTAACAAAATAAATTCAGGTTAGGTGAGATGCATCATACAATTATGGGTTTCATTACAGCTTTTAGAAATTTTTAAATTATAGTACACTAAAGTTCCAATACGTAAATATTATTAACCAGGATGTTGAAATCTTTGATTTAATCATAAAATTGAACTACCATGTCTCTGTAACAAACACTGGTTGAGTTGAAGTTGGAAACATGATATTAATAACATTTGGGATGATTTTTTGTATAAAGCCCGCGTAAGTCCTAACTCATAAAAATATTATTAATCAAGATGTTGAGATCTTTAATATCATAATCTACTCAATATGAATAGTAATTATTTTTTTATATATAATTAATTAAGTGACACTTTATTTTTCATGGATGCAATTTTATTTTTAGTAACATGAGGTCTTAAAATTAAATTTCCCTGTCAAGTTTTGTGTCTCTAAGTCAAACAGGGGACTCACAATGACCAGAGCATGTGACAGTCACATGAGTAAACACAGGCTGTTCTGGTATATAAATAAAACCAATGAAACCTTCAAAATCACATGCATGCATACATTTGTATTTCCAAAATATTTTAATCATAACTTGACTGTTCCTTCATATGCAAATGACAGGCATAATTAAATTTTTCATAAAATTTGTGAGGTTGAGCTCTATAGGCTACACTTAGGCTTGGAGATTAGAATTTGTGTCTACTTTAAATTTAATTAATACATGATAATACAGATTTTTATTTATGGCAGCCTCACAGAATAAATTTAGCATTGACTAAATTTTATATTACAATATATATAAATTAAATAAACTTTGTACAAAGTGAAGAAACAATACTGAGAGATACTCTGTGTGAGCTTCTTTACAACTTATTAAATAATAGTGAAAAATGTACTCGATATTTTATATCAAAAATACTTTGTTTTGTTTGTTAAACCACATAGGTACTGAAAATTTAAATGTAGCAGGTAATGTTGACAAATTAATTTTTTAAGATTAATATCAATTATATTTATGAGCCCAATTCATCAACAATATTTCAGGTTTCATTGATTTTTTTCATAATCAGAGACCTTTGTTTTCACCTATCTGTCTGTTTGTCCTGGCGATTGTGTGTTGATAAAAATGAAATTTGATATTGAGATTCCATTTCATAACCGACATGAAAAATATTTTCAACTCCATAAAACATAGTTAATTTTTATTGATGTTTGCAATTTTAGCACTGTCTAGGGTCTAAGGTTACTTAAACCGTATTGGCTTGCACAGGATACTACCTGGCTAAAAGATTCAGTCAGCAGAGCCCTGAGGCTCCGAACACACTCTATTAGGCTCTTGGACTGTACACTGCTCTCGCTGCTTCGATGCTTGCTGCTAAACTGGATCCAGGGCCTGATACTTTCTCCTTCCTTACCAGATAGATTTAATTTCAGTACTGATGGTCTCCACATTTCTCCTAGTGGTTACTGTCATTTTCTGCCTGTTAGACTGATACTCATGCAAGGGACCGCTTCCAAGTAGACGACTATACTATGTTGACGGTTTAGGTGGTACCACAATCCCCACATGCCCACCTCAGTCCAACCATGATCCAGTTGGTTTTCGCCACCCTTAGATTCTGGGTGTGAGTTTGTGGATCAATCGAAGACCATATAAACTATCTCTACCTCCTCTACCTATTCTCCTGATTACCGTAGACTTTGAGGGGACACTTCTTTCATATGGAGTCGTATAACTTATAATAAGGCTGCTCACCAGGCCGCTAGCAAGGTCATAGACCAATGCTTATCTCTTTCTCACATTTGGTAATGTAAAGAAATATTTTTCTTTGATATTGAGTACATTATTAAATTAATGATCTCATCAGCTTGGCGATTAATAGCATGTATAATACATTTGGGGTTTAGTGAATTATAATTACAAAAATAAAATCAGATTAATGACAATTTTTTTTAATATTTAAATATAACAAATTTGACCCTGGTGGCTAAGTCCCATGTACAGAGTCAATTAATGACAGGGACTGCTTGTGTATGCTTATAAAAATAATTCAATAAAACTTGGGAAATCAATTAAGAGGGAATCATTAACAAGATCACCAAAACCCTTTAATGTGTGATACTGCTAATTTAACTTACTGTTTTTGTCTTGAAGCCGATTTTTTTTCTGATAATTAATAAATGCTTTATCTCAATAATGGGATTGTTTTTATAATTAAAAATTGATATTAGTATGTTAAAATATTGAGGTTATTTATTGAAAAAAAAAATTTTTCTCTTAAAATGGTGATTTTGTTTTCTCCATTATTTACTTTTTGTGTGAAATATCAATTTTTCCAGTTAGATATAGATTTTGGCATTGTACATGTAATGATTTGAAGATGGTGTTTTCTGGTTACAACATTAAAAAACTTCAACTTAAGTAAAAAGTAATTGTTTTTCTCACTTGAAGCTCTGATTCCTCAACTACTTTCTTGTCAGTTTCTTCCATACAGGGCACTAAGTGATCATAAATTACAGTGTAGACCCGCAAAAATGTTGATGATCAAGTCCCTCATCATCAATGTTCAAGTCCAATGTTCTTATTCTCATAAAGGTGTTATTTTGTCTTTCCATTGCTATTGCATAGGTGCTAATCCATACTTCCCTCAATTAAATCTAGTCTGCATAATTTAGGGGCTCCCGTGCACCACCAAAGGAAGTTAACCCCCCCCCTTCTAACCTATGAGTTTTTTTTCTATCGAAGCCCTTCTAAGTACTTCTGCCAATGTTTGTTTTGCTGTTGGTCTCAAAAATTATTTTATTATCTTTGGCTCTGCACTATTCATAGAAATTTCGAACTCTTTAGTGCATTTTATATCTTAAGACTATTTTATTCACTAATGAAGTATTTCTTTCTTGCCATTCTCTCATACTGATGAGTTTTCTGCAGGACTTTTACGAAGGCTTGAACTCTTCTCTTCCATGTCCAATTCCTAGGCTATACATGAAATAGAACAGCGGGTGTTTTCAAAGACATAATTGCAATTACTTGTTGCCTCCGCAATGAAAGTACCCCCAGGACGCCCGCTCCTGGCTCTGTTTTGTACTATTTAGCCCCTCAACCATCTCTACTTTGTTCTAGACGTGTATGGATTGCTAGCAATATAACTTATTTCCCAAATATTATAAAGGTACATTACTAGTTTCACTACTAAATTTAAATAGTGTATACTTAAGTATTTATTTATTATAAAGTCGAATAAATACTAAATGTAATTAAACGCATTGCTTAACAAGGGAATAAATCAAATTAGCTGTCCCAATTCTTTTGGTAGTAATATTCGTTTCTTAGTAAATAATTATGCAGTACTTGCATTGTGTTTTAAAAGCATTTTTCTAATGCTACTAATATTTTTTAAAGAACCAACCAATTTAAAGTAACCAAAAATCATTAAAAAAAGAAATTGTTATTTTTTGACAAGTTTTTAGCTGCCGCAATTCTTTTGACATTGACTGTATATTGTTATGAGCATGGTTTGTACAATTCATAGGGAGGTAGCCACTTCATGCAACAATTTTCCAGGATTGTTCCTTCCTTTAATCATTAGCTTCACAGCTCTGAATGTGGAGCAGGCCAGTATCCATTTGAAAAGGTGAACCAGTTTAAATGCCTGGGCTGCCAAAATTAAATGCTGAATCACTACAAGGCCTAAGTAGCAACACCTGGTCTAATACACAAACCTACTAGGCTATGAGGTATTAACAAGATTCATCATGATGTCCGACTCCAAGACGTGCCCAATTAGCTCGGAAGATAAAAAATAACTAAGACAAGTTGTTAGGTGCATTTTCTGTGGAACTTGCCGTGAAAACTGGAGAAGCAGATCAAAAAGAGAACTAACTAACACGAAAGTAATAAGGCTGATCACATGTCTAAAATAGAGGACGGTAAATTCCTGAAAAGGCTGTTGATAAAAATTCATAGTGCAGGAAAGTTAAGAAATAAAATAATACTTAGCTTACTGTTGGTGTTATTTCATTTACTATATTTAAGTTTACTATCCAGAGAGTAACATGATATCCACAAACAAGATCTAACCAAGGTTAGGATAGTAGGATGGAATGGTCCATGATGTAAGATGGATCCTGCTTGTGTTAGGAAGTGGAAAGGCACAGAAAACAACTGTGAAAACTGGCAGAGGCTGATCAAGGAGGTCATTGAGGATTTGTAGTGGATGAATGTATTATGTAATGGAAGCAGAATGCGGTCCTTGAAAATTGAGACACTCTCACTATCAACTGGAAAACTACACTTTGATGGTGAGCTGTGGACAGAAGGTGTTTCCTTTCTTGATATATACACACTCCACACCATCAATAACTATACTTTAGTCTTGGCTATGACAGTCAAAATTGTAAGTAGGGTAGCTTTGCAATGCAATTATTGTGAAATTTTAAAATTTACTGACCTTTAGTGCAATCATAATTATGATATTTAATAATCAGTGATGTGATCTTACCCCATTGATTTTAAATTTAACAGTAGAACGATTCTCATGTGTTTTGACAGTCAGCATGTAGAAGTCTGGTTGCTTCACCGGCTTTTCCCATGCAATTATAATTTTGCATGGAGTAAAATTAAGTCTCAACTTTTTCGGTGGATCAGGAGCTGGAAAATAATTTCATTTTTTGGTCAAAGTGAAATAATTAAAAAAAAATGTTGTTTGAAAAATGTGTACTGACCACAAAGATCAGTGTCATAGTTATTCATTTCATAACATGTAGGAGTACTAAAGCTATTTAAATACTCTTCGGTTTCTACCCATGGAGTTTTAGCAACCAAATGAATTTGATATAGGCTAGAATAGTTCAAATTTTGAAGAGTCATGTTGTATATTTGTTCGACCTAAAAACAAACCAAGTAATCATACACAGAGTCATTATTTTATTACTATAAAAATAAAATAATACTTAGCTTACTGTTGGTGTTAGTTCATCTACTGTATGTAAGTTTACTTTCCAGAGAGTAACATGATATCCACAAACAAGTTCTAAATGATAAAAAAACATTTATCTTGAAAAATGGATGTAATGAACATTATAAAAAAAGTAAAATAATAGAAAAACTTAACAAAGTGTAGGTTTAAATTATGCTTGTGTAATATTTTAGATTAAATTTAGTTTGTAACACATGCTCCTCATCAAAGTACTGCAACACCTTCAGAACTGTAAAGATAGTTAGAATGGGGTCTTTGATCGCAATTGCTTATTGCCCCATTGTAATTTTTATTTCAATAAACGGTTTTTGAAGAATAATACCTAAGAAAGCACAAAATTTGCTTAAAATAATTTAATCATAACTGCTTCTCACCTTTAATGGGCTTCCATATAAGTTGTGTGGAGACTCTGAGCCTGTCTGGGTTGACTGTGCAATTGGTGAAATAGGCACTTTCGATTTTGGACAACGGCATAGTCGCTATGAAATATATATATTTTAATAACTATCAGTATTTATAATTATGACGGAAATAATATTCACAAAAAAAAAAGTTAGATAAAAATTATTGAAGACAATAAATAATACACTCTACGTCTCTCCAATATCTATATTTATAGTTAACAACAAATTCTAAAAAACAACACTTTTTTGTGTTTCTCTGTTAGTTTCTAGTTCAATTTTTAACAAATTTACAAATGAAACTTATTTATGAGTAATTTTTTTTAAAATAGATTATTCAAAGTCCACAAAATGTGGAATATATTTTAATTATAAATATACTGCAGTGATATTTTTGTTTCAGTAATAAAATAAATTGATTGTGGGCTCGTGCAAATCACTGGAAGTTTGTCTTCCTGAGGACCATAGCATGACATCCCAGCAGAATAAAAGGTCTCTTTTCATTTACTATTAAATCCCTGAAAAAAAATGTCTAGAAATTCTTTCTGACATCAAGTGGAGCTTTAATGTGAAATTTCATTTTTCCAGGTCAATCAAGCCCTTCACAAGAACTGCGAAAATAATATTATTGTCAGCTTTGACAACTTTTTTGAATTATATTTGGCTAGAGTCCAACAAATAACCAATATCATTAATCAAAGCATTGATTTTAAATCATATTCAGCGTGATGGGAATTTGTTTTAAAGGTTTGGCAGTATTTTTCATGTCTCTAGGGCAAACCAGACCTTTAATCATCAGAGCAGACGGACAAACATATAAAACACAATGGTCTTGTTGGCTAACTTAAGAAAATTACATTAATTTAAATTAATACAACTTACGTGTCAATGTGGCAAGCCTTTGTGACAACATCACATCACCAACAGGCTTCCCGTCCTTGAGTGCTGTGATCCTAAATATGTATATTCCACTTAGCTTTTGTATAGCGACTAAATTTCTATTGGTCCTTTTCTTTTGTTATAAAACAAAAAATAGTTATTTAAAATCAAACCTTAAACAATTACGTGTTACAATTGACAAGTAATAGAACTTTACTATTGTTATTTCCTCCCATAGCCTTGAGTATCGAAGCTCGATTGTTTGATGCTCCACTCGATATTCCGTTTCATTATATTCTGTCGACGGAAAGGTTATCACTATGGACGACTCAGTACGGCAATGTAATTTAATTACACTCTTTTTTAAATCATCTGAAAACAATTTTTTAAAATTAGTTAGCTTAAATAAGTAAATCAATATTGTATCTATCTTTCACTTCATAAACCTAATTAATATTTATATAAATTTGTTTTCTTTCCCTAGTAATTATTAAAATTTACATCAGTGACACAAACCTGTTGATTATTAATTAAATTTTATTTACTTTCTATACAAAAAGGACATATCTTACCATCTGTAGGATCATGTATTACTGGTGGGCAATCTGAAAAGCATCCCTGCTCATTCTGCACCTAGAATTCAATGAATGACTAATTTTAGTAAATTTTTTTTAATTACAATAATTTATTTCTGTCTATGTACTGTGAAGATACAGATTATTTTTATATTTTTAAAATTTATTTCTTGATCGAAAAAAATAAATGAATGAATAATAGGTGATATTGTTTATGAACAGAACATTTAGTCAAATAAGTTGAGTAATAAAGTAAATTGAGTAATTTTATAAGTTAGCCGTGAATGTATTTGTGAGGGGGGGGAACAGCTTAGGTTGATGAAAAAAAAAAAATTTAGTTTCTCATCACATCTGTTAACACTAGAAGGACGGGCCAAGGACCTGTTTTGAGAATTTTAACAGATTTTTCAGTACCATAAATTTTTTTTGTTACATAACTTTTTGACTTTGTTTATTTTGATTTAAAAATTCTTAAAAAAAATAATGTTTTTTACATTTAATATAAGCAGGTATACCTAGGACGGGAAAGGATAATTTTACTCTCTAAATAAAAACAACCTGTTCTTTCTTTTAAAGAGCTTTTAAGTCTATTGGAGTTAAACTATTACTTTTAAATTTATAATTGACTCTTTTGTTATAGATTTCAGAAAATGGAGTTAGCTAGAATCACCCATTACCAAATCTTTATCTGGAAATTTACTACTGGATTGAATATGGAAGATTTTTTCGCCCGTGCAAACAAATTTACTACAGACTTTGTGAAGAAAAAGTCACATTGTGTAGTAAATGTATACATATTTAATTTTTTTTAATGGTAAAATGATTATTGCTCAGTTTTAAATTTAATGTTACATTATCTAAAAAGTTGTGATTATGCTTGTTATATGTTAATAAATAATATAAAAATTTAATAGTTTTTTTAATTCTATATATTTTTTTAAATAATTATTTCAATATTAGCCATTAAAATTCTTCATTTGTTATACTTTTGAATATATAGAAATAATAATAAAATCAAATATACATGAAATTGAGAATAAAGAGTTTAAAATAAAGGTGGTAGGTCAAATGACCCAGTCCTGTCCTTCTAGGTAGGTAATTTCTCCCACCCTTGAGCAATGGGCAATGTTTCAACATACTGGTATGTAACCATGAGGTCCAGATAACAAGAATAAAGAAAGTTAATGTTATAAAGGGTGTCAAAAATTGTTAGTAACAGATATAACAATTTAATAAAAACACATGCAATAATTTATATCCATTTTTGATCATTGCCAAGCCAGAAGGGAGGACTCTACTTTCAAATACAGTCTTTTGTCTGTTTGCATATTCTACAATATTGGATTTAAAAATGATTAAATCGATCTGAAATTTTGAAGGTATTAAACTTTTGAGGTGAAAATGGAAATTATCTATTTAATGCATTCTGAGCCAGTTCTAATAGGTTTTTTTGTTTTGTATCTACTTGTGATTTACTTTATTTGTTTAAAAGGACATTTCCAGCGACAAAGATGGTTTAACAAATAAAATGAAGTATTTTTTATCCAGAATATCAAATTTTTTTTTTTTCACAATCATTGAATGAAGAGAGTTCAGACCAAACATCTCACAATAATGTCCCTTCCATTTCTGCATCCTTATGAATTTCTTAACATGTATATAAAAAAATACAATTTAGTTTATAATTGACGTAAATACATTTTTAGTCAAAAAAAAAAACTAATGGGGAGAAAATGGCTAGGCAACTAGTAAAGTTTTATAACAATATTTGTATACCCTTTCACAATCAAACACCCGTTCACATAGTATTTAAAAAAATACATTTATCTGTATAGACAATTAATGGCATTAAAAAAAAAATTATGTTTTTACATTTTTCTTTAAAATATCAATTTAGAACAGACTTTCTCTCATATAGTATAGTGGTCAAAATAAATTTTTCATGATATCAAGGTTAAGTAACAGTAAATTTCATTTCACTTCCGTGAAGTGTCGCTCCCGATAGAATTGGCCACCTTTACTGTCCTTAACAGAAGTATATAAAGCAAAAAGTACCACAAAATGTCAGTACATTTTTTTTTTAATTATCAATAATATTAAAAATTTGTAATAAATTTAATAATGTTTCTAAGAACACAAATGCTTTTAAATTTGTTATATCAAACACTTACTTCTGCTTCAAGGCTTGCATAGACCACGGTTTGGCATGTCGCAAGGTATATAAAGACCAAAGCTACTATCAAAGTCATCCTGAACTGTGACCGACAGAATATTTCTTTAAAACATGAGTCCCCTTGCATTAATTGAATATTCCTCGGTTATGCAACCACAGTACCGATGGCAAATTTTATTCCTACCTGTTGGGGGGAGCAAACTAAAACACTTTTTCAGACACTTTCCATACAAATTTTCAAACTATTATGTTGTTAACCATTCAGCAACAACAGCCTAAATTGACTGAATGAAATGAATTATAATTGAAACCGTTGAAATTGCATTTAAAAAAGTAAAAGATACAACCAAAAATGAAAGCAATGTAAAAGTGTTGGGAATGTTAAGCTAAACAAACTAACTTGAAATAAACTTAGGGACTTTGACCCTGATGAAGGATTAGGCTGAGACCTATAAGCTTAAATTTTTTTTATCTGGGAAAAATTATTTCTAATGATTGTTTTTACTTAGCATCAAAACAGTTCATAGCCAGAAATCAAAAGGCCATCGTGTGATAATATAAACTAATGATATGTAATATAATGATTGTTTTCATGAAAAATGAAATAATTCCAGCCAGGGAATCAAAATTAATGTTAACTTTCACGTAGTAAAAACTTCATTTGTACATTTATTATTTATATCCATCATACAGGTTAATTGGGGGGTTAATGGGCTATGTATGTTGTTAATAAATACTGTTTGCATGAGAGAGTGAATGTGATATTGTAAATACTTTTTTCCCACAGATTACAAATGTCTGCTATTTTTTTTTTTTTAAACAGCCTAATACACAATTAGGAATTGTGAATATGGTATGGATGAGGCACTTCAACTTATGGAATGTGTATTTGTTTGAACGATAAATAAAACCACCCTAGTAGAAGTATAGGATAAAAGTATTAACAGTTCTAATTCGAGTCGTCAGAGCCCTCACCATTGCAAACAATCTTTCGAGGAAATGAAAAAAAAAAAAAAGGAAAAAGATAAGAAATAAGCTCAATGCTATTAAGGTGTATGAGCGAGTTAGTTAAATTTTATTATTGTTATTTTTTGTAAAATTCAGATCCCAAGTTTAAAAATTTATTATAATATTATCTTTATTATCCAGGGGTGATGCCCCTCAACAAACATTTCTGTTCTTTATATATTATTTGACAATATAAGTCCCTGTTAATTTTATAATCGATAAAAATAAAATAACAGAAAATAAGGAAACATATATAAAAGGAAATCAAAGAGAAAATAAAAAGAAGATAACATAGATTCACAATAACCTACTCAAGAAAAAAAAATGTAAATATATTGTAATGTTATTATTACAATATACATGATAAAATACAAATAGTTATATTCCTGAAAGTATCCAGAACTAAAATTCGTAATTAAACTAATATGAATAAATATAAATGCAAATATATTCATTTACTTGGATATTACAGCTACTTAATAATTTGTTCTAGCAAATAATTGAATATTATTGTTTCAAAAATATTTGAGGAAAGAGCGTGGAAAGTTATTCCCAAAGGACATTTTGATTAAATGGACTATTATAACAAAAACTCTCATCACTTAAATCTTTTTGGTAACCGTAAAATATGGATTGGCCAACAATTAGGCCAGTTGGCCTTTTCCATGTGTTTTATCCATGAAACTGTTCCTTCTGGAATCTCCCCAGCCTCTTGACACAGTTGAGAATCAATTTTTATTGATGAAGTTTAGTTTTTCTAATGGAATCTAGTGTGTAAAACTTTAGTCTGCTGAGAGTTTCACGTACTCCCAAGAAGTTCTGAGATACCCCTATATAAATAAGGAGTCGGCTTAAATCTGCAGTATCTGTTCAAAATAGTTGCTGCAAGCAGCCTGCTCCATCCCAATGAGGAGAGGGAGGTGGAGTACTTCTAATACTTTGGTCAGGGTTCTCATAACCCTATTCGTATCCTAGGCATACCATTCCATTCTTTGCATGGTTGTTACCCTAGCTACTGGTTTCTTCTTGAAGTTGCATTGCCGCCCCACACAAGGTATACCCCATAATTTATACAGGTCTATTATTGCATTGTACATACACATCAATATTGAAGGCTTCATGCCCCATGTCCTCCAATATCTCTTCTTGTTTGCCACATGGTGGCTAGCCCTTTAGTTCAGGTTTGTCAGAAGGCCGTTCCAGTTCAGTTTGGAATCCAGTGTGACTTTTACTTGTTATGATAAAGCTTAAGTTATTTTGAAGTGACACAGAGTGGGCGGAATCACATATCTTTGTGGACAAAAGTAGTGTCTTGTTTGAAAACTTTTCGATTGATACTGAAATTGGATGTTACTGTTTTATCAGATGTAGATTACGAATTTGAACTTCAAGGAACGTACTTCAAATTTGTAATCTACAACCACAAAATTGTAGGAAAGGAAACAAAGACTATCTTGTGTTAAAATGTAGCGCTTTTATTTGCTTATGGAAGATTAGTGAACATTTGAAGAGTTTTGATTAAAATAATGATATAATCCTAATTAAAATGTTGTGAATCGGAGATTTAGTCATTTTTCTGCAATGGACTCGAACTAGCTTGGCAGGTATATAACTTCATGGGATAAAGGACAATTTATATTTTGCAGATCTCGATGAGCAGTGGTGATTGGTTCAGAAGATATTGACATTTATAAGTCGGTCAATACTGCAACTCTTGAGATTTTCCGTGAATAGTTTTCACAAAACCTTTTACAGTCCTTATTCTTGGCTTCTTGAGCCTCTTCTCATATTTGACCAATCGGTAACAAGCCGTGTTTTATGATCGCAGAACCTGATGGTTTTCAATCCATTTCTCCTTCAGCAGTCCACAAAAATTTTCCAATTTGTTAAAAAATCGATCTAATTCATAGTGAGATCCTTTTAAGTACAAATGTTTAATAGTTTCCTTAATTACTGCTTATTTTTTTCTTACCATTATCATTCGTTGACTTCCATGCTTCAAAAAGGCGTATCCAAATGAAAACTGCATCACCTAAAATGACCATCATTAACCAATGTTCATTTTTATTCATTCCTAACATATTACTGGAAATTTGTGCGTAAATTTTATTTACTATCCTACTTTTAAGGCCATTTTAATCAACTCATTTAATTGTCATAGAAAGTATATAACATAAGCATTATGTTATGTAGACTGCATTTGTGTAATTCTTCTGTGAAATAACACTGGTATGTCCAATGACTGCATTAAACGGTAGACCGGCCCAATACGAAAAGTAAACATTACAGCTAATTTTATCTATTACTATGCATCCAAGGGTCAAAGTCGACCTCAATCTTTTCTATCTGACCAATTAACAACTCTTTGTGATAAATATAAATTTGTTTCCTTCTGACTTGAAAATTTACTATATTATATAAATATATATATTTTATACTATGAAAATAATTGGCGATATGTAAAATCGGGCCCTAGGCTATACCGTCGTAAAAGTACCTACGCTCCAAGGGCATTATTGTGCCAGCTGGCCATTACTTAGCCACCAGAAGTATTATAACACATTCAGTCATTAATAGAGATTGGTACTACTATAGAATTGAATAGAAAAATTAAAACAAAAAGGAAATATGTCCGATTGGGATCGTTAATCTGGCCTACCTTTCGTCCACCAAAGCTACAAGTATCAGATAGAGAAAAAAGTATTTATTAAATATCTTCAATTAATAACCAAAAACTATAATCTTACCTCTTATTATTTCTACCTATTAGGATGATAAGATATTAATATGAATAATAAGCTTGAGAAATAGATCATGCAAAAGTTGAAGAACCACGACAATGAGAGTTTATTAAATAAAAGAGAAATATCATAAATGAACAAAATAACAATTAGAAAAATGTGCGGTAGATCGTTATTTTCGTCTTATGGATAATATAACAAATACCATACTTTCTGTTGTATAAAATAATATGACTAGATTATGATGCATAATGAAAACATTTGTAACTATGGCATGATATTCAAAATAAATTGTAAATTGCTATGTTACATTATTCACTAAAACTCACTAATCAATATTACCAACCCTACTATTCAGACTCCAAGTCAGATCCGCCAAGAAGTAAGGTAGTGAGTGTGCTTACTAATCAGCCTCAGAGATCTTCTCTGACACCGCGTCCGCCACCAAAGAAGTCAGTAAGGGTATTGGGTGTGAGCATCCTATTGCCTATCTATTTAGCTGCTACTCCTTTGCCTTACCATGGGACCATCTTCGCCATGTGGTCCTTTCATCTGTCCAATGGGGTGGGTTTTTCTTCGGAATTCTTCAGACGCTAGTGACTAACCATTTAAGTCATTTTAAGACTCTCTTCCCTGCTTTTAACTCTTATTCTGTCTCCAACAATTATATGGGTTATATTATATCAACAGTTATATGGGTTATCCTTCAAGTCTGAGCCACCTGCACCCTTACCAAAGCCAAAACAATGGATTCATTGCTCTTCTCTAACCGTGCATGTTCACCCCTGGCAAAATCCTGTTCTTTTTTCACTTCTTGGCAGATGCCTTCAGTATGTCAGTTGGAAAAAGCCTTCAGCAGTTGCTGGCTGGTGGAACTGCCCTTATCACATCTTAACTTCCAGTATTTATTAATGAACTAAACTTGACAATTTTTCATATTACAGTTAAGAGGGGGTGGTTCTGTTTTTGTCAGATTGATGGAAAAATCCTGTACGCAGCATGTTTCCATAGTTTTGCTTGTTCTCTCCTGAGTATGTAGACACAGACAGGTAACTATTTCCAGTCCTTTACTGTTGAGCAGTTCAGCCATGAAAATACACCAGAGTTGCGGCAAGAGGCAGCTGCTTCCATGTGGCAAGCCAAGCCTTTGCATCGGGCCTTCCCCAGTAATGTTGACAAGTGTGGTCAAATTTCTTTTGGGTAACATTGAGTCGATCCACTCGAT
Source organism: Acanthosoma haemorrhoidale (assembly GCA_930367205.1). Taxonomy (NCBI): domain Eukaryota; kingdom Metazoa; phylum Arthropoda; class Insecta; order Hemiptera; family Acanthosomatidae; genus Acanthosoma; species Acanthosoma haemorrhoidale. Next base: position 31,950,132 of record OV884013.1, on the reverse strand, counting down.
AAATATCCCTTTCAGGCAGTATTATAATTTAAAAAAGTCATTAACATTGTGTTTTTAACTAAACTTAACCCGAGTATTTTTTTTTAATAAGCATAATATTTTGCACAGTAGTTCTTTTATTTTTCTCAATAATGACAAAACTAGGAAAAAAATTCACTTCTAAATTTATCATTAATTAAAATAAATGTTTTCTAGTCAAATTAAAGACCTTGAAATCTTTATTGATAATATTATTTTAATTTTGGGACTCAAGTGGACTAAAATTACAAAAAGTCATTAAAATTCAACTACTATTCAAATTAAATTCAAAAGCTAAACTACATGTTATCTAAATTTAAGAGTAAAGTATGCCAGGAAGATATGAATAAAGATTTCTTGATATATTAAAAAAAAATGTATTCTCGTTTATTAACATATATTTAGTTGTTACAGAAACTTCGATAAAAAAATCATTCAAGACCATTACATCACATACAATAAACAATTAAATGCTGTAAAACCATTTAACATCATGGAAAACCTATAGAAAATGGTCAGGACTTCGTAAATTAAAATAGGAAAACTTTAGGGAATGGACGTTCCTCTCGTTGACTGGTACCATTGATCCTAGTGATCCGAGCCTGACGACTGTTTTTACTTTCAAGCAAATGCCGTTCTAATGTTGTGCTCATCGGTTGAGTGACCTCCTTGTGGCCGACCTCATACTCTTTTCGATTTCAAACTGACGTTGATCTGCCCTCTGCAAGAAGTCTTGTTTTTCCAGGTACCTGTTAACAGATATGTATACTACATTATAGTTTGTTGAAACTTGTTCCATATTTTAGCAATATTATTTAAATGAATAATAATAAATTTTAATACTAAAAAATTATATTTTTTAGATACTAACTTTTTTAAGGGCATGACAACAAGAGTCATAGACGCCTGATCCAAGTACTTTGAATAGCACTTAAATTAAAGGTAATTAATTAACTGACAACAATAATTAATTTGAAACCATTAAAAGCAGTTCATATGAATGGATTATTTGTTGAGATATTGGCATTATATGTTATGTGTAACATATTATGTTGATGACAGAGAGATGTTAGATTTTCGTCAAATTTATTTATTTTTTCTTTTTCCATATCTCTCAAAATAATAAATATAGGATAAGGGAAAAATAAAAAGAATATCTTAGAAATATAAGATACTAAAAATACTTATCTTGGATTGGTAATAGCCTTTTATTAGGGGAAGTCCCATTTGAAGGATGTGTGTAGAGGATGAGGAGTGTGGAGAACCTCGGGAGAGGTGTGGGTGATATCGGGACAGTGGAGAGAGTCCACCAGGGGTTGAGCCTAGGGGTTTGGGCCATGGGTCTATAGTCGACCAGGTCGGGCCTGGTGTGAGAGGCCCCCGGCAGGGGCTGGCTGAGTCGGCTGGTGGCCTCTTAATTTATTAACAGACAATGTTTGGATATATGTGTGTCTGGCTCAGGTCTTAGTGTGAGAAGGAAGTAAGGCAGTAGCTGCTTTCCGCAGACATCTTTATGCAACCTAAGCTGATGTCCCAACCACCAATCTACTCATATTTAAATTTCCTCTTAGCTATAAGCTCCCTAACTAAGTTAAACAAACTTAATTTACAATATTCAAGCAGTTCTTAGTTCTTATAAAAGATCTATCTGATTAAGAAATTAATACACAGAATTTTGCCAAAATTTGATTCTTCATAGGGATCACAGAGTCTTTCTTCTTGTAAACAAGTCTCTCCTCCTCAGAGCTGCATGATGAATGATATACTGTCACCCCCCCCCCTCCCTCTCCTTATATCATCCTCTCTACTAGACATCTGTTTTGTATGCCATCTTTTACCTGAATTAGGATTTGTACTGGGAGGTGTGAATAGAACCTACTTGGCTTATGTTACTCCCTCCAATTCAAAAATTAAGACTAAAATTCTTTAGAACCTGAATTCATTAAAAAAAACATAAAATCTAATGCATTTTTTATTAGATAAATACACAACGCAACTGACCCATTCCTGCCCTTGTTGTGAGTGTGGAGGTCCTCAGCTATACCTTCATTGACCTTGAAGCTGTCCCAGTCAAGCTTAGTCTTCTCGAGGGTGCTCAGCTTACCCTTCTTACCGATTTGGCTGAGGATCGAGCTGAGCCCTCCGCTGCTGGCTCGGGGGGCCACTATTCCTCGCCGACCACTCGCTTCCCCAATTCGTACCACTGGTTTCTCCACTCTGCCAAAACATATTTTAATATATTCATTTATAGTCTTTTAAGAGTAAAGAAAATTGTAGCATGTAACATTTCAAACATAAATATGTCTACTTTTCTGGTGAGAACAGTAGTATCTAGTCAATCCAATGATTTTCTTAATCCCTAAAATTTATTTACATCAATTATTAACTAAATTGTAATGCTGAAATACATAAAGGGCTAATAAATTGAGACTTATCAAATGATGTTTGTGGAATAAATTGCTATTTTTTACCAAATGTATTTTATTTGTAAAAACACCTTTCAATCATTGAGAATAGCCTTTTCAGCAAAAAAAACCTCATTTTTCATAAAATTCCACAATCATTATTATTATTTGTCCAATATATTTACAAGATATGCAAAACACAGAAACTCAATTTATATGCATGGCAGAGAGATTAAAGCAACCAACTGATGTACTCAGTTCAGGTGATCGTGAGGTGAACTTATTCAATGAGGCTCTTGCAACCAACACAGGCTTCAGGCCTTGTTATTGTGCACCTCTTCTTGCTCGTCTCAGCTGACAGAACTCAACTACCTCACTTCAAGTGGTATCAAGACACACCTCAATGTTGGCCATTATGAGGCTGTACACTACAGTGGCTCTAGGCTACAAATCTATTATTACGCACTATGACGGCCTGGCTTTTAGGCACCTGTCAAATGATAGGCTCGACTACAACCATTACTTATTTTAAACCACCAATAGTACCACACATATCATCGAAACAGCTCTATACATCTTTTCGCTTTCTTTGGCCTGTACTGTAATGTATAATATAAATTTGGTAAGACCTCATCTCAAGAATATCATTTGAGGTCTTCACTTTAATAAGACCCGTATTTTATGACTTGAGTGCTAATATATCACTAGACTGTGTCCTTCGGCCACAACAAATTGATGGGGCAAGAGACTGATTTTGTATGTTTATGCTAACAGATATAATTCAATACAACTTAAGAAATTAACTAAGAGGAAGTAATTAGCAAAATAATTTACTCAAACTTGTGTGATATTTGACTAAATTTGTTTACACTATCTATAAAATTATTTTTGCTTTACTGTTTTTCAACATTTCCTTATGATTATTTACTGCCCAAAAATAAGGAAGTAGTTTAATTATAGCATTTAATTTCAATTTACCCCGGTGCCCATGGAAGACAAAGCATTAATCCAGTAAATAGCAACAGTATGGAGGCCTATATAATACAAAGCAAGGTGACTGAAATAACTCTTACCGCACTTCCTCTCCAGCAAAGGTGAGGACTTCTATAACTTTGGATGGTTCTGGTTTAGGGATAGGCTGGACTATTGGCTTCACTTCGAGCTGACTTGCTGGCTCAGCAGGTTCTGTCTTCACTGGTTGGCTTTTTTTTACTGTCGTCCCACAGTCTTTCATAAAATCTGTTTAAAAATCATCAAATTAATTATAGCAAAATAATACATGAATTAAATCACCTACTAAGATTAAAGGCCACCTGAGAAGCAAGCAGGGTTGCCTAGTATTTTATAAACTTTGTTACGATATTATAAACCAGATTAGCTATTCCCTTATTGGTGCTTGTTTACCGTTGTTATAAGGACGAGTGACCCTGATCAGAATCATCCCTCTCAAAAAAATTCATTAAAGGAAGAAGCCAGGATCAGACATGGGTCAGTAATTAGATAGAGATGCTAAGTACCACAAGAGATAATCAGGCATACTATTCATGTCTTCATCACTTTTATTTCATCAGGTCATGTATTGGTTCCAATATGGAAGTAAGATGTGTACATATAATAAAGAACTGATGAAACCTTTTCATATAAAGAAAGACAGTATGTCAAAACTATTAATAAATTTGATGAACATTTATCACCTTTCTCTCATCAATCTAAGCAGGTTTTCACCCAGATACATTCACTCAAATATAAATTTATAGTTAATTAATTTTTATCTACTTTCTTTTTGCTAACTCACATTTTTACTTAGCTTACACTAGAAATGTCAAAATATGTAATAAAATCTAGAATTATTTTTTTTTTTAAGTGGTAAATTAAATGTTACAATACAACGATACATTTGACTTAATGCATTGAAATATTGTGAATCAAAATACCAATAGCAAATACCTGCCCAAAGCAAGTCTGATTTTTTCTTCTTGTCTTCCTCTGTTAAAATTTCAGAATTTTCTTTTTCTTCTTCTTTTTGTTCTTCTACAGTTTTACCGTTCTTGATTTTCTTCCTGGAAAGCAAAACAATTGAAATTAAGAAATAAAACAATTAGTTTAAGACAGTATTAGGGGTTGATATCATTAGAAATGAATTGTGTAACAATAAATAATCTGAACTGACAAAAATCAACAATTTGCAGGTGACAAAAAAAGTTTACAACTTCTTGGGTAACAGGGATGTCAACATGACAGATAAAGAGGTTTATCTGTAGTTAGTTTGGTTTAAATTCAATATAAGTATAATATCTTAAATAATATATAAAAACATAAAATAACCAAGCAAGTTACCTTTTTTTGGACTTGGTCACTTTTTTTCTCTTTTTTGGACACTCCTCATTTTTTTCAGCACCACTCTCAGGGTCATCAGCACTCTCATTACCAGACTCCTCTTCTGATGCTTCATGGGCAACACCTGTTTTTATGCAAAAATAATGAATGAAATGTTAAATTGCACATAAAAATATACTGGTTTTAAATTTTAAAAAATCCTTTTGGTTCTCCTACCAGCTGGTACATAATCTTCATCACTGGAATCACTATCCATAGGCAATTCTTCTTCCATTCTTGCGCTAATTAGAAGGGCCTATTACAACAGTGTTCATTATTAGTCAAAACTAATCAAATCTATTATTCATGGATTATTTGTTATTTTATGTATAAAATAAACATTAGCAGATAACCTATTTACTCTAAATATTGAAGTGATACTTAGATAAAATGTATACTATAAAAAAAAAAAACGATAAAACATTTAAGACTCTCATATTTAAATAATAGTAATGATTGATGATAGACAAATAAGAAAGTTAACAAAGTGAGGCTAAGAAATGCCGGTATGAATAGACATAAATAAGTTGAATTTAATTTAAGATGTAGCTTTGCACATAAACAACAACATAAATCTTCAATTACATACCTGAAATACGAGAAATCACTCCACAATTTATAAGCAACCCAGTTTCACCGTAAGCATTGAATTCTTTCACGGCCACTGAACATGCGCAATGTTTTACAAGTTGCACAAAGAGCTTTCTATTGATTTTTGAAAATTAATAAATCTTTAATAACATTTTCATAGCCTAAATTATATTAAAAAATTATTTTGAGTTAAATTAACCCTTTTGCATGCCTTCATTATTAAATAATACTGTTTACTACAACTGGATCAATTTTCATAACTATTTTATATGAAATATGTATGAATATAACAATTTATTTGCATTTAATTTTCAAAAATAACAGAAATACTTTGATAGGAGAATTAATTTGTAAAAATTCATATTTTGATGTTATCATTGTGTAATCGATACATCGAAAGAATAACCGAATCGGATTGAATGTTCGGGTTTCCATCAGCCAATCCTTTGACAGTTGCGCATGTACTTGGGGTTAATAGTTCTTATGGTGAACTTGGAGTTATGGTAAATATTATAACCTTGGTTTTAAACAATAAAAAGATTATGGTTCATTTGCAATTGATCCGGTCTGTGTCATCGTGAAGATGCATTCCCATTCCTCTGCCAGTCTCTCTCTTTATCAGGTTTGCTCTTTGTTTATAAACCTTTCCATTGTATGTATTAAGTTTCCATTGTTGAATTTTTTCATTTATTTTCTATATGATTAATTATCGGTCATTCACAAGACATTATGATTTTATACATCTCTCATGTAATCCTATTTGCTCCTGCAGTTATGAGGCTTACTGATATTTTGTCATTTGTTGCCAGAGAGCCCCACAGATGGAAGATAGTGATCTCAAGTCTATAATGTGAGTGAAGACAAAAAATGAACGATGAGAGAATCCCAAGACGCACTTGGCAGCTGGATGCCTTCATCGATGTTATCGGTCTCACTCCGAGGGCCCCCCTTGTATCTTTTCCTGGTAAGTTCTTTGATGGTAATGTAATATAAGGCAAATTTTATTTAATTGAATTATGGCAGTCAGGATTTACTGTTTTCCACTCTGTAATTTGAATTAAATCAAATCTTATATCTTTGATGTTTATAATTTCTCCTTGATATTCGCCAGTATTCGGTATGTGTGATATTTTAATCTCAGCTGACGGCGTCTTCAATGATAGGATATTGCCTGTTGTTGACATTAATGAGTCACAACATTGAACTTTGAACCCATTATAGATAATGAATTAGGCCAGTGGAATCCAATTATAGTACCTTCTCTCAACTATTATGGAGTTACCTTATTGTCTTGCCCATTTATTTTCTTTTTTAAACATTCATACTATAGATTGCGGTTATTTATATGTTGATACTTTCTGGTACATATGTTTATATTTTTTTTGTACTTTGCAAGGTTCTGCTTTTTATTCAGGGTGATCGTCTTTCATGTATCTATGATAGCGGTTGTATAAATGATTGAATCAATCTAAATTATATTCCAAACCTCAAAATATACTGATAAGTTTTTGGATAAACTACAATAACAAGATGTGTAGAAAGAAAAAAACATTAAACTTGAAATAGTCTAGCCCGTTTTCTCAGGTGATAGTTCAGAAACAAATTAAGATTTAAAATTATGATTTTGTCCCTATTGTTAAGGATGCATTAAAAATGGTAACACAAAAAAAATTTCAAATTTATTCCAAAAATTAACAACATTAATCTCAGAGAGCAAACATTAGAAATTGTGAATTTACAGCATTTCTGCATATTTTAATAGGTTTTATTAGTTATTTACAATTTTATTTTTTTACTTAAAAGGCTATTTTTGGTTATTATAATGGTTTAAAATAAAGTGTTTTTAATAAAAAATACCGAGTTATTTTTTCACTGTCAATACTTTAACTTAGTATTATCTGCTCCACTTCTGGGGATCAGGTTACGGTTGCCCCCTCGCAGATAGGGCATAGCTAGCACAAGCACCCAAATTTTGCACAAATGTTCCCCTATTTATGCTTGGAGGCACTTGAAATTTCTGTCACTAGATCAAATTTACTATCAACCTTCATGTGCAGAACAAGCCTATGCATCCAAACATTCTGAGAAGTTTATTTACATTAAATATTCCCCTTGTTGCGTACTTTCAATCAGGGCTGATCCCTATGGTTTCATAACCTTCTTCTTAATTTATCATTGATAACACCTACTTATGTAGCAAAAGAATTATGTTTAATGGCGGGAAAGCCGTGACCTAGAGTTCACACAAATAATTTATTTAAATATATGCATATGGGCACCTATTATAAATATATGCGAGAACACAAGAGGTCAACCCTAAATAAAAATAACTCTACGAGTAAAATTGTCTGTAGATTTTCTTTATTTTGTTTTACAAATAACTTTTATTTTATTTTACTGGCCACCTCATAGCCTACTGGCTTTTATCCTAAGTAAAAATGTGCAGCTATTTGAATTAAGAAGTAGCAAATCCGTTTTAGAAAATACAAATTAATTTTGAGAGTTGACGGCTTAGTGCCAACCATGCTACCTACAACTCCTAACATTTACAGCGACAACCTAGGTTAGCTCTACCTCCTTATCAGGCCACAGATTTAATTTGCATAATTGTTATGATAATTGCTGAACGGTTCTGCAATGGTCACTCCCAATTAAAATTTTGTTTCAAATCCACAATGTGTAGAAAGGTACTGGAAACGTGATGATATACAGTCAAGTATTTGGGCTGATTGTAAAATGTGACTTAATTTCTTGCACCTTAGTTTACTGGGATAATTACAAATATTACCCACACCCTCTTTTAAACACGGTCAACACTTAGTATTGGGAGGTAGTACTTACCTTAAAAAACATATTTATAACAAACAGAGGTAATTGAGGCTCTGACATGGGAAAGGTAGTAACTTATAAAATTCATACAAAATCATTAAGCCAGTCTGGTACTATCTATATAGTGGGTCTAGTTAGATTAGATCATCACAGATAGCGGTATTTTATTTAGATTTGACTGCAATGTTGTTAATTTATAATTATTTTTATTTTTTCATAAAAAGAAATTATGATTTATAATAACATACAATTATTCACTCCTCTTCTGCTACCTATTGCGCTGTGAGAGTCCTTCTGCAGAGCCTGGAAACAGCTCTTTAACCGAAGCCAACTCCTCCCTTATCCTGCACCTATTCATCTCTCTCAGAGAATGCTCCTCCAATGCTATTCTTGTCTTGTCTTTCTTGGATTGATACATGGCCATACAAAACCATCAAAACTAGTGTTCTTCCAGGACTGTCTCAACAGGCATAATGCAAGGTTCATTCTTATCGATTTGTTCCTGGCGTAGTCTCTTGTCATTTTCTCATCTTGTAGCTGACTCTTATGTTTGCTAGTCAGCGCCCAGGATTCACTTGAGCACATCAGGATTGAGAACAATGCTTTCTTGATGTTGTCTTATCCATGATGTCTCAATCAAGTTTAAAAAAATCAAGAAATTGTATAAATTAAATATACAAATAAAATAAATTATAAAATGAAATCTTGTGGTCTGCTCTGAAAAAACTATCGCAATTTGTAACATTTTCAGAGACTTAACAAGGCCCACTAAGAAAATAGACGATGTCATTGCTTACAATCGACATGGGTGGACAACTTGGTCAGGGTGCCTAAACGGTAGTCCATTTGTATCCTGGTTATGCCCCCTGTTTTCCTCTTTTACCCATAATTATTAAAAATATTTCACAATAGCTAACACGGACGGTGTACCTGGCTCCAGTTTTCTTTTTATATTCTCTATATAATAGTTATATATATAATCACTTTAAGTTAAATATTGGGGAGGGCTCTAATTACCTGACATCTGCTGTTTTTTTTAATTTCATTAGTCCATCTTCTAGCTTAGGCACGTAATTGTGACATCTAGTAGGTTGATTTAGTAAACAAAGTTTGTTGATTAATGTTGTTTGCAACTTCTATATCAGTAGGTCTCTTTATCTTTTAGAACCATCATCAAATGTACTTTGTGCTGATAAGATTCCTGGCGCTAATTTACCTTCTCTGATAATTCATCATACATAATATAAAAGGTATATGATTTTTTTTTTTAACGTGTTTAAATGAAAATCTTCTTGATAAATTAACGAATATTGTTTTATGACTTGAATTTTTATTTCCAGGTTATAATTAAATATTCATTTTGAGCTTTATAATTTATTAAACTACCAGACACTGACAAAGTATACAGAAAGTTGAAGTGACAGTAGGCATTGTAAATATTTCTTCTTAACAGGAAAACAATGTATCAAGAATAAAAATCACTTGTAAAAATATTTTTTAATTAGTGTTTTTTTTTAGTTAAAAAAACAAAAAAATTTAAATTTTATACCTTTCAGAAATGTGGTACCAGATTTACTTGTGGGCATTATTCTCCTCACTGCTCGTCCATGCGATAGCTGCTGTTGTCGCGTTTGGAACTCTTAGGAAACACCATTTTGGCAAGTAAGTTAAGTTGGACTTGGAATTATTAATTAGCTTATGATATAATGGTTTAACATAGATAAAATGTAGTTTATTTACTGCCATCTAATATGTATTTAAAAAACTCACGTCGACGAGATACTTGTGGATCCCAAAATTGTTTATATATGTTTAAAAAAAAAATATCAGAAGAAATATAAACATTTTAGATTAGAAAGGATAGGTTAAAAAAAAAATATTTGAAATAATTAAAAAAAGCTAATGATCCCTGGGTTATCCTAGATCCTAGTTAAATCTATCTATTAGACTGTAATATTTTATGTTTCTTTCTTTATAATTTAATTAATTGTTCTTAATAATTAGTGAATATTGCTTTGTTAATAATCATCAGGTATCATTGCTAGTTGTGGTTTTTCTCAATGAAATAAAACATTGCCCGGGTATTTGTTTATCCCAATCTTCTATTAGACAGGAAAAGGAATGAATCCTATCTCTAGTTTAAAACTGAAGTAATTTTTTATAGGTAATTAAAAGTTTAAAATTATAAAGAAAAATTATTTACAAATTCACTATAGTTTATTTACTATTATTTAACTCAAAACTTAATTATTATTTGAACATTTTTAGTTTCACCTCCAGGAACAAGAATAAATAAATTCATGACTGAACCCACCCTTGAGCAAGCAGCATAAAGTTGTCCGAGGGAGATCATGGAGACCTCGAATTCACTCCACAGTATTTAAAAATTGACTGTCCCTGTGACTTGTTGATGGTGATTGAGAATGTATCTCTCACTGGACGTTGATATCTCTTGAAGTTAAAAGTGAGATCCGTTGGAGTGAGTGGTATCCGTCTGATTAAAAACTGTTTCACCCTCTACTTTTCCTGTTCAGATAGTCGCTTCAATTACATTACCTACCATCTTCTTTACAAACAGCCTTGTGTCATTGCAAAGTTTTGGTGAGTCAAGGCTCCATAATAAAGTAATCGGAGATCCCACATTGAAGAAAAGTTCGTGTGGTGGCAATAATAAAAAAGAGAGTTATTTTCATTTATATAAGGTTTTATTCATTGAAACTTGTTCTTAAATATCACCGGGAATATCGCCAATTAGCTTAGCAAGTGTCCCAAACCATGGATTTGACATTACTGTCAGTCAGCTATTTTGGCAATTTATTTTATTTTTCACTGCTTCTTGTCTCATGCTAATGCAGCTGAACTTGGACTTGAATGGCACCAGGAATGACCATTCATCTCAGTGACCCCGAAAACAAGGGATTCAACACTGACATAGGTCATTTTCGATTAGTTTTATGTGTCATTTGGCACTACAAATAATACAATTGATATTATCATTCAATATGATAATACAAATTATTACTGTATCATGTATACAAATATATATATATTTAGTGGTTACTCAATTTTAAGTGGTTTACTATCTGCAGATTCTTCCCAGTGCTGATCCTGGTACTCGGGTTAGCAGGGCCCTTGGTCTCTGGAGCTCTGTCCTCTGGAGTGATTGCGTTTGTCTACCGAGCAGCCTCTTTGAAGATGTCTCCGCTGTACGCTTGCCTGTGGGGCATCGGGCAGACTATGCTAGCTGCAGCAGTCGGCTTCACCAGAATTCTGGCCACGTTATAACACATACACACCAAATTCACCTACGCCTCTACACAATACTGTCAACATCTTCTGTATACCTTGTGATATTTTCAATGTACTAGTTATATACTGTCCATCAACCGTGAATTTAGATTTGACATAATGTATTAGTTGAGAAATCACCTTCGGTCAATAAAAGAATGATGTTAGATTCTATTTATCATGAACGATGTGTTCACTTACTATGTATGTCTGCATCGTGTTCTTATATGAAATAGAAGTAACATGGGAAAGATGTAACTCATCTCTGAAATCACACCTAATACCATCACCTGATGCATTCATATAGAATATGTTGAAACAATATTTAAAAATAAACTTTAAGGAAATCTAACATTTTTCTTTCATTGACCTAAGCCAATAGCGCAAAAAATTCTAGTAGTACACTTAATTGCCATTTTAGGTGAATAATTGTCTCCTCTACTTCATGTGATAATTTGAAAAGAAAATTGCGTATCGAATGAGATTAATCTATGAACATATTTTGTTTTATCAAATCAAAATTTTAATTTATAAGGTTGTGCAGGGTTATTGTGTCCATTGTTGTCGCTTGAATGATCGAATTCGCTGATTGATTGTTGGTTGTGCTTATTAACATGGCGTATCAATCAGCTTAATTTTTTTTTATTATTGCATTTGCCAGTTATTTTTTCAAGAGTTGCGTTTTTTATTTTTGTTTTTTCTTGTCATGTTTATTTCAAGTTACAGAAGATTATTAAAGTTCTATATAGTTACCTCAAAACTTGTAACATAAGTTCATAAAGCAGATTTCTTTTCTTTTTTTTTTTAAAGTTTTTTACGTGTTACTCATTGATGAAATAATTCAGTATTTTAGAAATAGCTTCTAAAGGATTTTTTAATTAAATGTAATAACGTTTCATCGTAGTTATTTTTTAAATAAAAAAATAAATAAATAACTAAAGACTGTGAATATGTTACCAAAGGTATCAAGTTAATAATCTGTATTAAAAATTAATTAATAAACTTTCTGTTATCGGTGTTAAGATGAGATATACATTTTGTAAATATATATGTTTATAACAAATTTATAAAAGTTAAATCGGGGTGTTGTAATTATTGACTGATTAGACTAAGGCTTATTATGAGGTCCTACGTCGCGAAGCTACTCAGAGGAACTACAAAATAAACAAATATAGCAATACCGAAATCTATTTAATTAATAATTTCATACTTAGTTAGTATTAATTAATATGGCAGTCTGTTATTCAGTATAACAGAATTATTGTATAATAATTATTGATTATTTATCTAAGAGATCCAGAATCAATATCTCTTTGTATCTCTCTTCATTTTTTTTTATTTTTTTTTTAATCCAGATGTTTTTATTCTCAAAGTGTTCCTTATTATTTTTGTACGTCTTTTATTAAATGCTTTTTGAGTCAGCTAGGTTTGTCTTGCTGTCGTCCATTAAGGCGCTTCACAACGACTTGTTAGTAACTTAGTTTATACAATACATAAAAATATAAATGTATTGTTGATATTCATAAGAAATGATTTTATATTGTTATACAAAGATTTGTTTTCTTTTTTTATTATTAAATTCATTATTATACTTCGGGTAATGCTAAAATAAACAATTAATAAGAATTTCTAGTAAACATTTACAGCAAATAACAAAAATTGTTAATAATGAAAGTTATTAATTGAATTTTATGAAATTTTAATTGTGATGAGTTATTCATCATAGTTTCTCTAATAGTATGAAATATTTCCCGGTGGAATTAGAAAACATTTGCTGTTGCTGAGACATAGGTAAATTTTCAACGCAATTCCTTTAAAACAACACTCACTGTCTTGTAGTACATATCTTGTATGTTATTCTGAGACGGAAGCTCTCTAACGACATATTCTAGGCACTATAAGCGATTATTAACCAAGCTATATTTAATAAAAAGACCTTGTATGAAATAGTTGATTTTTTTTTTTTTATTAAATCTTGTAGTATTATCTAAACAAGACGAGAGTATATTTATTAAAATGGAATCAAAACAGTTTTTGTAAAAAATAAATTTGATTTTCAGATACTTCATTAACAGTATGTCAGAATAAAAACTATGCGATGAGTTAACTGTATTTTAATTGAGTAAAATAGCAAGCACACATTGATAAATATGAAAAAAGATAAATTTTATTACTTTAAATCTTAATGAAGTGAAACCTCGTTGTAATGTGCTTAATATAATTAATCCGAAAAAATTCATTCATTAAATTTAAAGGGTAGGTAATTTTTCACATGTCATTAACTGAATATTATAATAATATTTGAATTGCTCATTGTAAAAATAATATGATTAATTTTTAAAATCAATGGATAGGGGTTATGTTTTTTTTGTTTTTTTTTACAAATTATTGAAAAACATTTTATAGTATTTTTTTATGAACATATTTGTTATTTGTGTTTTTTTTTTAATATCCAATCTGTGAGCTTTGTAGATATCTTTTCTATTTATTTTAAACTTTTGATTTGGTAACTTTACAATCTTTTAGGTACGGTCTTGGTCCTAGTCCCCGTATTCATGAGCTAGTCGTTTCCTGCCTGCTTTTCTTATACCGCGAGCTTCTACTCAGTGTATTGAGCTGTCTCCTTCTAAATAGGTCTTAAAGCCTGCCTGCATACTGAATGCCACTTAGACTCATACATCCTTATAAGGTGTCTCTCGTCTGTTACCTGAATTGGGATCTAAACTCTTTTTAAAATAACGCAGAAATGCTTTTGACCCTGGATTTGATTGAAAAAAAAAAAAATTTACTGTAGTATATATATGTTTTAAATGAGCCACTTTTTTGAAAAATTGTCGATCTTTCAAAAAACCTATGCCATTGGTTAGCAACACAAATTTCAATTTTGTGATAAGTCTGAATTAACCAACTAATTCGACTAGAGAAGTTTTCTTCCCTTTTACTTAGTGTCAATAATGGATAGCTGAGTACCAGATTGAAAAAATATCGGAAATTTTTCATAAAGGCTGCCGTAAAACATACATATATTTGAATTTTAATGAAAACAAAAAAAAAACAGTTGGGTCTTTTATGTTGAGGTTTCACGTAGTTAAAAAAAAAAAAAAAAAAGACATGTTATACATTGTGTTTAAAAATTATTAATTGATGGTATGTAAAAATAATTATAAAAAAAGAACAAGAAACAATATTTTGGTAAATTTTTAGAACTAGTACAAGTAGTTTGGTTATGTTTTGTATTTATTAGCTTTACTTGTCTTTTGTACACAATAGGGAACGGATTAGAGTGTATTTTATTAATTCATTGTAAATACTGTAACATTATCAGTAAAGTGTATATTTTCTCTACAATGACAATATTGGTAAAGTTGTTGAGTTTTTTTGGTTTGCTTTTCACAAAATAACTACTTTTTAAGAGAAAGTATCACTACAATTACTATCGTGCCGATCTCTTGCTTTTAAATTTCTCTTACGTTTAACAAAAAAGGACTGCTTTTATATCAGGCGGTTTACGTAATCTACATGAGTGTTATATTTAATTATTGTACGTTTATTAATGTAAGACGTTACATTGAAGAAAATCAGCTAGGTTGTATTCTTATTCTTCTATTTATTTAATTTTTTTTTTATACTTATGCTCACCTATTTTAAAACTTTAAAAAGGTTGTACTTTTTAATAATTATCATTAAGAATAAACAAATCAATGAAACATTTGATGTGCCTAAATAGCTTACACGAAATGTCCTAGGCTTTAGCATTTTATATATTTGTATATATGTCGGTATATCTTTGTATATATGTTCAATATTTAAGCATAAACTTGTGAATATGTAAGGACGCACATAAAAAAATATACATATTATATATGAATGAAAAAACAAATCAGTGATACATGTTGATAATTATTATATGCTATATGTTTTTGTCTAATGTGATTGGTGTAATATCAAAATACTATACATTTGTATATAATTGTATGCTTTATTGCGAATATTGTTTATTGCCACAAATTAGCAAATTGTTAGAGTTTTAGTAAATATGTAGATATATGTATTTAATTATTTGTTTCTATAGGGGCTTATGGTTATTATTATCAATCAATGATGCCAAAATTGATTTTGAAGCAGACTTTTTTTTTTTTTTATCATTTTCAATAAAAATATTGTATAAACATTTTTAAATTTGGCTTAACAATGTTCATTTTTATCACCTGTTTTTCTAAATTATATTGTATCAATTAAATTTGATTCCTTATATATATACGGCCTAACTCTAAGGATGTGAGGATTGCTGCTGGCCAGCCCTCAAAATAGACTTTATTCTATAATATTTTATATTTTTGTCGATCATTATTTTATACACTGCCCTCTAAAAGAGTTTGTTTGTTAAAGGTTGTTTTTTTCTGAATTTTCATCATATCTAGTTTATTAGCTATACAATAGATAGTAACAACCCTCAAGACAGAAAACATTATTTTGAATTTCTATCCTTACCCTAATCATAAAATATGGGAGGTCACATTTAATTTTATTTTGGAAATTTTAATGAATTTAAATTTGTTTGTAATTAAAAAATGGATGGGATTTACATGGTTCAAAAAATATTTATACTGTACTTTTACTTTCAGTGCAGTGTATCGCTTCAGAGAAAATATTGTCTTAAATTTAATCACAAGGTTTTATATTTAGGATGTTAGTATTGTATAATATGTGGGATTTAGTATTACAATGTACAGTTTTTCAGTGATTCTATATCGTTACCCACATTATTTAATCCGTAGAGTGTTGTTTGGCTTCAAAACAAGAAATGAAGAAAATAAGATTTCTCATTTTGATACACACCCTCTCTGCTGTCATAACAACAAAAAATTTAAAACTCCAAGACACTTAAACACTGGTTGTTTATATATAAATATTAGTGATTACTTTTGGTAGGTGAATCCATTCAGTTTTTGAATTAAAATAAAGTAGTTAAGAAAACTATTACATTGTTTCGTCTTTTATAATATTCATATAAACAAACAATGCACATTTTTAAAAACATATAATAAGTGTATAAGTGCACCCCTTTTTTTGTAATAAAAATAGTTTTAAAAAGTCTAAAAAACTTAACAGATTATTCAATAAAACCAAAAAAGAGAATTATTCAAATCAATTTTTTGGCTCTATTACCAATCTGGACGAAGGATAAGGCAAAAAATTAAATTTACAAATGGTATAAAGATACCAATCAAAAAGTGTTACATCTTATTGTTCAAGCACCACCTTAAGTCTGCAACAGGATACTCGACGATTTGAAAACTTTAGATGATACAAAGACAGACATCGTACACAAGACTACATAACAATTTTTTCTAACCACTAGATATAACACACAGAAGGTTGAAAAGGAGTTGGATGAGAGAGCTAAATCGATTCTCTCATGACAGAAAGGTACACGATTTTGAAACCCTTCCTCCCACTGGATTATGACAATTATAACTCATTGATTACATTGACACCACAGTTATGTCACTGGTGTGAATTTAGAAATAAATTTACAAGAAATATCAATGTTGAGGGGTATGTATATACATACTTGTATATATGATGCGCCCAATTTTTTTTTTAAGAAAAAGGTGCATTATACACTGATAAACATGGTATTTTAAATACAATAATTTAAGGAAAAATAACAACCAGAACCGGCTGATTAACGTTACTCTATTGAACTACCATGGCCACTCTAGGCCATACGCTGTCTTTTCTCTTAGCCAGCCTCAAATGGAAACATCATAGATTGAAATATTTTCCTCGAGTTGACCATAGTGTAGACATTTTGCAATTCTTTTGTGATCTCATTTTGCTTAATGAAGATATAAAGATGACTATAAAAATAGATAGTCTGGATTTTTGATATAGTCTGAACAGGAATCAGTAGGTACTACTAGTTAACATTGAATACTTAACTCTAATACATAGGTGGAGTCCATTACGATTATTTGTTCAAATTATGATATCATCTATAAGCCCTTTATTGCATTATACAAGAGTGGTCTGAAAAGTGTAGTTTAAGATTATTATATTATGTATGTTAATATGTAATTACTTGTCTGTAAATGCCAATTTTGTTCAATATGTAAATTTCAATGTGCTTCCATCGAACTGTACTACTTCCTCTGTTTTCTTTAGTAAAATAGTCGAGTGGTTTTAAAGAATCAATAATTGTATTTTATATAATTAAGAAAACAAGCTATTGTATTATTTCCATATTTATAACTAAAAATAGTTTTTGTTTAAAACAAAAATAGTAGTTGAAATGTATGTAAAAAGCTGTTGATCAATTTAAGCTATTCACTACTAACTTCCTTTGTGATAAGATTTTGGTAAGAATACAATTTTGTATGTACATATTCTATTATATAATGATTTTTATGTCACCATTTTGATTATCAGAGCAGTTGGTTTAAAAACAATCAACAAAAGGGAACAACTGTTTTCATGATTTGGGATTTAATAATGCATTTAACGATGGAAAGCTATTTTTACTATCAAGTTATTGTTTTTAAACAAATTAAAGTTACATTGTATAGGTAAATAGATAGATATAAAATTAAAGAATTATCTTACACTTCTTTTTTTTTTTAATAGAACTTCATTAAAAATTATAATTTTTTACAGAAATCAATACACAAGTGTTTCTTTTAAGCAGTGCTTATGACTTCAGTTTATTAGTGACTTGTTTCTTGAAGGGAAAAAGCTCATTAGCCAAAACCACTTCACTTGACACAGTATCACTCAAAACTCACAATTAAATAAAATGCTAGTTGGTTTGGAGGAGGTCATGAGGCCACCTCCTTAGACGTCGTTCTGGGTTGCCGGGATGAGATAGAAGAATAGAGTGTTAGCATACAGATTAGGAGGATGGCCTGGGAGGTGGGAATAGAAGTTCTGATAGTGGAATGAAGATTGCCTTGAGTTTACAGAGCAAATCCTGATACCATACTCGATCAAATGCCTGAGAGATGTCAAGAAATACACCAGAGCGATAGTCCTTCTCAAATGAGGATGAAATGGAGTTGACTATGCGAAGGCATTGGTGGATAGTGGAGAGCGAGGAGTGAAATGCAAACTGATGGGTGGGTATAAGAGGGTAAAGGAAAGTTGTTAAATATTTGAGCAGAAGTTTTTCAATAGGAGTGAAATGGGTCTGTATGATACGGGAGAGTGGAGAGGTTTTTGTTTTTATAAATCATTTTGATAGAGGAAAATTTCCAGAGTGGATGGGCATAGTAGAGGTTAGGGAAAGCATTTGAGGATGGGATCAGGATAGTGAGAAATCCCGAAGCGAATGAGCATAGCAGAACTACTATGAGCACTGGCATCTGGATAGTTAGCTCGATTTGTGTTGTATTATGTAATACACTAGTTATGTTGTGTGCTAAGATGTGTTTCTGTTAGTAGGGCCAATGTCAATGTTTTTGGTTTATAGGAGTAGTGTATATTCATTCCTGTGTCGAAGAAGTCCATTGGAGTTTCAAAGTAGAATGGATAGAGGTTCGTAGGGCAGGACCATTATGGTTAAGAGGTGGGGTCAAGCATAGATGTGACCTTTTGCAGGGTTAGTTGAGATCTAGGGATCAGTCGATGGCAGCTGATGGATGACTGGCAGGCATGGTTTGTTTGTCCTGGTTTGATGAGAAGATCTTGTGGAAGTCAAGTCCCAGTAGACTGCACAGCCCCTATAGTGCTGATTGCCTGGAGTTAGGGCCCTTAGGAGCAGTTTTTAGTTTAGTGGGGCCGTGCACACAAACAGTTTTTTTTTGTTAAAATTCAGAACATTAAATTTAAAATAGCTTCTTAGCTGTGATTTTATAAGATCAAAAGTTATCTAATCACCACAAACTTTTTATACCTATGTCGTATTTTAACCAAAACATAATCAGCGTATTTTGTAGTAATACCACTACAAATACTGAGTGATCAAATCATGATAGTTTCATTTCGACTGACCCATTAAATGAATTCAGGATTATAGCTCCAGTTAAATAAAGGTCAAGTTAAATCAGCCCTAAGTTAGAGTTTATATGAGAGCCCTAATTGAATTGTGTCAATACAAACATTCTGTCAGATTCCAGGTAGGATAAATGATGTACACTCAATTTAATAAAACTATTTAATTTATTTTATGGATAGTAAATAACAATGTACTATTCAATTTTACAGTCCCTTTAACATCACAGGCTGTTCTTATGTAAAACTTCTCTACAAATATTTTATTTTTAAAGAATCTACTATTAATATAAAGTCTTTTTAATAATAAACTGGTGCTAAAATTTTTGACATGTCTATTACAGTATTCCAAGTATATTACTGACACCTACTCTTGTTCTCTTTTTTGTTTTAATAAAATAGATAATTTTCTATTTTTAACTATGGTGTATATCCTGTAACTTTTATTTACATGCAAACTATTCTGAATTATTGAAATATTATTATAACATGAATCTAATTTATAATTAACAATAATATACCTGAAGGAAATTGAAATAGAGAAAAATATAATTGACCCTCTATTTTGATGACCACTAACTAGGAAAGCGACTAAATTAACTTCAGGTAATGAAGCTTTAATCAATCAGAAAAATGTATTATTTTTGTTATATTTACACCAAAATGTCTTTATTAATTACATATTCATGATAGGAATACAAAGTAATTTTTTTTTTTTTGCATTATCAGGATAAGAATAAGTAGCTTACAATTTTAAGCAGAGCAAATATATCTAGTGTTTGCCCATCAAATGAGCCGATCAACAATATTTACAATAAAAATGGAAAGATAGAAATAGTGTGAAGAATTATTAAAAGGAAACAATTTTTAATGCTTTGTTATCTTTTGTTGGTATTTTTTTTTAAACGCACATAATATTGAAAGACTGTGGTTCAGCCAACAACCTTTAAAAACAAATGACCCTTCCTTTTCATAAGTAATGTACTGTACTACAATTTCAATTTCCTCCAATATATTTAATACAAAATTGTAAAATTCAACAGATTTATAACATGATAGTACAAAAATGAGTATCTATAAAAGAATATGTATATCCTACAATTTGATTCACACTAATATGTGATTTCACCAAATTCAAGTGAAAAATGTAAATAATAAAAATAAGGAACATGATAAAATTGAAATAGTTATCATTAATTTACCATGGTCCCAAGAAAAAAACTGATCTTCAACACTCATCAAATAGATTTCTCAAAACTTTTTGCAATAAATATTAATGAGATATCTTAATATTTGTTGCAAAATTTGACCAGATCCCATGAAAGGAAGGTAGGAGAATTCTTAAATTCATCGATTAAGTTTTCCTAATTTCCTTTAATTTTTGTATGTATTGATCAGGTTTCGCTAGAGTAGCCAATATACCATCTTGGTTTACGGGGTCAGAAGAGGCAGAGTAGTCTAGGTCTTTGCCATCCAGAGTTGAAAATGACCCCTCCAGCGCTGTGACAATCACGTCTCCAGCACAGACATCCCATTTGCTGATATCTGTGTTGTGGAGATAGGCAGTGGCATTGCCAGCAGCCACCTCTAATGCTTTGTAACCTGCAAACAGCACATCAATTAAAACTAGTTTGTAGACGAGAATGTAGCCACATACGTAGAAACAGTGGAGGCTAATAGAGAACCGATTATGAAATATATCGTATCTTTAAATATACAAAAAGGAATTAATGACATACAAAGGAAAACAATATTGAGAGAAGCTTAAATACCTTTCATAATTTACCTATTCATTATTATATCTCTTTCACTAAAAATAACCTTACAAACTAATGAGAAAAATTTAAATAGCTAAAATATTGACAAACAAAAACATATTAAACAACTAAAGCTGGTACTCAAAACTTTATTTTTTAAAATATATTTCTGTATTAAAATTAATGATAAACAAGTGCATTGGCAGTAAACCACCACACCATTATATTTAAATTGGGTATTATGTATCATACATTGACAATCATATAATGAAAAAAGGTAACTAAGTTTTTTAATTAATAAAAAAAGTGAGATGTTTACTTTAGTATTAATTATTAGTGAAAACAATTTAGACATACCTGCACCTCCTGCAGGAATTATCTCAGTGTCTTGTCCAAAGACATCTTGTACCAACGTTTTGACGCTCCCTGGGTGAGATTTTGATATTATCACAATCTTCTTGTCTTTCTGAAGACAATTAATGAAATTGTATTAATAATTCACATCACTATTAAGTAAAATTCATGTTCAATTTTAAAAATATTGTGTCGGTTTAACATTTTATTAGATCTATTTAAAAACAAAACTGTCAAGTAAACCCAATTGGTTATTAGGTAGTAGTGAAGAGAATTTAGCATAAAAGGCATTAATTGACTAATTTAATTCCTTAAATGATTTTGAGACTAGCTTTTTTTATAATTTCATGTCCAGAAAATGCCTTAATAGGTGAAATGTCAATCTCTGGAGTATGTATTAATAACAGCTATACACATTGGAGACTTTTTATTTTTAAGTGTCTTCAATAATATGTATTAACCTTGACTTAGATGCTAATTAAAAATTGTTGAGGTACCTTAGCTTTTCTCTCATGGAGATGCTGTGACATGCCAAAATCTACCCAAGCCCAAGTAGTTTTGGGTTCGGGCCCAAACGGCCTGTGAATCACCCCGATGATAGGTTTACCCTGGTGGGCAACACAAACCATCGTTGTCACGTACTCATACAGCCCCTCTGTAAATTAAACAATCATAGTTTCAAGATTTCATTTTTTGGGGCCTTTATTAAAATAAATTATATACCATATTAGAATGGTTCATTTTTAGATTTCATGTTTTTTTCAAGCTCTGAATTGCTAAGATGGAGTCTCATACCAATATCTAATTTATAGAAAATTATGAAAAAGTTCAAAAGTAAAAATAAACCATCATTGCCTGTATATTCTTTAGTTGCATCTAAAGGATCTATCCACACTGATACATCTTCGGCATTTGCTTCCAAATCAGCTAACTTTGATATCTCCAAGGTTTTCTCAAGCTGTTCTATCTCCATTGGGGGCAGATGTTGACATTCTTTTTCTCCATTTTTCTCTTCACTTATTACCTGAAAATACAAAGATACCTTATATGGTGCATTCTCGGATACCTTGCTAAGAATAATATAGTTTACAATAATGTTTTATAAGTGAGGAATAGAATCACCTTGATCGATGGAAAAGTGTTGACAATGCCGTAGTACATGACACAGTGCGATTTGTAATCAGCATTTGTAACAGGTACCATGACACCTTCTTTTGTCTCCCCTTTACTCTCTGCTTTGAGATTAGCCTGATTGATTACTTTGACTACTTCCCTGCCTCCTCTCTCAGCAGCCTCTATCGAGACAAGAAGGAGCCTTCTCAGGTTGACTTTGGCCTGGGCAGGATCCAGGGGTCCTCCACTTTGAGAGGACATGTACAAAATAAGCACCACAACCGTCCCACATATCGCTGCCACTCCTATCCTATTAAAACGGATAGTACCTCCAAATTTCATTTCGAATTGATAAAATTATATCTGTGGTTGAAACATCAAAAATCGCGGACGGCACTGAGAGCCCACCGGATCATATATTTTTCAACGAAGCCGGTATTCCCATCAAGAGTAAAACTCATATTAAAACTGCCTGAAATAAAAACAGGTTCCTGCCTGTAGTTATGACGGTCCTGAGGCTATGCCAAAGCCAAACAGCTGTCAGAGCGGCAGCTGCTCTCTCACAGAACTTCAGTCAATCTTCTGTAGTCATGGACATTTCTGTTATTTTTACAAAACCTCAACAAACGTTTCTCAGCAAAAATCAACGATCTTAAAAACATAGAAAATGTTAGGTATTTAATTGTGAAAAACCTACCATGTTAAAAACACTTAATTTTATTTTCTAAAACATTTGGGTCATTGAAAATTGCCTTTTGAATAAATAAAAAAAAAAATTTAATTGCTAAAATATTGCACGAAAAAATCTTTGACATGTACAATACGTGATATATCTTGTTGGCTCCCAAAACTTTATTTTTTGGACAGCATATCTTTGAAATTATTTTTGCATTACCCCCTCTAATGTATAATTAACCACGTTAAATCTTTCATTTAATGAAATTAATAAAAACATTACAGTATCTCTCACACACAATTCCCGATTTTCTGACACCATTTCTCTCTACTTACGAAAACTTTACGAACAGACGTCTAACTACAAATTACAACAAACACCAAATTACATATTACAAATGATACATGAAAGAATCCGGACTCGAAAGCAATGGCAACGAACAAGAAACAAAATTGCGTGCTCAAGCAGAACTACCAAGACTCATTAGACTGGAACTAGGCAAAACATAATATAAAATTGCAGACAATACTTCAGAAAGCTGGCGACAACCATCAGAGAAACAAAACGGTTTTTATTACATAAATCAGCAGTTCCATCATTGACAAATAACGACTCAGGACAAAGATAAATATGAGCTGTTAGTCTGTTAAATTTTCCCGTTATAACCGAAATGACAAAAAAAACCGACCTACTTGCCCAATATTTTACTGAAAAAAAAAAACCGCCAAGGTAAACCATTACCCTCCTTGTAAGTGTATTTAATGCATTCTTTAGGCAGGAATATTTTCCGAGCAAATTGAGCAATGAAAAAATTGAACTTATTGTCATTCACAAGCCTGGGAAGCCCATAGACAGTCCTTAAAGTATATACCGATCAACTCTCAACACAACCTCGAAATCGTTGGAAAAATCTATCAAATATCGCTTGAGTTTACCAAGAGGTACTTTGATTGTCTGCACTTTTCTTCAGGGGCATCTTTTCAAGATAGGCCAATCTATCCACCAGAGACTCAAAACTAGAATGTAATTTTATTTTATCTAGGTATAATGTATAAACCTTTTAATTTCATTTTTTATTACTGTTTTTTTGACACTTGTTTATAGAATTTGAGTAAAATACTGAGGCATTGGATGTTCGCTGATAGGAACTTTTTGGGGAACTGTGACAGAGACGAAGCTTTTGCTTTTTTTTTTTTTTTTTTCCAAACATTTTCTTTAAGCTAACAACGGAATTTATTAATGAATCTAAATAAACTAAAAGTGTACTGTATCTGGGCTATATTATTACATAATTTATAATAATTGTTACTAAACTCAACGCATCAGATTGGCCAAAACGTCCATTCGGTTTTTTTAGCGGAAATAGACACAACTTGTAAACACAAAGCGATTTATTCAATCAATGATATAATTGCCGTTTTGTTCCAGTATCTTCTGCCATCTCATGGGCAGATTCATAATTCCATGCTCAAAGAATTTCCTGTCTTTACTTGCAACATAATTTTCCAAGTGGATTTTTACATCTTCTTCGGAGTTGAAGGTCTGTCCATTCAATTAATTTTGAAGAGACCGAAACAGGCGCAAATCTAAAGGTGCAAGGTCGGGCGAATATGGAGGGTGCGGCAAAACTTCCCAGCCAAGCTCCAGTAACTTCTGCCGGGTCTGCAAAGAAGTGTGTGGCCTGGCATTGTCGTGATGGAAGACAATCTCCTT
Source organism: Acanthosoma haemorrhoidale (assembly GCA_930367205.1). Lineage (NCBI taxonomy): Eukaryota > Metazoa > Arthropoda > Insecta > Hemiptera > Acanthosomatidae > Acanthosoma > Acanthosoma haemorrhoidale. The sequence goes on along the minus strand of OV884013.1, from coordinate 31,925,023 downwards.
ACGGTTGGCTAGTTCTGGACGCTTCTGGTGGATTGCTGCATTTAATTTGCCTAGCTGGTCACAGTACACATCCGAATTGATGGTCCTATCCGTGGGAAGAAGTTCGTAAAAGACAACACCCCTCCAATCCCACCAAATCGAGAGCATAACCTTCTTTGGGTGAAGTCCTGCTTTGGGGGTTGTTTGTGGTAATTCGCCGCGCTTCCCCCATGAGCGTTTGCGCTCCACATTGTTATAGAAGATCCAATTTTCGTCCCCTGTCATTATTCAATTAAAAAAAGGATCGTTTTCTTCACGTTTCCGCAACGAATCGCATATGGAAATCCTTTGGGTGAGGTTAGCCTCACTAAGTTGTTGTGGAACCCAAACATCGAGCCTGCTCACGTAGCCAAGTTGATGCAGATGGGTTTCAACATTCGATTTGGATATTTTGAGGATAACTACGATCCCCCTAGTTGTATAACGGGGATTGGTGTCGACTAATTCCTCCACTTTGTCACTGTTAATCTCAGTTGGCCGGCCAGAGCGAGGTGCGTCTTGAACCGAAAAATTTCCCGATCGAAATCTTGCAAACCACTTCTGGCACACATTCTGTAACAGCATCCTCTCCGTATACAGCGCAAATCTTCCTGCAAGTTTCCACTGCTTTCTTGCCTTTTTTAAAACAAGAAAGCATAAGGTATCAATAATATTCGTTTTGGTTTTCCATTTTTAGGATGATCCTAAACACATAAAATACAATCAGTCTCGTCGGAATTCCACGTCAAACTACGTTGAAGTGTCTACTATCTGACGAGAGCCCACTCGCAAGGGACGGGCTGAAGTTAGCTACATATTATTAGCCTGCTTGAAGTTTCATGGCGACAAAAACCGAACGGAATTTTAATCCAACCCTTTACATAAAGCAAGTTTTTTTCTGGGACTTGAGGAAGTGGGAAATCCAGACAACAATTGACTTATATATGGGATAAAATCGGATGTGAGATGCTGAGGGTGTGAGATGTACATGTATACATGATTATTCTTATTCAAAATAACTTCCTTTAGCTTAAATATATTTCTCCTAACGCCCAACAAGGTTTTTATCCTTTGTTCAAAGAAACTTTTTGGCTTTGAATCAATAAATTCGAGATATGAAAATTTTAATTTTGGATTGTTGTTTTTTTAATGCAATTGAAGAAACTTAGTTTTAAATGGATGTGTAGAGTTTCTAGTAAAAATGTACGGCTGTTTGGTAAGAATGAGTTTGGTATTGCAGTTGTCAAATTTGTGGCTATCCACAGGAGAATGTTTCGTAAGACCGAGCTGTCGTTTCTGCAATTGGTTGTCTTGTCTGTGTTGGTCGATCCGTTTATAAATGTATTGATATAGGGGGAATAGCAGTTTTTAGAACTACCAGGGATTTTATTTTATACAGTGTGTAAGAAGGAACGTTGAGAGGAATGGGATTTTTGAGTCTGGAAAAATGTTTTTTTTTTTGGATTTTATTGTTAGTTTTCAGGGCAAGTAGTAGTTGAGGGTATGTTAACTTTAGACTATTTTTATTTGGTCAGAAATGCCGCGTTTACAAGTATGGGGTCTATGCACAGCAGGCAGGCTGCTGCGACTTGTTGATAGTTTTAAGTTAGGGTTAGGCGATGGGTGGGTAAGTAAGTGGACTTCCATTAATAATGTGATTAAAACTTGAGAATTCTCTTTAATCAAACGAAACTGATCTCCCAAGAAACTTTTTTACTCGGGTTGTCTTTTAATTTCAGCTTGCTGAAGTCCTTTTTACGTCTGTTCTCTTAGAACATTCATAGAGACGGAATACGTTTGTTGGGTAATCATTTGAAAGTATAACCAGCGATTGTTTTTCCGAAGACAAATTTAATTCCAACTTTTAAAGGGAAATGGTACCACAGTGGTTTTTTATCAACCTTAATAGTTATTAAAAAAAAAATATACTAACCCGTTTGTTTGTTTGATCTGTTGATCGTTTTTTTCGCTGTCGCTACTCCTTACCGACTAGTTTCACCCTTGACATATCTCACTAAATTTTTATGTTTTAACCTAACATAGCCTGACTAGCGGTCGGTGAGATTAAGCGAATAACTAAATAATATCTGGATTCGGTTTAAAATGGCAGTACAATGATGTTCGGTTTTGATTGCGGTGCTTCCCATTGATAAGTGTCCGTATCGGAGTTGGTGGCCGACAGTGGTATGAAATAGCAGGACGAAGGAACAACATCACGACAATGGCAAGATTGACACCCTCTGAGGTCAGTGCATTTTTTATTACTGTAATGTATCTGTGGTTATTTTTTCATCCTGACATTCTTATTGACAATATTCATTGCTTAAGGCTGCCCTCCAATTATAAATTTTCTGGCGGAGGCATTTACCCACACTTACAATTTGGAAACTGTTATCAGTCGATCAAAATAACAATTGAACGCATCAGCCGGCATATTTAATCTTTGAATAATTATGTTCGTGCTTATTTCAATTTGTATAAGAATTGAATAGTTATATTTGACTGCAAATACGTTTTTTTCGCTAAATGGTTAATGTCAGTTTAATTCATTTTCAAAACAATACGTTTCAATATTCTATTTTAATTGATAGGTTAATTTTAAGTTGATTGTCTTTAACCTTTAAATTCTTTAGCTCCAGTTTGTATTTATAGTACTGAGCTGACTTTATTAGTCAACTGTCCTAATGATGCACACTATTGTATAACATTATTTCAATTAACGATTCACACAATCTCATTCATTGTCTTGATAGCAAAATAGTTCAACTGTAGTCTGATTTATATTCTGTAATTTATTAGTAGTTCTAGTAGAGCTCCTGCACTTAAAACAAGTTAAGTTGCCTCTCTATCAAATAGGGAGGGACCAGTTCTAATTTATAAAAATGCTAGTAATGTTTTATTTACTGTGTATTTAAAGCTAGTTGCTGTTTCTTAATACTGTTACAATGAATCGATAAATTCAATAAAGCTTTTCTGAAGTAGTGCATATGCTTACTCTTGTTGTGATTTAATCTCCCCAAAGATGTCATCTTCATTATTCATTCTAAATTTACTCTCATGTTTTAAATATTACAAACCAAAGGATTTAGGTTAATGAATGTTAATTTGTGTTATCGAACTATTGCCAAATAGTGATTTACAGCTTTGCAAGGTAGGATTTAATAACTGAGCAACTTAAGGAAAATTTCATTAGATTATTAAAATTACTATATTATTAAGTTTTAGCCTGTTAAATTTTAAAGTTCATTAAAGGGAAAGCAGATTGGTACTATGTGATGTCACTCTTATGTATTATCTGATAAGTGTTTAATATTGTCCATGATAACATAACTGTGCACGCTATTTATTACTTAAAGTTTTTGTTTGAAAAAAACAAGCTTTTTTTATCACAGAATTTTTGTATTCTGTTTATTCATTCTACAGTTTCCTGTATAACAGGACCTAATTTAAACCTAATTATTATAAATGCATTTTAAATATTGTAATAATAAAACAATTACCTGTACTGTACTGAATTTTTCTATTTCTTTTGTAATTCTTCACTGCAGAGTTGGCCTGTATTTCTAGTCAAGGGGACCTTGCTTTTACCTATCAGGGATTCCTGAAAGCTATTACTGACGACATCCTTTTTCTTAACGTATTCAATCGTAAATTACTGTTTTAAATACAACACGATTACAACAATAGTTTATTATATTTTAGGCAAAAACTGATCCCATGAAATGGCATTACACCGTATTTAGGTTAATGAGCAACATGTATAGTTTCTTTTTTGCTGCATGTTGCATAGTAAATTATACGTGATGAAGTGTATATGAAATTTTATTCAGAGTAAATGTATGTAAATGCTAATATAATTTATGTATCGCATTCACAAGCTAAATATTGAAGACAATCAGTATTAATTTTATGACTTGTAGACAGAAGTACTCGAAATTGAGAGAAAATTAATAACATGCTCGATTGCTACTTTTCCCCAGGGATGCCAGTAATTGTTAACTTCTTTTTTAAATGATTTCTTATGAAATTTTACTTTTATTTTGAGGGGTGGAAAACCTTTTGAATTATGTATTTGTTTGAAAGCAAAAAGAACCGGTAAGGATACATATAATATGAATATTGACAAAAGGAAAATAATACAAATTTTAATTTATAATTTAAGTGGTATGAGCCTAGTAGTCTGTTACAATCAGGAGGTACCACTCAGGAAATTATATTGATATTGTTTGTATAATATCAGAGATTTAGTTATGACAGGTGTTAAATGATGCAAGTGTAAGGCACAATCAAATCATTTCTATTAAAAAACTTTTACTTTTTTTTTTTGTGATGAAATGAAACTTTTTACCTTTTTACTGTGAATTTGGAGAAATAGTTATTCTATAATTTTTATATTATGTTTTTGTCTGTCCGTATTAAAAATTGTCTCTAATAATTTCAGTTTTTTCAAATATTTTTTTGGTCATTAACTTAATAAGTAGGCTAGATAATATGGTCAGTTTAAAGATTAATCCACTTTTAGTTCTCAACCGTAGTAGGTGTGGATTGAATTTAACAGCTATTTAATGATCTATTTGTTCAAAGTGTCAGTTGCTTTATGTTATCTCAGCTTCACCACAAATTCTAAAATTATTGAATTCATATCAGTTTCAGAGCTTTAAGGAGTTAATTTTTTTCTTTTTTTACAACAGTCATAAAGATATAAGACTGTGAAAATAAAATCTAATCTAGCTTCGAGTTATTCTTAATAATCCTTGTGCAAAATTCGCAGAGTTGCTTTTTTGGGCATCACTTCAATATTTTTGTAATAGACTACTTATTAGGATAACAGTATAAATTTAGTCTCACTTGATTCCTTTTTTTTTTTTTTTTATGTCATAGCTATGTAAACAACGGATCAATAACTACTAAAATACATATTACATTAATGGATCTAAAGTGGATTGAAATAAAATCGATATTAATCAACTTACTACCTGATTATTTTCATTTCTGATTATATGGTAGTTCAAATCAATCGTAATATTATCACTGTCTTATTATTTCATTGATGCAGACCTCTTCTTTCTTGGTATGTTTGAATGTATAACATCATGATCAAATTATCAATAGTATTTTATTGTGTCATGTTTTTGTGATATTACTCAAACAATTATTGTCACATATAAAACCATTATGTTTGTTTATAACATAAAAAATTATATTTGAATATGATTAGGCTGTCCGCATCATTAAATTACTTACTTATCTATAGGTAGTTTTATCTGTGGTATTAAAATATTTATGTAGTATGAATAAACTACCTTACCTACTCGCAGAGGAATTACTTCATTTCCCAGTGCTTTCATTAATGAAGTTCTTTTTCATTGGCTTAAAGAAGGACATTTTCTTGTAAATATTTGATACATAAAATTGCCTTTCATCCTAAAACAAAAAACAAGTCGTGTGATGCTTCACGCAATTAAGGGTTTAGGTTTCAGGAACCATTTCTTTATGACAGTGTCAATAAGTTTTTTGTAGTGGCAGTCCAGCAAAGCCCCAACACCAAATACTTATTATTAATCAGGACGTCAAGATCTTTAATTCGATACCCTACTCCTTGCTATTTGAAAATATTGATTGGAAATTAATGTATTAACGGCCCTTTTTTATTTTTAGCATCAAATATAACTACCATGCAGAATATCATGGCTGCATGTCTAACCCTAACTGTAGTAAAGTCTTGAATATGATGTTAATGACCTGTGGTAATTATAATTTAAAAAACATTAAATTAATCACAACACTTAGATTTTTGATCCCTACTCATAATCACAGAATAATATCATTTAGAAATTAATTGATGTCACTTTATCAATTAGGGGTGGCTATATTTTTTATTACCTACTTCAACTAGGATTTCCTTATAAAATTTCATGTCTTTACCTTGCATTGAGGTCTCATAAAGGACCTTAAAGGATAGTCTTAGAGCGTAAAAGTGAATAAACCGATTTTGTCAAAGGCACCAGGGCCATGATCAGTGTTTTCGAAGAGAGATATATATATTTTATCTTGAGAAAATTATTTTAGGACTTTTAATAAAATTCGACAGATACGATAAAAGAATAGTAGCTTAAGAAGATGTATTTGCTTCATACAGATTTTCAGATGAGGCAGTCGGATCATTTTATTTAGGTGAAAAGTTGTTAAAAGCTACAAATAGATACTAAATATTTGCCTTAATTGCCCATGTAGTTCGTTTTTTTTGTTGTTGTTTTTTTTAGTTAAATGTGCTCCCTTCAGTATTCATCCATGTATTAAAAATGTACATATTTTTACCTGACCGACGCCTGACTGATGACTACATCAGGAAAGGAGTACCTGCTCTGTGCTGATTAGCATTGCTGTTTTAAAAGTCTTTCTGTGAAAAAAAATAATCTGCTCAGTTTTTTTTATATTTTGTAATACTTCAATTTTGTTTGGCATATCTTTAAGTTACTTATGGAGGTATGACATACATTCCTTAAGGTATACACCATCGAAGACTTAATATGCCTGGGAGATGTCAAGTTCTTGGATTCTTCGAATCACCTGACAAACCAAGCGACAGTGTTTATATTGCTTTGTCAAAACAGGAGGAAACACATGAGATATAGTAACTGTCTTCACTCCATTGCTGATAAGCTGGTGTGAAGTATTCTATCTAGGACAAGAAGAGGGCAAACAATTGTAAAGGGTTGCCATGTCTTACACTCTATCGAAGTGAGCATGTTTTAATCTTAATATCTGCAACGATAAAAAATACTATTTATTTACACAGAGCTTATAACAAAATCTGTTCATTTAAACAGCAATTCTGCCAAAGAAGAAAAATATGTTTTAATTTAAACGACTGCTCTCCATTAAGGCACATTGCCTTAAGGCTTTTTTTTTTTTCAACTTCTTTCTTTGTGAAACTACAATTTGCTTATCCAGGATTAGTCATTGTGATAGGCTTGCGGCCTATAAAAGTAAATTTGTTTTTTAATTCATAATAAAATTTTAGCTGGTAAAAAAAAAATGTTAACAGCGATGATGATTACCCTTGGATGAAATAGTATCTTCTTATAATCCAGTTACATGTATAGATATGTGTATTGACTTGGCTACTGGCTTGACAGGGATGGCTGAGTAGTAAAGATCTCATGACCAGGGACGTTTTATGTAACTGTCTTAAACTTATGAAAGCAGTAGGACCAAAGGCTACAACTATCAACTTATGTATGAAATCCCTTAAGTGTGAAGAGATGTGTAGCCATTGCACGCAGAGCTCTACTGTGACGCAGGTTTAGTTTCCCAGCCCCGGCTTTTTGCTCCTGGGTACAGGCACGGCAGGTACCAAGGCGCTTGGCTTGGCGAGCCTTGCCTGAAATCTGTCATACTCCATGGCGTGGGAACGTAAAGACTCGTCATGGTTCGTTCTTTTCCGTGGAATCCACAAAATCAAGATAGGGACCAGGAGTATGGTGCTTGGAAACGTATACAAAATAATATCAGTACGGAGTATTAACGTGAAAGTCGAATGAACACCTGACGGTTACTTTCAGGAAGTTGCGATGAAAGCACATAAGCCACTACGGCACAAGCTACTTCCTCGACCCTGTCCGATTCATCAACTTTATTCGTTTGGAAAAACGAAACTGAAGAAAGAACGTCTGGCAATGACGTATTGACGAAAAGGAAACCCACATGTGCCAAATAACGCGCCATGGGGACCGACCATAAGTCTACATATTCGAACCTCGTGCTACTCGAGGTTTGCCACACGCCGTGGGAACCAGACATCTCTAAAGCGATGTTCCTTTCGATAGATCAACAGTTTTCTGGCTACTATTGAGTGTTTAACTTAATTTTTCCGAATCTGACAATCCGCCCATTAACCAAAATAATAAAAACCAGTCGAATTTTTAAACGAATTATTGAAATTAATTTCACAGAAGGTAGGTGAACATATAAAATTGAATGTGGCCTATGTGACTATGCAACGAGTTTGTTAAATTTCTCTGTAATTTTTTACCGTAAATACTTAATATATTTGTTAAACCACCTCGATCAGTGGACATCGCTTTAAATACAATTGCAAAAATAACCTAATGTAATCGGATAGAACTTAATAGGAATTTAAGTTGATTTCTTTTTCTTTTTTAAATATCAACAACAATTGATAATCACAGTGTAAAATAGTTGAAAAATATATAAAATGTAGCCAAGCTACAGGGCATAGAATATTGACCTATTGTAAATAGATCCATTTGTAAAGAATCTATATTGAATTCCATAACTTTTAATAACAAGGGGACATGAAGAAAAAAAAACAACTTGCGTCTATCGGCTATAACAAGTCAAAGCCGGTACCAAAGATATCAAGAATTTTTATACTGAATAACGTTTATTTAATGTCTTGTATCAATGAGAATCCCAAAAAAAATGTCGATAACAGCTCGTTTGAAGTTTTTCCGTAGCCTCTGTACGACATTGAGACATGAAATTTAGCTTATGATTCTAAAAATAATTTATATTAATTAATTACCTAGAAACTTCAACAGGTTAGCAAGTATTATGAAGAAAACATAAGTGGCTCAAAACCGCATATGACTGATGGTTGTTTTTTCTTATGTGCTTACCATAGAATAAAAGTATCTTCGGGATTTATGTCGGTAACATTTAGTTTGCGTTTTCCCATTTTGTAAATAATGTCTTAGCTTTTTACTCTTGATTATATTGACGTTGTTTAAACTGCCGATCTCGAAAGATGTACGCTTTACTTTCAAACTTGTATTGGGCAAGCATTTTTTACCTGTCTGTCTGTAAATTGAGCTGACGTATCTGAAATGTTATAAGTATAAATTTAACCACATCCGGCATTACGCTGTGAGTTATGTAAGTTATGACTAAGGTGCATTAACAGGAAGTTTAACAAAAATAATAATATTATAACGTCAAAAAAGTATTCTTTTTCCTAAACGGACCTTACAAGATCAGTGTTGATGACTTTACCTTCGTAAGTCTTTCATTACGATCAATTAAAATGGCATTACATTTCATCATTAGGTTGAAAAGTAATGAAGGAGTAATGATGAAAGACTTACGGAGGTAATGACATTAACACTGATCGTGTAAGGTCCGCTTTAGTCTTCTTCTAATAAAATATTCTCTTTTAGGATTTCCCTAGTCCCCGCTCTCTCCCCCCTCCCTCCCGGTTCTCCTCCTCCCCTATGGTTGAGTATACATTAGAGATGTATACGATCTCGCGATGTTGCTCCCTCGCTTTGTACGTTTTTACTTTGTTTTATATATTTAAAAAAAAAAAACATTCTAGTCGGTAAAAATTACAAAAAAAAATTATGATGAAAAATAAACATGGCTATTTGTGCAAATGTTTTGTTAAAAAAAACATTAACATTGTTAAAAAAAAAATTATTCTGTGCTGGTTGTGAAAAATTGGATAAGTCTAGTTATGTGAATAATTAGTTAATTGTACTTCGACAAGCCTATTTTTGGTGTGGCTTATGTCGTGAAAAAGGTTAAGTATGGCTCCATTGCATAAGGAAGTATTTCCAATGTGAAGTTCAAGTTAGCCTAATAATTTAAAGTTTAATATCAGTAATTAACTAACAGCAACGCCTCAGAATTACAATAAATAGTATAAAAAACTAAGGGAAAAAAAACCTGCATCGGCCGGGAATCGAACCCGGGCCGCCCGCGTGGCAGGCGAGCATTCTACCACTGAACCACCGAACCACCGATGCTGACGATTCTGAGACCTTACTAGTCTGTATCTAAATGGTATTATTGGTCTCTACTCATGATAAATTTTAATAAAACATTTTTTGATGATACTAACGTCGATGATTATTTTACTCCTTCACCAATAGAACCCTGGAATGTTCCGGAAACAAAAAAATTGAGGTGGTGACAATCAGTATTTAATTTTTCCCCCCATAGTATCATTAATTTGGAACTCACTGAACCCTTCAATTTTTTGAGTAGGATTACAAAATGTATGTATGTCTCGATTAAATGCAGTTTTGAGCTCGAAAAATTACAAAAATTAATAACCAAACTACACTCAATGTTTACAAATATTATAGAATATTTATTCCTACCTCACTTATCGCTACTTCTGTTTTACATTCATTAAACATTTATAATTATATTGTTTTCAAAAATGTCCCCACTCAACAAACCCTCTAATAATTAAAATAGAAGACTACAAAAAAGAGACTTGAAAAGGATATGTCCACATAAGTACAAAACGTATATATTTATGTAAATATAATATCTAGTATTTTGTAAATGTTCATGTGGATCTATTAGAGAGGAAAATAACTATAAAAATAAACTTTTACTGTAATTTATCATTATGACAGTTTTTTGTTTGTTTTGTATTTATTCCTATAAATTTCTATCAATCTATCAATTGTTAAAGCTAATAAAAAGAAAATGAATGCTGCATTCCGTTTATTCTTAATCTCATACATAAACGTATGTAATGAAATTTCAATAAATATCTCTCTCTCTCCCTCTCTCTCTCTCTCTCTCTCTTTCTCTTTTTCTTTATTTCTCTTCTTCACCACGAACAAATATAAGTTACCCTCTTCACGGATGAGAAAACACCCGCCTACCATTCCATATTTAATCACTAAATCTTCGGTGTCATCATAGAGAGAGAGAGGACTAGTTCACGATCATACTACCCCTCTAATTGGCCAAAATAAACTGCTGTAAACTGAAATAAAAAGCTCTCTCATTCACTGTAGGCAGAAATAAGCAGGAATGCCTATATTATATAAGGCAGAAATTCTGAGCATTTTCAAGCAGTCGGAACCAGACACTTGAAGTGAACACTGTTTTCTCTCTCTTTACTGGCGCTTTGTTGCTCTGCACGAACAATGGATTTCTTATTTAATTAATTCTCTGTCCCTCTCTTTTCTAATCTTGCTATGTTTTTTTAGTCCGGTACTGTCAGACCCACACCTTTTTAGTGGGATTCTCTGGCTTCGTCTTCCTAAAACTAGCACATCCTTGGAAGGGATCTCTTCTATGCCTTATGCCACACCTTCTAAAATCTTATGAAGTCAGATCAATAAACAAAATACGAATTAAGCTGCCAGCCAACTAGGCCACTAGCAAAGGTAAAAACCACAGGTTTATTTATTTATCTCTTTCTGACGCATTTTTCTCCAACCCTTTGTTTTCCATCTGTCGAAGACGTGATAGCTCTATGTATAAGACAAAGTAGGGCGAATGGAGGGAGATATTCTACTTCCATTTGGCTACTTAGCCAACCAATCGTCCTCGGCCTCTCTGCCTGTTACTGTATCCTCTCGATAGCGGCCGTAAACATTATCTAAGATATTTCCTACACCGAACCAGGCTACGTTTTTCTTTACTTGGGGGGGGGGTGCTACGTAGCCCTTGATTTTCCCTCCAGCTTCACACAGGGAAGATCCTCGATGGCTCCTTGGCAGACTTTGCTTATACATATGTTGTACCAACTTCTTCACCACGAATAAATAGAAGTTCCCCCTCTTCTCGGCCCCAAAAAATACCCACCTACGTTTCCTTAGGCGTCAGTTAAGAGATGGTGAAACTAGTGCTAGTGCACACACAGCTGAAGCTCTACCCTTATATACCGACCACAGGTCGGAACGAATGGAATTCGTGGTCATTCCAAGACCACATAAACTACCTATAATAACCTACCCTTTTCCTATTCTCCTAAACATAGTGCACTATCGGGGCACACCTTCTAAGATCTTATGAAGTCAAATCAAAGACGAATAAAGCTGCCCGCCGACTAGGCCACCAGCAAAAGTCAAAGACCACAGGTCCACCCATGTATCTCTTTCTTGACGCTTGTCGGACAGCGGACGGGTCGTAGACCCTAGCCCGCGGTGGACGTATTCCCTTACCTTAACAACCCGACAACATATTTTACGGATGTTGGAATACTGTACATATTGAGTAAGTGGAATTGTGTATAATGTATGAATGAGATCATAAATGACAATTATTATTAGGCAAATTGTAATTCTACAAATAAAAAAAAAAATTAAGACATCTTAAGCTGTCTTAAGTCCCAGTTTGTAAGCTGTTTAAGATTACAAGGTCTCGTCCCCACGGTTGAGGAATCGTTTTAGATAGTCATGGAAAAATATATTCCAATGTCCTGACACAAATCGCGAATTTAATGTATTTGGAACAGCTTGCAATTTTTCTTTTGTTAATGTTTTTGCTATTTTTTATTTGTTAAAGTTCGTATTGATCGAGGTAGTTTGGCAATTGAAAAAAATATTTGTTTACGAAAATAGTTATTATATCATAATAACCGGGAGGCTCATATTTCTACTTTCTACGTCTTTTATTTATTTACATATAAAATACTCTTACCTAAACCTTGTGGGTGGTTGGGTTTAGAACAAAACCTTTTCTCGTATAGCAGCGGCCTACCCTAGGTATTGCTAGAACGTGTTCTTCAGGTAACACGAGTCCCCTCAAGCGACCCATTCTACGCATCCACTCGCCGGTCGATGAGGCCCCACTTAACGTTATTAGATAAAAGATACATAATGACATTATAAGACTGAAAATACACAAGACAACTGACGCAGACGACAGGTGAGGTCGACGTGGTGGGGGAGAAGGCGCTAGCGTCGCTTGTCCCTGCGGTCAGTCTGTGCCCGCTCATCACAGAGTTAGGACTGTGAATTTCTTTTGTAGCTCGCTGGCCCTTCTGTCACGTAAGTCATTTAGTCATTCATGTATATTTTGTCACTACAATCATCATAGACTGTAGCCCAGAGAAAACAGAAAGTATTAAATACTGCATTATCTAAACGTTTTATTTACATACGTCAAATAATTTTTCACTACTAACGACTGTACGATGATCTGGGGCTCTTCAAAACCATGGATGATTCCATTTCAGTGGAACTTTAAGAAAACGAGGCAGACCAAAAGGCCCTTATTGTGATCCAATCGAAGGAGATAACATGGCAAGAGAAGATTAATGAAGGATTCGTTCCAGAAAAACATTATTAATTAATAAATAAATGGAAAAAAAAAAATAACTCGATGCGGTTATTGAAGGACACATGAATGGAAAAGACTGTGTTAAAGGCATTTTATTATTGCTGCAGGAAATAACAACCTTTCTACACTTCAAACTGAATGTTACAATTTAATATCCGTCAGAACTTATCTCTTATAAGTCAGCTTGAATTAAATTTGTTAAAATAAATCCTTCAACAATGATATTTTATTTTATAGCAACGAAGTTACTTAATATATAAAATTATAACACACCCGATAAAACCCATAAAAAAACAAAGACATGACCGAATTGAAAAATTTTAAATAATGAGTTTCATTGCTCGAAATTGTGTTTGATAAATGTATTATAATATCCAGTAAAATATTATATTATTAAAGAATGTCTCTTTTTTTCTAACGATATTGAACATGTTCTAAATATATCATATAACTAGGTTCTCGCTTCTGACCTATCTTAAGATGTACGAATGGGCCGAAACAACCGGTTTGGAAGTATAAAATCCATTTTGTTCCGGACGGAAGAGGTCATAAACTTGAAGGCTAGATTTAGCTGGACGAATTGTACCGGGATTCGGGAAACAAAAAAACTCTACATGGGATTTACATTGTGTGCTTTAAAACACGTCACTGTAGCTTGTTTAAATCTGTCAAAACTGTATATGATTAAGATGCTCGAATTGTCTTGGCATGTTCGAGTTGTGTTGGTTCTTTGCCATTTTGTGATTTGAAGGGTGTTAAATTATTCAGCCGCCTCCAAAAATAAAATAATAGAAATATAATAATTGTAGAATCGTGGAAAAAGTAGCAGTTTGTGTTCAGTGAAGTCTTTAATTGTGAAAGATATAATTTCTTCGGTATTTTGTATTAAATCTGTACATTGTTTTATAAATAACATAAGCAACAAGTTTTTATTAATAACATGATTTTCTAATTGGGTTATCATTAACAATAAAACCCATATATAGGTCTTCTTAAGTGATATTATTTATAATTTTATATTTACAAGTTCGTATTGCTTGACATTCCGATTATCTGATTATCTCTCAATTCTATTGTTGTATAGTTTCCATGCTGTTGTTTTGTTTTTATTATAGTTATTTTAAACAGTCTATGCAAATGTCTATTATTTAGTCTATTAACTTTATACAAAATAGTTTCGTGTTACAGTTTCACGTTAATCTTTATTTGCAAAAGTTTCATCTTTTGGGTACGTTTTATTTGAACCTTTTTCGAAAAAAAGTTGTAATATAAATAAGTTCTATTGGAACATAACTTAAGAATGAATTTTTTCCAAAAAGGAAAAAAAAATGTAACAACTATTTACGCTATAAAGTTTCTCCTTGAACTATTTGTTTCTTTGTCAGCGTTATACGGATCGTTATGTCGATTATATTGCTTACTTCGTTATCGTATTTACTAAATTATTATTATATTACAACAACCTGCTTACTATACAACCTCACGATTCTGCTATTAGTAAAACCAACCATACACTCCCGTGGGTCATCAGCAATGCGGTAATCCCCAGACTCACGCGGATGTTTCCGCTCTTAAGTCGTTCTAGGGAAATGCGATGACCTCCTATATATCTGGTTAACATTTTTTCACATCTTATCCTTTCATAATTATGTATTGTTGTTTAATCATTGGATACAATCCTTGAAATGTGTGTGTTTGATATTACTATTTTTGAAAGGGAATAGACTAAGAAAAAGATTAAGAAACAATAGACTAAGGACAAGGAAAGCAATATAATTGTTACGTTTCATTTTACAAATTTTCCAAAGGTTGTTATAATATAATAAACACTGAAATACTTGCAAATATTTCATTTGATATGAAAAAAAAAACTAGTTGTGCACCAGAAGAAGTTTGACATAATTGTATATTTGTCAGGAACGAAGGACAGAGCTGTTCGCTACCAATTGAGAACCTGTCGCTAATCACCTTGTTTTGAAATTATTTTATTTGAAATTATGTGTTAATGAACACAAACCATTTGCATACGTCTAATAATACTTATTATATTAAAATCCTTTGATGCGGGTGACTATGATTAGCAGCGAGAAAAATAATGAAGTTGTTTTGCGGATACGATATCGAAGACTGTATAAGATTGCATACTGTATCAAAGTGGCGGTTAGATTACCTGAGCTATAGTTTTGCGCTAACCAAGATAAATTTTCCGTCAGCCTAGAAGGGATTCATACCCAAGTGCTGTTCAGCTCACTCTACTTCATTGCCCACTACACTTAACATACAATACTGCATGTTGTGGACTCCAGAGATCGTAAACACAAAAGCTATTTGCGCACAGTTGGCTCTTGCTCTGCGGGTTGAAGACCTGCCCTACCATCCGCGGGCTTAGTCATATCTATGCACACCTACTCACGAGTCGATCCATAGATCTGTGCCTTTTTCATCACGTCAAGTATATTTTATTACATTCAGTTTGTGAACTAAATTAAATAAAAGTGCAACACCTCATGAAGAGGTAAGGCGGACTGAGGTAGTCGTCGAAGATTGCAGGTGGTTCTAGGCTTGTAACCTCTCAAATTTCATTTCAATATTTCTTGTATTGTATTTTTTTTCTCTTTCTTTTCTAATTTATTTTTTTTCATAGACCCTTTAAATTTACATATAATTATAGATCCTCAGGCGAATCTACGAGTATTCACAAATTATGTTTGTATTTCCTGTAGCATCGCTACATTATATACAGGTTTCGTTTTTTAATAAAAATTATATATTGAATAAACAAGTACAATGATACACATTATATGTGACTGGACTAAACTAGCGGTGGGACCGGTAGCGGTGGGGGTGTCATGTCTCGGAATAGACTATGTATAGTTTAGACTATGTTTCATTGGGTCGAAGAACTTGATATGTCTTCTTTTGATGGCTTCGGTGATGGTGGGGACCTCGAATTTTTCGTGCATGTCGGAAGCCTTCATTTCACGAAATGGGGTATGCCATAGTGCCGTGCGCAGGATGTTGTTCTGGAAGCTCTGGAGTCGAGTTATGGTGCTGGCATGTAGGAATCTAAAGAGTGGTGTCCCAAACAGTAGACCTGGCCTCAGGACGCTCTTGTATATTTATTTATATTGTATATTCAGACAACACTTTAAGAGTTTCAGCCGAAAGGATATAGCCTGGCTTGTGATGAGATGCTAGAGAGAGTAGTAAGTCCTGCGTACTCTTTTCAATTTCTTTTGCAAGTGTGTGCCGAACGTCATGTGTCTGCCTAGGTTGACGCCTAGGTAGCAGATGCTGTTGGCAAGTTTGCATTGAGTCCCGTCTATGGTAAAGCTGGGTGGACGCTTTCTTTTCCCATGCTGGAAAGAGAAGATGATCCCCTGAGTCTTGGCTGGGTTCACTTGAATGTGGACAGCTCGCAGCCTGTCGGCGATTAATTGACGGCGCCCTCTGCAGCCTTTAGAGCTTTCGCTGGGTTGAGGCTGGTGCTGTAGACCCCTATACTAACTTACATACTAATTCTTAACCTAATTTTCCCCCGACAGTCTGTTGTCATCGATGCGGGAGGGGTGGTGGGGCCATTGTGTTAAACACTGGGTTGGTTAGGTGCTGCAACGAGTCAAAAAACTTGGTGTGTCTCCGGCGGATGAACTCACCCACCGACGGCACACCAAGAAACGGGTGCAGGTCAGCGTTCTTTAACCTCTCTCGAGAGGTATGTCGGACCACTTTTCGCATGTTCCCATTCTGGAAATTGTATTGCAGTAGTGAAGCTACTCACTCTCCCCCCTCACTCTCTCTCACTCACTACCCCCTCACTCTCTCTCACTCACTACCCCCTCTCTCTCACTCACTCACTCTCTCTCTCACTCACTCCCCCTTTCTCTCTCTCTCTCACTCACTATCCTTCTCTCTCTCTCTCTCTCTCTCTCTCTCTCTCTCTCTCTCTCTCTCTCTCTCTCGTCTTTAATGTGTCATTAGCAATGAGCAATGGGGAAAATACCGCAACATTAAATTTTAAGTTCTGTGTTGAGACTTGAGAAATAGTGAAGCGGGGGTCATTTGATAAAGACGGACCATCCTTTTCTTTACTTCCTTTAATTATATCTGGACCGAATCACGTAGAGCGTAAATCGGTGTGTTGAATACACTTTAAATCTCAGGCGGCCCACTTAATTTTTACGACCCTTGTATCTATTTCAAAGTAGATCCTTCCCCTCGAGAGTTAATGAATAGACGGTTTAAACAGCACCGGCAACAGTTGTAGAGCGATCTGTAGAAAGGTTGTGACAATCCGTTCGTGCAAGGCTATAGCTGCGTGCTGTACCAACAGCCATGCCGTCGAAACCAGCAGAAGGACATCGCGCTTCCAGCTTTTTTCTTTTTTCGATAAGATCGTCCACAGTTACGAAAAACTTGTCTTATCACGGTTGAGCAATGTGTAGTATCTTGATAAACTCATTACAATGGGGGGGCTGAACTGTGTAACTTCATTTTTTTTTTTTTTTTATTACTTTAGAAAAATCAGGCGTGATCAATTAAAACTTTCGTTACGACTACAAACAATTTTTTAATGAAGTTTAATGACTTTTTACAATTACATTTTAAAGAGATAAAACGCAAATTACATATTGAAAAAAATTGCGAACTATTTAGTTTGGTAACCTACTTAATATAATAGAAAATTGTTTATTTTTGATTATAAAATAGTTAATCTTATTTTTTCATATCGTACAAATTAAAGATGTATTGTACATAAAGTGGAACTTCCATGCAAAATGTCATGCAAGGTCAAACTGAGGATGTACAATAATTCTGAACATGTTCTGAAATTGATATTGGCAGTAAAACACGAACACACAGACTATGTTCGCTTAGGTAATTAACAAGCCGGATTTATTATAGAAATTACTGTTAAATGGCTTAACCCTATAAGAACACCTGTTTAGAGACAGGAATAGGATAATTTTATCAACTATTACACTTCCGGCCGGCCCAGTATTGTCTAACTCGAGGCAATATTCGAGTTAAAGTCAGTCTGGTTATAGGCTGGTCTGGATAAGAACTTCTCCTTTGTTAAAGTTTTATTTTTTCTTCATATTCCCTGGTTAACAAAATATTAAAGAATGCAATATAGATTCTACATTAATGAAACTATTTACAATAGGTCAGTAATATGTCCTGTAGCGTTACTACATTTTATACGATTTCTAATTATTTACATTGCTATTTGCGATTGTAACAAAAGTATAATGATGTGCATTATTCATTACTTTTCTGAACATCAAAGTGCAGCTAAAGTGCTTTTTCCCTTCACATCATGTCACCTTGTTATTTTAAATTATGTATAGACTACATAAATGAATCTATTTAAAATAAGTAATTTATGTCCTGTAGCTTGACTACATTTTATACAATTTTTAATAATTTTACATTGCGATTTGTGATTGTTACCAAAGTATAATGTACATTATACATTCATTGTCTAAACATATTTAAAAGTAATGTGGCACATGAATCTTAGACTTAGAGCTAACTTAAATCTAACAAAATCTTAAGCTAACCCCCCCCCCCTCTTTTATAGCCCCTTTAAATTTACAGATAACTATATATAATTATAGACCCTCAGGCGAATCTTTTTCCCCCGACAGATAGTTTCGCTAGAGAAGATTAGATTCACCGAGACCACTTATAGACAAGTGTTCCTTCACTGCCTACGTCCTATATTGAGTTTTTATACATTTTATAGTTTCAATTTAGCTCATAATAGAAGAAGAAAAAATGGAAGTTCGGATTAAAAGAAAAAGAAAAAGTAACAACTGAGGGGCTGTACTTCGGTGAACTATAAATTAGCTGCGATGAATATTAAACAACAACTTCATAAAGGATTACTTTTGAGCCGACAAAGATCTGAAACTAAAGGCTTCACTGACGTAGTCGTTAGTGACCTACAAATGATCTCTATTGATCTTGTTCTTGTCTGCTACATCGTCAGCGGAATTCACAAATAAACTAATCATTATATTTTCTCAACGGCTGGCACTACTTTTCTCTCTTGCCTGTCTGTTTTATCATAACGGAGCTAACAAATATTTTATATATTTTTTATTTTGTTTTATTAATTTGTTTTTGTTAATATACATTTACGGAAAGTATGAAGGAAATAAAAACAATTGACTATCCATCACCGTTCTCTGGTTACTGCTCAGATTGGGACTGGTGTTCTAGAGATAAGATTTTCTGCCGAATTCTTGTAGTAGTTAGTAGTACCATATGCAGCAGGTTATGTATCTCCCACATAGAAGGTGGTTTAAAATCTTTATCAGTTTAATTAGGGTTATATTTTATGATGATAATCCCAATTCAGAGCTGCAGTACAACAATAAAATGTTTAATTACTTGTCTATGTTGTTTAATATTTTAATATGCTCCAACTGTAACTTCCTGCGTCGGATACACTGATTACTACATACTAAATGCTACAACTTGTCAGCTTCACCGCTTTAAGCCGCTCTGAACTATTGCATAAAGGTCTCGTGACATTTGCAAATGTCGCGAAAACCCTACCCGGTACGTAAGTGTCCCGGAGACCGAGCCACGACGAAAATTCACTTTGAACTGGACGGTGGACAAAGTTGAGCATTCGAACGCAATTTTTGTTTCAGTGTTTTTATAAGGTGCAGTCTACGTAACCTTACAGATACATTAGGCCTTTTGTAAGCAATTTGCGTTTTGGTATACTTCCCCGATTGCTATTAATAATTAACAGCCAAAGAAAAAATATACTGACAGGATCGGTTTTTGATCAAGACGAACAACTACATTTTTGAAAAATAAACGAAATAAATGACTTAACAAACAAGTGGTCCGAGTTTAAACTAGGCACTCCCCCTGATTTTCTTAAATGTAGATTAAACAACACAGAAGAAGCTGGTACAGGTTACGGGGTTGTGCCTTTTATGAAGGAATAAATAAACAAATGACTCTCATCCAGGATTTAAAAATCTAAATTGTTATAAAAATATAATCTGAATTATTGGGCGATAAGTTATTCATACAATAAATGTTATTCATACCATATTTACAGTTCCTCATTCATACAGTATTTACAAACAGCCCAGATATTGCCCATATCCACATGGTTATCACCTCCCTCGCATCTGAAAGAGTAAGTCCCTCACGCTCCTCCGTCAGCCGCGTCGCCGTATGCCAGCCAGAAGAAACTGACCAAGAGAGCGAGAGCCACAGACGCTCAGGACATGATTGAAGAAACTGGGTATTCCCAGGACTCCCACTGTCACGTATCTATAACTCATCACGAGACCATAGCCGCTTTAATCTGCGAGGAGGATTATAGGGATGAGTGGCGCAATGTAATGACTGTGCTAGGGGATTAGGGTGGGATTCTGGAGAGGAACAGAGCCAGACCCTCTTCCAATTACTAAGTTTTGTGTGCGAACTGTATGTTAATCACACCTGCGCTGAACGGTACATTTTTAATTGTCTGGAGTGTGTGTGCCATTTTAACTACATCATGAACTACGCGCTGCCCAACGGGGAATCTACCTTGATATTTGAACAATGAGTGTTTTGGGTAATAATTGGCAAGGATTTTAAAACAAAAAAAATAATGAATTGCCTTATCACTTTTTCAGTGATTTCATTGAAAAAAAAAATACTGAAAAAAGCTACTATAGCAACCAAACTTTTTTTGTATATCAAAAACTAAATTGCATTATGAATGAATGCAGGGCCGTAGAACGTGAATAGGAAAACTGCTTATTAAATTAATAGGAATGAATACATTTCATGAATAGAATAAAGTTCATATTTGAGGAATTAATATTTTACTAATTCTTTGATCAACTAGTTCAAATATGGCCTAAAAGGCTAGAATATTCCAATGAAACACATCCATGCCAATCACTGACGATGTTAGAGGAGCCCGCTTCGCCATCAACATGTAAATAAGGACGGTTAGCAAACACTTTTTTCTGTCGTTTTGTGACAATGAGAGATAAATGACGAAAGCTCACCTTCGACAGCTTATGTTATATCCATGGCTTGACAACCTCGCGCAAATTCAAACGTGGCTTCCTGGTGTATGTCCACAAATGTCATCAATTGCTCTCTTTGGAGGTCGCCTCCATCTGCTTCCGGCAGTGAATAAATGCAAGTAAATTTGGAGGATCATTAATTGTAATAGATTTTAGGTTTGACAAGAGAAAGGCAATACGTAGTGTCCTGCAACTATCGTTTGTATGAGTGTATACGTTCAACTATAACGATCGTTATCACTACAATTGTGAATTTAAAGTAAACAGCAGCTCTAAATGTAGTGGTTACTTCAAATAAATTAAATGAAGGTAACTTAAATACTCTTAATAAAAAAAAAAAAGTAATGAAGACTGCCCAGTAAAGCAAAATTAAATCAAAAATATTCAAATAAACAAAAAAAAAAAATCTTTTTGTGATCCAAGTGAGTTTCCTTAATCTTATTAAAAAACTGTTTTGTTTTTGCCTAACCATCCCGGGCAAACAAAGTCGCATTTTCAAATAAATACAAAATTAAAAAAGCCAAATAGGCGCGATTTCTACTTATTGAAACCTCCTTGTGTCTCCTTAACCTTGAGGATAATACTTTATATCTTATTTAACTTTTGAGCTGAGAGTTATAAGTATTAAACTCTTCACTCTGTCTAACTAGTGCGAAGATAATACCCTAATATGTTACTGTTGGTTTGAATTACAAACGTGATATTTTAAACTGAGATTACCCTTGTTGGGTTATTTTACTGCCAATTGCATACAATTTTACTATGGATCAGATTTATGGAGAGGATTATTTATGGAGAGGATTTAAGTGCTAGAATCAGAACTAATGACGAATTTACTTTAGAACGAAAAGATGCAAAAATGGTTGAATACGATTTACAAATAGCTACCCACTGTAAGCGACATTTACACTCAGAATTAAACGCGCAACTTATCCATGTAAAATACGAAACGCTTGAAGATATCGAACAATTTCTAAAAAGAGAAACCGATGAAATTATAGAAAGAATTTATGATAAACCTCAAAAACGCGCACCCCAACAATCAAATTATAAAGGTAGAAACTTTGACCCTCATAAACATTACGAAAGAAGAGAACAATATGAGATAAGAAACAAATACCAACCAAGTTATCATAGAGAAATATATGAACCAAGACAACAATATCATAACCAACGAAAAACAAATCCCAACTACCTAGGAATAAATTATGATCCCGATTTTAAAAGAACATGGGAACAAAGACCAAATACAACAAAATGATCAACAAAATCCACAACAAAATTACCGACAATATACCCCAAACTATAACCGAGACAATAACGAGAGACACAACCAATCATGGAAACCTCATGAACAAAGAAAATATTTCAATACCCAACCAAGACAAGAACCACAAAGAGAGAACCAAACTGTCTCTATGAGAACAGCTAGCAATCGCGTCCACTATACAGAAAACGATAAGGACTTAGAGATCAAACAATTAAAAGAACAGATTAATAAGATATCCCAAAAATTTGAACATTTTTTAGACTTCGGTCGCAATGACAAAGAACCAACCCCCCGACCAGAATATGCACTAAATATTACTGATTCCTTACCCAAACTTAAGGATAAAACAGAAATAACTAACGAAGTAGCCGAAATAAAATGTCATAATGACGAAATAATAATAAACGGTATTAAATTAAAAGAAAAAAGAGACCACAAATACTCGGAAAATAGGACAACAGAAAAAGAAAAAAACAAATACACTCAAATTAAGGAAGACGAAACTAACTATAGTAATGATGGCATGGACATTGAAGAAATAGAATCACTCCCAGTAAAAGATAGTCCAGATATGACTATGACACAATAACTATAGATTTAGACCAACTTATTCCCCAACAAATAGATGAACAGATAATACAAGACGACGTATGTTCCAATGAAGCGACTGCACATTCCCAACGCTCTTCTAATAAGCAAATTTGAGTAGTAAATGAAGACAAAATAGTTAATAAAGAAAAACACCAAATAATTATAAAAAAGGAAAAGAGGACTATTAAGTTTTCAAAACCGCTTGGAATAACTAGACAAAATAAATCAATAAAAGAACAATATGTTCAAAAACATCATGATGATAAAAGACTAATAAATGACTTTGTAAAGAAAAAAATAATAAAAGATAAGACTGATCGAATAGAAAAACTAAACCAAAATCGGAAAGACATTCCGACAATTTATAATGAACAATTAATGATAAAAAATACTACCAATGGAAAGCATGATAATTCTTATAAACCAGTAGTAAAATATAGAGATAAAAATGAAATAAAGAAATCGCATGTTAACAAAATTAAACAACTTCGCAAGAAATATCTGATACATCGAAAATTTGTTTCACATAGCAATAAAGACACTTGTCCTTAAACCTTCGTCAAGGAATGTCCTAGTGATGTAATTCATTAATATTTGTATATATACCAGTGTTTTGAATGTTATTCATAATAAAGTTTTCTAAAACACTATCCTCGAACTAGATTATTTAACTGGCAGTCATTTATTCAGTATAATGAAATTACCTATTTGATAGCTAAAAATAATTTCTTACTTGATAAGTTAGATTTCAGTTAAAGGCCTGAAAGTTCTGATATAAAATGTGCCATTATTTTTAGAACACTCTAATAATAATCACTTTAGAACTTGTTTGCAATTTTCATACAACCGTTACTAGACCTAGAACCGTTGCATGAAAGTTGGGAACTACTTACCAATCTTTTGTTTTAACAAGTGGCTTCACAGATGCTAATGTTTTTCACATGAATTATGATCTAACTTAAAGTTTGACTATGATAGTTAGATTTTCAGAAATATCGAACCGACACTTACTTTTTTCCCAATGATCCATCAATTCTTCCTGGTATCATATTTTATTTAAGCAATGGTCTTAACAAAGAAGACCAAAGGCCATTTCGCTGTTCTTTTTAAAAGTTAACTGAACTTTTCAGTAATAAGTAAGGTCCAATGCCCTATAGATCTGCTACTGTACACAATGCCGAATATCTAATTGACCATATAGCCAATGAGTGACTAGTAAGTGTTTCTAAGATAGATATAATTATTAGAAGGCAATGGTATACAGGTAGCCGTGAAGATGATTTCCTAGTCCCGGCCCGTCACAGACATCATCAAAGAACTGAACGATTTTACGCCTCATCCAACTTTATTTTCTTTTTATTCCTCTAGGCATGTTAAATATCTACATCGACACATAACATAATGTGTGGGCATTAATTCTTAAGAGTGTTAATTCTTAATCCAGTCATATTGAGACAAGTAAATTTTGGAAATGTGTAATGTGTAGCTAGGGGGAAGGTAGGAAACAAAAGGTATCTTATCGGGAGTGGTAAATCTTTTCTGATTCACGGGGTTCGTTGGTAGATAAATTTACTTCCTGCCTTGGGAACCGAACACTCCACTTCCCTTCGGTAACGCCTTGCATACAAAGAAACGCCGAGGGCAAGAATATTTCTGATGTATTTTGATATATGTACGTTATACCGACTGCACAAGCTTATGTTACAAATTAGACCTACGACCATGTCGATAGAATAGATCTTGCGAATAACTTAGGTTATGTCTGTCGTGCATTTATCGGCTTTATACCAGATAAATGTATCAGATAGATATCTTCCAATATCGCTACTCAAAAGTTCACTTATCTGTCTCTCCCAAATGCACGCGTTTTAAATTTTCAAAAAACAAAAAAAAGAAGTCAATAAACCATCGGTACAAATGATTGGTTGCGAAATATGCTCACAAACTTGCCGCAATTTCAATTCTGTTGTCTTTTTAAACAGTATATCTTTACATTTTTGCTTTGTGTTTATGAAACCCCAGTTGGGCATAGATATGGGGGTTCCGCTCGACATAATAAATAGTATCCATCATAACAATTAATATTCATTAATTAACCAATATTGATTAATCAAAGCCTTGTAGTGTGGAGTCGTACTAAATTTTTTGAACTTTTTATTAATGATATGCCAGTCGATTGCGAGTTAAAGAGGATTATAATTACTAAATCCGTTTAAGTGTTAGGCCGTTCGTTCGCAGACTAATTAATAGCTTGCAATTTTGCATTGAAATTCCACTTGAAGTCTTATTGACGCTAAAAAGAATTACGATCCTAAACAAACTAATTAAGAACCATTTTTTTTTAGGTTGAAATTTCCACCTTTCTAACTTAACATTAACAGTCGTATATCTTGTTTGCTATTTAACTTATACTGCACACTTGGTTTGAAGAACATTAGCTCCGTCAGGTTCCTGGTCGGTGTTAGGATAACATGGATGTTGAGGGCCGGTGCCGTTAGCAATACAAATCAATCGCTGGCCACTTCCGACCGTAACAGCACGATCGTAGTGGCACGGACTATTGGCTCCTAGGCCGCCTCCGCCTTAGGCAGTAGTTGCCAAGGGCAGACCCTGAAACCGGCAAAGAATAATATACACGCTGCGATTACATGTACACCTCATGCCAAAAGTTTTAACACCACTTTGAACTATTGTAAAAATATTTTGATTTCTAATTCGTTTACAAAAATACTATATTTTGGATCTACGTTTATCAACAGTGTTGCAAGTATAAATGACTTATAAATGTATGCCTTCACAATTCCTTGTTTTTAACTAGCTCTTTGAAAATCTTCGAGAAGACAATTAATTAGTTTATAGGCCTATTCTTTACTTTTACTTAAGACTAATTTTTCAAGTTGTTATCCAAGTGTATCATAGAATAAGGTATCGTAGAACTTACAAGCAAACAAAGAATCAGCATACTGTTTTAATGCTCGATTCCTATCCATCTGAATTAATCGATTCCTTCTTCAATATAATTGGGAATTAATAAAGCCTTTTAACTATCACCATGACTCGGTAACAACAATTCTCTTTGAATATTCGATGGCTTGTATAATAACGGAGGATAAATATAATTTCCATAATATCAAAATTTCGGTAGAACCCCTCGGCTCCCTTAAGTGTATTAATTCACTTGGGTTACTGTCTGTGTAATCCTCGTCGATAAATTTTGTGGATAGCAGCGATTCTGTAAATTGTTATGTTTCATATTCATGCAAATTGTGTGATCATGCCTTTACATATAGTCACGCTTAGCATTTAGCCTATTTACATATCTTCTTCCTCTCAGTTCTGCCTTCATACTTATGTGTAGATATGTATAATTACTAATTGTCCTATCGTGCAGAACAACAGATCAACGGCCCCTTAGAATTTTTATTTCGTCTCACCACAATTGTAGTCTTGGAAAACGGTGGGTTAGATAGCGGTGTCGATCCAAGAATAAAACGGCTAATGAAGTCGTTAGTGTCAGGTTTACCAACTATAGTGCACACAGAACACCAGAAGAATTGCGCATCTTCAACGGATATGTAAAAAGTGTACTATGGCTTTGAAACGTGGAAGTAGACAAGCAGTATCATCAGACATGGTTCGAGAAGAGGAAGTGGACCTGAGGGTATACATACCCTGGTGATAGTTCCAAATCTGCATTCATGTATGGCAGTACCTAAGCAGACATAGAGATCTCCGGTGCTGAAAGAGACAATATAACTAACTACACGTGGGTCACATTGGATAGAGTCGCCGATGAGGCCACCCGAAAGGACATCCAATCGGATTTTGTCGTTAGTGAGTACAAGGCCAGCAAAGTTGACATATTTCCTGGTCTGTTAGCTAGTTGTCTATGTCCTAACTCCTGTTGACGATAAGCAAAATGCCACCACGATCATGCATACGAATAAATCTGATGGAATGTACACGACGTTTACGTTCCAATTGTGCCTGCACTAGGGAGAAATAGTTTTGCTTTCTGCTAACTGTCATCGGTGCAAGTAAGTGTAACCACCTTAAGCCCGGGTGAAATAGTCTAATGCAGTCCCAGACAACTAGTAATTTTCAAGTGTCGTTAATGCATTATAAGGTGTGTCTTTGACGAATCATCGATAGGTAGCAATGTGCTGGAAGTACTGTGGGAAGCCAATGATTTATATCAATGTGCCCGGTGATCATTAACCATCGATTAGTCCTTGACTTGTTGACGGCGGATGTCTGCCTGTTCACAGTTCCAATGAGTTAGCAGTATGTACCAGTTGTTAACCTCTCCTAGAGAAGTGACTCGCTGCCATACAATCACTGCTATTAACCGTTATCTCCGTTTTACACTGACGCTGCTTATGATCTGCAGCCCTTTCTTAAACCTTACGAACAGGCTGCACAAGTTACCATATTTAGAAGACAAACATTTAGAAATTTCCACAAACTCACAATTACTCCCAACCTTAGCATACGTCATAGCACGGGAAACGCCTTTACAATTTGACATTAGTTGAATCATTTCACGGAGGCCATCGTACCATTTCGTTTGCCATTTACCTGTCTGAGAGTAGCTCCTCCCCTTTTTAGTCTGGACGGTAAGTGGTGTAATTGAACCGGTTCCAGAGAGGTGCAACAAACACAACCTGTCAGTTTCTACAAGTAACCTTTAGCTCACACACTTGGTGATGTTCACTTCCGACATACTTGGCTGCGAAAAGCTGCTTACTAATGTAAGCATTTCTCTAGCCCCTTCTCTCTGAAACCTAAGGCCGTCTCACATCTTCCTCCGTGTCTGCTGTCGGCTGGCTTAGGATTTATTAACGGCCAGTCTTCCTGGCTCATTGTGCTGAGGCAGTGTATTTCCTCTCTATTCTGTCAGTCAGCTTGTAGGTCAGGTTCAGAGGGGCTAACCAAGGTACAGGCACACTACGAGAGGATGAGTCGTCAGTTGACTTGTTTCGTATTTGCTGAGTACGAATTAAGAGGCCCTACTTTCAAACATTTTCTTTAGTCTTGCATGTGCATTATGGGAAAGAGGTCGCCCTCTCAAAAAACTATCTCAATCCCTTTGAAATTTGTAAACCATCTACACTAGTTCCTCAGCCACACAAATTTAATTTTCTGTCACATTTTAGTCATGCATAATGTAGCAACACGCGATTACGTTATGTACATTTTGGTTGGTATTTAATAAGGAGGAATATGGGGAAAAAATGAGCTAAAATTAACTCGGTCCAATATCTTTTAACTAGTCCGCTTTCTTAAGACGTTTAAGCTCTCTCAAGCCACAGCTTAAAGGCTAAATGGGATTCAAACTCCTAATCCTCTCCGTGGTTAAGGAAAAATTGCAGACATTGAATCAAAAAAAATCCAAGTTGTGAAAAGTAGTAGGTGATAAACCAGTAGAAATGGCCTTATTAATATCGTTTATCGCCTATTTATTATTGTTTATAATTTCGCCAAGTATATTTTTCATGTTTTGAAAAGGTGATACTCAATAAGGGCTAGAGGCTTACAAATTTCCTCTCCAGCGAACTCTTCCGGTCTGATAGTCTTAACAGTGTTGAAGCGTAATATTGACAACACCTCTTAAGATATAACGTATTATGAAACGTCACGACCTCAACTGGCTAACAATTTATTAAAATTAAATCGGCTGTGTAGTAGGTAGGTGTCCCCTGTGGCGCAATGCCCTCATGCCTCATGTCGAATTTTCAATTATGGAGATGGGGGGGGGGGCGTTACCTAGATTTAGATTAGATTTTAGGCAGAAAAACATTTATTTAGAATTTTCTTCGTTTTACCGTATTTAATATGTCATTAACCAAGGCGAGAGAAAAATGCCCACCTTTTGTTTTGTGTATAATCAAAACACGAACTGTATAATACAGGAAAATATATACAAATTATGTCCACATACACAGACAGAGGAGGGAGCATTGGCCCGTATTTCTTTGGACTCGGCTTTAATCTGGGCAGTATATAAACGTACAATAATTTATTGTATATCTGGCATAATGAACCATTAATCAATTTCGTATGTTTTTATTACTTCTCCTTTCCATGCTTTAAAAACATTACGTACTAGTTTATTGACAAATAAGCCGTTGTCACATGACCTATTCGATACTGTTACATTTTCCCTAGCCATGTAGAGTATTGAAGCTATCAAAAGTATCGAATTGGTAATTAATCTTCTTTTGGGTCAATCTGTCAAAGCGACTATTTTGAAACGTCTGACCCGTAGATAATGACCTAATGCATTAAACGACCCGATAAATGTTTGCAACTTTCACTTCTTACTCAATATTTAATGTTTCGATTAAGCTAGAGTACATTTTGCTGGAACAATTTTTAGAACGGTGGTGGGCGAGTCAACCGACAATATCCCTGATAAAGCTTTGCCTTTGTATGTTGACAGATTTGATCCCGGTATCACTAGTCGGGGAAGTTAATGTTCTTTCATCACTGTTGTATAGAGTGGGAGATTTGATTGTATATGTATATATATATATTTTTTTTATATGTATTGAAACAGTTCGCTGTCACGCGATGACCTTTCCGGCTTGTTTCGCAAATTGGTTTACTTTTTCACAAAGCAGTAAAACAACCACAAAAAAAAAAACACTAAATCAAGGATACACAGGCCCTACATTGATTTCCTTCAGGGTGAAAATTAATTAGTAACTCAATTTTACGGCCACATCTTAAATTTTCAGTGCAAGGTAAATCTATTGCAAACTCTACTCAAGCCAGGGAATCGAATCCATTTTCTAAATTACAAGAAATTTTCAAAGTCAACTTTAAAACTGTGATAATTATAACTTGATATCATTATACTGATTTTCTAAAAAAGTAAAACTCTGTTAAAACGACAAGTTATTAAACTTATAGCGTTGTATCGGTATAAAATGTTGCTGGATAATTAAAATGCGCAAGTCTCTTTAGATTAAAATATTTCTGTGAACGAACTTTCTCGGTCATGAAAGCTGGAAAATTGAAAAATAGGACAAATTGAAATTTAGAATTAATTTTGCAATTCTCTACTATAAAACTCGAACAATTGTCATAGAAATTGCCAAATCGAGCGCAATGTAAAGCATCAAATTAAATTTCTGCTGTTGCTAGCATTTATCTGTCATATTCAAAGGCTACATATTGCTGTCACCTGATTTGGCTACTCGCCACCGTCCAGGTAGGTAGGTCTTCCTTAGTTTCTCAGAATGGCATGTATATTTTGAAAGCACTCAGGATAATAAAACATGAATACATCAATAATTTGTATGTAGAGAAATCATTTCATCAATCAATCCTATTTAGTTTCATCATTTTTTGTCTAACAATCACGATAATTATAAATGAAATAATCATTAGATAGGTTGAGATGACTGTCAAGTTTATTTGTTTTTTTTGTGGCGTTTTACACATTTCATAGGTCACAGTGATTTAGTACACCAAATATGTTGTAGTGCATACTTTAGGATATTGTACTTGGGTTTTAGTATCGGAGCTAGAACTAATGCGGTGAGCCTTCGTATGAAAGAAAACATCACTGACTGTCTAGGGATTCGATCCCACTGTATCTATAGTATATGAACAATATGGAGGGAAAGGACATATAAATTTCTTTATTATTTGTGCTACTTAGTGTTATGAGAACGAATTCTTCATTTAATTTGGAAAACCATCTGCATCACCACATATTGTCTTAAAGAAAGAATTATATGATCTTTTATTAAATTGGAATATCCCATTCAGGTATAAATTACACCGATCGTTCGCGTCTCTTCGATAATTACTAGTGTAATTTTGAGCCTAGAGACAAATAGTTATTTTAATCCGCTTGAAGGGGAAAAAAAACCCGATTTATACTGTGTGCTATTTAAACTTCAGTTTTTGAAAATCATTTGTTGGTTTGCTAATTATAAGATGATATCAGAACTTTCAATATGAAATAGATTCATTGCCGTGACTCGAGAAAGGTAACATTTAGGCAATGAACTTTATTCACTTTGAATTTATTTTCTCTCATAATTAACGTTATCGCATCTTAAACAATGTATGGATCAGTGTAACCTTGGTGGCTTTTTAATATACCTACTTTTAGGTACTAAAATTTCCTACTTATTAATATACTAAATTTAAAATATGATTCATCGTCGAATCGACGAAAGACGGGGCAATAACCTGCTTAAAACTGTAGCATTTCCCTTCGGGCTCAGTAATTATGGATTAACCATTTAAATCCACCCTCATCGATTGAATTTATCGTTGCTTTGGTGATGATGTTAAAGCAGCGATCGTGCCCGATAACATAGCCATTTCTCTACTGTGTTTAGGTTAGATGTAATTTACTATAGCTTTACACTATACTGTATGTTCGTACGTTCATGTGTAGCAATAATATTTTTTCACGAGGAAGTTAGTTCATTGTTCGATTCTTCACTGCCCTGTGCCATTTGTTTTAATTACCTTGACAGATTTTCTATTGTTCTCTATCCGATTGTTTTCAATATCATTTCCTCCTTAAGTAATTATACGTTCCGGACATCTTCTAAAAGGATGAGGCATTCCCTGTTCGTTCTGTCTGGAGTGGGATACTCCACTTCGCAGACAGGCGGACTGTTGGAACTGTGATTGTTTTTATGGTGAAAGTCGCAGCGGCATGAGTCAAATTCACAGTTATGAGGGCTTATAACTGTACTGTAATATTATCCGGTGGCACAATATATATTAGCACTATTATAAAAGATTGCATTCTATATTTTGTGTCACTGTTTTAAGGGAGTTATGTGGACAGATTCTATAAGTTTGCTTAACGTAAACCTATTTATTTTTCGTGCTTAATTTTTTGCCATTATTCTAACTAATCAGCATATTTCGAGGACACATTGTTAACTTAACCAGTGTTAAAGGTATCATGTTGTCCTTCTTTAGTCGGCTACAAATTACAAAGCCCTGAATATCCCTGATCGAAAATGCGAATGTATTAGTCCAACGTTCTTGAAAAGCCTTGCCTTGAGCTGTGGTTTTAACCATCCGGCTGGTAGTTGAAACTGTTTATTTCTATATGTTCCTCCAAGTTTCTATAAAATGGATACCTGACCCTTCACCTGCGTGAGGCTATTGCGTGTTAGTGACCTTCATGGTTTAACCGGAAGGTTCTTTATCTTCTTGACCAATATAAGTTGTCAAGATGTTATATCTGTGTAACACTTTAATTGAGGTAACCAATTTAGCTGCAATGAAATAATTGAATGCAGGCAGTTTCTAGTCACCATAGCTTTTAGCCATAGGCCTATAATATGTAAATTTATGTCGTTGATCCTAATGTGTACACTAGCTATCTGACATTAAAGTCTCGCTGACTAGTGCGCTTGCGCTATTACCAGTGGACTAGTGGACCGGTGCTTACTTCCACAATGGACAGAAGAGATTAGGCTACCAATTGGTCCAATTTAGAGGTCCTCATCCACGACTGAGTATACTGTCAACCTACCGTCTGGAATGTATAAATACCCAATCGTTTAACAAATAAGTTACAATGCCCCCACTTTATTTTGTAATTGTATCGTTTCCGAATATGTTGACGTATATTATTAACTTCAAAAGTATGAGTTTTATTTCTGGTTTCTTTACGACCGCGAACGATCTGCTTCTTCAAGTTGTCGTATCAGTCTTCGTGAGGTAAACTGTCTTATAAAAACCAAATAATACACTGGTCGCGAGGACAACGCATCGGTACTCGCTAGTCTAGGTCAATTTCGGTAGAATTTGTTTCAGTAATTACCGTAAGGTATTTTTTTGTTTCATTAATTTGTTTCAGTACCGTAAGGTATTTTTTTAGCGAGGAATTGTATAGATTATTACCGAATGTATAATTTTTATATGGCTTTATAGAATTCTATTTAGTTAGTTTCATCGCAACCGTCTCAATCAATGATCAATCCACTAAACATTTACGTACAATATTTTTCCTCCTGACAATACAATGTTTGATTATATAAGTTGTTATTCACATATGTTTAATGTGCTTATAAATATCGTGTAATATTTTTTTAAGGGAGTTGTTGATCTTTAATTGACTAAAAGCTTTTAGATACTTACCCATTTTTGGTGACATTACAATATTTTATTAAATTTACTTTAATAGTATTATTTGAAACTTTTGTTAGTGTATTAATTATAAAATTATGCTTTTACCTTCAGTATATTTAAGATTAATTTTTTTTAAATTATTAAATATACCCTCTTTTATTCTTATATAAATTCTGCTGTAGCGCCAGTGTATGCAGTGATAAATAGCAGTTTTCCTTCAGTTCACGCCCCTTAAAATACTTTTGTCGCAGCCGTACAATTTCACCTGACGGAAATTGCTAAAACTTTTCCACGAAAGTTGGAAGCGTTTAAGTTTGTCCGCCTCGTTTTGCTTATTCTGTCGGGCGGGATTAACGCAATCCCTTTTGCATACAGGCCTTACACAAGTCCTGCCTTGATAAGGATTGGCCGAAACCTTGTTTTATTGAACTTTCAGATATTTCCCCGGTAGGCTTTCTTTTTTTTGTATGTTTTGCTAAAACGACGTGAAAGTTTTTTACGAACGGACCGTGGAATATAGATATAAAAGGGCTGATCGCTGATTTCCCTTGCACATACAGTTTGGAATTCTCGTCCATTAAGCCACACGGCGTTGAAGACTATTCCTAATACCAAGTATGTATCCTCATACATAAAACCATGCTTGATAGCCCTATTCTTGTCTCATTCGCTCAAGTAGCCATCTCGTAAGCGGCATATGACTATATTTTTTGAATCCTTCTTTTGGTTTTTTTAGTTGATACGTGCAAAATGTTCTTTCTTCTATCTGCTGCCCTTGGGATCCAAAAGTATATTTGTCTTTTGGAAACACAAAAGATTTTAGACTAGACAAAGAAGGAGGACAATAGTCATTTCCAAAGTTTGCCGATAAACAGGGCAGCAGAGTAGAGGGGATATGAATAAGCATATCGAGCACTACATTAACATGCCTGATGCCGTACATAGTTGCATTCTGCCCGTGCATGTGGGAATTGAACCGAGGCCTACGCTATAGCATAGTCGACCTTAAGCAATTACTTTTATTTGTCGATCCATTTCATTACTGTCAAGTATTTGCATGAGCTCGCTTAAAATCTCGTGACGATTAATAATCCAACGTCCCTCTTGCCATCAGCCAGAAGAGACGCGACCTGCTCCCCCTGAAGGAAGCTGCTGCTAGTTCATCCCACATAGCTCGAGCTCTGTTAAATGTAGAACAGGTTGGAAGTGATTTGTTAAAGGGATTAGGAACTTATGCCCTGCCGCTCTCTATCTTCTTAATCTTCAATTATACGTTGCTTCGGTTCCAGCGTGCAAGGAACTGGAGCATACGCCGGCGACTTTGCAGGCCTCAAACAGCAGTCTCTTGGAATCGTCAATTAGAAATTTAATTGATTACACAGAGTTTAATATTAACTGTTGCGTAACAATGTGTCTATGATCGATTAGATGAAGTAGGTTGACTGTTCTAATTGCATTTGTAATAAATAGTATTCTATCAAGTGGAGAGGCCCTTCAATATAATGGCGTTATATTTCAATAGAGGTCGGCTCAAGGTGTCACAGTCTTATGGCTTATATAACCCTAATTGGTAAATATTTCTATTGCTTCTTTGACCTTTTAGGGCGTTGATAATCTCTTTTAAATGAATTTTCCTCTACCTCAGCCCCACCTTTGATATTTATTAAGTGCTGGATATTTCATAGATGTTCATTCTTCGAATATATTTGGGTAAGAAAGACGTTTGTCTGTTTTAAAGTTGGTTCAGTTGATGGGGTACACTGGATGCGATGACATAATCTATTCCCTAACCTAACTGGACTGTAGATGCTAAATATAGAGCCGAAAGTGGTTATAAATACACAAGGGAGGGGATAGAACTAAAAATAAATATATATAAATGTATATTTAAAAGGAGTGATGCTGGAGTATAGATGTATCTGGACCGGTTGGCCGCTCCGAGAAAAAGGAAGTATAAACTGCAGTCTTGTGGAGGTCAACTTGTTTGAGGTGCCTCTGCCTTGAGACTATTATGCCTGTCGTCGCTATGTGTGCACTAGAGGATGTTTACGCACAAGTTTATGGTTGGATCGAACAGCTGTCCCAGTGACACCTCCAGAAAATGTTTACCTAAAGCCTTTTTTACGGCAAGTACATTTCTCAAAAATCTAAAAATATATAGTTGGACGCATTCTCACCCAGTTCCTGGCTCTTTAAGGAAGTGATAAAATTAGGACAGTTGTTAAATGGTTAATATGATAATATGATGGTAATCATCGGGTCGAATGGAAATTAAATCTACAGTTGCAAGGAAAAAGGTATATTTTATAGCAGAATCACGTTTACACCACCTTCATCTGCTGAAACATCACGCAAATTAGAAAAATGTGAAAAGGTTGAAGCGTAGTACATTAGATTAAATCTGAGCGGGTCTTTTACAATTAGTAATAAATTGAACAAATTTACTTTGAATTTACTAAATTTAATTTTATTAGGAAGAGGTCGGTTTCATTAGCCGATTTGTAAAGAACGGTTAAACTTTAAAAATACATTCCTGTAAAATTTGGTTTTATAGCTTACTCAGTGTGAGATTCGATTCCCCCCCCCCAAAATATCGTTGAAACTATTTGTCCGTCCGCAAGTGAGTTATTCTTATCCATGTTTCTATATCATATAACATGAAGAACAAAACCAAATCCTGTTGAAAATCCTTTTTATAGGGAACAAATTCATTGAGTGATAACACTTGTTTTTTCATTTATTATTCACAAAGTCAAAACCACAACCGGCATCAGCTTGTTATTTAAAAATGTTTCGTTACCGATTTTGTGCTCTGAATCATTGGGAAATACCAGACCATTATACCTAAGATAACTTCTGATTTGTAGCTTCGCGGTTGCCCTCTACCTCATTTCGGGATCGGCATTAAGAGAGTAATGCCAGAGTATTTTCCAAAATGGCAGCCGTCGAAAGCTGGCATAGGTTTTGTAAAATGATGATTACTCGATGAGGATTTATTAATGTGCATCATTTGTCGTAGTGTACTCTGCTAAATATACGATACATTTTTGAAAAGATTTATTTGCTAGCATTATTAGCAAAGGTCAGATCGGTAGGCCAATGGGCCACTTATAATCCTAATAATAAATCGTTATAGTAATCAATTGGGGTTCTCCACTCTTGGCTGCTTAGCAGTGTTAATTTTATATGGTAGGCCTGTATAAATTTCCCTCCAATAATTCCCGTTTTTTGGCTAAGACGTTGTGCGAACATCCCTTTTTCTCCCGAAATAGCTGGGTGTCCTCCGATGCATCTAATATCACGTTGGCAAGGGTTCTAGGTTCTAGGCAGCATTAAAAAGTAGCTTGGCTTAGAAGCTATAGAATGATTTACAGTCTGTCACTAAAGCTTCT
This sequence comes from Acanthosoma haemorrhoidale, assembly GCA_930367205.1. NCBI lineage: Eukaryota > Metazoa > Arthropoda > Insecta > Hemiptera > Acanthosomatidae > Acanthosoma > Acanthosoma haemorrhoidale. Next base: position 31,888,523 of record OV884013.1, on the reverse strand, counting down.
AACACAGAGGTACTTTGTATATTATCTTTTCGAAAAGTCTTTATGAATATAGCGTTTCTTAGTGAAATTGGCTTGCTTTATAAAATAATCCTTATCTTATCTCTAAAAGCTAACAATTTCATTATATTATTACTGTAGTACAATGCTTTTTTTTTATATCCATGTGCAAGGTAAAGGAAAAACACCTTTTTGGTTTGATTTGGCGGGACGTGTCGGTTGGTTAACTGGCCAAAATAAAACCTAAACCGCTGAAATCTAATGAGCCACAATTCAGAGATGAAAATATATGAAAAAACTGTCATTGTTCTACCTCATGAACGACCTTTCATCAAAGAAATTATTCATTGTTAGTGCTAAAAAACAGTCGAAAACCTGAAGTCCTTGGAATAAATTATTTCTATTGCAAATATGTCCGTTTTTAAATCAGAACTGATTCTGCGGAATCGATCGATCCGCCTATTATAAATTCAATCGCTTTGTCAATCATAGATGTAGAGTCTTTTCCACAGAACTTTGTATATTTAATGGAGCTACGGCTCAACTGTCAAATTGTTTTCTCTTACGCTCATTAACAATTCAGAGGCTGCCTGTCAGAACTGCTACTATCATGGTGCTATTATACCATCACGAATGTTGGCAATATTGCTGACTGCTAATACGCATTAGCTTCTCTTCTGTATGTCCATTTGTCAAATATTGACATGATCGCTCTCTTATTTTAGTCTTTGTATTTATTTATTTTTTTTTAATAAACTGTGTAGTATTAACCTATCAATCCTTTTTGTAACCAGGGTGGAAATGTCTTCATCCTCGGGTTTGAAATTAAATTAAAATAAGTGATTACCTGACGCTTCACGAATTTGTGGGGAGAACATAATCGTGGTGGGAGCCCATGATATCTCAATGAAATTATTTGGCTATAGATCATTAATACATCTTAATTGTTGGAGGATGATGTAGTTCAGGGGTGCCAACCTGTGGCCCGCCTTGTATTTTTTTCCGGCCCGCGAAATTCATCACACTTTTACAAAATATATTTATTTTGTAATGGCCAAAGTAGTGAAAACCGATGTATTAAACAAACAAACATTATTTGTGGATCCTTCTATTCAAAAATTAGCTGTCGAACTTATGAGAAAAATTAACTTCGATTTTAAAATATTAATGAAGCAAAACGTTCCCACATTACCTTATCCTCTGCCGCAAGTCCTGTCCACTAGATTTTTTAAATTCCATTCCTCTTCCTGTATCCGAGTCAGCACGGTATTTAGGCTTCCATCTCGACAAAAGACTGACCTGGTTCCCACACAAGAGGCTAAAAAGACAAGAACTAAACAGATGGATCATGTAATCAGTCGGGGAAAAATTAGGTTAAGAATTAGTATGTAAGTTAGTTTTAAGGTTGATCTAGAAGTTGAGCCCCATCACCTTTATTAGTCAGTTTAGTCCAGTCACGTATAATGTATATCATTATACTTGTTTATTCATTATATAATTTTTATAAAATAACAAAACCTGTATATAATGTAGTGATGCTACAGGAAATACAAAAATTATTTGTAAATAGATTCACCTGAGGATCTATAATTATATGTAATTGTCTGTAACTTTGAAGGGGCTATAAAAGGGGAAAAAAAACAACAAAAAAACAGAAGCTTTGGACAACTGTACAGACTACTTCGAAGGACATCTCTCAATAGAAAATAAATTACTAATCTACGAAGTTATACTTAACCCAATCTGGACATACGGAGTAGAACTTTGGGGGACAGCAAAAAAGTCGAACATCATGCGCATGCAATCCTTTCAACCAAAAGTCCTGAGAACTTGTACATACAACATAGTAAATGCCCCTTATTACGTCAGCAACAAAACCCTTCGTAATGATCTTAATATACCCTACATGTTTGAAATCATCCCTTCCAAGTTCATAAAATTCCATAATAACCTATCCTACCACTCTAATCACCTAGCACAGTCATTGCACTGCACCACTCTTCCCTATAGTCCTCCTCCTCGGAGACTAAAACGCCAGTGGCTTCGTGACTTGCTATAAATACGTGACAGTGGGAGTCCTGGCATTGGTCAGTTTCTCTAACCATGTCCTGAGCGTGTGTGGCTCTTTCGCTCTTGGCCAGCCTTCGCTGGCTCTTCAGCCAGTGACGCGGCAGACGGAGGAGCGTGGGGACTTCCCAAGACTACGCTTTCTCTTTCGCACGCGAGGGAGGTGACAACCATGTGGACTTGGGAGGTCTCTAGGGGGTGTTTGTAAATATGGTATGAATGAGATCATTTATCACAATTACTTATTCCCCAGTGAGGCAGATTTTAATTTTATCATAGTAAACTAGTTGATTCTAAAAACTAAAATATGTTATTGCGAATATATGACAGATATTGCCTGTTTTATTAATTTATTATAATAATAAACACAATAATAATAACTCATTAAGTTTAAATTTTTCACCCCAAAAAAATATCTATGTAGTGAATCTAAATATATAATAATATAGGGATATATCATTTTATATGTGGCCCGCAAGATCATTTGGGTTGCCACCTTCAATGTCCACATTGAAACAAAACACTTCATAGTAGCCAGTTACTGAAACCTAGAATTTCAATCGTTATGTACTTCACAGGATTGGTCTTCATAGTTCTTTTTGTGCCTAACTTAACATGTAATGTGTCATGTTATTTTCTCACATATTTCCTTTTGATAGTATAGTCCGAAGTAATAATGAAACTAAGTATGAAGCACAAATACGGCTATCAACTATTAACGGTGCAAATTCCGTCGAATTAACTCTACTGTCGTTAAGTGCTAAAATCGGTCACGAAATTAGGTCGTGGCTACTGTAACACCATGTTCAGTCCTTTGCTAATAGGATACTGCAATAAGTGGATTGATATTGTGTCGGCACGTGATTTTGGCAGGAACTGCTGAGAGATGTGTCCCCGATCCCACCAAGCTTACAATAACGGGATCCCTTTAGCCTTCGAAGCCTGTGCTAAATACATACGACCGATCTCATCTGATGATTCTCTTTGGAACAATCGTTGAACGATTTATTAAGAAATTAAAGTGCAGTCGACTATTCCCACCTGAGGCCGCCGACAGAGCATTGTCTACAGGCAACAGAATCACGTCTTCACGACAGATATTTTACCAAGTTAAAATAAATTGATGCTATCTGTTTGATAAATGACTCCATTTTGTTTTGTAAAAACGATTGCTTATCGTGAACGGAAACTTCAAGTCTTGGGCGTGAGCATTCTGATAATTGTTTCACAGAGCTGTTCTAATGCAAATGATGTTACTAAGTTACGTTGCTTTAGAAAAAATGCATTTTGAATAATTCAGATGTGTTAGTACATTTATCTTGTGGTTGAAGTTAGAGAATATATTTGTCTTTTTCTTTACGTATTTTCATTTGTCAAACGAACCCCCCATAGTTTATATTGTATTAATTATTGATGCATGGTGTGGAGAGGTAGGAAAAAACACTTGTTTATTTATTTGTAACGACACTCCACTTGTAGCTGACACGATAAAATAACACCTTGTGCATGCTCATATGTAGTTGACATGAACAGCAATACATACTTGAATAAAATAACAAGAGTAAATGTTGTACTGTAGTAATACATTATTTGTTCTTTTGCTAACAAAAAATATACGTTTAACATCCTCCTGAATAAGGATTCTAAGAATTTTCATTTTAACTTTTTATACTCCATTTCTGAAGTACATGCTGCTTTGAGAAATCGATTTTCTCTTCAACATAAAATCGACAATTATATTTACAAGTGAATATACAAGGCAATTGTTCTGACCCATAGCTTCACAGATGGATATAGGGGGCAGTGCACTTTGCGGTTTGGCTCCAAGGGTTATTGTACCTACGTCATGTCTTACTCGCTCCAATGCCTCCTGAGAATAATATTTCACCAGTTCTGAATTACTGGAGTCATAGATTACAATGGCGAGGTTTATTTATTCAATTGTTACGAATTCTTAACAATTTTTGTGACTGCATTTATGTGTTGCTTTATTTAATGGAGCGAGAGGTCGATTAAAATATCAAATACAAGGCTGCCGTTGAAAAATTAATTGAAATCAGGACATCAAGTTTGCGAGAGCATCAGTGGGGTAGCCTCGAATTTCTTTCTGATCCCCGGTAATATTTTTTCATGAGTTATAAAATCACACATCGTATATAAAATATAAGAGTTTAGAGACTAACCTCCCTCTAGGACATTACCTCCCAGTTTTCTAAACCGGGTCAGAAAATCTTTCATATTATATTTATATAGTATAGAAATCAAGATTATACACGCAAACGGACGAATTAATAATTAAGTTAAAAAACAAAACAACGGGAGACTGTGAAATGCTTTAAAGATTCCGAGTGTTTAATAAATTATAAAACGTATAATATGAACAAAAAAAAACGTTTCACGTGAAGTAGGAACGCCTATGCTCCAGTGGTTTATGTTTAACTGTTGGCACTAAATCAATAAAAGAAAAGACAGTGTTAGATAAAAATGTTATTGCCTCCAATTTCCTGCCCAGACATGACATTTAATTGATAACGCCAAATGATTGTGTACCATGATGCCACATACCCTGGGTGATAGATCACGCTCTGACGAGTTTATGCCGGAAATTGTTCGAATTTTTTATTTAGCTTTCCCTCTGCGTATAATGGGTGAAAGTTTTTGCCTTTGTCGGCTAATGATATCATTAAGTTTTGTGCTGTCTTTCATTGTTGTGGACGGTATAGAGACACGCACAAACAGATTTATTTATTATAAGCTGACTATGTACAATGAGGTATATAAACCTTCCTCATTAAGGGCACATATCTTTACAATTGTAGTGTTGCCAACAGAACACGAAGGTGGGAGCCGTACTTACTCCCAAGGCTTTCTTTGTTCCTAGCCCTGTTATTTGTTTTTTTTTGTACAGGTACACAGTTCTGTTCTGTTTTCTTTTTCTGTCCCATTCAATTCGTATCGGTACGGTATGTGTGGATTTAGGTGTACCAACTTTATGCTTAAGCTAATGTTGGTAGATTCTTAAGCGATGGACAACTGTAACGTGGCAGAGGACCTCCAACGAACGAGAAGACATGCAAGACAGACGTATGGTGTTGGAAACCACTGTAGGATGTAGTGCCACTTACTGATGAAATGGTTGGAAGACCATGCTGTATTAAACTGAATGGTAATTCCTTTATCGTTTGCCATGTTTTAGTCACTACGCCTGATTTATAAATCATACTTGAATATCAATTAGACTCATTATTTATCTTCCCAAGCGAGTCTCTACCTTCAAAGTGGTCCTTTGAAAACAGCCTGACAATGTCAATCGATGGGGAATCCCTTGAACCCTGAAAAGAAACGGTATAAAGGACTCAAGGAGTAATGTTTTATGTATTAGCCTGATTAAAACTTTTTCTTTTTTTCTTTACTGTTTTGTCGAAGCTGGATAAGATAAAAGGAAGAGATAGTTGTAACGGAGACAATTTGCAAGTCCACCGAGCTACAGTTTATTTCCGTATCACGACTAAGTACCTAATTACATAGGCTCATGTTCTCCGCCGAGCTGCCGAAATGTTCTCAATTGACTATGCTACCTGGGTTCTTAAGAAACAAATGCCTGTTGTGGAGTTGGTATAATAAAGCATTTCGATGTCTATTATTATTATTATTATTTGCTAAATATATCAACATTTTTAGGTTTTGTTACAAGTTTATAAATAAACTCTAGCTGTAAAACTATGCATGTATCGTCACAATTCTTATTCAAAGATGTGCTGTCGGTAAGTTATTAACTATCTAACGATCTATAGTAACGATCGCTAGTCTTAATTCTGATTGAATGAGAAGTAGTCATCGGTGGTCCTTATTAACCCTGGGATAACCTGGGTATCGGACCCTTCGATGGGATGTTTTAATACTTTATAGATTGTAATGATCCAGGACAATTTTAAATCGTCTGATAAATGCCAACAATTGTGATAAAAGCCTATTTGTATGAATCGAAAGGAGGGAGAGACGGCTTCAGCCGAGTTTCCTTCCTAAGATAAATAAAGGTCAGCCGTTGATGCAATAATAGGCCTAGTTGGCTTCTTGTGCACTTCCTCCTGGCATCGAGTCAAGCTGTCTTATTATAATTGCAGAGTATTCCCACGAGCATTCGGCTTCTTTAGCCGTGTGTGCCTTGCCTGTTAGATATTAGGGCGATGGTAACACCGCTCTCCAGAAAACTTTTTGTTGTTGGGAAAATCCTTGTTGTGGAACGGATCACGTCGGCGCCTCTACGGACGACTTCCTCGGGTGACGTTGCGGTTCCTCGGGCTACGGAATGTGTCTTGTCACCTCGTGTCCAGGGCAGGAGTTACCGACCAGGGTCTTTGTCCGGGCATACGAAGCACAAACATCTGTCTCCGGGATGGGTCGGGAATTAATTTCTTGTTTTTTTTACAAGCCTTGAAACAAACATCGAACTAACTAAGGGAACACATTTACATGAATATAAATACTATTTCTAATCAATGATCTAAGAGCTGTGCAGTTGTTCACACACAGGTGCTTGCCATGACACATAGGCGGTCCGTGTTAGCTACAATTTAATACCAACAACGAAGAGAGAAAGGATTTATACTTTGAAATAGGAATGGGGATTCGTCTACCAATCCGTTCGTAAAAATGGCCTCCTCAGTCTGAAATATTAAACGAATATTCCACGACGACTTAGTTTTTTTTATGGGAAAAGTTTCAGAAAAGAATAAACTTAGAAAAATTCCCGTTCGTCCAATTCAGTTTTCTAATTGTAATGACATCACAACGTTAACAGAGTATGTACTTTCAAGATTTATAAACGTTTATGACTATATCTTTAACGGTGCTTTCTACCTATCAAACGTGTTTGATGATTCCTTAACGCTGAGTATTCACCAGCTCTTCATCTGCCGGATGTTGGTCCTTGGGCCCTTTTCTTCCCTTTCAACAGTGACATGCGGGCCGTTGCCTGTTGCCAGATAACAGCGGCCCGGAACACGTTCCACGGAACAGCTGTTCCAGATAACAGGGGTGTCTGTAACGGGGCCTCCCGTTACTGCTAAACAGCTCAATTTACATTTTATACTCCTAGTTAGTGTTGCAGCGGCCTCTTCGCCTTTTTGTCTGTAGATTACTTAGCTTTTCTCTAATACTCTGCTTAAAATGTGAAGGGTTAAATATAGGCTGTACAGTATAGTTAAAGGTGGTGTTTAATTCATCAACGACATTAAACGTTTGTGGCGTAACCTGTCATTAAGGGTTTCCACGGTTTCTAAATCAAACTGAAATGGCACATGAATTGGGAAACACTATATTATTTATCATTTTCATGATTTAAAAAAATATAAAACATATTTAATCAGAACAAGCAGACCTTTAATGCGGTAACGCTAATAAAGGAAACCTTTTGATCAAATACTATCTAAATACTTTGTTAGCTACTATGGGCTTGCAGTTTTTTTTCTTACCACCGGGACAACCAATGTTTAGAGGAGATTGACTGGCATACAATAAAAATAAGGTTTCTGGTTTGAGAAAAAACGTTTGAAAGTTTAATTTTTTCAAAAAAATACCACCCTCGTTAACATTAAAATGTCTCTTCAGGGAAACCCGTTTTGGTCTGCCTTTTAAACAAAATTCTGAAATTTAGAATTATTCGATGATACTTAAATGCCAGTTGAGGAGTCTCTTATGTTCTGGTGAAGTGATAAATTATTTATTTGTTCTCCCTCTCACACACATTTAGCATTTTTCGGTGAGTTGATTATCAGGGCTAAGCCAAATTCTAATATCCAATCAATCGTATTGTACTATACTATTATACTAGTTATTTAGTTTCTAAATACCCCCCACATTTTATGTCTACATAAATAAGTAGTTCTAAATTGATAGAGAAGTAACTAGTTAGAACACGTTTATATCACTCCCTACATCATAGTTGTTTAAGAAAGTCGATGACTATACTCTTTTTGTAGAGTCTCCTTCCCAGCTGTCGCCATGTTTCCCAGAAGAGAGGAACCAGTCACCTGTTCCAACGCCTTCATAATTAATGCATGAATCGTTAAGTGCAAGTTAGCGATGATACTAGTACACTCACTCTGAAAATCATGTAGGCAGGCCATCATTTACCAATGAAAGCTCGATTTATTTTAACCACCGCAGGTAAATCACCAAAATAAAAGACCAAGCCACTGTCTGCCATATTCTGCATTTATATGTTTACGAAATTCTTGACAATCTACCAAAGTACAGCATCATCTCCATTTTGTTTTCTCAATACATTACATTAATGATTTTTGTATGTTTGCCATTTAAATTCTGTAATATAAATTACGAACTAAAATATCTTTGTGAAATGAATATAAACAAAATAACTGATGTAAATAATGAAGGACAAACTCTGGAGTATTGAAACTGAACGGCAATGAATACGCAATTTCTATTATTGCTTTATGAAACTTTATTTTGGTATTCATTTCCCGTTGCCGTCGCAACTGTGCCTTTGGCCAACGGCACAGAAATAAGCACTTTAAAAAGCTTAAAAAAATAGCCTAAGAGGACTTACTACTTTTTACTGTTTGCTTTGTGCTGTAATTTTCCCCGTTATTGTACTTTAACGATGACATATATACTAAGCATGTTTTGAAGGGCTGTGAAATAGAAGTTTAAACAGTGTCTTGACTATGAGCACAGACAGACGAACGAAGTACCGGCTCTTGCCATAATCGAAATGCTTGCTATGATGATTAACCCATAATGGGGACAAAGGCCTTTTTATTAGGCATCAAATTATCGAGCTAACGATCGGAGTGTTCTGAACCAGTGATTACAATGCTTCGGTGCATCTAATCTAGTTAGGTTATACTGCAAACGGTTCCGCTGGCAATCGCTAACCTTTACGGTTAAATATGCTTACTACAAACATCGTTATGTCAAGTAACCTACTATGTTAACAAAAGCATTAAATAACACAAGTAATGTAGACTATCAAAGATACTAGGCCAACTTACAAGATTATAGCAGTAATCAGGTTACATTCGATAAATACCCCATGTATCAAATGAATGTGTGAATATAACCCCCAAAAACAGACAATTTAAGTTAATTAGAAATACACATCGAGAATGATAATTAATTCATCCTTTATCTCGCGTAATTATTATTGCTTGGGCCCCTCAATAGAAATTCTAACTGCTACGTATTCCATTCCGTTGATGTTGATTCACTGAATGCTAACAGCCTAAGGCTAGTGCGTTCACCTCAGCGTGGATGACATCCAAGTCGGTGGGCCAAGGATGTATATCCTACACCGACTGGGTGCAGTGGTGAAGGTGACAGAAAGGCCTCTGGTTTAACTTGTTGAAGTATACGTGCGTAAGTAACAACACCAGGCAATTGTCGTAGGCTCCAGATCCTTTGTCGATATTCCCTCCTTAGCCCTTAATAAACTTCCCATCACTTTTTGCTCCACTTTCAAAAACCTAGGGATAAACATTGACCAAACCCACACTTGGAACCATCATATCTCTAATTTCCCGTTGGTCAATAGGTACTCCCTGTAACTACTCCATCGCTCTCGCCATCTGTTTCCCCAGCCTACTCGTCAATTCCCTGCTTTCTCACCCCATCTTCCCTCACCTTGACTATGGATGTGTGGTGTATGGTGGTCCCTCGTTGGGGGACGAATTGCTTCGTAAGGTTTCTCTTTGAGACTCCGCGGTGCACCCTACATCGAGTTAAGGTGGCTTTTCACCCTTTCCGTGCTCAATATTTCCTCTGTTCGTACCTTTTTCAAACCATCCATTTATAAACAATTGGAGGCCGTACCCAAAAAAACTACAGCTATTTATGCACAAAGTGATTATAAAAAAAAAATCTTTAATCTACTGCTAAGTACTCTCCATTGAGTCAATTCACTTGTTCACTCTTTTATTCCACTATTTCAAACCTTTTTTAAATTCCTTTACTTATTCGTGTCCGCAAAAGGGGGGAATAAAAAGAAGTCGCGTGGGGCTAGATTGGGCGAATGGAGAGGATGAGGCACAGTAGTAATTTCATTTTCGTTCAAAAATCGGCGTACGCAGAGGTGTGTAGTGAGTGATAGCGTTGTAGTGGTGGAAAACAGTCCCCCCGCTGCTACGATGATTAATTTATATTTCCCAACTTATAAAACGGGAAAACCTCTCAAACACTTGAGCTCTCCCCATAGCATCATCCTTGAAGGCCGCTTTTAACATTTCAAGAGTTTCTGTTGCCAGTTTTCCCGAGAAGTAACCAAAACTTCATGGTCGTGCGCTGTTCACGAAAATCACAAAACAAGCGAGCGCGCAAAACAACTGTCATTAATAAATTAACACAAGCTATCGGAACCTTATCCAGGGACGGCACTTGGCATATTGACTGGAAAAGTTGCTTTACACGGTCCTACCGGCGAAACCTGATACTACATTAACTACGCCATGTACAACATTATTTCGGTTTCTTTTGGGTACGCCCTATCGCCTTGCTTGCTCTGGAGTTCTCTAACTCTTAATATCCGCCATTCTATGCTTCATCCCTATGAACCTTCAAAGCTCTTCTATTCCAACACCTCGCCATCCAAAGAGACGCTCGTTAGTCTGACAACGATTTACTCATTCATTATTTTTTATTTCTAGAATTTTATTTTTGTATTAATTATTTTATTTAAATCTTTACTATGTATAGATAAATGTTCGCTGCCATTTATTAGTATCTATCTTTCTTGTTTTCTTTTGTGTTATTTTTATTGTCTTACTGTACAGACTTCTGCATATTGTTGTTGTTGTTTTTTTTGGGGAGGAGGGTCCTTATAGGTGGACTTACTTATGGACTTTATTTACTAACAGCAGTTTAACAATGTTTATTTTTATTTCTTAATTACTATTATATTATTCCTAGGAGGTTTACACTAGTTTGTTTTGTTTTTTTATTATGACGTTACAGTTTATTTATTTCCCAGATGTGAATTTGTCATTTGAACATTAAAGTTATTCACAGGGCACTTAGTCCCGGAATACTTTTTTTTTTCTGTTCTAAGTGCATTACCTCACCATGGGTGGCGGCTCCTAATGTGGAGCAGGCCAGCAGAGGTAGTTGAGACTGAAGGCCACAATGCACTTGGCACTTTTTCCTATCTTTCCAATATGAAGTTAGTGGCTGGCTAGTTCACGGAGATGAACCAGTTTGCCAAAGAGACCATCGTTCATATTATTAAATGAATAGTAGGCAAGTACGTAAAACAGTAGCCTTGATTTTTTTTTTTACATTGTTATATGTGTACGCGGTAATTTCTTAAATGGTTGTAAAAAAAACAACTTTAACGTGTTTTTGTTCAAACAATTTACTCATTATCCGTCCTTTTTTTATTAATACAAAAATTCTCGAAAAAAAACAAGTTGAGAAATTATTAAGTTCTCTATTTTTGTAGTTGACAAAAGTTTATTTTTTTAAATTTCTTTTGTGAATGTATCCTTAACCCAAGAACCCGAATTTTTTTAGCGTATATGTTTGTTTTCGTTTCCTCCGTAATTGTATTTTAAACCGTTGCTAATGCACACATATAGCATAATGTTTGGAATATACATTCAAAATGGTAGATGGATTACTTCATTTTCTAGGCGGCCATCTTAAAACATACATACAAAAGGCGATCGGCTCATTTCTGACTGAAGTCACATCTCACTTCGGGCTTGGCAATAATATAACGGGGTGATAACGGAATGTTATATTACTGTTTGTTAAGCACGCGGAGATGGATATTACAATAAACATTCAAACTGCCATTCGTTTGTCCTTATCCTGTGAAGGTATATCCACTACAGAAGAGTTTCGCCTCTGTCAAGTGAGGATGCTTGGCCGGAGATGATCCGGCCGTCCCTTAGAAGCCATCGAGGTTGCCGAAATGGTGGACCCGCATAGTGACAGCGCAGGTAGCCATTGTCATAGGGGCCGCGGATTCATATAAAAAAATAATCAAACATTAATGTTCGCTCGATTTATTTATACCTTTGCCAACAGTACAACAGCTGATGCTGTTTATATACCGAGATGTACGTACAAATCGCACAAACAGAGGCAGTAGTTATTGCTGCTCCCATCTAGCTGGAGGTCAAGTCAGCCATTGTGTGCTAACACTAACTTCTAATTTACGCAGCTACGAGTGGAAGAAAAGGAGCACGGTTCATCTCGTGGCTCAATTCAGGGGCAGTTGTCTATTATATGGATGAAGGCAATCCTAAATATTATCTAAAAGCACATTTGGCAGTTACACCATTTTGAATCATGTACTAGGTGATAGTATGCCAATCATTTCTATGATACCTGTCCTGAAAATTAAGCAATCTGTCCCACATTTTAAAGGTACAATATTATTCCCTAACACCTCGACTTATACGAATGATGAGGCCATTAAACTACATTAGCAGGACGAAATAAAAGATGTACATAAAGTTTCGTTTAAGGGATACAAGAAAAATGATTCCGACTAGCTAAGGTTGAACACATTTTATGAAAGTTAGGTTAGATATTACAAATGAATAAAATTTTGAGAGCATACAAAAAAAAGTAGTAATCCAAACCATTTAATAATTTGTTTCTTGGTCAATATTTGTTTTTTTTTTCGAAAATTTTACCCCCTCTACTTGAGCTAAAATATATTGGTATATTTAATGATTGATATAAAATATTATAAAATCGAGCGACATGATTTTCATAGTTTAGGTTTTTATAACTAACAAACATCAAAAGTAGGTAAAGTGGAAGAAGTAGTAGTCCTCATTAAAATACTAGCCATTGTTCGCCTTACAATGAACACTATCATTTCTGTTTCACATAATTATAAAGAACGCAAGAGTCTACACAAGATATATTTTCTGCAAATGAATACACATTCCTGAACAGTCCCTGATCTTATGGTACGAACTTCAAGGCTCCAGTTCTTGGGAAATTGTTTTTTTAACCGGATATAATTTCAATTGATAAGAAATCTTAATTTGAAGAAAATTAAAATCTGGGCCGATAGGGCAATTAATAATTGTTATAAATGTTCTCAATCATTCCTTACTTACACTATTACTTCCACTCTCTCATTCATACAGTATTTACAATATAGGTTCAAATAATAATTGGTTTAATTAAACTTAATAAATATGATAGTTTTTTTTATTTTGATTTTAGAATTTATTAATTATTACTAATTTTATTATTATTTTACAACGCCAAGATAAAAATTCGTGAACATTTAAGGATTTTAATGCTATTAAACACAGGAGCTACATATATATATTATGGAACCGAGCGAGCACAATATAGAACTAATTGCCGTTAAGCGTAAGAGTATCGGCAGCAAGGTCCAGGTTGACGAATTTACTCCGAATCAATGACATTCCAGACTGGTAACCCAGAAGCTTCGGAGCACGTTCTTAAGTCGCCAATTGGTGGATTAGGATGCAAGGATACAGTAAGTATAAAGTCGGATGGGAAGTTATAAGGGTATGGTCATGGCTCACCTTAATATAGGAGTTGGAGAAATCAAGAGCTTACGTGGGCAGAGTTATTGAGAGGATTGACCTCATCGGATCATGAAAAGGATTTTAAATCCTGTGTAATCTAATGTGAAGAAAAAATAAACTATTCCTGTCCAGAAATAAAAGCACAAATAAGCAAATTTAAATAACATGGGTTATCCACAATTGAAGTAGCCAATGATATAGTCTGTAACATATCCTTTTAGTAACTAGTCTGTAACCGGTGTGTATCGCCTTGTTCTAATAAGTTCTATCTTGGGGCGTTTTTTTAATATATGTTCCAAGTAACATCGATCCCAGTGAGATAATAATTCACTCTCGCCACTGGATGCATTGTGCCGCTAAGAAAATAAAAAAAAAAAAAAAACTTAGTTGGTTCGACGCACTCGCACACTGTCTGCGCTGCTTAACTTGGCGAAGAGCTGACGTGATGTCTTGCTAGCATCGGCTGGCTATCTACCTCCTAGCCCACAATAGAATGGTCTTACAGGCGAGCCACTTCTTCTTCTAGGCCTATTATTGTATTTTTTACGGGATTTTTTTATTTTGTAACGACCTGTAGGCCTGTCTGAGGATTATCTTCCTCCGATCGGCTGTAAAGAAAATAACATCTGGGAAGGGAAATTCCTGAGCATGAAGGCAATACCTAAGGTCTTCCATAAGGATAATAATGTTTTACTTCTTAAGAGGGGTCCAAGTCATGAATTACACATTGCTCCGGAAACAGTAATATCAAAGATTATTCACAGATAATTATTGTACATTAAGTATATAAAATTTCGTGCGGGGGTGTGGTAATTAGATTTTTCATTTATAAAGCAGAAAATTATGGGTATGTACCCACTATGGCTTCTGAACTTGTATATTAAAGTATGTAATGATATTCCCACTCGATTTGGATTTATCTCCTATACCTCTTGCCAGACACAGGAAGGATGCTTGCCACTTCAACATTTCAGTCATTCACTTCTAAAATTTTAATTACTGTCAACCAATAAATACTCCACTCATATACAATATAGCTGCTTAATGCCTCTGTAATTATTTTGGCTGACTACTATTTTATCTTTTATCCTGGTTGAGGGCTGTGATTAGCTGTTTGTTAGCACTTCCTGAGAATTGTCCTGACTGAGGAACAAGGCTGAAGGACACGGAAGAGAAGTGGTTGCCCTTAGCTGTATCTAACCTACCTACGTATGTGTGCTAGCTGCTCAGTCCTTGGCCTGTGTTGTAGGCGATGCTTTGCTCAGCTGTCATTTGAACTGCTTGTATAGTTTTATGGAATCTGATCGGTCCAACCTACCGAACGTTCCACTATAAACATGATGACAACTTAAATCCCCAGATTCTGTGGGCAGCACACTTGCCAAAAATCCCGTAGCAGATGAGGAACATAAATTACCCCGAATCACTTATGTTAATAAGGAAGTCAGGAGTAACATCCACAACCGATTGTTAAAGTATAGTCCAAGCGTGAACTAAGAAATAAACCTAACCAAAAAAAAAAAAATCTATGTTGGCATATTTCAGCCTAAACGAAGCAATTTATGCGTTTGACGTTGAAACTAATACGAAGCGGGAGGTTATATATAAAGCCATGTTTTACTTGTCAAGTCACGATTGTGATTAGCGAGACTACGCTTCATTATTATCTATCGATTTTTCTACTCGTATCAACCCAAGTTCATCAAGCCGAGTTCAGGGTTAATAAAATTGCATAAGCTACCGCCACTAGCTCAATTTCAAGGTAACATGCAAATCTTGGTCATTGGAAATCCACGGGTGGACTGATACGATCAGCCGTATGTAGGATCTCTGCATGCGAATCGCTCCTATTCTTCAGATATTAGTGGATAGATGATGGTTACGACATCGAGTATACATACAGTAACGGGAAACATAAAAATAAAAACTTTAAAATGTCGTACTCGTTTCTCTAATTTCCTAAGTTCTCTCAATGAGTAGCTCACGAATGTCTAAGAGGAAATTTTCCATGGAGTTGTTTAAAACGAAATCGCCTTTAATATATGTGAATTGCCAGCTGAATGTCATTTATCAAGGTTATTACTTGGGGAACGTACCCAATATTCCCAGGCAAGCATTACTACCAAGACATAAACAAAACTATCTCCATCCTCATGAATACATTTTTACTTGAACGAATAACGCAAAACTACCACTCTTTTGGGGTGGTAGGGGGTGACCTCAATGGTGTGTTGTGTTTTGAGAAAAAACGAATGGGTTCGAAAGGTTTTCAAAATCAATATAAAGATATATTGCACAGGCCATCAAGTGTGTTCATGCCCCGGAGTATTTTGAGCTAATTTCATATTAATTTGATACCCTGAATTCAAATATGGCGTTAGTTTTTGCCTAGGAGATCAAATTTTTAAGACATAACATTTTAGTAAAATATACACTATTCCAAATTTATTTTTTATTATTATATTATACAAATTTGATCATATACAAAGATAGAGGAAAATATAATCAATGGCAACCAACTAGTCACTGAATACTTCGGGAGCTTCTTTTCCGTGTCATTCCTGAATGTATTTTGGAACAGGAGTATTTAAAGTCCAGCATTAATCTGTCATCGTGTGGCCATCATATTCAACTGAGGCATTTCCCCCCTTTATATGTAATATATTATATGTAAATGTTTATATGTATGATCCGTTCTTATCAAGAGCCTTTACACATTGTTTTATAATATATGCTTTATTTGGAGGAAAGATGAATTTATCTCGTTCAACTAAGGGGTTGTTAATCACAATCTTTTGCCCAAGTCCATGTTTTGTCTCTTAGGCCACTCTTTTCCAACCCAGTGTTGTGTTTTGTATCCATTGGATATTTGGTGTGGGCCTTTGCTGTGCAAGGAGAAAGTTTACTATTTTTAAGTCCACACAAATCACCCATTGATGTTCATGATACTTTATCTTCTCCAAGACCAAAGTTATGGAGTTATATTATTCTTACATATTCGTTGAGTGAGCAAAGGCCATTGAACCATATTTATTCCCATTGTGTTGAAGGACGCATTTCAAACTTCGCTTTGAGTTTTCAATAAATAGGCGCCAATCATCTGGAAAATAGCCAGGAAGATCCATTCTTTCCAAGAGTCCTCTAATTTCGTGACAAAATACCAGATTGCCTTTTCTCTTGGACGATAAAAGGCAATTTTAGTCCCTTGTTCCAGCAATTGTTTTTCCTTCAACTTGGAAGCTAGTAATTTAGAAGCTTCTTTTGACATGTTGAGATCTCTGGTGAGGTCATTTAACTCATCATGTTTGAAACGTTTAGGAATTGGCAGCAGACTGACAATAGGGCAAATATATAGGAACCAATCCTTGTATATGTGATTTAGAACTGCACGTTAAAAAAAAACTCCGATCTAAAAATATAGAGCAGATAGAGAAAAACTGATTTATATTTAGATTCAGTGTCCCAATTATGGCTAAAATAAGTTCTAAAATCCTAGCCACCAAAAAACATTTTATTTTCTTGAAGGCCTGTGTTATCAACGAAGAATATAACCACCAATTTTTTATTTAGTTGCATACGAAATAATCATTATTTGTTGTTATTATTATAACTGTTTCAAGTTAAATATAGCAATACATTGATAACCATAACGGCTATCTCAACTGAGTACAAAGGGGTGGAACCGCCGCCGTTTGCCGTCCTCGAAGAGAAGTTGAACTGCCGTTCGTGATTGAGATTGCAAAGTGCTTAGAGGAAGTGAAAGAAGCTGTAGCCGGTATAAAGCAGGAAGCGACAGTGCAAAGAGAAAGGAGAGCTTCAACTCCCGAAGGTTAACTCCCTCCGTGAACCTGTTATTTTCAGGATGACTTATGTCTTTAAGTTATTTAGCAGGTACTGACCTGAGCATCTTAAGTCGATAAGGGCCCCCTAGTGTTCTTTTAACGATGGCTAAAAAGTGGATTAATATACTATTACTTATTACTTATGATTACACTCATGCTGGGAGTGTGCTTGCTCGGTGAAGATCACTCTGGGAAGTGGACACTTGCTCCTCACGTCTATGATTTTTTTTTTTTTTGGATTGTTTTAAATTTTGCTCCATCACTTATAAACTCGATGGTATACATGAAATGAATATAAACTAAGTAAAAAGTGAAGGATCGTCATGGGTGGAGGAAGTCTAGCTGTGAGCGTTACTAATAAATAATTAATTAATCTATTAGAAGACATGTTTACTTGCCTGTAGATTAAATTACTTCGATTTTACACTATATATAGAATTCACTTCTTTTCCTGTCTAATTGAAGATTGAGATAAATAAATAACCTGGCAATACTGAGTAAATAATGTTTGTTTGTTAGAGATAAACTCGGGAACTACTGAACGCATTTTGAATTGTCCCTTAGATTGTACATTAACAAATAGGCTATATATCTGTTAGCTAATTCTTTTAGATATTGAATTGTGAACTTAAACCAATGAAATGATAAGTTGTATATGTATAAATATATATATATATATACATTTAATTATACTGGTGAAGTTATCCACCCTAACGTAGAGTGACCTAAATATATATTTACATTTATGATTTAAATCTTATATTTTACTGTTGCGGTTCCTCAGCTAAAACATTAAAGTCTAACGGTTGGCAGTTCCTTCGCTAGACGTCTTTAATCTTTTTGGCACTGTTTGCATGGTGACTAGCCAAAATGTCTCCACGCGTGTGTACTATTTACATTCATGCTTACATAAACGTAGAATTATTTAATAATTTAGTTTTAAATATTTTCCCCAAATAACGGTTTCTTATTCTCTTGGGGACATAACGCCTAGGCAAATAAATTTGGCGCCTCTATGTATTTTACCCTCACACTTACACACACATTATTGCAATTAAAAGTACATCAGTAGAATTTAAATGATAGATTTTAAAATTAAAATATTTGTAGTTGCTGCCCGTATTAATTGTAGCACTCTTCAAATCTAATTGAATGATTTTCGAATAACACCATTTCCACGCAATTTCTTGGCTCATTTTTCACTAAATTTTTGTGTTTCGCCTTGATGTTTGTATATTAAGTCGTTTCTTTTTTAATTACATCATTTTTCTAGTCCTTCCGCATGCACGGTTATAGAATTATAGAGCCCCACGCTATCCAAGATTGCTAAGGCCCAAAGGTTATCTCGTTTATGGACACCCAAACGCTATATCTATGGTTTGTATTTTGCTTTTGGATTTGAAATTATAACGTAACATTCCCATCCATGTTCGTGATATTTTTCTCACGTTCCCTCCTAACTTCAAAAATGTATTGACGTTTTTATATATAATGTTGTTGTTTTTTGAGTGAATGAGGCTTTCGCCTATTTGTTTCTATAATTTTTTTTTCATGAACTTAGGGCCTTTCAGCTCCTGAGAAGGTTGCAGCGAACTGTTTTATTTTATCTTCTGAAAATGATGAATTCTCTTCTGAGAATGAATTGTCCTTGTACGATTTAATGCGGTCAATAGGTGACTGTCGCATAGCAAAGTCTTTCAGTCACAGTTAGAAACACGTACGTTCCAGGTTGACCAAGCTTCTCAAAAGAATACAAAAAAATATAGAGGACAAAAAGAGGGAAGCCATTTACTTCCAGGGATTATACAAGAAGTGTTCTGCCAGCTGGACATAGGCCAGTCTTTCCTCTGGACCTATTTATTACTGCTCCTTCTATGTCGGGGTCGTCTGGATTCGGGTAGTTTGCTTTTCTTTTTTCTGCTAAATATATGTAGATACGGGCAACACCATACTAACTTTCTACAAAGTATCATTATAAACTACGTTGACTTACGCTCTGGAAGTATGGGACCTCCGCCAAGTCATCAAACTTCCAATCTAAAGAAAAGTTTAACGTCATAAAAGGCAGATTGTAATTTTATCTTAATAAAATTGAATATTTTAAAAAAAAAAAATAAAAAAAAAATAAACGTCATAAAGAGCGAGCAACTTTCATCACATCATCAATCATTCCACCTCAAGAAACCTGTCTACCTTATTTTGCATTTGATATTGATTTTATGGTTACAATTATTTATTTTGGTAAATATATACGAGTATATTCGACAACATATATAACGCTAAACTCGATCCTATATTACAATCTCTTGCCGATAATAACTTCATTCTACACTTAACTTAATTTCTGGGTTTATTATATGAGTCAGAACTAACTAGTTAGAACTAATTAGAACTAAAAAGGTATGGGAGCTGTGGCTAAATTCACCTATACGATCCGGTCATATCTTCCATATCAAACCAGAAATACCACTCCAGTATATGAAGGAAATTAGGAAAGGAGGACGGGGAATGAAGCATTACTTGCACGATATATGGGCAAAACCAATTTAAAAAAAAGACAATTTAAGCAGATTTATACTATAGAATAAGGTTAAGCTCAAGCGAAATGAAGAAAATGCCACTTAATACCTCTCTCACAGAGGCAAGGGCTACTTACATACCCTTACAGACATTACAGGCCATATCATAAGGTCTAGGCCAAGGTGTTATCTGCTCCAAGGTTGTTCCGCCAGTGTCTAATGGTCACTGAGGCCCTTGGACGCTCTGTCTGCCATTCATGTTGTCCATCTTATCTAGTTAGCTTTGCCTTTTGTTATTATGGCCTATTTTTCCAATTAAGTCCAGGAAAGAACAAGGCATCAATGGTCCATCCATTAACTAATGCCAATAGTTTGGCTAACAGGAGTTCAACAAAGCAGTGTCCTGGGTCCCATCCTCTATAACCTATACACTGTTGATGTCCCCTTTACTCCAATACCTTATTGGCCACATTTTCAGATGACACTGCAGTCTTGTCATCCCACCCAGACCCCGATATAGCATCCCATAACCTTCAAAAACACCTTAATGAGATCGAGTATTGGTGCAACCAATGGCGGATCAAAGTTAATGAAGCAAAATGTTCCCACATTACCTTCACCCTCTGTCGCAAGTCTTGACCACTAGTTCATTTTAATTCTATTCTTCTCCCTGTATTTGAGACAGTTCGGTACTTAGGCTTCCATGTCGACTGACCTGGAACCCACATACGAGGCTAAAAATACTAGAACTAAACAGACGCTTTGGACAACTGTACAGACTACTTCAAAGGACATCCCATCTCTCAATAGAAAATAAATTACTAATCTACAAAGTTATACTTAAGCCAATCTGGACATACGGAATAGAGCTATGGGGGACAGCATAAAAGCCCGAACATCAAGCGTATCCAATCCTTTCAATCAAAAGTCCTGAGAACAATAGTAAATGCCCCTTATTACGTCAGCAACGAAACCCTTCATAACGATCTTAATATACCCTCCATTCTTGAACTCATTCCTTCCAAGTTCATGAAATTCCATAGTAGCCTATCCAACCACCCTAATCGCTACTGTAGCACAGTCATTCCACTGCACCACTCATCCCTATAATCCTCCTTGGAGACTGTAACGGCAGTGGCCTCGTGACCTGATATAAATGCGTGACAGTGGGAGTCCTGGCAATGGCCAGTTTCTCCAACCATGTCCAGAGCGTCTGGGGTTCTCGCGCTCTTCGTCAGCCTCCACTGGCTAGTATCTGGTGACGCGGCTGACAGAGGAGCGTGGAGGATATCCCAAGACTCCGCTTCCTCTTTCGGATGCGAGGGAGTTGACAAACATGTAGATTTGGGATGCTTCTGGGGTGTCTGTAAATATTGTATGAATGAGGGAGTGAATGATGAATTGTAAATATGGTATGAATGAGAGCATTTATCTCAATTACTACTTAGTGCCTAATAAGGCAGATTGTAATTTTAGCACATTAAAGAAGTTAGAAATTTGGCTAAAGCAGACCCGCAAATGCAGGATGCCAACCAGTGTTGTTATTTATTTGTTGGTGTTAACAAATAAATCAATTTTTATGGTGATTCATAATTTCCTAATAAAAGATTATTACTGTCGAAGTAGGCGAGAGGTTCACAAATGTGTCGAAGAATAATTCACGTAGTTTTATAATAACTTTAGCCATAGGCTGTTGCTCTAAAGAATTTTCTTTCGAAAACACCAGTTTGGTTGGAAGATAAAATGGTTACGGGTTCTGTGGGGTAGCGATGATTGCATTCATGATGAAATAGGAAAGGAGAAGGTAGAAACAGGGAAGTATGACAAAACTATTACGGATGTACGAGGTTTGATAAAAAAGTAACAAGAATTTTTTATTTATCTTAAATTTTTTTCATTCGTCGATAGCAATTTTGTCCCCCTTCAAAGTTATCCCCCTCAGGTATAATACACTTGTGCCAGCGCTTTTTCCAATCTTCGAAGCAGTTTTAAACTCACTTTTCGATATAGCTCTTAGCTCCTTCAGTGATTCTTCTTTTATCTCATCAATGGTGTCAAAACGTCGTCCTTACAAGGTTTTTTTCAACTTTGGTAACAAAAAGAAAGCCCCATGTCCGACGAGTACGGTGGCTGAGGTAAGACAACAGTGTTGGGTTTTCGCTAAAATATTACGAACAATCAGTGAGGTGTTAGTGGGAGGGTTATCGTAATGCAATTTTCACGAATTGTTTTGCCACGATTCCGGTAGTTTTCGTCGGATCTTCAAGTAAACGACGCATTACTTCAAAGTAATATACCTCATTTACCGTACGACCTTCTGGCATGAACACATCATGCACTTCGCCATCGAAATAAAAAAAAAAGCTAAATAATAAAATTCTCGTTACTTTTTGATCAAACCTCGAATACGATATGATAAAGTTGAAGAAAGTACGACAGGCCGTGGTATCATAGAACATGCTTTAGATTGGTGTAGTATTAATTGTTGAATATATCATAGATGGATAAGAACCTGGGGGGGGGGGGTGCATTTACAACAGTAGGTGTTTTGATTTTTTAACCTTTCAAAACACGCAGACATAAACCCTAGCATCTTAGTAACGAACGACATTTGTGAAGGTGACTTTGAAAGGATTCAGACTAGGGGATGCCGCCTCTTCTATGCCCTCTTGCATAATAGCGCTGTGTGGTCCAACCAAGGCTGTAATATGTACTACCTTGCAAAGATAATTGGAAGGACAAGACTACCTCTGCAGAAGTTTCAGTTTCGTGCACCGAGAGTAGGAAGGGTGCGACGGTACCCCTACCGTAAGGGAATTATACGTACGGACAAGCTCTCAGAGGCCGTGCGGTCAAAATGGATCCGGTGCATAAATCTGCATCCGCTTTGCTTAGACGGCGGCCTCCAAGACTAAAGATAAAATACCTCCAACCACTCACGACATTTCGTGCTTGGCTAAATCCTATCGATCCGGCTATTTTTAAATTTACCATTTGTACATACTTAGCCATACATAATGATTTAGAAACTCGCCATTCGAACAACAGCTGTTGATTACATAATCCTCATTAGTGAAATAGTTTTCAAAAATTGGTTAACATATTGACAAAAAGGTTTCTTATTCACAAATTTCAATGTTACGGAAGATCTAGCAGTGTCTTAAGTGTGGGTCCGGGATCGAGTTAGCTGTGAAAGAAAATTAAAGCCTTGGTGAACATGTTCTCCCACACGAAGGTAATATTATTTGATATTCCTAACAGGTTCAGGAAAGACAGGGGTGTTTCAGTGTCGATTATAGTTCGTTTAAATCGTCATGGCATGGATTTGAAACTGACATTGGGGGTGGTACTTACCTGCACATGCATACAAGCTGGAGTATATAGGTTAATTAACTATATTAATAATCACTTAATATATTATAAATTTATTCAACTAATTAGTAATTATCTCGCCGGTACCCCAGTCTAGATAATATAAACCATTCTGGTTACTTGAAGGAATATACTTTTTGGAGAAAAGATAAATCTGCCCTAGCAGGACAATGAATAATTGAGATAGATTAACATTTATGCCTTATATAGGCATGTAGTTCCAATTAATTAACCTTCATACGCTTGTAGATCGGTCAGATGTTGTCAAAGCACCTCAGTATCTATTGTAACCATAGATACTTTGGTAATGATTTTTGCGATCACAGGTCGCAAAGTCAGTGTGGTCATGGTAGGATAGGATATTTAAAATTTCAACTTCGGCAATTGATCAACTAGTTTTCTTTTAACCGAACCTCTTTAATCTTGATTGGCTCTAATGGGTACAGCGGCCAGCACAATCGACGAGTCCTAGTACTGGCTTGACCTGAACTGTGTCAGATAATTGTATGTGAAATACCTAGTTCGATAGGCTTAATTTAATATGGACCTTTAAACGAAAGGCAAAATGTTAACATAATAATTTTACTGACATAGATACATTGTGCACCATGTAATAAGCAACTGACGGGAGTCCCTCTCTAGTTCTGTTTCCATCCAGTTGCGGAATCCAAGGCTCCTCGCTTCTCTAGCCATGCATTCAATCCAACGAAGTCTTGGCCTGCCGACCCTTCTTTATCCATCAGCAGTTTCATCGGGATCAGCTTCGCATTCATCCTCGCCACATAACCTGCCCACCTTAATTTGGCTCGCTTTACTATGGAGACAATTTGTGCTCGCCATAGAGGTTATAATTCTCCTGGTGGCACTACTTTCTCATCTTCCAGTGATAAGAACGGGTCCAATTATTCGGCGGAGGTTCTTTCTCTCAATAATCTTAAGATTTTGACACAGTACCTTGATTGTGGTCCAGGTCTCTCCACTGTATGTATGTGAGCGTGTATTAGAGTTTTATATAGAAGAGTTTTTGTCCTCCTTGTAATAAACCTACTTCAAGTTGTATCTCAGCCCAAAGTAGCCATGGTTGGCAGATATTCTTCTTCTTCTGGTTTCTATCCCCATTTCATTATTACAGGTAACCTGGGATCCAAGATGTGTGAAGTCGGTGACTTGGTGGAATAACTAGTCACCAAACCACACTTTCTCCCCGGTCTGTTCGGAAACTACGTAATTGATTTTTTCTTGGTGATCACTTGACCAAGTTCTTGCTGTTTCTTCTAGAGTAGAAGAGGCCTCTTACCTGATGGCCCGTACCTTCCTGCGATGTCTAGGTCACCCACGAATGCTAGGAGCTGTACCAGCCAGTTGAATATTGCATCTGAGTTGTGAATGTCTGAGTCTTAAACTGCTTTTTCCAATGCTAAGTTGAATCAGGACATCCCGTTTGCTCGATACACCTCTCATTGATGGAAAGCCTTCCGACCAATCCCCCTGTATCTGTGTAACACATTCAAGGCCTCTTATGGTCATTCTTATCAGTCTAAGATTTTGAGGAATCCGGAATGCTCTCAGTGCACTATAACAACTTACGTGACGCTACCGTTGCCCCCTTTGAAAACTAAGATGTGGAGTGTCCTGACATGAAACTCCTGACCCTTCTCTAGTATTGTACTGAGGCTATATATTTGGTGAGTTGTAGGTTTTCCTCTGCGAAATCCACATTGATAGGGTGTAGAAGAGGTATTGCACGGTAGTTGCAGCTGTCATAAGCCTCCCTTTTTATAGATTGGGCATATTATGGATTTCTTCCATCCATCCGGTATGGTCTCATTCCCCCATATGTCCATGATAAGGTTGTGAAGAGCTTTTCAATACCACAGTCTCCATACTAAGAAGCTCTGCTGGGAAGTCCTCGGTGCCTTGTGTTGTAAATCTGCGTGGTGTTTACGAGCACCGTGTGCATAGTGAGAAATGTTCCTACCAGCCACTTCTGGCAATTAGAGCCCGGGCCTATATGTTTAAGCTCCATGTAACTGTATTGTAATGTTTACAATTCCTGTTCTAAAATAGTAATAGTTTAAATATGTTTTAAAATTTAGTCACACCCGTCAGATAAAATCAAAACCATTGTGAGCTGGCCCGAACGATCCGACCAGTGCCTCTTTGATGAGG
Organism: Acanthosoma haemorrhoidale; assembly: GCA_930367205.1. Lineage (NCBI taxonomy): Eukaryota > Metazoa > Arthropoda > Insecta > Hemiptera > Acanthosomatidae > Acanthosoma > Acanthosoma haemorrhoidale. The sequence goes on along the minus strand of OV884013.1, from coordinate 31,863,020 downwards.
GAGGCCCTGTTATGTAAATCGTTTGGTCCAATCACAAAGGCTTTGTCTCACCTCCAAGGACTTCTTATCTAATTCCAACTTTTAATTATGCCTCGTGTCTGCTTTATTTATTTATTTTTTGAACGTCTTTCAATTGACCACTGTCGATGACTTAATTTCATCTGTCGCTATTGTGTTTGCGGAGCGCATGTCTCTATGTAGACGTTAATTATGCTGTAGCCATAACACACGTTGTTCAGACATTTTGATATATTAGTAGGTTTAAAGCCCAAATTTAATGGATCGGAAGTTATTTAATGAAGCTATTTAATGTTATGATTTTTTTTGAGATGGATAATAAATTCTAATGCACTCGTATTCTCCGCTCCTTTTGTCAAGTTTGTTTTTTATACATTGTGACTTTTAGCGATCAATAGTGTATCAATTGAAATTTTAGTCATACACACAACTTTGTTAGAATAGCATAAACAGCGTAGTATTGATCCTTGGATGATCTATTAAATATTGGACGATCTTAATCTCTCATTTACGGATGAGGGAGCGTTTACAGTATTTAAATATAGCATGTTCCACAAACGCAAAGGTGAGGACACCGCAGGTAGGCAGTGAGGTGGGTATATGGGTACCCTTGTGACACTTCCGCACTGACTAGTAATGTATGCTCGCTGGTACTGACGAATCAGGAAAATTCAACAACTGGGAGCGTTCTTTCGGAATTGATCCACCTGAAGTGGGAATTTATTGTCGACCTCTGGGTACTACTTTATGGTACTAGAGGGGAAATCGACTTGAAATATTTCTATTCTAAACGGTGGTTATGAACTGTTTAAATTTTATTCAAATAGTTGTTATAAGATGATATAATTATAGTACTATACTCAACTAAAAGGTGGACGCTATCGGTGTATACTTGGGCAAAGAGAATATTCCCGTTATTTGTAGCCAGTAGATTTTTAGATTGGCGTTAGCCTTGTCACTACGTATAGTCCTTCTTGGATTAAGGACGGACTTTAAAACTTAAATGATCGCCTTAACCTAATATATGAGCACTACTTTCAAACTAGCCAAGTTCAGCGTGAGACATTTACATATTTGAGTGAGGATACAATTATGGGGAACATGCGGTGAAAAGACTTTTATATTACTTATAAGATTATTCGATAGTCTCAGCTCAAAGGTATTATAGATTAAGGGCCGCTGCAGACATAGGGCGTTCGGTTTTTTCCTCTTACATTAAAAACAACACCGCAAAATTAAATCAAAAATATTCCAATAAATAAGTTTAGTGAGCCAACAATAGAAATTTAGTTTCTAGCATTTGTTAATAAATCTTATTTAGTCAATTTTATTGTTTGTTTGAATGGTTGTGTTCAAAGTGTGTTCTAAAATATTAAGTATTATTTATAACTAATATATCTTATGGGTACAATTTAGTTCGTAATCGTTGATAGAAGAGTGATATAAAAAAAAAAAATTGGTGAAGCCTCATACCCAAGACGAAGGGGCTAAAAGATCTAATTATGAGGAGTGCCTTCCTATGTTGCAACTGTCGCATCATTGCCCATTTTGAACGATTTACCCTTGGCCACGATGAAATGGCGAATTTACTAATATAGATACTATCATACCCGTAGATAATAAATCTCTAAATCTAAATGGCACTGCGATATCGAGATATTAAACGTTGACGAAATCGTTCTTAAAGTCATTCGTCTCCTCTATTGTCACATTTGCCTTTTCGTGTGATTCATTTATATCTTGCACTTTTCAGATTTGTCGGTTTATGTTATTTGTATATTACCATCTTAAACATACATTTTACCGTGCACTCAATGCACTTTTCTAGATTATAACAAATTAGGAGTACAAAAGTATATTAAACTTATTAAACCAAAATGTCTTCAGTTATTAAAGTTCTTGGCTTAATACGTTTTTTTTTTAAATCTCTTTTTAAGAAAATTACAATATTCCCTCATAAGGTAATAAACAATCTTAATGAATGATATTACTCATACCTTTTATGCAATGCTGTCATGTATTCATTCAATATAAACACCCTACATTAACCTGCATGGTTATTACCTCCCCATCTTAGAAGATGGAAGGAAACTAACCGTCCTTTTTCAGTTTCTAATAGTGGGGAAAATTTACACTCGAAATTTGTTCCTTAGCAGTTAGAAAGGTTAAAAGTAAAAAAAAAATGAGGTACATTTCGTTTTACATAATTATTATATCTTAAACCCCATATACAGTGTTATCTTGAATTTTATTCAGTTCACCTTCAAATTGAAGATGTATTTGATCATTTTTAAGGGCTCTATCATTATAAAATCACCTATAGGCAGATAAAAGATGGTTTATAATCATATGGTATAATATACATTCTGCCTGTTTTAAACGTAGAGTCTCTCCTTCTAGGTTTGGCAGGAAACTAATATATAATCTGATCACAAAAATAATTTCCCGGTACCTAAACAATCAGATCTTTTGCCATTGTCTGAGGCAGAACTAGGTTGACGGAGGGAGTGTATGTGCTCCTTGTAACAGGACCACTCGTTATGTATTCAAAAGTTCCCACGATTTAAGTATTCACCGCTAACTCGAATGTGCCATTTCCGACTGTTCAATCTGCTTTAACCTCTATTCCACGAAGTAGGAGGAGCATAGAGAGCGAACGGGTGGTTCCTGATCGATCTAACGTTAACATTACTTTTAGCAATGTTCTTTTGCACGTTTTTTCGCAAAATAGTTTGTGTTGATTGTTTTGAAGTTTTAGTTTTAATTCATATTCTACCTATTCGCGCAAATATTTATAAAGAAAGCCCGCCGAAAAATAAAATGAGCCTACTTAAGGCAGGTAGGGTGTATACAAAAGATAAAGACGAGTTAGTGACCGCGGTGTCGTGGAACTTGAGCGAACCGCGTCGAATCCTTTAGCCTTAGCTAATTTGCAGTAGTATGAGAGAGGGAAGAAGCAGGAACAAAGAGGTATAGCAATCGCTAAACAACCGTCGCCAAAGAGGTAGGCTGTCTGCTGCCGAACAAGTAAGCCTACCTACCAGCTCAAGATGCGCTATTCTTCTTCAGTCGAGGATATTTCATTGGTTTGGCGTTACAGTAATAGGTCTATGATGTTTTAGTCGATCTCTCGGCCAGTAACATGTTAAGTTTTTTTACTTTGGTTATGAACTATTATTTTAAATGTTTTAGGTGTGTTTAAACGATATAAAGATCGAAGAAACCATATTGAGTGATACTCGCGGGACTTTGCGTGAGTTTTTTAAAAGCTGATACGTATACTTGAACAAAACTATATCTTTTAAAACCATATATGTCACTAACGTACCCCCTTCAACACGTAAATAAAAATGTTAAATATTAACAAAAAAACCTATTAAAACAAGCTTAGAATTTATTAAATACGGTATTGCCATTGTTTACTTTCAATACATTATGTTTGTAATATCTTTGAAATCCTGTGTTACCGTGTCTAGTCTGTATTCAACTTATTTATCTTAAATATCTTCTGAGACTGAAGCCGTTTTAAAAATTAGCGAAACGGGGCCGGCTATTTTCAAGCATAACCATTTTTTTTACTTACTTGTTATTGTATTTTAAACAAAACTGATCAGCATATTCATGAGGTGTCGTCGACCACATCTTTAATGTTTCGGGTATATGAAATAGTTGTATGACCTATATCATTCATTCATTAGACTCCATTTTATTTTCTAAGTTACTTCTTGTTAGTTTAGGCGCCGCCGCGCCTTTGGTTGATGTGCTCTTCATCGCTATTGTGTTTGAAAACCTCCGAGTCTTAACGTCTTTATTGTAAATGACTAACTTGTTGTACAGTCGAGCCATCCTTAAACGCTTCTAAGATTTATAGAGAACCCTTATTTCACCGAAACTTTGGGTTTAACAATGTGTGTAGTTGCAGTGGCGTGAATGAACGAGAATTCCCTGAGTTTGAAGGATAAAGGATATTTAAAGCGTCACATGTTAAACAAGTAACAAACAAAGTAACGGCTTTAATAATTATTAAGCGTTAAGCTTTTAATATGTTCCGAATGATAGTAATATGTAGGCTATTATTTCCTGTTGCGCAACGTAGTACACCGGTGTGTTATTAATCTTTTATCAGTCAGTGTGCCATAGTATTTACTCGGGATTAAGGTACGTGCATGTGTCGAAATCGTTCTCTTCGTGTATTCCTCAATGGAAAATAGCCAGCTAGCTCATAACGGTCAGTGTAATCCCTTCATGGTTTAAATGTGTTGAGTTTGAATGCATAGGCTGGGAACACATTTCCTTTTACTGAGGTCTATAAGTTTGACGCTAACCAGGCCTCCCAACTCGAGAATCAGAGAGGAGTAAAACCATAAATAGTGATTTCTATTTGGATTGTAATCCCTTAAACATTCTCCTTGTTTTATCTACGATATATTGATCTCTACACATTGATTATGCATCATCTTCAGTAATGTAAAATTTGACAGGTGATCAAATATCGATGGTAGTTGAGTAATAAAGATGGTTCTATGTACAAGTAGATGGGAGTTCCTAAGCATATCCCTGTTTTCTACTTCTCAAGTCTGTTCGTTATTTTAATGTTAGCAATGTTGTGTAATACTGTCTCCTTTTGTGGAGCACCTCGATCCTGACATACATAGTTTGTCGAAACTTCATTAATAAATTTGTTAAAAACCGTACACCTTTCTTTCAGCGACATAAGCCCATATCAATACAGTCGCTATAATGATAATAATAATTATTGTTTTAATTGTTCACTCTCTTAGTGGCAAAGCAGAAGAGCAACTTACCATTGCCATTTTGATGCGAAAAACTATCTACACTTAATTCACGCCGAAATGATATTAAGAAAACAAAAACATAGTCATATATATTTTTAAGCAAACCTCAAACGTTATAGCTTTGTATTGTAGAGGCACAGAGAAGATGGTCATCAATCATATAACAGAGGCCGTGGCAGGCTGCTACTAGCACAGATGCTTGCTGTAATCGATAATATCCGCAATCGATTCACATTCTTTTGCGTTTAGATATCTATTCTACATCTTATTTCGTAAATTATCACTAAGAGGAAGTTACATTACCTCCCCCCCCCCTCCTTATTGTGTGGCCAAGTTTAGGCGTTCAGGATAGTTAGTTAAAAATTCCTAATGGTATTTTATTTATTTTATGGCGCAGTATAGATAGTTTTGCATTGTCCTTTACTATTGTGAAGGGTAAGACATAACATTCGAATCCTTGTACAGGGATTCGTCTTTATGTTGGGCTAATCTCCATTTGTTACGGTTTCATACAACTGTTTGTTAAGTGTAAATTAATCATATCATGCATGTAGTGCTTTTAGTATAGTTGTTGTAGAGTTGAGTAGAGATTAGTAATTCGATAGATCACTCTATCTGTCTCCGCTATTTATAGATGCATTAACATAGATTATTGGGGGTTTTTTTTTTTATCGATAAAAGGAATTTTACGGTTTTGTTTTCCTTACAGCCGCGATGATATTATCCTGAATGAAAAATGTATTGCTGATATTTAACAATTATGCTGGAGTATTTATAATAAGCCTATAAATTTTGAATAAATGAATTCAAATCTTCCGTCTCTCCGCAATATCGTTTATTCAAACAAAACGTTTTCGGCAGTTCTAAGCTGTCATCTTCAGTTGCTAAAATAAAAAGTTATATAATAAAAACACCAACTACAATAACGAAAACAAATAAAATCCATTATTAAAAGCAACAAGGAATAAAAACCTAATAATAATATTTAAAAATTTCAAGTGCTGAACGCTAAGTAAAATTTATGTATAAAAAAATTATACTAAAAAAAAAATCACAGTAATACATTATTGTTATGGCTACTCACTCAATTGTTGTTATGCAAAATTTAATGTGATTCTTATTTTAAATGCAACTGTTAAACGAGTTGGGCTATCTTCAAAGACTTTACAACTGGGTGTATTTAGGAGGCATGCTTACTATTTATTCTTTTTTATTGGTATTGTCCAGTGTTAGAGAATCTTATTTAATTTCTATACTTTACAAACTGTTGATTAATTTGCTATCATTTGTATGTTGTGCCCTCCCTTATGTAGATGCTGGTAGAACTGGGTTGTTTTGTTTTTTCTGTAAGATAGTCTTTACATCTAATAAACGTTTCCTAAATACGGGATTCTGCACCATTTTTTTTTAAACCTTAGTTATTTCCCCTACCTTTTCCGCCAGTCTTCAGTATTCCACAATAAATGAGTTGTCTTATCCTTTCGTCTAATGTATAAAACGGTATTTGCTGACTGGAGGAAACAGTATTATTAATATAAATAATAATGTAATAACCATTAAATTATTTAATTGTTGGTTTCGGTAATACATCTGGTGTGAATTTGCCCTTTATAATGTTTCAGCTGCCTTCTCAAAAGCAGAAACTCTTGTGTTTCGCTCGCATATTGCAGTGATGATAAAAATAATCACAATTCCATGAAGTATATGGCATCAAATTAGATTCCTCGCCATAATTAATAATATTTTTTGTATGCCTTTGTGCTATGGTCGACTATAGTCACAGAAAGTAATTAAAATTGTGTTTGCAACATTTTAAAGCCGCTGCAAACTCTTAATTTACTGATACAACACATTTTACATTTACTCTACAAGATACTTTTATTCAAGATGTCACTCGAACGACCCTGATTGCCAATTAAGCAATAACTGTACCGAACCGGTGAGGAACTAGGTAAGTCGCAGTCACCCAACCCTCAAGTGACCGCAGATGTGTAACAGGTTCTAGTTACAGTAACCTGTTACGTCGACAGCTGCCATTGTCACATAAGGCACACTTGCATACGATAATTAGCTCTTCCTAATTTGTGCCTCAGTGTATTTATGTAAGGAGACCTGGAACGCCTCACTGTCGCCGGTTGTCTAACATCCTCTGTTGGTTCTTCTTTGGGCTGTGAAGAGCTTGTGGTGGCCAAAACCTTTTGTATATATAACGGTACATGTTTTATCCATCATGTTGTTACTGGCTGCTGGAACGGGATTAAAACCCTCAGAGCCCTTTGAACACTCAAAAGATTATTCTGTTTCCATTTATGTGAGTTAAGCTGGGGTTAAGTCCGTACCCCGGCCAAGTTACAGTTCTACAACCCAATCCATCCATCGCATGCAGAAAACCTTCTGTAAACTATATTAACTTGTTCAAGTGGTTTAAATCATTGCTTTAGGTTTGATAGCAATGTTTAAGGGGCACAGTTTAATTACTTTGACAATCAACTACATATATCCCTATTGAAATAAATGATGGACAATGAATTTATTTAATTTCCATAAATATAAGTGGGTGAATCCCGATAAAATTTGAGTACTATTACCATAATAATAGGTAATAAATAAGAAGTTAAGATAGATGTATAAAAGAATACATGAGTAAATGCCGTTAATTAATTAGTTGGTATGAAACAAAAAATTCTCTGTTTTTCGATTGGGTATCAAAATAATGATCTTTTATAATTTACTAATTAACAAAATGTAATTTTTGTTTTGGTTTTCTAAATCTTTGGAAACTGAAAAGTGTGTTCTCAACTTTACCCCGAAAAGTGTTGTTTTTTTTTAATTGGTAAGTCCATTTAATCCCCCTTTCCACCTGGTGCCTGTAAAAATTAACCAGTTTTTATTTGTGATATACATTGTACGCTCGTATTGTGTACGATATCATCTAAAGATATCGCCATCCTAGTTAATAACATGTACGAGTAGACATTAAAACTTTCAATAAAATTATTTTCGCAACCGTAACTAAACCATCAATTTTGTAATGTATCACAATTGTGTGATTTGTTTTCTAGGTTCCACTTGTCCTTGTTGATGTTATTATTAGTGCAACCCCATACCATGGTGTAGTGAATCGGGAGTCTACGCTCATCCTCTGCGAGTGTTATCATCTATTTGATTATCTTGCGTCACCTACGGAGTCATAGCGGGAGAGGGTGTCTATGGTGGTCTACATAGCCACCTCACTATGTTGTAATATTCCTACCCTTTTATGTTGAAAAAACCTTAATCAAATGATCATTAGCGGGAGATGAAACTTTTCGCACAATATTATGGTCTTTACGTTCTAGAAGATGATCCCTCTTTTGCTCCGTTTCCTTGTCGTCATAAATACTACTTTATTCATCTTATCTGTTTAACCTACAAGTCATGTTTAGAGGAGTCCTTGTAAGCTTAAACTAAGAAATGCGCTATTAATAATAATTTTGAATAATGGAAGCATATTAACAAGTTGCCAGTGTATGAGACGAGATAACGACTCTACCTAAAAGGCAAGCTGCGGAAGTGTAGAGGGCCCACTGTGAAAGTTGCTACAGACGGAACCGCTAGAAAGTTTAATAGCCTCTGTCTGCACCTCCAACCTTATGCAACTTATATATTATATATTGTATATTATATATTTATAGTCCATCAATAGCTACTCACCTGTAGGTTTTAACCTGGAACAGCTTTAAGTTGCCTTTTTTATACATTTACATCATGCATAATATTTTCTTCCTTATAAAGAAAGTTCTTAGTTCATTCATAGGCAGGAGGCGTGACGCCTTTGTCAACGGAAAACTTTCTCATCACTTTATTGTTATTGTTGAAGGTCGGATGAGTAATTTTGAATGGATTATATAACATCTGAAGCTTAAAACTGTAGTACACATTTTGTCTTAGGTCAAACTAATCTTGGGCAGCCACTGAAGGCTTATCTTTAAACGGGCTAGCGTTTCAAAGAAATCTTTAGTCTTGAGAGAATATAACTCGTATTTTTTATGTTACATTAACAGAAAACTGGAAATGACCCCGTTGAAACGACTACATTCACTCCAACTTGAGAAACAGAACCATTTTAGGGAGGTGGTTAGAGAAAATTGGAAATGGCTGGTGTCTTAAATAATATGTTGAAGATACTTAACTTAAGTGTTGGTACAGAGATTTTTGTAAAAAATTCATATTTTATTACCTGGAACTGATAACTTGGAACCAGTTCGGCCATACATATGTCTAGCTGCTAGATATATCTTCTAACTTTAATTATTTTTATTTTAATTGATTGACATGCCAGGGTTTTCTTACAGACACCGTTGCGTACGCATTTTGCAACAGGCACCCAGCGATAGCAACAGTTGGAACTGGGTCATAGGCATGCTTGTCGACTAAATGATCAAATACAGCACTGTCATTTTCACATTAGGGTCTACCTATTGCTTTTTCATCGACAAACATGATTTACACAACGAATTGTAGTCCAACATAGCCATGTTACTAAATACAATACTGTGTGAGCTGGTATCAAAAGATATTTTGGACGTTTCCAGGAAACTAAATGCATAGATTACGGTTTATTAAAAAAAATTGTATGCTCTGGGTATTTCAGGAATATTGCCATTTAAGTAAGTTGAAATAAAATTGGGATATTTGAAATATACATTTTGTTGTCACATTTATCAATTTGGCGACCGTATTTTTTTTTTTCCTCGATTATTCTTATCTGACGACATATTAATTTGAATGTACGGACGCTACCACTTAATGTACGCCGACAACTGAAACCTGTTAAAGGTTTCTCAGTCACATGTCCCCCCTTTGAATTTTCATCGTGAGATCTTTTTTTCTTGGTTGGTTTTCACCCAATTCCACTTCAATAAAATATATTCTCCTTTAATAAATCTCTATAAAAAACAAAACAAATCCCAGTATGTTATTGTCTGTAACTCGAAATTATTTTCAAAGGTATTCCATTGAACAAGTTTTCTGGTGTTAATATTTAAGCTAAATGTTAACAATGTTTTATTGGACAATAATGTGATTTTCAGTGACCGGGGTGGTTTGAAAAATAACCTCACTTCGTTACTTAATTTCGTTTTTACATAATAATTGAGTAAAATGGAGAGGGAATCGATCCTTTGATAAACTAATACATATTATATCTAATTCATTGTGCGCATGGGAAGAGATACACGAGGCAGTGGGCCCTGTTACCATGGTGCATCAGCAGTTTAATGTACATAGGGTTCGATAGGTCGATAGGTCCTATAAACCTTCCCTCTTGTTACTATGCTAAATATATCCCAATATACCTGTCAACAAATGGACTATTATATCGATTACTGTCATCGGAACCGGATATTAGTGCCTTTTAGTTTTTAATTGGTTACGTTTTAGCACGAAAATTGCGATTAGATTATTGTAGGCTGCTATTGCACTAGTTTGTTATTAATAGTATCCGATTGGTTGAGTTGGAATATTTCTCTGTGGTTTATGATTCTTCAATAGATGGTTCGTTATTGATATTGGCCATGCCTTCATTACCGGGATAAGGTATATAAAAAATACTTGTTAAATTAAACGATATTCAATGATATAAAATCCAGTAGGTCACAATGAAATTTCAATATATTTCATAAAATAAAGTTCTGATAGCCAGCAATAGAAATCACTTCTGGTAAGGTTTTAACTACCTATTCATATACTTCTTAAAAGAAATTTCTACTGACTAAGATAGTTTACTAAATAAAGAACTATTTCGGGTCAAAATTACCAACATTTATTTTGGTTTTATCGGATCATTTTAAAGGCTTTTAAACAAATTACCCGTAGTACGTTTCAATAAGGGAAAATTTTACAACTACACTGATTCAGCATCAGCTATTTATGTATCATTGGAATGATAAAAATTATTTCGTAAAAATCGCGTTTAGTAAAATTACCGCTGCATCGCTGCCATTATTTAAGGCTGATGCACACTGCTTTTGAAACAGCACTTAAAAGTACCTTACAAAAACAAAAAATCTATCCGTGAAAAAACTTACCATTTATCTGTCAGTTGATTAACAAGACCGAGTGCTAAATAAGCTAAGTAATGTTCACTAGGAGGGTTAGTGGAGGTCGCTACATATGAAAAAAATATATATATATTGTAAATGTTAGTAAAAAAAAAGTATCTTGAAAAAATTACACCATTATTGCCGGTACGGTGGAATCGTTCTTCGCATGTCTTAAAGTTCTATTGGCCATTTTATCCTTATTTCTGGATATTGTACTTAAGACATAAATTATGTAAAATAGACTTTAGGTGGTTACCAATATAGTGAAAACTATCGTTGATATGTGGAACAAAATGGAGACGCTGCCTATTCTTGTTTCAAACAGTATAATGGACATTTTTACAATAATAAGTTGATACATAGAACATCTGGGCCCCTTTGATGAATATATATTTCATACCAGTGGTAGCTAGTTACTACATTAGTTGCAATCGAATTCTAATTCCTTTATATTATGAAGGAGTTACAGCAACCACTGCACCATTTCATAGCATAAATCATAGCGGACTGGTTATATTACAGAAACGTTGGTTCGTGACTGGTTCATTAATAGTTACAGGGCAGAGAGGTATGAATTATTGTAAAGATAGACGTGCCTGGCCTGACGTTCGTGAACGAATCAGTCGGTAGCCCTATTGTGCCGATAATGTAAGGGAGGGGGGAAGGTTTTGCAAGTCAGGAGGAGCTTTTACACAGTCGACTGCCCAGAGGCCAAGAACCTACTGTCTACGCATCCCACTAACACTTAGCACTTTTCCAAGAATGTAGGCATGGTTGACTTGTACAACTGATTGGTGAGACATATACTGGGTAAGGGAATGGCAACCAAAGGAGAGATTACTAGGAGAATGGGTAGATTGTTTTATTGTACACTCAAGGGAATACTTTTACATCCCTTGCTGCGCTTTTAGGCCTAATAATCATGTACTGTTTCTTTTCTAAGGACCACCTACCCGGGGATTGGCGTGGGTACCAGTGTCGAGCAGAACTTAAAATTTGTCCATTATATTCCACAGTCGGAATATAATGAATAATTTTATCCGATTGAATTACTTAGGATTGGCAAACATTGACAAAGGCTGTCTCTGCCTCGTAGCTACAGCTAAAAAGAGTTTATCTGAAGAAGGTGGATTTGAAGTAGGTCCGTTCCGCGTCGTGAAGGAATATGAGCAAATGCTCTAATGAAGGGGTAGATAGCTAATCCTATCTTGAAAACCGAAAGGTTAGGTAAAATCCTAGCGTTAAACCTGATAGTCTTCTACATACTCCGTTGACAACCTCGATCTGTCTTCTATTAAATTTTCCGTAAGCGTTTGCTTTTTACCGGACAATATGTATTGACTTTGGTTGAACCAAAAGTAGGTGAACAGTAATAATGACATTTATTTTGAAAATATTTATACAATTACCAATACAATAAAAAATCACTAAACACTTTTTTCAAAGTAGGTAGTAGGTATAATATTACATAAACCCGATTCCACCGACTGTCAGCCTACTTTTGCTCTTTCCTGACTAATAATTACTGGTTGTTGGCTTTGAGACCATACCGTTGGTTTAATAAGTGCATCATCAATGCAAATCAAATTTAATAAATAGACTATTTTGTAGTTAGTGGTGTCATTTGAAAGCTTGTCGCACTCTCTCAGAGGTTGAGACCATATTAGATATTGATTAGGCTACCTACCGGTTCTTTATGGCTGGAGCATTTAGAAAGTGCGGCTTTGGCCTCAGATCAGGAGGTCCCGGCTTGCATCCCCGTCATGTCATTAACTTTTTATCTTTGGCTAATTATAGAGGAAAATATACATATATGTACATTTATTACAAAGATTGCACACGATACCTAGTCTATCGCTGTGACCTCAGAATAACGGGACGAATAGCCCTAAACATGTGCCTCGACTGGACGGATACTTAAAGTACATGGCTGATATTAAGCATTCTTCGGCTCTATATTTATACTCGGTTTTGCGTCAAAGGCAATGCCTTTAAGATCTCTAAAGGCTAATGGAGTTAGGGGTTTACCCCAGTGACAAGTTGTCCCGCGCCACGCGGGCTTCCCGTGCCATGCATGGCCCACGTGACCTGGGGTATCAGCTCCCATCAAGTGCATGTGCGTTCTCGTATATTTATAGACGAGACCGTGTTATACAACTGGCCATTAAAGCCTATGTCACTAAGGTTTCAGATAACTGTATTAGCCTCACCTTTGTATATATTAGCACCTGCCGTAACCTATTATCTTGGAGCTGTTAGCCCGGGTGTGGTGATTGCTCTAAGCAGAGTAGAAAAGGCAATAATTTAAACGAAAATATAAATCCATTTTCTAAGACTCATAGGTTTCCTGTGATTCACATAATCGAGTCCTGTCGTGGTCTTTATGATCGACGTTGTCCCGGTCTACGCTCTCTCTAATATAGTAATCTAATGTTTAACTGTAGCTTACGGGTGTAGTGGGTTGTACACAATATTATACTCTTAAGTGACATGGCTTACAAAAAAAAAAAAATTTTAGTGATTGCTCTGGGAACTGTTAAAAGCACTAAAAGGAGATTTTAAGATGGTCCTGTTACCGACAGTAACAAGTGATAAATACTCGGAATAAACGCGAAAATTTTGGTGGGTTTAGGGTTAAGGTTGGCAACATTGTTGTTTTTGAGGTGTAGTCACTCATGGACCGCCTAGGAAGGTGATAAAGCCAAAAATCCGTGCCGTTAATGCTCCATTCTTGAAGGTTTACGTTACAAACTTTCTCCCCCCCTTTTTGTCGCCCCCTCTCAATTAAACTTTTATTTGCATCCGTGTCATATAGTACGGTCCTATATTTTTGAAGAGATAAAAATTTAACTGACACTATTCAATAAAGTTTACCTAGTTTTATTCGGTCAGGGTTTCAATTATTATTTTCAATTACTGCATATGTGAAAATATTAACTATTTTCTGGTTGCCGACTGTAGGCGGTGAGTATATATATATATATATATATATCCAATGTGCGTGAGGACTACATTAGCATATGTACTGCCTTGTGTGAATACTCGGAAGTAGCAAATGTAGCAGGAAGTGGCTATAAGACTTTGTGGAAACAGGACACGTACTTGCATTTGGCATGGTAGCTTCTGCCATTCGGGGGTGTTCTGTGTTCTAACGGCTCTGTCAATTATTTGGAAGAGAACACGTATTTAAATTTTTGCTTTAGGGAGGTTAATGAAAAAGCAAGTTTATCCATTGTCAAATTCTATTGTGAAGAGAACATTTTTGGAGTAACAACTTTTTTAATCATATTTAATAATAAAAGTAGTCGGAAACTGATTGAGTTTAAGGGCATGTTACACACTCGTAAATAGCCCAAATCGTATAATGCCGAAGGATGTAGATTTTCTACAGAGCGTAGTGTTAACAAACTGGTTTTTACATATCATCCGATGTGTCCTCCTATATTCACTATTAAAACCTTTGAAATAGTCTACCTTATGTCTGGCGGGACTTCAGTCTACGGTCCTTTTTACACTGGGGGTTAAGCAATGTTCCTGTGACCAATGTGGGTTAAAAATTTAGGTGAAGTATTTTATGATTAATTAATGAGAATATACTTGCTATACGATTGTGGAAAACAAAACCTAGGCTGTATTAAGGCATAATTATTTCTGCACTGAACTAAAAAAACATTCTAAGTAGCCAAAATATTGACATAAAAAACTTTGTTCTTTGGGATGTTACCGTATTTAACGTTCCATTAGCCATGGAAAGAAATCACAACTTTAAATCTCTTTAATATCTCCTGAGGGGAGAGAAAGTCTAATTTTACGCGATGTTCTGTCGGACTGTTTTTTTTTCCCTGTGTGTTTTAGTCAACAACTGACTGGAAAACTAAAACGGAAACCAATTACCAGTCCTATTTTGTTCATATCAGTTTTTAGAATTTCTAAGCTAAATCCACTGCAATGAGAGAGTCTTCTCACAGCATACAATAAGATAGATACTAATTGTAACACCATCTTTAGTGCTACGCTTCTTCAAAGCATACTTGGACTGAGCAATATGCACAGGATTGGAGTGATCGGTTAAACAGAAACAACCCTCTTCCGGACTGAAACTTTGCTAACTCCTGGACGGACCATTTAAAAGTTAGGAGTCTGACACACTAGGCGGTTCTGACTTTTTTCCCCAGTATATTTGCCGGTATTATTCCTTAACTAAAACATATATACACCTTTTCTGATGGATCGCACCATTTTTTTTTGCTACTGTCGTTGAAGAGAGTGCTTGTCCTGTGCCACTTAGAAAGAAAGGACTCTTATTTCAGGCCTATTTGCTGTCCGCTGTTTGAACGATAGCATCCTTGATGATATATAGCAGCTGCCACCTAGATATAGATATAGTAGCATACGTAGGTAGGACTGCGGAGGCAGTGAACCGAAGACCGGTCTGGGCGTCTCCACCTCTCTTCCTTTTGCTATAGCACTCCCGGTCTCTCTCCTGCCTACCTCGCTTCTTCTTTATTTCTACCTCCCCCTCACATTCTTATTATTCTTTCGATGGCACTTCCTTGTCAGATAGTCTCCATCAAAGATTATTTTTTATTTTATATAAATCGTTTGATCTAGTGTTTGATTTCAAAATTATCTTTCAATCGCTTCTAATTCAATCTTTCGACCTATTCTAATGTTTTCTTTAACGGTGTGGAAAATATAACAAATTATCTTAAATAGCTTGTGAGCTGGCATATTCACTAGTTTAATCTGGTCAGATATAAGTGGATTAGTCAGGAGATACGGGTCCGTATTTTTTCAACGATTTTGTGTCGTATTCCCCTTAATTTATTTTAACCAAACTTTAGTCGACGTAATTTCTTGAATACACTTACATTATGTGAGGTATTCTCGAATATACCTTCAATTTTTTTAATTCATTATACCAGATTTACGTTCGCTGTCGTTGAGTACATACAGACGAATGACGGTTGGATTGATTCGTCCCTGTTTGAAAGTGGAGCTTCCCCCTTTCTGAGTAATAATGCTGCATGTTATGTTTTCATTTAGTTTATTTTAATACTGGCCAACGATTTATGGAATTCTAAAAAAATATTATTTGCACTTATAATAAAATACTCATTTAAACTTAATAAAATCTGCATATGGCGAACGTTTTAATAGTCATATGTTAATCATAGTTGTTTAATTTATGCCTATACTGCCAAATGTTGCGAAATATTTAACTTAATCTCCGAAACGGTTATCTGATACTTAAATGATATTATGGTTGCTTGATACACAATAGAGGAGGTCGATAGAGGCGGGAGTCAGCTGTTGCGTTGCCACGACGACAGAATACAACAGAGCTACCTACAGTGAGCCAGTGATCGCACGTAGGCCGTCCAACATGTACATGCATATGCACACTGTGAAGGACGGTGACTATACCAAGGCTATATACACCATGGTGAAGGAGGGTAGGTACCAGGACGCTATACCCCTGTTATCCAACCAGCTCAAGAGCAACGAGCAGTCGAGGGCCTGTCTGTCGCTGCTGGCATTCTGCCACTTCAACTGTCAGCAGTTCTTGGATTCTGCTAGCTACTACGAACGGTTGGCTAACCTGGTGCCTGAGGAGAAGGATTACCGGCTCTACCAGGCACAAGCTCTCTACCAGGCCAGTGAGTTCGAGAAGGCGCTCAAGATGTTGGCAGGGCTCGACGATCCGCAGTATCACTCCGCCGTTACCAAGCTCAAAGCGGCCATCAAATATGGTGAGGAGGACTTGGTCAGCTCTAGAGCTCTCCTGGAGAACATATCCGAGGAAGATCCCGACACGGAAGTCAACCACGCTTGCATCCTGTACAAGGAGGAGCGCTATGGCGAAGCACTTGCCAAGTTCAACACGGCTTTGGTGACCCTAGGCTACAGCCCTTATCTGTCCTATAGCGTGGCGCTCTGCTGCTTTCGGATGAAGGAGTACGCCCAGTCGATGAAGCACATCGCAGACATCATCGAGCGTGGCATCAGGGAACACCCGGAGCTAAGCGTAGGCATGGCAACGGAGGGTATCGAAGTGAGGAGTGTGGGTAACACTCTGACCCTACATGAAACGGCGCTAGTGGAGGCCTTCAACCTCAAGGCGGCCATCGAGTACCAACTGGGCAACCTGGATGCAGCCAAGGATGCATTGACAGACATGCCGCCCAGGGCAGAGGAGGAGCTGGACGCAGTCACTTTGCATAACCAGGCACTGCTAAGCATGGAGGTTCGCCCGGCTGAGGGCTTTGAGAAGCTGCAGTACCTGCTCCAGCAGAACTTCTTCCCTCCAGAAACCTTGGGCAACCTCCTTCTGCTCTACTGCAAATACGACTACTATAACTTGGCAGCGGACGTCATGGCCGAGAACCAACACCTTACCCAGAAGTTCCTCAGTCAGTACTTGTACAACTATCTGGATGCACTCATCACTCAGCAGACCTCACCTGACGACGCCTACAGGAAGTTCGACGAGATAGCGGTCAGGCACACTGAGAGCTTGCGGAAGTTCACTAAAAGGGTCCAAGAAGCAAGAAACATTCAAGACGATGTTGCAGTCAAGAAAGCTGTTGCAGACTATGAGGAAACCCTTGAGAGTTATATCCCAGTTTTGATGGCTCAGGCCAAGATATATTGGGACCTGGAGCAGTATAGTCAGGTAGAAAACATATTTCACAAGTCTGTCGAGTTCTGCAATGAAAATGATGTCTGGAGATTACATGTTGCGAATGTTCTTTTCATGCAAGACAACAAGTACAAAGAAGCTGCAGGTTTCTACGAACCTATTGTTAAGAAATATTACAGCAATTTGTTAGGTGTCAGTCCTATTGTACTTGCCAACTTATGTGTTTCGTATATAATGACTGCAATGAACGAAGAAGCCGAGGAACTGATGAGGAAAATTGAAAAAGAAGAAGAACGACTCAACTATGAAGATCCTGAGAAGAAAGTTTATCACCTCTCTATTGTAAACCTTGTTATAGGTACTCTGTACTGCGCCAAAGGGAACTATGAATTTGGAATATCAAGACTTATTCGAAGTCTCGAACCATTTAATAGAAAACTCGGCACTGATACATGGTTCTATGCGAAACGCTGCATGCTTTCTCTCATAGAGAACCTTGCCAAGCGCATGGTTATACTTACAGATGCTTTCTACCATGATTGCCTTGAATTCCTTGACAACTGTGAAGCATATGGGAAAGACATTAAAACGACTCCAGACAATCCATTGGACGATGGTTCTGCACAAGAGGGCAAGAATACAGTCACATATGAAGCACGGATTATAAAAGCTCTTTTACTTGATGTTCAAATTCCAAACGATTTTCTTTAATTTATCTTCTGAACTTCTGTTTTCTCTGGGAACATTTTTTTATTTTTTCTGTTTTAAACTATTATTAACTATAAATGTTTGTGTTATATTACAGGGGAACTGCGGCTATGATAAAGTCACTGTGATAGTAGTTTATTGTATATTAAAAATAGACTGTTATAGCACTGTATATTTTGTTAATTGGAGAAATGGCTCTGAGATTTTCTAAAAGTAAACATAATACTAAAGTAATCCTCGATGGAGAAAGGTGGGAGGTTAGTATCACAGCTGTCATATTTATTTCATGATATTGCCCTACTAGAAAACAATATAATGTATATTGTACTATGTTATGTAATCATTAAGTTGTTTGTGATTAGTATGTAATAATTGAATAAATGAAAAGCTCTAAGATGTTATATTATTTAGTAGTTTATATATAAATCCTATTATTAATTATAAAATGTTTTATATCATAATATATTGTTTCTGAATAAATGGCTAATCAAAGCCATTTATAGTACATGCTAGATGGTGTCTTTCTTTTATCATCTTGATATACATATTTTATATTATACATAGATATATATTATGTTTATGTACATATCTAACAGAATGGCTTCAATTCAATATTTTTAAAATGGCTATCAATTTTTCAATCAAAAATGGTTTAACAAGACAAGGTCTGCCCCAAATTAGGCACATCTCATTAGAAAAAAAAAAAAACACAAAAAAAGCATTTACAACCAATCTCTCCGCCCTTCTGTATCAACCTCTGTACAGACATGATACAGATGATATATCAACATTTTTTCCGCTAATAAATGTGCTGAAAATTTAAATTTTTAGTTTAATCAGCCAAATTTGATTCTCAACAAAACATTAACTCACATTATCTATGGCTAACTAGCCATTATTGCAAAACTTTTTTAAGCTTATTAATATTTGCCAAGGTAAGTAAAGTTTAATGCTTTAAAGAGGTAGTAAGTGATAAGAAAGTAGGACACTGGGAAGATAAAGTTAAACAATAGCTTAAATAATTTATTTTATTGGGGGTTTTTTAAGTTATTGTTATTTTTTCATTGGTATTTTTTCTGTATAGTTTATTATAATAAATTTATTTATTTTTGGTAAAACCCATTACCTTATAATATCCATCCCATATCAGAATGTTAAATTTAAGTTAAGTTAAATTAGTGTTGTTTTTTTTCATAATTTTCTCACCACACAGGAATGAGGATTTATCGGGATTTAAAAAATGAAATTCATGGTACCTCATGAACAGATAAGGTAGACTAAAATTGCCACCATAATTAGTTAATGGCACTGAGGAACTAGTGGCACCAGCACTAGGCTGTTTGTTACCTCTCTATCTTTATACCGGTTTTATAGACAGAATTCACAAATTCTACTCATTCCCATAAAAAAAAAATCTTAATAATGGAAACTAGGAATTGAATCTGGTTTCTGTAATAATTAGTCAGTTATGCTAACCAATAAACGACAGAAACAGCCTTGGGTTTTAAGGTCTTGTAAATAAAATTAAATATTCACTGGAAAAATACCACTGCTGTGCCATTATTCAGAATTATTGTTTTTTTAAATTATAAAATATTTCATTACTGTAATGGAATTAAATGAAATTTCTTCTGGGATTTTTGCACTCCCTCCCCCCTAAAATTAACAATAAATAAATTACTCTAGTTTGGTGCAAGTAATAAAATGAAAATTAACATTTTATGAGTAAATATGTAAAGTTACAATGAGGTTGATGTGAATGAAATGAGGTTGGTATTTCGAGATGGTGATATAAAATACAAATAGATAACACTGTGAACAACATAATCTTTAATGCAGTGATGAATCATCCTATCTAAATATTACAAACCTACATTAAATTAAACGCTAACCTATTTTTTCCCTGATTACAGAGGCGGTTACAGAAAGAACTAATGTCGCTGGTGAAAGAGCCACCTCCAGGTGTAGTTGTTGAAGATCAAGGGGAGAACCTAAGCCTGTGAGTCGTCTTACATGTATTTTATTATTATTACGTTAGATTGGCTCATTTAATTAAGTTGGTTGCATGGCATTTCATGAAAATGCGTAGGATCCAAATAACTTTAAGTTTGAGCTGCTTGTACTATACAACTTCTCCAAATGAGAACGAGCTATGTGGGAAAAGAGGATTCTTTCTCAATGGACAAAGTTTATTGTTGCTTTCTTCTTGTATCAACAGATGGTTGAAGCTATAACTCTGTATTATAGAGCAATACTGAAAAACAAAACAAAATCACGTTTTATGTATGTGTGTCATGGACAGTTTATGCTCATGACTGAAAAAAACAGCTTGTGGTTTGATGAATTATTGGGGAAGATAGTTGGTTTGATAGTTTCATGTTATGACTCCTTCTGTAAAATAATATGAGTGAACCTATCATTATTTTCAAATTTAGGATGTTCAATTATTTGTCAGACCAAAGCAATTATTTAAGTTCTGGTGTAAACCTTAAATATAACTATCATCATGTTTTCATAAATATTGATTCAATTGGTTTTCATGATAAATTCTAAGTTCCTATTGTCATATAATTTTGGTTTTTATTATTAACTCAATATAAAACAAAATGATTTATGTAAAATAAATGTGACATATCATGTGATACATATTATGGTACTCATAGCATAATAAAAAAACTTCCTGTAGGAACTATATAACTCCTATCGCAGGAAATATATAAATAAAAAAAATATATTTATATTTTCTTAAACTTATTTTACGTTATTTTCATTGTATATTCAGCAGGACTAATGCTGTAAATAATAAATTTATTTAATGTAACAGCAGTTTTTGTTCTTTATGGACATAGTATCATGTAATATACTATTACATTCTTTGTAAGATATCGTAATTTTTATTCTTTAACTTTAAAAATTTTTTTTTATTATTTATTATTAGGTTCTACTAACAAGAATAATTCTGGCAAAAAGATGAATTTAATTTTACAAACATAAAAAAATAAACTTATATAAATTCTCTTCCTTTTCTTCTTTAATTCTCTTCATTCTTTAAACAAAATTAATACTTCTTCTCTTCGTACTATTTCTCTTCCGTTCTGCTTTAAGTCAATAACCACTAACCAACAAAGTTTTAAGTTTTTCTTACTCACAATCTCAAGCTAATAATATGTATTACGGGCTGATCCCTAAACTAGAGTGTGTATTCTGTTGTGTTCTCCTCACGGCAACAACAACTATACTACCTTTTTTTTTTCCTCCACTCTCAATTGTTTTTGTTTGCCTTCTTGATTCACGGTTGGATTAAATATTTATATACAAACTCCACAATATCTAATATCACAACAATACATATATGTACTATCATGTAAATAGTATAATAATAAAGATATTATTATTATCTTGGGAACAATAAGAATCAGGAGGATGTTATGATTTGGACAATAATCCTTCTCAATGGTCAACCGAAAGGAAGACAAAGACAATTAATATTATGCGTAAAACATTTCAAACAATAAGGAAAACTGGAATAGTTATGGCAGAAAGGGAAACATTTTCCCGTTCTGTCATGCTTGGCAGCCTGATTTTTCCAAATTTAAAACTTTGCTTTGAAAAAAAATAGTCCCATATATATGACTATAATTGTTAGTTGTTATATTGAATATGATCATTTTAAATTAAAAAAGAACATATTGTAAAATATGTATAAATGAAAAAAGTCTTTAGTTATAATGTTGTACCTTTATTTCCAGATGGACAATTAAAATGCTGGGAGCAGAAGGTACGTTATACGAAGGTGAAAATTTCACATTGCAGTTCAAGTTCAGTCCAAAGTACCCTTTTGACTCCCCGGAGGTATGTAAATAAAGACATGATATATTAATATATTAGGTCAAGTCATAAGTAACTTCCATTTTTTATCAGACATTTATTTTTCTCTCATTAAATAACAACATTTTATTAATTTACTATGTATTCACCACTATTATCTATAACCTTCCCATCTTCCTGGCAGTTTATCAATTCCTTCCATGTAAAATGTGGTTGGTTTGGACTGGAAGAAGTTTTCGACAGCCTGCCTGACTTGCTCTCCAGAGTTGAAGGTTTTTCCATTTAAAAAGTTTTGTAAGGAACAGAAAAGGTGATAGTCTGTCGGGGGACGATCCGGGGAGTAAGGTGGATGTGGTAAAACAGACCATCCA
This sequence comes from Acanthosoma haemorrhoidale, assembly GCA_930367205.1. Classification (NCBI taxonomy): domain Eukaryota; kingdom Metazoa; phylum Arthropoda; class Insecta; order Hemiptera; family Acanthosomatidae; genus Acanthosoma; species Acanthosoma haemorrhoidale. The sequence goes on along the minus strand of OV884013.1, from coordinate 31,840,573 downwards.
AGCTCAAGAATTTTTGCTTGAGTCATCCTTGCTGTATGTGGTCGCGCATTGTTGTGTAAAAGAATGATGTTTTTGCGATTGATGAGTGCAGGATGCTTTTCATGGAGTTTCTCTTGCATTCTTTGCAACTGCTGAACGTATCTATCCGCAGTAATCGTTAAATTTGACTTCAACAACTCTTGGTGAATTATACCTTGACAATCTCCCACACAATAAAATCTTTTTGCCATGGATGTTTGCTTTCGGATCTGGTAGGGGTGGTTGATCCTTATCAAACCACTGTCTTTTGCAGACTGTATTGTCAAAGGTAACCCATTTTTCATCGCCTGTTACAATCCTGTTTAAAAAAGGCTCAATTTTTACCAGTGAGAGCAGACTTGTGGCGATTGACACGGATCTTCTTTATTCCGTTCACTGAGATTGTGAGGTACCCACACTCCTAACTGCTGACCTTCCCAAATTTCTCCAGGTGGCGGTTAACAATTGATTGTGATGTATTCAACCTTTCTGCTATACCTCTTGTTGATTGACATGGATTTTGCTCCAATATTCCCTTTAAAAGGTTGTCGTCAAAGTCGGAAGGACGTCCCACCCTGGGTTTGTCTTTTAAGGTCGTATCTCCAGAACGGAATTTTATAAACCAATTTCTAACTGCCCAACAGTTATTAGTCCTTCACCATATACACTGCATATTTGTTCAGCTGTTGCCCTAGCACTATTGCCTTGTTTAAATTCCCAATTACATGACGAATATGTACTTTTTGACTCTCCATTTCAGAGGTTAAAAAAACAGTTGGACGTAACGTGTATTGACTAAACAGTTGACAAAAGACTAACTGAAGCCTCATCTACATAGTGAAAACAAAAACTTGTTGTCATGGTAACTCATAGCGTGTAGATAGGAATAACAGATTCTACTTGGCTGCATCGGAAGTTACTTATGACTCGATCTGATTGATATATATATATTTTTTTTTTTTTATTTTTTTTTAGTTATTAAGAATAGCTTAGGTCCAGAACTTATCTTATAAATTGTAAGTGTAAATATAAATAAATAATAATAATAAATAAAAGTTGAGAGTGAAGAGTGGCATGTGCAAAGAGCTTTGTTAGTTAGCACAGTGGGCGGGGGCTATGTTTAATTGTAGCAGTAAGGAGAAGTCAGAGTGACAAGAACTACAATAAAAAAAGTCAGTACGTTTTAGGCAACTCTGTGCTTTAAGGGAAAATGCATTTGTCTTTAATTATCATTGTTAAAAGTAGTTTTGTATTGGTTGGGAAATGTATGTTGATTAATTGATGTTTTATTTGAGAACATTTGTCCTGGAATGATTTTTTTCTCTCTATCTATTTATATACCAAATAACAGATAAAATGGAGCTTATCCAGTTTATTTACCTTAAAAATTTCATGGTTAGTTAATGTTTAGAAATAGGTGAAACATTTCAAAAATTAATGAGCTTGTTAATTGCAGCAATATTATGGTAATTAATTCCAAACAATATGAAATGTACATTTAGTAAAAAAAAAACTTGATAAGAAATGAGATAAAGATAAAATATATTTGTATAGATAATAGGTAATGAATCTTGTGTATTTGCAAAATAGTTGATGTACTGGTTTGTTTTAGGTGACGTTCATCGGCCCGAACATCCCTATCCACCCTCACGTCTACAGCAATGGCCACATTTGCCTGTCCATCCTTACCGATGACTGGAGCCCAGCACTCTCTGTCCAGACTGTCTGTCTGTCCATTGTCTCAATGCTATCCAGTTGTAAAGAGAAAGTAAGTCGCACTGCTAAAATTTGTCATTTTATTATTAATAAACATAAAATAGATTTTTTTTTTTATGATCTAAATTTAATAATGAGAACATCAAAGAGGTAGTATTTATTAAATTTGAGACATTAATTATTTTCTTAATCATGATTGTATACTTAACTCTTATTTTTAAACGCATTGTTTCTGGGTGAATATGTAAAATGGAGCAGATAAGCAGATATCAGACAGTCATCAAATGTTATCCTTCATGAGATTGATAGATGATTTGATTCCTGGGCTATTTCGCTTTTAAGCCACTACTGAAGTAAAGTATTAGTATCACCTCGGGATATATGATAATACCCTGCTCCTAATTGCATACCATGAAATGAAACTGCAAACTGAGCAAAGGGCCAATAAATAGAGAAGAGAATTGAGCGTAATTAGGAATTTAGGGCACTGTAGACTACAATACTATAGACCATAGTGACAGAGATCTATATCAGGATGCCTGAGATGAGCTGGCTATGTGTTAAGGTCACATATTGCTTCATGAAGAATATGTTTACAGCGATAATAAAAGACAAACAAGACAGGGTTGAGGCACTGGTGGGTGGGGCCTTGTCAGTCGCAATGCAGCTGTACATGTCATCACTAGACAGCCTACCTACCTCCAAAGGCCGAAACAGGTAGAGTAGGCATTAGACCACCCATGTCTCTTTAACCATGTATTAAGAAATCAGTAATAAAAGGAGTGAAGGTTTTAAGTATAAATATAATGTACATCATTTTAAAAGAAAATAATAATCAATACATTTGAAATTGAAATGGCAGTTAATAAAATGGAGTAGTGGTTCAAGCAGGTGGCAGAAGAACCTTTTGTTTGGTCTATGATACATTATTGTGTTAATCAAAACTATTGTATTAAAAAATACGATTATGCCAAGTTATCTCCCGATTACATAGACCTCTGTAAGCACTTTCCATTTCCACCAGTATATATGGAAAAAACAAACTTCAATACTAACTTTATAATTGTTTTATTTGTTTTCAGAAAAGGCCTCCAGATAACTCATTTTATGTGAAAACATGCAATAAGAATCCAAAGAAAACAAAATGGTGGTACCATGGTGAGTTTTTTTTTTAATTTATCTGCAATAGCAGTATCTTCTCATTTAAACTATTTTGACTTGAGGTTTTTATTTTGGAAGCCCCTAGTCGAATTGACTAAAGATTAGGCCTTCAATGGGCGACCATCCTGCTTGTCCTTTTAGCTTAGCTCTAGGTACTCTATAATATTATTCTAATATTTGCTTGATGCATTAATAATATTTTAATTATATATTCTTTTCATATAATTTTAAAAAACTTTTATATTTAATAACTTTTACGTTATATCAGGGTTCTGTTAATAATTATATAGGAAACTTCTGGCTAACGGAATATTGGTTTTATTTAAATATTCTAATATTTGCTTGATGCATTAATAATATTTTAATTATATATTCTTTTCATATAATTTTAAAAAACTTTTATATTTAATAACTTTTACGTTATATCAGGGTTCTGTTAATAATTATATAGGAAACTTCTGGCTAACGGAATATTGGTTTTATTTACACACATTAAGATATAAAAATTGATATACAAATAATAAATTACGTATGTACTAAAAATTACTGTTAAGATTAAAATTACGTAGTATACTGGCCAGTGTATCTTTGTGTTGATATCTTCGATGGTCGTCTTCTGGTTGAGTGGTCCGGATTAGCGTCTTGTAAGATGCAGCGCGTGGTCTGATGCGTCTCCTGCCGGCTTGGTTGTGTCGAGCGTAGCCTTCTTCTGGTAGCGTCTGCTCCTCGTGTAGGTCAAAAACTGAATGAGGCCGAGTCTGGTTCGAATTCAGTCTTTTATAGTCCCATCTCCGCCATATAGATATCTTGTATTCTAATGTCCGTTGTTTTGAATGTTTATACTTTGCCTTATTTACAAGTTTATATAATAAATGCTTATATTAAATATGACATTATTTTTATTTCAATTATTAATAATTAATATGACGACCATAAAAACGTTCATACTTTCAAAGACATAAACTACGGATCGTTATTAAGTTCTTCAATGCTTGCTTTTTCCGAGTTTATTTAAACAAACATCTTTAAAAATCATCATATTAAAATATCACAACAATATATTACCATCTAATCTATAATTCATAATGAATTTATCTTCTGTCTTCTTTTTTTTGACACTGTTCACAGCCTGCCAAGCTGAATGAAATGAATTCTATCAACTGACTACTGCTTTCTCTGCCTTCTTAATGGCAATTGATGACTGTATCTCTCTTAACAATTGATTGACACTTCCTAACAACTGACTATCACCATAGTCTCCTATGGTGTGGATTCCTCCACAGTTGACATGATTAACAAATATCATATTTAATTCTCATTACTCTATAGGTCCACTATCTTAACTTTGAACTGTAATTCTTTGTACTCCAATTACTGTCACCATTGTCTCTATATTAATTTACCATTCACTATTCAAACCATAACTATGATGAATTATAAATACAGCTAATCATCTTTAAAAAAAAAAAGGCTGAAGATGTTACTTATTTGTTTGTTTAGGGTTAACAGGTTTGCTTCATAGATAGAAGTTTGTGTAGATATAATACTTTCCAGCATCCATAAATTTTCCACTCTTCTAATCTGCACCAAATTACTTGAGTCTTACTGCAGTTATAATAAAAAAAATATTTTATTAGTTATGCAATGTTTCAGGATATTTTCCCAACATCAAGCCATTTTTAATTATTTTACAGCATCAGCTTCCTTCAAAAACTATTTTTTATCTGGCATATGGGCCAGCCGCCGTGATCTCGGCCGGCTTTTGCCCTCCCCCACCCCTCGGTGTTTGATTAAGTGCTCGTAGGCTTTACTAGACTACGTATACCAAGACCACAACGCATTGATGACCATTAGGCTTCACGCCTATAAAAAAAAGAAAAAACTAAATAACTTAAGAAAGTCTGTAACCCTGAACAAACAAAATTATCCAGTACTATGACACACAGTTACATATTTTAAATAAAATATTATCTGTAGGATAAAGCGCATGTATGTTTACAGATGATACTGTATGATGCGACCTGTGGAAGCTGGAGCTGGAACCTGTTACCGCCACACGCAGAGGACAACAACGCACCACAAACATCGTTCCATTATCAAATTTCACTGCCTGTCCATCACTCCAGCTCAATGTCTTTATCAATGTACAATGAGACAACAACAACTAAAACTAAAACAAAAAACTTTTAAAATATTTAGAGTGAATAAAAGAGTTTTTATTTAAAGTGAAATGTTGATGTGAAAAAAAAAGAAAGAAAAAAAAATTGTTTTTTTTTTCTTTTCATACTTATTGGTTTTAATTTAAATTATATATTGTAAATAAATGTTTGGAGCAGTACGGTACAACTTCCTATTGCAATCACATTTTGCGTGCGTCGCTTCCCGAGAGGGCACGACATAGATGCGTTTGTGATAATTTGCGTAGTATGTATGTACTTTACAGTGTGTTTTCCTTTTACCTTATCGCTGAGAAGATGTCGTTCGAATAGTTAGCTTATGTTTAGCGAGCGCTTAATATATGTTTTGTGTACTTTTGAAACTATTGTGTTGAGAGAGCACTATGGTCTGCTTAATGGTGCAATAGTCTTACTATGAGTGACCACAATTTTTTTTTAAATTACATATATATATATTTAAATATGTTAGAAAATAATATTTAATATTAGGCATATTTATTTCTTAGAGTTTGATGTAATTTGACTGAGTGTTTATTATTAACTTCTTTACTTTTGTATTTTATGATTTGTGAATTTTTTTTTGTGTTTTAAATTTTCAATATTAGACCCCTTTCATAATAAGCTATTGCATAAATGATAGATTCTTTGTAAGTAGAGTTGCGATTGTATTGATTCCGATAGGGGGATAATTAGGACAAAAGTACTTTGTTGAAATTATTTTTTGTGTATTAAGAAACAGTACATATTAACAAATACGGTACTTATATATGTTACACAGACCCTTGGATACTTAAAGTATGATTATTATCTCTTTCACTTAGGGGAGGTTTCGTTATCATTGTTGTTTTAATTTTGGTTATATTTAACAGTGTTAAGATAGGCTAATTTTAATATTACCTTCCCTAAGATGCAATAATTGTACATTATTTATTGTTGGGGGTTACATGCATTCACTTAATCAAAACTTTTTTTCTGCAATATGATGCAACTCTACTGTATTTTTGAAAGTGGCAGAGTGAAAAAACTTATTTATAAATGAAAAAATCACAATCTGTCCACAGTTAAATAATTGAGTTTGTCACAGATTGTTGTTAGATATTTGTTATACATTATAGTTATTGACCTAGTACATTTATATTACCTGTTTGGGCGTCTCCTCTCTGCCCTACTTTTATTAATAAAACACACCTTCCAAGATAATAGTCAAATAAAACATTCTTTTACAATATTACTCTAATGGTCATAATTGTTGAAATATATTCCATCTTTTCTCAGAAATTATACGCCACTGGTTATTTCTAAAACTTTGATATGCCTCTCTGCCATATTTATCGAACATTCAAATATGAAATGGGGTTAAAAGACATGCTGAAATGCTAATTTTTTTTTTTCATACAAAGACATTCCACTTGGTTTAAATCTAATAGATTGTATGACTTAATTAATTGAATATTTCTTGGGATTATAGCTAACAGAGCTCAGTTTTAATAAATTATGTACATTGCCTTAGTATGCATAAACCAAAGGTTATTTAAAAACAGAGAAGAAAAAAAATGATTAAAATTTTTACAAGCTTAACGATCATTTATCTTTCTAGATCGAGCTCATAAGTTTTTGTCTTCATTCAATGTAGTCATTAACATTTAAAATAAATTTAATTACCTAGATATAAATATTTATGTTTATTTTTTTATCCACTTGGTTTAATTAAAATAACAGTTGTAACTAAATTATATTAATCAGTGGGGCATGTTTTGTTGTCGTATTAATTTTTCATTTTTGCACATTAGCTTTAACATTTTACTTTATTCATCTTTATGTACTTATGCATTGACTGGCACTACAATGAATGTTTTATTTTATGATAAATAAATAAACTACATACTTACTAATAAAAATGCTACATTAGTTTCATTGATCTTGAATTATGAAAGTGAGTAGAATTTGTATTTTTAACAATGCTTGAAATAAAAGGTACATTATTCGCTGTTACTATGAACTCACATTTATAACCTGATGCTGGTTTATGCATAAGTGTATTTTAAAATCCATTCCTCCCTTCAAATATGGATATTTCAAAAACAATACTGACATTTTATCGTATAGAGAATGGTTTCATGTAAGAAGGGCGTAAGACATCATGTGATTGGATCAATATAAAAGATGATTTAGAATTTTCTAATTGGATTTTAAGAATTGCTGTGGACCCTGTTAATTTTCAAAAAGCGTGAACCCCAGCTGTTCTTACATAAAGTAGTCATGGTTACAATGAGTGGTTTGGTTGGACTGGTTTCATGAGAAGATATATTGGACCTCCCAAAAATGAAAACAATAGATAACTCAATTTCAGTAAAAATGTAATTGTTCTCCTTCTATTACACATGAAACTGTTCATATTATTTATCAGTTTTTTTTCTGATAAAGGCATTTGTTTTTATGACGGGCCGTTACTACTTGATCTAAGTGCCAAAACATAATAAGCTATATCATGTTGAGACAGCTCTGCTAAAGGCACAGTTTCCAGTAGTGACCAGTGATTTCCTTTATGGCTTCAAGAAGGTGAAGGAAAAATATATAAATGTGGCTGTAATAATTTAAAGATACTTTATTTATAAGAAAGATATACAAAAAATTGATAACATAGCTATAATGTAATAGCATAATGTATGCTACAGATGAATTATATCTTTATGGCTGTAAAAACATAACCTTTGTCATTATTAGTAGCAATTTAAATGCTTGATCCATTATTGTAAGGTGGTATGTTTGCAATATGTGATTATGTGTATGTCTCGTGGGCTGTTGATATTCTTGACTGTTGTCCATGCATCTGTTTGTTTTGTACTGTTCAGTTTGTAGTTGTAGTACATCACAATCATTAATGTTTTTCTTATTAATTTTTTTTTTTTTTAAATAAATAAGTTTAGAAAACCAAGAAAAAAAATATATCTGCCTCTAGTTACATAATTTCACCCTTTCAAATTATTTTACCATTTATAATTATCTATCCATGGATCAGTTGCACTGCATACATTTTTTTTTCCTTTACCTAAAAGATCTTTTTTCAACTCGATTGTTTTCTTTAATTGTGAACTAAATTGCTAACAAATTACCTGAAGATACACTCAAGGGTGGAAAGGCATGCACCACCAACTGCTCAAAGTTTAAACATTTTATAAACTGTAGGCAGATCTATGAAATAAAACACCTTATCTCTCCAAGAAAATCGTTCATTGACAAAACGTCAACTGGTTAAAAAGTCATCTTTAGTGCTGAAATAAATATAAAATGCAGGTATTACCAAATTATTAATTTTTTATATTGTTAAATGTTTAAAATTTATCAAAATATAAATAATATAATCTCTGATAGAGAAACAATGTAGGTGATTTTTTTTTTCAAATATCCTATTTTAGAGAAGGAAAAATCACTTAATTGGCTGTAAAAACAATAAGTGTGCCCCCCCCCCCTTCTTAGGAAATTTCTCCTTTCCTCAGTCGGATAAGAAGGGTGCTTGTCTTTTCTTTCGTCTATGTCTGCATCTAACCCGAGGGGTTTTATGATCTGTGCTGGCAAAAAAAAGTAAAAGTGCTTTGCTTAATATAGCCCCAAGCCTAATTATATGGCTGGTACCTCACTTTAAGCCTTCGACAATCGCCAACAACCACAAAGAGGCAACAAAAATGAAAATTTCTACTAATAAATGTGTTAGAGATAATAATAATAATAATAAATGTGTAGAGAAAGCAGTTAAGATGGCTTAATCTATTTTCGATTCATTATTAACAGATTGATGGAAATTCGACCTATGGAGTTTCCAGAAATATTTAATCGTGTAAAAAACTTTGGATCAAATTCCCATAAGCTCAAATCCCGGGGTGGAGTTGTTAGAATTTCAATACTTTTACGATGTACATTAAAATGTTTAGTACCATAGCATTGCACATAATAAGGGATAACTATATGAGAAAGTAAAACAAATATTCCTAGTGATCAATCGCCCAGAGATGTGGGAGGAAAAATCGACCACGAATGAGAGATGTCGGGTCGTCACGAGGGGGGCCGCTAGTTACCCTAGCCCTTGTGACGGAGTGAGAGTTGAATAGGTTATGACCTGGACGATTGCTTGATGACGGGTCTTACTACTGAGCTATCTGACTCCATATCTAATAGGTACTACACCCAGAGACCGTCGTCCGCAAGGAAGAGATCTGCTAGTTTTAGTGAGACAAAGGCAGAGAATCCCACTAGGAAGGTGTGGGGTCTGACAATGCCGGACTAAAACATAGCAAGGCTAGGATAGAAGTGTAGAAGTTTTCATAAATGAGAAGGCCAAATCTTGAAACATCAGTCCAGAATAGAGCCGTTGCTTTTATGAATTTACAGCTAAACTAGGGGGTATATATAGCCCATTGCAGGCCTCTATGTGGCTGGAATGTTCCAGAACAGGACCCAGCCCTTCCAGAAATAGGTTGGATACCTGGCAAGGAACCTGAGGATGCCTCTGAGCTCATCTGCAGCTACTTTATTTATTGTTTATCATATTTACACTATGACTTTGTGGTTTGGTAATGTTATTTACAACATATTATTATAACTAATTTACAATAGAGTAGAGGGTGATTTATCTTATGTAGTTAGCGGTCGCTACAAGAGACAATGGCTGCGATAATAAAAATTATTTAATTAGTAATGTTTAGGTTTATAATATTTTTTAATAATTAACAGCTAAAGAAACAAAAAATTGACAGGTTCAGGACCTATCTCTCTATTTAGGTTTATTGTTTTCCCGGTAGATACCACACTGGCTTCTTGGGACTAGTAGAGGCCTTTATGCTGATTTCGTTACAATCAGATAGCTGTCAGTCGGAGCTGCTAAAATTTGTTTTCATTGCGTTCTGAGCCTTCCAGACCCAACCAGAATGACAGAAGGAGACATATATTAAGTGTTCGAAGATATGACAGCAAATGCAAACCGAGCATTCATATGCTCAGGAAAGTATTTGCTTCAGATAGAACCTGCAGTTGACCAAATATGTTCTAAGGAACAAACAATACGCTTTTAACCTTCCTCTGCGCGCAGGTAAAGCCAAGCAACCCTATATGAACTCTGCGGGCCTGTCAGGCTCATTTCACAGCACCTCACCCAGTCCATACATATTGTATTAATAGTCTTCACTGTTGTAAATGATTTCATTATTGTGAGCCTTTTTTATTAATAAAGTGAATTTAAGTATTTACTGTTTGAGGTATTTAATTGTGTGAGCACAAACCATGCATGGACAATCCTAAATCTTTCACGGTTTCCTCTCTCTAGCACGAAGTACGAGCGGGGGTTCAGGGAGCCTTCTGGTTGTCAAAGTGTTCAGGTAAAATATTAATAATAAAATAAGAGCAAATGAACAAGGTAAATCTACTCCACTTAACCTGGTATCAGATAAGGAGTTTATAATGTATCGATAGGAGTAATATCAGTTTTACAATAACTGATGTCTGTACTTCAACACATTCCTTCATCATTTACTTGTTAAACAATCAAAACATAAGTTACATTGCTAAGTAAATCAATTAAAAAAAAGTTAAAATAGTCCTAAATCTTTTTTAGTCTTTGACTCAGCAGGGGCTTCCTTAAACCTTCAGCAAGTTCATTTTGGGTGTCCACTCTCCGGATATGTTCTCCCGCTTGAACCTTTTGTCTGTCCTCCATCCCTTCTTCAACTCCCTATGGCATGTCTTGATATTCTTCCTTTTGCTCTTCCAGTTTCTCTTCAATATTGTGTATACTTACTGTATAATACCTTTCCCTTCCATTCGATGTAATGGAGATTTCTCACTTATTGGTGCTTTGAGTGACTCCTGGAATATGATGTCTCTTGATCTAATTAATTTGTTATTTGAGAAAACTTGGCATCCGTTGTCCCCATCATATCCAACACAAGCACTCCTTGTGTAACCTTTTTATAATTTTTTTTTTTCTATTTTCTTTGGGTATATGGACCCAACATTTCGATCCTATTACTCGAAGATTTTTGATCCAGGTTTTCTACCCATCCAATGTTCAAATGGAGATTTCCCTTTTTCTGATGATGGACCAGTTTGATTTAATATGTGCGCTTCAGCATTAATCATTTCTGCTCGTTGGTCCTTAGGTAACGATACTTATCTTGAGTGCCTGTTTCAGCCCATATAGTCTATTATTTAATCTGCAGACCTTTTTGGAGTTGTCATTGAAACCCTCTGGTTGGCCAATATAAATCTCCTCTTTAAGTTCTCCATTTAATAATGCAATCGATACGTCAAACTGATGAAGATACGTGCTATACAAATTACTTTTCTGACAGTGGTTAAAAGAGCAACTGGACTGAAGGTTTCTCCAAAATCTTTGCCTTTCTTCTCTGCAAATCCTTTTACCACTAGCATAGCTTTGAACCTAAATTTCCATCAGGTTTATATTTCTTGGTGAAAACCCACTTTGAAGGAATAGCCCTTTTATTAGGAAGAAAATCACGTCCACGTTGATTTTAGCGAAATCACGATGCAGGAACCATGATGAACTCGCCCCAGGATAGAGAGTATTGTTTTCTGAAATTGCTGGAAATTTAAAACTGTGTTGTCAGTTAGTTAAGTAAATAGCGGAGTACCGTACACAACCGAGTCGGGAGGGTTCATTTCACAACCTAACATTATAAATATAAGAAGTCAGCATTGACTGATGATGGCTGCAACCTTCCTCTCAAGCGCCCCTCAAAGTCTCATACTGCCATTCTCACTGACAAGTGGTACTAACACACCCACCCGCAACAATCTAATCACTATGACGATAAGGGACTGTTTATAATTAACACATCTACTGTAGCCTTATGAGAGTTGCTTCATTAGGATTAGGACACTCCTCAATTTATAGATTGAAATTTATTTAATTTTTAATTATGTAAACATATGTTTGACATGACAATTTATTAGAGTTCCTTCGAAAATTTTATTTGGTTCTATGATATATCTTTCATTATAAGATGGACAACTTCTTTGTCGACCTCAGCAAATCTTTGGAGGAAGATTCCTTAGGCAAGAACATCAGTCTCGAGAGGAGAGAGAACTTTCTAGAGTACTTGGTCAGTTCCGGGGTCCACGCTGGGCTGTCTACGGCGCTCAAGCTACTCTACGATGAGCCGGCATTTCCAAATGACCCGGTGGATTACATCCGGTCCCACCTTGGCAAGCCTCGCGTCAGCACGGCCCAGTTCAAGGCGATGGAGAAAGAGCTGAATAAACACCGGCGGAGAATAGGACAACTGGAACATGAGATCGAGATCGCTAAGGCTAAACTTGCCCAAGAAGAAGATGATACCAGAAGGGTGACAGAAGATTTAAAGGCATGTACATCAGATGAAGAGTCTTAATTGTCCAACCCATCAATTCGAAAATATATCTTTAGATTTTTCTCTCATGAGCTTATTTGTCTGTATGCACCTACTGTTGGCGAAGAGATGAAATCTCACAGGGATAACCAGGAGAAAAAAAAATCCGATAGTTCATTTGATTTATATCGGAACACCATCCCATCTGCTGCAAGAGAAGATATTTGATAAATGTGGGTTTTTTCGATTACCTCAAGGTTCATGGCCCGATGAACTCGGGTCCAGGTTAGCCCTCCATAACATTTTATTGCCAGTCCTGTTTCAACTGTCGTTTTGAAAGAAAATTGGAGTGGAAAGGGGTAAGCCTAGTTTGTTACAGAATGAGTTGTATTTGTATTTCTAATTAAATACTTAATGTATGACTCGGTAAGTCATAATGTAATGCTTTGTTTGAAACATAGAACGATGCATTTGTAAGATGTCGTAGTATAATAGGAGTAGACTGCAAGGATTTAGTTTGATACTCATGTGGTTTTTGCCTGGGGTGATCTGCTGCTGCTGGTTAAACTACTAATAAAATATTACGAACTGAAGAGATAGATTGAAGGGTTGAAAAAAAAACACATTTTTAATATGGCTACCGAATAAACTTTATACAAATGTTGATCAATAAACAAAACAGCAACGATGCATTGCAATGATTAAAATTACAATTATTCCTTTACATGACTGAGTACTAACTCACTGATGGAGTATTTCTATTTGCTTAGCCGAAGAGGTAGGCTAGACTTCAGTTTCAGGGCTCGATTGGTTCTTTGACACATTCTTTCTCATTGTGCATGTTGTGTACAATTCATGCTTATAAGGTAAGTAATGGGAATCATCTTCTATTTATAACTATTAAAGGCAATTCAAGTATAGGTCAGGTCGAAACATCAAAACAGTTAGCTAATGCATGGTTACATCTTGATTAGGGAGAGAACCATCCTTGAAGTTCGGGAACTTCGACAAACCTTATTAAAGGGTTTCTGGCTCATTCATCGTTCAAATGATATATGGATTGTTACTGCCCCCAAAAAAATAATTTCTTTAGGTAACTAACTGAAAATAATAACTGTCGTACATGTTGGCTGTATATTTGAATACATTCATTATTTTTAAAAAAAATTTAATAAAAATGAATCAATTATGATAGAAGCTGAAGTAAAGTATATTTAATTACCACATAGACGTGGTAATTGAATTACCCATGTCATTGAATAAGTGAGACTTATCGATCTCTCCCCTCAAACACAGGACCTTTTCCTGTAGTTCTCTGATCCTTTGCCGGTGGACCAGGAGGCCTTCGCTTAGTCTGCTATATTCTTTGGCACTCATCCGTGTACCTCCGATCCGGGACCGGATGTATTCCATTGGGTCAATCGGTTTCTTATGTTCTTGGAATAGCATTCTCAGGCAATTGGCCAGGTCTGCCCGAACCCCACTCCTCTTCAGGTAGTCTTCGAACTCCAGTCTCCTCATTGTCTGAGCCTTCATACCTGTAGATTGCTGGGGCATTTGGAAAAAAAGCTGTCTCTTAAAATCTTCACTGAAATCTTCCATTGTCGGAGAAATACTGGTTAAACAGTGATTTTAAAGGGGGATCCTAAATGTCTTAAAAAATGAATTGTGTTATACGAACATATGTTGGAATGTATTGATTTATATTTTATTTCACTGCTAAGTAGAAAGAATATACTTACCCAAAGAATTATGTCATAAACAACATCTCTGAAAGCGTTAAGTCCGCTCTAGGTTGCCACCGTAATTGGTAACTAGCCTTGAACTATAGTCCGGCAAATGTACCTATCATTATCAAGGGATGCCATTTTGCCTATCATCGCTCCTGATGTGAGAAAGCCTATCTATCAAGTGTCATCTAACTTTGGCCATGTTAGTAAAAGAGAAAATTGAAATGTCTCTCTAAACCTTTGAAACCATACCATACATCATGACCAATGCTAGGTACCTCTCAACCGTATATTCTGTTTCATAGACCGGATTAGGTACTTCTTTATTTGAGTAGTTACTCATTTGACCTCAATAAGCTGAATAACCCTCTATTGGACAGAATCATCTCTCTATCGTCCAGATTTCTGTTCAATATTAGATTTATACGTTTACGCTTTTATTCACCGGTTTTAAAGTTCGCACTCACACCACAAGTTATTCGCCTCTTCTGCCCATTAGAGTAGCCCTCTTGAAAAGGACCTCTGGCACGCGATATTACCATCGCGGTTCAGTCTCCTTGTTTTCGGTTCAGACTCGGCTTTAGGATACAGGGTACCCTTAGATACAGGGTTGAGTGAATTCGTAGTCATTCCAAGATCAAACAAACTGTTTCTACATCTTCTCCTTGTCACAGTGCACTGTCGGAGGGCACCTTCTGTTGCGTTCTAAGTTTGATCGAAAAACCCCCCAATGGTTGACCAGACAGCCAGCAGGGCTTATTTCTTTTCTATCTCCTGGAAACAAGCTTTTGGTCATCACTCGAAGCAATCCGATGTTAAACTTATCAAAAGTCCACCAGGCACGGTAGAACTTCCATTTCTTTTATGTACTCACAGGCTGGCCAATATAGAACTAGCCCTGTTAGGAGATCACAGATAATGAATATTAACTAAGGTATTTAGGTATGTGGGTCAAGATGAAGTCAAACACCACCAGGCAAACTCCCCCCCCCCTATACTGCTATTACACATTTATAATCTTAAATAGGGTCATCTGCCTCCTTGACGCTATACCTAAAGTTTGTATGTTGGTTTTAAATTTGAAATTATAAAAAGGAACATTATTATCCGTTTTTGAAGATAGACTTGTTTGCCCCATAGCGCTGTGTTCCAAATTTTAAGACTTATGCATGTAAAACACGTTTGTAGTAGCAGAGTTTGAGTCATAATTGAAATAAAGCTAGCAATATTCTGAAACATTTTCACCATTTTATTAGAAATATTTGAATTATATTTTGCTCTACTAGAAATACATGTTTCGTGCATAACCCTTGTGCAACCTCCACCTAGTTGGAACATATAAACAATAGTTTGATCCCCGTGTTGTAATCATTAAAGTTATTGTTTTTGGAACAATCAAACAACTTAAGGAATGACTGCGGCTAGAGAATACTGCGCGCCTGAAGCTACATGACATATACAAAGAAGATTTTACGATACACGGCTAATGATAGTATGAAACCTGGCAATTCATTTCTTGTCTAGAACTTGGTGTCGTTTACTCACATTTAAAAATGTCATCTGAATCACTGGCCAACTTGGTACTCAAACTAGGACTTGCAGCGTTAGTGCGATTTATATTGATTGTTTCTCCATACAAGCAGCTCATCGCGGACAGAGTTGAAATTTCAACATTATTGAACTCTTGGAGGAGGGTTGTGGAAGGAGTGACTTTGTACAAAGAAGGAATAAACCCATATGACGGTGATTTGTTCCATGAAACACCAATTGGCCTGGTGGTGTTTGACTTCATCTTGACCCACGTACCTAAATACCTTAGTTTAATATTCATCATCTGTGATCTCTTAACAGGGCTAGCTCTATATTGGACAGCCTGTGAGTACATGAAAGAAATGGAAGTAAATCAAAATTCGGAAAAAGATAATTACAATGAAAGTGCTTCAGAATTACTGTTGACGGAGCATTACTTTAAATACTCTCCAAAGTATGTTCTCATTGTGTATTTATTCAATCCATTCAACATACTGAACTGTGTTGGATACACGACCACCACTTTTGGGAATTTATGTTTAGCAGTTGTGTTTCTAAGTATGATCAAAGGTTGGAGAATTAGCTGCTGTTTGGCTCTCGGGATAAACGTATTCCAGACATTTTACTCTGTTATACTAATTATACCTGTTTGTATATATATTGCCCAAAAAGAAAAGAGGAAGTTCCTTTCTGTACTGTGTACAGTGACTGTATTTATCTCTGTGATAGTAGGACTCTTCTATGTCTCCCATCAAATTACTAATGACTGGAGGTTTGTACGCTCAGTGTATGTAGTTATATTGACGGTGACTGATTTGAGACCAAATATTGGCCTTTTCTGGTACTTTTTTACAGAAATGTTTGAACATTTCAGGTTATTGTTCATATTTTCATTTCAACTAAATGCTACATTACTGTATTTGGCTCCTCTGAGCCTTAGATTCCACAGGAATCCACTGCTCTTGGCTACGAGCCTGACAGCATTGATTGCTGTATTCAAGTCTTATCCATGCTTGGGGGATGTCGGATTCTACCTCTCTCTTCTGCCGATGTGGAAGCACCTTTACAGCAAGATGCAACAAGGGTTTATTATATTGTGTGCGATGATCGTAACGTCAGTTCTTGGACCTACAGTCTGGTACTTGTGGATTTACTCTCGTTCGGCCAATGCCAATTTCTACTTTGGGGTTACATTAGCGTTTGCAACAGCTCAGATATTTCTCATCACTGATCTCTTATTTGCATATATCAAAAGGGAGTTCTCATTAAAACATGGACTGCTTGAAACTGATGATAAAGTGATGTTAAAATTGACACTACAATGATTTTTGTTTAAATATGTGATTTATTTATGCATGATGTTACCTTTTTTTTTTAAATATTCTTTTATAAATAAAATAAGTTAGTTAAATAAATTAGGATTTATTTATTTCCTTTTTAAAAAAAGTTAATGTACATTATTGTTAATATATAGTGATTTTTTAGCTATTATAATTTGTTTATTTCCCCCTTTCTTTATGTGTAATAAGTAGGCTATTGATGAATTTAACTATTTTTTTTATGACTAAATTTTCTTCCTCTAAATGCATCTCGAAAATCTTTAGTATTTAAATTGGATAATAACAGTATTTTTTAAACATTAGTAAGTTATTTGTTTGTAGTAGACCAAATCACATAATATTAATAATTACTAGTTGTGGTATGTAATCCCACCATCCACCATTAATTATCTGCCAGCAGATTAGATTTTTACTAGGCGCTATTATTCACCAGGGATTGCTCAGTTGTCGAATACGGGCTGTTTCACTTCCTTTTACTAATAATTTATAGTTCCATATTTTCTAATAACATTATTAATTATATTATGTTTAAATTTGTATCTGGCTATCAAACCAGACTATTAAATACAGAAATATGGTTTCAATGTCTCACTACTTTAAGGGTTTTGTTCTGACCAGGGTTCATGCATCCTCATAAAAGAAAATGAGTAGTTTCTTGAATAAAGAAGTAGCAATGACCAATTAAAAACCGATGTGCAATTTGCCAACTATGGTGGAACACTGTCGGTATAATGCCAAAGGCAGGGGTAATTCAGTACTTTCGTGTAACATAATGGCTGGGTAGATTGATAAATAATTAAGGGTTTGTAGAAATTAATTAGTGTAATTAGTTTTTGTAGAAATTAAAAAATACTTGCCTTTTGCAGGCGTAATTACATAAATGTGTGAAGACCAATGAATTGTAATATAGTTTTTAATCTATAAATCCGTGACCCATTTCTCGGAAGAGAAAATACTGTCATTACTAGGTTATTAACTTGCAACCTTATTTCCATTTTTGAAAATTGGATTGGTTATTTCAACAGCTGTTAGATGTCTCAGCAGTTAGTCATTATGCTTACTAAACAATTAACAAAGTTATTCTAGTTTGAATCAATATTTTTAGATTAAAACGTTCTTAAACCGTAACAATATCAAATGCCACCAGCAAAGATATTAATGTAAACCTAGTTTGTGATAAAGTATTAACAAGAATATTTTCTGTTTTGGACCTTCCATTTATCAGAATTGGTAATTAGAAATATTTCCATCAAATATACCTGGAATTAATTTTTGTTACAGTATTGTTGCTTTTTTCAAAGCCAGAAACTATATTCTCACCCCTCTTTGCCTATTCTTCGGGTTATTGTAAGACTCTTGTTTGAACTAGGCATATAATTTCACACAAAAATTCCATTTAATGAGATAACATTTAAAAAAAAATTGGGACATAATAACTGTGATCATCAAATTAAAGGCCTCGATGCATTGAAATAACATATAATAGGTATTGGGGCTAAAATTACAAAAACACTTTAAAACTGTTACATGTTGTGTACACTTTTCCAGAACCGCTGTTGATGTAGAAACATAAACTTTTGCGCGGTTTCATATAATACCATAATTAAATGCAACTTCATAATAAATAATAAGAGATTATTAATAATTAATTTTTAATTACTTGGTAATGAATATTTTCCTACCATATTAAATTGGGAGATCACATGATGTCACTATCAATAACATGTAATATTTGTTGGGACAATAAAGGATTATAAAAGCAAAAACTTGTGGGCACCAATGACCCATGGTAATATTATTAATAGCTTTATGAACATTAATTAGATGTCAATAATTATTTTTAAAAAAACACGATTTATCTTATCTTGTAATAAGTTTAAAATGAAACCTCTAATTGCAACACATCACACCTGTCTTTGAATTTTTTATTGCGTTTTCTTATTACGCTTTTTTTATTTGCGTATCCATTCATTTCATCTTTGTTGGAAAACTTTTTTGACATCACATCTACAACATAAATAGCTCTGGTTATCTAATTAGAAACAAAAGTAATTTTAATGATTCTATAGCTCCAATGTTAAGTTTGAGGGTTGACATAAATTTACAATGCTTTAACTATTTTTGACACAGTTTATTTGACATAAATCACATCAGATAATTTTTTAATTGTGTCAAACATTCTTAGGTTATTTGTACATAATATTTACACTACTCATGGTGAAATATTCAACAGCTTTTCGTTACGTTAGTGTTGACTGCTCCTGATGTAGATAATAAAGAAAATGTGACATCCTCAAATCATTAATCAGTTTGAAAACAAAATAAGCATTGAAAAATAAAATGAATGTCAACAATAGCCTCGTAAAACTATATTTGGTATACACGAGAAAAGAATTATTGCTTAGAATGAGACAATATAACGACAAAATTATTTTGATCATGATGCCTATAAAACTTTTATTAAATCAAGAGTCAAATCTTATTTACATAAAAAACAAATAGCATAGTCGAGTAACTATGAAAATCATATCCCTGTATATAAAAATAATTAAATAAATATTGCACATTAATATGCTTAGATATTTAGAACTAAATTGAATTATATATCTCCATAACTCTTCTCTTCTAAGCACAAATATTGCTGCTTGTAATTCAGACTTGACAATCACATTTATTGGAGGAATGTAGCTCCTTACAGCTCGACCTATACAACTTTTATATCTAAATTTTAATAAATCTTGGTAACGTTTATAAAAATAACATGAAGCTACTATTTGCATAAACCATATGGTACATATTTATAGATTTTGTTTAATATAATACATTAAAACCATAACTTTGTTTCAAAAATATAAACTTTATAAACATTAATATTTTAAATGAATTATTGTCATTTAAGAAAAAAAAAAAAAAAAAAATACCAAATTTTTCCCCGCAAACTCAACAAATCATTTATCTCCCTTGCAACGAACATACTTTTACATTATTAATCTATATATAATAACAGTGCATACAAATCTATCCAGTGCAAGGAATTAAGATTATTTATGTAAGAACAAATACAGAGGTTCAGAAAAGAAGAGCAAATATTGGATTTAATTTAATTTCATTTGACACAAAATTAGAAATATTTGACTGCTATCCAATCAAACCCAAGGTAATTGACAATTAACTCCTCTTTATCTCTCTCTCTCTCTCCTATAATACAATATCCAAGGATGGATAATTCAAATGGAAACAGGAATCCACATTATCATTTTTTTTTATTAATTATAACTTATAATGATAGGAACTCCAAACAAAAAATATATCTTTTTAAGGACTTTATTACCGAACAAAGCAGTATGTCCACGAATTTATTTTGAGGCTGCAAGACATAAATTATTTCCAAATTCTACAATTTTGTTTCTGCATTTCCTCCCTTATAGTATTCTATAAGAAAGTTTTGAGTTTAATAAGCTAACAGAATCATTCCACGCTTGAAATGGAAACTGAGAAGAAACTTGACGGATTATTGAGCCAACTAATTTTAACATGTTTTCAGAGAGAGCGAGAGCAGTCTATTTCTTTTGACAACTTTCATTTATGCAATTTGTTTTTGAAAAATTTCTAAAATGTAGCTCCTCTTTTTCAAACCACAGAAACTCTTAAAATATTATACACATGTAGATCTGAAATAATTCTATCTCATAATACTTATAATATTTGACTAATAACTCTGAGCAACTCGAGCTGATCATTTTTTTTTTTTGTGTAAAAGCATTAAAATTCCCACAAATCTGTAAAACAAAATTTTTGAAAGTGTAACAATATTAACATATCAATTTTGGTCCATAATAGACATCCATCTCTACTATTATCAATCATTTAACAAATGGAATATGTATATTTACATAAATTATAATTAAAGAGATCAATATCATTCTATGTACAGGAATATATATATATATATAACATTTTAAATAAAAATTTATCATTTAAAATAAATAAATATATATATATCTATAATTGTGTATTTTTTAAAATAATATTTAACTTAACAGTGACCTTTTCGGTGATTATATAACATGTCTAAAAATAAAATTTTTTATGAACTTATTGTAATATTTTTATTTAATTATAGTAATATAAACTATATATATATATATTGCTTTACAAAACATTAACATCAACAATAATAATATTATTTCAGATGTCTTTATTGAAATCAATAAAGTGATACATGCTCAATTGCTTCAGCATATTTCAATTTCAAAAAAATATAGTTTAACTCTATAGATAAAAAAATAAATTATCTGATCAGTATTACAAACAGTGATTAGATCCTTAAGATTCGATCAAATTGAGTTTTGATTGAATAGAGTTAACTGCTAGTTGATTTAATTTTTAATAAATTTTAAAAGTTGTAAACTTTTCCAAAGGCTTGTAATGATTAATACAGATAAAACTGCAAATACCTTTTATTTAAAAGGTTAAAGATTTAACCATTGCAAAATTATTAAGACAATCCATGATACCTCCTCTATAGTTATAAAAGTAAGCCTATGTTGTATCTATATTCCAATGTTCATTTAAACACAAAATAAATAATTTTGTTTTTTAATGTGTTTAAATAATAAACTTTTACCCTTTTTACACAGCGTGTGGGTTGGATCCTTTATTAATGAATAAAATCTCACCTCGAATTTTACTATTGTAGCGGCCCTAGGCCTTTTCGAAAACAAAGGACTCCAATTTAAAAATTTAGCACAGGAATACTCTCATTCATTTATTCAAAACAAAAAAGGTAAGTTACATATATGTTGCAATAGCACAGAAATTTCAAGATTATTTTGAGCAAGCAGAAACGCCCAGAATGAATTTCTTTTAGAAAATGACTTGCCCAAAGAATTGCATATATGCAAATCAAATTAAGAAAAACTAATTTTTTAAAACAAAAATTTACACTATTTTTGGCTCAATATAATTCAAAAATAAATTAACTCATGTACGATTTAAAAAAAAAAAAAGTCTTGTCAAAGATTGATCAAGTACGATGTGTCACGGCAATATATATTTAGTGTTCATATGAAAAATCACAGATCCAAGCGCTGAGAACTGTAAATATTTGATTTAATGTTACATATAACATAATATAATTAGCAGTTGTTTCCTTTAAAAACCAACATCAAGCGCAATAATTCGGAAGTAATATTATTTTCTCAATATAAGAATAAATTTAAACTTAATTAAAAAAATATGAATATTTATTATAAAATATAATTCATAGAAGCACTGTTTCATTAATAATTAGGAACAATCACCACAATGCTCGAAGCAAAAAAAAAATTGTTACTTTGAACACTATTAGATTAATCTAAATTCAAAATCCGCACACCAACAACAATTGTAACAAACAATACATGAAGATAGGCGGTGAATAATTGAGAAATAAAAGGTATTTCACATCAAAACGAACATAAAACAAAAAGTCCTTTAGTAGTTAAGAGGAAATAAAATGATCCCTAGAGAACAAGGGCAGGTAAAATATGTTGTAAAAGCAAATTTTAATTTTAGTGGTTGTATGTCTTGGGTCAGTCTTAAATTTGATGATAATTTAACACTTTTCTTTTATCAACCTAAGCCAATCCTCAACATATACATCCACTCTCAGCTCAACTGTAATCAACTCAAAGGATTTGTAACTCGATCAGCCTTAATGTACCTGAATACAAAAACTGGAGACTCCTCAAAGGCTATTTTAGTGTTGTCATCATAATAAGTCATATGCTATTGCAACAATATTAATAAATAAATTTAGTAATAAAGAGTTTTAATAAAACTAGGACAGAGCATTAATAAAGTAGGCGGGCGAGGAACAGTTAAATATATTGGGCTGACAGAAAGCTAGATGGAGCCTGGATTGTTGATGAGGGAGGCTATCCTTCTCTGGCAGTCGTCGGAGGTCCAATGTTGCTGCAGCAGTTTTACCTCGGTTTCGAGCACTGACGGCAGCTTTGTGCGCAGTCCATGCATCACTACAGCTTTAGTACTGGCCATAACCTGCGGGCAGATCATCATTTGGATCACATCATAAACATTAATTATCTATTACATAAAATAGTAAAGGACAGATCCTATTAGAATTTAGTCAAACTCTTTTAAGTGTGTTTACATCTAAATTTAAAGAAAATACTAAAATCAGCAAACAAATTTAACACGCAATGGTATGAGAACCATCACTTGTTTGACTGTAGATTAAATTTATTCTTAACTTAATTATGTTCACCCAGTGAAGAGTTTGACAAGCAAAACCAATTAGTGTAACCTTGAAACAATTTAATTTTTATACATACTAATTATTAACTAATTGTATAGCCCTTGCTGTACAAAAATAACAACTATACTCCATGGTTTGTTTACATCTTCCCTCAATAGCCTCTTCAATCTTCTCCCCTATTAGCTCTTATTTAAACTGAGATATATTAATGTAGAATATGCTTTATGGGAGGGGTTTTGGAAGAAAAACTGTATGGGAATGAATCACATTTCATATCACACAAGAATGCACAGAACAGTTTTCGGTTTTTGTCGAAAGGTGGATAGGCGACTCACTTTAGCAGGTTTCAGTAGAACAATATTCCTTAAATCACAACCCATCTCAAATTTAAGAAATAAAATGTATCCTAACCATTTCGTTACCATAAAAACACCCAAATCAAACAGCTTCTTCAATTTGAAATTACAATGAAAACTCTAAAACATAATTTACACTAGAGAACAAAATATACACTGTTAAATTAATATTTATGTTTCTATTTCAATAGGTTTGTTTCTTTATCCTAATGATTGTGATTAATCAAGATATTTTCTACTCAAAATTTTGAACATATAAATGAGAAACGGCACATGTATGTATACATAATGTATATATATTTTTTTACTTTAAGTATGTAAATAAAAATTTTTCTTCTAAAAAAAAAATAAATAAAATAAAATAATATGAGGCCACTGATATTTCTTCAGATATGCTGAGTTAAAATATACAAATGTCACATATTTCATCCCAAAATGGTTATATTCCGGGCCATATAGCCATACTAGGCTTGTTGTATTTCGAAGGGAGATGTTTAACATAAATAATAACTACTGAATCAACTTTTGAATTATTGTTTACCTACAACCTAATCCTAAACCACATAGCGAGATTAGACTTGACACTTCAAAATCCTTGTTCCCTACCATCCTATCAGTCAACTTGGAATAAGAGATCAGCCATAGCAGGTTTCCTTCACAATTGTAAATTATTGCTAACAGTTTAACAGCAAATGTAAACTTGTTTAAACAATTTTGTAAAAGGATAGTATTATAATATTGTCTTTGAATAATCCAATATAATTCACTTTGTATGTGAGTATTGCTTAATCAGCATTTTTCATTAAGTAGTATAGATACAAAATCAAAATGCTCACTGCTAAGGATATGCTAATTGTCCGCCTATAATTTAGCTTTTATCCTGTAATAATGACTCTTTCCTTGTCTGCTTTCGTACCAGATACTCGTGTTTATTCTTTAGTTTCAAGAATAAATTAAAACAACATTGTATATTCATATTATATGAAATATCATTTGTCCATTAACGTCACATATCACAAGCTTTAAGCATTAAAGCTATCTAAAAGCTATTTGTATTATTTTTTATAAGTGGCTTAAATGGTATTAGAATTTAATTGAATTGAATTGGTAGCCAATACAATATGCTACATATTAAATATAATTTATAGAGGGCTTTAGAATATGTGCTTGAAGTGTTTGTTCTTCATTTTTTGGTATCCTACTGTATTTTTTTGGCGCCTTTTTGCATTTTTTTACATTATTTACTTTGTGTATCTGATAATTAACTGTTTTCAGAATAAATACCTCATTATTCCATATATAGCATAGATAAAGCTAAGTTGATAATTAAAGTGATATAATTTATTTAATAATAATTAAATAGTATCGCATCACAAGAATTTTAAAAGTGTTAAATTATATTATAAGTAGATTTATTAAACTGGTTGACTGAATTGAATCAAAGCAATGTTCTCTGACATAGTTTACTTGTTTGCCACTGGCGGTCTGGTATTATTTTTGTTTTTCATGGTGTGTTTTATGTATGGGTTTATTGCATTTCTTATAGAACAATTGAACAGATAGCTTTATGCTTATCATAGATCCCGTAATACCCGTAATCTTGCACTATAATAAAGCTTTGTTTTTGTATAACTATGTTTTCCGAGATTAATTTCTCAATTTACAATAATATATTATTGTTAGTAATTTACTGAGTTATTTGTTTATTAGGATTATTTGATTTATATAGTAATATAAGGTTTAAAACGATTTTTAAAAATAAATATATCTTTTATCCTATCATTATAAATTATTGTAATTGAAGAAGACTTTTACACTTCCGCAAAAAGTATATCTATTTTTGTACTTTAAATATATAAATAAAAATAAAATAATGAGGCCACTGATCTCTTTATGGAGCAGCTGAGTTCAAATATAATATTTATTTTGTTATAAACAGTGCATGAATAAGCCTAATAAAACAATATATGAATTATCGATTTAAGAAAAATTATTATTACAATAATAATGATTTTGTCAAAGATAAATGATTTCTAATGCATTAAATTTAAACAGTCTGTTATGAATAAATTTGCCGCAACAGTGGTCTATCACATCATGGTGAACTTCAAGAGATACTTCAGAATCGGGTACAGTTACTTTTTGTATATCCTTGCCTGTACCGTTTTCTTTTCAATTTTAATCTCTATACTTTTTGCTTTGTATAAATTGTTTATATATTTTTTATAATAGGTTTTTTTTTCTAGCCTACCATTGCTTTTGTCATTACATAAATACAATTAATAATGTCATATTTTCATAAGTTTCTTTTCAGAGATTCATTTCTCAAAATATTGCCATCACTAAACTAAATGCCTGTAATTATGTAAGACAATTTATGAATCCTAACATTATAAATTATTATAATTGAACACAACCATTAATGGTACTACACCACTATGCCAATATTATAAACATTGACTAAGCAATGGTTATAAAAATAATTACCTACAATATAATAAAATTAATGATTTAAAAAAAATCATTTGTCAAGGATGAAACGGCCTAAATGGTAGAACCAATTATGTTGACATCATAATTCTGATTTATAGTGCAGCATTATAAACATTTTAGCTGTATATAATACATTTTTAATTATTATTATTATTATTATTATTATCATCATCATCGTCGTCATTGCAAATTTCACTACGGACATGTGCCCATCCCTATCTCCGAGCTATGACTGATTACCCTTCCCTTTGTGATTGTGACCCCAAGAGATAGTGATTAGTTGTTATCTGTTACCCAACAAAAAAATTCCTGCATCACATACTCTCCTGAGTGCATCACCACAACATGTTGGTGTCCGCTGTGCTACTCTTGGTCGCTACAGTCATCGTCGCTGACCCTGACGATCAGCTCACACCTGTACAGAGCAAGCTGGATCAGGTGTCCTACCTATACCCGAACCAGGTAATCAGCTCTACTTAGACAAAATTTTATATTTAATCTTTTGGTAATCAGTTAAGTATTGTTTTAAATTTTGAGGTAAACCTGACCCTGAGAAAGGGTCAGGTCACGAGATAGAGATGTTCAATTCTCCATATAGGATGGTTACTTATAAATGTTATTATCATGTAATACTACAAGTAAAAATTGTACGATTGTATGTAATATATCTAAAATATTGTCATCAGCAACATCCCCAATTGGTTTTTATCGATGTTTGTAATAATTAAAGAAAATAAAAGATTTTTATAAAATTTTTATTAATTAATTTGAATCATAACATAATAAGCTTTACTAATACCTAGAAAATTCCTAAATAGCTGTAAATTTGTATAAAAACGGGCCAGTTCCTGATTGGGATTAGAGTTGTTTTGATTAAGAAAAAATAAAATAGAACAAAAATTTGTTTATATGCCTCCCCCCATTGCTTGGCTGAGCCAAAGTTTCGAACTCTGACTTCAGACTTTAGTGCCCCTGTTAAACAATGTTGGTCCAGGCTTGAGAATGGCAGTGTAACTTAAACCGAAAGAAATTTTTGAAAAATAAATTGAAGGGAGACATATACCCAATACCACACTTGGTGTTTTATTTTCTTCATAACAACATCCCAGTCAACATCGTAAAATAATAAAAGAAATGGTTTATAACATCAATCAACAGGTTTATTTCACCAAAATATGGAAGTTTTCAAGCCAATGGCTGTCCTACATATTTTTAGCTACAGCAAGTCATCAAATAGAATTGCTATGGAAAATGCCTGTTAGTCAAACTCGGGTTGAGTTAAAATTGTGAACATGATTTTGGTGACAGTTTTAATAACTATTTGTATTTATGGTTTGAAAAGACAAAAGACATTTAATTATACTGGATGACAAGATCTTTAATTGGATACCCTATTTAGAATTATTAAAAAGCAATTAATTAATAATGACGTATTTTATGGAGATGAGAGTATTTTTCATGTTGTGGCATCATCAATTGGGACTTCCTTTTAAAATGTCTTGTCTAGGTTGAACAGGAGACTCACTAAGACTACAAACTTATCTTTTTCAATTAGAAAGTTGATAAGATAATCTGTCATCAATTTTAAGGAGTAGATTGATTCGATCGATCATTGTTATAGTTATTGCTATGTACGCAGGCATCAATATTAGCTTTAACTACCAGCACACATATTATAAAAAGAATAGTTAGAATACGAGATAAAGGGAAACAAAAAGAATTCCATTTTGGAAAAGCCTTATCTAATCGATGAGATATTTCATCAGCACTGCACAGAATGAATGACAGGAAAATGTAAATATTTTAAATACATTTCTTAAACAAATCAACAACTATTAGGATACTTTGAAGAAAAGCAATGTTGTAAGATTTCCTTGCTACTGCTAGTTTGGATAACCTATTTCTATGAATCAAGAACCACAGCTAGATGATTCTAGGTGAACGATAAAATTGTCTATTATTAACATTTTATATTTAATGAATTCAAATTAAATGTAAAGTTAACAAATTAGTTTTAAATAAAAAATAAATTCATTTATGTTCTGTTTGTGGTTAATAAGTAGAAAAAATATAGCCTCTTTTAAAAAGTTGAAATGGAGTTCCAATATCCAGAGTGGGGAGAACCAAAAACTGTAGATGATAATATTTTGAAGGTTAAAATTAAAACAAGAAGGATAGCGAAAAGGTCAACATTTTTAAGAGTGACATATTTAGTAACTAATGAGGTATTAAACCGTCACCGTGTTTTGTGTTGTAAGGTCTAGAATAGTTCAAGGATTTGTTGTCATACAAATTAGTAACAAACTGACAAATGAAATTTTTTAGTAAAATTTATTTTACTAACAAATTATTAAAGAATAGACTACACAGAAACTAAAATAATTAAGCTATAAATATCTAAGCAAGATTACTATTAAATAACTAAGATAATAAATTTACAATAATAAATAAATTTACAGTAACAAAACGCAAATTTATGAAAGGGAAAAAACACATGTAGTGTCAACTTCTTCAACACAAATAAATGGAAGTTCCCCTCTTCTCGGCCCAGAAAATATCTACATATGTTTTTTATGTTTTAATAATAAAAACGTTAAGCGTCAGTTAAGAGAGGGGGAAACTAGTGCATGAAACAGCTGTAGTCCACTAGGGGGTGCGGGTGAGGCCCAGCCTCTGATCTGCCAATACAAGGGGCCAGATTTGGGGCATTTGACAGACTCTCGGAACCCGGCACCTGAAGTGAACACCTCTCTCTCTCTCTCTCTCTCTCTCTCTCTCTCTCTCTCTCTCTCTCTCTCTCTCTCTCTCTCTCTCTCTCTCTCTCTCTCTCTCTCTCTCTCTCCTCTCTCCTCTCTCCTCTCTCCTCTCTCCTCTCTCCTCTCTCCTCTCTCCTCTCTCCTCTCTCCTCTCTCCTCTCTCCTCTCTCCTCTCTCCACTCTTCACTATTCACACTCTTCACTCTCTCCTCTCTCTCCTCTCTCCTCTCTCCTCTCTCCTCTCTCCTCTCTCCTCTCTCCTCTCTCCTCTCTCCTCTCTCCTCTCTCTCTCTCTCCATCCCCCTCATCCCTGTGTTGGCAGTCCTTGCTCCTCTACTTGAACCATGGCTTTCTTATTCAACTACCTCTGCATCTCTCTTTCCTAACCTCCTTATGTTTTAGTCCGGTGTTGTCAGACCCCACACCTTCCTAGTGGGATGTGGGATTCTCTGCCTTTGTCTCGCTAAAACTAGCACCTCCTTGGAAGAGACCTCTTCCTCGCGTACAACAGTTGCCAGGGCCCTAAAACTTTACCTAGTAGTTTGTTTACCTAGTATAAACATAAAAATATAAAAAGTTTCCCCCGGCGATCCAGTCTGCCTCTCTCCGGTTCACACTCCCCTTTGGGATCTGGACGGTTTTTGCCTACCCTTATATACTGAGTGTAAATTCGTGGTCATTCCAAGACCACATTAACTTTCTATAAATACCTACCCTGTTCCTCTTCTCCTGAACATAGTGCTTAATCGGGGCACATACATCTGATAGGTTACTTAACGTGTAACCGCATAACCTCAAATACGAACTTGAAATTTATTTGACCCTAAGGGTTCTCTATGCAGAAGATTTTCCGATGAAATTGAAGGGACTTAGAAGGCTTAAGATGTGGCAGAGACGATCTCACTATATAGTACTTGATAACATAATAAAACCATTTTACAATTTTAACACAAGTTACATTTAAGCAATTGATAATTTGTCTGCAGTAGAAAAATTAATTTTTCAGTTTTTTGGTTATGCTTAAACAAGTGTAGTCAGAAAATTTGGTTGAGCATAGGAACTACAGAATTAGGGAGAGATTCAATTTAAGGAAATTTAATTTCCTTGTTAACTTACTTTTATTTATTTTTTGCCACTGATCAATTACGAATCAATATGATTATAATTGGGACTCCATTGTATTTCCTTTTATTGTTTAAATAAATATTAAAGTATTATTATAATTTACAAAATTATTTTTAAGAAAAGAAAAAATTATAGCAAAGAACAACTTAATTTAAGCCCTGACTTGATGCAATAATTAAAGGAGATAATAAAAAGCAATGAAAAATCCTTGCTGTGGAATATGTCACAATACTTCTGTATCCTGGTAGAGTCCTAATCCCGCCAATATATTTTCTCTTTGGCTCTTAAATAATTATTCATAATAAAAATGAAAGTATAACTTAATTTATAAAATACAGGTGTATGTTTAATGTTATTATAAATATAAATTATGTAACATTTATGACAACAGGTGAGGGAAGAGAGACAGCTTGCAGAATGTACCGTCGGGGAGGTGTGCAGCACCGAGCACAGCAGATATTGGCTGCCAATGTGGGTCAGACGGTACTGTCGGTGTCCGACCAGTGACTGTTCAGAATATGTTGCCAATCTTGACAACAGATCACGCATTAAGGTAAATAATCTTAGGGGAGAACACTGTGTTTCCTCACCAATTGGTGTTAAAGCAGATCCCAAATCAAGCATTAATGGCAAATTATATTATAATAAAAATCCAACACCCCGCAATTTAGCAATTTGACTCCCCTAAAATATTAGATTATCATAACAAGTAATTTCAGACATGAAAGCTCCTTGAACAAAAACTTCATGAGTAAATCTCAAAACAGATGTTCCCCCATTTCATATCACTATATTTTTCACCAAATATAACTAATCAAAACCTCCTTAACTCCAGAGTATATATTTAAAGATGACATAAGAAGAGTATACATCCCCCCCCCCTCTAAGCCCATAGATAGCTGTGACCATGCGAATTCTAGAAGCCCAGTATAATCACAACATTTGTTAGTACATAATACATGTCGTAAAGAGTAGACATAGGCATACAAGCATAAGTGATTAGATTAATATAACAATTTTATTAACATGGAAAATGAGAATAAATTTCTAGTTTGACAATAACAGCACAATACTACATGCTGAAGTAGATAAAAGATGAACTAATAGTTTGGAAAATTGCAAAATTATTATAAATAATAGATTCTGTTAAGTACTTTATACATATAGTGCAATAAAAATCTGACTATTCTCGGTAACTTTAAATAGACTACGTCGTATTATCATCCTTTGAAAGATAGTCTATATGATAAATTTTCAAAGATCATATGAGACATGCCAGACAGAGCTATTGTTCTTGAATACAGGATTGTCTGGACAAAGATCAGGAATTCCTGGGTTCAAATCCCTGACCATATCTTTTCTTTTAGCTAATAATTATCATAAAAGGGAAGAATATTTAGTACTATTGTATTGCTTGTTGCATGAGGATTGACATTAAATAAGGCATGACCTTTGCGAACAGATGTGCACTAGCGACAGGGACCTGCTAGAGAACTGCTCTGACCGGGAGATAGGCCTCGAGGCTACTACAATCACTGGGGAGAGAACATCGGTCAGCATTAACTGTCGCTGCAATTGGCCAGCATACTGGGCACTGGTTGGCCACATTGAGAACTCAACCGTCACCCATGACAAGTACGCCTGCCAACTTGTGAGTATATAGCTCAAAATTTGCATAATCCACTTACACATTATATAAGGCACTTTTTTTGCACAAAGTGGTATGATTTTATTTTGAGGCTTATGTATTACTTTATATTATATTTAAAATAAAAAAAAAACCTTCTGTTTTCACCCATGTGTATGTATTGATGGTTATCCTATAAATTACAAGTACCTTGTTCAGCCTATGAACATCATATTTTATACTGAGGTTCCCCGAAACCCTTACCAGGACTGAACTACCCACATAAGGGTTTCCAATTTTAAAAAAAACAATGGGGTCCTAAAAAAGTGACATATATATTAGATTATTCCTAAGAAAGTTAACTTCCCTTCCAGTCTTAAATTATTATATATAAACTTCATGCACTTTCTGTACATACATTTCTCTGTATTAATGTTACTACGGAAAACTATTTGTCAGTACTAAAACTCTCACCATCCCTCCCTCAGGTGATTGGTAAAGCTAACTGTAATGAGCATACAAGATCTGCTCAGTAGCCTCACGATCCCCCCCCATTATATTAAAGATTTATTTTCTTAAATTTTTACTAAAGATTATAACGTGGCATGAGGCACTATAAAATCTTTAAATTGAAAAAAAAATTATGTTTGAGGTTTAAGTAAAACTTATTTCAACACATATTTTGGAAAAAGGAATGGAAAATGTAAATTACAGACAATTTCCGCATGAAACAAAATGGAGTTCATTATAGATTTTTTTTTTTTGACAATATTTAACATTGAATTATTATTTTCAGACTATGAGGAGGTGCCAAACAAACGACTTCTGTGGGCACATCAGAAGCGACACATATGCCATGTACCTGCAGTGCTCCTGCCCGCATAATCACATTTGCTTAAACAAAGACAGAAACAAGTACAATGTGACTGAGGCACTGTATCAGGGACCCGCGATGCGGGCTTACTGCCAGTCTCTCAAACAGGAGGAGTGACTTCCTTATCTCAACTAACAAAATGTTATTTATTCAGTACCCTTCATGATAAAGTATTTGGATAATCTTTTTGATAATAAATATTTGTATCACAGCATTGGTATTGATGATTCGATATTGATAACCCTCCTGCTAAAAACATACCCTTCATCACAGGCTAAAATCGCTTAGTGTGACCTCGATAAACTTATAAATTTGTTATAACGTGAAGATTTTTTGGTTATTTTAATGATTAATTTAGCCTTAGATCAGGAGCTTCACTGCAGTTTATTACCTAAATAAAAATTTTACCGACTAAATTTGTTCATATCAATTATGAACTAAATTGTATTGTTTCAAATATTGCTACAATAATTTTATGTTCAAATTGAGTTTTTTTTTTTTTTTTTAAATAAATGTCTTGTTAGATGGAAAAGCTGGAATATGTATCGTTAAGAGCTCAAGTATAAAATCAGGTAGCCAAGAGGTACTTGTACCTTCTGGAAAACACTTTTATACGTTGGGGATAGTTTACCTATAAATAGCAAATAGTAGGAGGTAGAGAGGTCTCACCAAAAAGCGAAAGACAGTAGGACGGCAAGAACACCCTCCCCCTACCCCACAGCTTCCTGCATGTACCATCTAAGCATAGGTATGGATAGGCATCTCCATTTCTCTTCCCCATCTTAGGAACAAAATAGAAAAAATATGCCTTAAGTTTCGCCGACTGTCACACTTATTGACGTATCCAACTTGCCACTCACTATATCATAAACTGATCTTATATAAATGTGTCCTCCGACCAGTTCTGCTGTATGGTGCCGCACTATGTACTCATCTGACTGGCCACAACCATTTCAGAACCCCATAATGAGAAAAGTGGTCCAACATACCTCCCTTGAGAGACTAAAAAATGCTGACCACCTGCGCCCATTGTTTGCCGTGCCAATGGTGGGTGAGTTCATCCACCCCATCAGAGACACATCAAGTTATTGACTGATTGAAAGACCTTAAAAAAACCTCCACCACTCTTCCCATATCGATGGGACAAGGGACAGACTGGCCAGGAAACTTAGGTTAGTTTTCAGCTAGATTTTAAGTGACTTTTAGTTCCTAAAATCATCCTCAGAGTGAGCACTACCACCTTCAAATTACAAAAAAAACTTGTTTTAGATAAATATAGTAGAATAGTATATTGTACACCCCTACAACAATATTGTACACCCTCGTAAATGGTATAAAATGTAGCATAGCTAAAGTAAATATAAGAAGGACTAAGTGCAATATTATTTTAGATAGATTCATGGCAGATTTTCGTAACAAATTCATCAAAATGATGAGGTTTTAAAACAACGAGGTTTTTTGTCATTTATTCAGTCAGGTGTGTTAGACTTTGAGGTATTGGTTACTAGACTGGGGTGATGGAAGGGACACGTGCTAGACCAGTGAGTGGAAGCCAGCTAGCAAGGAAAGGAAAAAGTAAGGAATGAAGAACATCCATTTTCCAGCAACGAAGAATGTACCCGTGTTATAGTAAATCATTGTTTGTTTGTATTAGGTAACTATTATTTTAAATTATACAAATACCATTAGCTAATTATGTTAATGTGATATAATATAGAAAGAAAAAAGAAAGAGACCAAATAATACACTAGAACCGTTCCTGAGATCGTATTAATTGACACATTCGGTAGGGCTCGCACTACCTACCTTGATTTGTATTCCTTTTCACATATTGAAGGAGTGTCGAAGCAAAGATTGACATTGACCTAATACATCTAAGGTATTATGAAAGCATATTGACATCGAAGAATCTAGTAACAGCATAAAGATGAAAGACTTACCTGAGGTGAGTATGTAAGGATGTCCTTGGCCGTGGTCAATAACTGTTGCTTTAGCTCTCCGTTGGCGACCAGCCTTGTGACCAGGCCACAGTTCTCTGCTTCCGTCCCATTCAGCCTGGCACAAGCCAGCAACAGCTTCTTAGCCTGTCATGTAGAAAAAAGTTCATTTCTAGGCACATCAAATTTATTTGGGTATTTTGTCAATAAATACAGAATTAGAAAGACTGGATTGAAATATAGATGATTTCTTTAAGACCATTAACCTAACAATAGTAATCACTTTTATTTCCTCAATCCTAATTTAATTTATTATTGACTAAAATTTAATTTTAAAAATAAAATAATTTTTTTTAATTTACTAATTTTACTGACTTTTAATAGGACAGGAAAGGCACGGTATCTTATTGGAAAGATATTCTATTTATGTCATAAAAGAAATTCAATTTCCCTCTAGTATTTTGAGCCCAAAAATTTCAGCTATGCTTATCACTGCATCATATTGGAGTTCGCTAACAGTTTTAAACTTTTTTTTTGTAATGTAAATAAACAAGTAAAAATAAACTGTGAATAAATTAAAAAAATGTACAATATAAAGAAAAAAATCTCTAACGATGCTCTGTGTGCCAGTCAGAGAGCTCAATGAATTCCTTTAATATTAATTAGATTATTGAGAATAAACTACTAACTACTATCGGTTACCAATTAGGTCTCTGAAACAATTGAAAATATAAAAAAAATTTTAATTATGGTCTAATATAAGGCTCCTTTATATTATTCACAACAAATTTGGCTTGGATATTGTTCGATAAATCGCATAAAACAAAGAAGGGTCTCTACCTCAACTTCCACCCTTTCTGCCCAATTTAATTTTTTATAGTAGTCATACTGTTAATTATTTTATGAAAATCACTGGGGGATACAATCCCAAAACTTTAACCGTACTCTTATTTTCCATTTTTATTAATCGTCAGATTTACACTGAACTTGGACCAAATGCTGTTTGTTGCTTTATGAAAAATACTTTAGGGGGCCGCGATCTTGAAATTCAATCTCTTTTCTTCATTCTCTCACTTAATTTCTATTTATTGTTACATTAGCAGGAAAAACATTTAGCTTTTTGCCCATGGCTCCATCCGCAAGCAAACCTTAATACAATTAGACTATTTTCATTCCACCCATCTTTCAGTTTAAGTTCACTACCCAGCCTTTAACAGAAGTAGCTTGAAGATACATAGCCTATATGTTAACGGAATTGTAAGATACAAACAAACAAATTGTTTCTTATTCGGTGTTGCCTGGGTATTTATTTATCCTAATCTTATATTCGATAGGAAAATAAATGAATTCTTTCTACAGTGTGAAATTAGAGTAATTTAAAGGAACTGTAATAATAATTTAACTCAAAACTTGGTTATTAACAACATTTATATAGAGTTATAATAGTTTCTAACAAATTTCTGAAGAGTTTCTAGAGTTCTACTCAACTTGGGCTTAAATGTTGTAAGCTTAAATGAGCTTGGCGACTCCAAAAACTATGGATTTGACACTAATGTCAGTCATTCTGGACATTTTATAGTTAAAAAGCATTGGGAGTGCCACTATTCATCTCAGCGACCTACAAAACTATAGATTCAACACTAATATCCCCTTAACTCCCACTCTTAAAGGCGTGTCAACTCCTCACTAATTTTTCCAGATTGTGAGTCAGGTGTGTACAAAAGTTGGTGTAAATTGTCCGAGGCATTCCAGAGTTACACTGGAACATATACACACACATATATTTTTATGTATGTAGATGAATACTGTATTGGACCGTGAGAAAAATACTGCGCAGGTCATAACATCTTAATTTTAACAATAACTCACCAATAGTCAAATTAGGGAAGGATATGGGGAAGTTTGTAAGTTTGTTGAGGAAGATGATGGGAGCAGTTGAATAGTTTCAGGTGGATATGAAACGTCTAATAATTTGGGATACTTGTTCATTCCAGGTGAGTAACTGATCAAGGATCAGGCAGAGGTTTTTTTCTACAAATGAAGGTTATTATATTAAATAGGACTAGACTCAATATAAAAAATTAGGTAGCTCAGGGAAGGAGCGTATATGGTGCTAGAAGTCTATGATAATGAATTGGACCTTTTAGACAATGATATTTTACAGTAAAGATCTTAGGTCTGAGAAATTCCCGATTAACATAAGCTAGTATTAATAAAACTATAATAAAAGAGTGTATGTAATAAATGGATAATGACCTGTGCGAGGCCTACAACGTGAGGTAACAGAGTGGTAGCGGCAGCCTCTGGGAAGCAGCCCAGCCTTGGGTAGGGCGTCGAGAAGATGCACCCTGGCTCAGCTAAGACTATGTCACAGTAGCAGAGCAGGACTGTGCCGAGACCGATAGCCTTCCCTCGCACACCAGCAATCAATGGCTTCCCAAGCATACACACTTTACGTGCGAACTCCCTAACAGGGCAAACATAAAACATAAAAATCTGCATTAGTTTTTAATTGAATATTATTTATCATTTTCCAAATAATAGCTTAAATGACTATTTTTTTAAAAAATATACGTTGTATATCGTATGCATTATGTACATTCATTTTTCCCCTTAATTTTCTTATTCATTAAAATTTGTTTAATTTTTATGAAAGAATGACCTGTTGAGATTGATATGATATAAAAAGAAATACAAGAAGACTATATCCTTAGATTATATATCTGTACCTCGGAGGGATACAACACTATGTCCATTTTCATAACTTTACAGGAGAGGAGTTTTAAACTTTTTTTCAACAAAAAGTGTTATTGGCACAGCTATTTATTGAGATGTAAATAACAATAAATAGAATGTTCTGGTAAAATATTGTTTCAACATCTCAATAAATAGCTGTGCCAATGTTGAAAAAAAGTTTAAAACTCCTCTCCTGTAAAGTTATAAAAATGGACATAGTGTTGTATCCCTCCGAGGTACAGATATATTATAATTTAAAATAACAAGTGTATAAAATTAAAATAAAAGTGTATTTATGTATTCCACCAGAGATCAATTGCATCAACATATTCTAAAAATCGGTCTTATCTTTGTCTTGGACATCATTTACTCCCCAACTCTCTAATTTTAAAAATATGTTTATTGTATTCCATTTTTATAAAATGTCAAATTGACAAGTTAGCAAAGGTGGCCACACATATGGCCAGATTAAAACCAGTTTATTTTGATTCCAGCTAAAATATTATTATAAAACATGAGTGTTCTAATTTTTGATTTCTGAAGATTTGCTAACTATTATTATGATTAATCGAATAATTATTTTGATAATAATTATTATGACAATCTATTATTCTAAAACTACCACTACTTTTTCATTTCATAGAAATAGCTATGCTCCAGTGAACATTTAAATCAAAAAGAGGGGGGGGGATAAATTATGAATGACAGATTAAAATAATGCCATATTAAATAAATTAAACAATAAAACTTTATGTCACATGAATGGTAAAGGCAGGAGTGACACAGGGAAGAGTGTTAAGCCCACTGCCACAGTCGGGGCATTCCAAAACACACGACTCCTGTTGCATATGATACAACCATAATTACTTCATTCTCAAGTCCAAC
The DNA here is from genome assembly GCA_930367205.1 of Acanthosoma haemorrhoidale. Lineage (NCBI taxonomy): Eukaryota > Metazoa > Arthropoda > Insecta > Hemiptera > Acanthosomatidae > Acanthosoma > Acanthosoma haemorrhoidale. Next base: position 31,802,495 of record OV884013.1, on the reverse strand, counting down.
ACAGGTACACACCACATATCCGAACGAAATCTGGACTCATAGTCAAACGGATGACAAATTAAATTCAGCCAACAAAAATTCTCACAAATCACATTCACTCTCATACTGACTTACCTACAGTAATAAATAACATTTGTCTGTTTTATAATCACCAAGAAAAACAATATCTACTACAATGTTTTTATTTTGACAAACAACTAACCTGATTTACAAATATGTACTAACAAAACAAAACAGAAAATCTACTAATGTTTCGAACTTTTTCAAAAACATAATCGAACAATGATCAACATCATCATTAGATATGATGATATTAAACTAGCAATATATAATAATTCCGGATCTATTACACTAAACCAACTCACTGACAGAACCAATCATGTACGTTTCGATTAGGACATTGCACAATGACTTATAAACAATATAAATTAACAATAAATGTTTCTAATTCCACACAAAAAAATACAAGAACACCCTAACTACTTCACACAGTATTTTCATTCGCCACACTGCCCACAGACCCAAATCAACAAATCAGACTAGACTGGCACTGAGACCTACACGGGAGCATTATTGCATTGGAGGATATGAAGGAAGATGTCATGTCAAGCATGGAGGTGTGCAGCCACGATGACTTGTGCTTCACGAGAGGTGGAGGAAGATGCATAGGTCCTATAAATGTGCAGACTTGACTGTACTACTACAAATTTCTGGAAGAAAATCCCATAATTGTGCCGATAAGACTCATGATATGTGCTTAAGAAGGAAGAGCTGTAGGTACAGGAAAAATAGAATTTTTGAAAATTTTTCGCCCTGCAAACTTTTTTTCTGTTTTTAAACTAGAAAAATTAAGTAGTTTTTTAAAATGTGACAACAGATACTTATAATTTATCTCTCGCGTGATACCCTAACAGGAGCGAATTGCAAAAATCCAACTGAAGATTATTAATGAGGAAAAAACATTTCATCAACTTTCATGCATTTCCTAATCCCTAGAAATCAAAAACTGAAACTTTCCTCCTGGTCAAAATGAATCTTCAAGCATCAAAATCAAATCATTGGCTGATGCCTGGGTGATGTAAATCTTTCATACAGTAAACATTTCATTTTAAATAAACTAATGAGTAAAGATATGTTTTTATATATATATCATATTATAATGAAGTATATTAATATGTATTACTTGATAGCGAGTGCTGCTTGGGCAGCTAGAGCTGTGCGCTCGCCAGGGTCACTCGATATGAGGCCAGGAAGGTCGAAGCCTAGGCAGAAGTCCTTCCCATCACTCATGAGTGTGATGCACTTGACATCGCTACTCTGAGACACATACTCTAGCGCGAGGCTCAGCTCCCTTAATACCTAAGGCACAGGGTAAAAGGTTCATTTCTAACTTCCAAGTGGAAGCCAGTATAGACAATTCTTTCTCAACTCTCTTTGACAGAAATTTTATATGATTTTCCTTAGCTCTTTTCCTCGTCTGTAGTTTTTCTTGAATTTTCATCCATTATTGAAGTGGACTTTTACAGGAGACATCTTTGAAAAAGCCTATGCAACGGTGGATGAAAATTCTTGAAAAATAATGAACATTCCGAAAGAAAGAGCCAAAGAAACGGAAAATCGTAAGATATCATATAGGGAAAAAATTAATGAATATAAATACATTATATAGCACCTTTATTCAATTGTTTTATGCCCTTACATGCTTCCATTCAGGGATGAAAGATGGGCTGCTTATCCTACCTATGAGTGTTACGCACTTTTATTTATGTAAATACCAACAATACCTGTCATCACAGTAAGTAACAACTGACATTTATCTATCTTACTTATTTTAAAATAGTACAGTGCTCCTCCCTCATATGACAGTGCTATTCATTACCCAGGATAACAAGAGCAACTTGGCTTGTTTGAAGTGCTAGGTTATCTAACCTACCAAATGTTATAATTTACAGAAAGATGAGACCAAAAAATCTCAACAAAAGTGATGTGGGTGCAATTTGAAGTAATTCACTTAGAACTATGCCGATACAATGATATTCCGAGATAACAATTACTAGCAATCCCTTTAGTTGGTGGTTTTCTATCTCATCTGCAGTAAATTCATTTGTATACAACGATAATTCGGAATTATCAATGTCCTCTTAAAAAGAAAACTGGTTTTATCATTCGTCTATAACAATATTCTTAGATTCCATCTGCCTATTAAATTTTCTGAGTATTCGTTATGAATATTGATGACTAAAGAAAATGTTTACTTCATTGTCTTTCTATTGAATTCTTGGAACCTTGTTACTCCCTTACAAGCCCATTTTGTTTTGTTTTATCTCAATCTGAGTTGTTGTTTTGGCGCGTTAAAAATGTTCTTTTAGTATTGCAAAAAAATTGAAAATAATCCAATGTTTAGAATAATATGTTCTTTGTTAGAAGTTGAAGATTAGACAATCAACACTGTCAACCATAGGAACACGATAAAATTAAGTCACATCAAGATGGCTCATTCACTTCAAGGCGCTTCTTGAATGATTCAAAACTCAGAAGTCCAAAGACATTCCAATAATCAGTTGGATACTTCAAGAAAAGGCGACCGAATGGATAAATTTTTTAATAAATCTGATTTTCAATGGTCTTCATGGGAGATTACCCGTTTTCACCAGAGACCCAACATCATTTTCTGAGAAATTAGTGAAGAATCAGTAAGCACTCCAGCTGGAGTTTGTTGGGTAGAGCATGTTTAACCTAGTATGTGTGAAAATCATGGAGATACCAACATTTATTATGGTGAAGAAACCGGATTATTTTTTCGCCTTACTCTGGACCAAACCATTCACTTCAAGGGGGAAATTCGCAGGGGAGGTAAATTGTCAAAGAAATGACTTAAATTTCTCGTACCGTCTAATATGAGTAGTTCTGACAAGAAAAAACTGCTTGTCATTGAAAAGTGATTCCATCAAGCTTGGTTTCTTGCTGCAGTAAACAACAAAAGAAGAAAATAAGCAAATAACAATAACATGAACTAAGTGTGGTTTAATATTCCTAAAGAAAAATTGCAATCTTTTGTCGAAGTTGGTGCTGCTCTTTGGACCTCAGAAAAATCGAGTGATGAAGGGTTTCTCATCTATTTTAAATATATGTAAATAGATGAAGGGTTTCTCATCTATTTTAAATAAATGTAAATGAAGATGCTGAAGAAATTGTGTTTAGAGAGCTGTCCATTTTGGAAGTGTTTTTTTCTATTGAGCAGGTGAGTACTTTTGTTGCGGTGAACAGTGAAATAAATATACCAGAAGTATGATGGCCTTAGAAAGTATTGAGAACTTAGTTAAAAACTCTCATTCTTCCAATTCATAGCACAAACCTCTATAACTGATTATATTTTTGAAACCATCAGCAAATTAATTATAATTATGTATGTAATAAAGCTCATATTACACAGGTGGTCTGAAAAGTTTCTGACCTCAACATGAAGATGATAATAAAATAAATAAAAGCTAGTGAAATAAAAGTTTTGTTAGGCCGGAAACTTTTCAGACCACCCTCTTTTAATTGTTACATTAATCTTTATCTATTAATTTATAATAATACATCGATTTCATGCTAAATGTACTTGTGACTTTTATCAAAACCTTTTTTTTTAAATCCAGATACAACAAAGTTCAGGTATAATGATCTGAATCCCTAGGTGTCTTAAAGATCGTTATAAGCGAATTACACTGTATTAAAATATATAAAATATACAATTTTGTCAAAATAGAGGTCTTCTCTTAGATATTCTGTTGTTTTTAGTTATTATCTCATAAACAAATGTAGCAGCAACAATCTTAACAAGTTCCTACAACAATTTCCTAATCACACCTGTATGAAATATTTCATTTTAAAAGAACAAGACAATTTATTTTTTATATATAAGTTAATGAAAGTATTTACTTACCTTTGTGCTGAGAGCATGAGGCAAAATAGTAGAGTTGGTGGCTAGGCTGAGGCATGCGAGGCCTTCTGTGATCGTCATTGTAATTTCTCGATATGAAGAGATCTCCCTCGGGAACCTAGGTTCCTTTAGGCCATCTTTTGGTTCTTCACTAGCTGCCTTCAGCTCCTCCCTTACTTTTTCCACCTCTTCTTTTACTTTGTTTGAATCTATCAAAAGATAACATAAAATTTAAAAAAAAAAACGGTAATGTGTCAAGAAAAAATTTCTCACCAAAAGAATCTGGTAGATTGTAAGAGACCTGAGCTGTGCCTTGTATAATCCAAATCTCATTTTGGTAACTTAGCATAAGGAGGGAGAGAAAAAGTGATTTCATAAGTAATTTTAAGGAGAAAACTACTAGAAATTTTAGAAGCTAATTTATAAATAAGGATAATAATGCTAACCTTTGAGCTGAGGCAGAGCAGGTGGTGGTAGAGGAGGAAGTTTGCTTGATGTTGGAACTTCACCTCCGTTTTGTTTACTTCGGTGTTGTTGCTCGTTCTCATTGTCACTTCCGCTATCCCAGTCTTCCTCAATTATTTTCAAGATGGATGCCTTCTCTGGGGTAGATATAACAGTAGACTCTCGACTACTGCCCGCTCGTAATTTGTTGGCAAGATCAGACTGAAGCCTCTCTTTAAAACCATTCTGCTTCTCTTGAACAAGCATTTTAATTATTTGAGAATGTTCAGGTTGGAGGTTACGTTCTTTACACTTGGCATCAATGGCCTGTTCGGTTTTTTCTGATATTCTGATACCTTCATCAGAGCGAACCAAAGGAGGTGATGACATTCTTGGACTAGAAGCACGACTTGAATATGAACTTGAAGAAGAGTGACGTCTAATTATTTTTGAATCAGAAGGAGGTGTGAATTGAAACTCTGATTGCTCAGAATCAACAGAATCAGTAGATGGTTTCCTCTTCTCTGAAAGAGACCTGTGTCTTAGTGAAACCCCTGTAGATGATGTTCCCCCCAAAAGAGCGTCTGTGACTTCTTGCGCTTTTCTTATTAACGCCTTTTTCATCCTTCTTTTTGATGGCAAAAGTTTTTCTTTCTTATCCGCCTGACCTTTTTCAATAGCATATAGCATATTGATGGCGCCCTCGTCTTGCAATAACTTTGCAAGCTCTCTATTAGGTGTCCTTTTTATTTCTTTACTAACACTTATCTTTGGCTGTTTGATATCGGAAGGACCTTGAGCTTTGTTATTGTTGTTTTCAGGTTCTGATTTCTTTGGCCGACCACGTTTCCTAGAAAACTCCATAAGCTGTTGGAGAGCAAGTTTTTTTTCTAGTTCAGGATCTATTTTCAAGTCTTTGTAAGGCCCCCTTGAAAGTCGAGGTACTTTATTTGGCTTAGGTTTTTCAACATAATGAACTTCCGCACCATCTTGTAAAATTGATAGAAGTTCACAAGCATCAAGCTTACTGTCTTCTTTTCTTTGAGATTTTAATGGACTAGAAGGTTGCTTCATGGCGAGAAGGAGGTCGACCCCATCTGGAAATGACCTTTGCTTTTTTTCAGCTCTTTCGAGCAATTCTTTGGCTATATCTTTAGAAGTGACGATAGGGCTGGTTATGGGTTTGTGGCGAGGTTTAGTAACAGGGAAATTACTTATTACTGAAGTATGAGTTTCTTCTGAGCTCTTTTTAATAGGCTCAGTAAATGTTTTTGTACCAGACTGTTCAGCCATGATGTTGAGCACACTACAAAATCACTGCTAGAAACTAAATAAGTTTATAAACAAAAACACCAACAAAATTCAACAACAGAACTACACAGAATTATTTCTGCATGTGAATACAAACGCTGATTATTTACATTTTCTATGAGATACTTTCAAACATAACAATGAGTATGTTTAAGTTTCATAAGAAATAAACATTAAAATAACCTGACATCACTATGCTGGTTACACCTTCCAATTTACTCACATACAAAACCCAAAAACCTATGGGCTTCACATATTCAAACTAAAAAAACATTCTTCATTGTTCTACGGCTACAAAAATTGATAAGGAAAAGTAAATAAGAAGAAAAGACAGATTGTTTATAAGTCACTTATACGTCGTTCTTCAACACGTATCAAAGACACTATTAGTCACCATATCAATTTCTCATTTTCACAGAATCTATTATAAATTCTTGATCCAGAATTCGACATTAAAAAAACAAAAAACGAATCTTTCAAAAATGCACCGAATATTTGGTAAGGGATTGACATGATAACTAAATAAAAAACGGATTGTTTATACAAAGAGCAATTATAAAGTGGCATGTACGTTTTCTAAACAACATCAAAAGATTTATCGAATGAACCTGAGAAATAAAATTGAATTTTTAATTTATGTCAACTGCGCAACTCAATTCGCAGAAACCTTTGGGAATATTTTTTAATTATTTATATTGTATTTTTTAGTTGTAAACTATTTATTTAATTAAATTAACAAAACAAGATAGTCATGAAAATGGAAACTCAGTTACTACTAAAAACCCAAAATACTTTGATGACATAGGGTTTCTTTTACGGGAGATCTCCAATCCATACAAACTCAGTATAGCTTTGCGTAGATTTTCCAATCGCTTGGACGCCACGCCCCATCAAGAAAGGAGTGACTCCAGGATATGATTTAAAGCCCATAACTTTGTAACCAATTTCTGAATGTTATCTAGAAGATAGCACAGGACCATGTATGCATTGAATGCGCCGGCCAAATAAGCAAGGAAGAATAGTTAGGAATCCAGTATTCTCACGTAACTTTAAGTTGCCAGTCGTAAAGGAGCTACCAACTTTGAAGGGGCTACTACGAGCTGTCCATCTTCCTCCAAAAAAGTCTGTGACTAAAGCCGATTCTAAAATTGTTATCATTGTGGACTTCCAAGCTGCAATGCGGTCTGAATGTTAGGAAAGCGATGGACGGCTGTAATATTAAGGTATATAGGAATTCCGAACAAAGGATGGAAGTTGTTTTCCAATGTGGGTTGCGGATTAATGAGCATTGACAGACTAGCACTTGAAACTCGCTGACGGAGCAGTTTGACCACTCACTTCATCATCATACTGTCAAAAGAGCTGTTAAGGCAACCGTATAGAGCATATTGAATCAGAAGTACACAAGGGAAGCAGCGGAAGGTTTTGTTAAAGGAAACGTTACCACGGTAACTGTAGGATCCTTTGGCATTTATATGAACGAGTGTTACCTCGGTGTAGGTTAAACAATCGAGTGCCTAGAGGACAAAGTATACCTAAGCGAAGAATACAAGATTTGTTGTAATTCAGTAGAGTTTAAGGGGAAAAGGTATAAAATAAAAGTAAGTGTTATGCCAACCTCTTCACCACAAATAAATGGAATTTCCCCTCTTCTTGGCCCAGAAAATAACTACCTATGTTTTCTATGTTTTAATAATAAAAACGTTAAGCGTCAGTTAAGAGAGGGGGAAACTAGAACTCCCACTAGGGGCACGGGTGAGGCCCAGCCTCTGATCTGCCTTTACAAGGGGCCAGATTTGGGGCATTTGCCAGACTCGGAACCCGGCACCTGAAGAACACCGCTCTCTCTCTCTCTCTCTGCACTGGCGCTTGCTGCTCTACTCGACCATGGCTTTCTTATTCAACTACTTTTGCATCTCTCTTTCCTAACCTCGCGGACGAGGGTCACCGTGGCCCTACAAACTTTACCTAGTAGGGTCTCCCATGGAGATCCAGTCTGCCTATCTCCGGTTCACACTCGCCTTTGGGATCCGGACGGTTTTCGCCTACCCTTAGATACTGAGTGTGAATTCGTGGTCAATCCAAGACCACATAAACTAACTATAATACCTACACTGTTTCTCTTCTCCTGAACATAGCGCACTATCCTGGCACACCTTCTAAGATCTTATAGAGTCAGATCAATACGAATAAAGCTGCCCGCTGACTAGGCCGCCAGCAAAGGTCAAAGACAACAGGTCCACCCAGTTTATCTCTTTCTTGTTACTCGCTGGACAGCGGCCGAGTTGTATGCACAACAATACATTGTCGTTGGCATGTTTGTTAAGTGTAATAAACGGTAATATATATACATCACTAAAAGAGAAAAAAAAAAAATCCACGTTCTCCATTCCTAAATAGCTCAGACTCATCACTGTGCCTGAATTTTAGAGGTTCAGCAATCTTACTAAGTAAGGGCTCAATTTTTAAATCCTCGAGAGCGCATCTCAGGTGTTCTTGTAAGCTACATGTAGGAGGATCAGCTTAAGTATAAAGAAGTAGATTCATTTCAAAGTTAATATTTTGGGCTTGAGATGTTTAAATTCTTAAAAAAATGGTTTGCTTGCACATTGCATTTGCTATCCATCTCAGCCAAAAAGCTAATTTCTTAAGTTCTGAGGTACTTTTGCTGTTCTCCGTTCCTCATAGTACATTTCCAAAAAATCTCATCCTCTACATGAACCACAGTTTCTTGGTATTTCTTTCTCTGTCCAAGTATACCGAGGCAGTACTTGTGTAAAATTTGTTTTGCTTTGGAGTGTAGCTCCATGAGAGGTTAATCGATATTTTCAGGTTGATCGTTCATGGTGTGGACTTATTTTGCTATGTTGACTGTAAGTTGTTCGTTTATAGTTCAATGTATTAGAATATGTAATTTTTCTCATTGATTTAGAAGATGATTTACAATATTTCTGTACTTTGCAATTGTAAATGAACGCGCCCATTTCCAGTTATAATTGCATAACCTATTACTCAAGTATCATCATTCTAGCAATCCCATCTACTTTAATGACAGCCGCCTTTGTCTTTTGATTATTTCATTCAAGGCGTACGATTTTAATCATTACCAGCTCTTAGTCAAGAATAACGTTTTGAATATAGGTGAAATTGGCATTTAGTTATTAATTATTCTCATTTGTCAATGTAACTTCAAATCATTATCTTGTTTTCTTTATCCTTCTCTTCATACTTTATGTGTAAGGAATCTAAATTGTTTGGGTTTATTTGTAGATATGCTTTGAAATAATACCCAATAGAAAACTAATTTCTGAGGTTTATAATAATGTCATGAAATATCTATTAAATTTTGAAATATCTTATGTCCGAAAATTTGACTACAATACTCAAAATTGAAGCTACAGATCCGTAAGTGCTATAGAAATTTATATTTAATGGTTTCTTTCTGGTTATGTTTATAGTTTTTATTCCTAGTTATGAGTTTTTGATAATGTATTTATATTTGATATGATTTACTTAATTTTTAATTGTGAAAGATATTCGGTTGTTTGTAATGTTTTTATGTTTCTTCTAAAGCTCTTGCTTATTGGGTAAACATTTCCTGATTTTTATTTTCTTAATTGTTTTCAGACAATTCATTTCTGATATATTTGAGTAATTCCTTTTATTTGGTATATGCCAGTATTTATATTATCAAGTTGTTTTCAAATGATATTTTTAAAGTTACAGCATTACAATAAAATAGTCAAATATGGTTAAGTTTACATTCATGAAGTTATTCATTTACAATATTTACTGATTTTATATTCTGCCTAGTATAAATTGACAAATTTACCATCAAATAAAGGCTACATGATAGGCAAATTAAGTGATATTACCACAATAATATATGAATCATTAGTGCGCTTGATACTGGATGAATTGCCATTTTAGCTGACTGTACAATTAGGGTCTTATAGATTATTTGTAGTATTTTTGAAAGAAAATGTATTTTTGGCAAGGTAAACTAGATAACATTTGTATCTAATTTAGCGTATCAGTTTTTTTTTCTTTTTACCCTATTTCCTTAAGTTCTTTTTCAAGGCCCTAAAGCGAGTAATGATATAAGTATTAAGTTAGTTTGACACAACATAGGACCATGTTGCCTAGACTGTTTAAAGGTTACCATATTTTTTCCCGCCCCATTGTAAAGGGACGTTAAACAAACTGCTATTTAAAATTCTATATAGTCAGAAATATTTACATTTTAGACCTATCTCCACTTTTTCAATAATATATAATTTGGGGATCATCTCCTGAATCCACCCCTCTGACTGTATTGCATTTATATGCAGGCCATTATATAAATTTCAAAAAGTATTTGCAAAGAAAAATCTGACTACACTTAAGATAACAGCTGTTATTATTTACATGATTTTAAGCCCCAACATCCAGTAAATATTATTAATCAGAACACGGAGATCATTAATGTAACTTATCAGTATGATAGAAAAATATCTATATTTTTATTTATTAATGACTCTTCATTATATTTCATGGGAGTTCATTATTTTTAGCAGCATCTGCTCATCAAATAGGATGCCTATAAAAATTGCGTGGTTGTGTCAAAGTTGCGGACACTACAGTTTAAATTTAAAAAAACTTGAGATCTTAAATTTGATTCCCTACTCCTTAATTTGAGGCCCTTCCATGTAATGAAAGACCTAAACATAAGGGTGTCTGGTCTTGAAAAAAAAATATGAAACCCTGAAATTAAATTACGGTTTTCATTTCCGCCATGTGCCAATTGCGGTGTCTTGCCGGGAGAAATACCTCTTTCAGAGTAAATTCCCCGGCATGATAAAAAATGTAGGGAGGATGTACACCAGAAGTTGAACGTACAAACGTTTTCCAATTGTCACTTTGTCATAATTATAGACACGTCTCCTTAATTATTGGACACTTAAGTCATAAAGGTATTAGTGATGTATGTCCCCCCACCCCGTTCATGTTATCTTCGCTAATCTCATTTGAAGTGTCAACAGATAAGAGAATGTGGGGCTAAGATGAACATAATTTAAATATTGATTCAAAGTGTCTTACTCATTGAATCGTGGGATCTCATTGGTGTGTATGTAGTCTCGCCGGAAGCGAAGGGGTGCGAGTTAACAGAGTAAATTATAAATAATAATGAGCATAATGTTATACACCTTTGTGAAATATACCTCAAACCTCTTAATCTTAAAATTCATAGTAATAGATGCATTAAATGTTACCGAAGTACATAGTGAGGTGCCTTGCTAAAACGCATGTCTCAATTGTCAAAGGCCATGCAGTGCCGTGCCTCTACTTGTGGTGTGAAGGTCAGTCAAGATGATGGATGGACAATGTAAGAGGAGCTAACGACCAAATGGTGATGTCTTGACTACCGCCTGCAACCCACGTCCACTATAACCATCTATGAAAGGACAATACCTTTTAGTATGTCTGGGAACGCACATCCCTCAACGCTGAGCGTTGTGTTTGTTCAGTTTCCATTGTTTCAGGAAAATGTAAATTTCGAATATTATAAACTATTTTAAAAATGTTCGAATCCCTTGAAAATCTTCTGCAAAATTCTAATGTAAGCGCCGTAGATATGCGTCTTCTTTCAGGAAGGTAATATGAAAAGAGAAACATGTTATTGAATGAAAGGAAAAACAAATATTAAAAAGGTCTGCGCCGAAACAGAAAGACATATTTTGGCATTTCCAGAAACTACCTGGTAAAACAAGGCGTGACAGGTTACGAAACTAGACGATTGAAATGACATCGGTCAGTGTACCTTTTCTGATTACATTAGAACGCTTCCAGTTGATGTGGTTTAGCCAGATGCAAATAACTGGACGGGAATGATAACTTAAACAAGCAAGCCTGAAGCCAAAGGTCGGAGGGCCGTCGTTCGAGAACCTGCCGCAGAGTTACAGGATATAAGAGAGTGCTGACTCATCTGTCTTACCTCAACACCCACTGGTGTTGAAATAAGGTCACCCCACAACTGAGTGACGTTAAATCCCTAATTGTTCGTAGCAATCGTTCGGTAACGCATTTTCTATAAGTTGGTGAAGCATTCTTGTTCAAACTTTGGTGGATTCGCATTTATATAAGTGAATCCAATTCTCTAATTGCTTTAGATACGAAGTGCCATGACAGCTGGATATTATCGTTGTTATGGTTTCGAAGATTGTCCAATCGTCAGACTTGTGTGAAGACTAGGGAAGAGGTACTCTTTTAAGGTAGACCGGAGGATGCTCCACACTAGCTGTCTCATGTACCCCTTCTGCATTATTCATCGTGGCCGGGCTGTCCAATTGTCTGTCAGTGTCTAATCGCATTCGTCGTTGTACACCTCGCGGCAGTCAGTGATGAGGTTTGTTGTCAATATTGCCACTATTTTCCATGAATTAATATTCATTTAAGTGTCTTCGCCCTTGTGTACTCAAACTTAACAAATTCTTTTTATCATAATTTACGGAGCTGTTAGTAAAAGAAACTGTTAGCGCCCTTCTAGGGATCTGTATACTTGATGCCATTACACTCTACCCGAAAGACTTCTAATCGCTTTAAGCTTTTCCATCACCACGTCGTTGGCGACGTAGACACTACCACCCTTTGGCTACTTTCGCTCGGTAGTACTCTAGTATCGAGTGGGTATTGAACCCTTGTTAAAAGTATTCAGTAAGGATCCGGATGGAAGCCTATTTCTGCGCTTATGTCACTACCACTGTCTCCTTCCTATGGTTTCCCCCTTAACCGTGTTATCCAACAGTTCGTTTCCCTCTTAATCCCAGCTCTGTGGTTCTAGTCAGGCCATTTTTAGAATTATGAGAAGTAAAAATATACTAGGAATGCAATATTATTTGAACTATTTTTTAAAAATAAATTTTAAACAAAATTATCTTTTAAATATATGTAAAGAAATTACATCTGCTATTTAATAGTTAGATAACATCGTATTCGCATAAACAATGGTGCTCCTTTGCTTCGGGTACAATGTTACCATCTGATCGTTCATATTAAATAGGAAATCTGGTCTCGTTGGTGAGTACTAGGAATCCGGGGGAATGATGTGGTTTTAATAGGAGAGTATATTCCTCACCAATAAACCCAGCATGAGTTAATACGCAACGGTTTCAGTACAATACAGTACAATTATTATGAAAGTAAAACAATGAAACCTCTGAAACTAATTGTCTAATAAAATAATAGTGATGAGTAGCTCGAGTCGGACATCATATGCTGAATAAGAGAACTGGAAACATAAGACACGTTCCTCGATAATGCTCAAGTACTTATGTAATGTCCAGGGTGATTCCACTCCTGAATATGCGAAATAACGGAATAAGGATCGATTTTATACATATGCATGTGTAGGCTTTAGCGCTCATTGTGTCCTCACCTGCCTTACCGTAAGCGAACGTCATAAGTGTCTATCTATGGGGGGGGGGCTGGGATACTTTAATAAATTAATCAGGTTTCATGGACGTCCAGCCGAATACTTGACTGTCACTTATTAATAGCTAGACTTCTTTGGGTTTGAGCGTCCTCCACTTCGTAGTCATTCTTTTTGAGAAGAATGAGAAGAATAATTGAATATTTTTATAGAGCGTTAGAATAGTTGATCCGAGAAATAAACCGAATGTAAAGTGAGTTAAAAACTGTTTACTACAGGCTTTGTGCTTCTATTTAGGTCAGGGTCTGTTTGCTGTCGCTGGAAGTTCTGTCTTCTAATTAATTGTCTTTTTCTCACTGCTGTATGTTCACTACATCATATCTATATTTTTTTTCAATATAAAGACAAAATAATATTACTTCGTATTTTTCGAAAAATTGTTTGTATGCCTAAATTGTCTTGTTTGCGATTTATACATATAGAGAGAAATAAATACATTAAAATTTATTTAAAAAAAAACTAGGAATACTCCATTTTATTTGTTGAACCGTGTTGTTCATTGATAATTGCTTTTTCAACGACTAAAAATTGTTAGATAAAATGTTAACATTAATACCGTCTCCAAACTTATTGAATACTCCATTTCTATGGTTGAGCCCCGATACTTTTTTTGTATTTATTTTTGTGCAATGAGAGAAACATCAGAACTTTAAATCTTAAATAGATTTTTGAGCGATGCGGGACCTACTTATTTCAATTTTAATTCCTTTAATTTTATTTATTAACACATCAGCATTTGTCGAGGCGTTGTGAAATATTCCTTTCAAATTTCAGTTACGTTGGTCCATTTTTACAGCCTTCGTCATAAAACATACAGACAGTTGAAGAAAGGACGATTGCTTAGGAGCTGCTTGGAAGAATTTACTAATTCAATAATTTAGAAATTGTGGGCAACTGTGCTTGTAATGTGCTCATTTCACAATCCAATCCATCTGCAGTGGGTTCTAGTCACCTAGAAACGCCCCCCTCCTACCTCTTTGGCCCAACAACGGCAATAAAAAGACACCTTACCTCGCCATAACTTTTTTGCATATAAACCTACTCAGGCCGGTCGTAAACAGTCCCTAATTTTCCGACTTCCTTCGTCGTCACTTAAATCTTGTAATAGAATCTTAAGGGCCGGGCAATTTAAAGCCCAGGAGCCCTGTTTGTGTCTATGCTATGATATTAAAGTCTTTGAATTTATGTTTTCCATTTAATTCAAATAATAAAAAAATGACTTGTCACAATTTACGAAGTATCTTACAATACAGTTTTGTATGGGATTTTCAAACAATGCAATCATGTACAAGTAACTATTCAATATTATTGTATTTTTGTTTTAATTTCTATTAGTATTTGGTTACGCCGAATGTAGAGGCCTTATCATGTTACTGGTTACAGTTATCTTATCTTGAAATGATTATGTTTGGAGTATATTACTGGAGTTAAAAAAAAAAATGAATGATTATAGATGTTCGTTTAATAATATTTCGTTTGTACATTTCCGTTGATTTTGCAACAAATATATTACTTCATCAGCCTGAGGATCCGTTCAATTGAACGGTGCTCCGGGTCGCTAATAGTGAACATATCCATCATTATAACGATAGCATGTTAAAAGATAAGAGATGTTCAATAAAATTGTCAATTGATAAAGCTTTAAATTGAGAGAACAATGCCGGGGGATTATGGCCCCAGTCGCTTCGTGAGCAGGGGTTGACCTCTGCAGAAACAATGCCTACAGTGTGTAAAGGTTAGTTAGTGACGACTGAGTCGATCACAGATCGACGATTTAAACTGAAGTGTAGTACGTTTGAGAATACTCGTGTAATTAGGCCAGAGGCCATATGTAAATTATTTTTTCTTGGCCTGTGTACTTAGTCTAGCCTGGTGGTGGCGGAGGTGGTAGGTCGCAGAATAGTGGGTTGTGACAGTCCTGGATGGAGTTGAAAAAATTTATGCGACTTCTGTGAACGTCGTCACCTCAAGTGTCTTGTGAAAGTTGTTGATTTTCATTTTGCGGAAGGGGGTGTGCCAGAGTGTGAAGTGGAGATATCTATTCTGGAACTGTCTTAGGTGGGTTAGTGTGTGCTGGGAAAGTAGTCCCAAACAGTTGGGTCTCAGGGCGCTATAGTATTCATATAACAGCTTCATTCGAAGAGATTCACTCTAGGTGGCTGCAGAAAGTACTATGCACCTAGGTAGTAGCATGTGTATTGTTGGTGATTTGTCAGTCCGGGCAGGATAAATGTTTTCGGAAGTCACTTGTTATTGGTTTGGAAGGAGAAGATGATGCCTTGGATCTTAGCTGGGTTTACGTTTATGTTTTTTACGTATAATGGTCAGGGATGAATTGGCGATTTAGTTGGGTTGAGGCTGGTACTATAGACACGTCCCTTGCAGTTGTATGAGGCTCCAACGATGTGGGAGATATAAATGTTAAATTGAAACAGACCCTTCTCCCTGGAGCTTGGTGCTGACCAAGCATTGAGGGACTCCAGGGGCAGGATTTCTTTATATAACTCTATCCAGGTCTTCTCAATATCAAATGGGACCTCTGTGTAGAATTTCATGCCTCAGAAATACCATAAGAGTCACTCATCATTGGTAACATATGGGTTTCCGGTTTCGGAGAAAACACAAATGCCAACGAAACCCTCATGAACAAATGTTTCTCTCAATGCTAACTAGATATTTGACTGTTTAACTATTTTATGGATCAGAAAGGTAAAAGTAGCAGGTTTCCCCATAATTAATGGATACTTTCAACAGTTCTATAGTTGAACTTTCTGAAAATTCATTTCCACTTAAACTTGTTCTTTAATTCAGTGTTGCCAACCGCCCTCCCTTCCAGGCAATCATTACAGTGATTAACTGGTCGCGTGCCTCGATTGCCTGTTCTCTTCCGGCACGAACTGTGTCTGTTATGTCTGCTTTGCTGTCCAAAATATATATATATATACGTATTTACACTGCTTTACTAAACACGACGGCTCCATTTTTCTTATCAATCTATATCTTTATTGGATAGTGTCAACAGTCTTTTGCCGATTATTTCTATCTTGGTGGCGTATCCAGATATCTTTTCTTCCTCAAACTATCCATCTATAACTACCCTCATATACTTACTTTCAGTTCCTCCTTGTTCTTTTTAAGCGTAGAGAAGCAGACTCTCGCCATGTTTTTTTCTGATAGTCCATTTCATGCACTATCCCCGGTTTCTCCATGCACTCCGGAATAGTCAATCCTGGGCCTTCCTCTAGGCCACATCCGCTTCCAGATGCCACTTTGTCCATCCTAAGTGAATAGTTTTAATGTATGGTCAAGTTCTTGTCTCATTCTGTGGTTTTTGATACAGTGTTTTCTAGTCTTAAAGTAGATCCTAGTCAGATTCATGTATAAGCGTGCTTATCGAAAATTTTCCTAGCTCCGAATAGTAAAATTGGGTGGAATATGGACTTTGTCTTGGCTCTATTGCCTTCCTGTTTCCCTATAATAGTATCCCATATTCAGAAAAGAAGACAATTCTGTCTTGCCTGACTATACAGAACGTCCTGGTCAATGCTATGGTCTCTACTATTAATTGTGACGAAGGATTGATTATTGTCACTCCAGTTAGCTTGTGCCCATGTGCAGCGGGTCTATTTTTCTTTCTAGAAGTATTACTACTATTACTTTACTTAAGGATTTATTGTCATCTCCTACCTTTTAACCTTTTTTTTATTCAACTGCAATTTTTAATTATTCTTATGAATGATTTTTTTTTTTTAAAGGCATAACTTGCCTTATTTTTATAATATTAATACATGACGCAGATCCTAATCGATTCAAATTTTAAACCTTGTTTGGAATAGGGGGACCGGAAAGTAATTTCGTTTTTTTTTTACATTAAAGTAAAAAAATAAATTTTTAACAAGTTTTTGTTTTTAATCCATGATGTAATCACCCTTGTTATCAGCAACCTTTAGCCATCTAGTGTGCAAATTTTCAATGCCAAATCGACAAAAATCAATTGGTTTTTGAGCAAAATATCTGGAGATGGCATTTTGAACATCATCTGAATTTTCAAATTTCAAGTCACGGGGGGAGTGCCACGCCTGCGCCGGCAGGTTAGCGTGACTACTGCTGTATGGTTGCCAAATAAAACTATCATGTCATTTTTCTATAGTAATATTCCTTAAATTACACAGCTTACACAATTGTTTTAATTATCGTATCCTACGTTTTTTTAATCCGCGGATATGTCCATTTTTCTTTTTTCTAGTTAAGGTACTGTTCTTGACTTAGTACTATTCACTGACGTTCTACCAACGCTCTCACTCAACTTGCGTTAATGGATTAAAACCAATTTGCGCCTAAAGCATGATCATTTTCGTAGATGTACCCAATAGAAGGTGCGAAGGCCTTACAGCTGTACTGTTTCTGTTTCTCATGCAAATTTCCTTGATGAGCCTCGATGGACGGCTTCCTCTATTTAGGAATATGTATGCACTTGACATTGCTGAACTAGTAACGTCTAATGCCCAGCTGGCTCCTACTTCAATACCCAAGTGTACCTTCATACTTAAATGCGTGAATATACCTTTATCCCTAGGAGCGACATCATATAATTTGTTTATTTAATAGTGTATTGTAACATTTTAAACTATGCTGTTAATGCTCTTGAGAGGCAAATAAATACAGATGATAACAGTTAATTTATGCATGAAAATGTTAAATACAATTTTTTACTCCGTTGACTAATATTTTACAAAATAATTTTTTTTTACATTAAAGTCAAAAAATAAATTTTTAACAAGTTTTTGTTTTTAATCAATGACGTAATCACCCTCGTTATCAGCAACCTATTGCCATCAAGTGTGCAAATTTTCAATGCCAAATCGATAAAAATCAATTGGTTTTTGTGCAAAATATCTGGAGATGGCATTTTGGACATAATCCGAATTTTCTAATTTTTAGCGATCGGAATTAATGAAAATCCGATGGCGCAATATCGGGCGAGTATGGTGGGTGAGGCTGGAGATGAAAAATGGGTCCTCTATGATAATCCTAAAAGGCGCTTTTGTGTGTTTGGTGGAGTATTCGCGGGGTCGTTCATCGCTGATACCTGGAAAAACTGTGAATGCAGATCTTTACAGTGAACAATTGGATCGAGTAAATTAATATTTAATTGGAAATTGCCCAGCGATTGTCAATAAAAACGGCGTTATTCTTCAACACGATAATGCAAGACCCCACTGCGCCTATTTATTCCGCAAGAACCCAGGAAAAAATTAATGAATTTGGGTGGGAGGTATTGCCTCAACCAACATACTCGCCCGTTATCGGATTTCCATTTATTCCTATCGCTCCATTTTCAAAGTGGCAAAAAATTTCAAAATTTGGGTGATGTCCAAAATGCCATCTCCAGATATTTTGCTCAAAAACCAATTGATTTTGATCGATCATGCGTCGAAAATTTGCACACTCTATGGCAAAAGGTTGCTGATAACGAGGGCGATTACATCATTGATCAAAACAAAAACTTGTTAAAAATTTATCTGTTTCAATTTAATGTAAAAAAAACGATATTACTTTCCGGTCCCCCTAATATATTCACTGACCATTCCATGCCTCGTCTCATTCTAGTTCAAACAGCTGTTCAATTAAACAGATGATTAAGTATCCTGGCGTTTTTAGCTTTTACTGTTTAATCATACGTTGTAGCCTCTCTCAAACTTTTTCTGCCAGCGTTTCTACTTAGATCGCCTTTATTGAAAGGTCCCGAAGGGTAGCGTAACCCACACTTATGAACCGCGGATTTGAGTCGTCTTTGAATGTGATTTTATTTAGCGATAAAATTACCTCTTGGTGCCATAGGCATTAGAAAAAAAAAACTAAAGAGTAAAAGAATGTTGTTTACAGGTATTGACTCTTTCCACAGATTTTACCTTAGTTGTGAATATTGTGCGCACAAAACATCCGCCTGAAGACCAAATGGTGCAATTTCGACAACAGCTCCCTACTTAATTCAAGAGATACGACGGAACAATGCAGAACAATGTATATCTCTAATGCAAATATGTGCTGAAATAAGAATGAGGAAGTTGCTAGCCCTCCGAAAACCGTTGAGTAAGAAATGTCTTTTGTTAACGTAATGGGAATTCTGAATTATTCAGTGGATCTGCTCCCTCTCTCTCTAAAGCGAATCAAACTCAAGTTGTTTCGGTCCACATGGTTGCTAACTCTCCAGTCACCTCCGGCTTCCTGAACGACATGATACTTCGTATCTTAATTGTGCTTAACACAATTAACGCAGCATTAACAATTTCTTTGAAAGGGCTGCTCGTTTCTATTGTGGTGGAATTACGTTCAGTAGAGATCTTTAAAAACGAACAAACTACTCATTCTTTCTGCTTCAAGTGCACGTGGTGGGAGCAGGAGACGCCTCCACGTGTGAACTCGTTTTTGGCGAATATGATGAAGCACATTTCCCACGGGAAGCTTTTCCGCCTGATCAAGGTCTTCCCATCGCGCTAGGAACTGCAGCAATGAGATTGAAAGGTTGATGTTTCGTTGTATAACGACAATAATCACCTAATTCTCAATCTCAGTATTAAGGATACAGAAAAGTAATTTCGTTGCAGCATTGATGTATTTGTTCATTGCCAGTCTTCCTGCGTCTACAATCCTCAGCCTTCGAGCAGAACTTGAACTTACTGTTGGTCCTCCTTAGTACAATAGAAGAAAGTAGTCTTGTAATCCAGTTATAATATTCGTACGAAATTTACTTTTGTTAAATTTGCCTACGAGGGGTACTTAGGTTTAGAGATTTCTCTAGACGCGGGCTCAGCTCAAGCCACTTGTCCATTCCATCTTGTAGACCTAACTATTGCAGTGAATTTACACACCACCTGCCACACAAACGGGTACTTTTATTTAAGTACATATTACATCGTGTGAAAAGAAAATTGATCACACGGGAAGGACTCTGTTTGAGAGGGGAGGTCTCAATTAATCGACAAATTCTGTCCCATTTGTGTCTTCTTTTAGCCATATAAATAAAGAACTTGTTTTCCTATCAGTTACTCAAGTAATTTTTTACCGCTCTCAAATTCAAAGATAAAAGGTTTTTTTTTATATTTACAGTCCATTCGCTTCTTTCCTTCCAAGATCTTTTCACTAATTTGTTATTTGACTAATATTCTACGTTATTTGATATAATTGAACTATGGTTCCTTCATTTCGTAGGGGCCGTCGTAAAAACCTTGAAAGTTGCCCAATGGTCCAATCAAATTACCCATGTCACTTATGCTCTTCGCGATCTTCATTTAGTACCATCAGAAATGTGCACGACCTTTACACGTGCACTTTGATTGATTGTCTACTTCAGCATTTCTCACAAATAATTTCGTCAGTACGGCCAGGGTTTCACCTAAGTCTGTTGGAGAAACTAAATAAAATGATCCATTTCGTACGGAGTCGAGGTATTTTATTAAAAAAAAAAAGGTTTTATATGCGGGAGACTCACTGTGTGACGTTTATTTGTATGACGGTTTTCTCCCCAATAAGCCTCCTTTAAAACGTATTCTGCGTTGAAAAAAAATATCTATGTTTTCTGTGATTCTAATTGATGCATTGATCTTTATTTACTTGCCAGTCGCCGGAGTGTAAAATTAAAAATGTATTCTAATTTACTAATTCCCATGCAGGGTAAGAACAGAATAACAAAAAATTAACTGTAAGGCTATAATTTTTAGTGGTTTTAAACAAATAATTAATGTCATTGTGCATTTTCTTTTTGTGTAGTCATTCTGCTCAACACTTCACTAAATTATTATTGCTTAGCTTGCAGTCATCAAGAAATCTTTTATTGTTAGATTTTACAATGTTATCATGTAATGGTAGGGAAATAGTAGTAAGCCTATTTCTGATTAATTTGTTCTGTACTCTCTTTAAGAAAGTTGCTATTGCAATTTATACTCCAGAGTGGCGATATAAAAGTTAATATAGGCCTAACAAACATTTTATAAAGATTGTATGTTTTGCCAAAGGAACGGGAACAGTATGTAGGTGAGCTATTTGATATTGAATTAATTTATGTATTAAACATTCATTCTATCACTCAGTGTCAAATGTTTTTTACAAATTAATAAGTACTAGTATATTTTCTTAAATTAAAATTTTTGGTGAACGTGTTCAAAAGACGAAGCAGCTGTGAAAGGGTTTTAATGGCATCTACGAAAGCCCATCTGTTTTCATTCCTAATTGTGTTGTTTCCCTCCAAAATGTTGTAGTTGTTTGTAATTTTAAGGCTGTCAGCATTTATTACTGACTTGGGATAAATGTATCGATCACAGAATCAGAGATCTTACCTACAACTTCTTCCCTTTCTGAGGATTTCTTCTCGAAATCTGTTTCTGATCCCTCTGGTGAGTTGAGAGTCGCTGAGGCATTTTCCACGGGAAAGTGTATAGAAGTTCCCGAGTTTCTAGCGCACTTTGTGGAGAAGGGTTGGTCGCGACAAGCTGCGGGTTCGGAGGGGTGCATAGTATATTTCCTGATCTTAAGATGTCTAAGGTCTTTTATATCTCAAGTTCGAGTTGGGGTTGTAACGGCCCTTGTAAACTTCGTAACTTTTTCTATATTTTATTTCATTGTACTAAATATTATTTAAAATTCTTAGTTAGTACTATTAAATCGTACTTTTAGGAATCTTTTCACAACAATAATAGTCATGACGCAACACCTGCCGAAGAGGACCGGTTTCTTCACGTCTTTATTCTCAAGTCTCATTTTTCTTCAAGTGGCTGGGAGAACCCCGACCAGAGCTCTTTTAGGGATTTTTTTACGGGACACCCGAAGCAGCGTGCCAACCACTAGTCTACGGGTGTGGTTTTAAAAAATATATATATATGTACTACTGTAAGATAAGGGACTGGAGTTTCATTAATAATTATTTAAAACTACTAGGTATTAGTTGATCAAAAATACTTCATTTTACATATTTGTTAAACCATCTTTTGATTCGTAAAAATTGCCTTCTAATAAATTAAAAACAAATTGCTGACAGCTAAAGTATCATCAATGCCATATGTGATAGGCATCCTTTATCTTGTATAGGAATACACGAAGTGAGGTCAAGAGACAGGCGAAAGATCGAGAGCTGGGGATCCCTGAAGCCGATTCTTGCTCTCGTGCTCTTTTGAGTTGATAATTTGTTTTCCCTATTATTTACTATTACCGCCAATGCACTAATAATCGTGAAGAAAATAAGTCACACAAGCGCAGTTGACCGTTCTTCACTGACAACTGTCCTACTCCTAATATGCCTCATAGCAGTTTTGATCTCGTCTAACCTCAAAATTTGTCCATTTTTTTTTGAAGGATGCTTGTTCAATGCTCTGCGTGATCCTGTTGAGTTAATTGAAAAAAATATATTCTTTGAAATGAAACGTGTCCGGACAGAGACTCCAAGGGGTTTTACACCTGAGTAGCAGAGCCCATTATATTGGCCAGTGGTTGAGCAAAGTGTCCATTAGGAGATGCTGTGCTCTTTCCAGATCCTGATAGTGGGGTATCGTGTTTGTAGAACTGTCTCGACCACTTAAGATCTGCCAACTGATGAAACAGCTGCTATTGTCCCCTTTATTCTCGTCCCTCATTGTTGTCGACTCACTTGATTCTCCAATACCACTATTTATTTAACTATTATTCTTGTTAAGAAAAGATTTTTTTTTATTTCTCTACATCTTCATGTCAAAGAGAGCCTCCTTAGACACTCAAAGTCGTCTTATGCACGCTTAATGATGTTATTTTTAGTTTCGTTGTTTTTTTTTTCAAAACTAGAAGCTGTAATTGTTAACTGTTTAAGCTAAGAAATATGACAGTATACGAAGTTTTATCAAAAAGTAACGAGCATTTTTTAATCGCTGTTTTTTTTTTGTTTGTTTTTTCGATTTCAATGACGTACTGCATCATGAGCTGTCTGAAGGTCGTACGGTCAATAAAGTATATTACTTGGAAGTAATGTGCCGTTTACGTGAAACGATCCAACGAAATGGCAAAACAATTCGTGGAAATAGCAAAAGAATTGCTGAAGGACAAAATTCTTATCGATGATTAAGTTAAACAAAAATTATCGTTACTTTTTGATCAAACGTCGTACATGGAAGTACCATTTTAAATAAGAAAAGTTTGAAGAACATAACGCTACCCATAAAAATGATTATACGGTAATTTTTTTTTTATTTCTGTAGGTTAGCAACTTAACTATCTCGACTTGCTGATTATGTATATGAGTTGGCGAGTAAGGGATTATTAAAACTTAACGTTATAAGCGGTCTATTCTCTTTTGGCTAAACCCTCTGCTTCACGTAGAGAGGCGGTATGTATGTTGCATGAAAGTTTTACTTGATGCTCAATAGGTGTTAGAAATAAATTAAAATCAGCCTATTGAAAAAAAACAAAAACATATTCAATTATTAATCAAGTTCTTTTAATTAAAAAGTAAATATTCTCCTATTTTATTGATTATGGTATCAAATTAGAAATTGTTATCAAAAAAGATCTTCATGTTAAAATTAATAATATGTAAGTAATATACTTTCTGGCTTTATTGGATGGACTAAATCGTTTTTTCAACCGTAAATAAAACCTTATTTATACGATTGTTTGTTTTAAACTAATTTTGAGACTCTACTCTCAATTTATAAGCACTTTGTGAAAAAACAAAAAAATCTTTCATAATTTCTTGATAAAAAAAGGAGTGCACTTATCGTACAAATAAATACGAAGCATTGAGACTCTTATGTTTTAATCGCTGGTTCAGAGTTTAGATTAAATAAATAGTACGCATTTTTTTCTTAAGGTTTTGACCAAGGTTTCAACAAGTTTAGGGTTCAACACGTTATGAATTAGTTTGAACTGCCAAGAATGCTGTATAATCTACCTAACAAACAAGTCGGTTAGCAAGTTATTTTGAAAGCGAGAGAGAGGCATAATTTATTTTATTTTGTTACCCTAATCATTTACACAAATTAAGTAATTAAATTGAAGAATCTGTCAGATCATCAAGTTGCAGATAAGTTGGCGAAGTTGGTCTTATTGGAGAAAACCTAATGGTCGGAGATCGGAAATAACTTTGTAATAAGTTTGAATGGAGGATAAATTACCTGCTGTTCTGTTATGATTGGAATCGGGGAAAAAAAAAAAATGCCGAGTAATATTTTTCTCTTATAGTCGATGGAAAACAGGAAACTTCAAGAACTTTTAGAACAATCTCATTGCAAAAATCAACTCATCGTAACTATTAGATTAATTCAAATCTTACTGCACAACTTCAAGGAAGCAAAATGCACATGCTACACCTCGATCCTCTTTGTCATTCGTAAACATTTCAGGCTATTGTGCTGTTTGAACAAATTACGTTCACGAAGGTTAAGTCGGACATTATAGCACTTGTGGGGGAAATGCTCTAAAACAAAAAAAATAATAATATTTTAAATGAGTGGTAGCAATACTGAATAGCTGTGATTGGCTATTTTTAACATTGTTCAGGACGTTCTAATTAAAAAAACAAAACAATTTTTATGGTATCGTGGATGTTTTTGAAAATCAGAACCCTTATGTTTTCTGCCATGGCGAATCCCTGTTAAACCTATAAATGTAATACGTATTTTATATTGAGATTTCGTTGCCCTATATGAAAAATATTTCCATAAAATAAAACTATAAACTCCATAAAACATACTAATGGTTTATTAATCAATTACTTAGTAATTGTCTCATTGAGGGGGATATCAGATTTCATGATTAATAATATCTAATTGTTCTTTTTTTAATTCTTTAAGGACATTACTAACTATAATTAAAATGATGTTGCAACTTTTAATCAGTCGGCATTTTATTTTTATGTTTTTGTAGATTGATGATATTCCTTCCCCCTTATGATGCCCCATTGATGCTAAACAAATAAATTACTGTGTAATGAAAAAATATTTTTTTCATAGTATACTAGAGATATCGGCATGATGATAAGACTATCTATAATATGTTTAATAGATATAAAAAAAACTTATGACTTTTGAAGGTGAATGATAATAAAATATCTAAGCTCATTGAAGAAACCCTTAATTTGTGTCATATTGCACTATAAAAAAATTATAACTAATGTATATTTCCAACTTCAAGCACCTGGTATTGGATCCTTCCATTTTTTTCTTAGTTGAACATATTCTTAGTTTTCTAAGTTGTGTTGTTCAGTTTCTTAGTTGAAAAATTTGACATTTGTGAGTATAGCACCCTGAAAGTTCAGGCCTGTACACTGTACATGTTGGAAGGCCTGTTGAAGTGAAAATGAAAGCGGACAATCGAGATATATATATAGCGATACCAAACTTTTAGCGTGCCCGTTAGCATTGTTAAGTTGTAATTGTTGCATAGCCCAGAGCGAGAGAGGGGACGTTACACAACTGCGTCGCCCATCTGATAGTTTTGTTTTGTACATCGCCCCATTAGCAACAGATCCGCCTTTATTGAAGAGGCTGTGCTTTCACAACGGTGACTGTGTGTGTGTGGTGACTGGGGGGAAAGCTCTTCTCTAGTTACTATTCCTTCGAAATTTGGTCATTTTAATGTGTTCAGTTGTTGTTTTTTAATAATACATGTTTGTGCCTCCTTGAAGACAACTGTAGAATAGCAATACCGTTTTAGAAACACTTCCTGTGCACCAGCTTCGGAGGATTCATTTAAGGATATACTCAAATAAGTAAGGACACCTCCACACTAATTGTACAGTTATCCACAACTGTTAATTATTTTTAAATCTTAACAGGGACCTAACATAAGTCAAATAAACATTTGAAAAATCCAGATCGTTAAATTATCAATCACTTATTATAAAAAAATCTTTTTTTCTCATAGAAGATACTGTAAAAAAAAAAAAGGTATACGATTAACTATGTATAATCATTAAGAATTAACAGGCATAGAAACATTTATAGGCACAACCGTGTCTCGAACCCGGGACCTCCCCAATATATAGTCGGGGTTCTACCAACTCAAGGCTCAAAGGGAGTTACCGTTTTTGCCGGTAATTTTTCCCACCAAAATATGGGGGCGGGATACGTAAACCTTTCTCGTTAACTGTGTATACTTAATCGGTACTGTGTTGCATACAACATACATTTAGGCCTACCTGTATAACATAAAATACCTTTTTCTAATTATATAATTTCTGAATTAAGAGGGATTTATGTCCCTCTGATAAGCCTCTGATTCGTGATGCCTTAGACTTTTGACCCGTCCTAATACATGTAAAAGCGAATGCTAAGAAAAGCTAATATCTAATATTGTTATTTATACATTGCTTGTAATGGATTATAACCCTTGACCAAACAACCATACTTATTATCCCGGTACAATATAACATTTCCGACTTCTTGTGTGCTCAGTATATATATATATAACGATATATAGTAAAATATTATATATATAAACGAAAAGACTTTTTTCAAAATATGTGAAAAAAAAAAATTACCAAGCGTTTCTACATCCATAGTTCATTTATTTTATCATTACCTATCTGGTTTGTAGATGTTGACGGACTTTCGACTGATGGAGTCCAAAACGTCGTAACAATGTAATGAATAATTGTTAAGAGGAGGATATTGTGTAAATAATATATCAACTTTCTCATCTTTCAATACACCATGTATTATTATTCATTATTATTTTTACCTTGGCATATTTTATGTGCACTGGAGAGGATAGGAGTCAGAACTTCTTGATAAATGTTAAAAAAACAGAAATTAATGTTTTAGGTAATAGATACAGATTCGAATTTTTTTCTCGTAGAAATATTTTGCGCATAATTCCAGCTATGTTTTAACCGACAATTTTTTACTTCATCCAATGACATTGGTCATTTTGGATAAGCACAAGAAGGATCGGTATTTTATTGTGATATTTACATTTACTTACCAGAGTCGGCGGGGCTCGAATCTACTCTCGAGAGTTAGGCACTTAACCTTTCCATCCCACTCGAACCCAAAATCAAAATATACAACGGGTTATATATAAATCGATTGTAACATTTTTCGCAGCAGAATGATCGCCTTTTGAAAGACATCAGCGACATGCAATACCCCCCCCCCCCTCCCTGGACTTGTACAATAGTAAAACCTCTCTAGATTCTGCCGTTATTTATGAGTTTTCGACTTTC
This sequence comes from Acanthosoma haemorrhoidale, assembly GCA_930367205.1. Classification (NCBI taxonomy): domain Eukaryota; kingdom Metazoa; phylum Arthropoda; class Insecta; order Hemiptera; family Acanthosomatidae; genus Acanthosoma; species Acanthosoma haemorrhoidale. The sequence continues at coordinate 31,775,162 of OV884013.1, read as the reverse complement.
TTGTTGGTACATCGGAAGGATGTCTAAAGAATTTCTGTTTGTTGGCATTTTTTTTTTATCTTAGTTGCGCGCGAGCTGAGCAATGCTGTTTTGGAATCCCAGCCACATACACTAATCCTATTCCTCTAAGCTGACAAATAAATGTAGTTGGTCGGTTCATTACAGGGTAGACCTTTTGACTTCTTTGTCGTCGCGGTTTGTTGTACGCAGTGGCCTAGAAAACACAAAAGTACGTACATGATTGTTCTGTTTCTTAATATAAAATTAGAATTATTAAATGATTCAATTGTTTTTGATTTGATGAATGGCGATCTGTTCTACTTCAATAATTTGTTGAAAATGTTTGACGCGGTAATAATTGTGAACTGAAATCATACTTAATATATATTTTTCATTACGGCTCGTCAATTGATATCTGAGATTGTCTTCAATCATAAACGTTTGTTGTTTAATGTATTCATTTTGGTTTTTTAAGTGTTCCATTGTAATTTACTTGTTCAATGTATTCATGATTATTAAATCGATTGCTAGCTGGTTTTATTCAAAAGTATAAATGATATATTGTTGTTAATCAACTGCTCAACTGATGAATTTTTAATTATGGATGTGAACATGTCCTATTTATTATTATTACTACTTATAATATGTATATCAATCATATTATGATAGAAAGAGGTCAGCTGTACTGGGTGGAAATTAGGCTAGGCGCAGGTCCATATAGGGTCGCTTATAAATATTTTAATCATTATTACGGCAGAGATTATCATAACAGCGTACCTATGTCGTTTGATCCTATTTCGATTGCTCTGCTTATCCGAAGATTGTCATCTTTGTCTGGCGGTCTTCCGGCCTAGGATTAAAAAATAGGTTGTGGTTGGAAAACCTTCCGCCAAACCCGACCAAAACTCACCTCATTAAGGTGCCATTGTCCAAGGGATTTTCGTCCACTGCAATTAGCCGTTCATTTCGTTCCCCACCGATGGTCGAGAAGAAAAACCTTAGGCGTGATGCCAAATAATAGTTGAATTGAAACGCTTATTTGTCAATTATTAGAATAAATTAATCATTTTCTTTGTGTAATTTAGTGATTATTTGATCATAAGGGCTCGATCCTACTTAATATTATTTTTCCACGATCGTCAATATAATAAATCTTTTAGTCAGTACAATTAAAATCATTCAAATGAACTATAACAAAAAAAAAAACGAGGCTACTGATCCTTAGATCAATTAATAAAATAGTTTCAGTCCAGTTAATTTTTTAATGGAACGATGGAGTTTAGTGCCCACATCTTCTTAATCTAGCAGAAGATCGGGACACCAAGATCCGGAAGTTAACCATATCCCAAAACGAACGAACCAAATCGTTGGTTACATTAAACTAAGCTCCATTTCAGTCTAGGTCAGGGATGTCTTAGCCAAGGTACGGGTGCCACATGTGTCACACTGAAGGTTGTGTATTGGCACGCGGTCGGCTAGTAGATTATTAAATTTGTTATTCTTAATTTTGTGAATTTTCTGCTTCATATAGTGTTTAGGATTTATTGTGATATATTTACTGAACTTTATTTATTTATTTTTGAAAGACATCAACGACCTACATACGACAACCCCCCCCCCTCCCTGGACTTGTACAATAGTAAAACCTCTCTAGATTCTGCCGTTATTTATGAGTATTCGACTTTCTTGTTGGCATATCGGAAGGATTTCTTAAGAATTTCTGTTTGTTGGCATTTTTTTTTTTTTATCTTAGTTGCGCGCGAGCTGACCATTGCTGTTTTGGAATCCTAGCCACATACACTAATACTATTCCTCTAAGCTGACAAATAAATGTAGTTGGTCTGTTAATTACAGGGTAGACCCGTTGAAAATATTTTTACCACCTTGATTTCCTTTATAGAAAAACAAAAAAAAGGTTTTGCAGTAATATCAATTTTCTGAAAGACTGAAATAACTTTGAGTTAGTGGAAATTAACGATTGGCAACTATGTTGTACATGGTTACTCCTCACATACATTTTTATTGCATAAATAATAGTTATTAACTGGTTTCATTATGTAGGTATATTTACAAAATGGCAAAATATTTTTAAAAACAAGCCCTTACACTATATAGAAATAATTATTGTGAATCAGTTGTTGTGGGACGCCTCAATTTGGGGAACCCTTGGTTGTTGCACGCGTTATAAAAAAGTTGGGAACGGATCTATAAAGGAAGGTGAACGGATCTTCAAATCCCGCTCGTTAGTGAACGGCACATCTCTTGTAGTGGGTGCCCTTCGCTGAGCTATGTAAATAGAAATTTACTCGAAACTATCGCTCCTGCCGTTTTTAACTTTATCGTTCAAGAAACGATAAAATGTACGCTACCTTAATTGTCAACAGAGAAATAGAGCAAATTGTTTTCTTATCTTTTTACGGCAAGGCCCGTGTTTTGAAGTATCTGCGACAACGCTCTTCAAAATCATTGAACAAAATTAGCTTCCTCACAGCGTGCAGTACTTAGTAACAATCTCTTGGTCAAATCTTGTTCCGCGGTGACTTTGTAACCGGTACATCAATCGTCTTTGATCTGCCTGTGTAGGATGTAGAACGTACTGCAATCGTAAAAATTCATTTTATTTTTAACGGTTATTAGCCGCTGGTATATATGCAATGCGTGAAGTGTGAGACAGTTTCAAATGAATGTAATAACAAAAGTTCTGGGCAGCCTTTTTAACTCATAACTTGCAAATTGAGAAGATAAATATTTTTTTATTTTTCCTCCATTGCTTAAAACTTATTCAAGACGGCAACGGAAGAAAACGACCCGAAGAAAAATCGCGAATTTAGTAATAGGTTGGCTAAAAAGTCCGTTCGGTTTTTAAAGCGAAAATACAAAGACACAACTTTTAAACACAAAGCGATTTATTCAATCAATGATATAATTGCCGTTTTGTTCCTGTATCTTCTGCCATTTCATGGCCAGATTCATAATTCCATGCTCAAAGAATTTCCTGTCTTTACTGGCAAAAAAATTTTCCAAGTGGATTTTTACATCTGTTTTAGATTTGAAGGTCTCTCCATTCAATGAATTTTGAAGAGATCGGAACAGGTGGAAATCTGAAGGTGCAAGGTCGGGCGAATATGGAGGGTGCGGCAAAACTTCCCAGCCAAGCTCCAGTAACTTCTGCCGCGTCTGCAAAGAAGTGTGCGGTCTGGCATTGTCGTGATGGAAGACAATCCCCTTATGTTGGCTAGTTCTGGACGCTTCTGGTGGATCGCTGCATTTAGTTTGTCCAGCTGGTCACAGTACACATCCGCATTGATGGTCCTGTTCGTAAAAGACAACACCCCTTCAATCCCACCAAATCGAGAGCATAACCTTCTTTGGGCGAAGGCCTGCTTTGGGGGCTGTTTGTGGTAATTCGCCGCGCTTCCCCTAAGAGCGTTTGCGCTCCACATTGTTATAGAAAATACAATTTTCGTCCCCTGTCATCATTCAATTAAAAAAAGGATCGTTTTTTTCACGTTTCCGCAACGAATCACAGATGGAAATCCTTTGGGCGAGGTTAGCCTCACTAAGTTGATGGGGAACCCAACCATCGAGCCTGCTCACGTAGCCAAGTTGATGCAGATGGTTTTCGACACTGGATTTGGATATTTTGAGGGCAACTGCGATCTCCCTAGTTGTATAACGGGGATTGGTGTCGACTGATTCCTCCACTTTGTCACTGTTAATCTCAGTTGGCCGGCCAGAGCGAGGTGCGTCTTGAACCGAAAAATTTCCCGATCGAAATCTTGAAAATCACTTCTGGCACACACGTTCTGTAACAGCATCCTCTCTGTATACAGCGCATATCTTCCTGCAAGTTTCCACTGCTTTCTTGCCTTTTTTAAAATAAAAAAGCATGTAGTGTCGATAATGTTCGTTTTGGTTTTCCATTTTCAGGATGATCTTAAACACACGAAATACAATCAGTCTCGTCGGAATTTCGCGTCAAACTGCGTTGAAGTGTCTAGTATCTGACGAGAGCGCACTCGCAAGGGACGGGCTGAAGTTAGCTACATATTAGACTGCTTGAAGTTTCATGGCGACAAAAACCGAACGGACGTTTTTCAATTTCAAACGGTTGTTTTTTTTCAATCAATGTTGAGCCTTTCCTCTCCTTAATGAGAATGGTACAGGTGTAACAACCCTACATAGAAGGGAAAAAATGCTTGTTGCATTATCATCATTATTTATTTAATGAGGGCACTTGTTTATTTTTGTGATAATATATGAATATACATAGTACTCCATTTTATAATATTGCTAGCTGACTGAACAAATTACATACTAAACTTGTCTGTTTCATGGTATCTAGTGTAAGATTATACCGTCTCTGATAAGTTTAACTTTTGTATTTTTGCGACATGAGACATAGCATTTAGGAGGTCGATAAGATGTCAATTTCAGTAACAATGACTGTATAAAATTGCATGCATTTAACAGCGAAACGAAGTGATCTTGAGCGTTTTAAATTTATTTGACAAATGCAAGTTAGATATCGATCTTCGCGAGCAGGTGAAACCCAGTGAGCTTTTGCTTCCTAATGCTATGAGAAAGTGTTATATAACTACACCATATCACAAATGAGCCCAAGAGCTTTGGGAGGTCCGGGCAAACAAAACTAGCACAAAAGAGAAAAATAAACGACAAATTCCAATTTATAATTAATTGCCCTAAAGTAGTACAATAAAATTGCGTGATAGGCCTGATATTTAAATTTTTATATAATATAATACCCTATGCGTGAAATTGAAATTAGTCAGTTTGGGTGAGCAAATACAGTCTGTACACTGAAAAGATCCGTTAGTTTCGCTCACAATCACTGAGCCAAAAAACAAACAAACAACCACTTATTGTGCTTTTCTCATATTATTGAATACTTTACTATTCCTTCTTCACAGAGCTTCTAATTCTTTCTGGACACCATCCTGGCTTTTTAAAATACCAAAGATCAAATATGAAGTTGAAGTGTTCTGAAATGCCACTGTAAATAGGTGGTTCTAGCGGAGACTGGCTGTACTGAGATTCGGTTAAAGTTCCATACTTATGTCGTGCGAGAACAGTAGCTGAAGTAGAGGATCGATGAACTATAAGAAAGATTCATCTGTTTAGATGACCGGATCTCCATATCCCTTCCATTCGCGACACATCGGTGTTTAGTAGGCTTACTGGTCATCTGCAAGGTACACATTACCTGCATTCGAAGTTTACGTCGAAATCGGGCATAGTGGCTACGAAACCGCTTGGTTCCGTAGAGTTTGTGCTGAAATTGATAATAATTCACAAAGTGGTACAAGGTAAAACTGTCTAGTCCATTGATCTTTGAATCATCTTATATGGGTATAGATAAATGATAGGAAACCCAAGATCCTACCTCTACATAGACAGGCGTTCTTTAATATGAGTCCGTCATTGTTACATTTTGCAATTACGTGTGTACTTCCTCTGATGAATGGCTACATTCAAAACAAAAAGCCTCTTTGTCTTTCCTATTTTTAGACATTTGCGACAATGGGGAGAAGGCAGGTTCATTAAGTGAACACTCGGCAGGCACACTTACAGTAGGGACTGTTTCGTATTCTTCACTGCCCTATTTAACTTGTCTTTTTCTTTAGGCTAATTGCCTTTCTTCTCTCTCACTCTCTCTCTCTCTCTCTCTCTCTCTCTCTCTCTCTCTCTCTCTCTCTCTCTCTCTCTCTCTCTCTCTCTCTCTCTCTCTCTCTCTCTCTCTCTCTCTCTCTCTCTCTCTCTCTCTCCCCCCCCCCTTTATGTTGGCAGTCCTTATAGTAGAGTCCTTTTCACAAGTATTCAGGGCTGTGTAGGTTTATATAAGAATCCTGTATTTATTACGCTGCCTACCAATGTGGCATCTACTTTTTGACTATTCCAAAAAAAATAGTTCATTTATTTATTTTTTTCATCGCCCGCCCTTTGGCAAACGCGTTTGGGTTATTCCAGTGGCAAAATCGCAATTTTACTTGATGATATGTGGGGAGATAAAGCAGTTGTATTTTATTTTAAACCACAATTTCTGCACCCTCTAGATTGTTTTGCCTCGTGTAAGCTGATGGATTCCATCTTACCCTTGGTAGAACCCGTACAAAAGGACGGTGGTCCCCGTTGTGGCTTATCAACAAGCCTTGCCCCAGCCCCAGGTCGCCTCACATAACAAGTCTAGTTTCAAAGTCTCAAAAAACCTTTCTTCTAATGAGACCTAATAATCATTTCTTTCCTGGGCTAGGTTTTTTTTTTTAATGCCTTATTTCTTATGGTTTTACAATCCCGTCCAACTATACGGTCTGCTTACGTAAAATGACGCCAGCCTAATTAGCGTTATAATACTTCATGAGCTGGTAACGAAGTTCCGCATCGACGGCGACAGGCTGTCCGGAGAACTTAGGCTAAGTTAGTTTTAGTTTCCACAATAATCCTGGAGATGGGACCACATAACCTTCAAGCCACAAAAAGCTTACATTGTTACATCCATTAGGTCTAGCGATAATTAACATTGTATAATTTCGTGAATTATATCAAATTCAGCATAGCTGCAGTAAATATATAATGTACAAAAGTACTCGTTTAAGTTATATAGATCCATCAAATGAATTCCATTATCAGTTTTAAATATAACTGAATAAGGGGTTTTGTTTAAAAGAAAAAAAATCTCGAGTTCTCTATAACTGCAGTCACTCTATCCAATTATTATTACGTGAATGTTTTTTTTTGTTATTTGATATTCCGAGGTAATGATCTTCACAATTAGATTTCATTGAAACCAAGGCAATATTTGTTTGCCGTCTAGATAACGATATCTGTTTCATTATTCGATAGCCATGCTCAGCTACCCCATTAGGGTTTTGGTATCATTTACTGCTTAAATTCTGAACTAACTTCGGCTAAACATTATTGATATATCTAAATCGATTTTAAACAACAGTTGACGGGCAAATTTTCGTTTACTACCTACCACGTTCGCGGTAGTAAATTCGTTAATTCGGCCCAATGGATGAAGGTGTGATATCCAGTCTAAAAAGAAGGCACAGAAATACTTTTATTCTTGAAGAATACTATGTGAAATCCATGAAGGATATCTTGAAAATGTAGACGATAAAGATGCGATTTTTGCTGTTTGTGAATCATACAAATAGTTCTGTCAAAAACACCGCAACTTGCTTGGAGAACAATTTTAGAAGTCGATGAGCTCATAAAAAAAAAGCTCACTGATGACAAAATAGTTGACATTCATTTGCAAAGTTGGCCTAGCAATTCCAAAAGTGATATTTTGTACATTGAGGCGGTTTCATTAGATTCGACTATAGACAAAGTAATAAAGGCATTTGACCAGCTTATCGCCTATTTTGAAGCTCAAAATTCTGAATATGGAAAAATTATATTAAAACTATGATAGGGCGGGGCGGTTGGTTGGGTTTATCGTCAGTGCTTGAAAATGGGAGCTTGTCCCCCCCATAGTTTGAAGTAATATATACTTGATAATATGTGGGGAGATGGAGCAGTTGTATATCATTTCAAATCACAATTTCTGCACCCTGTAGATTGTTTTGCCCCTCCATGGGTAGCCTCGTGTAAGCTGATGGGTCCCATCATACCCGTGGTAGAACCAGTTAGCACTGTAGCCCCTATAAAACGGACGGTTGGTCCTTATAAGAACGAAAGTTAGAAAAATCAAATCTGAATGATGAGAATACAAAACGAGAAGTTCTGAAAATTGTTATTTTTTGTTTATTTACATCAAAGTTATGCCATCTAAGCTTGTTTTTTTTATTGTCATACCGTCATTAACGCGGATAATCGAGGTTGTACGTGTATGTATTCTTCAATGAATATTGCTTATTTAATTAATTGTTCAAGTACAATAATTTCAGAAATCTTGTAATGGTTATATCAGTGTCCAGTATAATTGTTGGATATGTATATAAGGATTTATATTTATATTTACAAATGAAACAGATTTAAGTTACCTATTTTAGAAAAATGTTTCCCATTGATATCTTTTCCGTCACCAATATCTTGTTTCTTTGTTATTCTACCTTGTCCACGATGTTATTTTACGTAGACTTCACCTCGGAAGTTATTGGGGTATGACGACGGGACTAGTTCCGTTGGATGAAGCGAGTATAGCATTTAGTTCTGATAATAATATACCAAGCAGCTTAATGGTTGGTGGCTTCAAAGAGGGTGAAATTTGTCAGCTTTGCACCGTGAATGTACTTTCTTTTTTTGTTTCGGTAGTTGTATACTAGTTAGTAGCAGAACATTGACGTTAACACGGCTGACTAGTGGTTTGAATTTGAATAAGTACTATTCCATCAATTTTCACATTTCAATACACCATGAAAACGTCACCTTAACAGAACTGAAAAAGATCGAAGTAAGACTTGATTAGCGACCAAGTAGAAGTAATGACCACCTCAAGCGCCATCGATCGACGCTCTGGTTCCAACGGAAAATGCTCATGTATTCAGACATTACACTTTGGCCCCACTAATTTGTTTTTCTTGAATCACAAAACTAAGCTCGAAAATTCAGAAGGTTACTTTTTTGGAATTAATGAGGTAGATGGGCAAGTAGATGGGAACCACTCAACTGTTGAACTTAATTCCTAGATGGTATTTGGCTACTGGCCAGTCTGCGATCAAATCTTCACATTTCTCTTTGCTTTCTTGTCCCATAGCCTAGATAATGTCGAATAGTACTGTCATTGTCGAGCCTGATAGGGAAGGTTCTACGTTCAAACATGTGTGCAATCGTCATTCGCCTGTTTGTATGTTTTGAACATTAAAGGTATGTTCAACAACAGTTCAAAATGCTGACTAGTGTTTGGTTAGAATATAATCATGGAAGCATAAAATAAAAAATTATATGAAAAAAATCAGGCCAGCTTCGATAATTTTTAAAGCCACAGCTCAAAAACTATTCAAATATTTATTTAGATGTAAAGTTCAGGTATTTCTCGATGGCGAAGAGCTCATTAAATACAGTAATAACAATTTCAATGTTTTTTATGTCTATAATTTATCAATTAACATTTTTATTTATTTGTTAAAAAGATGATTTTCAGCGACCGGCGAGATTTAAGAAATATCTTGTTGCTCTTAATATGTTTTCATTTTCATTGAATGAGAATTTGAGAAACTCATTTGGAGGCCCTTACGAAACTTGATATCTATTCTTCATTTAGATTAGGATGTATTTACAAATGAAACAGATTTAAGTTACCTCTTTTAGAAAAATGTTTCCCATTGATATCTTTTCCGTTACCAATATCTTGTTTCTTTGTTATTCTACCTTGTTGTCCACGATGTTATTTTACGTAGACTTCACCTCGGAAGTTATTGGGGTATGACGACGGGACTAGTTCCGTTGGATGAAGCGAGTATAGCATTTAGTTCTGATAATAATATACCAAGGAGCTTAATGGTTGGTGGCTTCAAAGAGGGTGAAATATTATATCTATTCTATTGAACTTCATATCTATTCTTCATTTCCCACGACAGGACAATTTGTCTTTACCGAAACTGAAGCATATTTTAATTATTATGAGAATTGGAAATTACTACAGAACTTCGCTTAAACGGTACACCCAAAATAACTGAACTGTTAAATTAAAATTAATATTTTTATATTTGTAATTTGTTCATACTGTTACTACATCCATATTGAGTAATGTAAAGGTTATCTGGAGGATGTATACATCATGAATTGTTCTATGTTAATATAAATATCTCTCATTTATATATATATCGAAAAAGACAGCCCATGATTATTGTAAACAATTTTCGCTGGCATGTAAAAATCTTTGATCCAACGGAAATAAAATGGCGAGACAGCTGATCCTCAGATCCACTACTACGTCCGTATTGAGTTCATGTATTTTTAGGTTATTGGCTAAAAAAAAGTACGATTGTTTTAATCAGCTTGTTTTTTGTTGCTTTTTTTTTAAGCCCTAGTCTAAATAATCTCGATTTAAAAAAAAAAAAATGACTGGTAAATTAGTGATGTTCTCCGTTCGTCTAAAACACATCTCTATCAGGGACTAGAACGGTCGCTAATGATCCGTTCAATTGAATGGCCACGTTAAGGCTCGTTAATTCCCTACCAGCATACAATACAATCCGACCTTGCTTCCTCACTGGGCGACAAATGTATAAATCTACTCGACAAATATTTTCCTTTTATCCATTTTGTTATAGAACAATTACAGGTCCATTCAGTTTTTAAATAAAACTTTTAATATAGTTAATTATATATTGATACGCTCATATATCGTCATTAGAATATTTTTTTTCCTATTCCGGAGATGATGCCATGTGTAGGTTTTGGCTTTAATCATTTGATTAGCATAAGTGAAAAATCAATAAATTCTTTAATTATCAATTCAATTATAAACTACTGGAAAATGCTTTGAGGGTTAAAGCTTTGCACCAAAGAAAATTCATAAATTTTATTTAACACTACAAGGGATTTTTTAGAAACTAAATCCAATGACTTTGAGTTATAATTAGCTTCTTTTACAATCTTAATGCTCTTATTACACAATAATTTTCTTACCTTAGACCACAGATATTTTAGGAGGGGGAGACAATCATGGTACTCTACTTATTGCCTGATTCTTAGTCTTCATTGGATGATCTTCAAACAAATGGCATCCTGCTATGACTGGTAGCAGGTCATTTGATCTCTGTACTTTGCTGCGTAACAATGTGATCACATCCCAGTCCTAAGGTGATTAGTGGACAACCATTTTGAATGGTTAAGTAACAACTGCACTGACTGATCGGCTCAAAAGGTTTACTTTACTTTATAGTCCTTTGTATTGTTGAGAAATAGGGAATCGCTAAACTTTTACCTGTGAATTACAGCTTTATCTGCTGTATTCTCGATAAATCACATAGTAGGTCAAAATTAGTTTCCTTATCCCATAGTTGGCACTTTCTGGATACAGGCCATTTCACAACATCTAATAATAATAAGACAGCAATAACAATTTCAATTGGTTTACATCTGTAATTCGTCACCTGACATTTTTGTTTATTTATTAAAAGGACGATTTTCAGTGATCGGTGATGAAATATCTAAAGGATAAGGTTTTTGTCTCAATGAAGTATTAAAAAACCATTAAGATTAAAATTTATAAACACAACTATCATCAAGATTTTTCATAATTTATTAACTTGATTATTACTTACAAGCATACATTTCAACTACAATAATATTTAATTAATAACCAAAGACAAGGTCAGGATTCAAACCTTAACTGCCGAATCAACAGACAGGCCACCTTTCTTCTGAGCTATCCCATGTCGCACCAACAGCTTTGTGAAATATATATATATTTATACTTACAAGGTTATTACATTAATGTATAATATTTATTTATGAAAAGAATATTATGCTTACTCATTTATGTTTTTTATTTATACTTACTTTTGATTTTGTTGTTGTTTAGGACGGCTCTTTAACTGGTGAATGGCGGCATCCCTCGGTCTATAATCTGATGTTGAACCCAAGCCAGGGCAAGGAGTCGTCAGAAGATTCTTATGCCACATTTGGATCAAACAAGGAAATCTCAAATTTCCCACTTGTAAATTTATGAGTAGTTTTTAATGAAATCAAGACAATGAATCCTTAATTACTGTGCAATATTATCCTTTTTAATGTGATATTTTATAATGATCTAGTGACTAAATGAAACATGGACTTTTTGTAAGATGGCCATTATGGAAGGCTCACTAAGCAAGTGGACTAACTTGATGAAGGGCTGGCAGTACCGATGGTTTGTCCTAGATGACAACACCGGCCTCTTGTCCTACTACACATCAAGGGAGAAGATGATCCGCGGAGTGAGGAGGGGCTGTGTGCGTCTCAAAGGGGCAGTTGTTGGCATAGATGATGGAGACGATAGTACTTTCACCATCACTGTCGACTCCAAGACCTTCCACTTCCAGGCAAGGGACGGTGATGAAAGGGAGAAGTGGATACGTTGCCTAGAGGATACCATAATGAGGCACGCCTATGGTTACAAGAATCCTGGCTCACTTCGTCTCGACTCAATGCGTCAATCTGCAACTATGCAGGACTTTGATAAAAAGCTTGCCGAATCCGACGGTTACTTGCAGCTCCTCATCAATCAGATTAAGACTATAGAGATAAAGATGGATTCAGATTTGGAAGTGGAAGATAAGTCTAAATGTGAAACTATCATAGCGCATACTAACAGCCTATTAGAACAAGTAAAGCATACTATAGTCCTTCTTCAAATAGCCAAAAACACAGCTTATCCGGTCAATGGAACTTACCAACCTCTCGACAAAATGGATTCTTCTCCGATTCCACTTGACAGTCCTCCTCTCGCTACCACATCGATGGTTGGATCTGATCCACCTTTTTCGATCTCACCCAATGCAATTGGTGTACCTGAGACGTCGTATTCCACTTCAGAAGAAGAAGATTTCTATGATGCTCATGACAGCAGTGACCCCCCTAGCCCAGCAGCTATGAAGCGCCCATTCTCTCCAAACATGAATGAGAGTTTTGATGGTGCTGACATAGAACAAGATGATGAAGGAGATGCTGACATCATACAACCTGTAAACCCCAATTCTCCACCAACATATGTGAAACCTGATGGCAGTTTAGATTATGATGCTTTATATGAAGATCCAGAGGAAACAAACATTTCAATGGAGAGCCAAGGTTCTGTTGTTAGCCATCTTCTGTCCCAAGTCAAAATAGGAATGGATTTGACAAAGGTTGCTTTGCCAACATTCATTCTCGAGAGGCGTTCTCTTTTAGAGATGTATGCTGACTATTTTGCTCATCCTGACATGTTCGTCAAGATTTCAGATTTGCCGACCGAACGAGAAAGGATGGTGCAAGTTGTGCAGTGGTATTTATGTTCTTACCATGCTGGTAGGAAGAGCTCTGTAGCTAAAAAACCTTACAACCCAATATTAGGAGAGGTATTCCAATGCTTTTGGGATATACCAGGAGCCGACACTAACTGTGGTGAATCCGAGCCCATCAATGAGGGCCCCGTTCCATGGTGCAATGGAGATCAGTTGAGCTTTGTAGCAGAACAAGTATCTCACCATCCACCCATTTCAGCTTTTTATGCAGAACATTACAATAAGCAAATTAGTTTTAACGCACATGTATGGACAAAATCAAAATTTTTAGGCTTATCAATAGGTGTCCACAATGTAGGATGTGGTATAATAAATGTTATTAAGTTTGATGAACAGTATGTTGTGACATTTCCAAATGGTTACGGCAGGTCTATACTGACTGTGCCGTGGATTGAGCTTGGAGGGACTGTAAACATCAATTGCGAGAAAACAGGCTATCGGGCTAATATAGATTTCTTGACAAAACCTTTCTACGGTGGTAAAAAACATCGAGTACTTGGAGAGGTATTTGCCCCGAATGATAAGAAAGCATTCCTGACTGTTACTGGAGAGTGGAATGGGGCGATGCATGCCAAATGGGCAGACGGTAAAACTGAACCGTTTGCTAACGTCAACAGCCTGTCAATAATTAAGAAAAATGTCCGTCCTATCGACCTACAAAATGAAAATGAATCCAGAAAACTTTGGAAAGAGGTTACTGCAGGACTCAGATTGAACAACGTCTCCCATGCATCAGACGCTAAATACAACCTGGAGCAAAAGCAACGACTGGAGGCCCAGCAGCGCAAAGAGACAGGGCTCGATTGGGAAACCAAGTTATTCCACCGGGACGGCGATGATGGCTGGATCTTTGTAAATCCCCTTGTTAAAAGATTAGACTCTTATACTAATAGGTAGAAATAATAATCTGCTAGAAGTTGCATTTTTTCCCCTTTGTAAATTGAGTTAAGTAATATATGCACACTTCACACTATGGACAACCGTGTATATATACAGATATATATTTGTATAAAGTTATAAAATTGATATTATATTGTTTCTAAAAACTTATTTTTGATTAATTACTCAAACCCTACTAAAAAATAACTTTAAAATGTAGGTTATATAATATAAATATAGAATAATTCACAGGAGTTTGCTATAATGCTTTTGTTGACCTTAGGAACTAACTGGGGAAATGTGAAATATATGCATTTTTGTATCACACAACTTTAATATTGTTTTGACAAATAATTAAACTAAGAGAACTTCTGTCATTGATATATCAACCAGGCTGTACCCTTTTCTCAATAAAGTAAATTTTCCACTTCAAGGAAAGCCCTATTTGTTTTGTTAGTTATTACTTTAGAAAATGAGCTGGGAATTTATCTGGGGTCTTCTAAGGTAATACAAAGAGTTGACTGCAATATGCTGACAGATAGTTTACAATGAGATGATGGGGAAATAAATATCAATTATGAATACGTTTTTAAAGTCATTTAAATTAGTATACCTATAGTACAAAACTTAAAAGAGTAAACAGACACCTTCATAATAGTTCTGTAACTCAATTTGTCAGAGCGTAGAACAAATAAGCAAAATAGTTACCTAGATAACTTTCTAATAACATATTGGTAATAAAAGTCAAATTGGAAATAAAAGTCAAATTGGAAATAGTGCATAAGGAGTTAAAACTAATTTTAACAGAAAACAATCTTGGAAAGTTTTTCCTTAACCCCTAGTTTAAATTAAATTAAATCTATATAGTACTAATATAAATTGAGCTGCAGATGCCTCCTTTTACTGCAATGCAATTCATTTTAAGCAGTTTCTCACAATAACCCTATCTCTGATTATGGTTAAAAATATTATATAATGCAAAAAGGACTAGGTGATGGGCTCACCTTCGGACTAAATATGGGGACCTAAAACTAACTAGAAAAGTTATGATTCAGGTAAGTATAATTAATAAGTGTAAATCTTAGTAAGTTTGAGAGAGGATGAAAGTAATATATGAAGATAAGTTACAAACCAGTCGTAAATATCACTGAAAGTAAAATATTTAGAGGATAAAAGGACTGGTAACTGTTGTTGAAGATTTGTTAAAAAGAAGAGAAGAAAAAAATTATATTTATATATATTCATATATTTCATTGATTGGATGAATAGGTGAAACTTTTCAGGTTCTCTGAATAATCTCATAATTAATTTTATTTCACTATGCAAATGCTTTCAACGGAGACAATCTTTCATCTTCAGCAACCTTCATGGGCATGGATATGTCTCAAGGTAAATCTTCAGTCATACTGATTGGGTTGCTTTGTTAGTATTTAGAAATTATCATGAAAATAAAAATTGTGGTGAGTGCTATAAATTTTATTTCCACAAATCCAGTCTACTAGACTACTTAAAATATACAATGTATAAAACTACAGAAAATAGTCAGAAATTAAAAACTATTTAAAAGTTATTTTTAATACAAATAGGCCAATTTTAAAATTATTTTTTCTATCTGCTACTACAGATCAAGTAACCTAAAGTGTGGGTGGTATTTAATATATTATACTATATTTGAAGCAAGTAGCCTTACCACTACTCTTCACTAGGGCTAATGTATAGAATAGAAAAACAAATTTACTCCAGGACTTTGCCCCCTTTCAATAACAATAGTGTTCAGATGACGGATTTATGTCTTTTTATCCATCTATAGAAATAGATGGATCCACTAGGATAGGAAAAAAAATATATGAAAACCATTAGGTTGATACAAAAAGAAAAAAAATATACAAGAACTAAATCGTTCCCAAAGTAGCAAGCGGATGTATAGTGATGAGGGTTTTGAAGGATGAAGCAATGATGATGTTAGGAAGTAGAGAAATCTAGAGGGCAGCAGAGGAGCGAGGAAGGAAAGATCATATGCTGCCAGGATGTATATAGTGGGTAGGAGTAGTTCAGAGAGATAGGATC
Source organism: Acanthosoma haemorrhoidale (assembly GCA_930367205.1). NCBI lineage: Eukaryota > Metazoa > Arthropoda > Insecta > Hemiptera > Acanthosomatidae > Acanthosoma > Acanthosoma haemorrhoidale. The sequence goes on along the minus strand of OV884013.1, from coordinate 31,759,260 downwards.
TTTAAATAGAGAGATAGGATAATTAAATTCACCTTTTGCCAGAATTATTTTTTGTTAGCAGAACCTAAAAAACCTTAGATAATAAATAAAAGATAAATCTAAAAATAAAATTACGATTTCTTTAAAAACGTAATTATATATATATAAGACAGCTGACGAGGATTGATGTTTAGGAAATATTGTGCACGAGAAGAGCGTCTCTCATGGCCTGGCTTAGTTGGAGAGACATGAGAGTGCCAAGGATTCCGAAAGAAAAACTAATGATACAGTTTAATCTATAGAAGTGTTGGTAAACAAACTCCAATACATATGGATATATCAATATAATAGTTATGGAATATTTACAATCCTAGTATTGTAAGCAAACATATTTTTTTATAAAAATATTTATTTCACCGTTGAAGAATAAACTTCCTTTTTTCATGGTAATGTAATAGATCATATTTTTATTTGGTTTTCTCTTGAAAACATTGCTTGCGTCACTTAACTACAAATATAAGCACTTAAAATTTCAAAGTGTCCTATCAAATGAATAATTATCTTACCATCAAGTGCTATATCTTGTGTATGCAGAATATACTAATACTCCTTCGCCAGAACTCGTGCTTTGCATCCATAAGCTACTCGAACTTTTTGTATAATCAGATTTTGTTGTGGTATAGATCCCATTATTATTGATATATAGCTATGAATGCTGTTGGTTTAAATTGTTGAAATGAAAGGCACCTCTCCACAAAAAGAGTGTTTCATAAAGAAATTAATACTTTTGTCTTATGAACCGGAGCACCCATTGTATGGTGTACATGTTATCCATTTATTACTGCTATTGGCTAATAAGATGATAAAGCCTTATAAACAAAATTAGTTTTAATAAAATTAAGAAGAGCATCGAGCGCATTCTAGTGACTAGCATTAACAATAATTAGGCTGGTTGTGGGTAACTAGCGCTTCCTAGCGTGTCGATGTACATATTACAGGCATAGTACCTATGTAACCGCTAGAATGCGCTGTACACCTGATCAAGGGCTTACTAAAAATGTGAGCTCCTGTGGTATCATACTGTCTTGATACAAAAAAGAATCCTAAACGCCAACTTTCCACATTTTCCCATACCAAACATATTTCGAATTGTTTTTGTTTGTTCTTTCTGGCTGCCCATCTTCTTTATTTAAATATAATAAGCTTCTCATATCAATTTTAGCTAGATACATATCTAAATCAATATGCAGGTACAAAAAGGGCCAATGTCCAACAATTAATGTTTATCCTACCCTGATTTAACTCCTGCCCAGCTCAATGAAATTTCAAAGTTTTGAAACTGCTAAATAAACTAACCATGGAAAGAGACTAAGAATAAGAAGTTCTCCCTAAAGCTGCAATCATTTATGTAATTATTCCTTCTTCTATTCCAATAATAGATTTTTTTAATCTGTTATGATAGAATGTGTTTGTTACTTTTTATTAAATTTCTAGTCAAATTCAATTGTTATCAACTTTTGGAAATACAATGACTACATCAGGTCCTTAAGAGAGATAGTAAAGGGTACTTAGACATTTTTGGAGGGGGGGTGATCCTTTGAAAATATTTTTACTAGCCAAGATGATTCCCATCCTTCTTCAATCACATCACATTTTATGACTAGCCATGAACTCACATTTAAATAATTTTTTTATCTAAATTGACAGAATCACAATCCACCATATAACTATTTTTTTTCTTTTGGTTTTAAGAAGAATTTGACTTAATTATCTCTAGTTGATTACTTCTGGCTTCTTCTCCCGCGATGTCCATATTTCAATTTATATTCATCCTCAGTTGCAAGGAACCTCCTTCATAAGCTTCCACAATGCACCCCTAAAGGAGTGCCAGAAGTAATCATAAAACAGGAAGAAAGTTGAAAAGCAATCATCTTTCAGCGGTACATAGCTATTTTAAAGTATAATATGCTTTATGAGATGGGTATTGGGGGGGAAACTGTCATAAAAAAAACAAGGTCAAAGGGTGACAGGTGATCTTGATCAGTTTTCAATGGGCATTCAGTGGGTACGTCCCATATAATTAAAATTGATATGTCATCAAATCAGATTGGTTGTGAAATGAAAAGTGGTCAGAGAATCAATAAATGTCACAACAAAATATGTATTTCGTACTTATATATTTATATATAACATTGTTACTGCTAATGTTATAACTGAAATACAAATTTAATTTAATTCTCCATACTTTACAACATTCCTCAAATATTGTACGCAACATATGCAATTTGAAAAATAAAACAAATTCGATGCATTTTGTTTCAATGGAATGCCTAATTTTTTTTACTAATTACTTTGCTTATTACCATAGAGTTTGATTCTAACTTGGGTAAGTAAACAATTTCTATATTCACATTGAATAATTTTAGATCTACAAGCTCTTTCAATAATGTTGATCATCGATTATCATTTATTTATCTTGAGTTAAGTGATAACTATTTTTCATCGGATTATAGGTATTATTTTATGATGTCAAAAACATTTATGATTGCAATTATTTTTCAATTGAGTGACACCATTCATAAATGTTTTTGGACTTAGTTTTATGTCCTTACTTACTCCTTGATTTAAGTATCAAATTTATAAAATTTAGATCTGGACAAACGGTTGAATAATGAATAGTCCCATGATAATCAACAACCAAAAAGTATAATCTGAACCAGTGGGACGGAATTTTCTTGTTTTGTCTATTTTTACAAGCCAGTGAAAACAAGAAGTGAATTTTCTTTGAATCAGATAAAATTGTTTCTTTCTCTGGGAGTTGGTTTGTTTGTTTTGAGAAACAATGTATAAATTATACTTAAAACTTTTCATTGTGACAATGGTTTGACATACACTTTATCTCTACTGTCTTAATAAAATAAGATAATAATATTAACAATTATTAATAACATTTTTGATAATATGAGCTAAAACTAACTAAAATCAGTAAAAAAAGTGACAAATTCACAGTGAACTAGAATATAAGATTCAGTCTCCTTTAAACTAATAATTAACTAAAACAATAATTAATTAGAATGTAGTATTTACATTTTGTAACATTGGAAAAAAGAGCAATTAAAATCTAAAATTTTAATTTGCCGGTGGTTTGACCTTGACCAATAAAAAGGTCAATGCTGTTATCAGACCTTATATGTTGTTTTTATCTGTTATCAATCTTGACAGTTATCTTAAGCAGGTTAGCGAAGTTTAAATTAAGTTTATTATGTGTTCCAATTTTAGAAGATATCTTTTATTTATGTTGATTTGCCCCTTACCACATGTCAATACTCAAAGGTTTTTATAATCAATTGTAATGTAACTTTTTTTTAACCACTTCCATGGGTCACCACTCATAATATCCTATCTTTAGATATTAGGGCAGCTCATATCTCTTTTTGACAACATAAATTGTAGGCAGTGCAAGTTATTATTGCAGTTTACAAGTATTGACCACTGTTCATATGATGGTTGTAATAAATATTCTAACAGTTTTTAAACCGTTTATAGTTAGGGTATTTTTTTAATACAAATGTCTTTGTACAGTTATTTTAGATTCATATTGCCTCAAATGTTTTGGTTTGTATTACTTCTGACTATTTTTTCCTTGCTGCAAAACATTGATGCTATTACATCTCCTTATGGATGGAAGCAAAAAATGTCTCTTGGTGGCTTATGGAAATTCAAATTATCACCTGAACAAGATCCTGATATTGGCTTTAGAGAGAAGTGGTATTCGAAACCTCTAGAGGTATATTTAATGTGTTATTTTTACTTTTAGATATTGTCAAAAACCATAGGCATTAATAATAGTGTCCCAAAATAGGGAGATGTGCTGTACATGCCAGTACCATCAAGCTACAATGATATCACTTCAAACAGAACTATAAGAGACTACCTAGGCTGGGCCTGGTATCAGACCGATGACTTCAATGTCGAAGATTGGTGGAACTCTCGAGTTGTTCTCCACTTTGGAGGAGTCCACTACTACACAATGGTGGTAATGTACATCATCAGCCCATATCACAAGTGCATTAAATACCAAGTTGGGGCTTCCATCGTATATCCTGTTGCAGTGGCTTGGTGACACATTCTTAGGTGCCCATGAGGGAGGGCATGTCCCGTTTGAGTTCGAGCTGCCCGAATACAAAGGCCTTATCACAGTTGCTGTCAACAATACTCTAAACAACAACACCATCCCACAAGGGTTTCTCTCGTATCCATCCAAGAATAAGTAGGTATGGTTATTTAGAACTCTCCCACTTCAACTTTTTTTTTCCATTTTTGTGTTTTAAAAGATATCTTTCACAACTTAGCATATTTTAGTGTTTTTTTAATTGATATTTAGAAAACAACTAAGGTTGTGCCCTAACACATACATTCTCCTTTTTTAAATATAATGATCTCATATTATACCTTAATTCAAAGAATATATATGTGTGAAAATATTTCAAAAGCTAAAGTAAGAAACTTGTCGAACCATTATTTATTTTAATATGAGTGCTTTTACAATTAAATTGCAATCTTCAAGAGCTTCCTCAGGAAAATTAGTTATTTATAATAATTGATACAATATATCAAACATACATCATTCTATTAACAATTGTCATGATAAAATCAAGTATTAATTATATTTAATGGTTGTATAGTATTATAATATGTATACCATAATTATTATTTTTATGATAATAGACATTAACTAAACATAAGGTTAGATGATAGTCTAAACAGTTCTTTATGAACAGTTCTTTAACTTTTAAAACTTGTTGACAGTTAGCCATGAATTTGGATGTTTGCTGGGAATTAGCTTTGGTTGATAAAAGGAAGATGTTTATAAATAAAGTCCATACCCTTTGAAAGTAACAACTCTTTTGCCAATCCGTCCCCACCCTAGTTACTTGGTTTTCCCCTCAGTTAATCCCTTCAACACCCTTGAACACCCCTAATGTCTTTACAATGCATATTCCCACTTTTTTATCTGGTTATTCATTTTAAAATAAAATTCAATTTGATCATAAAAAAATATTTTTACAATATATATATTCTATGTTAATAGGTCCCGAGATCACCGCAGTTACACGCATGATTTTGACTATTTTGACTATGCAGGAATTAACCGAAATGTATTCATTTATAGAACATCAAAGGATATTTTTGTACAAGATGTCATTATTAAAGCGACCTTTGTGAATCAAACAGGTTAATCCATTTTTATTTTTCTGATTGTTTATCAGTAAATAATTTGTGTGTCAGTTATATTTTTAACACTGAATAATAACACTTTGAATTTATATTGTAGATTTCTCAATGTTATTTAGTGATTTTTCATAACATATTAATTCCAATACATAATAATAATATTTAATTATCTATTTAAATGACAAAAGGGAATATTAGTCAAATCATAAATTTTTTAAAATAGGTTAATATTTTTCACAAATTCTTAACTTAATAGAAATTATAAATTTAAATATGTATTTTTATGTCCAATATCTGTGCTTTGAAAATGTCTTTTATTTACATTTAATAACTTAAAGCAATTTATCTTACATATATTTTATTCTTCTATCAATTAATGATCAAAAACGACTGATATTAGTGTAGAATCCATAGTTTTTTTGGTCACTGAGGTGACTAGTGACTCTCTTAATGTCTTGTAAGTCCAAGTTCAGCTCCATCTGCAAGTGGGCAGGAAGGGGTTAAAATAAAATGTCCAAAATTAAAACATTAGTGTTTAATTCATAGTTTTTTGTGTCACCAATGTGATTGGTCCCACTGACATTTAAACCCAAGATTAGTTAATGGAACTCTGTAGAACCTTCTAGAAATTTTTAAAAGGGATTAAAATCTCCTAGTCGTTTGTAGAAATAAAAAGACCTCTGAAGAACAATCTGGAAATGTTTTGGATTGCCACCACACTTTTACTTAAAATGGGATCTCCAATTATTTTACTTAGGAACCTCAACTCGCCAAAACTTTACAAAAGCACAAAGCTATTTGTAAATAGGATTGTGTAATGTGATGGAAGAGACTATATGAACAGGAAATGGAGAGGGGGAACAGTTTTTATCCATTGGATATCACTCATTCTGATGAATCTCCCTTTTAACTTTGAAATTGATTTTACCAGTAATACTTACCTCTCGACCACGATCAAATAAATACAGGATCACCCTATTATGTACTGCTAAGTGGATTTGAAATCATGTTTCTCCCAAGGACTGCTTGCTCAAGGGTGTGTTCACCCAAGAATTCACTAATTCTTATTACTGTAGACAAAACTAAAAATGTTTCAAGTTGCGAGGTAAATTAATGTTAAGTGAATTATAATTTGTATTCTTTATTCACACTCTTAATTACCTGTAAATTAAATTACTTCGATTTTACACTATATATAGAATTCACTTCTTTTCCTGTCTAATTGAAGATTGAGATAAATAAATAACCTGACAACACTGCGTAAACAATGTTTGCTTGTAAGAGATAAACTCGGGAACTGCCGAACGCATTTTCAAATCTCCCTTAGATTGTCCTTAAACAAATAGGCTATATATATATCTGTTGGTTAATTCTTTTAGGGGTCGGAGAAATTAAACTTGAAGGTGGCCACAGTGAAATTAGTCCTATTGTGTCAAGATTTCCACATAGGTAAAAATCTAGTTCCTAATAAAAATTGCTGTCATTAGGAAATATGCAGTTAGTTTTTTTGAGGGTTCCTATTAAATTTGCAGTAAAAATTCCTCTCAAATTTTGGCTTCTATTTTAACAAGCATAAAGTTTGAATTTATGTTTTAATTCTTTATGATGATTTGTAGGTTATGTTAAGTTTAATGTGCTGACCAACGTCGCTGATATAAACCTACCCTGTTTGGTTTCTCTCTATGGTTCTGGCAAAAACTACAGCATCCGTAAATGCCATGGTATCTTCACAATAGCAGATCCGATCTTGTGGTGGGATGTATCCTCTAGTCACAAGCCGACAGCTTATCTCTACACCCTCAGAGTAAGTTCTTTAACTGATTAATGATGGTTGGTACCAATTTAAGTGATAAATGAATACCAATCAGCTAGTCTAGACCATGAACCTACAGAATGTTTTGTAGTTTATAAGTCTATTAAATAAAGTTCTCCCCCAATTACAGTTTAGAGATAATAGTACTATTTTTATTTATTTTACCTTAGCAAAATAAAAATTTATTTTTTATTACACTCACAAAGAATAGTGTTTTCTTACAGGTTGAAGTTGACCCGGGAAATTCTGTTTATGGAGAAAATATTTATGAGATGAAAGTTGGCATTCGAAGTATAGAATGGAACAAGGAAGGACTGTGGCTAAACGGAGAGAAGCTATACTTGAAAGGGTTCGGAAAACATGAGGATTCTGAGGTCAAAAATGACTTGTATATTTTGCCTAAATATTTGTCCGTTTTGATTCTTTCTGTCGGTTTAATCCTGATTTATCAGGGATTTTTAACCAAAATTAAAGAAGTATAAGATTGATTTCGATACAAGCAGAAAAATTCTTTATCCTTATAGTGTTACAGTACTTGTATATAAGAAATGTCTGTTTAAATGATGTATAATGATTCATGCACATACTATATGTATAATAGCATTTCATTTATTTAGTGTACACACAGCAAATATAAAAATCAATACTAAACTTAAACATTAGATACTGTGAGTTCATTGAGAGCTGAGTTTATATAAATGAGTAGAATAGTTTGTTGGGAAATCAGTTTAGTTTGATGAGAGAGAGCGAGTTGTCATTTCTTCAAAATGTCATAACAGTCCACATCCTCTCCCATTTCACATAAGGGTACATAGTTTGTCAAAATATTGTCCATTAATAAATTTGATGTAAACCTAACAAGGCTAAAACTTTTAAAGTTCTTTTGTCTTTATCAATTCTTCCTAGCTCTTCAGCCTATCATTTGTTTTTTGTGTTTCATTATAGTTATATTGCATGATTCAGTGTTAGCAGCAACTAATTACCTATCTGTCTGGTAAACTCCCAGCTATCCATTGCTATATTTTGTTAACACACCAGGACCTAGTTTGTTAACAAACTAGATATTAATGATTGTTGTATCTGCCTCGAGCTCTGATTGATTTTAAAGCTCATTTTGTTGAAATTAATGTCTTTCCCTTAATATATATAAAATGTCATTGACATTGTGTTTGCAACATTAACTCATCCTTTTTGTTCCATTTGATGTTGATAAACATAAAATCAACCCAACTAAAAATCATGAAGGGCCATTAATCAATTAGTAATTAAAAAATAAATATTTTCCTGTATTGTAGAGTAGGTTATCAAAGTTAAGATCTGATGTCCTGTTTAATAATATAAATTATGTTGAGAATTCAGTGGACAATTACAAAAAGTCATTAAAATTATTGTCTCGGTCATTATGAAACCCTTAATTGTGCGCTGCTTCAGACATGACTTCAATTTTTACTTTCATGCTGAACACTATTTTATTAGCATCTTATTGTATTATTATTATCTTGTTTATTATTATTGTTGCGCATGTTTTCCTAAAAGCCTTTCTTTGAACAAGCAGACACGTGGAAGAGGGTTTGATTGGGCCATGACTATTAAGGACATGGATCTACTGCTGTGGACTGGAGCAAATGTGATGCGTACGACTCACTACCCTCACTCAATAGAGTGGGTCGACACCGCAGACAGGGTCGGAATACTGATCATACTGGAGAGTCCTGCCTGCAGTCTCAGGTAATCATGGCTTCTACTACTGTAACTATCATGATGATACTGTTTAACCTTCATTTTATTTTATAATATAACATATATTGTCAATTTTTATAGTAATACATGTTTTATAACCTTTCAGTAATTTTGGGGAATCTATGTTGAATCTACACAAGAAAGTTATGGTAGAGATTTATTCGGCCTATGGAAATCATCCAAGTATTATCATGTGGTCTTTGGCTAACGAACCTGTCTCTGACCATCCATCTGCTGAGAAATACTTTATGTTAGTACATATCATTTCATTGTTATTAAGGAAATGAAGAATTTTAGTTAAGTGTTGCTAAGCAAATTAATCAGTGTGAATTAATAACACTGCTTTACATTTAATGTAACATTCGTCTGGAAATATAGAAGTCTCATACTGCTTACACTTATTGATTATTTTTCTAAATTTTAAGGGAGCTTCTGACTTCCATGCACACTATAGATACCACTCGCCCCGTCACATTTGTCACTAGCCGTCATGTTGGAAATGACAAAGTTGTAAGTATTATCAATGTTTATTTTATCTTTATGATTGTTGATTAAAAAAAAGTGTTTCATTGTAAAATATGAGGTGAAGTCAATTCACTCTGAATCACTTATCAGCAAAACAGATTTTAAGGGTTTTATTGATTTATTTTAAACCAGAAACTCTTATAATAAAAACCATTAGTTTGGTATTGGTCCCACTTATTATTATTATTATAATTATTATAGCTAAGAAAAAATATAGCGACTGATTTTATTTATTTTTGTGGATTGTCACCCAGTTAATTAAATAATGAATATTATTAAAGTAAAAAAGAATGAGTAGGTATTAACTTTTAGTGTTAGCAGTAGATATAAGTTCTGTTGATTGCAGGCTGGTAGGATGGATGTAATATGCCTGAACCGCTACAATGGCTGGTACAGCTATTCCGGAGACCTGTCAACTGTTGAGGATGCTGTCATCGATGAAGTATCTGCCTGGCGAAGGACCTACAAAGTACCTTTCATCATCACCGAGTATGGGGCTGGGTCATTACCTGGCATGCACATGGTTTGAGTTTTAGTATTATAATAATATTTTTAAATAAGTTAATTTTAAGGAAGTGATTTTCTGTTGAAATAATATAACCTACATAGAAATAGTGTTTTGAACCTCATGAGTATTAAACCAGGCACCAAGAGTTAATTTAACTGGAAAAAAATTATGTTAATTTGAAAAGACAGAATTACTCGCTAGAACCATATAGAACCCTGAATTCTTATTAAATGATACTCTATAAAAGAAACTATTATTCATTATAAACTATTTATTAATGTCTTTTTACTCTTTATAAATATGCACATAAAATTTTAGCAAATACTAGATATCGTTATATTATTTATACACTACTTAAAATGATTAAGGGTATAATCTGGAAATCTTCCAGATCTCTTTTACATTTACAATATTTTTCAAGTAGCAAAAATCACTTTTATGTGAAAATATCGAGTTAAAATAAATTTTAAGGAAAAATTTTAACCTTTTTTCAGTAGTACTAGAAGGATAAGTCATCAACAACTGCCAAACACCTCCGTGTTATGTTGCTTATTATATTGTCGCTGATCTATGCCACAGGTTTTTTTTAATTAGATTTGATACTTATTAACTCAAGTAGCCATTCATCTTTCATCATGAGACTGAGAGAACCCAGACCAGATCCATTTCCCTGGGAGGAACCAGGGATCGTATGTTAGCCTAACAAGAGTTATGTTTGATTTTTTTTGTATAAAAATGACCTTTTACTAGACTTCTACTGGAACCTCATTGGCTAAATGTCAGACAGTGGCTTTATACCAAAGTCCAAAGTCTCTTTCCAAACTGCAGATGTGATAAACAACATTTGACAACACTGGACGATTCACCACACCCACTATCCATTCTTATTAGTTATCTCATAAAAGGAACGTCTTAAAAGAATATTTGGAAATTCTAATAATTTTCCATATAGAGTAAAGTAATTACAGATTTTCAGGCTATATTCTTTTTAATTTTCTGGTTGGTTATAAAATCTATTATATAATAATCAGTATTACTTGAATGAGAAATATTTTTTCTATTGTACCAGATACCCAGTGGGATGTGGAGTGAGGAGTATCAAGTCGACCTGTTGAAATACCACTTCTGTGCATTTGATAAGCTGAGAGCTGAGGGTATACTAAGTGGTGAGCTGGTGTGGGTCTTTGCGGACTTCGCCACTCCTCAAGGTAACTTACAGGGCAGTATCTGAAGTCAACATTTATCAAAAGTGCTGTGTAAAACAAGGTTATTTATGTTTCAGAGTACATTAGGCCAGGAGGTTGCATGAAAGGAATATTTACGAGGGGCAGGCAGCCTAAAAAAGCTGCATACACGATAAAACTAAGATACGAAACTATGAATAATAATAAAACTAAAAGAACTCTAGGAGAATTTGACAATGATTGCATTGTGATATAAATTTATTTAATATACTACTTTTAATTTAAATGTTTTTATGATGAGTGAAGAAGTTATGAATGTTGATTTTCAAAAGTTTAATAGTCATGTAAATAAAGATACTTCTCTCTATTCCTGCATAAATGCCCTTTCCTGATCTCTAGTCAGGTACTCTTTCCTACTGAGCCATCCCTGTCCAACCAGAAGCCAAGTCAATATCTAATAATTTTACCTGGTCTCCTATAACCAACACAAGAGTAACAATTTTTCAAAGGAAACTATAGTATAGTTTCCCAAGAGCTCGGACCAGTTGGATTACAGGGCAAAACTAGTAATTTTTTTTAGTATATACAAACAAAATAATGAAAGAAAAAAATTAATCAGATGATGTTATTAAATACACTTTTTCTATTTCATCCTATCAAAAGTATAAAAACAAAAAAGGTAAAATATGAGATATTTGGATTATTAAGGAAATTGTTTTTGTGCAATTTCCTTATAAACAGGGATCAAATGAGAACTTTGAATCTGAAATAACTTCTCAGTTGCGACTTAAAAATTTTTAAAAGTATGTGCAATGGTGCCCAGTTTTTTCTGTCAAAGTATCGTACTTTTACAATCCGTTGTTAAATATACTTTTAAAATTTCAGATTAATAAGATCATTTTATCGACGTAAAAAAACCAAACTTATACAGTATTGAAATATAAATTAATATCAACATAGGATAAAATATTGATTAAAATTAAAAACTGAATTTGTTTGAAAGATCAAAAATAAAATGTCTTACCTGAAAGAAAGAAATTAACAGATGGAAGATTTATTATTTAATTAACAAAATCATTCCATAATTCAAATTGTTTTAATCAATAAAAAACAAGCAAACAATACAGTTTAATAATGACATTAATAAAAATAATATTTAACCATAACAATTTATTTTTAATGAATTAAAACTTTTGAAGGTAAATGATTATTATAAAGATTTTTCCTCTCTGAGATACATAATAATTTAACAAATGATGTTGATAAGGTAATATGTATAATGTTTATAAATTGATATGAACATTTGGTCTTCAAAATAGAAGAAACTGTTGATGCGTTACATAAGAGACCAATAAATTCATAATCAACCAATGAAGATTACGATGTTGTTAATCATTACAATTAAGCTTAACTAAGATCTTATTTATACAAGCATATTAAATAACTTCCATATGAATTCAGCTATTCCCATCATGATGAAGGAAAACAATGTCATCGGCTATGATTGATGTCATAGCTTTAGTGACTTCCCCATCGCTGACCGTGCCATAAGTTATCTTTCCTGAGACGTGGACACGCATGCCCTTGTGCAAGTAGGTGAAGGTCAGATCCCTCAATGGCGGTTTGAACACACAGACTCGGTGCCAGTCGGTTTTCTCGATGAACTCTCCTGCACAATCATTTCAGTGAAATTTAACCATTATATAAATAAAATCTCAAATATGGTAGTTCAGATTTGTACTGATTGCAATGTTACTGTTGATTGAAAAAATAGTTGGTTTTATTATCCTAGCATCGGAATGACTGAATGAATTGACTACTTTAAATTAACTAAGATTAAATTTCTTTGAAAATATCCTCTACCTTTAAAAACTAAATGTGTAAACTACCCTTTAAGTGGAAACAGTTACCATGTTCATATTTGTAGGAGTTGTGAGTAGCCAAGGAGAACACAACGACAGGATGCTCACTGGTTCCTTTTTGGAGTGGCTCACTTCCGACACGGCCAAGCAGAGTCACTTGGTTAATAGCTAAAATTATTCACAATATATTAGCAAATAAAGACTAATTTGTTTTAAAGTATATTAATTCTAATCTAATTTTCTCTTCTAAGAATAACTTACCAAATAAATCTCAAAAAATTTAAATTGAATATTTAAAAATCACTGCAATATTTGGTTGTGAAAATTATAATTACAAATTTAAGTCTACTCAGGAATAATGTATAATTACTTTTTTCATAAGGCTTGCGGTCTCGAGTCTTTGAAGTATTATCCTGTTTATTATCAGAAGCAAATGTTCTGAACTCATTTCTCAATTTGTAACCTCTTGCCAAAGTTAAACATATCTTTAAAAAAAAAAAAGTATTATCAAAGGATAAAATATTAAGAATAATGATCTATTATTGAAATTGAAAGGTTTTAAAACTCAAAAGAAAATATTAGCCAGAGCCTAATAATTTATACTCATAATGATTACAAATATTTTGATGGTCATGATACAAATTTGAGTAATTTAAAATGTATAGACCAGACATATTAAGTTGATGAGCAAGGTTTATAAGTGGTAAATTCTGTTTTAAGTTAAATTCAGGAATAATATTACTGGAAGCATTATATTCTTAATTAAATCCATGGTGGGGCAACATTCTATAAAAGGTAAGGTGCTAGGCTGTTACCTCTCCACCCATATTTGTTTTCTAAATATAATGAATCATCTTAATTAAAGTAGCTAGGCATTTTCCTTTGCAAGACTAAGCGAACCCCAACCATACCCATCCTCCCACCAAAAAAAAATTGTTTTGAGGAAAGACAGGTTCTGGAGTTACTAAAGGGAAAGTCAGGAATTACAAAAAAAAAATTATAGTTAAAAACAAAAATTGTGACAATAATAATTATAATATGGTTAACATGGCTTTTGTTCAATTTAGGGTCAGAAATAGAAGAGAGAGGAGCGCCTCAGAATCCCAGCTCTATCGCTATATTTTTTCTCTGGCTAATAATTTTTAAAACTGGAATAACATAGCACAACTTGTAATTTTGAATACTCAACTTCTCATAATTTAATTAATTGGTTTAGGATCGCTTAAGTAGTTACTAAATAATACAAGCAATTGAAAATAGCAATAATGTATCATGATTAAAAGTTTTTATTTATGCAATATTAGCCTATAAAACAGTTTTAAGTACCCTCTTTGAAAACATTTTAATGTTTCCTATAAATTCATATAGGGCTTAAGAGCGTTGTGTGGAGTGACAGTAGTTCAATTTGCCAGAACGTCCAAATTATTAAATACTCTTAATGCCGGTATAAATGCCCTTCAAGTCTCATTACTTAATATTTACAAGTACCTTGCCTGTAAGGTTACAAATTCAGTTTAAAGAGGTTGACACCATTGTTAGTGTCCTTCCTGTCGAATATGCACCTAGCGCTAATTGCGTTAGATAGCCCAACTAACTAAACGCCACGTACCCTGTAGAACAGTTGTGGGAGCAGACGACCTGCATCAGCTGGACAAGCATGAAGTCATATCCTGTCCATCCTCTTCTAGAATAATTATCACTCTTCCCACATGGACATAAGACTGTCACGTTACTGTACCGATTTATACCACTTACTATCTTCGTCATTTAAAAATAAACTTTTTAAAAAGTCCTTCCTGTAGATACATTCTTTAACTGGTGCCTGATCAGGTACCTTGTCAGTGTTAAAGTAACTTCGGAAGAATCTCCCCATTTAGCGATCCCGCGCTTTGCTAGGCAAAACCCGAGACATATTAATGCTATATTAATAAGACTTCAGGACGAGTAGAGCACTGGCATATTTGTATATACATCTTCAGGGTTTACTGAACCAGATTTTAATAAATAGAAGGAAGACGAGGATTGCAGGAAGAAAGGAAGACAACGTTGTATTTGGTAAATATAAGACATTACAGTTTTGTACACTTATGACTGAGAGAATTATATTGAGGGGAGCTATACTTAACATACCAAAAATACAAGAAACACGAAACATACTACTTGAACACAAAAATAACTCAAAACCAACAAACATGAACCATTGCTGAATTAAAGCCACAGACTTCCAACAAAATCCAGAATTTAATGGAAACCCAAACGATTAAGTAACTTTTCTAAACCAATTATTGTCTCTTCTACAGTAGGAACACTAGACAACCCACATAGAGAATATAATTTAAGACAACTGTTTACGCGGGAGGATTACCGCGAGAGATTTTGATTTATCTGTAGGGGAAATAGCTCTGGGAGGTGCTGCGCTCTGGCAAGCCAATTCTATAATTCTACAAGTAATACAAGGAAACCGTTTTGGGGAGTAATTGGCCATTGTGTTCTATTAGTTTGAAGAGGCTGGATCTGTGCTCCGATCGAGTGGGGTGTTTGCCAGAACCAGCGAAAGTTATTTCCGGTTTTTTTTTATTTTCAAATTTTGCCGATGGTTGGTGCATGGTTTTATTTTCCGTTATAGTTATAGTTTTTCATATGGGTAAAACGATCCTTTCATCGCCAACCACTGGGGAAGAATTGTTCGCTGCTTCTGAATTCTTGGCGTGGTCATCAGGTGGATTCGGGCTTGTCCTAGACTTTCTTTATCCTTTCCTATCCCTCATATTCCTCCTAGAAGCCGAACCGCTCGAGAAAGAAGCTATCAGACCCCAGGTAAGTGTGAACAGTTTTTCGTTATTGGGGGTTTTGAGAGGACGAATAAATATTTGGGTTTTCGATCGTTTGGAAAGCCGATTGATAGTTTTGAAATTCTCAGATTCAATTATTTTATTGATTTGAATAAATTTTTAAACTTTTGCTAATTAATTACAGTCCACTGGCTAAACCATTTGGCCTCCTAAACCGGATTCAAACCGATTTTGGAAAAAAAAAAAAAAAAAATTGTTTTTGTTCTTTTCCGTGTTTATGTATTGATTATATTGAAAGTTCGTTGTTTCAATTAATTAAAATACAGTTCCTGATTGAAAGGAGTTCGAAGATGGTTATTGGAAAAATATGATAGTATTATTATGAACTAAATTGGAAAATTAATTTAATTTAAAAAAGTTAGCGACAAACAACTGGCTGGAACTGGTTTCGCGTGAGCCCGGCATATTTTATCCCGATTTGGTGGGATATTTATATTTCTAAGTTTTTTTGTTTGTTTCGTTTGGTAAAATTATTGCTCAAATTAAAGTAGAAATTATTTATTCTAGATTGCTAATGGTTGATAAGTTAGAATTGATATAAATAAATTTCATTGAGACAGTTTAATTTTGCTACAGTTCAAACTCGTAAAGTTTTAACAATTTTTCTACCCGTCATCCCTTTATATTAACAAGTTTGAGGTTCAGGGTCCAACCGAGGAATTCTATCTCCGGATTGCCCTTTCAACTGATAAGAAAATACCAATAAGGTTATTATTTCTAACTCTAGTGGATTTATGGTTTTCCTTTTATTCGTTTTTTATTTTATTTTTATTTCCGTATTTGTTTGAATAGTTTATTGGAACTGGTTCGATTAGGAATTGTTCAATAAGGTCGATTTAATTAATAATAAAGACAAATCCAATTTGATCGTTTAATTTTGTTGATTTGTTGGCTACTCATTTTTGAAAATGAGCGAGAAAAGGGCTATTGAATCGTCTTTAAAAATTTATAAAGCAAAACAAATAAAACTTTTTCAGCGCATTCAAAGAATTTATGATCTGTCGAAAGGCATTGCGGATAAAAAAGTTTTACAACAATTTGAAACTACTTACCGTCTAATACCAAAAACCTTGACCGAATATGACGAAGTAGAATTCAAAATTAATGAATTAGAGTTGGAGTTGGATTCGGAATTTACTCCGACCTTTAACGATTCCCATATGGAGATGATTGAGTACATTGAAGAGATGGCTGAGAGCCTTGCGACGAAGAAAAAAGTGGCCGCTACTACCGCGGTTCCTGAAACTCTTTTACCAACCCTGGCGACGAACAAAATTGAAGTACACCTTCCAAAATTAGAGTTACCTTGTTTTAGAGGGGATCAAACGCAATGGTCGGTCTTTTATGAAATGTTTAAATCGTTAGTACATGAAAATAAATCGTTGACCGATCAACATAGAGTTCAATATTTAGTATCAAAGCTTGGTGGGGAAGCCTCGAATATTTGTAAGCACCTGCCACCAGTGGCGGCAAATTACCCAGTGATTTGGGACGCGTTACAGAAACGTTACAATGACCCTAGAGCTCAAGCAGATACCTATTTAGAGCAAATTTTTGAATTCAAACCATTAAAGACAGAATCAAGGGGGAGTTTAAGCTCAGTATTGGATAAATTTTGTGGGCCCATAACAGCCCTTAAAAGATTAAACACCGGAAATTTGGCTGATTCGATATTTTTAAATCGTGGTTTGAAAATTTTAGACCCCGTGTCCCGCCGGGCGTTCGAAGCCGCGGTTCGCGAAAAGGATATTCCTACTTATGAGGATTTTGTAACGTTCGTCGAGAAACAAATTAAAACCCTTCCTTGGGAATATAACTCAATGTCAACGACCAGATCGGAAAAACCGATAAAAAATTACAGACCAAAGGTTTTCGTTGCTCAGTCGGGAGGAAGTACTAGCGATGGTCTTGATAAAACTACAAATTGCTTGAAATGCAATCAGGGATCTCATCAATTAGTTGATTGTAAAGGGTTTTTGAAAATGTCTCCTTGGGATAGATTTCGTTTTATTAAACAAAAGGCATGTTGTTTAAAGTGTTTTTCTTCTAACCATTTGGCACCTAATTGTAAAAAAGGGAATCCCTGTTCGCAATGTAATAAGCCCCATCATTCGCTGTTACATTTTGAGTTTTCAAAGAATCCCCCAGACCGTGTAAATTCGGGGGCGGAGGGTCAGCAGAATTCCTCGATCAACTGCTGTTCGATGGCGAATTGTAAAGATCGTTTTTCCGCCCAGCGTTCTTCTATGGTTTTGCTGTCTACTGCGGTAGTAACTATGCAAAATGGCGGGGGAAAACTGCATGATGCGCGGTTTTTGATTGATTCGGGCAGTCAGTGCCATTTTCTAACGGCGAAAACATGCCGAAAACTTAAATTGCCTATTTCGCCTTTAAAAACATCGGTAGTAGGTTTTGGAGGAGCAGTCAATCCGGTTCTAGGGAAGACAGTTTGTAGTTTCAGTTCGAGGATCAATCCGAATATTTCATTTACGATCGAGCCTTTAGTGGTCGATAAGATTGTCGAGAAATTGCCGGCTAGGGAAATTGATCGATCTCAGCTGTCTTATCTATTAAATCTGGAACTTGCAGATGAGACATTTCATTTACCGGGTGATATTGATGGAATCATAGGGGCTGAGCTGGTGCCTCATTTATTGAAAGAAAATAAATACAGAGGAAAACCTCTTCAGTTGATGGCAGTGGATAGTGTTTTGGGTTACATTTTGATAGGAAAAGCCCCAGTTTTGGACCTAACATTCGAGAGTAATAATTGTTTGTCTGTTTGCCGTTCATCATTGGATAGTTTGGTGAGACGGTTTTGGGAAATTGAAGAGGTCCCAAACTTAATTACTTCTCTTTCGCCCGGAGAATCAGAATGTGAGAATATTTTTAAATCTTCGGTGCGTCGTTTGGTATCAGGACGGTTTGTTGTGTCGTTGCCTTTCCAGGAGCATCCCGATCGGTTGGGAGATTCATTTGAGATGGCCAAACGAAGATTTATGAACCTAGAAAAGCGCTTAGATCGCTGCCCGGAAAGTCGAGTATTATATCACGAGGTAATGTTGGACTATTTACAGCAAGGGCACATGTCATTGGTAACAAATCCGATGGATAAACATGGCTATTACATACCACATCATGGTATATTAAAGCCTGGTAGTTCGAGCACGCCTCTAAGAATCGTGTTTGATGCCAGTGCAAAAACTACGGCTCATTTGTCATTAAATGACGTTTTACATGTGGGTCCAAAATTACAAACGGATATCTTCGTATTACTATTGCACTTCCGTTTATTTTCAATAGCATTGACGGCAGATATTAAACAAATGTATCGGCAAATTCTGATTGATGACTCTCACCGAAGATTCCAACGGGTATTATGGAGATTTTCGTCAGAGGATCCAGTGGAGATCTACGAATTAAATTGTGTAGTGTTTGGCATCACCTCGTCACCTTATTTGGCTCTTCGAACTGTTCGTCAATTGGTCGAAGAAGAAGGTAAAAATTTCCCGGCTACCAAAGATCGAATTCCACAGGATATGTATATGGACGATCTTATCACTTCCGTCCCCTCGTTGCAAGATGCTGAACGACTTTATCAGCAAACAAAAAGGTTATTCGAAAATGGAGGTTTTCAGTTTACCAAATGGGCCTCTAATTCTTCCGAAATGCTCACTCTTTTCCCCGACGAGGATAAATCCTTTTCGACAAAGGATTTTGAAACGGGCACTTCTTTAGCGGTTTTGGGTCTTGAGTGGCAACCCAGCACAGATATTTTTTGTTTTCGGGTCAGTCACGAACATAAAGCCGGCACAAAACGAAATATCCTTTCGTCAGTTGCAAGAATTTTCGACCCCTTGGGACTACTGGCCCCCCTGACTTTATTTCTCAAGTGCCTGATTAAGGAACTGTGGCGTTTGGGTTTGGACTGGGATCAGGTTCCACCAGCTTCTATTAAAATTCGGTGGGAACGTTGTCAAGGGGAATTGGTAGTTTTGTCGAATCTTTCTATTCCAAGACACATTGGAGTGTTGGTTGGTTCGCGAGTTGCGTTGGTTGGGTTTTGTGACGCCTCCGAGATGGGTTATGGAGCCGTGATTTATTTAAAGGGCCTGACGGGAGAGGAAACTGTCAAGGTTTCTTTATTATGTGCAAAATCTAAAGTAGCTCCATCCAAGGTCCTGACTATTCCCCGCTTAGAGCTTTGTGCCGCCCTTTTGTTGGCAAATCTGCTGCAGGCTACAGCATCTACTCTTCGCACACGCTGTAACGTTGAGCGTGTTGTTGCACTGTCTGATTCAACGGTAGCTTTGCATTGGATTAAAGCTGCACCGTCCAGATGGCAGACGTTTGTAGCTCATCGGGTGTCTAAAATCCAAGATTGTGGCATCGATAGTTGGATGCATGTATCAGGCACCGAGAATCCAGCGGATTGCCTGTCCAGGGGCTTAACGCCATGCGAGCTCGTTGATCATACCCTATGGTGGAATGGACCGCTTTGGCTGGGTTCGGAAGAAACTTGCTGGCCCGTTAAATTAGACTTGGAGGAGCTGGAAAGCCCTCCGGAAATTAAAAGTAGCAACATTTTAACAGTGGCGCGATCAGAAAAAATGGAAGAAAACTCCATTTGTGCTCTTGTTGATCGTTGCTCAAGCTACCTACGGTTATTACGAACGATGGTGCTAGTTTTAAAGTTTGTGAAAATATTACCAAACCAAATGAGAGTAGGGGAAAGGGAGTTAGACACAGCGGAAATTTATCTGTGTAGAGTGATCCAGCTACTTCATTTTGCGCAAGAATTCGATAGATTAAAGAAGGGGGAAACTTGTTCACCAAAACTTCAACGTTTATCTCCATTTCTCGACCGTGGAATTATTCGAGTCGGTGGTCGTTTGCAGAATGCTGATATAGGGTTTGATAGTTGTCACCCGATTGTCTTGCCAAAGAAGGACCCCTTGGTTATTCGGTTGATTGATTATTATCATCAGGAAAATTGTCATGCCGGACCCCACCTGTTATTATCGTTAATTAGGCAAAAATTTTGGATTATATCCGCCCGAGAAATAATCAGAAGTCGGATAAGAAAATGTAACCGTTGTTTCAGAGTTCGCCCGTCGGTTGTGCCTCCAAAAATGGGTGACCTCCCTACTTGTAGAGTTACACAATGTAAGCCATTCGAACAAACTGGAGTGGACTACGCTGGGCCGATTCGCATTACTATGGCTAGGAGACGAAACCCTTTCATATTTAAGGCGTATATTTGTTTATTTATATGTATGTCGACCAAGGCAGTTCACATTGAACTGGTATCTGACTTGTCTACTCCCATGTTCTTGGCGGCTTTCCGGCGATTTTTGTCGCGCCGTGGTCCATGTAGAATTATATACTCGGATTGCGGGACAAATTTTGTGGGGGCTCATGAGCAATTGTCAAAATGGTTGAATTCTTCCGGGTATCAGGATGCGCTGACTAATCAACTGTCGGAGCATCGAATCGAGTGGAAATTTATTCCACCCGGAGCTCCTCACTTCGGAGGGATCTGGGAAGCTAATGTTAAATCGGTGAAGTCCCACTTATTTCGAGTTATTGGAACCCAGCTTCTGACTTATGAAGAGCTGAACACAGTGTTGGTTCAGATTGAAGCTGTCCTCAATTCGAGGCCCCTTTGCCCCCTAAGTTCTGATCCGCGGGAGCCACTCGCGTTAACCCCTGCTCATTTTTTGAACCTTACTGCACTGAAATATTTTCCTGCTCGAGATGTACAGAACAGCGAAATTAATCGTCTTACCCGCTACGAGCTCGTCGATCAGCTGGTCCGGTCGTTTTGGAATAGGTGGAGAAAAGAGTACCTGCATGAGTTGCAGATTCGACACAAATGGACAAAGTCCTCTACTTCGCTCACTGTGGGAACTGTTGTAATCGTGGATCAGCCCAACCTCCTTCCTTTAAAATGGCCAATTGGAGTAGTTGAGGAGGTGTTTCCGGGAACCGATGGGGTCGTGAGAGTGGCACTTGTACGGGTAGCTACGGGTCGGTATAAGAGGCCGGTAACTAAGCTTTACCCTTTGCCGTCACAGTAGTACCAGTATTTTGTTTGTTGATATTATTTTATTTTGTTTTTTTTGTTTGTTGTATAGTAAGCTCATGTGTTTCTTTGTATGATTTATGATGATGGATAAGTGTTTTTTTGTTTTTTTTTGTGTGTGTGTATTCTGACCTTATCTGAAAATAACCTTTCAGAGGCGGGGGGATGTTTACGCGGGAGGATTACCGCGAGAGATTTTGATTTATCTGTAGGGGAAATAGCTCTGGGAGGTGCTGCGCTCTGGCAAGCCAATTCTATAATTCTACAAGTAATACAAGGAAACCGTTTTGGGGAGTAATTGGCCATTGTGTTCTATTAGTTTGAAGAGGCTGGATCTGTGCTCCGATCGAGTGGGGTGTTTGCCAGAACCAGCGAAAGTTATTTCCGGTTTTTTTTTATTTTCAAATTTTGCCGATGGTTGGTGCATGGTTTTATTTTCCGTTATAGTTATAGTTTTTCATATGGGTAAAACGATCCTTTCATCGCCAACCACTGGGGAAGAATTGTTCGCTGCTTCTGAATTCTTGGCGTGGTCATCAGGTGGATTCGGGCTTGTCCTAGACTTTCTTTATCCTTTCCTATCCCTCATATTCCTCCTAGAAGCCGAACCGCTCGAGAAAGAAGCTATCAGACCCCAGGTAAGTGTGAACAGTTTTTCGTTATTGGGGGTTTTGAGAGGACGAATAAATATTTGGGTTTTCGATCGTTTGGAAAGCCGATTGATAGTTTTGAAATTCTCAGATTCAATTATTTTATTGATTTGAATAAATTTTTAAACTTTTGCTAATTAATTACAGTCCACTGGCTAAACCAACAACCATTGAGCTTCACTAAATAAAACTAACTCACATACCAAGCAAAATTTTGCGGAGAAAGAAATTATGACTCAATTGACGAATTCATAACAGAAATGAAGAGATACTTCCGGGACAACAAAACTATCAAACGTTCAATAACGGAAATATTAGGAATTAAAATGTATAGAAACGAACATCCTCTAATTTTTACAAACAGACTAATAACCCTACGAGACGAATTAGAGGGAAGAATTATCACGGACGATTCAAAAGAAGAATTACAGAAAACATACCAAATGAATGCATACGACAAACTGATAACAAAACATTGTATAAAACAATTCGTACTGGAACTTAGAAACTTTGTACGCAGTATTATAAATAACCTTCGCGACTTACAAAGAACACTAACTACTTCCGCAATTGAAATAATAGAAGAAGCCTATGACAAAACTGACAGACCAAAACCTAGACAACAATTTCATAACCAACAACAAATAAACCCCAACTATCTAGGAAGAAAGTACTATCCTAACTTTAAAAAATCATGGGAACCAAGACAACAACAAAACTACAATCGAGATAACAATGCGAGACAGAACCAATTGTGGAAACCACACGAACAAAGACAATACTTCAACAAACCACAACAACAACAAATTAGACAAAACGAACAACAAGGTGAGAACCAAACTGTCTCAATGAGAACGGTTAGTAACAGAGTTCATCATACCGAAACAGACAAAGATGAACAAATAAGACAACTAAAAGAAAGACTTCAACAATTAAAAGACAAACAAAAAAATTTTTTAGAATTAGGTCTGAATGATTGGGATCCGCCAGGCCCGTATACGAACTAAATGCATGACAACCTACCAAAATTAAAAGACAAACAGGCAAGTAATGGTTACTTGATACCGTATTCACAAAAAATTATATTACCCCAACTTCTTTACACGATGGAAGTAAAATTAGTTCCTAAGATTTTGTTGAGAAAACTCCCACAGGAAGAGCCGAGGGCACACAAAGTGCTATAGTAGATCTCAAGCCTTTACCAGGAGTCCATTCAAAAATAAAATTCCTTATATTCCCATTCAGTGAAAAATATATTATCCTACTCGGATATGAAACTATTAAACCATTAAAAATGGAAATAAAATACAATAACAACGAATACATTATAAATGGTATTAAACTAAAAGACAAAAGAAACCAAAAATACTCGGAAAATAAAAAAATAATAGAAAAAGAAGAGAAAAAGAAGAGAAAAAATACGTTAAAAAAAAATAAAGAACACGATACCAATTATATCGATGACAAACAAGCAATAAAAACATTACTAAGGACCGAACACATCGATAAAGAAACGAATAATAAATCTAATAAGCCAGTTTGGCGAAATAATAAAAATAGACCAAGAAAAACTGAGATCAAAAAACCTAATTAAACATAAAATTAAAGCAACTAACGACAATCCATGGTATAATAAAAATTACAGATATCCCGTACAATTTCGAAAACAAATACACGATGAAGTCGAAACATTACTGAAAAACAACATAATAAGAAAAAGTAACTCCCCATACAATTCTCCTGTATGGATTTTTCCTAAGAAGATGGATGCATCAGGTATAAACAAAAGTTAGAATGGTAATCGACTATCGAAAACTAAACCAAATAACTATAAAAGACAAATACCCTCTAACAAACATAGAAGACTTACTAAACAAACTACAGAAAGCAAAAATATTTTCGACTATCGACTTAGCATCAGGATTCCACCAAATCGAAATGGATCTAGACTAAATACCAATAACCGCTTTCAGTACAGAAAACGGACATAACGAATACCTCAGAATGCCTTGCGGGCTATGCAATGCACCTACTACTTTCCAACGTGCAATGAAAATGATAATTGCAAATATACCCAATACCATGGTATATGTAGATGACATCATCGTATACTCGGACAAAATAGACGACTATCTCAAACATTTAGAAAACGTATTCAGGAAACTGAAAGAACACGACTTGCCTATTCAACTAGACAAAACAGAATTTTTCATGACGGTACTACCCTTTTTAGAACAGATTGTAACACCACAAGGACTGAAAACTAATGACAAAAAGATCGAAGCAATTACAAACTTACTCTACCCTAATAATGATAAAGCAATTAGACAATTTCTTGGAATGACTGGATACTATAGAAAGTTTATTAAAAATTATGCTACTATTACTAGACCCATATCACAAGCAACAAAAATTTATAATACCAAATAAATAAAACAGGCATGCAATGAATTAAAAACATCAATGACTAATTCCCCAATACTTTTATAACCAGATTGGAACAGACCATTTATATTAACAACAAGCTCTAGTGACAAAGCAATAGGATCCGTAATATCACAGAAGGACAAAGACGGAGTAAAACACTTTGTAACTTTTGTTTCAAAACTTTTACAACCTCCTGAACTTAATTAATCCACCATTGAAAAACAATTATTATCAGTAGTATGGTCAGTTATATCATGCTAAGAATATTATATATAATGCTAAAAGTAGAAGCAAGCCCCTTCTACTGTTTACCTGCCTTGTGACTTCATGGAAGTCACTGGTGGTTCTTGTTATTTTTTAAGTAAGCGACCGAATCCCTCCCAATTCGCAGAGCTACCCTTTTCTTATACATATATGTGTCAGCTTTAGCACCAGACCACACTTGTTCTCACACATTCCACCCAGTATGTAGTAACGTAACTCATAATATTAGTATATACCAGTGTTTTGCGTATACTTCATAATAGAGCTTTATTTATTTTCTTTTAAAAGTCTCTCCTCTACAATAATTATTTAACTGTCGACACAACATTTCAAACCATACTTATACGGTTCACGATTCTTATTACAAACAGACCACTGAAATGGATATTCACAATGAAAAATACTAACACCCATATCATGAAATGTTTATAGAAACTAAATGAATTCGAATTTGACATAGAGCATATATCAAGAAAGATATATTATAATCTCAAAAACACTTGTATTCCACCTCCCACTATCACCTATAACCCTACCTTAGTATATCCACCAACTTCCCATAACAATCAACAGGATTTTTTTTTTCACTAGGCTCCACCCTCCTTAGACTCTCACTACCTTCCTGATTCCACCCGCCTCCTTTAGGCATTCCACACCCCGTATCCTTCTCATACATCCTTCAAATGGGGGACTCCCCTTAGTGAAAGGCACTCATTAGCCCAAAATAATTTTCCTTTATTTTTCCCACATCCTATTTTATAAGTTTGAGAGCTAAGAAAAAAAAAAAAACAATCAACAGTACAAATTCTTTCACCAGCAGATTTGATCACATACAAGCTCAACTTAAACGCTCCATATACGCCTAACTCTTGATGTAACAAAGACCTTACAGAAAGGAGGAGTTATGGAAGCAGACAACCTCCATCAGCTGAGTAAGCATTGAGTCATATCCTGTCCATCCTCCTCTAGAATAATTATCACTCTTCCCACATGGACATAAGACTGTCACGTTACTGTACCGATTTATACTACTTACTCTGTTCATCATTTAAAAATAAACTTTTTAAAAAGTCCTTCCTATAGATACATTCTTTAACTCACCATTACGCTAACTTATCTTGACTTTTGGTTTAGCAATTTATGATTCAATTTTTTTTATAGATTAATACGAGTTTATAAATAAATTTTGATGAGAGTAATGCGGGAATCCCCCAAAACTCAATTTCCTACACGAATGAGGCAACAATCGTTTGGGGCTGGTAAATTTTGTAGGAGGTGTTTCTTCATAGTTCATGGAAAAAAGGGATGTTATAATTACAACGTAAGATTATTAACAATGAAGGGAACATCGGAAATCAGAACGTGGATTCCAGATTGCTGTGGAACGTTGGAGGGATTGCAGCACCCCTGATAGTTCTTTTTATCCTCTAGGACTAGGGAGTTCGAATCCATTTTTTTTCCTAAGCTCTCTAGTTAGAATTTTAGGATGAGGGAGAAATATAAAATATTTAGGGTGATCGAATCCTTGTACTAGGAGGACCTGCTTGAAGGTGGTGTGAGAGGAGTAAGGAGTGTGGGAATCCTCGGTGGAGGTTGATTGTTATGGTACAGTGGTGAGAGTCCACTGGTGGAGTTGGAGTCCATTACAATCTCGTTCGTCCATATAGGACAAGAAAACTGCCATATTATCGGGAGCAAAAAAAAAGTAATATAAATATGTACGTTGTGTCAACTTCTTCACCACGAATAAATAGAAGTTCCCCTCTTCTCGGCCCAGAAAATATCCTCCTATGTTTCCATATTTTAATAATAAAACTGACGCTTTAATCAGTTAAGAGAGGGGGAAATTAGTGCATGAAACAGCTGAAGCCCGCTAGGGCGCCTTTATAAGGGGCTTGCGAGACTCTCGGAACCCGGTAACTGAAGAACACTGCTCTCTGTTCTCTCTGCAATGGCGCTGGCTGCTCTACTCGAACCATGCCTTTCTTATTCAAACACCTCTGCATCTCGCTTTCCTAGCCTCGCTATGTTTTAATCCCAAAATTTTACTAATGTTTTTTTCTTATAAAGATGGAATCCAGTTGACAGCGATTTTCAAGCATTTCGACATTAATAATCTAACGTGTTTTCCCCCAAAATATTGAGGATAAGATAGTATCGGTTCATAGGCTAGTTTCACGTATTAATAACCTAAAGCATATTATTTTTCCTAAAGACTCAAAAGATGGAATCAAATTTCTGAAGGGAAAAAAATCCCTTAGATTATCAGTCTTTTTCTACTTAAAGTATTTTTCTGAAATTTTTACTCAAGATTTAGCAAAAATAGACCTATATTATAAACTAAAAACTAAAAACAAAAATATGAGGACACTAAAATATTAAAAAAATAAATATACATAAAAAAATTATTTGAAACACTTTTTAGTTTTTCCTTGTACTTTTTCCCAATTATTTATATATCTTAAAGTGATGTTCATGTTTATTAATTTAAAACTTGCTTTAAATTAATATGTGCAAAATTGGTTATCCCTTATATGATCAGTGCAATGACAGTTATTATGTACATTGTCAACATTTTAAAATTATAAATGTTCCTTTCCCGAATTTGATAGCCTTTAATATTTCCCATCAAAAAATAGATATAGAATTGAATTTTTACTTTAAAGTTATTTTTCCAGTTTAAATTTAAGAAAAGTATTAATGTCCATTTAGATTTAATACTTGATCATGTAAAAAATAAATAAATATCACTATCCATTAAAATCAATCTACAGACTCCTTGATTGTACCAAAATCTCAATAAAAGTTTTATTAAAAAAGATTATCAGAGAGAGAAATATTACACAGTTTAAGGATTTCGGTGATCTTCCTAATTACCTAGTCTAGAATTATTATATTGAACATCTTAATTGAAAATTTCATGGGACATTAATTTTTTTTTATTTGAATCCTCTACTCTTTGGTACCATAGACTTCATTACTAGGACTGGCATGACTAACTCATATACAATGAACAAACTATGTTCTTTTTAACAAAAGAGTATCTGGTCTGCTACCTCACTTCCTTCCACCATCGACTATATCCATATCCATCCTCCTCAAATGTAAATCTCTTCAAAGCCTACATTAATTTTTAAAATACTGGCTCACATGATACCTTATTTTATTTCAATTTTTCTCCAACTAATCAAACTTACATCACACATCACCAAAGTGCTAAATGACATTTGTTTTCAAAGATTGTTGAAATCACTCAGTAAAAATGATTTAATGTGTAGGGGAGGGGGATCCCTCATAGGCACTTTTTGTCAGATCTCACACAATAATTAAGTCCAATTTTATGTAAACATCTTCATTAGTGAAGAAGCTTTATGGGAATCCTTATACATCAATGACATAATTTTCCTTTTTATAAATCAATTGAGGTTTAGAGGGTGAATGAACAATATTAATAAATAATAAAAGTAAAAATAAAGTTTATTAGTATTTAATAGTAACAACAATGGGAAAACTCATGTCAGGTGTAAAAAAAAGAATTGTACAATAGAAAAAAATAATAATAACTGCAATTCAGAGGGTAAAGAGAAGAGAAAAAAGTGGCTATACAATAATCATTTATATAATGGAATATTACCTACAAAAATACTTTGATAAGAAATGTATAATTTTTGTCTCGTTATATTGTACATATATACACAAAGCAGCTTCAGCTACTTAATTTTAAAACCTAATAACGCTTGAAACCTCCCCCCCTACCACCTCCTCTGCCTCCACCACCACCACCACCAAAACCGCCCCTGCCACCTCTTCCCCCACCACCACCACCGAAACCGCCCCTGCCACCACCTCCACCTCTACCAAAGCTGGGCCTTCCACCGCCTCCTCGACCTCCACCAAAGCCACCACCGCCTCTGCCTCTTCCGCCACCTCCTCGCCCTCTCCCACGTCCACCTCCTCGTGGGGGAGGCTTCATTCCAGGAGGTAATGGAAGAAATTTCCTTAACGGTAACAGCTTGTTTGGGTCAATATAGAACTGAAACAGACAAATATTCCAATTAAATAAATTCAAAAGTTAATTTTCAAGAACCTAAAAGTGGAATATGTAAATTTCAACAAAGCATGCAGTATTCACTATAATTAGACAACTCAATAAGTAGATAGCTGTCAGCAGTTTAAAATCACTTTATTTTATTCAATGACCATTTAAGAACTTTTTTTCTTTAAAGGTTTTCAAGGGTTCTTATTGTAGCCCGATTCTTATACTGTATAAGACCAGATTACTCGGGGGGGGGGGGGGTTGCCTACCCCTAGTATATACCCTAGTATATTACTACTAGGAGATAATTTTAACACCAGATAAAAACACTTACACATTGGCCAGTTTTAATAATTATAGATTAAAGAGAAACAAGTAATAAGAGTTGGGATTTTGAATCACACACCTTTTAACTAGGCATGCCACTAACTATCCACTTAGTTAATCTCATTAGCTATCTGAAAACTAAGTAAATTGCATATTTTTAAAGCCTTTTTCATCAACCTATTTGGTCAGTCAAGGCCTTAAAATAACCCAGCTGAGATTTCCTACAGCTAAGGAGCATTGCTAAGGGGTAAGTTCTGTTTAGATCTAGTAGTCTACTACTACTTTTTGGTTTGTTCAAAAACAAAATTTAATTTAATAAATTGGAACGTGAAACAAATATTGCTCTATCATAATAGAAAGTAAAAAATAAAATATTCCATTACCTTGTCATTTCCATTAAAGCTTTTAGCATTAATATTATCACCAAGTTTTACTGAAACAAAATAGTTTCTAATAGGTCCAAAAATTTCATCTATTTTACCGATTTGATTTTTATCTTCAGTAAAAATTGGGGCGTTAAAGTAAGGGACCTCTTCTTCTAAATCGACTTTCATAATAACATCATTTTGGCAAGTGTGAGCAAAATGACCTAATGGGGTAACCTGAAATGAAAGGGGGGAAATACATTATAATCTTACAATAATTAAATATGCCAATCTAAATAATTGAGATAAAAAACAACTTATGAATTAAAGAAATATAAATAAGATATCATGGATTAAACAGTAGTGAACAAAACATCAATATTGGAACATGTGCTAATGTGTATGTAATATTAAAAATTAAACTATGTACATTTTACACCATTACACCTCGAATTTCAACTTTTGCTTGTTAATGTACATACAATAACAATGCTTGTTATCATAACATACCGTTTCAGGAGGACCAGCGTCTTCATATCTTCTACCACCTCCTCCTCTTCCACCTCCAAATCCTCGCCCTGAAAACAATAGATACACATGCAATGATTTGCCCTTAACTTATATGACTTGTTAATTATCATCTAAATAATCTACTAAAAATTTTTAGCTTAGCCATGTTGATATATTTTTATTCATTGTGTTACTTGTAAAATGAGCATACTTTAAGACACTGCACACAGAGAATCACACTATAAAACATGTTTACTTACTGAAAATCATAAACTTTAAAGATTTCTGTTTATTTCAACTTAATTGATTACATGGTTTCCTAATGTAATATGATGGAAATAGCTCTTTCTTCCATTATAACTGTTTTTAATTAATAACTCATGGAAGGTTAGTAATCTCCCTATTTATAATTTATTTTTTTGTAGATCATTTAAATTTTTTTAAAATATTTTAGTAAATTATACATTACGTATTCTACCAACTTACAACACAGTGTCGTTATAAAATAATAATAACCGGCAAAAAATGAGCAGAAGTTACTAATTAATTACATGTATAAACAACTTACCACCTCTGCCGCCTCGTCCTCTAAACATCTTCGATTAATACACTCTCAGTTTACAACAAAACTAAAATTGAAACGGTGGAAACGTTCCTTGCGCCGATTACGTCGCTTTCAAACAAGCATGGTATTCAAACAAACTCCAATGTTTGCCCAGCGAGCCCGTGTGCAGCAAGTCCGATCACGAACGACTAGCTAGTATGCGCCAAAGAGCAATATCGTGGATCCAGGTTTAATCAGCATGAAAAAATATAAGTTTTTATTTCCTTACGTGGAACGAGCAAGACAGTGCATTTTATTAATAATTATTAGTTATATTATATAAGCCAATTGGGTGTAATTTTAATAATAAACGATGGTGGGTAGGAGTGAATCGCAATTTACTCACATTTCTCCAATCCCTTACTAAATTCCCGGCCTTTGTTCGTCCAACAAAAACCAGTTCTCGTTCACGTTAAGTGAAGTACAATAACTTATAAAAGAGAAAAAATTGCTTACTATTGTTAAATTAAAAAGGGCTGAAAGAAAAAACAACGGTAAACATTACCAATATATTTACACAGAAGAATTAAATAATAAAAATGGGTTATGCGCATAGAAAAAAAGGGGGGAAATTCTTTTGAAAAAAAATTAAAATTCCCGAGTTTAAGTATTTAAATAATAACCAAATGTTCATAAATCGTAAGAAAGAAAAAATGTGTGAAGTGAGCCATGGCTTAATTTAAGTTCTGCTAAAGAGTGATTGATTGAAGTCACTCTGAAACAAGTTGTGGTTGATACACGGAGTGGTGGGACAGGTGAGTTAATGAACACAACTATATCTACAGCAAGAGTAGAGGTAAAGAGAAGTTTCCTCGAAGAGCGATGGCTTATTGCTGAAGCCCTCTAGTATGCTTACAGGCCAGGTGCTGGTTTTAATCCATAGTGACAACAATGAGATAGTCTATCTGATTTCAATAACAAAACTTGTCAACTTAGGACAACGCGATACTTCGTTCGTGGATTTTTACGTTGTTTTGAATGATTACATCTGGTTTGAAAGCAGTTCCAACAGACTCAAAGACATAACTAAGTAATGTAACAAAGTGAAAGTAAAATATAAAAGAGAAAACTTCGAACCTTTCAACTGAGAATAACAGGAATGTAATAGGCTATAAACTAAAAATAAAACCGATAATTGTTTACCTTTGAGTTTAATTATAAAAAACTTAATCTTGGAACATAAAATAAATATCTGGAAATAAAAGATTAATCACTCGCCATAAGAAACGAAATATTTCTGGTTTTTAAACAAATCACATCAATCAAACTATTTGCGAATCAAAAAAACAAAAAAATAGAAATACTAAAATATATCTGGCCACAACAATTATTGTTCAGAGAAAACAAAAAGGTGACATCAAGTGTTGAACCCAGGACCTCCCTATCTCCAGTCTAAAATTTACTGAGATTTGATATTGTCTCTGTGCTTATTCATTAGAAGTAAGTATTTTTATTACCTGTTATCGGGTTATTAAGGTAAGGGGGACGCTCGGCGTGGGGTAGGGTCTCTGCGACCCCCGGCCCGTTGAGCGTCAAGAAAGAGATAAAATGGGTGGACCTGTGGTCTTTGACCTTTGCTGGCGGCCTAGTCGTTGGGGAGCTTTATTCGTATTGATCTGACTCCATAAGAACTTAGAAGGTGTGCCCTAACAGTGCACTATGTTCAGAACAGGATGAGGTATATTGTATTCTGCAAAGAGGAATAGGGTAGGTATTATAGGCAGTTTATGTGGTCTTGGAATGACCACGAATTTACACTCAGTATCTAAGGGTAGGCGAAAACCGTCCGGATCCCAAAGGCGAATGTGAACGGAGAGAGGTAGACTGGATCGCTGGGGGAGACGCTACTAGGTAAAGTTTGTAAGGCCCCAGGACCGTCGTCCGCAAGGAAGAGATCTCTTCCAAGGAGGTGCTAGTTTTTGTGAGACGAAGGCAGAGAATCCCACTAGGAAGGTATGGGGTCTGACAAGGCCAGACTAAAACATAGGGAGGTTAGGAAAGAGAGATGCAGAGGTAGTTGAATAAGAAAGCCATGGTTAAAGTAGAGCAGCAAGCGAGAGTCTGGTGTTCTTCGGGTGCTGGATTCCGAAAGTCTGGCAAATGTCCCAAATCTGGCCCCTTATATAGGCAGGTCAGAGGCTGGGCTTGGGGGGGGAGGGAGAGAGAGACCAGCATCAGAGCCATTGTTGGCCAGAGAACATCGTAGAGCTGTGTTCGCCACCGAGGAAATTCTACACCACACCAAACTCTCCTGGTGACATTACACTCAGTGTAAAGCACACTAAGCCTCCAGTAACTTCTTATCTGACCATCTGGTGTATAAACGAGCTAGTTGCTCCATACATTTTCAGTCCACATAAGGTGTACAATCAACAGGTTATTTCTTGGCTCTGTCACTCGTGGCTGACCTGATGCGGGTCTGCAATTGCACAAACCTTTCTCACAGTAACATGTAATTGGTCCAGACCAGTAGTTTCAGGTAAACCCAATGCTCAGGCTGCATACCTTTGGTTTTACCGTTTTCCACTTAAGCAACAACATGGGCTACTTAATTGACTGTCAAAACCATTTTTTAAATCAAAATTAAAAACCTTTAGCTAAATTTTTATAGATCAGTTACACAAATCAAAATCAAAATTTCTATATAATTTTTTTAAAATAATTTTGTTCAATATTCATTGGGGTTTTCCTTCATCCCTTATCACTGAAAACGTATAATATTAATTATAAAAGAATCGAAAGCCAAAATTATTTTATTAGGAAGCAAATATTTGAATTTTTTTAAGTGTATCACTTCTTTTGTGGGCAGTGTAGTTTAAAAATTATACAATTAAAAAGTGAATGTTTAACTGTTATTTTGATTTTAGTATAATAGTAACCATTTTGATCTTTTGAAGCTATTTGCATCTGTCTGATTTTATGAAGTCTTCACCAATAGTAAGGTTTATCAAACCCCACCCCCCTCCAAAAGCAAGGCCTTACTGTGAAACCATACAATATCCTCTATAAAATTTGAATGAAAAAATGGAGATGAAGAAGTGTGTTCCTTTAGTGAAGAAAAAGTTCCATGAACCTTTTGAAGAAAGGCAGTTCTCTGTTAGTGGTCTGTTTTTTTAGGCCATAGGAACGATTGCAAAAAGTAAAGTATATACGGGTTTTTAGAGAAGTTGGGGTTCATCATGGTAGTAACACTTTGACAATAAATAGAACGTGTCTCTCTAAAAATATTTCTAAAACTGGAGGGCGAGCGAAAAAAACAAACAAACAAGTAAAAATAAAATATATGTGTATTTAATAGTAACAACAATGAGATAATTTCTCTTTAGGTGTAAAAAATAAATTATACAAAATAACAAAATGTAGAACAAAACACAACCATGTCAAAATAAAATCAACAAGCCAGGAAAAATTAACCAATTAATCATTGGATTTCATAAGTAACTAACTTTTTTTTTATTAATTTACATGAAATTCAAAAGTTTTCAGATTCAAACTGATTTGTGAGTCGAGCAAGCCGCAGAGATGCAAGCTCTAGTAAATAATAACAATTAAATTATTTAAACAACCTCTTAAACTAACACTACATTAAATTTATAAAAGAAAAAAGGATTTAACTATATTAAATAGAATGGTAAACAGGAACAAAGAGATTTGATACACTTTCATAGTGATTATCATGGCAAGGTTAAGATCAAAAAACTTTTTATTTAACACACACATTTAAAGCTATCATTCAATGTTCAAATATTAAAGGTTAAATCCATAAAAAATGTCATGATGAAGTCAGATATGATTATATCTATAGAATATATTGTAATAGGCTTTCAATAATATCATTGCTGTTTGTATATTAAGTACAATATCAATTGGAATGTACATCTACAACCACCACTAAATAACATAAGAATAAATCTATAAATAAACACTAATGTATAATGTAGAAACATCATAGGGTTCTTGCTTTCTCGGAGATAACTTTCACATTGGCAGGAAAGGAAACAGTAAAACATAATGACAGTTTCAATAACAGTGATTACATCAAACTCAAAAGCTTAATTAATAAGTGTTTCCTCTTTCTAAGTGAGGATAATAATAAAAGGATCTCCTAAGAGCTAGAAAACATTTAACATAACAAATAAAAATGCAACGATAATGAGGTATTTGATATGAATCAACTTTTTTCGGTATGGACAAGTTATTACTTCGTAACTAAAATAGTAAGTGCTTTTATTTACCACTATGATGTTTCTACAATTTCTGCTAATGGACGGTTAGGAAAAGTCCTGTCATGGTTTCAAGTTCGATATCCAACCTCTTCCACCCATTACTATAACAAATTCAACAAAAACTTACATAGAACTGATACAACAATATTGCACAATATTGATAGGTTCAAGATATTAATGATTTTTTTATTAAAGGCTTGCCTATAGACTACGTCGATATTAAAATATACAGTTGTTAAAAGGACTATCGCAGTTGACAGCATATAAGAGAAGCTCATTTGTTTTTGAAGTTTGTACTCGAAAAATCTGAAGAAGGTAAAGTCTTTTCCATTTTTTTCTAACAAAGAATTTTTGGAGTCAATAACAGCCAAAGAAGAAATTTTCTGGCATACCCATACCTGCAATATGCAATAAAGTTTTAACCGATTGTTGTCTTGCCAATACAAACAATTATTTATTTAAATTATACAACAGATTAATGTAGTCAGGTGTGATGACCAGAGCCTGAATTTTAAAAAGTTCCATTTTACATTAATAGTTTCTGAAGTACTCCTTTGATAAAAAGTTTTTACAATAAAAGTTCCCTGGAACTTTTTTTAAGATAAAGTAGTCTAGTAATAAATGTCTAACTTAACTTTCAGACATAAAATAAAAAATAATGTAAATAAAAATACAATTATGTATATATTGTGATATTTAATTTCACAATAATAATTAATAACGTTTGTAATCATATTTCTAGGGGAATGAATGGTAAAAAGATTGGGAAAGCCATGACAGAAGAAAGTGCAGTTGTATGCCCTGCAGATAATCAGATTTTAATGTTTATAATAATAAAGCAACATATTATTATTTATTAGCTAATTGTTGACTTGATTAAATGATTTTGTCATTTTAACACAAATTTGGCCTTTTTTTAAACTAATCGATGATTTTCAATTGAAAAAACAATTTTTCTTACATGTTTATGCAGATTATGCTTAATAAAACACTGCTGAGAGATTTTGTTTTTAACACATAAATAATACATATAGGTAATAAATAATAAATTTAATAAAATAGATTTAATTTTTAATCATAATTGAGAAATGTTAATGTCCTCAGATTAAAGTAACAAAAAAGATTTATATACAAACCATATAAACATAAATGAATGACACGAGTATTAAAAGTTGTAAAGTATGGTATCATCCCTTAATTAAAAAACACTAATTGTCAAACTGGACTCTATCTGGAGTATGGATAGAATTCGCGGAAGAACAAAGAAACTAGATGAAACAAACAGAAAAGGACGTAAAATTCAGTAAATCTGGCCAGTCGCAAGTAATATTAAAGTAAAATAAAAATTTAGTTAATAAACCATTGTGATTTGTCACAGACGTGCTTGTATATATAAATTAATGAATAGTTTTGTAATTAAACAATTTTCCTTTGGCCAGAATTCTTTTTTATATTAACAGAACCTTTAAAACCTCAGATTAATTTAAATATAAACAAAATAAATAAAAAACATGACAATATATTAAAGCCTAAATAATGAAAAAGAGGTCTTACTCAACAAACTTAATGAGTAAAATAGTCACTTGGTTCGAATAATATTTAACTGTAGTAGAATTTTATTTTAATTAATGTGTAACCTCAATATATTTTTAGAATTAAATTATTTTTTGTTTTGTTTAATAGAGATAATAATCTCAGATATTACGTTAAAGATACACGAGTGAATTTCAAGACAGTGAGTAAAATATGTCAATTATCATTATGTTTTACCCAAGTAGCCGTTTTGAAAATATAATATTATTTTTTACCTTTCATTTTAAATTCGTTCATACCCATCATCCAAATGAAATTTTTTATTTAAATATATGTTTATACTTCCAATGATGATACAGCAAAGAAAGATGAAAAGATTGTGTATTGTTGATTTGGTACTTTTTATTTCTACCTGTAGATGCCTTCGATAGGCATCAGTTGACAATAATACTTTTACATCTCACCTGATATATGATAAAGGAAGAAATGAAGACCACACCACCCGAGGTTGCATCTATGACCTTGGTTCGGGGGTGTGTGGCAAGGGTCACCAATCCAAGTGGGCCGTGGCTTGCCGATCTTTAAACTTCAGCTCAAAGCTTGCACTCATACCCAGCACACTACCTGCATCAGCGCCCAATATTAATTTCTTATTCAATATTTTTATCAACATATAATTTACTATGAAATCATATCATTCCAGTTTTATTGATATTATAGGTTCAGTCAGATAAAATAATAATCCCAGCAGTTTATACAAATTGTGAACAGTTTCTATGTAATAAGAAAACTTCATATTAGA
Source organism: Acanthosoma haemorrhoidale (assembly GCA_930367205.1). Taxonomy (NCBI): domain Eukaryota; kingdom Metazoa; phylum Arthropoda; class Insecta; order Hemiptera; family Acanthosomatidae; genus Acanthosoma; species Acanthosoma haemorrhoidale. The sequence continues at coordinate 31,721,733 of OV884013.1, read as the reverse complement.
ATTAATCTTCATTAGTATTTAAAACAAGTGGTGAATGATAAAATATTGCATCATAAGATAGCTCCTCATCTGTTGATTAAACTTCATCTAGTTTAAATGAACCCATAATTTACATAATTAATTATAACTGAATAAATAATTTCACTACAATATATAAAATATTAAAGACAACATATTTTATTACATTATAGAATTAGCTAGCTACACATGACCGGATTTTTTTGATGGCCCAATTCCAAGGATTTTTCAACAAAATAGATCCGCGGATTCTCAGTCTGCTTTTTCGCACTAACATCCGTCAGATTTTCGTGCATGCTAGAAAGACCAGAGAGGCGGGCCACGGTTTCAGTGCTGTAGATTTAGTGTTATGGTCAGTGAAGTATTAAATTTTCTATTTATAAGAGTTGAGGCATTTGCGTTTTATGATAATATTTTGAAGCCATATTCTCAACGACATCTCAATTATAAAAGACTAATTTTCAAATATAGGATCTGATGATCCAGAAATGTGGTAGAAAATGTGATTAGATTGATGGCTGCTAGGTTTCGTGTTTTCCCCACTCCGATTAATCTCGAACCTATGAAAGTAATATATATTGTTTTGGCAGCTTGTGTTCTACACAATTTTTTGGTGCATTCAAGCTCTGCCTACTACAGCCCACAGATAGTTGATGCAGAATATGTGGTTACGTGCATGAAGTAACTCCTAGCACACGGAGGAAGGAAATTGACCAGGAGTTAATATCCCTACCCTACAACCTGCCCGTCCTACTAAACCTCCGATGAATGCAAAAAAAAAACAACCTGAAATACATTTGTTTTTTAAATGATAAAGGTATTTAAAACAAGTGGTGAATGATAAAATATTGCATCATAAGATAGCTCCTCATCTGTTGATGAAACTTCTTCTAGTTTAAATGAACCCATAATTTACATAATTAATTATAACTGAACCAATAAATAAAGGTAAAATATCCTAGCAAGATGAGATGATAAGCAAAGGAAAAGCTTAATTATTCCATACATGTAATATATGACATCTTTAATTATATTTTATGTAGATGGTGAAGTTGTATGAGTACATGTATTCCACTATATAAAAAATGAATAAAAAAAAAAAAATTGAACTTGAGATGTAGTGTATAGTGTTGGCGGGCCAAAACTGTCAGTAGATTTGTGGTGACTTGACTGCTGCCCCCCTCTCCCACATCCATCACAGATATCTGCTTCAAACAAGTTACCGCTTTTCCTATAAAATCCATGGCCCATCAAAAACATCTATTCGTGTGTGACTAGCTATTGATGAAAACCCTAATAAGCAAGTCATATAAAAATAGTGAAATGTGAGATACCTGAATCATGGCTGAAATACAAGAGCCTGTACCTCCTTGGGAAGCGAATAATATTTTCATAGAACTTGAGTTCCAGTCTGTCGCCAGGTTTGGGTCGCTGTATTTGCACCCCAGGTTGACCTCCGTTGGCCCCCTCACTGTTACCGTTGCCCCTTAGCACATATATGAATGCATAGTATTCGTCTAAGCTCGTGAAGTCATCCTGAAACAACAGGAACTCATATTACTCATTCTATCCTTCATCGAGCATGAACTATGTCATAGATTGTTAACACTGAGTTGTTTTTATTGAGATGTTCGACTTTTGATAAATAAATAAATAGAATTTCCTAAGTTATTGTTTTGGAAACAAATTGTTTTAACCATCATCTTCAGGTACTTAGTAGGGCTGTTACTTACACGGCTCCCATACTCTTCTGACAACCTAGCACTAGGCATCTATACAGTCCTTTCAAAAAATGTATATTTATCCATAAATGTGTTCACTTGAATGAGTTTGATCAGGTAAATGTCTTGTTGTTAAGTAGAATGACTTTATCAAAATGACATAAGATAATAAATAAAAATTATGTACTTATAAATAATAACTATTACAAAAGAACTAATAGAACACTGACTCTGTAGATGCCAACCCAGTCGTAGGGGCTGGCTGTGACATCGGAACCCATCATACAATGAGCGATGTTCTCCTGGTTGGTGTACCAGTTCTGGATTGGCAGGAACTTGACTACTCTCTCAGCATAATTACAAAATACCTACATGTGATGAAAAAACCCACATTAATGATTCATACTCACAGAATAGAAAATGAGAAGATAATAATATGAAATGATCCTGACTTTTATAGAAAAAGTAGCGATGACTGGCTTATGGTCGCTGACAGAGAAATCTTGAATAGCCAAGTAACTCTCCTGCTCAGCCTCCAGAGTAATATTTTCATATACATTGGCATTGACTTTGTACAGGATACGATCGGTCCAAGCAGGTCTCCGTCTGCAAACATACAAATACCACTTCATATCTTATGCCTAATCTAACATTTATGGTACGTATTTGGATTATTGATACAAAAAAAAAAAGAAAAGAAATGTATTTGTTTTTGTTTAATATGCTTAGTGTGAACAAGGTGTACCACAATCATTTGATACCTTACAAGCCATAGCGCTCAAACCCGACTTTTACTGCCAGTGTGGGATGGCTGTCTGGAAGGAATGACATGGCTTGCGTGAACTAGGTGTAAGTGGTGAACTTTTATCAGGTGACAATGTCGCTAGTAAAGTTAAGTTTGCAAAGTTCCTTTCAGATGAAAACTTACAGCCTTGTTTAATGCTGACAAAACAGGGTTAAAGTTACAAAATGCTCCCCCCCCAAAAAAACATTAGTTTCAAACCTGGAGCAGCTGTTTTAGAACAACCAGAAGCAAACCCATCAGCTAACTTCATGGAACTTCTCAATAAAGTTACAGTATAGACTGACATTTATTTGTCTGCAGAAGCTTGGGATGAAATCAACCGGACAACTCTTCAAAAAAGCTGGAAAAAACTTTGGCCTAGCATCCCTCTAGAAAAACAGGAACAAGACGAAAAACAACCAACTGCAAGTGATGACACTGACTTCCTTTAAGTTTTTCAGTTGGAGGGTTGTACCAATGTGGAAGAAAATGAAATTTTTGAGTGGACGTGACAGTGATATTGGTCATCAAATATCAAGGGAAGATGAAATCGTGGCAGTGTGTATTGCAAGACCGGCAGGCAACAGAGGGCAGACAGTATGTAAGATGACAACGATTTGGGGAACCAGTTGGCCTAACTCGTGGTGAAGCGACAACAAAGCTGGAGAAGTTGATGATGTACTTTGAGAAATAAAGTGATACATCATCTGACCTTTTGTTGAGCTACTGACCTTGAGGTACCTACGATATCATATGGCAAAACAACATCCGTCTTCTTTAAAGCAAAAGAAAATTACTGATTTCTTTCAGTGATTCTAAAAATATTATTCTTGTTTTTACTACATACTGTACATTGTTTTATTTTATAGTCCTGTTCAGATTTTAATCTTTATTTTTTTTTTGAAATTCTTAATCTTTACATAATATCATTAAGGTACTGTGGTTTGTTGTGTAGTACTGTACAATAAATAAATTTTGAGTTTTTAACACAAAGATATTTTGTTCTGTAAATTCTATCTCATTTTTTAGGTCGAAAACTTAGATCTACCTACAAATACATTACGTAGTATTGAAAATAAAATTAAGCTAAAGAAATAGGTATACTTATGGAAAAAAAATATATAGCTAAAATATTTATCATGTGCATTTTACAAAAAATTCTGTTTAAGCCAGACTTTTGGTGATCCAGACAGGGCCTGGTCCCATTTAGTCCAGATTAGCGGGACTCTACTGTATTAATTAATTTTATTATTATTATTAATATCAATACTTAGTTTTTAAAGGACATTTTAACAGATTTTTTTTAGTTTTGAATATTTTAACTACATTTTGGGATATTAGCTTATTCTCTGATTAAATTGGTGTGAGTTTTTAAACAATAGAACTCAGTGCAAGGATATATTTATTACTGATCAATAAAAGATGAGATTGAATCAAATATGTATTACTATTATCAAAACAATGGCAATGGCAGTGGCATATAACAGGGATCTGAAAGTTTTTTTAATACTATGTGACACTGATACCTCAGAAGAAAATACATAAAATAATATTAATATTCCCTTACCCAAGGTCATATTGGTTAGACTGAAACCTGTACTTGTAAGTAGGGGGGAAGCTGATCGGAGATTCCTTGAGCTCACTGAAGGCTTCCCCCGATAGCATGACAGCCCTCAGTTGGTCCTGTTCAAGCAGCGATGAAAGGTTCTCTTTCTTCACTTCTCTCTCTATATCAGCCGATTTGAGCTTGTCAGCGTTGTTTAGTCTGAAGTTAAAGTCTCCAAACCAGAAGACATAGCTACAACATAAAAGCTACTTACATTTTTTCACATCTCAGCCAAAGTATCCACTTATTTAATACCTATTAAACTTTTTTTAGAAGGAATTTGAAATTTCAGTTAAGAGATGACATTTCATTTAACTAACTTGTAATTATAAGTACTATGGAGAGTAAAAAATCTGTAATTTTGAAACAATTCATTTAAATCTAATTATAAAATAACACAAATATAATATATTGTAAATGCTGGTTTAAGACTTTCAGAGAAATCCCCTAAGACAGGTAAAAGTTTTAAGAACACAACTGTGTTTATCAGGGAAATAAGTAAGTAAGTTGACAACCTCAAAACAAGATAAATGTACATTCACGGTTTGGTAGGCTTTGCGAACCCAGTAAAGAAATGAATATTATTGAATTTTGTTCTTAGTGTCACAACAGAGATAATTTTTGTCAACCATGTTATAATGTAAAACAATGTCTCCGTGAAAATATATTTTGAATAAACAGACCTCTCTTCCCAGAGTATTTTTTTTATTTACAGCAATAGTACTTTCAACAAACTATACGATCATCTTCAGGTGCTAAAATGGAAAAATTATATCAATTACACATACCATACTTATTAATAAGAATCTAAATAAAAATTTCTGATAGTGTTTATGTTTATCGCATGTTAATATCGTGCTTTACTGTACGATAGCAATATTTTTTTTCCTCACAAAAGAACTAGAGACGATTGAAATAAACCTAGACTCCCAGGAGCCCAATAACCTAAATGAAAAATATATAGTAAATAGTTTTTAGACCCCCACTCCTCCTCACCTATGCATTGAAGCCTTAGAGCTGTGTAGTATAGAACCCTCCTAGAAGATAACAAATATTTTAACATTTCTATCAAGTAGTAACCACCATTTATCTGTTTAGGTAATTTGGCCGTAACGTAAGTATTGTGCATTTATTCAAAATGCTAACTCTACTTCTGCAGTCTTTATTTAATTTTTTATTTGCATAAAAATTTTTTAGCATCTGTCCTTGAACAAATGCCTATTTATATGTTGTGATATACATAAATTTTAGCTGAAATTGTTTTTTAGATTATGATGGTATACTCCGACGAATGTACTTGTGTTGGAATAAAAAAAATACTGCCGGCAAACAAGTCTTCTTATTGAAATTACAAACAATCCACAACCGGCATCCCAACATCATTAAAATATACATTTTTAGACTTACCTACTTATTCCCCATAAACACCGAGTTATACCTAGGCCAGTATGATCCCAGATTGAAAATATTAATGAAACAGGGAAACATCTTCATTATCAATACAATTGAAGAAAAAGATTAATGGGGAAAAACATAAATTTTCAAGCTGGCCTCTGCAAAAAAAAAAGAAGGCATATTTTAAGCTGGGCGCCGACTTATAATGATTACAGGCCAATCTTCTAATGATGGTTGGTGCATAGTCCACTACAATTTAAGGAAAATTTTCTTATAAACAAACAATTAGCTCAATCTAGTCACTGTTAGATTTTTGGCTTAGTACTAGTGAGTACAGAGAACATATTGCCATGAGGTATTAAGTGGGATCGCACTTAAGCATTCAGCACACAGGTTTATGACTTTAGACCACTATCTCCATTACAAATCAGTACCCATCTTTAATCCTTGTTTTCACGATGAACACTCCCGAAAATTCTCTCAAGACAGTCGCCTCGATAGTATGGCTAACACCAAACATGAGCTCCTTAAACTGTCATGAGAATGCTTTAATATTTAATCAAACAAGTTCAATGGGAACTATCAAGTTTTCTATACAGCTAGAGTTTTAAGAGACTATCATCATGAAAACAAGATTTTGGATATTGATACATATGGTATCTATTTTTTATAAATACATTAAGTTTAATTCAATAATTTGATTTATTATTATGAAATTTTTTATATATGATTTGAGATATAATTAAATAATTCAAAAGCTAACTCATGGAAAAGAATGGTATTGGTCTCGCTGAAGCTGAAACCCTGCGAGTTGAGGACTGCATTGTAGTCTGAAATCCTCTCTTTCAGTAAGTGGTCGTGAGCAGCAAAGTGACTGTTGACAAAGCACAGCGAGCATCCGTACAATTGTAGGCGTAGTGTAACACCGCCTTTGTTACCCTGTTTGTTGACAAAAAGGTACCTTAGGCACATCTATTTTGTATGATTTATATTAAGTTGATAAAATAAATTATAATAATATTTTATAAAGTAATTGTTAATTATGAATAGAGTGAATTTGTTTTTAATTTAATCCAGGGTCAAAAGCATTTATGTGTTGTTTTTTAACTACAGAGAAAAATGGTATATAAACTAGCAGATTTTATTTTCATATCGTATACCAATCGAAGCAAAAGGGTGTAAGTAGTCTTACCAGTACTGATTTGAGGCTTCTCAGTTTCTACTGAACAAGACCCCTTATCATTTGGGTGGTAACAGCCCCATAGGCTCACAAATTTTGGGAAACTAATGGTATGAGAGATAAGCAATGAACCAAATATCCTGAAGCCAAAGAAGTCAGGTTGAAAGGCAGGGGTATTGTTTGCTTAAGGCAACATTACACCGAGTGCTGGGCCAAGGCACTAACTGTTACTCGGCTGAGAAGATGGGACACGTTTCTATCCATTGTCTCACAAGCTACTAGAACGAGTACTAACTGTACTGACCACATTAGTCGAGCTATTTGATTGAATGCATTGTATCGCCTAATACTAGGCCAAAAACCGATAGTATTGATCACAATAGCAGAACATTCGCCCAAATAGTAGATAGTAATGCGCTATATCATGCAAGCACTCGCCAGGTGTGTCTGGTCGTCACTAGGGGAGTGCCTAATCACTCTAGCCCTGGTGACAAGTGCGGATTGTTGTAGTTTATAACATGGACCATGTTCCATGTCGGCGTTAATATCTGACTCCATTTTATGATAGGGATGTGTCCCGACAATACACTGTGATCAGGAGAAGAGGTACAGAGATTTCATAAAGAATAAGACTAGTTTTCAGAGTTCGGGCGGGAGACCGGCAGCGTAATAAATACAAGTCGTCAGAGGGTCTGCTAGGAGGCTGAGTGACAGGGTGACAGGCTCATAGGTCCTGCAGAGAGAGTAGACTAGTAGAAGACTGAGTGGACTTACTTCCACAGTAAGCCCCGGGGCCCTGGCGTAAAGCGACCGAGTGATAGTGGCTGTGGAGATGAGGAGACTGAGAAAGAGTAGCGGACTGAGTTCCCGGGCCTGGTGGCCCGGGCGTAAAGCGTCCGAGTCAAGGCAGAAAGACTGAGTGGGTCGCAGACTGAGTGGGAGTAGACCTACAGGGCCGAATCTCCTGGTTTAAATACTATTTCCCCTTCCTAGTGGAAGGTGGAGTCGGCTGAAAGGGGTACGTTTTATGATGCCCAGGTGGCCAACCCCCCTTAGGTTTATGTCTGTTGGTCTAAAAGGGTTTGTTTTATGGTTGCTAGGGACTCACCCACTTAGGTTTTATGATCGCCTAGAGGCGACCCTAGGTCTGCCCGGTTCTGTTTTATGACAGTCCTCTGTTACCTGCCTTGCTACAACTGCCCCATGGACCCGCCTGGTTTATTACTAGAAGCTTTTACATTTATATTATAATACATTATTTGCGCCAGAGTATAGGGTAATTTACATATATGGTTGGCGATCGCTACAAGGTGTAATGCCTTCCCTCTTTATGGTCTGTAAATATGACTTCAAGCATTTATCCATAAGCTAAACTATGAATAAGGTGTACACCAGAAACCATGGCTTGGAGGAGTTTATTGAAGAAGAGACACATATTTTAGGAAAATTTTATATATGTTAAAAATTTAAACATTTAGAACAACTATGACTCACATGACAATAAAAACAAAGAGACAAATAAACAGGTACATATTAGATAGATACATACAGATGTTTAAAAATAAAACTATACCCATAAACCCAATAATCCGGTCCTGGTCACCCTGCTTTCCATATCGCGTAAGTGTATAACATGCTTGCGTAAACAGAAGACCGACAACACCAGTCCAACAAGCCTAATTGTCCTGGCTTTGACGTAGCCATATGGTACCAAAGCTTGCCTGAAAGGAAAACAGACCAATGTAGAAAACTTGTTATGTTTAAATTGTATTATATAATATACGTCAACATGATATTACCGGAAGGCATTTGTCCACGGATCATCGAAGAGGGCATCAATCACATAGTTATGAGGCTGTGATTTTACCTCTTGCAGCCTAGAACAATTTCAATTAACTGATCAATCTAACACTAAATTTTCAAACCGGCCACAGCAAGAATCCATTATTTCAAAATCTTGTTAACAGATAAATTACCCAAACATAAGGGTTTAGGGCATAATTTGTTAAAAAGAAAAGATTTTATTTATTATTATCTAGTGATTTAATTTAATTTTCTGAAGATTTTTTATTTATACCTTTTCCTGAATTAAAATTTATGCGTACTTCAATGAAGATTTTATTCACAACCAAGTGCAATGATGTTAGTTTTTGGTTTTTTTTAGACTAGATACACAGCATATTATAACAATATTACTTTTATCATGTTAATATTAGAAATAAATTGATTTGAATTTGAAAAAAAATCTATTATATAAAATTACAAAAACAAAATTCCTTATCTGTGAACTGCAGATGAAGTAATAATCCTTTAAAAATACTAAGATCAAATATACTAATGAAATTGTCTTGTTAATTATGCCGACTAGTAAATTGTCTTTCATGGGTGATATTCAAAGCTACTCACTCTGATTTCGCTCTGTCGATCTCATTCTCAGGTGATGGCTACTGATATGCATGTAAACATATTAATGTTGGCTTTGAACTGGACTAATGTTTTAGTTTGACCAGCTTCTGCCCTGCTGGTCAATTCCAGTATTCAGAAGTTCCTTCAACTACCAAACTCCTCTCCAACAGAGATGGTGATCATAAGCAGGTGAGACTGGTGACATTAACACTTACTTTTTATTATTTACAAAACTCATGATACAACTCAAACATAAGGGGAACATCTTCACTCTAAAAATCTATAAGAGGGCGTCTAAGCGAGCAGGAAGCGTCCTAGGTGGCACCAATCAGCAGTATGATAAACGGAGAATCCAAGTACTGAACACCAAGATTCCATATAAACCATCAATTGTTGCTGCCAACCCTTCAGAGTTTGAACTGTAATGGTCGAGCAGTTATTCTGTGTTTAATACTCTTAGGTACTGCCATTAAGGTAAGAATTGGCCTCCGGGTTGAATAGCCATCCGCTATTAATATAAAGCTGAGACTACAATTTCATTCTCAATTATATCAGTAGTTGAATAACTACTATTCACACTTAACCATATATACTTAGCTATAATAAGAAATAAACTATACCACAGCAGAGATTCAGAGTAGAAATACATCCACAGCACTTTTTGATCTCATTTCTTGATCTCAAATTCTAATTGTTGTGTCTGATTCACAACATTCTACTGTCGCTATTAAATGATGAGACTTGGCAGAGTAAGCAAAATTATACATGATTACTCTATGGGTGTCTCAAACCAATCAAGATCCTTGGCTAAGGCTCACTAACACTGCCATCTCTACTTGTCCGCTGGGGCAGCTCTCCTATTGAAGACATGAGAGGGGATCACATCCTGTTTAAAGGTTGATTCTCCTTAGTCAAGGCTGTCCTCTGGGCCTCGTACACTAGATTAGAAGTAGAACCTTGCAGGGTCCAGTCCGCAGTCAGGCCATTTTTGTCTATCCCTGTAATACTCCCATTTATCCTTGAATCTTATCTACTTCTTGGCAAAATCAATTTCTATTTAACGGAGTCGTTTTTCTGTGGATATCTCTTTGCAACCTAGGGTATAAGCTAAATACACTCAATAGTTTTTACATACTTTCTTTTAATGTATTTTAACCAAAAACTAATCAGTATATTTTGAAGGGATGTGGAATATACCTTCAAAAATTCAGATCAATTGAATTATTTCAACAACTTCCTTTGTATATCATTAAATATAAACACAATTTTTTTGTTATAACATCCACCATTTCACCCCTTTTGAAATGGGTGACTTATCTATAGTTAAAACAGATGCTGACAGGTTCCATCTGAACCCAACTAAATGTGGAGTTGCCATAGGTGAACAGACCCACTTGCTTAACTTACAATATCAATTGGCCCACTGGCTACAAGCTCCGCATAAAGAGAAAAAGTGATCAATCTATGCCTGAATGAAAGTAGAGCTTTTCTCTTAGCAGTTCAAAATAAACAAATAATCATATGAAGAACATTAACTTACCCGATGAGGTAGAAATCAGGGAGGTTTGTTTTTTGGCTCACATTTTCCGGCAAACCTAAGATGTCTAGCAATTTTCCATCAGGACTTTTTGTAGCTACATTGTATGTGACCACATATAATCTAAAATAAATAAACAATAGAAGTTTTTCATTACGCAAAGCTCCTTATTATATCTAAAGAGGTGAATGTTAACAGATACAATTATCATTTTCATGTTTACTTAACAATTAAGACAAGTTGATCCGATTTCAGCCAAACATTAATCTCATATAATATTGTGTACTATTAAATAAATCTACCATCTAGTTGATTAATTATTAAATACATTAATCCCAATAAGATTATGATAAGCAATAAGTAATATTAGGCCAAGGGCACAGAAGTGAGAACTACTGTTTACCTATTTTATTATAAATAATCCATTTCCATTATCAACATCATACATAAATTTAATATTTGTACCTTAACACATCCATATTTTTATTAGCGGAGAGAGTAATATTCCATCACTTTATCATTCCTATATTGAAGATGAAATTAATTTTTTAATCCAATACTAAGCGATAATTTACCAAGAATTTAAAAAACAATAACTTTTGAACAGATATAACCTACAAATCCATGGGTTTCCTTCGTTCTTTCTTATTCAAGGACAACGAGATACAAATTAAATCCATCCTGCCCTCAACCTTAATTGTTTTTTGTTACATGTATTCCTTTTGATTTGATTTTATGGGAAGTTATATGCTTGGCATTGAATTTAATTTTCTATTGTTTTTGAGAAAAATATTTTAATTCATTAATATTGCAACTAACAGATATATCCCTCTACAACAGCCTGTCTTAATAGCAGTACTGAATTCTACCTATAAGGTTTCACAACTTTCTAAACAAATCATTTTTTTTTTGCTTACATATTATTATTATTATTATTATTTGTTCCGGCATTTGTGCACCGCGGCCTCACTGAGACCTATTGTGCGCCGTCCATGTCCCTGTCCTATATATGTGACAGGCCCACGGCCTTTGCAAATCTGAGGATACTGAATGGATCGATCAGTTCACATAGTTTGGGGTCTACAATGCGATCACTACCAAAGTGAAGGTATCGCTTTCTAGCTAAGTTATCACAGTCACATATTATATGACGTGCCGTTTCTCCCTCTTTCTTGCAGAATCTGCAGATTGGTGATCCCACTATCCCCAAATTAAAGAGGTGTTTATTTAACCGACAGTGACCTGTATAGAGTCCTGTCACACTTTTGAGTGTCCACCTGTCCATGGATAGAAGTGCTGAGCTTCTTCTCTTACAGGGTCCATTAAGAAACAGTTTCGAGTGTTCCTGTTTCTTAGTTTCTCTCCAAGAAAGTCTTGCCTTGTCCTCTAAAGCTAATTTTATACGCCTTTTAGCGTAGCTGAGGCTGATACCACATATGGGTTCAGGTGCAAGAGGTGTCTGTTCTGAGCCCACCCTTGCAAGGCCATCTGCCTTCTCATTGCCTGTGATGCCTGTGTGTCCTGGCACCCAGTCGATTCTAACCTTATTGGCTAGCGAGAGTGTGTTTAAGTTGTTTTTACACTCCTCAACCAAATAAGATCTGGTCGTATAGCTTCTCAGGGCGCCAATGGCTGCCTGGCTATCCGTGAAAATTGTGATCAGTCTGTTTCTTACACCCTCCCCAATTAAGGTTTGGGTACAGACATTGATCGCCATCACTTCGGCCTGAAAGACCGAGGTGTGTCTACCTAAAGGAATAGAAATCCCAGATTCTGGTTTATCTTTCCTCCATATGCCGGCCCCTGATCCGTTTTCTGTTAGTGAGCCGTCTGTGTAGCAATTAATCCCATTACACAGTTTATGTGGTTTGGTCTTTGTGTTTTCCGCACAGTACAAAACGTCTGTGTGTTTCTTAACTTGTAGGTCAGAGTGCATTGACAGCACCTCGTCCTCATCAATTCTTCTGAACAAGTTCCCATGCCCCATGCGAGTCATGACTTTGGATCTTGTTCCTGATTTCGCAAGTCTGTAAGCCACGTTCAAGGCTTGCGCTTCTACTTCTATGTGCAGTGGATTCAAGTTCAATAAGACTTCCATTGCAGCAGTAGGAGTTGTACTCATGGCACCAGTGATCATGAGACATGAAAGCCTCTGTAATTTGCCAAGCAAAGTTTTATTTTTACTAATACTACCTCTGTGCCACCACACCATAGAGGCATAGAGCACCATTGGTCTAACTGCTGCGGTATATAGCCAGAATAACATTCTGGGTTGTAGTCCCCAGGTCCTACCCACAGCCCTTTTACATGCATAGAGGCATCGAAGTGCCTTCATAGTAGTATTCCTGATTTGTTTAGACCAGTCCAATTTTCTATCCAGAGTAACCCCTAGATGCTTTACCTCACTACAAATGCTTACCTGTGTCCCCCCTATATAGGGTGGTCTAACTATAGCATTTCTTTTGTTAGTGAAGATACAGAGATTTATCTTCTGGGGATTGATTCCTAAACCATTCTTTTCACACCAATCCCTCAAAAGATCCATCGATGCGGAAAGCAACTCAGAAATGGTTTCTGAGAACTTGCCCCCTATGAGCACAGCAATGTCATCAGCATATCCCTGTGCGTAGAACCCTGCAGAGTTTAGGTTTGTTAACAATGAGTCAACGACCAAACACCACAGTAATGGAGATAACACCCCTCCCTGTGGACATCCTCCCACTGGCTTCATCCACAGTTTGGTTTGTCCCAATTGTGATTGTAAAATCCTATTCTCTAGCATGGTGTTTATCCAGCTAGAGGCTAAGGAACTAATCCCCTTTCTTTCTAAGGCTGATGCCATAGTGTTATAGGGTGTGCGATCAAAGGCACCTTCTATATCAACAAAGATGCCTGCCATTATTTCTTTATGAACTAGGGATCTCTCTATCCTGGAAACCAGGTGGTGGAGAGCAATTTCACAGGATTTTCCTGCCTGGTATGCGAATTGAGCGCTATGGAGCGGTCGTTCTACCAGTATTCCATCCCTAATATGTCTGTCTATGACCTTTTCCAAGGTCTTCATTAAAAATGAAGTCAGACATATTGGTCTGTAAGACTTGGGTTCGTCATAGGACTTTTTCCCGGGTTTTGGTATGTAACACACTTTTGCCATCCTCCAGCTTACTGGAATATAGCTCAGTGCCAAGCTTCCCCTTAACAAGGTAAGTATAAGGGGCCTAATTACTGGTAGGCCTTTTTGTAGCAAGGCTGGGAATATCCCATCAGTACCAGGTGATTTGAAAGGAGCAAAATAATTAATTGCCCACTCCACTCTTGCAGAATTGACAATTTTATTTGCTTCTGCCCAGTTACCCTTGTAACTAGTGTGTTCACAGTTGGTAGGGTCATTGTTAATCGTATCCATCAGTCCGCAGCCAGGAAAATGTGCGCGCGCCAGGGCACCGAGGGTTCCCTCCTCAGAATCTGTATAGCCCCCTCCCACCCTGACGGAGCCCAATACTCCCCTGTCAGACTGCTTGGATAAGATCCTATTTACTCTAAACATGGAAGTTGTATCGTTTATTTCGCTACAAAATTTCTTCCACGCCCTTCTTTTAGCCTTTCTGACTTCTTTGTGATAATCAGTGAGTGCACGTTTATAAGTGTCCCATCTGCCTGATCTTTTGGCCGCGTTAAAGAGTTTACGTGTAAGAGCTCTTAACTTGCCAAGTTCATTGTTCCACCAGGGACAGTTCCTGTTGGATCTAACATTACATACAGTGTTATTATCAGTGTATGACTTAATCATTGCCTCAGTCAATGTTGAGTTTAAATGTTCCAAATGCCAGTTGCTACTCACCACTCTAGGACAGCATTTGACCTCCTCCTCAAGCTGTGTATAGTAGGTTTCCCAGTTTGTAAGTTTGGGATTCCTATACACAGCTTCGGACGTGATGTTACCACTTAGATCAAATCTAATGTATCTATGATCTGAGCATGACTCTTCTTCAGAGACGTGCCAGCCTTTAACCCTTAGGCTTATAGCACGTGTGCTAAGGGTTATGTCAATGACCTCAGATCTGATTCTGTTGTTAAAAGTGGCAATATTGCCTCTGTTTAGAATGTCTAGGTCATTACTAGTTATGTACTCTACTAAACACTCACCTCTCTGGTTGTTGTTCTTGCTCCCCCAGAGCTGATGGTGAGCGTTCGCATCAAGCGATGCTATAAGCTCGCCCCTTAAGCCAGTCCCTTCCGTTAGCTTACTAAGTGCCTCGGTCGGGACTCTTTCTTCATATGGGAGGTAGACCGATGCAATCGTCAACCTCCCACCTTGATTTCCCTCGTTGAGGGCCATTTGAGCTGCTGCTAAATCTCTAGAACAATATTGCCATAGAGGCAGCATTTTAAGACTACTCTTATGCAGGATACAGGCTCTGGCACGCTCAGGTACAGAAATAATCTCATACCCACGCATCGCCAGCCCCCCCATCCTGCCCTTATACAGGTAAGGTTCTTGTATTAGAATAATATCAATATCCTTACCTCTCACATACTGCTGCAGAACACCACATGCTGCAATACAGTGGTGTAGATTAATTTGCAGCAGCCTCACCACCATGATCAGTGCCCGCCGGCCCCCGGAGGGCCACCCCGAGATTACTACACTTACATATCTGGCTTCGATATTGGCATAGGGAAATAAATGAAGCAGGTAGAATAAGTTAGAGCGATTGATTATTATAATAATTCAAGGAATTTATAATTCTTCGTTCAGGATTATTGCCACCAAACCAAACGTTAAACGCAGCTTATTTCATTATTTATCGAATGTTAGAACTTCTGCAGTTCTCACTCAATGCAATCTCAAGTTACTCTACCCAAAACAAGTTGGGCACTTTTAGAGTTTCGTAATATTGGCCTCCTGCCTAGTTAAATGACGATTTTACGCTTCATCTGAAGGTATTTCAGGAAAAGACATCGATTGTCCTATCGTTGCTATATTTATCTTTTGTGTGGTGTATTTTTTTTTTTAATTTTAAGGCGCCATTGTCAATGATTTTTTAAATACCCAATACGTGCATTCCCCCCGTACATTTCCGATTTTAAAAACTTACTAACACGTTGACGTAATTCATAGGAGCCCTGATCATTGAAGAAACTTACAATACATTAGGAATTGGATAAAAGTGAGGATTGCTGTGAGAAACCGATATCGTAGGTTCTCAGTTTAAACAAATTGCCATAGAAAGATAGTATTATGTATGACCATCCCATACGCACAGTACTTAAATATGCCAGTCAAATTTGATTATTAACACTAGAAAGTGAATGGGTCCCTAGAGTAAAGTCCTTAGAAAAAATTATAGCTCCAAACATTAGAAGGGTCATTTAACAGGTCGTGAAAGGTGAACAAAAGAAGAAACTTCTTCAGAAAAATTGGAGAAATGTGGCGGAGGGCAGGAAAAATGGGGCAAAGAATTATTTGGCAGCCTCTTGAGGGAAGGATCCTGAGGACCGTATTGCCATGGATGACTATATTATAAACAATTTCGAACAAATTTTAATTTACATGGAATCTTATTCACCTGTGTATAAATGTATATTTGTAGATAAGGAGTAACAAAATATGAAATTGAGTTATTTTAAATAATTTTTGATTTAAAAGAAAAGTAGTGTTGCATGCTTCGAGACCTCCGGCACATCCTATTTCACGTTCAGACGCTCATTCCAGTTGAAATGTCTTATATTATTTTTGTAATATATTACGAGTAAATAAACTGTGTTGTTTGTCTGATACGATGCCTTGAAATATGAGCAAATTAAAATCAAAAGTTGGTGGGGAATTAACGCAAAAGTTGTCAAATAATTGACCACTTCAATCACTGGATTGAGGACCTTTTCTCCCGGCTTCTTCGCAGAAGTTACCTTACAAATCTTCTTGACATACGCAAACTATGACTTACTAGTTAACTTATGATTGAAAGAAGTTTAAATCTTCATTTTTTGTAAACATAAAACAGCTTACTATTATTATATATCAATATAAACTGTGGCGGGAAAAGAGCTGAATTATTTTGCATAAAGACCAAGAGGATTCAGATTTATGAAGTTACTGAAAACAAGCTGAACACATTGGAATTAATTAACATTGTGAAGTTTACGTTCGGCAACAGGTTCAAGAACAGGAGTCTGATGAGGCTGAAAAGTTGACGAGGCAAGAACCATCTTAAGTGTCTAAAACACCCGCCTGTTGGCTCATCTCTGAATCGGATTCTTAATAAAGCGAATATATTAAATCATTGTGATTGGCGAAAAGTTTCGCTGCTAAAAATTGTAAGAAGTTAGTGGCCTACGTCTGAGACTACGCCACACCCGGCATTCTCGCTTGCTAAGAGGAAAGTTTTGACATTGCTCCCCCTATCGCTCTACGCCCAGGCCACAGAGCCTTCAAAATGGCGTGTCCACAATTGCTCATGTCCTGAATGTTCCTTCTGTATTTCTGCCACTCTACGACTCAGAGAAAACAGCCAGCCATTAATACCTCGTTCATTTACTTAAACGCATTCGTGATATTTTCAATAAACAACTTAATAGACAATTTATGAAGGTAATATTTCTTTGTATACTTTGTTCCATTTTCTAACAAGACATTTGTTTACGCCCACATAAACAATTGAGATAGCCAGAACACTTGGCAGTAATATTAAATTTGTTCTCATAATATTTCTCCAAGAAATTTTTAATTCTTCCTAACGTCAGTAATATCAACTCCACTTGTTCTATACTCTCATCAAAATAGAAGTTACAACAAATGATTGCTGAAATTGGAATTGACTGTTATCACATGATTGAATTTTCGATATAATATGTCTTGTTTCATTAATAAAAACCTTAAATCCTTATACTTCTATTTTAATTTAGTATATTTTCTTAAAACACTTTCTAATTATTTGGTTTAGGAATAGTTTGGTCCAACATGGTCGCACCCGATAAACTGGTGGAATCATCAATGGATAGAGGCGAATCAAAAGGTGACATGTCACCTGTGAATTGTACTGTTATTGGGAACTACGTATCGGTTAGGACTGATGCGTGTTCTGCTTAGAACAGAATACAGTTGTATGGGTGTTGCATGTAGTGGTTTTAGGAATATTCAGCATGTTCAAAAAGCCTTTTGTTTATAAAACCCACCCCGTTTCACAATATATGTGTGTAGCCTAAATGTTTTTGTTTTATTTAACTTTACATTAATTAAAGTTTTTTTTGTCAAGAGAAGCAAGAGATATTCCAAATAGTGTAGATGAATTAGAAACCGGTATGCCAACATGCACATTTAGCACTTTTTTTTTTATACATTTTACATTTTTAATTAACCTGGTTGCATTTGAATTTAACTATTTATGTTTAGTAAAAATATTGTGAAACTTTTCCTTGATACCAATCTGTCACAGCTGTTGTACAGTGCACTTAACACTTCCATCAATCCAAATCGGTGAAGTTTTGGCTGGTGTGGTCAATTCCTATATAAATTTGTCTAACTTTTGCTGTAAATAACATCGCTTCATTTAAAAAATATGTATGTATATAATCATTTTATGAAATCAATGTTATCTTTAACATTTTGGACTATATAAAATAGTTAATAATTTAAAAAATAGATCTAACAATTTTGAAGCTATTGTTCTTTAAGATATTACTTATCTAGTGTCTAGTCATAGTGATTCGATCTAATGATAAATATGAAATCATTCGGTTGATGAATGTGTGTTACTTTTCATACATGAGTGCTCATGTGAGTCAAAAGCAGCCATCCGTATTCTACTTAGATTGCATATTGAGCTAGACCTCTTAGGAAGTAGAATGTACTTTTGTCCCATTTGGCATGAATAATAATATTGTTTTTATCTAGGTGGGAGCGACCGTCAAACAGAATCTGTAACAAATGGTAATGAGGAGTTCCCGGCAAATAGTGAGGTTAGTAAATAAATCTCATTATTTCAAATTATCTATCTCGTCAAGCAATTACTTCTTTGATGGCTGTCCATGATTCATTTTATGTTTGTATAATGTTGCAATATAATATTATTTTAAAATGGTAATGTTTAAGTTATTAAGACCTTTTGTTTTGATTGAGGACGCATTGCAGACGGTAATTAAAAAATAAATTCAAAGATATGAAAATTGTTTTGCTCTTTTGCTTTAGAGATTTTATGATGAGTCACAGTGGAAATAATGATGCGACTAGTTTACCTAATATATTCATTAAACAATAAAAATTATTTTTAATTCGTTAGATGGATCATCCGTTAAATGACAGCTATTACCATACATTTCCGAAATAGACAACTTGATTGATGAATGACATTTTTACAGGGTGCTAGTTGCATACTAAGAGGATTTCCCCACTTAAGATGGCCAAGGACCAATCAATGCACTTGTGTGTTTTGTCTTGTGTCAATAAAATTCAGTTCCAACAAATCTGCTTGGCTCTGGATTTCATTATTTTATATTTGACTAGGCTAGTGTTTTTAATAGATTTACTGTTGTTATTTTAAATTTTCAAACGTATTTTTATTTATTTTTTGTATTGGCACTATTGAGGTATTCAAATTATGTCTTATTTTTTTGGTCACAATTCTTGGACTTAAACAATGAAATATTGAACAATTTTTTACCTATTTGCAAATGTATTATCTTAATTTTATTCAGAAAATGGGCAACTCTTCAAATATTGACAATTATCATTTCATTGCCTTGTAATTATAGATTTTAAATCTTTGAACATTTTGAATGTTTTAGTATTACTTTACAAATTGTTTTTATTAAGTAATGTATAAGTCATATTGACGATTTTCTTATTTTTTATAAACTGTAAAAAAGTAAATTAACCATTGTATAGTAATTAAAAAGTACCTTTGGGATTCATTTAACAACATAACTCAATGAGTTGATTTTCATCAAATGTTGAAACATTGATTAATATTACCCATTAATAAATTTGATGAAAGCCGATATGCCAAAAAATCATATACCTCATAAATAGATAATATATCTAAGTAATTTTTTTGGTACCATTAATTTATGATTTTTTTAGTATGAAATTAAAAGACAAGGCATCAAAATGAAATTAATGAGATGTTTGATATTGTTTTTAAGACACTAATACTTTGAAATCTTTTGGTTTCATTTACAGTCGCTAAGTTTGTAAATTTATGGTTTTTTCCTGGGGAATAAATGTCTTTCATTCATAGTTGTCCTAGATCATTAAAGGTTTGTCTCAGGGAGGGTCTACCGACCGCCAAGTCGATCTTTAAGAAAATAAGACAGAAATAACAATTTTCTATCATAGTCGGACTCTTTAATATGACAGCTGAAGTATAATACAGAAATTTGATATTTTTTGAGTCTCGTGAGGTGTAGGAGGGAAGCTTGATGTTATAGATTATTGTTAAAATAGGTGGTTGCAGCACATTACTGACCACATTATAAAGCTGACCTTTTCTAGCATGGAACCTTGTGCTTTATCACAAAGTGCAATTCTCAAACATTTTTTTTTCTCAAATTTTTTTTATTGATTTTTATATTTTATGCATATTTTTCAGAAGCTAACATTGAGCGAAAGGTGTGAGGATACTGGTAGACAACCATCTTACGTTGCATTAGCGTGCTGTATCAGCGGTTATACAACACTTCACTACGACACAGCAAAGCAGCGCCAAGCTCTCAGGTCGCACCCTGTTAGTCCTGTTAGGCCAGTGACAAATGGTGAGCCTTTATACTGTATGATTTAAGTTGTGTACTTTCTTTTTACTTTACTCATAAGTTTATTAAATTTATTCTTTTAATTGATATTAAAAGTAGTGATGTTAAAATTAAAAAAAAATTTGTATTTTCAAAATCCAATAATGGTAACTGCTTTGTCACATATGGCTCTATTTCTGGTTAAATACATCCAGGGCTCAAACCCAGTACTTACTGATTACCGTTAAGATATTATTAGCATATTCATACCAAAACTAGGAACCTGTTATAAATCTGAATACCGTATATATCGATCAACCCACTAAGAGAATAGATATTGCCACTATTCACAGATGAAGAAGCAGTTGGTAAAAGTGTCTAAATAGTGAACAGAAAGAGAAGCAAGCTCCTGGGTTGGAATCCCAGCTTTGTCATTGATTTATTTCTTTAACCAATTTTATGGAATTCTTTATTTGTATTAACCAACCCACCAATAACTAAGTACATCAAATTTATTTATTTATTAGTTTTTTTATTTATATTATGAAATAATAGCTTCACTATCTCTGATAAAAAATGTCTATTTGTTTCAGGAAATGAAAACCACTCGCTCAAAAGTGGAAATTATTTATTTCCTAATTCTAATGAGCTGAATTTTGAAATGCAGAGCGACGGAAAAGGTAGCTTTATTGAATTTTTAGATATAATTCATCATTTACCGCTATAAATTATGCACTTGAAAATAAAAAAAAAAGATTGAATATTGGAGTGGGTCTTTATGCATCAAATTTCCTCAAAAATAGATTTTCATCAATTTTATTAATAATTCCAGTATGTGCAATAAAACTAGTTAATGTGTAAAGTTTTTCTTATGATAAAGATTATATTCTATTCTAACATATATTTATTAATTGTTAATCATATGTTGTTACTAAATGATTAGTGCTAGTTGTGGAAGGGTATAGCAACCACAATATGGAATTCTATGTATGCAATTGTTTTATTCAAACATTTGTTTTGGCATTGTAGGAGTCGAAGTCTTACCTGGGTGTGGAGGTCTCAATTCACCGAGACATATGCTCAGGATGAGTGTCACGTCGGAGTCAAGGAGGAATTTCACTTCCTCGTGAGTATATTAATATTACATTCATAAAACTTGCTTTAGATTTTGAAGTTATGAATTATAATGAGATAGTTGTTGTTACGGACGTTGATGATGTTACAGGATGATATCAGAGAACTATTCAAGTTCATACAGTAGCAGTTCTGGAGCTACAAGTAGCAGCCATTATTCATCCCACCAGTTCTCGACATCGAACAGTTCACCCACGGCGACCAGTTCCTACAGTCGAGGAGAGGTTGTCTCCAACAGCACATCCTCCTCCTCCAGCACGACTGAAATCATAAATGGTAATGTAACGTTTTGTAATTTTAAAAATGTATGCTTTGATGATACACTGTCCTCTGTGTTTAATAAAACAAGTTGGAATGATTGATAAGGGCTTAATTAATATATGTCTTGGTCTATATGCTATTAGTGTTGTAGGATTTGTCTTTTTTAACAGCCCACATCTGCTCTCCTGTCATAGAGGAAGAATTGGTCTAAGAAATACCAATATTAGGGTCATGTACTAGAAGGGGAATGTCAGAGTTAGCCGACTCTTTCGCTTTTTAGGGTATTGTTGTTTATTCCCTATTGCTTCTAAGATGTAATTTCAACCTCTTTGGCCTAAATATTCTCCCAATATTCTCTTCTCATAAGCAACTGGATGCTTACTGTACTCCTTGGCAAGTCATGTAATTAATGCAAACAATAATGTTTGTGCACTATTTAGTCGTTGGTTGAGAAGTAGTTTTGATAGACAAAAGTATTCTCTTTAGGCAGAGGCAAGTTTAGTTCATATTTGTTTTATTAGTGATGCTATTCACCACGGAATTATATAAATTGTTAATGACCTCAGACACTTATACTTCAATCAACCAATGTTTACTAAGATTTAGTTGATTAAAAATTAACAAATGACATCAATTAAATGAATTAAAAAATAGGTTAATTTATAATAATTTAATAGAATAAATTAAACATCAGATTAGCCAGTGTTATTCAGTTCAGGTGGGCTTTAATCAACAAAATATAGGGTGTTCCAGTGATCTATTAACAGTTTGAAAAATGCCCATTGTTGTGAGGGAGGGTCGTAGAAGGGTGGAAATGGTCTCGTGTTCCCCTGACCCTGCCATTCAGTTGACATCATGGATCTGTGGAGTGGCGAGCAACGTGCGTTTGCAGTAAAGGCGTTTCTGAAGAACAATAGCTCAAAGACGGCTCTGTACGCACTTCAATATCGGGTGTCATGATCATGTTCCTTCAAGGCCTACCATAGTGAAATGAGATATTCAGGGCAAGCAGATCTCAAGTGAAAAGATCAGTAGGGGCTCAACGTGTACTGTTCGTACACTACAATCTGTGGAACGTGTGAAACACCCAGCTACACTGAGGCTCTCCCATTCATCCGTTCGGAGGATTCTAAAAACTTGAGCTTCCACCCTTATCTCATGATTACACAACAGTCGTTGCCCCGTGATTACGTTATCAGAATGGAATTCCGTGAGCTACGGAGAAGATGCATAACGAGGCACAGGATATGTTTCTAACAAGATGGGGCAACCACACGTCAAGAGCGTCAATGGCGCCACTTTTTTCCCGGATATGTCATTTCTTTGCAAGGAGATGTTGCCTGGCCCCCTTGTCCCCCAGACCACCATGTAATTATTTTCTTTGGGGACACATTGAAGCAAAGGTTTACATCAAGAAGCCTGAACTACAGCAGAACTAAAGGAAGCGATTGGACGACAGATAGCGGCTATCCCTCCACATAATGGTTCAGTGGGTGATGTTGAACTTTCGGGAGAGGCTCGAAGAATGCGTGCGCCGAAATAGGCATCATTTGGAGGACATTATTTTACAAACCTGAATTTCGATTTTTGATTACTTAATGACAAGTCCTAATAAACAAGTTCTATAAATATATAAAAATAAAATTTTGAAAAATATTCTGTGCATTTTTTATAAAACGTTGAAACTATAAATAGATCACTAAAACACCCTGTTTCACCTCAGAATTGAGACTGATGAACATAATTAGCATCAGATAAGAAAACGGGTCAGGAAGAGAACATATTAATAACAGAAAACATGCAATGATGAAAAAGCAACATACAAGAACCAATTATGAGAATCGGAAAATACAAAACATATTTTTTTGTCTGGTATGCTATACCATTCATCTTCTTGGCCCTTTATTTTGCTGGCTTTGGCTTCTCTTGAAATATTAAAAAGGCTTCTTCTGTAGGTCAGAGTATTGTTAAGGCCTTCCATGTATCTTGGAGTATTTCAACTTAGTTACTTCTTCCATTTCAATTGGATTTTTACATGGTGTCATGGTACATGTTTATAATTTTTTTTTATAAAGCAACACTCATTAAGGTTCCTCCTTGTACACCTCGCATATGACATTGTTATTATTTGAAATTGTAAATAAATAATTAATGGTTGGTTTATTTATAATTATTTATAAATTAGAAAGCTACCCTTGTGCAGGTGGGTCTAAGCTGATAGCGGCTATGAAGGCTCCATCGCAGGTGAGCCCTTCATCCTTCATTGTGCAGAGGGTGGAGCGGCTTTATGGACCTGGTGCCCTTGCACAGAAGTTCTACTCCCCTCGGAGAATATCCACCATATCAAAGGTAATTCACTAGGAGATATTCAGCGATTTTGTTCTTTTGTAGTGACAGCTTTATTTTAAATTTTAGTTAATTATAATTAAGATTGTTTTTTTTTTTGAAGGATTGAAAGAAAAATAAATGTATTAAGTTATTTTATATATAATTCCACCCTACCCACAATGTATTAAGTTTTTGTATAAAATTAATGGACTAGTGCTTTGAGCAGCTCACTTGTGTTACAAAATCATAAATTACAATGTTGTACCAATTATTTTGAATAATAGTAGATCATATGCATCAAAATACATGAACCATCGTTTAAATCCATTAATACATAGTAATTTATAATTTACAAATAAAAGGTCACACAGTGAAAAATATAGTCAATTAGTCTGGTTAAAAATATATAGATGGAAAATACAATAAAAAATATAGTATAAAATTTAAAAGCTCGTGCAAAAGAGAGGCAATATTACCTAAGAAGAAGATTAGTTAACAGTACGTTGTCAGACCTTCAGCTGACTTCAAAATCTTGATGGCCTGCCGCACTATTATTTAAGAATAACTGACTACCTTAAATGTTCAAGACAGCTAGAATTTAACCTTCTTATAAGTTCTTACCACATATAGTGGGAACTGCCGAAAACAATAGTAAATAAAATAAAAGCATTGTAAATATATAAAAACAAATTTGTGGGTAGACATCAGAAAAGTTGACTTTTCTTCTTATTCTCGGAGGAACAACCCGCAACCCAGCATAGCATCCTGAAATGTAACTGTTGTACTGACTGTTTTGATAGACCAAGTGTTGCCATCACTTCTATAGATCAATGAAAACTATAAAATATCATATTTTTGCTCCCCTCCTCTAAAAACAATCAGTGCACTTTATATAATCTTTTCCAGGAAGCTCTCCAGAGGTGATACCACTGACTCGAGGCATATTGTTTTTTGTTAGTCAATTTTGTTGTATATTGAATAAAAATTGAAGATAATTACTTCATGGATTTATTTAGTTTAATTTACATTTATTGGCTGTTAAGGACACTAATGGTTCCCCATTGAGTAACGGCTGTCAAAGGTCTGATTCTTCAGACTCATTACCTGTGTTGAAGTTGCTGCGCCCAGAGTTCAGAGCACAGCTCACAGTTGCTTCAAGGAAGTCCAAGGGATCTACCGATCAGAAGCCATTGAGCGATAGGTAAGAAGAGTGATGCAATTGTCTGCCCATTTTATTTAATCCTGTGTAATTCACTTAAAATGATCTTCAAGAGACCTAAGGATTCAGCTCGTAACACCCGAACTTTTTTGTACCCGGAATTATAAAAGTCATATGTACATTTTACATAAAATCGATTTAATACTACAAATTATTAAATAATGATTAATGTAACAAATATTATTGCATACATAATTATGATTAATTTGCTGATGTTATCAAAAAATAACAGCACTAGATTCCATTTATAACAATGTTTAAGGGACTGTTAATTATAGATCATTTTAAGCTATAGAATGTAAATGTAGCTAAATAAAATATAGAATGTACATACATACTTATTAGGGTAAAATATATTTTGAAATTTATTCATGTTTTGAAGAAAAAAAAATTGATGATTTTGTTTCCTTTTATTTTTCGGCTAAGTGAGATTTGTAAACATAATTTTCAACTTTTTTTTAAACGTGTCAAAATTTCAGGTATGTTATCTTTTCAGATGTTCTTAATCCATTGCCATTATTCTCAGATATTAAAAATTAAAATAGTAAAAAGTATGAGTTTCATAAGATTAATTACTTTTTAATGTATCAATATAACTTGTCACTAGGTTAAAATTAAATGTTTTCTTGTCTTTTTTCAAAGTTGTTAAACATGTTTTAGTTACTAAACAAATTGAAGATATATGTTCTTAAAATGGAAAACATAATAGTGATATCATTCATCCTTGGATTCACTTATACATTTATCCACTTAGGCATAGTTAAATGTGATAAATATCACTGGGCTGAGAACATTTTCATTTGATCTGTTGCATGAGTTGTGCTCTTGTGCAATGAAACAGATTAATACTAAAATTACATATGTTTGTCATTGATTAACATAATGACACAAATGTAAATTTAGTTAGGTTATGAAAGCACAATGCCACTATTATACTCTAATATATAAAATTATTTATAAATATATAAATTATTATGGTAGTGAAGATGGTGTTGAGTGTGTGTAATTGTTATGCCTAATGAGGGCCATGGGCAATGTCAATTCCTTCGAGAGCAATGTCAGTTCCTTTCAGATTCACCAGCAGGAAAAGGTATTCTCAACAATGAATAAGATCCTTAACCGAACCGCTAAGTTAACTGACAGAAAATACTATTGTAAAGACGTAAGACTAGTCTTTTAATGGAAATGGTTGTAATGTGTACTGATTATGGGCTGCTTTAGTAAGAGATTTCTTTTTATAAGAGTCAATTTGAAAAACTGTGGAAAATAAATTTTAAAAACTTAAAAAAACTAACTTGGTGCAAGGGAACTACGAAACCATCAATATCCCAAAAGGATTTGGTGCTCTAAATGGTGGTGGTGATGTAAATAATAAGTTGAACTGCTTTTTCCATTCTACAAAGCAGATTACCGATTTCCAATCTCCAATAAGTGAAACGGCAATCAGGGAAGCCTTTGAACAGTGAGGTTTCTGTATTCAACAGAGCCAAGAATGCTCGACCCATCTTTGCAAGCACAAGCACTTCCAGCTTGCGATGGAGGCACGATTTCGCGGAATAACAGAAGGTAGAACTTGGAGAGATTAAACTAGGAATTCAAGGGTCGGGGGTTGACAGAAAAACAAAGCTCAGTGTACTCCAAATAAACAGAATGGTTGGGGAGAGATTGTTGAGTTCCATAATGGAGTTAGATGAAGAAGGTGGTCAGAGGCTGATATCTA
Source organism: Acanthosoma haemorrhoidale (assembly GCA_930367205.1). Taxonomy (NCBI): domain Eukaryota; kingdom Metazoa; phylum Arthropoda; class Insecta; order Hemiptera; family Acanthosomatidae; genus Acanthosoma; species Acanthosoma haemorrhoidale. The sequence goes on along the minus strand of OV884013.1, from coordinate 31,694,698 downwards.
CCCTTTTTTGCGCAAGATAAGTAAAGAAAAACAATAATAAATGGTAATTGAGCCAAGTTCCACCTGATGTTTCCCTCATCCATTGATATCTTCTGACTCATACTAGCATGCTATGAACAACCGTGGCATCAGAAAACCTACCTTTCTAGAACCTCAATAGGGTTAATTTAGTCCCGTCCCTACTGTACATGTAATATCCTACCCTATACTCATAAGTATCTGCTACCGCTGTGATCACTTGTGCTCACCAATTCTCTCCATCCGGGGACACCTGGCTCCCGCCCATATACTCCTTGGCAGGCCCCACCCCTTCTATCTATTACATATAAGACTAAAAGTAGTCCTTACTTCAGTCAATCACCGTAATACTTACAGTAGTCAATCAGTGACTAAAACCTTGTATTAAAATTTGTATTACTCAAGTTACTTAACATAATGTTGGTCTAAAGGAGTAACTGATGCCCTATATCTTGTAAGAATTTTCATAAGTTTTCCAACTTTATTAACTTATAATCTCTCAATTTTGAATTTGATGTATGCTATTTGTTTCATAACAGCAATGGCAGCCTCCACGAGAGTGACAACTTGCTCAAGACCGAACTGCCAAGAGCAGCAGAAATAGACCAAATAGATGCCACACTCGCAGATAAAATTAGTAAAGCTGTTGTCTTGGAGGAGATCAGGGATGGTCATTTCTACTTAAAGGTATGAAAATGCAGTTTTTATATCATTATTCATTTTTAATATATTCTGTTATACCAGATTAATATTGTCTTATAACAATACATCATACATATTGTATAGATTTCTGTGTAATCTTTTGATGATTGCTTTTATTTTTAAACAGTGGAGTGGCTATTTATTTGACTTGTTCTTTTGACAGCTACTGGATGAAAAGGTCCTGGAGCTGGAGGCACTCGCTCAGCAAGCGGAGGACGAACTGCTTCATTGTGAGAACGATGAAGGCTGCGGCATGCTGCGTGCCGCCTCGGGCAAAGCTCGCCTCCTTGTGGCCGAGAAGCTCAACCAGTTCAGAGGATTGTGCTACAACAATCTTGTGAGTTTTTTTGTACAAAATCACCTTTATTTTACTATTTTGTTTAATTTATTAATTTAAATTTTCAAATATGAGATAAACATTAGTACAATTAAATAAGAAGTCATTTTAATTAATCACAAAAATGTATATATTTTTAATTAATTATTTTGGGCTTTATCTCACTGGTTTATTTATTAATAGCAAAATAAAAAAATATATGACAGAGTTTTGATTTGAGTCTAATTTCCAGCCTAATTGTTTTTAGCTGTTCTTTTCAACCGTGCCTGTTGAACTAGTCTGGCCTAGTCAATATTTAATATCTTTAGCTGGACTTGTTACACCTCTGAAAAATCCCAACGCTGCACTGACTGTGTGTAACAAGATTTCTTGGTAAATAGATTAGATATTTGACATGGACTCAATAGGAAAGAGTGCCTGCATGGAAATCAGTTATGAGTCTGGGCTCACATTTTCTTGGGCCAATAATTCAATTTTAATTGGATATTGAAACATTTTTTTTATCTTGGTGAAAATTATCGATTATCCTCCAATGATAATAAAGCAAGCATTATCTTCTTTTTAATAACATTACTGACTGTACTTAAAACGTGTCACTAACCAGACATGACCATAATCTAAACCTTGCGCAGGCTAGTGCATGTCTTATTAAAGACAAGCTGATCCCAATGAAGTTTCATATGAGGCCTTTATATTTGTTCACATTCCTTCTAGATCATCTCCCATCTGATCCATAACCTTTAAACACTTCAACAATGGTTATTATTATCTGTTGAAGTTTTAAATTAATATTAACGTCTATATATTGTAATGTTATTTTTTGAGGAGTAATTTAAAAGAAGGAAAATAAAATTATATTTTTTTAACCATATTAACACAAATTCAAGTAAAATCTAACTGATGGTTTTTATTTATGAACAGAAACAATCGGAAAAAGACGATTTCCCAACGACTAACGAGGACTTGGCTGGGTTCTGGGACATGGTGCTCATTCAGATTAAGGAGATGTTTACACTGTTTGAAGACTTGGAGAGAGCCAAGAACAACGCTTGGAAAGAGGATGTGAGTGATTTTTCAATATTTGTTAGTCTTCCTGGCTTGATCAGTGCTATGCTGTCCCATTTTTGTTTGTGGATTATGTAAGAGGATTTCAGAAACTCTGTGAACCTTTCCAACTATTTCCTAAATAAGTATATAGCCGCACCTTCTTATTTCTATACATTCCCGCTTACATATATTCCTACCGTATCCTGGCTACAACACAATCTTTTCTTTTAATCAATCTTGGTAATTCAAAAAACGTTCAATATTTTATTTATAGTTTACTGCACTGTAGTCATTTTATAATTTTCCATGATCAAAATTACTTTTAAGAGCTTTGTATTTAACATATGGTAGACATAGCTGAATGGATAAATTTGTAGGGATGTTGGCTTAAGTTGATAAAAGAGAAATGTTAGGTTTTCTTCAAATTTATCGATGGATGTTTGACAAAAAGATTCTTAAAAATCTCCTACCATATCTCACTAGGACCCTAGGTCCTGACACAAACATACATAGTATGTTGAAATGTTGTCCATTAATAAATATGGTGAAAACCTAAGAAATCTCTTTCATCAACCTTAGCCTAGCCGATATCCCAACAAATTCATTGAATCAGTTATATATCCAGGGTTTACAATAAACTCCCATGGTGGTATATTATCAGTAGTATGTAATCCTCACTGGCGTAAATTTCAATGCTTATTATTAGAAGAGAATAGAGAAATTTATTTTTCTCTTTGACCAATACTAATTATTATTAAAATGTCTAACTTGAATTATGTACTATTTTTAATAGTGATTGAAATAATTTCCTGCACAAAATTAGCGCATCACTTAATTTTTCATATCATGTGATAGATAACCAACAGTCTCTCATATTTTTCTTTGGATATTTATAATAAAGACTATTTTTTAGTAACACGCTCACCATTAAAAGGGTAAGTAAGAAAAAAAACAAGGAAAATGTTTATAGTGTTAGTATCTGGTAACACCTCCTCATGTTTGTCTAACAGCCTCGAGTCGTCTTGGCATTGACTGGAGGACACGGACAATGTCCTCTTAAGGAATGTTCTCCGATTCTTCCAATAAAGCGTTTTGAAGTTCAACAAGTGACATTGGTATATGGTCCCGAGCTCTGATATGCCTCTTCAGCTTATCCCACATGTACTCTATCAGATTAAGGTCTGAACTTCTTGCAGGAAAGGGTATAATATTAAGGCCTACTTCCTGAAAGCAGGCAGTCATAATAGCAGCAGTATGTGGTCTCACTTTGTTTTGGAGATAAAAGAAATTTTCTCCAATAGATGATGGTGCAAATGGCATCCAGGATGTTCGTTACATACTGCTATGCACTCAGTGAGCCCCTGTTATTATGTGTAACTCTTCGCAGGCTTCCAAACTTTTGCCAATACACACATTACAGAACCACCTCCAAACACTACCCTTCTTAGCACACTTATCCAACCATTTGGAGAATGTAGGGCAAACCTTGACTCGTCACTAAACAAAACTACTCTCCAATCATCGACTGTTCAATTTTCATACTGCTATGAAAATTCAAGTCTGCATACTTAATGCTATCTGGTAAGAATTGAACGAGTAGTAGGGGGTCTAGTGGTCAGATTTACTTTGCAGAAGGGTTGTCTTATTGTTCGGTCTACAATCACTACGTTTCTGGCTGAATGAAGTTAAAGACTTGTTTGGAACCTCTGTCTTTAGACTGATAGCATTATCAAATGGTCATCTCTGGCCAAAGTAGCCCTTGGCCAACCTTCCTGGTCTATGGCCTATGGCCAGTTGTCTTTAGGCCAAGGCTTCATCTAAGAGTGTTAATGCTCCAATTGTGATTTCTTCAGGTCTATCGATATTAAAGCTCCAGAAAACTAAAACTCAAAAAGAATTTAAAAAAAAAAATGAATCACTTAATATCAGGAAGGGTCACAATAAGACAAAGTCAGAAGTGTACCGCATACTGAGCCATTCATTTATTCTCTCCATTACTAATACCAGTGCTGATTAGAGCGATTCCATATCATTTTAATGAAGATGTAAACAAAAAATATATAAAATACAAAGTGATGCGCTAATTTTTGTCCAGAAGTTTATAAACAAACGATTTTTTTTGTACCCATAATGACATTGGCATACTTGATTGAAAGTAAGTTTATTTTCATTAACAAGTTTTTTCAGTCACCAAGATATAATTTTGAGTAAAAATAATGGTTATTCATGTTAGTCCTTTTAAAAATGCCTTTTTTATGTCAGTACTTTAAATCTATACTCAGCAAACTTATTCAAAACAAAATTAAATGGAACAAAAAAGCGAAATATCATCACCATTTGTAAAGCACAGAATGAGTTGACATTGTGAACATGATTTTAATGACTGTGCTAAATTAAGTTAAAAAATATAAACAAAAAATACATCAGGGTGATGAGATCTTTAATGCAATACCCTACTTAATGTAGAATATTTTTTATATTACAACTTTGTAATGCTATATATTACAATATATTGTATATATATTACTATATATTGTATATATATTACTATATATTGTAATATAAAAAAGATTTCATTAGTTAATATCCCTTAATTATGTTTTGTGAATTTGAAAATATTTTTCATGTTGTCAGGTAATCAAATGGAATCTCGATATAAAATTTCATATTTATAGGTCAAACAGGTGACTCACAATCATAAGGAAGGACAGACAGACACACAGGTGATAACATAAGGGTCTCTAATTTAAAAAAAAAATCAATGAAACCCTAAAAACCATCAAAATCCGGAAATTAATAAAAAAAACAAACTGATGATAAATAATAAAGGTTTCCAAAAGAAATAGATATTTCCTATCGCTTATAGTTATTTATGTTTGTAGGTGAATGCCAATTCAAAAGTTGAGATAAAATCTAGTGCCCAGCCACAAAAGAAGACCTGCAGGACCGCTAGAAAAGTAACCACTCCAGCTAAAGGCGAACCGAGCAAAGCAAGTTCAGAGTTAAGAAAGGCTAGAGATGAGGCAAGGAAGAAGCTGATAGAGGAGAAGAGGAAGGCCATGAAGAACAAAAAAGAAGAAGAAGACAATGCGCTGTTCATTGTATAACTGCTGAAAGATAAATCAAAAGATAATGCTCATCGTGAGACAATGTCGTAAAAAGTAAAGAATCCTATTTTATACTTGTATTTTATTTTAATAGTATTCTATCATTTTTTTGGAATAATATTTTTGAGGGAGCCCAGTTTGTTTTTATTTTATTAAACAAATAATGCAAAATTAAAAATAGAACCTTCTCAAAAATATTAAAATAATTTCATCATATGAAAGTTGAATTTGATTAGCGGAACTATTTATAAGGCAATTAACACAAAGTGTTTGTTATAATTTCTAATGGTTGATGGTAGTCTATAAAGATGTTTGCTCTATTTTTCATTATTTAAACATTAAAGTAGCAGTCAAATAAGAGTTCATTATTAGAAAATAAACAGTAGCTGTGACATTTAATGTCATAGGTACACTTGCATTTCCATGACAACTTTATGAGCTCCCCGAGATAAAGGTGCTAACCCTTAAAGTAATAAAATATGTGATTTGTAGGATGAAGAAGAAGTTAATAAAAAATGACCACAATTGTTTATCAAATCAAAGTGGTATTGTTTGAATGGGTAGATTTTAAATGAGTTAGACTAATAGCCGTAAAAGGGGTTACCGATTTAACTATATTCCCGATTGTAGTCAGTTTTTAAATTAAATGTCTATATACTACTTACTAGCTCTAATAGCAGGTGTTACTCCTAAGTAGAGGTTTTTGTATGTTTATGTGAAGCAGAAGAACATGTGTAGGTAGATTTTTGTCCTGTTAACCAAAAAAGTGATTAGCGGAAGTTTTTTGGACCATCTCTGCAGGTTGTCAGGGTACCAGAAGGCTCTTATACAATAAGCCTTATAACTTACCCATCAAAAAGGAACAAACTGTTGATTTTCTAATTGATCCTACGCCCGTAATCTCAGAGATCGAAAGAGTGAGATTTATAAGAATGTGCATTTTGTGCAGATATAAAAAATATATTCTATGTTACTTTATGAATATATATATTATATGATAAAACTTTATATATGAGTATATATTATTACAATAAAAAGATTAGCAATTGCTATGTTTACTTTATATTATTCACTTTTATTATGTAATAAATGCATTGAGACTGCTTCTAATAATTTATTAAAAACTCTGTATATTTATGTATTTTTTTATAAATTGTATTTATTTTTACTTAGTTATACTTTTGATTTTTTTTTATTAGCTTTAACATAATTCGCACTTGATTTTTTTAAACTCTTTTGTATGGATAATTTGTAATTGTATTTAAAAATGACATTGTCTAATTTAGTATTTATATGTATTATTTTTGTTACGTTACTACTGCAAGGGGTCAATCATTGATAACCAGCGATGAATTAATCAAGAGTATATAAAGGTATGTATATTACCATAACAAATTGGATCACTATGGTAGATTAATGTAATTGGGACATGTTCAAAACTACATTTTTATGAGTGGGGCTAAAAATCACTTTCTGTGTATTGTGAATTCATTGGCGTGTCTGGAAAGTTTCTTTTGTTCCAAACGAATTGTTTAATTTAAAATTATTTGCATTTTAATTGTCATTTTCACTCATCAATAGAAAAGTAAAACCATGATTCAAAGAAGGTATTTTGTTTGGTACATCATTGTATAAATGTCATTCCAAAAAATGTGATCTCGCTTGTTTTTTTTTTAATCGTTATATGACTTGTTAAAAGACAGTTGATATGTTTAAATTAAAAAGAATTGCTGACAGCTTAAACAATCTTAAATGACATCTTATATCAATCTAGTCGTGATAAATTTGTGTATGCTTTGCCCATGCATCCTTTTGAAATCTTATCCTCCAAGCCTGTTTATCGTTCATAAGTGTTAAAATATTGTTGATCTTAGCTGTATTTAATGTTTTTTAATTCATATATTGTAACAAGTGCCTGAATAAACGATTACGTTAGTTACAAAAAATGTCTGGTTTGATCGATTTCTATCAGTTCTGGCATAAGGAGAGGTTGTGTTTGCGGTCTAGTTGGCAGGGTACTACTTTGGTTAGTGATCCAGTTGGCAGTGTTGTATTTATATGTATTAACCATTACTATTATAATAATGCTGATAGTGATAGTTGTTAACAAAGTGGCAGAAAATAATTTATTACTTATTAAGTTTGCATGGTATTTGCGTATCGACCGGCTGCCGTATTATTTCAAAAATTAACAAATGTTAATAAAAAAAGATGCTTACAAATATTATGTTTTAACTTACAGTTGAGGGTGTTAGTAGAATGGTTTAGAAGTGCTGGATTATACTCGGGACGGCAAGAGTATTGTAAGTTTTCTTCAAAATTACATATTGCCAGTTCATCGATGTAAATATGTAATTAAAAAAAACAAACCTCATTACAATACTCTTGTCGTCCCAAGTACAGTTTATAGTTTTTGTTAGCAAATGTGGAACTATCAGTTCATGCAATTTAAACTAAAAAAAACAACTAATATTTATAATTGTTATTTGATGTTATATCTATTATTTCCCGTTGCTAGTTGATACACAAGTACTGTTAGCATATTCATGACACTTTACCTACTGATATTATAGTACTTAAAAAGTAAGCCGATAGAAGATTAAGTGCCAAAGTTAGTGATTTAATCATCTGCAATGAAATAGTTTTTATTTCATTCAAACTTTTAAGTTTAGTTTATTATCCTCTATTTGTTCAGCTAAGCACATTAAAGTCCTGCATTACTAACTACAACAGAAAAAAAATGAAGTTTATTATTTTTTTACCATAAAATGATAAAATTCTACCGATTGTATCAAAAAATCCTTCTGTAACAGTGCTTTATTTTTCTTGTGATGTGACCTCTATTCATTTCTACATTTTCCACACAAGCAGATCACTTTAGATGGTGATCCGGTTATGATTGTTCACGTTTAAATTAAAAATGAGTTTCCTGGGCAAGAAATAATAAAATATCTTTAACATATTATATTTGAATGAAATACATGATGGATTTAAGATTATTAATTTTATAATTAAAGTTTAGTGACTGATGTATAATTTATGATGCTAGTTGAAATGAACTGAAGGTTTTCGAAACATCACAGTAAAAATAAAGCATTGTTATTTAACGATTTTGTTGCAGGAACTTATTTCGGGTTATATAATTGTGCTATTCAAAATATTAATTCAAAGCAGTCATTAATATTACTATCTTAAGAATTATTTATAAAATAGTCATCAATTTTTGTAACATAAAAATAAAAACAATTTTGTAATCACTGCCCTCTGTGAGTGCCAATCCTATACAAAATATGTATATTTATCATAACTATTATCCATATTTTAAGACATATATTTTTATTATAATGTAGGGAAGGCACTTGGCTTTTATACACATTTTATTATTGAAAACATAAATTATTGTTTCTTAATAGGTTTATATTTATTGTGGTATTTTGTTTCCTGAATCAATGTTAAGTTTTTTGTCTTTTCCCGGCCTAATTATTTGTTAGTTTTTAACATATTGATTGCTTATAAAATGGTTCAGTGCTATATAAGTAATAATTTAAGTTAAGCAAAATTGATTCAATTGATTGAAATAATTGAATATAACACAAATAATAGACGTGCTTTTTGAGGGTCAGAAGTAGTTAACCCTGTGGCTACAGTTGGTTAGATTGATTGTTGTTTTTAAAAATAAATTTTATTAATCCATTTATAAAATGTAATGTTGATGTATCAAAAATATTGAATGGGTTTCAGCAAAATGAGAAGAGTTGTAATAAATATTATCAGATATAGAATTTATTATGTTAATTTTCATTATAAGTCTTTTGTTTTAATTTATTGTTAACTGTAAATAATTAAAATGTTGATTTTTTTCCTTTGTATATGTATAAGAGTTCAGTTTGTAGCAGGGAATCTCGTGTTTTCAATTTGAAAAGATAAGTTGATAAGTCTGAATTTATATATATTTTATCTTGTGGGCTAGTTCTACTGATGTGTCTTACAAGAGAGAAAAATGAAGGGCTGTGTTTGTTCTGAAGAGGTTCTCTATCAGTTCTTTCTTTTTTTCTGTTAATAGTCCTAATATGGTGAATCGTATAAAGACATAATAAAGATGAGATGTTTGTATATAAATGTGTTAAAAGAAATAATTATTATTTTTCATTATGAGTATAGATTAACAATTTTAATAAGCATATTTTTTTTTCATATATTAAAATATACATAAAATAATGACATCCTCTATTTTCTTTTCTTTGACCTAACTACTCTGTTGTAAATTATAGTAACATTAATCAGCTCCCTTAAGGTTGGGTTGAAATGAAAGATTTGAATTTATACAATTTTGTTGAACTTGCTTTGAATTGATATTGGGTACAAATTTAAATAAATGTTGATGAAGTAGGCCCAGTAATATAATTAACATTGAGATATCATTGTTGTGGTATAGTTCCCACTATTAACATCATTCATTACTGTCGGGCCCAGTGATATGATTGTTGTCCCCAAGGGTGGGGAGAGGACGCCAGCTGCGGGCTAGGGTCTCTGCAACCTCTAGCCGCTGTCCAGCGAGCGCCTAGAAAGAGATAATATGGATGGACCTGTGGTCTTGCTGGTGGCCTAGTCGGCGGGCAGCTTAATTCGTTTTGATCCGACTCCATAAGATCTTAGAAGGTGTGCCCCGACAGTGCACTATGTTTAGGAGCAGAGGAACAGGGAAGGTTTTATAGGTAGTTTATATGGTCTTGGAATGACCACGAATTCACACTCAGTATCTAAGGGTAGCCGAAAACCGTCCGGATGCCAAAGGCGAGTGTGAACCGGAGAGAGGCAGACTGTGGGAGACGCTACTAGGTAAAGTTTGTAGGGTCACGGCAACCGTTGTCCACGAGGTTGAGGTCTCTCCAAAGGAGGTGCTAGTTTTAGTGAGACAAAGGCAGAGAATCGGACTAAGACATAGCGAGATTAGGAAGTTTAATGCAGAGGTAGTTTAATTAACAAGCCAGGGTTTGAGTAGAACAGCAAGCGCCAGGGCACAGAGAGAGAGAACAGTGTTCCAAGTTCCGGTTCTGAAATTTCTGGGGACTGCTTTTTTTTTTTTTTCTTATCTCAAAAATAATAAAATAGGATGTGGGAAAAATAAAAAGGATAATTTATTTGGATTGGGAAGTGCCTTTCATTAGTGGGGGTCCCTTTTGAAGGATGTGTGTAGAGGATGAGGAGTGTGGAGGGCCTCGGCAGGTGGTGTCGGGACGGTGGTGAGAGTCCACCAAGGGTTGAGCATAGGGGGTCTGAGGTCGACCAGGTCAACCCTGGTATGAGTGGCCCCCGGCATGGGGGCTGGCTGAGTCAGCCGGTCGGCCGAGGAATCGACCTACCCTGGGGAGGTAGAGGTGCCAACTTGCTCGATCGACTGCTTTCTCTTGGCTGGGTGTGGGTCGTTCAGTCCCCGTCAGGGGGCACGGGATCGATAAGGTCTATCTGCTTGATGCTTCTTCGGACCAGCAGTGCTTCCATCGGACGGGTAGTGGTGGGGGTTGTAGGTTGGAGAAGAGTGGATTATGCCAGTGTCGTAACGAGTCGAAAAATTTGATGTGCCGTCGAAATCTTGAATGGTGAGCACTTCATATTTGTCATGTATTGCGGCTGCTTTTATCCTGTGGAACATGGTGTGCGGAGGACTCTGTTTTGAAATTGTTGGGGCCTTATTAGAGTGTTGGGGGTTAGTTACCTGTCAGGTCCCGATAGTTATTTTTGTTCATTTTTTCGTGAGTTTCAAATTCATGGGATCAATTAAAACCTTGAACTATTCATAATAATCGCACAGTGATTTAAATGGAAAAAGGTTTTTTTTTCTTTTTTCTCACACGTAATTCAAAAACCACTAATTTTATTTAATTAATTAATTAAATGTTTTGTTCTTATTATTTTACTTAATGAGTTTATTAAAAGAGAAAAAAAAAAATCAAGATTGTAATATTATTTTATATCGAGATGTATAATAGTTAATATTAGGAGTTGATGTCGTTGACGTCTTATCAAGTAAGAAGGTGTTTTGTGTGGCTATTATTGAATAAACAAAACTGTTACATTTGTATTCACATTTATTAATCATTATTACATCACAACAGCTCATGGCAACTAAGACTCTAAACACAGACAGACTTGATGACAACAACATATAACCATATAAAAAGGTAACAGTGTTGTCACCATATTCTCAAATATACAACATCCAAACAGAAGGTGCAATCTGATGCAATCAGCATCTGGTTTGTTTATGAATTGCGGATCAACTCCGATCGTATCACGAGTGTCGTCAACGAATTACCCCACCAGTCCCATGAGATTTGTTGGAAGAGAAGGTCACACTGAAACTTCGTCGTATGATGACCATCATTATCTCTACATCGATGCCTTCACACCTGTACTAGTGGAAATCAACCACCACAACCACTTTACCGATTGTTTGTGTTCTGTTCTTTTTAATAGTTACAAAAGCACACACATGTTGGGGTACGTCAGAAACATATATATATTTTATGAATTGAACAAGTAAGTAGTCGTACATAAGATGGAATGTATTTTACTGAATAAAAAGGTAACATGAATGTTACAACTGATAACAAAAGGCGGCACAAGGCTGCGCGCAAAATATTACATACACCACAGATTGTCCCCCACTAAATTGAAAAATCAGGTAACACAATTCAAGTCATAATCGTTAAATCGGGCCGGAAGGCGTATCTCACGACGAGGTCGGTCTTGATTCGGCGCTGCTGGTGGAGTGGCCCTGGTCTCCGGGTCACCAGAAGAACTCCGTTGCTGACCAGCTGGCTCTGGGTAGGTTGGTTCTGTGAGGGATTCGGCTGGAGTAGGTGGAAGTTGGGGAACCTCACATGATTGAGTCAGTCCAAACGAAACGGATTTTGGCTTTGGAACCAAAGTTTCCACAATTTGGTTAGTGTAGCGTTTTAGTATTCGGCCAGAAGAGTCGAGTCTGACCAAATTGTGCCTTTGGCCAAGTACTTTGATGACATCGCCGAACTGACAAATATTTCTGTTGTCACAGTAAAGGCGGATCTGGACTCTCTCCCCTATCTTAAAAGAGCGTGCTGGTGCTGCTGTCACGCTTGATGGTTTAGGCTGGTAAGGAAAAATAGCATCAAGGCGCATGCGCAACTTTTGGTATAGATATTTTTCAGCTGGCAATCGGCCACAAGCAAGTGGTGTACCTCGATAGCGGAATAAGATGGCTGGCACTTTATCCTTCATTGGAGCCGGATCTGAGGATGCTGCTTTGAGGCGATGTTTTAAGGTTTGAATGCTGCGCTCGGCCAGACCGTTTGTCGCTGATTAGCCTGGAGCAATGAATTTTTGAAAAATGCCTTTTGTTGATTGTTGCGACCGCTAACTACATAAGTTAAATCACCCTATACTCTGGTGCATATATATTGCAAGCAAAAGTAAAATAACAGGAACTAAGTGTATGTCAATAATTGTAAAGTGCTAAGCAATAAAACTCGGAAGCAAAACAAGTCATAAACAGCCAGGTATGCACCGGCCTAAGAGACAGGGGGCCAGGGGTACCACCTGGCATGCCATAAACAGTCGTAAACTTAGCAACCCTTCTAGTGCATCTCTATCGGTCACGTGCCGCGGCACAGGTGTGCAGGGGAACCATCTGGCAGCCATAAAACAGTCATAAACAGTTCTTTTGGGGTCGAGGGGTCACGTAATCGGTCAGCAGGTCAAATTTTCTCACGCCGGCCAAGGCTCTTCCCCCCCCCCAAGCAGGAACGATATTTAAACCAGGGCGTTTGGCCCTGCTAGTCTAGTCTCCTCATCCGCTTTTACTCGGTGACGCTTTACGCCCGGGCCACTGGCCCTGGAAGTCAGTCTCTTAGACTCCTCGTCAGTCTCTCAGTCTCTCCTCATCGCCTCTGAGTCTGTCACCCCGTCTTTTAGTCTCCTTGCAGACTCTCTGGTGACCTGTAACTATGCTTGTTTCGCTTCCGCTCGAACTAAGAAAACTTGCCTTATTCATTATGAAACCTCTGTACCTCTTCTCTTGAACATAGTGCATTGTCGGGGCACATACCTATCAGAAATGGAGTCAGATATTAACGCCGACATGGAACGATTGTCCAGGTTATAAACTTGAACAATCCGCACTTGTTACCAGGGCTAGGGTGATTAGGCACTCCCCTAGTGACAACCCGACATTGATGTATAGGATTTGAATTTACTACTTTGAAAAATGGTTGCATTGTCAGACAAAGCACAATTGGATAACCGTGCGATGCGAAAATTCTTTCCAGTAATGCTATGGTCCTGTAACTGGTAGGTGCTTCTTTGATTACTTCCACTTCTGCCCACTTTGATTTTGCATCGACGCACATCAAATAACCTTCCAATGGACCTGCGTAGTCCATATGCACTCGTTCCCAGTTGTCTTGAGGAGGGTCCCAGGGGTGCACAGGAGCCTTGGGCGGTGTTGAGCGGTTTACAGCACAATCTTTACATCCGCGCACTAATCTTTCAATGTCCTTGTCGATGCTTGTCCAGTATACATATCGACGGGCGAGCTGCTTCATTTTTGTGATCCGCTGATGAGTTTCGTGGAGCTCATTGAGAATAGTTGAACGTAGAGAGCTTGGGATGACTACTCGATCCTGCCTAAATAGCATACCATCGACTATAGTATACTCGGAGTCACACGAAGTAGTCTGGAGGTAATTTATGATTTGTGCTAATTCTGGATCCTTGCCCGTTTCGTCTTTGATTATTGCTGCAGTGATGTTCTGGCTGGATATCTGGAAAATCGTTTGCTCACAGACTTGAGTGATTTCTTCTCCAATAGAGATGTCTCGAGACTCATCTTGACTACAGGGCGGAACAGGAGCTCTAGAAAGACAATCAGCGTTTGTGTTTTCTTTGCCCGATTTATATTTGACCGAATAATTGAAGCCTGAGAGAAATGAGGTGTATCGTAGCAAGCGCGATGACGTCATTTGTGGGAGAGGTTTGTTCTGGTGAAAAATTCGAGATAATGAAGCATTATCAGTCACCAGAGTAGAATGAGTTCCATATAAATAATAGTGGAAGTAGAGAACGCCGAAGACTATTGCCAAAGCCTCGCGATCTAACTGACTGTAATGCTTCTCAGAGGGCTTGAGAGACCTAGATGAATAAGCGATTGGCCTTTCACAACCATTTATGACGTGACCCCAAAAGAGCTGGCATCAGTTGTCAGGACAAAGGATAATTTTGGGTCGAATGGTATAAGTACCCTGTCACTGTAGAGTTCTTCTTTGATGCGTTGAAAAGCGGTTTCACAAGTTGGTGACCAATGCCACTTGACCCCCTTGCATAGGAGAGCTCGAAGAGGGCATGTGAGCGTTGAAGCGTCTGGAAAAAATCGTGAATAATATGACACAAGGCCAAGAAATCATCGAAGCTCATCTGGATTTTCAGGTCTTGGCATCTTTTCAATAGCTGCAGTCCTTGCTGGGGATTTGCTGATCTTGTTGTATTCCACTACAAACCCAAGATACTCAATTTTAGACTGGAGAAAAACACATTTTTCTTTGTTAAGGTGGAGATCATGTTCTTTTAATCTTTGAAGCAGATTTCTTAAATTTTCGAGACATTCTTCTTTTGTTTTACCATGTACGAAAATATTGTCAAAGTAGTTTTCAGTCTTCTTCAGGCCTTTCATGATTCGACAAATGTACTCATTGAACTCAGCAGGAGCTGTTTTGACTCCAAAACCAAGCCGCAGTAAGTACCTCTATGCGTTGTTATAGTCTGGACGGTGCTGCTTTCTTTGGTAACACGAAAATGTAAGTAAGCCTTGTAGAAATCTACTTTACAAAAGTAACGGGATCCTCGCAAGCTGCTTAGGACGGCTTCTCTGGTGCGGATAGGGTAGTTGACTTGAATTAGACGTTCATTGACGCCACACTTATATTCTGAACAGAGGCGAACGCCTCGGTCAGGTTTGACGATCACCACGAGAGGAGAACCCCAATCACTGGCGTCTACAGGTTCAATGATTCCTGCAGCTTCGAGTTCGTCTAGTTACCGGTTGACTTGGCCCAGGAGAGCATGTGGAACACTACACTCCTTGGTGTAACATGGCTTTGCTCCTGGTTTGAGCTGGAGTGAAATTTCATAGCCGGGAACACAGCCAATTTTTGGTTCGAAGATCGAGGAAAACTCTTCTAAAATATCCTCGAGCGAGGGGACTGAGTTGAGCTGGTAGATTTGCATGGGAGGATTATTGTCGACCTGTTTGAGTTCAATGGCAAGTCCTCGTATTCATTGGCGTCCAAGGAGCGCTTCGTATCCTGTTGGTACAGTGTATAAATCGCCGGCGATTTGTTTTCCATTGCAAGCAGCCTTGAGAGGTACCTTACCTTTTAATTGGATTATGTTGCCAGAGTAGGATCGAAAAGCTAGGTTGGTTGGTTGAACTGGCAAATTTAGGTCAAGTCTGTCCAATTCATTCTCGCTTAGTAGGGTAAATTTGGAGCCACTATCGACCTCAGAGCGCTGCAATGATCCATTGAGCGACACGTCAATCATGTACTCATCTGATTCATGACGGTTCAACTCGAACAAGTCAACAATAACGTCATTTTTCTGGATCACTGTTTCTAATTTATTGAGACCGTATGCTGGCGTTGCTCCGAAGCTGGTGTTGGCAATTTGGAGGGAATGTGTAGAACTGGATTAGCCTGGTTTCCTTCTGTTTTCTGCCATCAATGATGTGATACAGACGCGTGACACATGTCCCTTCTTCTTACAAAGGTTGCAGTATAATTTGCTCTTATCAACTCGACACTTTGATACCTGATGGTTTCCCCTTAAGCACCGGAGGCTCAGATTATCGATCCCGAGAGCCTTGAAATCAGGTTGACGGGGACGGGAACTTGACCTGGGTTGATTAGAGCTTGACATCTTGTTCACTTCACTGGCAGAGAAAGTTTGAGCTGGATTAGAGCGCTGAGACAACTCTTTACTTCTAATTCTCGATGCCTCAAGAGCTGTGGAAAGAGCTAAAATATCCTGAAACGTCTTTTTGTCAGATAGCACATATGTGTTCCCTTACCCAGTCATCTCGAAGGCCACAAATGAACTGTGCTCTGACACAGACTGGTCACACTGGCATTTTACAGAGAATTCACACTCAGCTATGTCACATTGAAGAGTGGCAACAAACTCTGAAATGGACTGGTGTTCAGTTTGATAAATATTAAGAAAATAGTGTTGTGACACTACTGCGTTTTTCTTAGGAATCAACAAGGTCTTGAAGGACTTGACAGGATCATCACAGGAGAGACCCTTCAGTGGTTTGTCTGGGCCTAAAAACGCAGCCGAATTGTTGTAGTGTGAAGAGCCAATTGAAACACATAAGAGCTGGCCAATTTTTGCTTTGTCTGTGACACCTTTCATCGTATAATAGTTATCGAACCTTTCAAGGTAACCCGCAAACTTTTCACGCTTTGAATCGTAGTTTTCGGATGGAACGGTGCTCGAATAATCGACTGTATTTTCTTCAGTAGGTTTCCCGGAAAGACACTGAAGTTGTGCAGTTACAGTTTCGAGGAAAACTTTTTGTTGTTCGCTGAAAGTCTTCATAAAAGATTTGAACTGTTGAGCATTCATTTCGAAGTGTTTTTATTGACGATTCGATAGAAATTAGTCTAATGCTTTACGACGATAGTGGTCGATTGAAGACAAAATAACACTAGCTTCCTGAACAACAGATTGATGCGGGTGCGGGTGGGTGATAGCTTCTCCGAAGCTGTGCCACTGACCTGTGGAGTACCCCAAGGAGCCGTTTTATCTCCAGTTCTTTTCAACGTGTACACGGTCGAAATTGTAGGAGCCCGATATAAAAACGCAACAGTTACTGCTTTCACAGATGACATAGCGGTGTACAGTTGCAGCATGAGTGCCAAGGTAGTTCTAAGACAGGCTGAAGTAGCCTGTAACCATCAGTGAGAGATTGGGGAGACTCAATATCTCTGTAAATGCAGGTAAGACTGGCTGCTTAATTTTCTCTTTCCAAAAGGGAAAAAGTCTGTTACCTACTACTTACACAGTAGGAACGCAGCAAAGCTCACCAGCCAACAACCTAGTATATCTGGGGATTGAAATGGACAGACACCTCCGTAGTAACCATTTTGCGAGGAAGTTGAAGGAATCAATATCTTTCTTACTTGCATCCTCCAACCATCTCTTGCCAGAACCTGATGCAGACATGTGTCATAAGTTAAAATGTCAATTAATAAATTCTATGAAAATTCAGCATCTCTCTATCATCAACCTAAGGCGATTTCCAAACAATCCACACATATTTGTAAATAAACATTTTGTATGCACGAAAAAATGTCAATGACTGCTATATTGTCTAAAGAGTTTTTTTAAGTCTATTTAAGAGAGTCATCTATTACACTATTTGTGATGGTTTTGTTTTCCTTTAGGTTGTAAAAATAGAGGCAATTTCAATAAAGTGATATATTACAATAAGTACAACAGGTTCTCAACATAAGAGAACAAATTATGTTTAAACTATAATAACTATATTTACAAACGCTCATATCTCACACATATTCTTTATACAATTATATATATTACTTTTAAATGTTTTAATCCCTATTACACATAGAGCTAAAATTAAACTTCTATCAAAAAACTGCATCATTGAATTTTCTTTAAACATTTAACATGCTTTAAGCATTTTGAGAATACATAAATTTTCTCATACTTGAAAACAATTGCATCAAAAAGCTCACAAAAATAATAATAAAGAAACAGACAAATTAAAAATAAATATCTAATAAATATTATTATACATTTAATTGGCCCAACTGATATTATGGAAATGTCGGTGCCATCAAAAAAAAGCATAAATGAAAACAAAACAATCTAAAGTTTATCCTGGTCCCATTTTGAATAGGCAGTGAACACTTTTAATTAGATTTCCTTGCGTAAATTATAAATAAAAATAATTTTAGGTAACAAATATGATTATTCATATATTCCTGACAAAACAATATTATAGCATTACTCTTTTAACCATAAGAATATTTATTTATATAGTAGTTGAAGTAAATAACTAAGAATGATAGTAAATGATATACTTGCAGTAAAAAAAAACAACTTTTGAGTTAAAACAAGAAAGAATAAATTTACTTCTAACAAATCTATCACATGAAAGATAATCTTTGTAATTAATAGTATCCACTGGAAACCTACGTAAGTATTAAACAAAGCAATACTAAGGAGCATCAAGTTAGCTCTCGTATCGACTGTTCATTGGTTTATTTAAGAAAAAAATATTATTATTCCTTTCAAGCTAGATGATATAAATAGGGTAAATCAAAAAATACAATTAAAAAGATTTTAACTATTTTCCGTTTTTTTTTTTCTTTATCTGGAATGTTAACAAAAACAAAAAAAATGGAGTCTTTTTCACTTAAAAAAAATTGTGAAAAAATTAATTAGAAGTCAACATTTGTTAACTGTAATCATAATTCCTAATAGCATCATGATCATTATCTGAAATCGCACAATATCAAAGTGTTTAGCTGGTAAATGTTAACAGCAATTGAAAAAATGCACTTTTACTTAAGGATCTGGTTAAAAATGTCAATTAAAAAAAAAATTTATCCTGTGCTTTAGAAATCTCGGCTTACAATCCTAAAAAATAAAATGTACTTTCAGTTACCATGATTTCAAAAAAAGGAAAAATCCTTGGTACATCTCTGGAAGAGAGAGATGAAGACTACCGAGATCTGGCAGGGTACTTTACTTTGGTTATCTTAGACCAGATTCCCCACAACTTTATTAAATTAGTTACTCATTTTCCCTTACAAAAAAGTGCAATTTTTTAATATTGTTTTTATTACTAATTAAAAAAAAAAAATCATGATACAATTTACGCATCTATTTACTAGCTGATCCTGGATAGACAGGCCTCATCAACTCTGATTCCAATTATGGGTTAATGTAGTGGGGGGCTCCTTTTAGATATCCAGAGAACTAAATATGACTCTAACTTTTGTGAATTTTAGTGAAAAGTTAAAAACAGTTTTGCAAACCACTACTGTAAATCATTATTCATGGGGCAGAGTTAAGGTTTCTTAACCTTTAATTATTCAAATAATGCAATCCGACTTCTTACAAATTAAATAAATCACCTGTAATTTAAAATGTTTGAGTTTTATAAGTTTAATCTAAAGTATAAAAAATTAATGAAACCATCGCTATTGAAGAGAAACATGACAAAAAAATAAATTAGGTAACCTGTCTTTTTTTAAAAAATATTATCAAACACCTATAAACAATCCTTTAGTATTAAAAAATTAGTATATGTATTTTATTATTATTAAAATTTGAAATGATTCAGGAATGGCTTGGATTAATGAAAATGTAACATCTTTCTTTCTTCAAAAGAAACCAACAAGTGTGTCAACTAAAAAGATTATGCGTGTTAAACACTAAGAATAGTCATAATTAAAATTATTATTATTGAGAATAGATAATAGAACTCATGAATTAGAAGTTATAGTTTTTCATTATTTTTAAAACTGATGAAAACCAAAAAATTATAAATTACTAGTGATTCATTGATTTGTCAGAAGTGAGATTATGACACAAGCCTTTAGCCATAGTACACAGCCCTCGGGATGACTGAAAGAGTGGCACATTTGGGTTTAATTGGATGTACAGTGACCATATTTTCTGTCTATCCAGTTACTACACAGACAATTTTCGGCAAAATAGACCCCTTTTACAATAAAGTCAAACCAGCAGCTAGATAAGTACAAGACACACTAAAATGTGTTAAAATGTTATATACAAAATATTAACCTGTATCCAGGGTTAATAGTCATAACCAAGAGATCTCATATGCGATAATAATAATAGCTGTTATCACAATGATAAAAATCAAAAACAAAATAAATTTTATAGTATGGAGAATTATGTCAAGTAATAATATGTTACATAGTCATTAGTAAATTAATCGAAGCTACGTATTTTGTGTTCAAATTATAGCTAAAGTAAAAAATAGCAATTCTCATCAATCTAAGAGACATTTCCTATCGTGTCCATGTGCACTTAATATCACAAACAAGGCAAGATAAATCCATAGTTTTCAATTCACTTTTGAGCATCACCTTTATTTTTCTGTGCCTCCGTCATTCTGCGACCGACAATAAAAAAACAAATTTCAATAAAATAACAATAACAAACAATAAATATTTCGTTGTTAAATACAATTGATGGCAGTTTTGTCCTTAATCCACTTTCTGAATGCATACAAATTAATATGCCTAGAAGAACTCTTCTAGAATGAATACTTTTCTTACATTTTGAATTAATTTTTTTTTTAAATGTAAGAAGATGTACATATTATTATCTCTATAGAATATATTAATATTCAGGGTTTATATATATTTATATGAGCATAAGAAGTTATATTAGATATTGCAGTACATAACATGACCGGCCTGGGCACCCACTGCTATCAGAATATAATAGGTAAGTTCTGTTAATCAGTTAGTATGATCTTGATGGCAGTGGTGGCCCTCTGCCAACTATAGCTGCCTCTTACTAACAATCCCCTTATTTACTAGCATGACAAATCTTCTTACAAATACTATTACAGAATTACAATCATATATTATCTAGCAATACTCTGTTCAGTGATAAAGAGAACTAATGCCTGTCAGCAAAACAGAGACGCTTAAGCACAACTAAAACTGGGCACAAGAAAAACCAATGAAGAGTAGGCAAATATCACTATATTTATAAACTTAAAAGATGGAACCAATACTGTATAAATTGAGATATATTTAGTTGTCTTAGTTAAATTAAAACCTAATTTCAGAAAGAGTTTTATCTCTTTAATTTTTACATTATTGTAATAGTACATAAATCAATTTATTGTATAAAGGTATTAGTTGTATTACATATGATATATTGATATGACTTTTAATAGTAAGATATAAATATTTGAAAATAAACAGATTTCTAACCTACATGCACTTGATAATTTCTCTTTAACAATCGTTTCACTAGATACATACATGCTTTTACGATTCGATTTATTCCATTAGAGTTAACCATTAAGAAAGACATACAAAATTTTTCCTACTATTGTCTATATATTTTATACCTGATGCCACTGAACACAGGGAATAATAAAAACATCTATACATTAGCTTCATAAAGTCTATATAAAATATTTTTAAGAAAACAATGCAACCGAAGTAGTCGCACTCTGTTGAGACAGTAGCCGAGACAGAAGCTTGGGGTTGAAAGTTTGTGTTATCAGTCTTGGAGGTGTTGCTGCTTCCAGAGCTAAGGACTAAATGGCAAAATCTATCCTGTCTGGCCAATCAGCACTCACCTTTAGGTCAGGGTCATCGATGAATAGATCGTATGGTGACGATGGAGCTCCTGTGGAAGGGCAAACATTCAAGTTGTATACATAAGTTTTATTCAAGTGAAACTTAAAAATTATTAATAGTAAAATTAAAAGTAATTAAAATATAAAAGAATAACAAACATGATAACATTTAAAGTTAGCCAACTGAGGTATACACCTGCAATGTATATCTAAACAGATTCGAAATTGATTAGGCTAAGGGAACAAGGCTGGCTCAGTGAGTAGAAAAACTTACCACAGATCAAGAGGTCGAATCCTGGCTCTGTCAATAACTTTAGTCTTTGGCTAATCATTATAGAATTAGTGTGATTAATATATGTAAGCCATAACTAATAATTACTAACATCATGTTGTAAAAATTACTCTACCTAGAAAAATTAGAAATATGTGCGAACATACACACTAAAGTATAATGCCCCAACATATCTCTCATTACAAGTGTTGAATGACTAGTTACCTATGAGAGGATCCCCCCGATGGCCCGAGGCAGGAGGAGGCGACAGGGCTAGCGAGTCGAGCCAGTCTGTATCCACCTCCATCAGGTCTGTGTCCAGGTCATCGAGAGACAGAGGCTCAGCGGCAGCCGATGGGGGCAGTTCTCCGTTTTTAATCAGGATCTCAAGCACGTCGTCCACTATCTCGGACTTGATGTCCATCAGGTCGTCATCCTGCAGAGCCAAGTGAGGTGTTAGCTTATATTGTCACGCTACTCAATTATAATCTACAATATAATAGGAAATAGCCTAAACACTCACCTGTCTATTTGTCTCCATTGGCTTCGATTCAAACAATAATTTGCTGTCAATTATAAAATTATTGTCTGCTGACAGTGGAATGAGTTCGTTGGAGTTATTAACAAACGTGCCTATGAATGTCGGTAGTGAACCACACCTGGAAACAAAGAATAGATTCATTACTATTAATTAAACTATTTTTTTCTCAAATAGGCAATTCTGGAGAGAATTTTAACAACAGATGGCATCACTGTCTATCTCACCATAGGCTGGTTTATTGACTATAGGTAATTCTTACAATCTTTAAAAGTCATGTAAAACTGGTCAAAAATATTATCGATAATAATTACATTTATTTTATTCCCTTAACAGGCTAACTTGGGGGTGTCAGAGTCTGATAATTGTTTGCCTCTAAGATGCTATTGTTTTAGAATAAAATGTTTTTGATGGTAAAAACTTGCAAAATTTACCAAACAATAATAGATTAACATATTTACAAAACCATGGCAAAGCTTGGTCAGAATATGTCAGGCTTACCTTGGCGGAGACTTCGACGGTTCATGCTTGATGTTAATAACATTGTTGTTATTATTGTTAATATTATTGTTGACTATAATTTGCTGTTGTTGTTGCTGCTGCTGTTGTTGTTGTTGCTGGTTGAGCTGCTGTTGCTGGAGGAAGGCAGCAAGGCTGGCCTTGGCATTAGTGATGGGTTGTTGCTGGGGCTGGCTTTGTTGCTGGAATGTATTGTTGTGAAGGTGGAGGGTGAGCTGCCTCTGGAGGTGGTCTATCTTGCGCTGTTGCTCTCGGATGATGTCCTCGGAGGAAGTGGCCTCCATTGCTGTTGGGGAGGGTGAGGGTGGTGTGTCGGGGCTCTCTGTCTCCATCAATGTAGAGGAGCACGTAGTACTACTTACACCCTGGCCTGATGAAGACACGCTGCACACTGCAAAGTATACATCCGTTAAGTATTAAGTGGCAGATACAAGAAAAAGTGTTCTCATAATTTTTTTCCCATTAAATCAAAGACTAATTATATTTTAACTATTATTATTTTTAAACTGATCACAATTGAAGATATTATATATTTTTTTTATTTGCAATAACTCTTAAAATAAAAACTTACCAGACGGAAGCGAGTCCTCTGTGTGCTGCTGCAGAGACAGTTGGTGGCTTTCGCTGTAAGGCTTCAGTCGCTCGATGAGCTGCGGCTTGGCCCCAGAGACCGGCAGATTCCGCCTTTTTAGCTCTGCCTTCAGGTCACTAACTGCAGCCAATAAATAATATAGTTTTACAAACAGAATTTCAATTTGATTAAATATTCATCTCAATTAAACATAATACATCAAAAGAAGCAAGAATGTACATACAAGTAAAACTGATTGATTTTCATGCCCGGAAATGAGTACTTTTAGTTCAACAATAATGGTGCAATGTTACATGTTGCTAAGATTGTGTTGACTTATTACTAATAGTTGACTTGAACCATTTTAATATAATTAATGTACAATCGTAGATGCAGCTTGATGATGAATTGTTTAAAATTTTGTAAAATTAGTATAAAAATATACCATCAGTGAAGGATGTAAATAAGCAAAACATTATTAGTAATTTGAATGACAGCATCCTTCAAACAATTATTATAAAACTGATAGGTAAATTTAGAAAATAAAATAAATAAATCTAACTTAAATAAAAAACTACTACTATAAATAATAAAATAAACTATAAATAAAATTCACATCCCTTTGTCCCGCTAGCCTTAATGTTTTCAACTTTTCAGGACTAGCAAGTGTAACAGTACTGTTCACTTTTATATATTCTAAAAAAAATGCTTTAATAGATTCTTTGAAGCAATTTCCCCCCTTAGCAATCACACATACAACATTGGTAGGAGTTTACCTTTCATATCCTCGAGGTTCCTGAGAGGTGGTGGACTCTGCGGCAGTGGGGGAGGAGGTGGAGGGACAGAGCTCTGGCTACCCTCACTCGCTACGGAGCTGCTGCTTGATGGGCTGGGGGTAGGCGGCTTCTGAGAGGCAGGCAGAAGGATCTGGGGATACTGAAAAAATAAGTAATGTAGACTTTTATCATCTCAAAATAAAGGTAAGCATAAAGACATTACCTTTTGGCTTAGTGTTAAAAGTTATAATAAATACTGGAAGTCGGAATGCATTCACATTGTCAATTATATTTTACAAATGTTAAGAGTAGTTTGTTTCCCATTTCTATTTCAGAGACTGGTGTTAAACTTGTAACATAGTATCTTCAGTAAAATTATGAAAAAAGGACTACCTTCAGTTTATCGCTATTAGTTCATAATTATGAACACAAAAAGGAAACTATTTACCTTGTGCTGCCACTCGAGCTGCCATTGGAGGAACAGTTGCTGCTGTTGCAGAAGCAGTTCATAGGATGTCTCCACAGAAGACGAACTATGGGGAGGGTTCTTCTGAGCATTTGGTGGACCCTGGAGATCAAGCATAAATTCTATTAGTCATATTTTGCTTCAAATGGTTATTATAAACAAAAGAAACACAGAATCTAATTAATGGAAAATTTCTAATATCAAACCTTTTGTGTATGGTTACTAAATTTTCATTGATGCTAGATACATAAGGTACTTAGGTTTGCAAATGAAGGAATTCACTATACAGGATATTGTCATTTGATACAAATCTGAAAATCTCTTAGGGCTCTAGTTACAAGGGATGTTATTTTTTAATAGTGACCAATATACTTAACAACATCCCAGTAGAGCTTTCTTTTAGTACTTCATATTAATAAAATAATAGATTCAATGATTAGTAAATTGTAACTATGCATACAAAAATATATGAGGAAATGGAAATCCAGATCAGCATTTTAGTTTGCTCAGGACCAAATTATAGCAAATAATTTAGAGGAAACTAAAAGAAAGATATTGAGCTTGAGAGCTGGAGAAGAATTTCAAGATGGAGTACATGGCATAATTTATCCTGTAGTACTATACCTCTTAAACTATTGGCCAATTCCCATATCTTCCTACATTTGACTCCCATCCTATAAGTTTTTTTTTTACTTTCCGATCAGACACAACTACCAGGCAGTTCCAGATGAAAATAACTCTCAAAATATAAATAAAGACAAATACAATCAGCATGTTAATTTAACCTTTCTTGGTTAGACAGCTAATTACTTGTATTCATTAAGGTTATCTTAAGGGAGTGTTGTTGCAGAATAAAGTTATGTTTTCTTTCATATTGAAAAAGTAACACGTCTATAAGAATTGTGTAAGGGAAATATCAGCTCACCTTATACTCATGAAATTTGATGGTCCTAGCCTTTGGCGTTGTCTTGACCTTGCTCTTCTTCCTGTGAGGCTGAGGTTTGATAATGGAAATCGTCTGCTGCTGCTGGGGTCGCACCTGATAGACTGTAGGCCCAGGAAGGGTGACTGGTGCCAGGAGCACGGTCACAATGGGGCCTGTACTGCTGCTGGCGGCAGAAAGGCTGTCCGCAGTCGTTGTGACAATACTAGTTGTGCTGCTGCAGGTAGCAGGAGGAGGGGGCGACAGAGAAGAGCTGTCTTCGTCCAGCATGTAGTGGTCGGGGTGGGTTGGCTTGGTAGCCGTACCCTCGCAGGTAGCCTTGAACTCGATCTGTCCCTCTAGAAAGTGCAAAATAAGAATTAGTCTTTAATTTTAAGATCATGAACTGCAAAATTTTAGTATTTTAAACACTATTCTTCTTGAAATGCAGAAGAACGTCAATTTAAGAAGAACTAAAACTATTATGAGTGACTACTAAGTTATGATTATTACAGAAATTCAAATTTATTTTAACAACAAAACTATTTTTTTTAAACTTTCAGTAAACTGTAAATAAATATGTTTGTACTTGTTGAAGGAATTTTAAGTTAACAAAGTCTTGAAAGAAGGGAATTTTACTTGCAAAGTCAAAATACTGACCAATTTTATTTTGCGTTAAAGATGGTTTTGACATAATATTTATTTGTTACCTTTGACAGCTCGTTCAATAGGTTCCTCTGTGTGGAGGATGTTCTTCTTAATAAGCTCCAACGGTCCTGGCCGATGGGACAGCTGGTCATTGAGGGCATCTACAAGCCTGCATTTCTTTAATTGTCGCTGTTTCTCAGCTAGCGATGGGTCTACGTGTCCTACATCTACAATGTAAATATCATGTTTTAACATATTATCACAGGAAATGATGACTACATTGTGCATACAAAAAATCTACTACACGAATCTCTACAAATCAGTGGCAAAATAAATAAAATAAAATTATAAGTGATGAACATTTGAGTTTCATGTAATTGTGTTAGGCATTCAACACTATCCCAATGAATACTAACTTACTTATCAACCTAGAAACATTGCCCATGCAAGCTCTTGATTTTCCCTGCTCCTACACCAAGGTGAAATTATGAACCCACCCTGATCCTGTCCACTCTATTCCTACATATAATCATATCCACTAACAACCTCAAGGGTCTAGTTATTCTGAGGTAATGAGACCTGCAGCGCTGTGCTAATCTTCCAGTCCTTCAGTCTTAGTAATTAAGAGGAAAATCGTCAGCCCTGGCATAGGCTGAGTCTCATCCTTCACAGTTAAGGGTGATACGGAGGCAGTGAAACAAGAAGTAATATAAATATGAAATTTTATTTAAGACTTTAGATGTTCAAAATTACTTAATATCAATAATATAAATATCAATAAGTGAAATTATCAAGTAAATTTTTGATATCCCCATATTTATATATACTTTTTTTGGGGGGGAAAAGCAAAAAAAAAAATCAAAGAGACTTTGGATGACAAAAAGAGAGCTGGGTTTCAGATATTTCTAAATCTTTTATAGATGTATAAAAGTAAGGGCTACCTTCGAGGATGTGCTGACGGACTAGTTCTTCCCTGTCCGGGCGTTGCTGTATCTTGGCACGGAGGAGGTCTCCCATCTTGGCTCGCTCCAGCTTTTGTCGCTGCTCGTGGAAGCCTGGTGGCGTCTTCAAAGCTGTGTGGCATTCAAGAGAACATGTTATTGTCATAAATAATGACATGTACACAGTAGCGGTAAAGGATGTAAGGAGTACTTACGCGGCATGATTCCTTGGGCGACTAACTGGTTGATGGGCCTTCTCAGCATCAACTTCACTTTCAAAGCTGTAACCAAATAAAATAAATAAAGATTGATAATTTATTTAAGTCTAATGAATAGATTGAAATCTTGTTATCAAAAAATTAATCAGACATCTGATTGTAATATGACATCGATATAAAACTTTGACAACTGAAACTGTGGTATTCATGTTCTAGCAGTATTTATCTAACAAATAACGTAGTTGTTTTGTCAATTCATTTTAAATTTGTCATCAGTATGTTATCATTTGAAAACGCCTCATTAATTCATTTTTATACCCATGGCAGCAGTCTTCACTATTCTTTTGGGGAGGGGGGGGGGGCAAACGTACTTTACAGGACTTAAGAGGACAAACCTGTATTAAGGGAGAATCATTGGAGAATGATGTCCATACCTTGCACTTACATGACATGAGGAATGACAGGAAATAAAGAAAAAAAAATTAGGAAAGTGATTATCATGTATCAATTATTTTTAAAAAATATACTTTTTCATGTGATCTTTTCTACTAAATTCTTGCACCCTTCATCAGAGGGGGTACCTCATGTCATTCCACAGGTCTAAATGGTATTTTGCTAGATGGTCTAGGGCATGCTTGAAATGCTCACTCGCCTCACTTAGTAGTTAAAGTGACATACAAATGACATCAGTTCCCTCTGATGCATGACAGACAGTATGCGGTTGCTATGAGGTGCTCGTTTCCTACAACCAGTAGACTGCCCACAGGGCGTTTCTGGTGTTGAAAAAACCACAATGTACTACAAATGAAAGATATTTAATTCAGCCCTTCTTTGGCAGTACAGCCCTAATAAATATGACTGCCAAAGGGACAGCCAGAAGAGACGACAATCGGATTTTGCGACGGCCTAAATTTAAAATTAAATGGAGGATCTATTGGTGAACTTGACTGCCTAGCGATGGAATTAAATACGGAGGCTATTAGCTTAGAGAAATATTCGAGTTATATACGAGAACAGATGTGACAGCGCGTCAAAGTTATTAGCGAGCGCCTGGCCTGCGTGTCGGCAACAATTAAAATCGCCTCAGACCAAGGCCACTTGGAACATTGCCACCAAAATAAAAAAAAGTAATAAAAAAAATTAGATAAATCCTACTTAATGTGTTGAACTACGCAGGAGGGCTAAAACTGCCCCGTGTCACCGGGCTTATTGTCACTGTATATTTTGAGGGCGACTGTTCGTAGTATAGGAGAGTCAATGAATCTACTTGTTAAAGATGTACAGCATTCCTTTTCTCACCAAGCAGCAAGCAGCAGATTTGATGAATTTTTTATCAGCCAGTCATAAAATCGTAAAAACAATTGTGTCTGGTTAAGAACATACCGACGGTTCACCAGAGCACGAACGTAAAACAAATATATTGTGGAATTACGGAAGATTTATTATTTAATTATACACTACCACGATCGGCACTAATCATTTAAATATACTCCCACTATCAATAAAATAAAATATTTAGGCATATTAGTACATGAGGCTAAACATGCTGAAACTCGAACATTTTAACCAACCATTGAATAGCATACGTACCCATTTAAACCAAATTACAATATATAGGATCTTATTAAAACATTCATGATGGTTAACGGCGATTTTCAACTTTACCATCAAACCCAAATCCGTATGCTAATGATACTCCCTTCTCATCCCTGGCGACCCAGAGGGATGGCCTAAGGGGGAGGTGACCTCGCGACATCTTCCAAACCAACTAGCACTTAGTCTACTGTGAGCTCTGTGTGATGAAGTGAAAAGCTAAGTGGTTTTGGCTATTGAGCCTTTTCCCTCCAAAGAAACAAAACAATAAAAACTGAAATCCTAAGCACTATTTAAAATGATTTGTATTGGATTGCATGTAATACAATTACAATAAAGATGAATAAAAAGAGGAGCATCACTATAAGCCATTCCAAGAGTAAGTTTGTGGATTCACTGGGCTAAGAATTGTAAATAATTAAGATTGCATTTCTTTATATCATATACAGGGCTTACTAGATTAATTAAGTATATGAAATTTTATAGCAATTAACTTGTAATTACTGTCAACTCAAAATCGTAGGGTCAACAGGATCCCAACTGTGCGACAGGCTTAGCTACATCTTGCTAGTGAGTGACATTCAGAACTTCCCACAGTAGGGCATTTAGACAAGAGAATTTCGATGACAGAAGGCACACACTAGGTCAGGGCGTCGAGATGCTCATTGTGTACAAACAGTACAGTCAAGGGTTCCCAATTTTCCGGTAAGAACTAATTGCCCTCACTGGCAGCCAATTGACCGATTCTGTAATCTAGACAACATCTATAGGCCAGAGGATTTGTGATGAAGGAACTAGCGAGAAAAGAGGAATTCCAGCCAAGACGAGGTCAAATATAGACGCAACCGCGCCCCCACTTCCACGCAGTCTTTGTACTCTGCTCATTTTCTGCGAGCCTGCCTGCTCTTCTTTTTGTTGCTGCTGTAACCGCTAGGCAGGGTATGTAGTGATTCCAGTGGCTAAAGTCTATTACTTTTAACTTTGGGCTACATAAACTTTAAGCGAGTTGCTCACCCTCACCACAAATTATAAATCTTTTTTTTTGTACTCCACAAGTACACCAGATCGTCGTTGTAAAATACTCGACTGATGTATAGGAATTAGTAGACAATGTTAGAGCGAACTAACTAGCACAGTACTGTCATCCTAAAACACTAATCAGTACTCAGTTTACATATAGCAAGAGCGATGCAAGATCTATTTCAAGAGACGCCAAAGGTCGATTTTCCGTGGTTTTGATCCCAATCCAGACAATCCATTGATAGGCCTAAATCTCACTGACAGCTTGGTCTTCGGCAAACAGTACTCAGTACTTGAGTCAGTATATACAGTGCTTTATCGTTAATATTTACTAGCTGGGTATATTTACTGCCCTTCTTGAATCGAATAAGACAAAATATCTTTTTTTCACATTTCATTTCTGTAGGAATTCCTATGTATGAAATCACCTTCAGGAGGGGAAGGATTATGACCCCTTTACAATTCTGTATAGACCCCATTTGCTGGGTACCCCGATTGGGTTGCCATGAGTGGGCTGAGTGGTCCCATCTTATCCTGGACAGCACCAAAGTAGCCAGAACTGAACAGGGCACCAATGCACCTACAAAGCACAATGTCTCAGCATCACTTGCCTTATTATCTATCCCGGGTAATAAGGTCCAACTTAAATGGTTTTCAATTAATAAGTGGACATGAGCCCCAAAGTATTTTATCTGCTATCATTAGTTAGGTAGTTTATTGAACACCGTTCAGATGTCCAATTTTTAAGCAAAGGAAAGTTACTCATTTTTTTCACAGCTGTGACAGATATAATCCTCATTCAACACATGTGGCTTGGGCAGCGGTGGACAGAGGCCGGCCGATCCAGGAGGCAGTGAAGAGCTATTTACGGGGAGCATTAATTAGGCTAATGACAGAGCAACTGCTGCCAAAAGCCATCTCACCAGCTTATACCATAGGATCGAGCGGTTTAAATAAGTTTTAATACGCAGGCGTTCTTTGGTGTCCCGAGATTCTATTTTCTACGAGTTCTATTTTCGGCAGAATAAAGACTTATTCACAATAAAAATACGTTAGACCCCTAATAGAGTAATGATTAAGATGGATATAAGGCCCCGTGTTTAAATTTCCCTTCCATGAGTGGATCCCTGGTTTAGAGGTAATTGGCTCCAGGCAATCAAAATCTGATTTTAATGCCATAATATTTTAGAGTATGTACCACTCCACGAGGTTATGTATGTATGTTCCAGGGGGAAGTGGGCAAGACTCTACCTCTTGTCGTCCACCAACACGAACAACTAAATTACAGCCGATGCGATAAGCGGTGAACCTTAAAGGTAATTCTGTACAAATGTGCAACCAGGGCATTGCAAATCGTCTTGGTATGCTGTAATGCATAAAAAAAAATAATTGGAAAAGACAACAGTAGTAATGAATTAAATTCGTCAGATGCTAACATAAGAGATTGCACGTTCGACGTAAGATAGATGAGTGTTAATGTTGTGATCCATGTATACTCCCTTACCATTCAGCCAGTCCAGCATCTGCCCCAATTAGTATCTACCGCAACTAAACCAAAGCCATATTAATACTTTTTATAGGGCTGTAGTACCATGTTAATTACCACGCCTCAACAAATATGGTTTTGTTTTCATTTTAACTAAGAGACGACTTCATTCCATATCATTCATTCAATATCCAATAAATGGAAAATGTTTGCCATTTCCTACGCACATACAATTGTAAGAAGGCATTAAATGTAAGGAAGGAATACGACCTAGAGAGAACATAGTATGTGGGTCGGAGATATATTTAGCGCCGTGGACCCCTGTGCACCTCGCCCAAGAGACTAATGGCCAGCTAAGCTTGTATGCAGCACACATAAAATATAGTGCATGTCTACTGCACTGTGTAATAGCTAGAATACAAGTCAAAGTGGACCCAAGGATCAGAGGTCTACTGCCGTTAACCAGGGCTGTCGTATTCGACTGCTTAACACGCAAGCAGTAGGCTCCCGAAGCACATTCTGTAAGAAGATGGAAGAACCTAAGTTCAAGCAGGAAGGTGAACTTATCCAAGGTTATATCCCTTCATCCCTAAAACCCCCCTCTTCACCCTTCTTTTCTTGCTTCGAATAGCAGGCAGCACACGAAGATATATCCCGTAACATATTTTTGTAAAAATAAACGATTACGAAATAATTAATAATAGCCTTTTAAAATAACACAAAAATCAATAAAGAACGTAAAAAAATATACAAAAAAAAACTGAGGTTGGCAAGATGGAGGGCCGTTCCGACCCAACTGCCTACAGACATTGACTCACTGCTTACAATTATTCATTTCTACCTCTTTGGCAAAACACACCGAACACTTTGTAAGCTTTCGCTTCTTTATATCATTCTTTTTATTTTTTAGTTCTCATCTTATTTTATACGTCCTTCTTATGACTGACTCTCACTGTCCACTGATTATAAATAGTAACAAATAGTCGAAATGAAAAAAAACTACTTGACCTGTGGAGGCTGGTATATTTAAAATAAACTTATTAGCCATGTCCCTTTGTATATAGTCGATAAAATAATTGGTAGTATTCCTCAAATGTAGGAATTAAGTTTAAAATTATTTTTAATAAAAATATCAAATTGGCATTTACAACGCTTTGTTGAGGGCGAAACTCGGCCGCTGGTGAATGGTAAAACTGAACCTTCGTCGCTTCATACTAGTTACAAAGGGGTCAAATATTCGTATTATGCTCTGAATGACAACAGTTTTAAGATTTAGCAATTTTATTTAAAATAAATCGAACGTAGAATATTCATGGGTCATGTGGATAACCTTATTACAGTCTAGACAGGCTGTTACCGTTAGTGACCCTCAAAGGGCCAAGGGATACTGCATACAGTAGGCCACTTAGGGCTCCCAGCAACGGTTCTGCCCTGTTTGCGCTTGTCCTTCCACATCCGACCTGTATCTACTGTGCAAGAGTGAGCTATAGTTTATACCAGCATTGCCGACAATCCAGAAGGTTGGCATTTGTCAATAGATGCTCCTTAATTCACCAACCACCCAACAATGGGAGATAACTGAAATAGCCAGCTACTCATGTTTACTTAACGTCAGCCAAAACTGACAGGAGGGGGTGATGAGCGGAGTCGAACATAACAATGCTTAGAGCTATACAATTGTTCTTGCCGATATAATAAAAATAAAAGTGACAAGAGACTTTTCCCC
Source organism: Acanthosoma haemorrhoidale (assembly GCA_930367205.1). Taxonomy (NCBI): domain Eukaryota; kingdom Metazoa; phylum Arthropoda; class Insecta; order Hemiptera; family Acanthosomatidae; genus Acanthosoma; species Acanthosoma haemorrhoidale. The sequence continues at coordinate 31,661,378 of OV884013.1, read as the reverse complement.
TAACCGACACGGACTGCACACAGCTCGGCGCCGGAAATATTCCTAAGTACATATGTTATGGAAAGCACATCAGAGGCGTACTATGGCAGAGTAAGCCAGTAGTCAGCAGAGCTATGGCTCAGAAACATCTATAAATAGCACCTGTGAGGGCTTCAATGCCAACTGCCATAGTTCGGTAAATAGTCTGCCCACGCAGGCATTCCTTCCGAGGATGTTTGTCGAGCAGTATTTATCGTTAGGTTCTGGTGTAGTTGTATCGCTTCATAGTGAGGTCGCCAATGCTCTCAAAAGCAACTAGATCCTTACATATTGGATCCGTCTTTTGAGTTATGTTTGTGAGTGAAATTACTAAAGCAGGTTGGCAATAGGCAGGTACATTCAATTCTATGTTTTTGATTCCTAAAAGTATTAAGGATACTCCAAGAGGACTCGGTGACATAGTCTAAGTCTATAAATCTTTACGACTGTTGCGATATCCGTGCCAGAGACAGAGGTCACGTGACCCACAACTGCAAGCAGCAAAGCACCGACTACACAACTCTAACTAACATCTGTACTGTTGCATCACTGAGAGTAGGCAAGTTGTAATGCTTGTATGCAACACACGCAGGTACAGCCGGTGCGTGTGTCTTCTCTATCTCCGTTTTAGTGTTCAATAGCGAATGTATTGTCTATTTAAAGAGCACATTTGATACAGTGGTTGAATGGGACAACTGCAGTTAACTTGAGGACATTAAACAAATACATATATTTTGACATTACTACAATGCTGCATAAAATATCGGCCACCAAAGTAGAAAATTAATTTTTCCCTATTCTGTTTACTATTATTTACTCTTCTACGTGCACACAAACATTATAAATAGCTGTAGTTTCTCATACATAAAAGTATTTTTTCGATTGAGAATTGAAGGGGTGAGTGGATGAAGGGCGCATGTAACATTTTTTTTCAAAGGATGTATACGTTGGCACGTTTTTCGGTACTTACAGCAACTCTCTACGAGCCTTATTGTAACTTGTATAAGTATATTTCTGATTAACAATAACAAGTAACTCAATAAAAACTTTAAGCCTCTTAAAAGACGTTTCCTGTTACACCCCCCCCCCCACTTCCACTCACTCCTTAAATTAACATACTGAGAGTACTCAGAAACACATCTGACGTTTAGAAATAACAAAAAAATTACATTTATATTATATTATGATATATGTTTTTCATCTAATAATAAGTGTGAGATTCCCACGAATCCCACATTCTAAAGAACCAATTGGTGTTTTACTTATTTTATATTACTACATACAACAGAAACCAATTATATTAGGGTATTACTGAAGTTGTTGAGATATCGGCTGAGATAATAACGAAATATTTTAGGTTTTAAATGACACATTGTTCGTTTCTCTTCAAAAGCTTTTCTTTAATTGGTAAGCGCTTTCAACAGGAAATGTCTGTCGTCCTCAGGCGCACAAACGGTGATCAGTACACCACTACAACCTATCGATAATACCCATGAGATAATTTCTATTATTATGTCTAAACATCATGTAATATCAACCAAAGCCAGAATAATAAATAAAGGATAAACACTTTGTTATATATACAGCAATCGGTTTCGTAAGATGACATTGCTGGAGGCCACGTTTACGAATTAGGAAGGTTACCGGAAGGTGAGGTTTCTAAATCCTACACACACACACACACACACACACACACACACACACATACCGTAAACCTGCCCAATGATTTATCATAGGTTCGGCAAATATGACAGATGGTGGCTTTTTATCGCGTTGGATTCTACATCGTATGCAGTGCTGCCTACGGTGGATGAATTCATCCAACGTAGACATATCAAATTTTTCGACTCCTTGCAGTACCTGACAAACCCGGTGTTTAACACTATAACCCCTGATCCGTTCCCCCATCGATGGCAGTACGCTGTCGCGGCTGGAACGCTTTAGTCTTAAGTTCTAGGTTTAGGTTTTAGTTTGTAAGTTTTTCTCCCACATTTTCAAACTGAAGGTGAGCCCCATCACCTAGCATTTATTCACTTCATTGTATTCTTAGCCACAACCTGGATTGTTAAGTAGCCCAACCTCCTTCAAATGCATCTGCGCATAGCAGAATAAAAATTTGTCAATTCTTTGTTCATATTTTTACATATTGTATAAAAATTAAAGGGGTTAAGGGGAAAAAAAACAACAACATCGTATGCAGTAGTATACAGATGGAACGCGAGAACCGAAATCGATATCCGTTAAAGATTAATTCAGTGAACATAATAGGAGAGGATGATTTATATTTAAGATATGGCAATAATGACGAAATAAAACCAATTTTATCAAAAGAGGTTCGAAAATTGGAAGCTATTGAATTGAAAAACATTCTACTTCTCTATAGCAATAATGTTAATAATTAGTGTCTAAAAAAGAGCATATGACAATTGTAGAAAGTAGATACACTGGAGCATTGGCTAATTACAGGAGGCAGAGATATCCAGATGGCTGAGGCACAATGCCCGCCCACCAACGAGGCCGCCACTTCCACATTATCTGTGACCTACTTCTATTATATATCTCCCTGTTGTCGCACCTGCCTTCTCTGTATACTGTACAATGTCCAGTATTAATGCATTGTGTTGTGCGTATATTACATGTTCAAATTTGAATTTAAAAATGAACATACGGCAAAGCAAGCTACCGGTAACTTAAAAAGTCACTTAAGAAAGATCTCGCATGTTTACTTCTCACTGGTTGGCATCAATAGTAGCCGATTGTACCCACACTATATCAAAAAGAGATTAACGGCTCAACATATCACCACATGAACAGATACTAAGAACAATGAGTTTAATAGAAACGAGTAAGTGGTTACTGAATGATAGCGAACGACGCGATCAACAAACGGCACAGCCTACATACCTGATATTGTTCCAACGAGGTAAAAATGTTACCAAGGTCGTCTGTGCCCTCTGTACATACATTAAACAGCATCTTACTAATTACTCTTGCTTATTACTAAGATAGTATTTAGTAAGATCAGTATATTGAGGATGCGTAACTCGTCATATCACAGTAGGCCAAAAATCGATTTTAGCACCTTTCCGTAAAATATCTTGTTATCATTTATAAACAGGATTTACAGGATGTCCAAGGATTAGATGTTTATCGCCGAAGCGAAAATAATTTTAAGGACAAACCTAATTCCATCAATCAACTGTATGTTTAAATTAAATACATTAGTAACTAAACTAAGATATCTAATTATAAATATACTAATGCTAAGGATCGCAGAGTAGTGATTCATACAGTTGGTACATTTGCTTTATAGTAAAATCATGGAAAATCTATTGAATAAGTACTACTGGCATCCCCATGAATGGGACCACTTAGATTTGGCAGTATTTGATTTTTGGAATATTTTTGAATTTGTTTTTGCATCACTGTTTGTATTGCCTCCTCAGCCTTAGTGCCTGAATAGTTGTAAAGAGAAAGTTGAAAGTGTCGTTGAATACACATTTGAAAATTCAGATAGATTTTCCAGTTCCTGGACGGACGGAAAGAAGACATTCCCCTATAAGAACCAATAAATAGTCAGAACAAATTAACACAGACAAGGCAATTAATACCTGGTTCTACTATTAACTATTAATTGTAAGGAGTAAGAGCTCCTTTAATCATTGGTTAAATTGTACCCCTGGTAATTAATGATCTAATTATGTGGGCATTGCTCTTACATTATTGAATATTTATAGACGGCGTAAATAGCTTAATATACAATCGGGCACGAGTACAGATAGACAGGAAGCGGCAGGTCTGATCGGAATCAAAAGTTATCTTTGGCAGGCCCCTATGACGCAGATGGCGGCTTGGCTTACGAGTAATGTTGACCATTTCTCTTGTACCTGTATGAACGTAAAACAGATTTACCAGGCCTTCTCTTTAGGCAGACCGACGAAAAATAAACATGGTATGGATGGATTGTTAACAGGACCACTATATCAGCTGAATCCGCTAGAAGCAGAACGACAAGGTAGTTTTAATAAGTACTAACTTCTTGGATTTTCTGCAGCCTAGCAGAGGATTGAGGTGCGAATCAACTTGATTGTGGTTGACTACATAACTTCGCTTGAAATAATTATTATTAAATTATTGAGGAGATTAATATAACATTAGGATAATTATATATTACATAAGTAAATTTATATTTCAATCTTAAGATATGCCAAAAAATAATGTTCTGAGAATCTACAATATAAATAAAGTATTTAATATCGTTCCAGCCGATTTAAATAGTTTGCAATGTATTTATTTTTCCATGGAGACTAAAATTTGCTATTGTTTTACTTACGTAGCCACCATTCATTTTTACAAACGAGTCTATCTGAACCACAATCAGACCCCAAAAAATTTCTTCTATCTTATTTTAATAAGTATTTCTGAAACTTGCTTGAAGTCAGCTTAACACTTCTTCCCTTAATAGGTTAAATGTTATTTTTAGATATACATGTAAAATAGTAGAAAATTAATTCATAATAGATATACAAGTTTTAGCGGGGATAAATTGTTAACACTATGCGTGTAGATATATGAGGAAAATATAATAAAGAAACAGGAACCATACAAAATGGGAATAGACAAGTGATTCAGGTGGAGATAAAATGAAAAGCGGCGCCACCTGACTGCCAACTGTGCGGCTGCCAAACATATATGTCGGCCGATGTGTACTGTTGGCACCACTGCTATGGATATAGTAGTTATACATATGGCATTGATTGGATATGTCGTGGCGGCAGAGGTCTAACCTGGAACCGCAGGCATGCTAAGTAAAATATGGCAGTTAGTGGTCTTAGGGAGAGGAAGAAACGAGCCATTACTTCTTATCTAAGCCACAGAAATGGAGGCAAAGCACCCTGCTGACCTTTGAGAAAGGATATCCCATGATATAAGCCGCTCTGGTCTATTGGGCTAGTAAAGGAATTAATGCATCTAGGCAAGATATAATCTAGGATTAGAACTAAATCTATCTGTATCCTAGGGAAAATAAGCGTCAGTTTTGTTTTCACATTCTAACGGGTAACACATGTCACTATTTTCTACTTATCTGCCACTAAGCTTCGTCAAAAACATCACAGTATACGATGCATAGGTATATAAAGTTCTGGGAAAAAATGATGAATATTTAATTTACATTTTTCAATAGAGCAAATTTTATAAAATTTTCTTATGCTGAACAATGACTAGTTCCCAAGAGGGAGTGAAAACATATTATCCACACAATTATCAGTTAAACAATTAAAACCAAAAATAGAGCCAGGAAAAAAGAGATCGAAAACATGACCCCCCTATTTAAAACTTAACGTAAGCTTTGAATTCCTTGGTTCATACGCCAGCCAAAGTAAATGACTGGAAATACCAGGGAGCACCCACACTTTCTGCCCTAGATACCCCCCCCCCCACCAATAAATATATAGATTATAAAATTGCGCAGTAGATTAGGCACTCAAGTGCCCACAGCCCCATGAGCCCAAGTCGAATCGAGCCAGCCACATATAGAGCCAATTAAAAATACAGCCCAGTTAAATTATTCAGTGCAGAAGCCAAATTATTCTTTACAATGAGGCTTAAGGCTCCAGCTATTTATAGGTAACAGCCAAGCATCAGAGGCCGGCTTGCCAGATTTTTTATTAGCTCTACTGTAATTTCTCTACCCCAATTCATATCCTCAAATTGTCAAATATTTCAAGCTACGTGCAAGTTGTAAATAATTTTAATAGGAAGGATTGGAGTCCAAATTAAACAAAAAAATGTCTTCCTGTGATAATTATCTAAATAGGTATATAAATAAGACAAGTTGGTAAATTTCTAAATGTTCTATATGAATATAAAAACATCAAAATGAAGGATTCCCATTTTGGGATTTTCCTTTTTCAAATTATGTGACCCTCTTCCTTTTGGTTCCATTATTTTCGGGATCCGATCGTTTGAAATGGAAGCATTTGATATCAAAGCGGACTTATTCCACGGATCTCTTACAGGGCGTGTTTCTGCCATTGATTCTGCTACACCGTGACTTCCGCGTGACCTTTATACTTCCCACACACAGGGAGCGGCGTGGAGAGAGCACAAGAGTAGCGGAGTAGCAGAAGTGACCCTGTGTGGGAACTGTAACGCTTCGTTATGGATACGGAGGGTACCTCTCCCATTCCCTAATTAGTGAGGCCATATCATATAGAATTAGAGCTGTTCTCAGGTGGTTAGGTTAAGAAAGTGTGCAGGGTAGCGGGCACACCGGAACGTGTAGGTGTCCTACAAGGTGAGCTAATAAGCTCCACCCTTTAGCAACTATCAATTCCTATTCCTAACGAACAACGACCAAAGTAAACCAAACGAAAAAATAACAGTTAATGTTTATTTTGCAAGCTTAAATACATATATAACCTAATTTGCTGTTATAACGAAAATCAAGTGAAAAAGTAACAGTTGCGTATAAAATTTATAAACGAATATGCAACAATATCCGCATATCAATCATAAAGAGTACTTTGAGTATGTATACGGTTATGAGTGTCTGAACTATTTTCGCTTGAAAATATCAATCAGATTTTCATTCATATTCAGAGAAATCCGGTAACTCCTACCCCACTGTTAAGTAAAAGCGGCAAACTGCAAAGTTTCCACATGCGTACAATTCTTTTAAATGATTTAATGCACTGTTTCATAAGTTTCAACGTCGCGAAGTTTTTGAGCTATTTAATAAATGCTGTAAACACTTACTTAAACTACTTACTTGATATGAGATCCCAAATTTTGGCACCACCTGTGCCGGATCTTCTTTGATCCTTAATGACTAGTATGGTTTGTACATTATTACTCACACTCTTTGTTCTTGTCCATGGCCTGGTGGAGCGGGGAGTCGTCCACTTCGGCCTTAGGAGGAGATCGCTGGCGGGGGGAGTCCATATCAGCCAGGTCGGCGAACCACTCCGGATATATCGACACCAGGGTAGACAGCAAGTCGGCGTCCAAGCTGACCCGGAACACTCCGCAGCACTCCCGTCTACCGCGATCTACATCCCAAACAAAACAATGCATACATTAGCCATCATCAAAAACAAATAAATAAAGTAAAATCATATTAATAAAAAATAGTAAACTATCGGATGGTGTTTGCCATAATAATTACAAGGCGCATTTATGGTTTTGGTACAAGAGGGACGAATACAACTTGAAAAAAATAGGGCGCTTGAGCCAAACACATAAATCAAAGTAATAAGATAGGATAGATATGAAGATGAGTCATCTAAGAATTTTTTGATTTATGGTTTCGGACTAGCCGGGATAATGATGATCTGGTTAGACATTTCACTAAATATCGTTGTGGAGGCACAAACCTCTAGTTCATTTTGTTTTCCTTCATACAAGGAACACCTTACCTGAAATTCAAGGAGAATATGGTAATTATGTTTAAAACAATCCCTAACAAACAATATTGACATTCCTCGCTAGGATCTCACGTAGTGTATTATATTAGTAAGTTATTTTTTAAAAGACAATTCATGTTTTAAGTACAAGATTATTTTTTACGGTCCTTGAAGTGGAAAATGCTAAATGTTGCCTATTATGTCGCATACTTTTGAACACAGCTACAGATCTCACTCATCCCATGATTTAATTTGGTCCCCTTTTAGGGCTTGGGGACTTGCTCCCATTTGGCAAGCCCTGGCGGCGGCAGTCGCCAATAATATGCGATAGCCGCCCAAATGGCGATCGATCCTCGCAATATATACCACAGGGGAGCAACAATGTCAAGGAGAGGCGGCGGCCCTTCAATGGGATGTGTTGCAACCATGGGCAATGTCGGCGGAGAATGTGCGAGGACGAGAGCCTAGGCCAAAAGGACAAGATAATAGGACCGTGGTGATCAGGGGAACAGCAAGTGCACTGTCTGTAATTATCGTAATCAAGCCATCTTAAGTTTTTGACAGGTTAGCAACCAGCACATGATAAAAAGGAACAGGTTTTATTTCGATTCTCAAATGGGAGGAGAATAATATAACAAAGATTTAATCTTTTCTTTTTTAATTGTGTCTTATTGGTTTATCCTATAGCAGAAAACCATTAACCTTCCAGCATTGTTACTTAACCTACAAAAGTGGCTTGCCATAAATATGTTTAAAAAAATCCCTAACAAACAATATTGACATTCCTCCCCAGGATCTCATGAAGTGTATTATATTAGTAAGTTATTTTTAGTTAGTTATTACATGACCTCGTTTCCTATGCTATAATTATATATTATACTAGGGCACTTACGGAAAAACAAACAACCGTAATTAAGACTCTTGATTCTCATGCAAGAATACTTTCAAGTGTTACCCATCCCCACAATCCACCTCGGTGACTGAAGCGAAAGCGACCCGTGATCTTTTGTAATTATTTAGTCACTGGGAGTTACTACCCTAGTCATTTTTCTCCCCTCATGACCTGAATGAATGTATAATGAAAATATGGTTTGAATGAGAGTGTAAATGTAAATATGTAACGAATGGGATCTTTTATCACAATTATCTACTGCCAGTCTAGGACAGATTCCAATTTTATTAAAATAAAGAGTGAGAGATGCAACAAAACAGATCAAACCATGTTGCACCTTATATATTCGGAAAAACACAGCCTATAACAACGGTTTAGACAAACCTCTATTAAAATGCAGGAATAAAACAAGGCTAAAACTGCTCCTTTATGTATATAACAGTTTAGGTTGCTTAGTATTGATGTTACAACAAACTAGTGTGTGTGGGTGCCAAATAGTTGAAAATTATGAAACAGGAAGCCAAAATGTAGCATGTATAGAAAAGTAATTACCAACTGAACATATTTTACAATAGCTAAGTCTAGACCGTCCAGGAAAAGAAAATTCGACCGTGCAATAAGGTTACACATTTTTTTTGAACCAGGAAGCTGCATGCATTGCCAAAAGTCTAAATACGAGTAGCTACCGCATCAAGCCGCACAACAGGTGAGTATATGGATGAAGTAAAATTTAAAATGACAAGTCTTTTACCGTAGGTTTTTTTATATATGCGTTTATTTTCAGAACATTGCTATATTATTATTGTTATTCCTTGCGTACTTCAACTTACATCAAGAAAAGCTGCTGATACACTAGAGGGTCTAGTTCAAAAATAAATGTGGACAGTCATTAGCGTGTTCTGTATGAACCAGAGATTATGACACGAGCATAACTGACATTAATGAACAGAAGCCGAAAGAGATAAAAGGTAAACATATTGCCGGTCAGAGAGTATCAAAGGCTGTACCGACGTCTAAAAAATTCACTGCAAGTAAGGTTACACAAACCCTTGAACCAGGAAGCTAGTCACACAGCCAAATTGTAAATAACTATCGCATCTGCCCAGGGTACAGGTGTGGGAATACATTGGCAACATGAAGACAGGTTGTAAATCTGGCACTATTGCCATACCAGATGTGAGTGACTCGACGGAGAGCACACCCTGCTTAATGTATTAGATGCTTATACCTCATAAAAATGTATATAGAGGATAGAAACCGAGTAATTGACTATGACTTAAGAGGTGACTTATTAGAGGTATAACCACTACCAACCTACTCCAATAATTACATCGGTGATGTGAGTTATTCGTAAGTGATTTGATAATGCCTTGTTCGAAATCTAAACAGCTCTGGTGTAGTGCATAATAAAAGCGTTAAAGGTTTTACGTTTCATTTGGAAGTAGCGCCTGGAATTTCGGTGATCATATATGTCGTCATACATGTTAATTTTTACACAAATTCACCAGATAAGTGTTAAAATAGATCTTAAGGAAAAGTGTGTGATCATGACGGAGAGTGGACGTGATGGATCACAAGCCATGTTGGTTGAATTGTACTAATCATCTAAGGCCGTGGATCAAGTATTTCGAGGCGTCTTTGTAGTGCTCACGTTGCTAGTGGTGTGTTATTCTACTATTGTGAGATAGCCTCCTACAATAGAAATTGATCCAGTTTATATGTATTGTCTGTGATAGTACATAGGTAACAAAGATTAAATGGTAAACGTTTGGCAAGATTCACTTTTAAGAAGTCCTTTTAGCTTTAGTTTTAAAAAATCTATGCGGTAAATAAGCTCACCTCATTAAAATTTATAAACAAATCACAGGTGAGTGCTGCTTTAGCAGACAGCTGTAATAGGAGTGATTGGCACCATCTGGCATTGCCTGATCGGTCCGACCTTCACAGCCTGGTGAAAGAGCAACCAGGGGCCCTTGGATTGTGAAATGTAACAGACTGTGAAAAAAATAACTGTGATTTACGCGCTTTAAAATATATGTATATATATACATAAATATAATAGTAATAAGAGAGGGACGAGTTGGTTGGCCTGCGCTACACCTGAACTGTGACTCGCCGATGATTTACATAACTGCATCGCCCACAGAGGGCGAGTGGGCGCCGCAAAGGTCGGCGGGCGATTACTTTTTCTCTCTTTTTTATTTTTATTAAACATTTTTATTTCCCCTGAAGACAGTTGAGGGGATGAGGCAGGTATAGCCGGATCTGGTGACAGAATGGCCAGAAATTCGATAACACAGCCACTGTCGAAAAGCGTCTTAATTATCCTGTCTTGGAGCCCACGCGGCCAATGCCCACTCAGATGCATCCGACAACCGTTGGTAACTTTTGCACAAGTCCTAAATAAGTTGTTCTTTTAATTGATTATAGGCTTTCTAATAGGTTCGTCGTGATTAAACCAAAAAGGCACCATTAGGACAAAGTTGGGCAGGATGTCGGTTAGTTGATTAATTTTTGGTAAAACTAAATACTTCACGAATGCTCAAAATAATGGAGGTCGAATTTTCCCAAAGTAAACAACATAATCTGGTCAAAAATGACTGACAAAGAAACCATTAAAGAATTTTCCAACGGAAAAAATAAATCATAGACAATTTTTTTTTTGTTTTCTAAGACGTAATTCAAGGTTGGCAAGTAACAGTAAAAATAATAAATTGAACAGTTCCATTACGTAAGAGGTAAGCAAGTTATTTTAAACGTGTAATGTTGAAGCTATAAGGTGTCTTAGTACTTTCTCTCTTGTCTGGGAGTGAGAAGAATTTTATATGTATATGAATACACAAATAGAATCATACTAAAATTATTTTGATTAATAGATTTATTTCAGACGTAGTTCCCAAGGAATATACACATTTTATTAACAAGGGCACGAAACATATTTATTAAAACCATAACAGACTTTTCACCATTTCAACAATTATGATTGTAAAAATGCTTCAAATAAACATAACTGTTTATAAAAAGACAAATAAGAATAACTGTTGCAAATATACACATTTTAACATTTAATCTTAAAGGACTTTTAATTCTCTAAAACATAAATTTGTTTTCTAATAATTAATTATTGATTTGTGGGGCAATGTTATTTAATCACGCCTTCAAACATGCTCTGTCTGCAGCCATTGTCCACCAGTTGGATACAATTATGATGACTAATAGCTATACTATTTTTGATTTTGATAAAGCGATTTTGGTCTCTAGTTGTGTTTTTGTACAATGTAGTTTGTTCGCAAAAGTTTGGTTGATTACACCTTTTGAATATACCCTTAATAACCTGAAGCAAGAGAAAAATTAGTATAAATCTAAATTTGTAAATATAACATACCCTCATATGGTTGATCTGTATCCTTGGAAAGTGCCCAATAAATCGTGGGTCAACCATGAGGCCCAAAAGAACATAATCTATTCCTATGGCACGTACAAATAAGTTCCTGGTCCTTCACGCGGGTTTGAAATTAAATACCTGCTTAAACTACCTGCCTCCAGCAACCCACATCCAAAACCCAACACTTGTCCTTTAGCCTTAGGCAAGGAATGTTCTAGTGCTGTAATTCATTAATATTTGTATATATACCAGTGTTTTGATTGTTATTCATAATAAAGTTTTTTAAAATACTATCCTCGAACAAGATTATTTAACTGTCGATTCTCGCGAGTCGAGGTCGGATGTACGAGATCTTCTGTTATTGGAGTGGATTTAAATTGAAGGAGTAATGATTATGGTATATTTTCGTTGATATGAAAAGGTAAAGAAAGTAATTTTGAAGTGGAATAGGATAGCCACAAGAAAGATTTAAATACACATGGGCGAATCCCTCTGTGTGGAATCTTAAGAAACAGTACAACAGGTGATTTAGTCCTGACACTGGAGGTAGTTCCTACAGCCAAACAGTCGGTTTAGCAGCTGAATCTCCTATTCTACTCACTAACACTATTCCTCCGTGGTCCATCATAGTGATGCACAGGTATACATAAATGCAGAGCGAGGCAACAACTATCGGGAGAGCAGGTATATCTATAGGCCCAAAGGCTGGACTATCGCCAAATACCGATGCAGTTAATACTGTGCCCTTGTGTGAAAACTTTTACCTTCCCAGAGCTGCTCAATCAGTCGCTATTATTAGCAAATTTTCTCTTTTCTAGTCTCTCTTCTCATCCGTCCGTTCGCATGCCTGCGTGTCTAGCATAGCACAGAGTGACGAAATATATCATGTACAAACCTATAAAAGATAGTTCATCCAACTTTACTTAATTAACCCGATGCTTATCTATTTTAGTAACCACAATCCTTCCCACTTCGATGGCTACAGACTGTCTAAGAAACTTGCATAACTTAATTTTAGTCTAGATTTTAAGTTAGTATTGGTTACAATCATCCTTAAGGTGAACCCCATCATCCTTTTAATTTTCAAAAAGCCTTGAATTATGTACATCAGATTTTTAAATAGAACAAGGACTGTACTTCGACAAAAATAAAATGTAGCTACGCTACAGTAAATACAATAAACACAAAGGGCAAATTTTAGGTAATGGATTCAATTTAGTGTAGATTGTATAATATTTTAAATATGTAAAAAATTAATAAAGGGATTTTAAAACAAAAACACTACATTTTCAATACAACGACATTAAAATCATTGGTAGAGAGAGTTATTTTGTTTGAGTTGGTGAAAGCGGTTATTGAAATCCAATGGCTGACCACAAATTCTCCCATATAAAACCATAACTTTTCGAAAGAGAATTAAATAAACTTTTTACTTTAGAGTCGGTTATAAAGTTTAAAAAACGCAATTATTACAATATCTAAATAAGAGATTAACAGATACAGATGGGACCATTTGCCGCCGTACTGCCCATTAGATAGAACAACTACTTATGATTCCTGTGCCTGTATGCGATACCACATCAAACAGCGGGAAGGTGTAGAGAACGCAGCCTGGATCAGCACATCAAAGTCCATGATTACACACAGGATCAGCTCTTGGGTGCATTGTGCAAAGTGCAGCAAGCAAGCACCGAGCTTGATTGGACCGCATTAGTCAATTACCGCATCTGCAACCAGCACACTGGCGATGTGCAACCTGCAGCAATGGTTTATCGGCTGATTCAGCAGCAATTGCATTAGTGTCCGAGCTATGGTCTGAATTATATTGTCTGAACAAAATTTGAAATAAAATTATAGAATTCCTTGAATATAGCGGCTGCTATCTGAAGACTATTCATTCTTGGTACTTCTAGAGACTATCATCATTTTTATTACAGGACCTCTAAAAAAAAGCGGCAAAGTAAAGTGATAAACATTTTTACGAGAATATATTTTATTTAAGGATACAAGTAGCCATTTGTAAAATTCAATTACAAGATATAGGGTATAATTCATATTTTTTCCAATGTATTTTATGATGTGGGAAATGGGTCACTAGCTTACTCTCGTTTTTCTACAAAGCCATCCTATCCAGTTTGTGGCACTTCTACACCGATGATGTTTTGAATATGTACTGCGTGATGTCGGTCGGCCAGGCAATATCAAAGACCTTGAATAAGTTTATCGCTAAGGAAGAAGCGTTTCCAATCGGGCCTTCACACTCGGATCGGGCGAGCATTTGCAATTCTATAAGCTTTCAGGTGATAGAGAGGCAGGATAATTCAGAATAATCGAGGGGTAATATTCAGTTAGAACTTATTTTGTGACAGGGATCAGAGAATGATTCACATGGATACAAACAGAACGATTAGCCCAAGAATCTGACATCAATTATCTCTTATATCTCTCCATTGACGCACGTCATACATTCGCACAGATAAAGCAGACCCAAAAGATAAAATGAACTTTTTTTTTCCTAACCCCCCCCCCACTACCAATATTTAATGGTCAATTCACTGATGCCCGGATCAGCTGGGAAGGTGTAAGATATATATACAAAAAGTGACAGATAGCCGGCGTGGGAGATCTGGAAAGCCGCGATAGGTAGGCGGCAAGGTCCACTCACACCTACCTCCTTCATTCATACCTAACAGCCTGTGTTTCTTTCCAGGTAGTCTCCTATCTCAATAACACTTACAATACATCTACCTATACAGTTATTTATACGGCCAGTAGTCATAGCGGGATCTTTATTTTATATACATAGTTAGTCAGTACATAGTATGTTAATATTCGTGCAAGTAAGAAAACATGTATAACACCATGTGGTGTAACAACTTTGCCCGGACCAGGAATTTCCTAGAAAAACCGAGGTGGACTACAGCATCCATTAAGCACCCACTCAGGCTTACAGGGCAGTGGAAATTTACGATATCGCGGTGCATGGCAGTGTTCTTCGAGCACTAATTTTCCTAAATAATGCCTTGGAAATTGAGGTTAGTCTTAAACATTACAGATAAATATTCATAATAAAGCACAGAAAATTTTAGGCATACGTATTAGAACAAATACTTTTTTTTTTTCAAATTTTATAGAATTTCAGGAGTGAGACCCAATCCCCCCGCCCCTTTTTCAACCATGGAACTACAAAAGTTTGATTAATACGATCCCTTGATCAATTGGTTCTATCCGGAAGGAGGCCACCCACCCAGCTGGAGACCAACAGTTCCAGTACCTATGTACACCATTAACACAGCCCAAAGGCAAAAGATACAATAGGCAAGAATACAAATACAGGCACTTGTCAGACTGGCGATGCACTATAGATATACAAGAGACGGCATAGCTGCCAAGGTCGGAGGCAGGCAATGAATGAACAATAGCTGCTCCATGGGGCCACCGCATCCTCTCCTGTATATTACAGAATCCTGTGCCTCTTACATATTTTATTTTATTTAGCATCTTAACTCTTATGAATAATTCATCCTATACAGTAGGGCTTTTATTGTCTAGGGGTTGGCCATACTGGCTCCTGACGTCATATCCCTGAACGACCATCTGTATGTTTGAGTTGTTCATTTTTATCAGAGAAACTTTTTCCATCCCATGTCATTAAATCCTACGTTCAACTAATATTAAACTCAACTATTAATTTTTTTTTTCCCCCCCCCTTCATAGCCCCTTTTAATTTACATTAGATAATTATATATAATTATAGATCCTCTGGCGAATCTATTTACAAATTATTTTGTATTTCCTGTAGCATCACTACATTATATACAGGTTTTGTTATTTTATAGAAATTATATAATGAATAAGCAAGTATAATGATATACATTCTACATGACTTGACTGAACTGACTAATAAGGTGATGGGGCTCACCTTTTTGATCAACCTTAAAACTAACTTACATACTAATTCTTATCCTAATTTTTCCCCGACAGTCTGTTGCCATCGATGTGGGAGGGGTGGTGGGGTCATAGTGTTAAACACTGGATTTGTCAGGTGCTGCAACGAGTCAAAAAACTTAATGTGTCTCCGGCGGATGAACTCACCCACCGACGGCACACCAAGCAACGGGATCAGGTCAGCGTTCTTCAACCTCTCGAAAGAGGTATGTCGGACCACTTTTCGCATGATTCCATTCTGGAAGTGTTGGAGACATTTGGCTGTATTGTCAGTCAAGTGGGTAAATAGCGGGGCACCGTACAGCAGAGCTGGCCGGAGGACACATTTATATATCATCAATTTAAGACGAAGTGACAGGTTAGGTGAAGTTAGCAAGTGCGATAGCCGGTTGAAACATAATTTTTTCAACTATTAAATGAAAAGTCGAACATTTTATTCAGCGAATGTTTATCCAGTTCATCGAGTCGTTGTTTCAGCTTACCTATCAAAAATTCAACCTATATCAAAAATAGTTTTCGCAAAATGTTAACCCACAAGTAATTCTTGTTGTTAAAGTTTTCTCACCCTTCTCAGGAATTAATCCAGAATTGTATTTATGAATGAATTTAAAGTATCTTGTTGATGCTTATTAGTTTTGGTATTGACCCCTAGGACTTCCCAATTTCCAGCCGTGTTCACACAGCTCAATGGTAGACCATCAAGATAGGTAAGTAAAAGATAAGAGGTGGCCGTTGATGTGTGTCTTCCGAGTTCCTTCAACAAGTACTTATTAAAAGTGTGTTAAACAACTCCAAGTATTGAAATATACTTGAATTGTAACCATCCCAATGACAACAAATACCAAATAAATATTTACAACTAAAATTTTGACAATATATGTCATTAATACATGTGTTGTATATTTGCATTTTTTTTTTCCAGTTCGCTTTTAATCATTTTAAATTGCAATAAGAACCAAGGGCTCTTAATTTCGATTCTACAAATCGGATTCGCTACTTATTTCTTTAAAGTTGCCACTCACTTTCCCTTATGAGGCTGACAGAACCATCCTCTCCTCGTGGGTGAAGCAGCAGTTGAACAATGGATTCCTAATTCGCCGTCCGTGTGCTGACCACTAGGCTATGAGGACGGATTGGTTACCTATTTTTAATTGACAATAAGAACTTTGCATATTTGTTTCTGAAGTGTGATTTGTCAAAACTACAATACCCATAAAACGAATACTCCGAACGTGTTTTAAAGTAAAGCCTCCGGGTTCAACATTTACATATACTTTTCCTCTTTATACCATTTCAAACTCGTTATATACCTGATTGATTAGTGCCAGTTGTGATAGGATATAATTAAATAATAAATCTTCCACCACTCCACAGTATAGATATCCTATTGAGGACAATCTAATATGCAAGAATAATATATATATATAAGATAGTAATATGTTTACTACACGTGGCTAATAGTACAATCCCATGCAAAATGGGCCAGGCTATCTCTTCTACTGTTCTTTTATTCAGCACTAATTGTTAAAATATGCAAAATTTACTTTATTCGACAATGATGTATATACAACCACCACATCGTCAATAAAAACAATTAATTACTCTCTTAAGAGACATGACTTGAAGAAAGAGACGGAGCTGTTTTCTTCCTCAAGCCTTGGGCAACAACCTGCCTGGAGGCCGCGTGAGATAGGTGAATAGAAAACTATCTTCTGGGCCAAGTTACGTCACATATGGCGGAACATCTGAATTAGGGACGTAGCGATTACTAACTCACTCCAGCTGTTCAATAAACTACCGAGTGGCTCTTTTTCTTCCGAGCAGGGCGATTGAAATTTCCGTTAGACTAAGTGAATTTTCAGAAAAAGCTACCCTATGCTAAAGAAAATTTTGAAAAAGTCTATAGGTACCCAATTATGCTATAACGGTCCAACCTAAATTATATCTTCCCCAAATCCTGATATTGGTATCGACATAAGCTTTTATAACCTCGCGATTTAATCGACCTCTATTGTATACATTTTAATTAGCCATTAGGAACAAGCAGAATGTGTAAAAGTATATAGTTTCACAAACAAAGTATCCCTGAAATGTAGCTTATAATTCGTTGAGTATAAAATATTTCATCCGAAACCAGGCAGTCATACCTTCTTTCTTTAAGAGGACATCAACAGTTTTATGTATAGGTAAAAAAAAAAGATTGCAAAGTTCGATTTAATCATTTAAAATTCCACAAAGAACCGTGTCGATGCATAGTATTCTATTTATACTTCATTTTCAATTGCAACAATAACATCAACCAGTATCCACCATCATGGGTGGGTAGGTATAAGGGATAAGTTAACTCCACCACAAGCTGAGTTAATAATAATGGCATGAATGTAAATAAATTAAATACAATTATTATTGCTGGTTGTGGACGACTATAATTAAATAATACAGCTTAAGTCTTTCCACAATAAGGTAAAGACCACCAAGCAAAGCCACATGCCCTTAAGTTAACTAAATTTATGTTATGCGGGTGTCGCCGTTGATGGTACACAATAGTAAAAAGTAGCGTGATCAATCCTGCGCCAATCACAAAATAATGAAGCTCGGTTTAATTTTGCATCATTTTATATCTGCAACGAGAATACAGGTACTCGATTGTACATTTTTAATTACAGTCCCATAACCTTATAGCATTATAAGCGTGTGTAATACCGGAATACATTTTGTACCTAGTAGATAATATTGGAAACAGATGTTTGAAAGTCAACGCCAGACAAAATAAACGTTAGGGATATGACAAAGTAGATTCGGCGGCGAGTGTGATTAACAGCTGTCAAGAGTTTTCCAAAATCCTTCACCTTAATTAATGACGCTAATTTCAGCTGTTGTCACTTGCTTACCGCCATTCGCTTTTAGCCCGCCTGTGACCCAATTGCGAAGGAATAGTTCAACAGAACGGACCCCGTAGCTATACATGAGCAGGGCGGTTTGTTCCGAGAGCGGATGAATACTTAAGTCCACTAAATGTCGTGAAGCTATATAACTCCTTAAATGACCGTCAAACAATTTATGATTTATGCATGAGGAATCCATGGGAGAGAAGGAACTAAATCATCTGACCGGGTAAATTATAAAGCTAAAAGTTATCGTTTTTACACCTAAATGATTCCATAAATCTATAGCTTATACAAAACAAATCCTCGAAATCTAAAACCACTTCAATTCATAGCATTATGAATTATCAGAATGGGATTCTGTCGTACGTGACAGAACGAGGTACGTGAACTACTAGTCGAACTGTATTATGTATGTAAGAACTGTTAGTCGAAATCCTGGTTTGAGTTTTCCCTTCCGTCCCTTTAACTCGGAGACGAGAATCGCATATTGTCTTCTTATTTGGGAATAATTGTTTAACATGTATTATTTAGAATAGTCTATGGTATAAAGGAATTGTAATTACATTATTGTTGTACGATATTGCTTCGTATTTAATTTGGCTTAAAAAACAGAAGATACCCAACCTTTCATCTATGCCAGCTGGATCCCGATAGAGCTTTCTACTACCGTGTTGACAATTAATATATATTATAGTATAAACTGCTCTCGAGGCCAAGATCGTCTCGGTCCAATACTTCATCATCCACGCTCTCCCATAACAGAGACTTGTGGAAAGAGAAAATTTAACTGTGATACTTGAACGCTGCCATTTAACATCCAGTCGTCGCGTGGAAAAATATTATACTAGTTTAGGGGTTACGCTAGGCCTATGTGATAGATAAACAAACCCGCATGGATCACAAATACCTCTAACACAGCCCCTGCTACAAAAATGTAGATTAAGAAATAAATTAATATTTAATGAAACATTTATCGCATAAATATATTTTATATCCAACAAACCTCAGGAAAATCTTAGAAAAAAAAAATCATTTCATTATATAACATTACCAGGAGTCTTCCGTGGGGTCCAAGCAACTTTCGTACTGGATATGACATTCAGCCGCCCAATCCCAAGGTAAATGGGTTATCCCAAAACTGGGTTACAGCACCCGCGGGTGATTGGCACAACACCCAAATCTTATTGTCCCCTTGGCTCCAGACCAATGCCATGAGCCGCACTAATTATCCCAAGAACATCACCACAGGTAGTCGTGTGATTTCTATTTCTGCTCCGCACACTTAATGTAAGAAAAAAATAGGCCACTCAGGTTTTCAGTCAGTCTGCTGTCTCGACACTGTGACACGTCACGTCCAAGTGAATGAG
The DNA here is from genome assembly GCA_930367205.1 of Acanthosoma haemorrhoidale. Lineage (NCBI taxonomy): Eukaryota > Metazoa > Arthropoda > Insecta > Hemiptera > Acanthosomatidae > Acanthosoma > Acanthosoma haemorrhoidale. The sequence continues at coordinate 31,641,474 of OV884013.1, read as the reverse complement.
TAGAAATTCAACAACAATCCAGAATCCCTCTTGACAATTTCTGCTAAATCATTAAAATTAGCCACGCAAAATATTATATCTGAATACTCCACGTACAATAGTGTACACATTAATAGCAGTGTACAGCACACTCTATGCCAAGCTTACTAGCATTTCCAATCAAACTGTTTTCTGAGATTCTAAGCAACAGGGAAGCTGCGAAAAATTAATGTTGCCAACTTTTCGGGGAATAAGCAAACAACGCACATTTATTCAAGACCAAAATTTCAGTTTATCAGACGGTTGGGTTGTTTACGCCTTTTTCGAGTTTGAATGAAAAACGTTAAACTATTCAGAAATACACTTGAACAAAGAGAATAAGTTATATATAAATCTCAAAAGAATTGTTGCTTTCAGAAAGCATTTTTTTTTTTTTTTTTTTAAATCTTAAGCGAGAATTCAGTGTGGAAGGGATTTAAAAAAAAAAGAATTACTTTTAAAGTTAATTTGACCGGAATGCATAACTTTAGATCGTAGTTAAAAAAAAAAAAGTATTAATGAATGTCTTAAACAAAGTGGGTCACATGTAAATGCTCTAAAATTCCATTAATCCGAGGATCCAATTGTGCCGGTTTATCGAGATCGTACTATCCTGATGAAATGCCTGTGAAGGCTAATACAGCCAGTCCCTATGTATCCTGCCATAGACAACAACATACATCAACCTGCCTCCCTTATTGAATACAACACAACAATAAAGTCACAATTCACACAGTCCACACGACAGAGGCACGACCTGAAGCGAGATTTGGGTCAATGTCTTCTTAACACTTTCACCACGGAGCGCCGGTCCAGGTGACTCAGACCGGTCTTCAGGGTTCGCATAAGTGATGTACCTTCTGTTGACTTCTTACCGTTTCTTCCGCAACTGCCGATTTCGCGGAGGTCAGGCTGGTGTCCAAGCAACGCCATATGAGTGGAACGGGCAGACTTCAGAGGATATGATCCAATCTGCGAAGCTAATCGGAGAATAAACGAATCCCGTATTCTCCCAACTCATACGTGGAGGCCTCGCGCTATTTCACAATAATCCGAGTCGCCAAATGTTATCCGTGGACTACCCTTAAAATAAAAAGTAACGCTTCGCGTTTACTTCTAAGTAAAGACGGTATTAAGTGATCACACGAGCAGAGAGAGTAATAAATTGTTTATACCATTTTAAGCCACCATTCTTAGTTAATTAAGTTTTCGCTCTTAAAGGTTGCTTAAGACAAATCTGACAATTGTATTTATCCACCATTCTCACAAAAAAGTATAAAATATATTGTAATTATTCCTTTCGAATCAGGGCAATAAATGTAAGCACGAAATATTATAATACTGAATGAAGTAGTTCACTTTTAGTAATACGTGAAGTATCAAAGAAATGTGCAATTAATAATTGCTAGGACCCTTAATTATTTCTAACGTCATTGGGGCTAATGTTGTATGCCAAATTTTATTTTCTTCAAGTATAATTTTGTGAAAATAAGAATGCAACCTAATTATTATCAGCTAAATACAAAGCAAATGTATGTACTGTTAATATGTGTATTGCTTAATTAATAACTTTCCTTCATCATCAAGTCTAAAGGTATACATGGAAAATCATAGGAACGGACAAAAGAGAGAAACAAATAAGTGGTCCTGGTGATTCAAAAAAAACAATGGGATTTAGGTTTAAATTGAAATAAGTGAATTGACTCATGAGACAATTAGGTCCTTATTTTTGTTTTGTGACTTAATGGATTGAATATAAGTCATCCGTGCCGAAAACCACCTAGTGGAATGCTTAAGAATTGTCCAAAAATGCTCAAACCAAATATTCCTTTAAACATATATAACGTAAGTCAGATCGATCATTGGCAAAAATCAGTGAAAAATTTAATAATATTTCCGAAAAAAAGAACCTCCAGTGAAGACACAAGTATTTCAATAGCCACCTGTACTAGACCGGAAGTGTGCAAGTTAGATTGCTTGTATACCCCCCCCCCCGTCATACGCTAGAGTGCATACATGAGGCTTTAAACTCAAAATATATATACCCGCTGCCCGATGTAATACATAAACAAATAACTAAGACGAGATGACGCACCCTGTGTTTACAGCCAGAGATAGCATGTCAAGGTTTACCAGCTTCACAATCGGCCACACTCGGCGGGTGTGTGCCTTATAATCTACAGGTCGAAGGGACCAGACCGGCTCCCATAAGCTCTCCCGTGAGAGAGGGATTTTTATTATTATCACTTTCAATTAATCAACTGAATACAAAACTGGTTGAGGCCATGAATATATAATTATATGTAAATTAAATGTATTAAGACTAAAAAAAGAGAGATAATTTAATAAGTGTTCCTTGGGAATTGGGTCCAGATATTACGATTAACGTGTTTCTAAAGTTATCATTTAAACTTATAAATTTAATATGGCTATTTATGTATTATAAGTAATTTTTTTTTACAAAAGCACAGAAGAGGCCTCGGTATACTCGTTCTCAAGGATTTATTTAGGGTTGGCAAGTATAAGGTTGAAATTTTTTTTTTTTAAAGGTATTAACTTATATGATCCTTTTAAAATATTGTCTGTGAAGTTTATTAATTAAAGAAACATACTCTGGGACTATTATGTAATATAGTTATTAGTTTTACTATTACTGAAATAAATCGTCCTTTTTAACAGTATTTTAAGCCGTTCTGTAAATGAATAACCGAGACGTCAAATGAATAATCTACAATTTCACCAAGTTTTTCAGCAAATAGTTATCGCGAATGTAACTAGATCACGAATGACTAAGCCAGCTCTCCCCGGTTAAACTTTATTACTTAGGGAACAATTTAAGTTTTGGTTTCGCTCGAGTAAGTAGACGACTTTAGCTGAGGAGGCTGAAGCTCACTTAAAAACAACCGTAGTAATTTCGGAAAGAAATTGCTTTACTATGTAGCAGGACCCCGGTTCAAAGCCGCAATGAATGTCGTTCCCACTCGTGAAATTCTAATGACAAAATAGTAACAAACCCACCACCAAAAAATACTGCAGATGGTTTGGAGCATTAAAAACTGATCACTCATCACTCGATGACCGACCCTGGTTAATAATAGCAGCCATAAATCATAGAGTTATTGCTCCGGTTATGCTGTTATGGCTTCGGCAATAAACTATAAATGTCTCAACAGGGTCTAATCGCAGGGGATGTGTGTTGTGCTCAAACAGGGCAGTTTACGATCTGAAGATTTGTTAATGTTATTAAGTTTGATTTATTGAAGGGACCTATTTTTTTTTCCTTCAGGCTCTCATGGCGCAACAACCGATAACAGTTGACGCCAGTAGCCACGGAATGATTTCTTCTCTATCCAACTAACATAAGTGACTTAACAGCTAACAGGCTGAATATTGACACTACATTATAGTGTGAAGAAATTTAATACAGATACAGATTAAAAGTAATAACTTTAGTTTCCTTTTATTATAGAACAGGATGTGCACGAGAGACATGATCAATAATAACAACAGCAATATAAAAATGTAATAAAGCGAATGATTCAATTCTTCATAGGTTACAATAAAGAAGTATTGAAAAAACCCTACAACAGATACGAGCTCAGAACTAAGATAATAATCCTATCTACTTACGGTTATAATTTTCATATCTACTATCTGGAACGCCATTTTAATCTTACCTGAAACATAAAAACCAATATATTAATAAACTAAGTATTTTGGGAATTTCATGTGAAAGGTTACCAGATAGACACGTTTCGTGATACCATATTTTTAAGTATATTTATTTGATTACCCAGATTGCAGATCTGAAGACAAAATCGAGCCAAAAGACAAAATACTTGAATCATTTTCCTTATAGGGACTGCCCGTTACTCACTTGAGTGTCAATATATGAAGGTAACTACTTAATGGTGAATAAATCTACAACGATAATGATTAAACTGCCCTAACAAATTATGTTCAGTGGATAGACAACATAACCAAAGGACCCATTTACCAAATGTTAACGTCTTCTTTCCTGTAGGATTTTTTCTTCTCTTTTACGAGCTATATTTAACGGTGATGTATGTTTATACACAGATAGCTTCTTCCAAAGGTTTACATCAAAACGGAATTAGATGTTCAGCCTTTTTATTTCTCTTTCTCCTACTGCTCCTCTTGTTTTAGCTGGCATTGTTGTTGCAGCAGCGACGGGTGGGTCTGGTATTCGGCGATGTCTAGTGTCTGGCAGCTAAACCAATCATCCGCAGCTGTTTATGCGACCGCTTAGAGCAATTTAACAAATTTTTTTTTTTTTTTTTACGATTATGCGGCGTTAAGTTAACGGCACTATTACAGATCGCAAAGTAAAAAAAGAAAAGAAAAGAAATTGTTGTAAGCCAACAGTACGATACATATCGCATATTTAATAACGTTCGAGATGATTGTATCAGCTGCTTATAGGTCAAAAAATATCAATCAGTTTTTCCAATTTGATAAAGTAAAGCCCGCATCTGTATAAGGGCCATCTCTCAATATTTTTTTTTGATGTAACAAAATTTGATGAAAATTAACGGAGGAGGAGAAAGGAGTTGATTCAAGACGAAGGTATATGATTCTGGCTGTAATAAGAAAGCCTGACTTTTGGATCAACTCGTAAATATTTAAACGCTCTTTTAATAAGGTCAACAACAAATATTGCACTACTTTTACCACCCTATCCCAAAACTATCTCTAGCCGTCTTCTCTAAGACCCCACAAGTAAGGTAAAACAGCTTCCATGTGAATATGCCTAGTGTGTTGTTGCTGGAGCAAGGCGGATGAGCAGCCTCTGGTGAGAAGTTGCGTCAACAGGACAGCCCTGGCGCCTTGACCTGCGGCAGCTGCATTATTGAACAGCTACTTACTTCTACTCGCCAACTGTTGAGTATTCTGTACTCATACGCAATCCAGCGCTTATGTCACTTATTCTACCAATCACCGCTGCAAAAATACAAAGGCTTCGAATAAACCGAGCACTGCCACACAATACAAGGAGATAGCCGACAGAGAGGTGCAGGGGCTGTGGTCGTGACCCTGCTCAGGGTCGCAAGTCTGCGCAGTATCCACCGACTGCGGGCCACTCAATGCAAACCGTTCAACAATTTTCAGCGTGAAACTGATGCCAATATAACATGAGCACATCTCGGCTAAACTATCCACCATCCCACAATGTATCAAGGCACGAGGTCTAAATCGATAGCAACGGCTACACCAACAAAAGAGTAACTGGCAACAATAAATCTCTGAGGTAGTTGATTTCACTTGTTGTTGCCTAGCTATAAACAACTTATTTTTAAATCCGTGGAACAACAGAGCTGTTCATTCTTGTTTGGATGACCTTCAGGTTTCACTTTTATTTAACTATTTTAAAATGCACCGCAGGGCCCTAGATCGAGTCCTGAGGCGTACGGCGAGTTTTATTTCAATTTTCAGATTTACGCTTTTAATACCCATTTAATATTGATTTATATCGACGACAGACCAATAATCTGACGATACTATACTGCCATAAAACGAATCCTTTAGACGAACTAACTTCATGGGATAATTGGGCACTACGATTATGTACTGAAAATACAGATACAAAATAAAATAACTTCAATATGGCAGAATCTTCTGACAACGGAGTAAAATACCTGAGAATGAAATTCGACACAAGACTTATAAATTATAATAAGCAAAAATACCTTAAGCACGACAAAGACAATTATTTGTCCTGCTTAACATAAGTATACACTGAAATTTCAATGATGTTTTTAACTTTATAAAGACTGTACTGCACGAGAGAGAATCTTTACAATATGAACAATCTCTCGCTCCACAAACGACGACTTAAGGGAGACACCATGACACCCTTTAATATAAATAACTAACTATAAAATAAAATATAAGGTCTATTTTTGCCACAGCTATATTTATTGGAGTCCCTGTAATATTTAATGTCATTGACTAAGTGATCGGTACATCCTGAGTCCATATAAAATATAACTGCATCATCAAATACATTTTGATAATTAGCGTCACCAGTTATAGAACAAAATTTTCTATCGATAACCTCTTCTTCATATTCTTTAAAGAATATAGCCCTTTTAAATGATGAGTGATTCCTCTTCTTCCTCTGTAGTTACTCATATTGTTTCTTCTGTCTGATTGTTTATAGTTGTGTCTCGAATTTCGATTATCTATTTACAAACTAATTTATTACAAGCTATTTATTAACAATCCCATTGCATCGGAATACGCGTGTGAGGTTCCACCTTAGGAGGGCGAATAAAGTATTGCAAGTTTCTTTTCAAGTGACCTGGATTATTGTTAAAATACAACTTTGAATGAAGTGTTCATGAATGCTGAATGGTTAGGGTTCCATTGTCACATGTTGCTAAATCCAACGTTAGTTCTTCTGATTGCATACTATCTTAACTTGTAATGACTGACTCTAGGCTAGCAAAACTCGGAATAGCAAGAAATAAGTAGCATATGGCTTCTTGCGTTTTCAATTCCATAGCACCAGTTTTGTTATAGTCCTTGAGAAATCGTTCTATGTTTCTAGCACGCATTGAACTATTAATGATTTGTGTTTCTTTGTTTCATTTTGATCTCTGCTGTAATTTTTAATTCCTTCTGTAGTTATACATTCTGAGAAGACCTTTTCTTCAAATTCGTGTCAAAATTCTAAATTTCCATGTGAGATAATTTTCCCTATAAGGCCATTATTATACATATTGAAATCTACCTCATTTTTTTGCCATTTCTTTTTCTACTTTATCGATCAATTTACCTTAACTAATTTGGCAGGTCCGTCATGAGATCTTTAATTCAAATTGTTTTTATGCCTTCGACATAGGAAATTATCCCGATTGAATCGCCCGATCTCAAGGCTAATGTTGTAGTTATTAAAAATTGAGAAACTGGGAATTGTGAAATATATTCCAAATAAAATGGTTATAACAAATAATTATAATTATATAGAGTGCTGACAAAAATTATATAAAAAATATTCAATTCCTTTTGAACAAGGATAGTTACTACTAATTACAAAAAAAAACATGAATTTGAGCTCAATTTCTTTTAATGGATCCATAATAAGAACAATATTAATATCACCCAATCGATGATCTTCCTTTTATCCAATCAACGTTACTTCGGCTGTTGGTTCTTCTCCTCTCTTCCTGTTGGTGACCGCCAAATCGGGAGCTTGCTCTGGTTCGGTCTCTAGGCGGTTGGGCTAAGACTGCCCGTTTATCTCACCCCCACTCCTAAGAGCATAAGGGAAGATGCTTACCATCTGGTCACATCTGTGAAGGTTCCTGGTCATGATATTCTCAAATATCATGAATGTTACAATATATGTCAATTTTTTTTTTTTAGCGGTAGACACCAATGTTATTAATGATTCTGTGGAATGAAAGATATTTAATATTAGGAAAATCCTCACTCTAGTATGATAAGATCAGTTGATAGAGCAACTGACTCAATTTTTGGCAGTTCCGATCCTGACAGTATAACTTTTTCAATGGGTAATAATTATTAATAATACCGGGCTGTATACTAGAACTAAAAATGAAACTTTCATAATAAAGTGCTCCAAATGATTAATAATCCTCCTTGCAATGAAGAGCTCGGAATTGCCACCTTACGTGATCATCGTGTAGAGACCTCCTGGAAAGATAATGCAAAACTATGCCAGCAGACATCTGGAGCAGTATTGCATCATAGCGCAGAAGTCACTCGCCACTGATAGATTGAAATGCCGCCCATAAGTTTACTTTGACTAGTTCTGTAAGGCGCACTAGTATCAGTCAAAACAGTCTATTTTACAATTAGACAATTAGCAGGAGCATGGCCTAGAGTCAATAGACTACTCACTAATTTGTATGTCAAGAATTTACATACATTATCGTATGGAATGTTTGAACCCATATTAAGCTGAAGTGCTATTTAGACATTTTAAACAAATCCACCACCAACAGCAGGCTTTTGCATAACTCATTCGACATTGACGCAAGGTACGCATGAGTTCTGTTTATACGACAGTTTTTCTAAAAATAAAACATAACATACATAGCTATAATACCGCAAACACATTAATGGAGATGACGATAATATCACCAGTTGACTAGCTGTAGGAAGACTGCTATTCGGCTCCAGTATTGTCAATTAGGAACTGGTTTGGCCACAGATGGTCGAGTCACAGCTGTTTATTTGGCGGGTGAAAGTTAATTATGCGTCCCATAAAGGCGCCAAAATCACATCGGCTGCATTGTAACCGGGGAGGAGGATTCTTACATAAATGGCTTTCGTTTCTCCTTCGTCGTTTTGAATCCTCTCAAGAGATTTATTGTGATATATGGCGATTGGAGGGCAAGTTGCTCAATTAACGCTTCTCCAGCGAGACAGTTGTCTGTTCAGTAAAAAAGTAAATGGAGCAATCTGACTAGGTCGCAACACTTATCCTTGAGGGATTCCGGTGAATTGATTTTCACTCCATTTATCGCTCGCTTTCGTTATTTAAAAAATTAAACAAACGATTTTTACTACTGATTTTTAAGACTTATTTTTGCGTAAATATAAAGTTATAAAGTTCATTGCAATACATAACACAATTAACGATTATATTAAGAGTTATAATAACTTTTTGTAGTAATAAATAGTACAAGGCCTTGAAAAATAATGTATATTATTATCATGTAATGCGTATTATATCAGGACATAAAGACCTTTAATGCCCTACTTAATATGATGGGAAAATATTTATTTTTAATAGATTAATAACTGTTAACTTCATTATTTTTCATTACATTGGTTTTATTTTAAGCACTTCTCGACCACCAAGCAATACCGTGTAATACATAATTTACTTGTAAAATATCATTTTTCTACATGAAGCTGGGGTAATAAAAAAATTACGAATACGCTTAGACAACTTTACTTAATTTACGTTAATTATACGTACATGATAATAATACTATAACAGTAATTATTATAATACATTTAATTAACCATAGCGCTAACATTTATAATTTGACAACCTACTCAGTATGATAAGCAAAAACATGTGGGTATAATACACAATAATATTAAAAAAAATAAAATCTATTACTAATTAATTCACCCTTCATTATTTCGTGGTGATGATTTTATTTTTATCATTGTCGGAATATACAACGCAAGATATTATGGTTCTGAAAAAGATGACTGATTAAGATGAAGTCGAGAACACAAAGGAAATTGTATTTTGTTAATTAGAACGTCATACAAAAGGGACCCGAAAACTGAGGACCCGTGTTTCTAACCTTGAAAAGACAAAAAGAAATGAACAATATTTTAAATGATAACAATAAGAGCTTCCTCCTGAGATATAACTCGAGAAGGCCTTCAAGTCGGGATTGAACTGTACAAAAGTGAAGTGTTCCCCTTCGCTTCAGACTTGTCAGAAATAGAGTTTTTAGTACGTGATGTGAAAAATGTTTGCATATTTCCGCCTGTATTACATACTACACCGCTGTTACATTATACATGGCTGATAAGATGTGGACTGGAGGCCCTGCAGACTAGGACAGCGCAGGAGAGAGAGCAAGTAGACTGGTCCTTGGTAGGTATGAGTCAGCCTGGCATATGGCTCTGGCGCCAGTGTTCTCTTCTGCTACTGGTTTTATCTAATCGCAGTGACATTTAGCTAGTAACTGCTACTTTAGACCTGTGAATAAGAGTCTGAGGACCTGCTAATAGGTCGCGAGCTTAAGTTGCAATATTCACCGTTGTGCGCCACCTTTTTATATTGTACTTAATTGTTTGCAGTCAGCGGCGCAAAAAGATTTCAGGATTAGGAAAACCCAACAGTTATGAAAAAAATTATGTTTGTATTTGATTTGTAAGTTAATCAATGCCATTTCGGTGTTCATTCATGAAATTATTATTTTAAAAGCTATTAGGATAAGGGTAGAATTTTATCACAATCCTGCCATGGATTTACATATGAGTATCACTTTTGATTTAAAATTAATCATATATTGTCAGTCATATGTATTTTATGAGCATGGACTTATGTATGTGCGGCTTTATGTATGGAAGCGAATTGAAATAATAAAATGATTGGCAAACGTTTATGTTTTGATCATTTAAAAAAAAAACAAGCTTTCTAACTAGGAGTTATTCACAGTTCTATTTTTGAAATCTGCCTGAAAATAGTGATAGGAGTTAATAAGTAACGCGATCAAATATATTCTATATAGAAATCGAGAATCTAGCCTTCTCATCCATCTTGTCAATTACAAAAAAAGTACTTTATTTTTTGTAATACTACTTTAATTTAACCTTTCGATTTTTTTTAACTAGTTGTTTGGAAAATACGCAATATTAAGTCTCACCGCTATGTTGAAACACTGAAGGTTTTCGAAAAAGAATATTGCGTCTCATACAGGAAACATAAATACGATCATCAACATCACCCTCTGGTTGTGAAATATGGAATGAATATACTTAAGTCAAATCGCCCATGCCTCCCAGGGAGTAAATAGGAGCCATAAAGACAAATGAAAACAAATCACCCTTGACAATACATGTCCCCGGGAGAGGTAGATGTTACATAAACCCACTTTCTCCAGGCTACGTCAGCGCCGTGGGCGGCGGAAACAGAAACTCTGCTTCAACCACAGCCTCCTATACCTGAGCGACGCTATCGACGTATCAGGTGGAAGGATAATTGAGGAAGTAACGAAGGAAAAGTTAATAACATAAGAGCAAGGATGAAGGTATATTGGAGCAAGGCTATAGGATGGCCGGACGTTTAGCACTGTTTGCACTTAGCCGAATCTCATCTTAGAGAGTACCTGAGTGAGCCCAAGTAACTTCAATACTACGACACAGGTAAGGGAAGTGTAGTCAATTGTTACAAACCTACACTTGCAAGTCCCCGAGTAATACATTTGCAGGACTACACACCAGCTTACACAGAACCTATCTTCTATCAGTGAAATTTGAACTGAAATAACAACCCAGTGTTAACGGTTAAATAAATTACTATCACAATATATGTACTTTTTTAAGACATTGCGTATTTATTATCTAACATGAACTTTTAAACATGGTGTAGAATGGAAAAGGCACTAAGTTCTAAAATAAAAAATATATAATCTAAAATAAAATGGGCAATTCAATACTAAAATAAATCAAATCTCAAGAAGTTGTGTGTCTCCTCTCCTTCACACTATCTATGCACACATAGTGTAAACAACAGATATCTGCCCTCAGAGTAGAAACTAGCTGCGCTGACATGTGATAGTGGACTAGTGGGTGACTTATCACTCCCTCGAGAAGTCTGTTGTCTAAAACTGTCCAAGCCCTGCCTACGTAAGCAGTATCGCTATCTTATGGATGACACCATCCTGTCATCTTTAAATTTAAATTATTATACTTATGCATTATAGCTATCTAATGCCGGCATTGAATCCCCCTAGCTGATTCGTGAAGCAACCAAGTGACCTGAAATGATAGCCATTCCCGCCACAGATCGGAGAGTCTGCAAAGCCGAAATACAATTTAAACACAGGTAGTTTGAGAGATAAGGATTGCGCTATCTAAAATTTATTAACACAAATTGAAGGGTTTGCTGCAAAAAGGAGGTAGCTCCAATTTTTCCATTTGTTGGGAAACCAAACAAAACGTTTAAAAAATTCAAATTTTAAGTTATGTAAAAATATTGTTGTTGCTTACTTTCAATTATGGTGTTTACATATTACGATTGGAGCTGCATCCTTTTTGTGCCAAATAAAAGAGGTTTTTTTTTGACACAAGAAAGTGTTTCTAACTCCCAACAGCTATGGGATGGAGCTACCTCCTTTTTGCAGCAAACCCTTCAATTATTAAACGGATATGTGTTTGTTTTGTGTTTGTTTAAACCAACAAAATTAAACAAATAATGGTTAAAATCCTGGGAAGGTTCTATTGTCGGCCCTTAAAAAATAAGTGGACAGAGTTTCTACTTTTGATCACTTCTCAACCATTAGAACTTCAAATGTAAATAGGTTCTAAGCTGAAACTGTAAGTGAAAGGTTGAAAAACTCAAGAGAATCGGGAGCTATATTTTCCTTGTAATTCACATAACAAGATAATTCGGCGTTTCGCGAATAAACTCGCAGACTTTGTATCACTTAATAGCTCATTAATACCTCCTTATAGACCACAGGGAGAGCTGTTCATACGTTCTATAACGAAAGCTCAATAAGGACACCCCATTAGAGCGAATGGATCTGTAATTCCTGGGACCACATCTGTTGTGCCTGTGACAGCGCATTATCGATACTTAGCCGGCTGAAAATAATCGATAACCTCCGCTTTCATAATTGTCCGATAAGCGCATCGAAGTGAAAATCATTCTTAAGCGACTTTTCTGCCAATCGATTCAAGGATAAGTTGCTTTGCCATTATTTTTTCATTACACCATAAAATATTATTTAAATTCTAAAATTATATTTTTTTAAATAAATCATTTAAACAATATTGGTAGTTGTCAGGATTCAGGCCGGATTCTCTGTTTAGAAAAACATATTGAATTAATTTTGACCGCAAATTCTAACAAAAATTTTTGCACATCAAATATACATATACAATTTTGTATTTTATTACTCTCCAAATGTCAAATTTGGATTCCAAAAATTAATATTTTGTAATACCTTCGAAATCATGCGTAATGCCCTAAACAACATGGGGAAAACTGAATTTACAATCTTGAAATGTCACAAAACGGAACCAACTTTTTTAATATTGGTAATTAACACTATAGCAATGCAGTGAAGTCCAAAGTATTACGTGTCAACAATATTAATACGACCACTATACATGCAGACGATTAGCCCCTCATTTCGGACCTGACAATAAAAACAAAATAAGTTTATGACTGCCTCTGATCGTCGATGCAGCCAGCTGACTACGATGCTGACGCTAGGGAGTCACTGACCGGACTCCCATTGTTACAGGCCCGAAGGCGATATTGTCTCCGGTATCGGTAGTTGTAGGCATGCCTATCACTCCCCAAGTCCTACTATTTCCTTCTTAGATACGTGAAACATGAACCTAGGGCCAGAGGTAGGAGAGTCTTGGCTTGGCTGGTCTTACAGGCAGATGAAGTAATTAGATGTATCAAGTCTGACACAACATCTCATCATTAAAATCTGATCTCAAAGGCATCAAGTACCACACGCCAAGTATTGATCATTATTAGAGAGAGGATTTTTGTGCAGTAAGAATCCGAAAAACGTGCAAAATCCTGCATTAAAAAAACCCGAAATATGTATATAACGCCTAAATACATGAATAAAACCAATTTTTTTTTTAGACAATAAATGAAAAAAATAAATTAATAAACCGCGATGCATGGAAAAACTTTATTATATATTTGCTTCACATTGTTATTTTTGGTATATTAAGTACAAAATATTTTAAAAATAAATAAACTGTTTCTAGAGATATTGTTAACCCTTCCATAAATAAGTAATGTGTAGTATATTTTAGTTGTTTTTCTACAAAATTGTGTTGACTGTCACATAAGATGTTAAACATTGAAAAGGAATGTTATTGTAACATCTACCGAAGTTACCCGATTTTTGTAGCAGGCGATTATAGGAGGACAATCCCTTCTAAACAATCTGAGAGCTGAATTACAACCTGTGAATTTAAGGTTTCTGGATTCCAACCTCGTGAGAGCATTTGATAGGGGTGATAGATGTGATTTAATAAATGTTACATGTATGGCGAATTAAGAAGGTTTTTTACTTTTATGATAGATAGATAACTTCTCTAAACTTAAATCAAATAAAATTAATATGAACCTATTCTATAAAACATAATAATTTCATTTCTAAATAGAATTTGATCAACTAAGATTTTTTCGTTTTTTGCATTCAAATTAAAAAAAATAAATAAATAAATTATATGAAATTGGATCAATTGAGAAATTTCGTACAAAATAAAATTTGGAAATAAGCTTCGGATATACTTTCTTCTTGATAGTAACATAGATCATGTTAGGGGATAAAACTCATCCTCTTTAAGGCAGGGCATAAGAGGGTGCTGTCAGTTTTATATCTCTAAATTTGTTTGAGAACCTTATCTCGAAATTTCAGCTTTATATAAATTGTAACCCTTGAAACAAACCTATAAATTGCTTCAGGCTCCATAGAAGTAGAATATTTCACTATGACAAAAGTATCTTGTAATTGGATCACGTATTTATCAATAGATTCACGGAGATACAGCCCACTACTGCTATACAACATAAGCAGGATGACAGAACATCCTCTGGCCACTGTGTCAAGAGTGTGGTGCGCCGAGAGGGGAGCCAGTCCCACAGTCAATCATTATCGCTCCTGGTCTATTGAATGAGTCAGTGCATATTATAACTGGTGCCTCCTATTAGCTTGCACAGCAGATGCGAGGATCAGCTGCCTCACGTTTAGATGAATTGGTCAACATATTCGATCGAGTGCAATCTCTTCCCGTTTCGGTCTGTTGTTTCTTTTCCACCTCATGTCGATCGTACAGTTTAATTTTTAGTCAGTTGAAAGAAAATACAACTTTAAATATTTTGAAACGAAATAATGTGCAATCTCGATAATCCGACAAAGGACTTAACAGTTTACTAGTCATGCCCGACACATATTAATAATGAATACTGAGTTAGTTTACAATAATCTGAGTTACTCGTCGCCCAAGTAGAAGACAAACGTTTTCAGCTCATTCAAGAAAATCACATTGTTCTGCGAATTTCCTTTTAATTCTTCCAAAACTGTCTATTGATCATTGATTGAGGCTCATGTTATTCATCTGAGCTGTCGTTCTTAACTTTATTTTTTTACATAGCACGAGGTATGTATGAGGTTTTATAAACTAAAATTCACTAGCATGACTCTTAAATTGCGCGTTTTTTTTTCGTAATAACTACCAATAAGTAATTATAATCAAGTTTTATGGTAAGTTGAACGATTGTAGTCATGTTAGTAGCCACGCTGAATCGCTAGAGAGTTACTTTTTAGAATCGTTTAGGAAGTGACTATGAGCATAGTCCGGATTCAAATTCGGGACCTTCCTTTAACAGACGCCATACCACGAACGTTCATTCTGTTAGCAAGTCTTGTAAAAATTTAAAGTGGCTCTGCGAAAATATCGTACAATGCGATGAGACTACTATGAGTCCATGAGACCAGCTTACAATAAGAGAACACTAGTAGTGGTATAGGAGACTGAACGGTAATCTTAAGGTTCTGGGTTTGAATAATTATTGAACTTGCACCTGTGGCATTTCATAACACAGCTAATAACTGATGATATTTTTGAAAAGCTCCTTTGTCCTTTGCCGTTTTTACTTTTCATATCAGACCATGCCGAATGTTTTCTTGCTCTTTATCCTTATAATGCCATGAAATAAACTAATTAATCCTATCTGATGGACGGATTAAATCCACCCACGGACAGACCGATTACAAATGTGAGAAGTGGGCGTACCGGTGTTTGGTTCCACTGGGACCAGGATACGAAATACCTGACCTTCCTCTTGTAATTGAAACATATCCGTCATATTAATCATACTTGCTCCCCTCTCCCGGGTACTTCTTACACCTCCCAGGCAGCCACACCCGTGGAGTGAGGCCTGCAGGCACGGCGACCCACAGATAACAATACGGCAGTGAGATACGTACTATTTACTCTCCAGGTGACAGTATTTGGGAGCAGATGTACTCGCCACTTTCACAATACAGTTTGCCAACGCCTAGCTGACAGGTAGGTAGGGACTTCACAACAGCCGACCTTCCCAGGGCCAACAACTTGACTGATTTCGGCTTGTTAATGTCTACAGATCCAACTGGGAGAGTTAATATTATGCAAATGGTCCGTATACCAGTTAAGGGGTACTAGGGTCATTTGTCAAAGGCTGAACGGTACCGAACATCGACATGCATTATATCAGTTCTGCGGCTAACCAGGCCAGCTGTCCGTCTGCAAGGGAGAAATCTATAAGGAATACTAAGCATTATGATACTATAATTTATGTATTTCTTATTTTATCTTATTTTAATTACCAAGCCTATAAGTTGTTCATATTTATCCAGTTCTGGTCGTAAAAATGATACAATCTATCTGAAATCGTACTGCTGTATTGCAAAACGTCAGGACTAGGCATTGATCAAGATAAAATAACACGTGAAATTAATTAAGAGGAAAAACAGCCTCATTAAAATGCTCCAGAAGTATAGCCCAATGATAGATCCATATATAACCCCGCTGGTCCAGTGTTAATACATTTGCGGTTAGGTTTATGTTTTAGGTATTTTCAAGCACTAAAAATAAAAAGAAGTAAAAATTAGTCATAACCATTTATTTAATTAATGTTGATGTAAATCACCGCTCCGCAGACATACTAGTCCAGGTACAACCACAGGTTCGACAAATAAAAACAGTCGAAAACATTTGCGAGAAAATAAATATATATTTTATTATTTATACGTCATAATTCGACGGCGGATCAACTACCAAAAGGGACTGGATGTGACCTAAAATCTATTGCTTACACTTGGTTTTTTTCAATGCAAGTAGTAATTCATTGCTTACATTAGCTGGGTGGAGGCGTAAATATGAACATGCAAACTAAGCAGGGTAGACAGCATACAATAAAAAGGACTGATAGGAGAGTACAATAGACATGTCACCGTGCCCCGTCATAATCTCAAGCGTCCCGTCTGTTGCAGTCGGTACTGTTGCTGCCAGTATGACAGCAATGGTGGAAGGAACAATTTCATTTCCTGTCAGCTTGATTAAAGTTAAATTATGAGAAGTGTTGGAAGGCTATTTTCAATATATCGGACCGGACGTACTATGTAACTACAGGGGGGTTGGATAATATTTTTGTTTAATAAACGGTTTGTTTTGCTGCAATCACAAGCCGACATAGTGGTTAAACAGGTCAATCGGAGCGTGGGCAACTGTACACGGACTAATGAGAGGTAAACATTTAATTAGATCCATAGCGTGCCAACTCCAGATATAATGGCAGAGCGTGTGAATGCATAATGCATAATGGCATGGATATATATCTCCTACCACGTCACTGTTGTAATTACCTCATTGTATATGTCGCCCGTTCTCTGAGGATTAGTGTCACCACTGCCGTAAAGAGCCGAGGCTTTTATTACAGGCTAGGGCTAACATGATCCATTAGCATTACACAGAGGGCTCCAGTTCATAATAGCCTGGCTTTATGGATTTACGATCCCCCAGAGACTCCAAGGCCGTATACATAATTACTTAACCAATTAAAATTAATTAAAAGCCATTATTTAAGCAATTCATTATAATTAAAACGGCTGATTAATAAATAAAGTTAATGAACTGTAAGGTCCTATGATTTTAAAATTAATAACAAGCCTACAAAAATAATAAATGAACAATACTTAATCAATTGCTTGAACGTTTGAATAACTGAGTACGCACACATATGTTACAAAGAAAACCCTCAATGTGTAAAAGGCAATTGTGTCATCTGGATATATGTAAAGGATTTTGGTTTTATATTATTTTCATCGTATTTTCTGTTTTACTTATTTTTTTCTCTTCTGTTTTCTCAATACTTTTTTGTACTTAGAGTTACAAAAGTATTGTTGCATGTTGCACCTCCAGCTGCACATCTGATTTTAAATGCTAAATCAAAAATGCTCAGTACTATTTTTTACAACGAAGAAGAATGATTGTGTATCACAATCAGAAACATTCGTCAAACATTGTAGAGATGTAAATATATTTACCCGTCGACTGATTACACCAAAATCAGCGTCTGGCTGTGGTATAGTAAATATCTACATATATAAATAATCATGCCGAGTTTTAAAAATATTCACATGAAGGCCAAACTGCAGAAAACAAGTATTCTTAAACATGAGTAATAATGATGGTTACACCTGTGATTTCACTAACAGTCTCAACCTATACAAAAAACTATAACGGAACATGAAATGATTGCGACAATTAATGATATAAAGTTAACTGTCATAATCAAATTAACTATGAGCACTGTTGAAATAGAACACACCTGTTGATTTAGACGAAGAACTCCTGCTGCAGCTAGAGGCCGTCTTAAAACATCATCATCATTATCATGATTACTAAACAAAAGTATATGATGACAGACACTGATTAGACATACTAACCTACCTTAGAAGACTGACGGACGAGGCCGAGACGCCTGACACCCTGTAAAGGCGCCGAAGACATGTCCTCTGTGGAGGAAGCCCCGCATCCACAACCGGCTAAATATGCACAGCGGGCATGTACATGTACAGTATAGGTTCCACAGGACACTTTGCACAGACGGACGCCTGGACAGGACTGACGCCAGAACCTCCTCCTACCTACCACCTCCTCCGGCTCCAGTAAGCTGCTCTTCTTGTTTTTGGGGGAGGGGGAAGCATGCAAGTTTCATTCATGCTCCATGTCACCATCGGCACATGACGCTTTTTTATACATTTCTAATAAAGCGATTTGTGTTCTTTTAACTTTATATATTCAGTAGTAGTGTATGAACAACAAGCAACTCAATACAACCATTAAAATTCAATATGGATTGGCGAGATAGACTGTATTTTCTTCATGGCTGAACACAAGGAGCTTGAGTAAAAGAAACACGGATAAATAGGGGGATGAAATGCGAAAAAATTCTTTCAACACTCTACCCTAAACCAAGATAACATCTTATGGATTCGGGGATGGGGAATAGATCTTCACCGAAGGAGGTTGTAAGCAAGGCTGCTCAAATTAGCAGAACTGTTTTCCTGAGAGACTCACAAAGAACAATATCAGTCAAAGTGCTGCATGATAGTTCGTGTAGCGGACTGTCCACAGTAATTGGTGGATGTTTCAATGCTACATTATTTTCGCTTATCCTTTTTCCGGTTTTTAACCCGGATTACCTAAGTACCTATTCATTTTCGTCCACCCGGTTGAGTAAACCCTGACCACAGCCCTCAACAATGGGTGGGTGGGTATACTAAAGCTCTATCTAGGGTATGAATGGTGAGCTTATTATTGTAATTTAATTTCTAAACATTTAAATGTAGTGCCATTATTACAATACTATTTGCAGTCAGTAGAGCTCGGTAGTCAGTTTTTTAATGAGGTTATTTATGCTAAATTTTGCGGTCCTTGAAAAAATAATTATGACTAGGGTTATTAATTTAAAATATTAGCTTTTTATTTGGAGAGAGATATCCCAGAGAGGCCGAGGCAAGCATAGCCCCAAGCACTCCAGCGTTAACCGCCTGTTATTAACACACAGTACACTACTTCGATGATCTAATGCTAAATATTCATGAATGGTCATAGGATGTAGGCAGGAACAATTTTTATATCGAAATAGAATACCACAAGGTGAAGATACCTACAAGTTAAATTATTAATATTTTGGATGTTGTAAATTTATATTAATTGGTAATTATCGTCTCATAGTATTTTTCTCGGGAATATTGCAACACATAAGCGTGAACCCAATGTACATAAGACATTGCCAAACAAGCATTCATACTACATTTAGAATTTCATAATGTAACTAACGAAGTGTGATACAAGACCCTTGGTTCGTTTCGTACAATATTTGTTCGGGTATATGCAGGAGCAAAGATACAACATGCCATTGGTAAAAGGTAGGATTATTGACTTGAGGAGTGGTGCCAGATAGCGAAAGAGTCGGCAAGTGCACGAAGACATAAACCGCAGAGGCACTTTGGCACCGGCAGCCATCAGCTATATTAAATATGGACGGTGATGAAATGTGGAGCACAGCTGCTCCTGGCTCCTACTCACAACGGACAAACAGTGATTAGTAGAGCCAAACTGATGCGAAAATGGCACGGAGTGAGAGTGCTCATTTTGATATTCAGCGACCTGTTTAAGATTAATTAATGTATTCAAATTATATTCGTGCCTTAAATAACATTATTATTAATACCTAGCGTGAAAAAAAAATATGCTGGTTGCATACCTCAGATCCGGCGTTCCAGGAATAACCACTGAGAAGTAACAAGGGTTACCTGGGTCTATCTTTCTTTAGCTAGTAATTATCAGTTAAATATTTTTAAATATTAGTAGATACAAGCCAAATAAATACTGCTGGGCTGGGATTCGCGCTTCAAACGATTTGATTAAAAAAATTATTTATCATGACCCAATAAATATTAATGCTATAAAAACATGTTGAATATTTGATAAAAATATAATGGTATAAAAAACACTATCTTTTTTTTGAAAGTGGTTATATCGTAGTCAAATTTTACTCAGCAATGTTTTCAGAGAACTAGCGAGACGGTGACACGACGTCTGATGGTACGGGTAACCTAGTTAAAAGTGCGCCTAAACCGCAATCTGTAGGGGTTCGAATCCCAGCATATTACTATTAATGCACTATTAGTTGAAGTCTCTTCTAAATAATTATTAACCAAATAAGCAAAAAGAGACCTGGAACCTCTCTTATCTACGGTTGGAGAAAACATAAAAAGATATTTGATATTGTCTAGGGTTGTAATCGAAAAGGGATTGCTCAAAGGTAAAGCACCTGAATAGGAATAAGAGAGGTAATAATACAATATTATTAAAATTACAAAGATGATTAATAACTATAAAATATTAAAATTCTGAATTGAAAACAGTACAAACTTATAAATGAGAGAAATTTTAGTTAAACAACTACAATAAAAGATCTATAAATTCTGAATTAACAATTAATTCATTCTTGTCAACAATTCGGATCATTCATCTAATTTCATTGCATTGGTGTTATCACTCTCCTGTTAGGACCTATTTAGAATACACGCATCACGCTATAATTTTGGACCGTCTCCGGATTGATGGGCCCCATCTTACCCCCAAGAACGCCAAAGCAGCCAAATGCTGGTAAAAAATAAAGAGTCACCAATACATAGGATCAACAGTTCCCGGTCACTAGGCATCCTATTCGGCTACACTTGTTCTCCTTAAAATAGCTTATTAACCCCATAAGAAAGTGTTGGCAGTATTTTTTTATATTAATTGCATATCACTAAATTACCACAAGATGGCTTAAATCGGAACACATAATTAGTGCGGTCATCATGATTAAACTACAAAAGTAGACGTTAGTGTAAGCATAGGGAGGTGCAAATTAGTATCCATTGTCGAGGCGTACAAAGACACT
Source organism: Acanthosoma haemorrhoidale (assembly GCA_930367205.1). Classification (NCBI taxonomy): domain Eukaryota; kingdom Metazoa; phylum Arthropoda; class Insecta; order Hemiptera; family Acanthosomatidae; genus Acanthosoma; species Acanthosoma haemorrhoidale. Next base: position 31,620,227 of record OV884013.1, on the reverse strand, counting down.
ATTTAGTCAGAGAGTAAAAGAGATTTGTCGGTACAGGTTTGTCAGAAATAGATTGAACACCCCGTTTGAAAATAATTGTTTTGGTGCCATCTGGAGTAAGAAGGAGAGCTGTTTGCTAGACTAAGGTTTGGCACGAGCAACTGCCAATAGACCATCATAGAGGTCCAACGGTTGTCGTTTGCCCCGCTGTAGGGTTTTGATAATGTTGTAGGAATCGGAATGGATTGGGGGAAGTCCACAGTTGCCTGATCTAGGCCAGGCGGTATAATGATATTGCCATTAAACTAAGAATAAAATTATCAGGCAATAATTCTAAGGAACAACAAAAACTGGAACAGGCGATAATGAGAGCGTCATGGGGACAGACAAAAAAACCCAAAGACGATGGCCTACTAAACCCTAAATTCATTTAAAAAATGCTAAGCGCTAACATTATCATCTTCAATATAATAATAAAACGTTCAAGGTAAGAATAGTATTTATATCAAAAAGTATTTATTAAAATAACATAAAAGTTGTATAAAATTGAAAACATTTAAGGCACCTATTGGTTACTACACCACACCTCTCCTCCATTAAATGGTGGAAAATTAGACAATTTTGAAAATTTGAGATTTTCGCAGAATTCAAAAAATAATATTTAATCAGAAGAGCGGTCGTGCCTCCGCTGTAGTTGGAAACCCTCTAAGGAATTATATTGAAATAACTATTATAGTATTATGAACTACATTATTTTCAATAGAGCTAGTTTTTTCTTGTATGCTTTGGTACTTTGTCCTATCTTCAGGATGGCAAGAATAATTTTGTTTATTCCTTTATAAGGAATGTCTAGTCTATAAAAGTATAATTTATCCTAACGGTAATGAATTTGTTTATAACACGAAACGGCTCAGTTCAAACCCCACTATATCGTTTAATAAATTAACTAACTATCAATAATTGTAGTTGCTAGATAACATTTGAGAGGTTCGAGATGGAAAGTTACATTCCTAAAATTAATTGGATTAAATAAATAAAAGATTCTTTGCAATTTAAATATGTATTTGACAATAATATCCCCTAAAATAAACACAATTTGCATGGTACATGTTTCTTTTCGAGTATAAATGAAGTGCAACTAGTGTTTATGAAATTCTCTACATAGAACATATATCATGAACTGGACAGTTTTAACTGCCAACAGACGATCAGTGACGCTTTGACATTAAGGAGCACCAATGAATAACAAGTACACAGGTGGGCTTCAGGTCACGTGGGAGGGACCAGTCTGACGTCATTGGCAGCACTTGCTAGCAAACCGGTTGATTAGTCGTTCACTCAATTTGCACTGAGTTCAACAAGAAATTATATCCTATTAATAGAACAACTCTTTAACAATACCGATTTATAAGGTTTAAAAAAAAAATATACTAAATCCACAGACAAAGATTTTTTCTTAACAACTAAATAATTTATTGACAATAGTAATATAAATAATTGAATATTCGACAGTTAGCAATTCGTGTAGGTCATTGCTGGCGAGACGAATGAACACCGGGACACTATCCATTCAGCCTATCGATTCCGATAATTTAATTATATATTGTTAACAATATAAGTATTGTTTAACAATACTAAAGTGCTTATTTTAGGACAAGTTATGGTAATGTGGTGGAAAGTGACCTAATGTGGTGTCTGAAACACAACGGAATCCTCTAGTCACTCACTCCCTCCCTTCCTGCGGCTGTTCCAGTGACGATTAGCACCAGATGACAGGACACTCCTTAAATAACAGTAATTTATATGGAGGTGCACATATAATAACATTTTAAACACATTCGGGGTTTTTCTCCAGGCTGGAAAAGGTAATATTTCCCAAGCTCTAAAGAGAAACGCTTTCTTTATTTCAACGTCTACGCAATGACCCTGGATAGTTCTAGATACAACAGGTAAAAAGATAGCTTTGATCATCTATAGCGTAAGTAAAACTTAGATCTTTGAATGAATGCCACGAAATTTTCCAGCTCTGAAACACACATGTGGGCTTTGTTATCAAACAAACGATAATGCAACAAAGGGACACCAAATCTATTTTAAACACTAATACCCTTAAAATATACACCTAGCTAACAAATTACTAACATGAAGGCAATGTTGAAACAACAACAACAATAAATAAATAAGGCAGAGAGAGAAGAAGACGTAGGCGCCATGGAACGCAGGAGTTGCGCAAGGGAGCACACTGTGTCCACTGCTAATAGACCAAGTGGAGTGGGCTCTATGGTAACACACGGGCTACCGATGCCGCGTGGGACACTACGGAACGGGAATCCGCCTACTTTTTCACATCTAGGATATATCGGGATGGGCCTATTTGTTATGTGGGATATATATATTAATGGGATTAGCTTAGAGGCGCCTTGAAAAACTCACGCAATAACTTATCGATGGCTGAAAAATACCTTAGTATTTTAGAAGTCATATATTTATTATAAATATGTTAAGGTTTAATGCCTCAGATTACACGCACTAGACTCAGTTTGAAAATATAATATTTATTTTAACTTATGCTCATCCTTGTGGCACTTGAGGGATTTACGTGTGACTATTTACAATCTAGGTAGCAATTAAGATGAGCTATTCAGATCAAGGTTCTCTCTTGCCGAATGGTCCTTCTTGCCCGGATAAGCGTTGAAGAATCAGAATAAAGGTGGCGGTCACACCCATTCAAGTGCATGAAGTATTGATAAATCGACGAGGTTACTTAACACTAAGCGACTGGTGGTTGCTATTCGGCCAAGTCCAAGTGCTACCCTAAAATATACTAATTGTCAACAATACCTTTGGATGACAGAGGAATGTTGACCTACAGATTAAATTAACTCACTATATTATTAGATAGTTTTATTTCAATTACGATCCCCTGTATGTTTCAAGCTCCAATACAAGAAAGCATGAAGAGGGACAAGATAGCAGACCTCTACCTCTCGCTAGATATGTGTGCCAAGGATGACAAGATGATGCACCACAACGTGTCCTGCCTATCCCAACTGATACTCTATACTTACATTTTTTGGCAGATCCTACAAGTAATAGCGAGCTTGTATGTTATATGGTATGCGTAAGGCTAACTAGCCATAACATCACATAAGCTCACTAACCCTTACAACCAGACTGGGAATACTGAAATTATTTCGCTGGGCCACATACGCTTCAACCTACGCGACTGCTCGATCGAATATCAGAGGTCACGCAGGAGGGTCTTCTGGTAACATAAAATATAGTCATAATCTGCTGTATGGTGCACCGCTTTTTTTTCATCTGACGTATACGGCAGCTCGGCGACTCTAACAATTCCAAAACGGTATACTGATGAAAGCAGTCAGACATACTTAATTCGAGCAGCGGAGCAACAGTGAGCTTCACGAGATCTTTGATTTGCCTACGGTGGATGAATTCATCCAACGTAGACATATCAAATTTTTCGACTGATTACAGTACTTAACAATCCCGGTGTTTAACACGATAACCCCCGTTCCGTTCCCCTATCGATGGCAGGACGCTGTCGCGGCAGGAACGCTTTAGTCTTAGGTTTTAGTTATTAGTTCCCACATTGTAATCTAAAGGTGAGCCCTATCACCTAGTCCTGTACCCAGCGGTTTGTAATTTTATCTTCAAATAAAAAATTGTTATTGTAATTCTACCCTCCTTCGAATGCATCTGCGTATGCAGTAAGAGGAGAAATTTGTTAATCGAAAATTTGTAAATTGTAAAACTTAGTGATCAATAAAGGGGTTTTGAAATAAAATACAAAAAAAGTGAGTAGTCAGGATGATTCTGGCAAATTACTTTGCTATGTTTTTTTTACAGTCACGTTCACTAGTGAGCAGGTATTTTCTTTAAAAGGCTTTACCTATTACATGCAAATAAAAAGTGGTGTCTCACTGCAATAAGAATTTTGATTATACGAAATGTTGCCTATTACGTTGTAACCAGTCTGTTATTCTACAGATCATTTTCGTATATTTTCACAAACTATGTCGCACTACAGGAGGTGAGGGATGACATTTATGCTGCAAATTCCTTGTAAGTATGTGTAACAACACTAAGATTGATCACTAAGAATAAAAACCGCGTGTGTTATGTCTTAGGTTACAATTTTAAAAGTTTTTTTTGTTAGATAATACTGTTGCTTTCCCTCCGTTTATTTAAAGACATTTTCAGTGCCCAAGATTGTTTAAAAAATAAAATGAGGTACTGTTGATCAAAAATAACAAATAGTTTATTTATGATAATTTATTATTAAGTACCTATTGAAACAACTGACAGGGTCGGATTGACTTATTATCAATTTGCAGCATACAGCCTGCATTCGAATAACATAATGCATTTGTGTAAGTGACATTCCATTATTACACTCTATTCTGTGAAGGGATTACACTTCCTTTATGCCTGCTAACTCCTAGACCCTGAATAGTTAGCAAATAGGCAAAACATTTCGTCACTATTGACTACTGTGCCACAATTGTAAGGAGCAGTTACTACAGTCCAAGTGTAATGTTACAGTTTATTGTTCTCTAAACCGGTAACTCGATCCTGTCACAGTTTTAGTTCAGTAACCCCTTTGGAGCAGCCTTTCTAGCTTGGCAAAGTTTACTTGTACACAATACAAATAAATAATTTATTATATTAATGATTATTAGTTGTGGTAAGTAATCTCATTAAGTTTATAATTAATGAACAAAGAAAAATATACAGTCTTTTAATGTTTATGTAAGCCAAATCGTGTTGATATATACCAAATATGCTGAAGAAGGGCCGGCCTTCTTACCCTGAAAGCGCTCATATTTAAAACAAATATAGCCTTTTTTTTCAAATTTATATATTCCGACTAGACTCGTATTTCTACTAAAAACCTTTAGAATGCTATTGATATAACACTTACCATTGAGGTACTATCATTCAGTTCAGAATTTTTGACATTACAGATTTTGAAAATAACTATATTCCATAGACCTGGGTAGAAAGCGATGACAATAAGAAATATTGATATGAGTTCTATAAAGTTACGACTTCGATATTTTTAATACCGAAGCGAAAAAAATTATAAATAAACACTTAAATGTTAAGATAGTATAAGTAATGCTTACAAGTATCGCTACATGCATTAATCATATTTAGCCATGATGACTATTAGTTCATGAATTGGACTATGCTTGTCGACTTCCACTAAGGGCACACATCCACTAAAGATTCATAGCAACTAGAAATAAAACAAGAGGACGAGCTAAACCATGAAGAGTGGTAGTCGGCTACTTCTGCGGAATAATCCAGCTCTAAAGCTGCTTAGAAGATATCAACCCCACAATGAACTCACAGATGAGCTGACTATCAAAGGGGCCGGTGGTGCTATGTATTACATAAGTGTCGGAGCAGCAACCATTGCAAGCCTGCATTCTCGACGGGTTATCTGTCTAACAGTGGAGGAAGGGAATGCTGTCATTGGGTCTGTTGGATATGTACTTATGGCCACATAATGAGAGTGATGACGGAATAAGTCGTTCAACATCATTAATACAAGTTTCTCTTCTGGGACTTGATAAATTATAATATAAAAATAAAAAGTGTTTGAAAAAGGAAATTTCACCAAGCCAGGGTCTTTTGTATTCGTCTCACGTCAGTGGCATCCAGGCTTCAGACAAAACAGGGAAGTAGCCAAAGGCGGAGAACGTTGTTTTTTCACCCGGGACTAAAGTGGACCAGACATATCGACCGGGTGACAAATGATTTGTTTTTTGGCAGAAATATTACCCCGACGAGGTGGGCGTGTTGGAAGTCAGGTGCAAATGAAGACGTTACCATCAAATGATGGCTAGTCCACTTATAGTTTTCCAGAACAGGCCAAAATCCGGTTTAAAAAAACAACAAAAAAAACCTACTTGCCGCGTAGTTGAAACACAAAAAACGGTCATCCATTAAGTCCTAAGAGGAGCTGTCGGATGAGCAAGGAACTACCGCATCATGACTAAGGACTACTTTTTTGAGGGGTGCTGAGGCCCGGGTAACATAGCGGTCGACATCGGCAGGTACCAACCACCATATTTATAAATATTTGAAGCGAATATAATACCTTTTTTTGAGTATCCTAATTAGGAGTATTTAACATCCAGTAGTGTGGGCCACATGCGTGATACAGAACAAAGGACGCGAAAAGGGATAGTAGTCACTCCAATGAAATCCCAAGTATATTTACAATAAGGTATGTCGCGAGAATACCGAAAAGTGTAAGGGTGTGGGGTACTAGCTATGTAGATTTTTTTTTTTAATTTTTGAGTATACGTATAAAGCCAAGTATAGTTAATTACTTGGATATCGTATTGGAAAACTAATTTTGGAATGTAGGTAGGTGGCCAACATTATGATCCTAAGGATTGTAGAAATGTTACTTATCCTAAAGGACCGATATTTTATCTTTTAGACTCTAATCGCCTATTCTTCATCAAGTGCCATCATTCTGCACCAAGTTCTAGAAAATACAATGCAATAATCATATTCTACTTTTCCTGACCTATGAACGGTAAGTAAAATCACAAGACCAGAGACAATAGAAGGGCGACTTGTAGAAGATGCGATGAAATAAGAAGACAGGGCCCACAAAGAAGAAGAAGAAGACGAGTACAAGGTATGTACACAAGGAGGAAGGAAGTGTACAGTGGTGGCGGTGCCAGCAAATTCCCAGACGCGGCTGCGCCGTTTTGGGCCTCTGGCCGCAACCCCTCCCTCGACCACTGTCGCAAGTCCTCAAAGTCCGAAAATAACAGCCCGAAGAAGGGGGAACCCCTTTAGGCGAAATGTCACTCGGCTTTTAATAGTTTTAATGCCGCCTCTTTCGTGCCTTCCTTTACTGCAACAGTTATTCTCAAGATGTTCTTAGATCGCCTATAATTTGTCATGTCGGTAGTGAAGTGAAGTTCGTCTGACGGGGCCAAAACAAACGTTCCACTAGTCGTCTGGCACACACTTTCCACTTCAATAAAGCAACCCATCCAGTAAATGTAACTGACCTTTCCGTTTTAATGAATAAACAAAAGAAAGACTCAAGTGTAACTTTCCTCTTCCATCCTCGTTCTGCTGGATGCTGGACCTCCTCACGATCACCACACGGCAGCTTTCTACATATCATGCCATAATCATCTTCCTCGAGCTACATTCCTTTCAAAATCCGGCAAGCAATCGCATTTAAAGGCTCATAATTTGCTGTCTGTCTAGTCACCCTACACTAAATTTTTCCTTTCATTAGCATATTTTATATATTTAAGCAGTACTTATTCATTTATGAATCATGACGTACTTCAGGTGTCAAAGAACTATTTCGTACTCCTTGTATCTAATGGGGATAGTAAGCGCACAATAAATAAAATGTTGGATATATTATTTAATAACAAATACTCATGCGAAATTCACACTATAATATTTCTACTTTGTGCATCTCATTACAAGAAGAACTGTGCTGCCAAATAACAGATAAGGTAACTTATGCACCATGGTCGAGATTTTCCTAAACATTTTTCCAATAAAGTGTCAAAGCGGCGTTCTCCTCTGTTGTCATTGACACGATAAATAAAGGAAATGCGGTTACCATGCTCCGTGGAAACTACCAGTACGTGACTGACGATTGACCGGTTTAATGAAATCTTCTAGGAACAGCTGTCACACCATCTTATAGTGAACACACGGACTATGTCATTTCCTTTCTGCGTTATCGCTAGCAGACGAGGTCGCTAATAATAAAAAGTGGGTCACTGATACTGCATTATTATACCCAAGGCCTAAAATGAGACCAAGACAGAAGGCAGAGGTTTTACTTTTAAAAAGGTACGGACTAAGTGCCTTTCTGTTGCCTGTATTTTATAAGATACCAGCCGTAAAAATTTTTTTATTTTTTATTTTTCTTGTCATTAATTATTGAAAACTGGAGTAGTTTTCAGCTAATATCTGAACCTATTAGTATCTAAATTCTATTTTTTAAGATGCATTTAAAAAAATAATTAAGACCTAGCAAGCGATGAAACCATACTACCGAGTTGCTTGCTTACTTTACTGGAATTAGCGTGAGATTATTAGATATTTATAACATCGTGAATAACTAATAGGTCCATTCTATTTACTCTCACGTCTCGATCACTAAAACCACCATTTTTTCAAAAAACAACAACAAACAAACAACTATAAAAAACAGTTGGAACGATATACGGGATTTATTTAGCTGGCTCCCGGAGCTTTTGGAAATCAGTAAATTACATTCGCTTTACGTCTGTAATATGCAGAGTGACATAAGATTAGTTTTAATTCAGCGAACCTAAATCAATGTTTCCACATTATATTTTTATTTTGATGCTTTGATATTGTTTTTTAAACCAACCCACACCCCTCATCTGTTAGAAAGTAGAGCCACTGCGATGGGACTTGGCAGCAATAATGGCACTAATCTTTGGCTTTAATAGCTAATCAATATATGATAGGTAACTGTTGATGTGTTGTAGGAGGAGTGCGCGGAGTGCAGAATGTACACAACCACATGATATAATGAAGTATATACAATTGTAGCCAGCATTGACATAAATATAGACCAACAATTGATTTATATATAAGAGTGAGGCCGCACTAGATCCAGTGACCGGAACAGAGTACGACCTATTTGGCACTTACCTACTACCTGCCTAGCTGACCTAATTCTAGGCTACGTCAGTCTAGCAGCTCGTTTCCTTATGACAGGCCCCCCTCGCTATTTTTCAACTCTTTTTGAAGTAGTCATTTTGTTTTCTTCTTTAGTAAAAAATGAATGCCAACATATGAATGACGTGTCCTGTTCAATTATGAGTTCTCAACATTTAAAAACTACTTTTAATTCGTTAACAAAAAAGAGGTATCAAGTATAAAGCTGCCTACTAGTTAGGGCACCCGACCCTCATTCTCTGCATAGATAAAGATATTTCCTGAAGCGGATAGAGGAGTTAGGTCAAGGTTCGCTTAGTTTCGTGTGGGTTAGTGAGCACCGTTAACTTCACCCATAGCAACAGTTCTTTAAGCTAAATAGTTCCCCGGGCATGTTTTATTTCAAATTCATGGTGTTCTTAAATTTTCTTACAGTATTTTTACTTCTCAGTACTCCAACATTTTTTTTCTTTCCAGACTAACACTTTGTTTTATCCGCTTTATAAGATAAACTCAACAATTCTAATGTAGGTCAATTGACTTACTGATTTGCTTGCTTTTCAAGCAACCATGGAAAATTATTATGATAGATTATTTTTTAAAAAGAAAGTGTAATTACATCAATTCAAAACCCTTCATAATGATCTGAATATACTCTACATTCTTGAACTCATCCCTTCCAAGTTTGCAAAATTCCATTATAACCTATCCAGCCACTCCAATTCCCTAGCACAGTCATTGCACAGCACCACTCATCCCTATAATCCTCCTCGGAGACTAAAACGGCAGTGGCCTCGTGACCTGCAATAAAAAAGTGACAGTGGGAGTCCTGGCAATGGCCAGTTTCTCTAATCATGTCCTGAGCGTCTGTGGCTCTCGCGCTCTTATCCAGTAACGCGGCTTACGTAGGAGCGTGGGGGATTTCCCAAGACCATGTGGACTTGGGGGGCCTCTGGGCTGTTTGTATATAAAGTATGAATGAGCGAGTGAATGAAAATTGTAAATCGGTATGTACGAGATCATAAAGCACAATTACCTATAGCCCAATCAGGCAGATTGTAATTTTACCATAGTAAAGTTGTAATAAAACTCCAAATTACATCAATTAAAAACGATTCAAAATAAATATTTAGATTTTCATTAGTAACATTCTAATCTATACTGCTTACAGAAAAACCACCCACCTGAGGTTATATTTCTCCGCTTGCTTTCACTGCCTTCGACGTTATCCAGGAACCTACACTCAGTGAAATGCAACGGAATCTTACTGCGAATAATTAAATAGGAAATTACCAAATAAACTAGCATGTAGACTCCGCCACTTGGCTTTACGAGCAGTTTTTGTACTGCCTATCAGTTTCATAGCCTGCTTTATCATTATATAAAAAAAGAAGATGACCCCTGTAACTTGACGTGGCGTGGACAGCCCTGTGAGAGGTCAGATTTTATTTCTTGTCCGGGCCCACTGGGACTAGATGAGTGTAGCAACTTATAAATAACCCTTTTTTCCTGTCCTTAACGGCAGTAGATAAGGCCGTTAATAACCGTAAGAGCCATTTATAAAAACTACGCCATTATTCACAGATCCCGGATAGGATTTACCTTCCAGATGGATATAACGTATTTTTCTGGAAGCTATTCGAAGAAAAAGTATTTCGGAGGGCGGAGATCCGTCCAAGAATACGTGTCATCCAAGACCATTTAGTAAATATATAAGTCACTGACTGGGCCAAACAGGCCCACTAATTGAAAGGCTGTAACTCAACAGACGGACAGACTAAATAAAGCGGCAAAAGGAGAGAACAATAAATTAATTAACGAGGCGAGTGGTGTCCGCCTAGAGATTTATACTCACTGGTAGCTAAGAGATTCACTTAGTTTATTGTAGGCAAATGTACAGTCGAGCCCGTCGTTCACATATCCCACTAGCTACTTCCCCGATTCATGACAATTATACTGTCACTCAAATTATATTTTCTGTCAATAGAATTTTTAATTACGCTATACATATTGATATTCGTCATCTTCTCACAAAAAAAGAACCATAGCAAAGATTTTTTTAAATGTAAGCATGATTAGATATATAATGTGACCGAGTCTTTTTAATAGTTTTAAGTCTCTTTAAACTGAAAAAAACGGAAATTTTCAGCTTGACACCGACAACTTAACTTAGACTCTTTGCAATGCATTTTTGCAAAGCAACAAACATCATTATGAGACATTAATACACTATAAGACTATCATATATTTAGGAAGGATTTATTTTGCAATCTCACAAGCCTCAACAGTAGATAGCTAAAATAGGTTAGTGTGTAACATGGAAGATTATGTAAAGCACTAAGTTAATACTACTTCAATTTTCAAAACCTGAATTATGGTCCAGCATAGTTATGCACCGGGTGGGTGGGTCTTTAAGAAGGTCAATGTAAAATTTTAATTTCTTGATCAAACCCGGAATTCCGAATCGTAATTTAACAAATAGGATACATGAGCATAAATATGAGGTTTTGAAAAAGAAACAATAAATAAATGTAACCTTTCAGTGAATCTGGGCGGAGTAACCCGGAGTTGTATACTGAACCCATCACGTCCCTCGTGGATAACAATAATTAGACTTGCAACTCTACAATATAACTCACAACTGTGTACAGAACATAATTTATACCGTAACGTATAAAGGAGAGATTTGGGACAAACGACAATAAAACTCTCAAAAAAACAAACTTGTTGCGGCCACATTTCGTTATTTGTGACAGACGTGAAGAGTTTTACTCGTGTGTCCGTACGCGTGTGCTCTTTTCTTCCCTCTAACACTACACATGTGCTAAACAGCGTCAGGAGACAGGTAGTAGCCTAGTAACAAAACAGTAGTAAGCCTTTGTCTAGAAGAGAAGTATACTTGTCCAGTCAACTAACCCCAATCATCTGACAGTTTCATCGGCACATTCCATTAAATACCTTCAGCGGCGGACCTTGAATTCGCACCAGGTTCTTCCTATAATTGTTAAACCTCATTAACTATGATAAATATTTGCGAAATAGGACTTTTTTTCCACTGAGTACTTCCAGTGCTGTCTACTTCGAGTGAGTAACCTTTTATTTCCTTCATCGCTTACAAGTTCATAAAATTCCATAGTAACCTATCCAACCACCCTAATTCCCTAACACAGTCATTGCACTGCACCACTCATCCCTATAATCCTCCTCGGAGACTAAAACGGCAGTGACCTCGTGACCTGCTATAAATAAGTGACAGTGGGAGTCCTGGCAATGGCCAGTTTCTCTAACCATGTCCTGAGCGTCTGTGACTCTCACGCTCTTGGTCAGCCTCCGCTGGCTCTTATCCAGTGACGCGGCTGACGTAGGAGCGTGAGGGACTTCCCAAGACTCCGCTTCCTCCTTCGCACGCGAGGGAGGTGACAACCATGTGGGCTTGGGGGCCTCTGGGCTGTTTGTATATATAGTATGAATGAGCGAGTGAATGACAATTGTAAATTGGTATGAACAAGATCATATAGCACAATTACTTATATCCCAATCAGGCAGATTGAAATTTTATCATAATTAAGTTGTTAACAAATTTTTTTTATCGAATATTATCAGCTAAACAAATTCTTTCATCGATGAACAAAATCCAACACTAACATTTTTTAATTACCAAGGACTTATTTTGCCAAGGAATTACTCCTAGGACTATGTTTAAGGGAAAGCCGGCAGCAGCCGAAGGGACCAACAATAATTCATCGGCTGATGTGGCCAACTCGACTCATACAACAGATACAGATGTTGTTTTAAAACAACGCAGATTTAATACCGAAGGATTCCAGGCGCAGTAGGCGTTTCGTCTATAAATCGCAGAGCACAGTATACAAATCACAGCCCACGCAGCGCAACAAAAAATAAACTAAATGAGGCATCTCTGCCCACGAAAATTCCATTTTTTTCATTTATTGATAAAATCACCTTCTTTAGACCAGAGTCGCATAGTTTAGTTTAGTACATACACTCTCCCCTATGAAATAAATCGAACTCTACCAAGCGATAATCGAACGGCAATCTTGTACACTTTGCATAAAAAATGCGCCAATAAATACAAATACACAAAATTCAAGTGTAGTTGCTAGGGACGAAGAGAGAGGCTCTACTTTCAAATAGGTAATCATCTTCCGTCAATATTAATTAAGTCGTAAAAACGATATAATATATCGAAAATTGTAAAGGTACGTTCTACAACACTGAATATGTGTTTTAAATAAAGTTACGAACATATTTAGAAAAAAGTAAAAAGAACTCAAAAGTGAAAGAAGTGTGTCCTACTTCGGAAATTTGTATCATTTTTCGAGTTAAGTTATAGCGCAAATATGTAAAAATTCGATTTTTCTATTCGTGGTTAAGAAGATTTAGTACATATAATACATATAGTTTTCTGTGGCCGAAAAGATTTAAGAAATAAAATTATGTATATTGTAGTAATTTTTTTTTACAATAATTAGGTAACTTTTTAAGGAACTACCCTGACAGGCTCTTGATTGTGCTCTGTCACTTTCTAAGACTTTTTTCGTTTATATATAGTTCTTGATTAAAAGTAGTTCATAATTAACTATACCAAATTTTAAGGGGTAATAATAAAAATAACCTTTGATATAATCAGAAATAAAATAGGCGAGGCTACTGATCTTTGAATCAACTAGTTTAAGAAAAAATGAGTATTATAGACGAAATGTAATAATTGTTGCAGAGCATCTTTAGAGTGCTTAATAGTAGAGCCAAATACCTAATGGGCTGTAACTCAGTATTTTTAGACATTGGCCGGTATGTAAGTATGTGTGAGTATGGTGAAGTTACTATTGTTGCTAATAATGCTTTATATTAGCCCTTAATGTATGTTTGCGTAATAAGAGAACATAGCGTGTGATCCGGGAAATCCTCCTGACACCAGGCAATTATAAGTTAACTAATGGTAACATTAGATACGGCTCATTTATAATCTCCCATTTATTTGATAATATTTACCTCCTGAAACTGGGCTGTGTTTGTTAATACGGGCTAAACCATCCGACATGTTTGCTATCACAAGATCTTCACGTAAACTTGTGTTTTCAACTTCCATTTACCCGTGGGTTGGAGGGAGGTACTAACTATTACAACTCTCAGTTGAGAAGCACTGTGTAAATACTCAGTTGATATAATTACAGACTTACGTTAAGGGTTACCAATGTTCAGGTACTTTTCATATTTTAACAGTCAATAGACAATGGACAATAGGTATACAATTTATCTCCAGATAACTGACATCAGAACTACAAAAACGACTATCGTTGGCAAGTATCAAAAGTGTCGCTTAAAATCGTTTAACGATATTAGTATCGTTAATATCGTAACAGCGTTAGTATCACTGATGTTACTGTTTATTACAGGTGTAACATTAACACGATTTGAGTATGTGGAAAGAGAATTTGTTTATTGTAAAATGGTATGGGCAACCAAAAATTTATTTTATTAATCAGCGATCAGCGTTACTATCAATACATCACTGAATGCATTTTTCTTTGACAAAAAAAAAACAACTAAATATAAATAAACAATTAATGAAACAAAATTCCAAGGCAATAGAGTAAAATTTATATTTACGGAAAACAAAAATAGTTACTTATTTTTTGTGAAGAGAAGCGAAGTTTTATAAGAGATTTAACTAAACCTCCGACGAAAATGAGCCGGATACAAGCCCTAGACTTTCAACAAAGCTACTCACAACGAATACAGCTTAGGTTATTTAATTAATACATTTTTCTACCTAATCTATCATATTAAACCAGTAAATTCAATTTCTAGCATTTTAACTGGGCTTCTAAAATGGTTATTTGCTATCAAACCTATGGTGAAGAGGTAAGGCCGACATAATGATCACCATAGTTGGTGGGTGGTTGGTTGCTTTTTCAACTACAATTTTGTTTTCTTTGATTCACAGCCATTATTCATCATAAATAAGCAAGCTAACCACAGGACATGGGGACGAAAAATTCATTGAATTAAGCAAGCGGAGATAGTGATAGCGCGAGGCCACTAATCCTAAGATCCACAACTAAAGATAACATGTACCACAGTATACGTAGATAGACTAGTGTGACTGTGTCCAGGCATAGTGTGGAGGAGACAGGCAAGGTCGGCTCACAGTAACTATTAATACCTGGCACAAACACGCACCTGTCTTCCCCCGATAACGGCGCAAGGGGATGCATATCCCGCAAGACCTTAGTGTGATGCGGAGTTCAGTGTGTTCTCGCCCATGAAGGGGCTAAAGTGCCGACGGCTGTATTTCCAGTTACTCATTGGTAGGAATAACATTCATTGGTCCCATTATAATTAATAATTATTAGCCCCAAGTATAAACTAGCTCAGTCAACACTTGAAATTAGGGAGGACCTGCTACTTTTTCTTAGGACAAATTATTGATAGCAGTTACTAGTTTATCTGCAGAACAGCAGTTCTTCAACCCAAAACGTTTGAGAAAATCAACAAAAACTAAGATGTTAAAAACTATGTAATGAAATGTATTCGTTTAAGCAGAAGTTTTATTTATTTTAATGACTTCAACGTAGAAGCAGATAAGAGGAGATATTCTGCCATGGTGTTGGTCGTGACAATAAAAAAGAGGCAAGGGAGCTGATAACATCATACAGAAAACCATTCAAAATAATTTTGCAGGACATGTTCGGAAAACAAAATGTGTGCTTTAAAACAGGCTTGCATTCGATCATAGGTATTGTAGAACCAAAGAGATAAAATAATCCATATTAAAATTAGTACTTTTCAAAATGTATGGATTTAAGTAATTTTCCGGTTTTCTGTTTGTAAATATAATATTTCACGTTACCCCAACTAAATTATTGTATACGATTTAATATAGGTACATTCGGCGTCGAGGGAGTCATAGGAATAGAAATTAATCGAAATAATATAAATTCAAAATTAGCTTCAACACTGTAGCGAAGTATACTGTACCTTTATGTCGACTAGTCATTGTATTATATTGTATTTACAGACAGAAACTAACGCTGTTTGTAACGCTAGTCACAATAGTGAACCTTTACTTAACACTTACAGGTTTTAATGAATACAACTAAATAAAGCAACAAATCAGAGTCAACAGCGGGGCAATAACTCACTGAAATTAATATTCAGGTCCGCTTATAGTTCGAAATAGCAGCAGATAACTCTGCCATTGAGGAATGCAGGAGGAGGACAGACGGACGGACTAAATCAGAAGCAGCTGTCAGATAAAGCTTTGGACCTAAGAGCGGCGTCACCAGTGCTAAGAGGTCTTAGAGGTAGCACATTCATCACACAACTGTGCAGTGTTTCCACCTACTGTCAATGTGGGCATTGCAGTGTCAGATATTTATGTGTGTACATCGGGTGGGCCCCAACCATAGACCATGACGAAAGTATATTACCTATAAATAAATGTGCTGTGAAAGATAGCATGGATGACAGAGTAAAAGAATAATGATCCCTAATTAGTATGATAGGAATTATTTATTTATTAGGCACATATGTAATTTTCAATTAATAAATAATATGTGATTCAAAGAATTCCCAGTAGATCGCGAGGAATTACTATGCAATATTCTACAGGTACCTAACAATTATTATAAAATTACAATCTGCCTCATTACAACTCGCCCATTTTTACAGTATTTGCAGTCCAGATACCTTCCAAATCCACATCGTTGTGACCTCCCTCGCATGCGAAAGAGGAAGCGGAGTCTTGGGAAGTCCCTCACCAGCTACGTTACTGGATATGAGCCAGTGGAGGGTGACCAAAAGCGTGATAGCCACAGACGCTCAGGACATGATTGAGAAACTGACCACTGCCAGGACACGACTGACACGTATCTATAGCCGGCCACGAGGCTACTGCCACTTTAGTCTCCGAGGAAGATTATAGGAATGAGTGGCGTAACCTAACAATTATAGGAACTAAAATCCTACCTACACGTCTCTAGCTCATTAGTGACTTGAAATCAGCAGAGCAAACCCGGAGAAGCAGACAGACATGGGGGAGATACCACAACCATTCTTGGTTTTTAAAACAACTAAACGATGAAAGGAAAAAAATATCTCTGATTTTCGCCAGTAATTATCATCATTTACCTACCCATGTGTAAAAAAGCAATCCTAAATCATCATAACGTTCACTGATTAACAATTTTTTAATTATAATTTTAAAAAATGCCTTTCCAACCACCATCCTGTAGCACAGTCATTGCACTGCGCCACTCATCCCTATAATCCTCCTCGGAGACTGAAACGGCAGTGGCCTCGTGACCTACTATAATCGCGAGACAGTGGGAGTCCTGGCAATGACCAGTCTCTCCAATCATGTCCTATTGTATGAATGAGCGAGTGAATGATGAACTGTTATGGTATGAATGAGATCATTTATCTGTATTATTATTGCCTTATAAAAGGCAGATTGTAATTATTGCACAATAAAGAATTGAATTCAATTAAAAAAATGAAACTATTTTTGAAATACTGAAAAGAAATTATATGAAAGAGCGAATATCTCACTTTAAGGTAGACTATTTTTAAAAATATCCTCTATTTGAAAATAGAGAAAAGGCATATCAACTTAAACAAATAAATTGTGATATTATTTTAGGATTGGCTTATTTGGAAAATACTACAGAGGAGATTATATTTCTCTTCTAAACAAAGATTTTTAGGAATTGAGACGGTCAAAGACTTAAAACAATAATAATTGTGAGGAAAAAAAAATTGGCAGTTGAGGAATAAGTCCCTCTTTTATCCATATAAAATTGGCAGCGCTAGTATTTACATAGTGAAACGCCTCTATTACAAAAACGGAAAGAATAACACTTTAAATGGGAAATATATTGATCACTAGGGGACCCTGACAAACCGTCCTAAGGGAAATGAATTGGCACTGGTAGGGTCTGGTCCACTAGCTATAATTATTCTCTATCTGAAAACAATATAACTAAATTACCTATATCAACAATACGCTATTACAAATCACGGAAAAAAATAAAGCAGTAAGTTACTGGTAAGTAAAAAAAAAATTAAAAGAATGTAGACAGACAATAATACTGTCTTTTTGAATTTTTTTAATGAAGATATTGACGTTCGTTTGAATAAATAAAAATAAATGTTTAACGACGGACGAATTTCCATAACAATTTCCAATTTATTGTCCAAGCAACAGTCAAAGAATCGACACCTACGATGAGTTGAAAGAATTTGCTGCTGATTAAAAGTATTGAAACACCAGCTGCTGATGAAAATACAGATTTTCGACAATACTAAAAATACCGTCCATACGGAACAATAATTTGACGAAGCTCTTCTTCCATGAATCCATTTACATAAACTGTTATTTAATGCTTTGCAGAATTCGAAGTCCCAGGGCAGAAGAAAACCAATTTTTTTTTTGGTCTAGTTACAAGAATTAAACTAAAGATTGAAATTTGTTCATAAAACGGAATGAAGAAATCAGCGTAAAACCTAGACCAAGACTTATTACTAACAGCACAGAGTTGATAAGCTGCAGAGCTAGCAAATTAAAATGCTAATAAATTAGAACAAAAATAAACCAAATTAATCGGTCTTATGACGAGTTAATGATTCTTCTTAAAAATTAATATTAAACCTCTAATCTGTGAGAAAATCGAAAGAAATATTTATACTATAATAAAAAAACTGGAAAATACATTTTTATAGGCGATAGAATATATTGCTGGCAGTGGGAGCCACCAGCCCCGTGCCAAGGGCAGAACGGCTGTTTGCTTATTTTATGTCTGTGAGCGGTTTGAAAATATGATTCATCTCGCTTGATGCACTTGGACCTAAGCTAAATATTTTTAGGGAACGGCATCCGAGCCAAGTAAACAATCCCTGGAACACTCCAAGATCTCTTCCTTCTTATTTACTACTTATTTACTTAAAAATATTATCTTTGCTTATGTAAAAAGTAATCAACAGTTTCTGTATTGTAAATTTGTAATTGTAAGTATCTCTATTAGAATGCTAGAGCTATAAAAAAATTGTTATTGATATTGATCACTTGAGATTTTTTTTTTTTTTTTTTCCTTAGCTCTCAAACTTATAAAAATAGGATGTGGGAAAAATAAAGGAAAATTATTTTGGGCTAATGAGTGCCTTTCACTAAGGGGAGTCCCCCATTTGAAGGATGTATGAGAAGGATATAGGGTTTGGAATGCCTAAAGGAGGCGGGTGGAATCGGGAAGGTAGTGAGAGTCTACCGAGGGTGGAGCCTAGGGGTACCTAGGCAATGGTTTGTAGTCGGCCAGGTCAACCTGGCCCGCCCTGAAATAAGTCGGCCTCTCGGCAGGTCGACCCTGCTTAAACAGGTAGATGGGGTCTTGTAGCTTCGGTTGAGTCGGCCGGGAGATCGGACTCGATCTCTCGGCTGGGTGTAGATCTTCAGTCTCCGTCAGGGGGCTAGGGTTCGATCACGTCTATCTGTCTCCAGGCTTCGGCGGTCCAGCAGTGCTTCCATATGACGGGCATTGGTGGTGGTTGAAGGTCGGAGAATAGAGGGTTGTGGCTGTGTCGGAGTGAGTCAAAAAATTTGATGTGCCTTCTCTTGATGAAATCTTGAATGGTGAGCACTTCAAATTTTTTATACATCTCGTCTGCCTTCATTCGGTCGAACGGGGTATGTTTGAGGGAGGTGCGGAGAACTCTGTTCTGAAATTGCTGGAGCGTTTTGAGAGTGTTAGGAGTCAGATATTTGAAGAGAGGGGTCCCATACATCAATGCAGGTCTTAGGACATTTGAGATTATCATCACATTTCAACTACATGAACATAAAGTGTTAATAGTAGACGGGGCTCAAATGGTTAAAGAGAAAGACAGTTTTCAGGTTACATTCCCATAATAAAAACTTGTTTTACTTTTTCAAGTTTTTTGACTTGTTGCAGCACCTGAAAAGCCAATAATTAACATTATGACCACCACCGTTCCCGCATCGATGGCAACATACTGTCAACCTAATAGAAAATTAGGTTAAGATTTTGTTGCTAGATGTAAATCAGTTTAAATCTATGATTCATAAGGTTAGCCCCATCACTTTTAAACATGTTCAGTTCAGACAATAATGTAAAATGTGTATTATACTTTTTTTGTAACAATCACAAATAGCAATGTAACATAATTAAAAATTGTATAAAATGTAGCTAAACTACAGGACATATAACCTACTATAAATAGATTGATTAATGAAGAATCTATAGTGATTTCCTTAATTTATTATCAATAAAAATTCATTAGGAGTAGTATAACATTAAAAATCATTCCAAAACACAAAGCAAAAGTACGCTTTCGGCATGTAAGAATAAGTACAGTTATATTTAATACGATGATACTTTTCAACACGGAGTCAGACCTATTATTGAGTTTGGATTTGTTAATGAGACTGCAAGGGGTGATGGGCCACCAAGCATGGGATGTCTGAAATTGTTCTTTTTTACAAGGCAATGTCAGAGTACATCTGTAGTTAACTTTTCCTAACTATAAATACCTTGAAGCATCATGTCTTTGAAATATTAATAGCGAAACAAACATTAGGCGAGGGGCTTATCTACTTTTTTCTTCACATCTTCAGCTTCTAAAGACAGAAGTTGTGTTTGCATAGGAAATTTTAAACGTTAGCAATTTTCAAGTTTTCCGCAATATAGGAAGCCTATTAAACAGTTCAAATTTAAGCAGCCCAAAGGCCCTGGTCCGCCCTAAGAATAATAACTGCTAATTAAAAGAGGCAGTTTTTAGGCCGTTGCATTTAATAAGGCCAGAAGTGAGAGAGCTAGACTTTGAAGCTTGGCCTACAGTTAAACTACAGAGAGAGCAGAACCAGGGTTTAATATTTAAAAATAAGTTTATTTGTGAGCCGCAGTGAGTCATAGCCAGGCGACAGCGGACATGAAATATAGCGTCGTCTTTAGCGAATACTTGGCCCGGAATCAAAATAATTACTCCAACTAGAGGAGGCCTGTCTCTCTTTGCATCCACTATCTTTTGCATCAATGGTACTTACTCTATGTAAGATAGAAACATACAGAAAATTGAAAGGAGGGTTTTCATTGACGACGAGAAAGGGAAAACATTTCCAGAAGGGAAAATGAAAGACCAAGGATCAATTTGTCAAAAATTTCAATACCTTTTTTTAATAAAGAAAATTAAGTGTGAATGAAATTATGTTTATTAAAATATACATGAACACGTAAATATTAAATTGTGACTAGATAATGAATTTAAAATCAAAAATCAAATGAAATGTATTGTTTTAAGGTTTCGTTACGGGTACAAAATAGATTTTATACCAGTTTTACTAATTTTAATTATGTTCTAATAAAATGAGACACGATATACAGATTGTTAATCAGGACGCCCAGATATAATATTAGTTCATGCTACTTTTACGTTATTTATTTTTACCATAATTTGTGCATCAAAAGGAACGAATTCCACACAAAATATTATGTATCTTAAAAAATCACTGGTTGAGTTATAAGCCTGATGTTAATGACGGTTTTTGAAGATTTTCTGTTCTTAGTAGTTAAAAAAAGAAAACAAATATTACATTACTGAAGTAATTAATTAATGATACGTAATCATGTTTTATCGGTACAGATATATTTGTAATGTCTGCCTAATCTCGAACCCCTAAAAATTGAATGTCTCTAGCTGGAAGAAGGGGCCCACGAATACTATAACAGGCAGACACACAGATAAAAACATAAAGGGTTTCTGAACAAACGAAACTCTAGATAATAACTGGGCTTTTTTCATTTCATTTCAATTAGATTGAACCATTTTTACTATCCCTTCACGCCGACTAGTATCTATATCTGGTATGTATAGTTTTCAACTTTGTAAATTACATCATGGCGCATGCTATTTCAATTTAAAAGACTAAATCTACTCTAATCGGAAGCAGGTTAATTTCTCGACTTTTCAGAAATCCTATGAGAGCGTTATTGATAACAGAATTATTCCCGAGAACGCCTTCAAAAACGGCAGTCCAATTAATATATACTATTATTCTAAAAAATATATCCATGGAATGACTTAGCTATAGATCTGAAGAACGGATAAAAGGCCTTTTTCTCCACCGAAAGGGTCCTATAGATAGCGGGCAGACTCACAACAGGTGCTATTTGCAGATCCCTCTCGCTGTTTATAATTAACCGTTAAATAAGACAGGAACCGTTAGGTAAGAGCTAGAGACAGAGATATAGGTTTTGTGAATCAGCGGGGCTGGCATCTGATGGAATCAACAGTCTATAAATATATGGCGAGCGGCCCACGCTAGGGGCTACTTCTACTGCCCATTCCTCTACTGCACCGCAGCCGCGGAGCGAATCCGTGGCACAATGTCCTTTGGAAAGACAAGGCCTACAGAGGCCACTTCAACTCCCAATGGACTCCGCCCGAACACATCTTCGTTCCGAAACAAAACCAAAGTTTCTCTCAACTATGGTACTGGAAACTATAACAATTAACTACATTATAAATAAATGGTTTCATGTAACATCAGTTAATATTTTAGGCAGAAACCAACACGCGATTGCATTAATAAAGAACATTATTTAGAAATTTCTGTTCGGGTTTTACTGTGGATCCAGTCCTGGACTGGGGGGTTCATGTATACTCCTCGCCCCTCAAATCGGTTGGACCTTCAAGACATGAAAACTATAATCGTTAATACACGTCAAAAAACGATGCCCTTCTTACAAGCACTAAGCTCACAAAAGTAATCTAAATAAATTACGCAGTGATACCTTCATACTTATGGCCGTCATTACCCAATTTTCTTTGAGTTTCAAGGAAATGAGCTTACCTGAAAAAGAAAAGAATCAATAAATAAATTTATTTATAGTATATTAAAATAAATTTTTTAAAAAACTATTAGTAAATAACTTAATGATTTATAATTAGTATACTATATATATAGAGGATATATGTTGACCGGTTTAAATAATATATATTTATCAATTACCGGGTCACTTACGCTAAAGGAATTTCCAGAAGCTATAACTAAGTTTATCTATTATGTATATATAGTATACATTATTATATAGAATTGCTGAACAAAGGATCGGATAGGATTTCACTAATTAAATATTATTTTTTTAAATATATATAAACGAAATAAAGGACTTAAAAAATTAAGGACCATATCGAAAGATAGTTTTAATTGTTAAGCTATCAACAAAAACATATTTCGATTTGTTGTGGATTTTAAAGTTAATGGACGTATGTATTATGTTTTAAAGTTTTAAAGTTGTTTAACATTCATTTATATGTATGTATAGTAATTTAATCAACTTATATGAGATACATATATTGTAACATTCATGAGAATGAAGATCATGACCCTCACATATGGTAAGGGTCATTTTTTCCCTTTACTCCTAGGAGTGGGGATGAGCGGGAAACCAGTCTTCGCCAAGCCGTCGAGAAGAACACAGTTAGCAAGCTCCCGAGTTGGCGGTTACCATACTATTGAAGAACCAACAGTAGAAAGTAACGTTGATTGGATTACAGGAAGATCATCGATTGGGTGATATTAATATTGTTTCTTATTATGGACCCATTAAACAAAATTGAGCTTAAATCCATGTTTGTAATTAGTAGTAATTATCCTAATTTAAAAGGAATTGAATATTTTTGTATACTTTTTCAGTACTCTATGTTAAATATAATTATTTGTTATAACCATTTTATTTGAATATATTTCACAATTCCTAGTTTCTCAATTTATTAATAACCACAACATTAGCCTTGGGATCGGGCGATTCAATCGGGATAAATTCATATGTCAAAGACATAAAACAATTTGAATTAAAGATCTCATGACGGACCTTCCAAGTAAGTTAAGTTAAATTGATCAAATAAAGTAAAAAGAAAAATGGTAAAAAATGAGGTAGGTTTCAATATATATATATGCATATAAAGTAAGTGCTAAATGAACTATGATCTCCAAGTGTAGTTTTTAATAAGATGTTGATTACGATCTGACCTCAAATACACAACTATGAAGCCATGCCCAACGCTAAAGCTAAAAGTAAGGACTGTGCCAGAAATCTTGTAAATATATTTTTCTTGCTTCTTGTCGACTACTTGCCAATCATCAGAGTATATGCCAGCCTCCACTAGATGATAGATATTATTCGGCTCATTAAGAAAGTTCACACGTGTCCGTTAATTAATGTTGCAGGACAGACGGACGGATATGATGGTATAGCTGCGAAACATGACATGTTGAAATATACACTACACGGGCCGTAGCGGCGTACTCGTTACTCCCGACATGCACTAACGAGTAAAGTTATATCCACGCACTGGGATTGCAGAGTACAAAAATACAAACAGCCAGGATACAGAAATACACTGATGACTACCACGGGGCTAATTTGTATGACGGACTGCGTTCCCCACTGGTCCACATCTCGGCCCCCGGAATAGAATAGATTCGACCAAACCCTAACGCTGCCACGATTTGCCCTTCTGTATAAAGATCGACATACATTGCAATGATCGTGACGTATCTAAACGCACCGACAAACATCTCACATAACCTATGCAGACGTTGCCAAATAAATACGATTTAGTCATAGAAAAACTAAAAGATTTTTGTACGGATGAACATACCAATATATAATCATATTTTTGTTGTATTCAGAACTATTGACTATGTCTATTATTAAGAATTCAGTTGTTGGTCAATGAGGAATATCAGAACTACACTCCAATCAGGTTAAGGGATTCTACACTTTAAATACCATAATAATTTATCTGAGATAGTACGGACATTGATGCTAGATTGAACAGTTTGCAAGGAACCCTAGTAAATCAGATTCCCTGGTGGAATCATTAAACACAACAGTGTCAAGGTGCCTTTTCTTATCCGCTCTTTAATATACGAGGCGTTCGCAGCAAAGATAAATGGAACTCAGGCGAGGTGTGTGTACCAGTTCCACCTGCGGCCAAGTAGGTGACACCAAATATAGTCGATAAATGTCGAGTGAAATGCCACCCAAGTCATCTTGTTCGAACTCATTCGACTATCGTCGGCCTGTACAGGGTCATTGTTTAGACTAAAATTTCTAGGCCAGACGTAAATGCTAAGTGTCAGTTATCTCATATTCTACTGTAGCGTATGGTGTACCACACTCAGAAGATGACGTTGTTTTATAAATTCGTGCAATCAATGGCAATATTATCTATAATATAACATTTGAGACAGTAATCGGTGGAGAAATTTCCTGCCATTTAGTTATGACGTACCTAAGTATATATCTTACATTAGTTATAACAAGTTGATAATTTTAATCTTGCACAATAACAGTGACGAATAAACACTATTAAATAATGATTTTTTTTCAGACAAATTTTTTATCATTTATACACCGCGTTACAACCTCAAACTGACTTATATTATGTAAAAATTACTTTTTTTTATATTTAAAAACAAGTGTGTTTCAACGCGTGAGAGTTCTGACAATCTATTTTCAGTTGTGTGTGGAACATTTGGAATTAACTTTCTGTTTTCTTTATACAATTTTATTTTGAAGTGTTTTGGAGAGGGCGTAAAAATCTAGAGACTGGGTCTTCATTTTCTTCCAGAGGAGAATGGAAATACCAAAAAATTTAGTCTGATTTGAACGAAAATTTAAACATCCTAACGCCTGCCAATATCTAATTGAAATAAAACAATAATGTGAGAGGATGGAGTAGTCATCAAGTAACTTTTTTAGACGGGGTAGGATGGGCAGTAGAGAGAGACAGGCCAGCTGACACTATAAATCCTGTGACACGATAATCTTACCCAGATGTTGTCACGGATTTCATTTTGGAACATGGCTCTGACCCGACTCACTGCCAACGGCATTCCCTCGCCTATATTTAAACATCTGCCAATCATCTCAAACCAAATATCATTAAAAACATAAAATGCGCTCTCCGAACAGATTCGTGTGTAAAGGAGTATGGCCTTTCAAGCCCTATTCTTTAGTATTTAAAAATACTTCGTTTTATAGGGTTCTTCCAATCTGCGTACAAGCAGCAGAGATCATTCAACACAAATCCTCTAAATATATTCGAATTCAAAAAGTGGGTGTATAAAAGTGTTACGGAGGGCCCGCATCCCCTAGACAATAAGAACAAAAAAAAAAACAATGATAGCCTGTGTTCATTAATGGGCATCCGACAGATGACATTTACTCTACCCTTTATGACACACGCCAAAGTTCAAGCACCCTTGATAGAAGAAATGCCCTTATTTCAAACGATTGTTCTATACCGTAATTAGTGTGCATTTAGGCTATATTAAATCAATGGCACATCTTGTCAAGCGGTATGCCCTTCCTAGACTACCACCATGCTGGATACATATATTATCCAGTGCTAACTGATGATGTCTCTATATAGGACTATCCCCTTTTATAGTCAACAAATCTTCTAACGTCTCAAGATAATAGTAATTCATATTCTGATTTAATGTTTTGTGGGTTATGCTACCCCAAAGATGTTCTATTTCTAGCATTAGTCATCTGATCTGGAGTTGACAGTGGCTAAATGATGAGGTCCAAATTCACTGCAGTGTACTTAGGCTGCTGGCCGAATGCTTCACCGCCATGTCCACAATACAAATATGAGGCATACTTGCCAGAACAATAACTGCTGGCATATAGGGGCCCTGTATACCGGGCATGCAGCCAAACCCACGGCATCCAACAAATATAATCAAGAATATTTCCGTCACGGAAGATAAAATAATTTATAATAAAACTATTTAAGATTTATCACATTGGATTAAGGCTCGGCTAGTTTATTTAGCTTGTCGTTACGCTGGTATGTTGAAAAATCTGGATTCAAACCTTCGAAGAAGGTGGACTAATGTTTCCTTTTTCAGTTGCACAAGTTGGACATGGATGACACCAAATCTGTTGATAGCCCTTCCTCCTCGTTGAGAACATTTTATGATGTGAATAAGCAAAGTATAATTAACATGAAGCTTA
This sequence comes from Acanthosoma haemorrhoidale, assembly GCA_930367205.1. Classification (NCBI taxonomy): domain Eukaryota; kingdom Metazoa; phylum Arthropoda; class Insecta; order Hemiptera; family Acanthosomatidae; genus Acanthosoma; species Acanthosoma haemorrhoidale. The sequence continues at coordinate 31,593,465 of OV884013.1, read as the reverse complement.
GACTTGAGCATATTGGGTTGAGACTCTAGTAAAGTTGAGAGGAGGAATGGATGTGGTATACACATTCTGGTCGGTATTACTAACACTGGAGATGACGAATTCCCAAAAGAAATGTAGAAGTAAAACGAAAATAAACATAAGACAGCTTGGAACTGTAAAAAGAAATTCTGTAGAAAGAATATTTTATGGTGTTAAATGCGGCGTGGAGAGTGTTATTTTATGAAATGAAACAAACGTCTTTTGGGCCACTCTCTAGCACTCTGGCAAGCTGCAGCAGCACCCTGAGCAAGGGTCCGCTGAAATCGTTCGGGGTTAAATAATACTCATTATTTAAGACAAATGTTAAATGTAAAAAGACAAAAGCTTCGTTTCAATTTTTTCCTATTGCTAATGGCCCAAGTTAGATTCTCACCTGACAGTTATAACATACCCCTGCCATAAAAAAATATTGAAAACTCCAACTCCTTGGTCTATATGACAACAAGGGTAATTTCAATACATTTTTCCAAGCAAGCCATGAGAAAGTAGCAGTCGATCGTCGAAAGAGACACTGTGCAGTCGAAGAGAAAGCCGACCACAAGTCAAAACATACCAAACCAAGACATGATTGATTAATGCCACCTTCTGAGCAACAATCTCACTATCAATTCCTTGCTATGTATAAGATACGCACAGGGAATAGACACCTTCAGTAGCACATTAAATCCTAGATAAATTTCATCCACCAAGAGTAATGATACAGCCCAACTTTACGACGGTGAAATAACTCCAGTTCTTCAACTACCAAGGCAGCAGCACATGTAAGTAGAATTTTTAGACATAAGGACCTGTGTGGATCTAAGATTCTCCATGGCTCTATCTTCTTTTGACGTCAGGCGTTAGAAGAACAAAATTAAAATACAACCGGTATATTTTTCTGAGTAACATAACTCTATTATAAAAAGTGGAGGAAATTATATTACACGTCGAGAAAAGCAAGAATAAGTGCCAAATTTACATACTGAGAGGCGGCAGAGGTCTTGCTTCATTTATAAATATTAAGGCATGAGTGATGTAGCCTTCTATATAACTGTCACTGCCTTAGTTCTTGTACGCTTACTCAGTTGGCTCTAAATGATGAGACTTTTTTCGTTGTCGTTTTTTGTTCGTTCAACGGCCACCCTTCAGGCCGATTCGTCCTTTAGGCTATTCAAGGGGCGGTAGTGTTCCTTAGGCCTTGCCGTGTAACCAGGCGCAGGCTATCAATCCTTTCAAAGAGCCCTCATCAAACAAAAGACATACCAATGCGGAGCCGCCGGACTGTAGCCCAATTCAATGTGCTGGGGGGTTACGTTGTCCCAACCGGCACATCGAATTATTCTATTAGCATTATGTACGGTACTAGCAAATTTTTACTTTAATAAATATATTTGATCAGATTATCATATCAGCCTTCAATAAGTTGTTTTACAGGGCTGACTGTTGTATCATACCTGAGGGCGACGGAAGTGAGCTGTCAAACGCGCTAGCAGTAAATAACGAGCATTGTTAAAAAAAACGCGAACGATTGGTGTCATTTAAACCTGAAAACACTATACCATCGCTTCCAATTTATCATCTTGATTGTATATTTATAATTATTTCTTTGCTTATTTTATAGTATTTATACATTTTTCATACTGTTTATATTCTCTGTCGACAGTGTTATTTATTCTCCCTGAATACTCATACAGATTAGAAACATTCAAACCAATGTATTTAGGGCTCTCTGCTCATAGCTTTCTAGCTCATAGAGCACTCTGGCATCGACGGTAATGTTTTGACTGACATAATAACTAAAAGAGCCGCAAGGAAAGGTAAGCCAGTCCTTACTGCCGAATGCCACGGCACATTGTCGTCTGGTCAGAAGTACAGAATGATTGAACGACTTGTCACCTGAAGATGGAAGAATTAACACCTTCTTAGAAGAGAGGTCCCCTGAGGACAGGCCATAAACGCCTGACATCCGATGACTCGGAGCCCTCCACCAATGTGCCACTACTGCGAAGTGAGGCTTACCTTCGTCCACATCCTCACTCAAAGGCTTGGAAAACAAGGACACAGGGCATATCACAGACCTCAGACCGCCATGGCTCAACAACGGCAACTGGCTAAACGAGGAAGACCTGTATCGACTTTAATTTCTAAAGTACTCGATAAGTAAATTTTGATTTAGGAATTTGTGAAAACCCATTCTTTATATAATTTATAATTAGGACATCGATGACCCAGGTTTGTGGATCTCGAAGCTCGGTTAAAGCGGCTGATAAATTGTTTTCTTATATTTATCCTCGGGAGCCAAAGAAACTGTGCATTTCGCGGCACTCCGAGTTGCAATGGCTGCCCCGTCCCCTTCTGCTAGTCGCCGAACCCTCCTCGTCGGTACTAGTACTACCATGACTAAACACCCCTCCACGACTTTCACCAATTGAAATCAGCGCTCAAATCCCGCAATAAAATAGATTCTACACTTCCAACCTGTACTTCCCTTCTCACAAATCTGCTTCCTTGGACCACTCTTTTCTTATTCATGCCACTATTTTTTATAAGTTCTAGAGATCCCCATCGATATTGGTCAATCTCCAAATCTTTAAATCTTAACTTTACCAGTTTGATACCTCTCTCCAATCCAACAATCCATAATCCATCGTTAATTTTCTGTTTATTTATTTTTCATTCATCCCAGCAACCTTTCCCCATTTATGTTAATGTAATTTCCATGTTTTATTTATTTATTTTTCCACATTAATTTTTGTTTTTGTTATCTTTTCTTGCTGTTGGTTCTTTGTGGTGATCTCAAATGTACACCATAGCACATCGTATTACACAAATAAGCATACTTTTATTCATAAGTTTATCAAATCTGTATAATTTTATGTAGTTTTTTTCTTTTTTTTGCCAGCTCTTTTTTGCATGCTATTATCATTCTTCATATTCTTATGGACCAATGTCCCAGAGTATAGAAGTTATTTTTTCATTTCATTTCCCCGCCAGCTTAGATGGGATCCTCCAGACGAACGCCTCCTTCCTAATAGAATGCAGCTACAATAATGCAACGACCTGCAAGAATGGTGAAGAGCAGACGGCGAGACTAACGCTATCAGACCACGGCTATTGTAGACAGGTCTGCGAACCAGTGCAACACCTCGAGTATGGGTCGATGGCCATCCTAACTACTTACCATCCCAGGCTACTGCGTATATCTGGTGCGATTGTTCTTGTTGTTTACTGCAATGTAAACCCAGTGTTATCATGTCTGTTATAAACTCATTCCTTTACTTCTGTGAACAATGCAACACACAACTACGCTTCCAGCTTTGTATACACAAGCACGTCTCATTTAATACCACTTCCTACAATTTGTTATGTTGAAATGGACACAAATCGACATTTCGAAGAAATAACATCGGATAATACTAGTATATATAGTATTATTTGTCTAGCAGTGCATACCTTTATGCTAAACCGAAACGGAATCTCAGGAAATTGCTCACTGATCAATAAAAGTTATTTTTTGAAGGCTAGAAACAGAAAAATAACACTTTCTTTTAACACAGAGCTACTACAGGCATCTGACAGGAATGAAAACTGGGAGTTCATATTTAGCCACGACTTTGTTAGGTCATAAAGACATTTAATTAAAATCTACATACGTCCTACCGTATCTATAAAAATCAGAACTGTTTTTAATGTATCATTATTTTTCAAAATTGATAGTTCAAAGACATGATTCTCAGTTTTAGGGAAATGAGGGTTCAAATCTTCGGAAGAAAGCTTTGCGAATAAAAAATTATGGTCCTAAACCTTTAGTTTACAATATTTTCGTTGGCAGTCCCTCCTGAAATAAACATATAAAAAATTTTTTTTATTATGGTAACCCGCTTTTGCCTCCTGTCGCAGTCAGATCATAAAGGGGGAGTAATATATTGTTAATCTCCACGTGGGGTCAATGGAACAAGCAGTTGGGATGTATGCATCTCCACTGTGCCATGTGTTTACAGTGGCCGACCCCCTAACTACTGATTCAAGTTATATTCTTCAACATTTTTATCTAACATTCTGAAAACAGTTTTAAATTAATGAGCGATATTGAGACTGAATTACTGACTTCAGCTTCAGGCTACTGATAAGAACGGTTGTTCTGTCCCAGACGCCGGTTAAGAGGGCTACCACTATACCTACATATACGTAGTAGATATACTATTATATATTATACCTTGACAGTGTAGACAGGGGGGCGAGGAGGCCTGGTCGGATGGTAGGGCAGAGACGGGCATGACGCCCTCATTGCAAGCACATGGCACACTCACTCAACCGCCACTAGCACTGTACTGACTCGCCGCGCTAGCACCGCCCCCACCCTCCTGCCTCTAGCCGCTCTTGTCTATTTGTGTATGTCTGTCTGTCTGTACGGCCAATACCACCTCGTGCTTATCCCTCTACATACATAATGCACCAATTGGCAGGCCTGTATGTACGTATGTCCTTCGATCGAGGTACTGACATTTATCCCCTTTATATATTCATTAATTATATTCAACTATTTGAAATAGGTTTTTAGTTGAAATAAACTGGGAACAAGGAAAAAACGAGACATAGGAAAAACTGGAAATATGAAAATAAATCGGGCTCGTTTTGCCGAATTTCTGTGTGACTCTCAAATCCCAGATCAGAAGCTGTTAAAGATTTTAAAATCACTTTTTTTTCACACAAATAAGGATAATTAAAGGCGGTAACTAACAGAGAAACCGAGCCAATTTCAAATGTTCTTTGTTAATGGCTTAACTATTTTATAAGGATAATTACAATTTCCAGTGACGGAGAAGTATTTTTTAAAATACAAAGAGTAGTTCTTAGTTTTGTTTGATAAATTTTTACAAAATTACAGTTTGATTTAAAATAATTATAATCAACTGATGGATAAGGATATTGATCCTCGGATCAACTACTACACTACATACTGTAACATCCCTGAATCACCACAAACCGGTCGGTCTATAACCATTACCATACCGGTCTTAGGAGTTACAGATGTTCACAATTATTTTATATTACCTCAATTATGGCTTATACTTTTACCATAGCATTTTTGTTTTTATTATACTAACGCAACGAATATTTTCAAATAATGAATGACTGAAAATAATAAAATACGCGGTACAGCCCGACGTAATTACTTGTTTTTAAATGTGGAAACAACTCGGTTAGCTAAAAAACAAATTAAATACCAAAAATAATGACCTACAGAAAAAATGTTTGATTTTTTTGTGTTGCTGTCTTCATTATGCCCTTAACACCTTACTATTTTTTTTCAAACTGTAATTCCATTAACATAATGTCCGAAACTTTAACTCGACCAATGATTTCTGTTTTTTTTTAATGATATTTTGCAAATAGTACCTGTTGATGCTCCATTGATGATGAAAACAAAAGAGGTAGACAAAAAATGCTCACTGTCAACTGTTTTAAAAGTAAATGAAGGCTTTAGCTCAGCCTCGGATATTAAATATGATATTTGACAGTTGCAGCCATATGTATTACCCATCTTAGTGAAAAGACTTACGGAAAAAAAGTGAACAATTAATACCAAATGTTCCAAGTAGATAAAAATAGTACAACTCCCACGCGTTGGCCGTGACACATAAAATATATCTAGGTATTTTTTTCCTCCTTGATAAATTGAACTGCAGTAAAAATGAAATTATCATCAGAACTAAAACAAAATATATAAATAATTAATTACGAAATGGAACGAAAAAAAATTAACAGATCGCATTACCACCTCAAGACATTTTTTGAGTGATAAAACTTTATTGTGGGGGGGAAAAAAATGTAGAAAAGCGGCGTAAAACATCAGTAAGAAATATCACTACATTTTCTATGTTGTGAGTATGTTCATTGAATACTGCCAACCTGAATCCTTCATTCATAATATTGACATTATATGTTATTACATTAAGGCTCAAGTGGAGTGAATTCGGAATTAATTAATATTTTATCCGTATAAGGTCCATACGCCGTAAGAATGATAAATTATAACACATGCAAAAAAATCATATTTAGCAGTGAATTTATAATTGAGTGGGTTTATTTTGGGACATCGGCTTAGTCTGATAAAATTAAAATGTTAATTTATTCATTGACGACAACCAAAGATAATATAGGTTTGTTCCAACATGACTCTAAACTATCATCAAACTGGCAGGAGCATGCGCAATACGAATGTGCCGTTACAACTCGTCCGAAACCAGAACTCAAACTGTCAGGCTCAAAAAATGGTTTGAAAACGGTTATTGATCGTCAAAACGTTCTGAGGATTGGAGTAAGGACAAACTAAGAACCAGAAACACAGTAATAACCAGAAACATACACAGTAACAGTGACTCATTACTTCAATTAAAAATTATTAATCGTTGAAAACCTTTTTTAGTAGAGATTAATTTTAATGTTTTTAACTTATGAATGAATTCGTCCTTAATTATAAATTATTAGTGATAAAAAAGCGGCCAGAATAATAATTTTTGCACGAAAAAAATATTAATTCAAATACATTTTACATTGTACCGTCATAATAACAGCCGGCTCATAAACATGTCAGTTGTTTTATAAAGTAACGTTCTGAAAGAGTCAGCAGTCAGAGATTGGAAAAAGCACGATTAGGTAAAGTTCCCGACTGCTCAGTAATCGCAAACCAGTTTGAAACGCAATTGATACTCGATACAAACAAACACAATATATCAAAACGTAAACATTTTTTTTTCTTTCTCAAACCTATCTGATATCCTACATATATAAGATACGTCCACTTAAATAACAGACGTACCATTCGGAGGTTTGTCGGCATTTTCCGGTACATCTCATCAGTGTAGGTGGGAAGGGCAAGTTCATCAGATGCACATTTGTGTGCCATCAGAGACTGAAGTACAAGAGCGGGCCTATAAATAAATATGATTGATGTATGCCCGCGCTGAGGACAGACTTTGGCTAAATACAAACGGCAGACCTAGGACCTACATTCTCGCTCGCTAGCACTAAATGTCAAAGGCTTTGTCCAAATATAAATTTCCTGTTGGTTTTATCTGCCGGCTTGGATAGGCCTGCCGGAGGTTTCATCAGCCCTGCTCTCTCAGATATAGACACGTCAGTGGGCCATCGCGCTCCTCCTCTATTTGTCAACAGTACAGCTCTTTCAACAGGGAGTGAGCTTATTAACAAGCGATAGGCCATTTTGTATAAATACATCGAGTATCTAAACGAAATACGTTAGTCTGGTAGAGAGAGTCAATCGGAAGAAAGTTACCATAACATAGTGTTTAAGTCACATGTATAATTATAACATTACCAACATGCCGTAATTAATTGATACCAGACCCTCAATCATATAAAACTAGGATTGAAAAAAAAAATTGATAATACACATTTGATGACTTTTATTATTTATAGCCCACTAAAGTCTAATACGTGTTAAATGTTAGTAATTAAGTTCGAGAGCTAATAAAATACCAAGTAATTATTAATTAATGACTGTTAATCATATTTTATATGGTTGAAAATACTTATAGAATATCCATGTAAAATTTCATGCCTGTTCGACGAACAAGGAACAAAAAAGACAGATATAAGAAGTACGGGTGAAAATAAAGTTATAATGATGTTTTAGAAAACCTAAGAGAACCCTAATTACTCCTCTCATTTCCCTACTTACAAATCTGGTCTCCTACCTTATCCCCGTTAAACAAAATCCATAAGTGGATCCTTCCGACTCCTTATCCATTCTCCTTTGGAATGCGAATGGTGTTCGCACCCACACTAACGAACTGACAGCACTACTCCACGACAAGAACATCGACGTAGCTCTCATTACTGAAACAAGACTTAACGAGTAAACGACCATTTACCGTTCGACAGTACCAGACTTATCGAACTGATCACCCAGATGGAAGAGCTCATGCAGGTACCGCTGTCATTGTCCATAACTCCATTTCTCATCACATAGTTCCTTTGGTAACGATTTCCTTCAATCCACTGCAGTGTCAATCAGCACCTTCCCTTTCCCCCTTACTCTAGCATCAGTGTACTGCCCTCCCAATAAATCCATTTCCGATTCCCAATTCATCTCCTTTCTAGACTCCATGGGACATTGTTTCCTTGTGGGTGGGGACTTTAATGCAAAGCACCAACACTGGGGGTCAAGATCCACGAATACACGCGGACGTGCTTTGCTGTCTGCACTCACACGGAAACATTGCTCCACGATCTCTCCTGACACAGCCACCTATTGGCCATCAGATCCCAACCGAAATCCAGATCTCCTAGACTTCTTCTTCTACAATAGTTTAGGAACACTAAACTATTCACTCGAGCGCCTCGATGACCTCTCCTCCGATCATAGCCCTTTATTATTAACCATTTCCCTAAAACCAATTCACAAACTATCTCCTCCTTCATTTATTAGGGGCCCCGTCGATTGGGACCACTTCCGTCAGCTTCTTACAGAGTCCGTAAACCTCAAATTATCCCTGAAAACATCCCAAGACCTAGACGATGCAGTGCATTCTTTCACTACTCTGGTCCAGAGGTCGGCTTGGGAGGCATCGTTACCCCATCGTCACCCAAAAATTCATAATCATAATAGTTTACCTCAGCATCTCAAAGATCTAATCCTATCCAAACGCCGCTCCAGAACAGTGTGGCAAAGATCCCGGCATCCTGCCGATCGCCGCTCGTACAATCAGTACTGCCGATTGGTAAAGCGGCGATTTGCATCCTTCCGTTCCGATTCTTTCAATTCCTACCTCTCCTCTCTGTCTACCAGGGATAACTCCTTGTGGAATGTAACCAAAAAAATCCTAAAGTATCAACCTGTTTCACATCCGCTCCGTCGTGATGATGGGTCCTGGGCGGCTTCGGATGGGGATAGGTCGGAGGAATTTGCTCTGCATCTTACCCATACTTTCACACCTAACCTTTCTCATCAAAGCCATACTCACAGCACAACTGTGGAAGATTTCCTCACTTCACCTATTCCTCTCTCTCTTCCACCAAAAGCCAGTAATCCCTCTGAGGTCAAATACCTTTTGAAAAACTTACCTTACCGAAAATCCCCTGGATATGATCTCCTTACTCCTCAAATTCTCAAACAACTTCCTCCTAAAGCCATAATCTTCCTAACCTATATATATAATTGCATTATCCGAACGACGCACTTCCCACTCCTCTGGAAACATTCCATTATTGTCCTATTCGCCAAACCCGGTAAACCACCCAATGACGCCTCATCTTACCGTCCAATAAGCCTACTCCCTATCCTCTCAAAAATATTTGAGAAACTTCTACTAAAACGTCTACTTCCAATTATTGAATCCAAAAACCTTTTTCCTACACACCAATTTGGTTTCCGCCAACGGCATTCCACTGCTCAACAAGGCCTTCGCGTTGTTGATCACATCTCCTCAGCCCTTGAAACCAAACAGTATTGCACTGCTGCCTTTCTTGATATAGCTCAAGCTTTTGACAGGGTTTGGCACGCAGGTTTACTCTACAAGCTCAAAAGATATTTACCACAGACCCTTTCCTAATCCTACAGTCCTACCTTTCAAACCGCTTCTTCCAAGTCCGCTGTGGTTTAGAATATTCAAACTACTATCCTATAAATGCAGGAGTTCCACAGGGCAGCGTCCTGGGCCCCATCCTCTACAACCTATACACCGCTGATGTTTCCTCTACTCCCAATACCTTCTTGGCCACATTTGCAGATGACACTGCAGTCTTGTCATCTAACCCAGACCCCGACATAGCATCCCATAACCTTTAAAAACACCTTGACGAGATCGATTATTGGTGCAACCAATGGCGGATCAAAGTTAATGAAGCAAAATGTTCCCACATTACCTTCACCCTTTGTCGCAAGTCTTGTCCACTAGTTTATTTTAATTCTATTCCTCTCCCTGCATCCGAGACAGTACGGTATTTAGGCTTCCATCTCGATAAACGACTGACCTGGAACCCACATACGAGACTAAAAAGACAAGAACTAAACAGACGCTTTGGACAACTGTACAGACTACTTCAAAGGACATCCCATCTCTCAATAGAAAATAAACTACTAATCTACAAAGTTATACTTAAACCAATCTGGACATACGGAATAGAGCTATGGGGGACAGCAAAAAAGTCGAACATCAAGCGTATCCAATCCTTTCAATCAAAAGTCCTGAGAACAATAGTAAATGCCCCTTATTATGTCAGCAACAAAACCCTTCATAACGACCTTAATATACCCTACATTCTAGAACTCATCCCTTCCAAGTTTACGAAATTCCACAGTAGCCTTTCCAACCACCCTAATCCTGTAGCACAGTCACTGCACTGCGTCACTCATCCCTATAATCCTCCTCGGAGACTGAAACGGCAGTGGCCTCGTGACCTGCTATAATCAAGTGACAGTGGGAGTCCTGGCAATGGCCAGTTTCTCCAATCATGTCCTGAATGAATGAGCGAGTGAATGATGAAATGTAAATATGGTATGAATGATCGTATATCTTAATTACTTATTGCCTAGCAAGGCAGATTGTAATTTTAGCACAATAAAGGAATTATATAAAATATATCATTACGCTAAACCCTGTTAATTCTGTATATACAACATATTAAATTAAGCCTCCACTAGATAACACAACGAGAGGAAAAATAATGCCACATACAAATATAATTAATGGCTATCAAAGAAATTGTTAAGAAAAACAAATGTGTAAACGCTCACCAGACCTGCGCTACAGCGCCACCAACCAGACGTGACAACAGCCTTCAGCCTTCAGTTGGTTCTACCCTCTGTGATGTGTTGAGCTATGGATTTATTTTATTCAAATAAAACAAACAAACTTGATTTTTGATCACGTGATAAAAACGTTGATTAAAAATTCAACTAAAAATAAAAATTTCTGTGATTTTGTCGTTTTAGTTATCCAAGGATGCGACATCGGTTAAAGCAGCAAAGGACGTTTTTATTGATATTTCTTCCATTTAAAGATTAAATTCCGTTTATCCTATTTATTGTAATATAACAGAAAAGAAAATTAATCCCAGTAGAAGTATAAAGGAGAAAATAATAACAAAGATCAAATCTACAGGAGGTAAAATAAAGAAGAAGATTAATTAAATAAAAAGGGTCAGAACTGAGTCAGAAGAGAATTGAGATAATGGAAGAGATTAGGGATTAAGGAGGGGTTGTTAGAGTAAAGGGGCAATACACAAGTTAATTTTTCGACGAACATCAAGCTGGCTATTTCCACTCCCCCCTCCCTCGCTGGATTCTGCCCTTGATGATTAGAACGGAAAGCACTTACATTAAATGAAATGTGGCTTAGAGTATAATTGTATCATTATTACAGTGTGTCGGCGAAAGAGGAAAACTATTAGCAACAACAAATTTGAGCAATTATTTGAGGGAGAAATCGTTTCGAGGAGAATTAAAAAAGTATTTTCGTCGAAAAGTCGATTTTCTGAAATAGGTAATTTTAAGCAACGCTTAGCAATAGTACTGAATAAATTAAAAAGGGCAATACTAGCAAATGTAAATTGTTATTTTTGTTAATAGCAATTAATTAATAATAAGAAATTGCAATATGATGGGAACTGTTGTGTAGCAGTTTTTTTTACTTAAAGATGCAACTGAAGCAATTGAGTAAGATAGGGGTAGATTCTACAAATCCTTTTAAATATATTTCTAGGCATAACTGGCTTAAAATAACTTTTATCGCATAATTGAATACTATATTAATGGATTAAGATTCTTTACGTACAAATTATCGACTTTTTAATCAAATCCCTATCACCCCAAAAAATCAATCCTAGATAGGTTGCTGGTATGGAGTAGACAATTTATTTGGCCATGGTGTAAAAATGTTCTGTGAATAAACCTGACATTTTTTACCTTCTGTTCTTGTTTCTATCTTCAAAATTTTTTATTTATTTAGATTGTTTTGTGTAGACATCGTTACAAGAATATAAGCTATGTACAATTTGTACCATGTTGGGAAACATCCGTAGAATGCCAGACAATACCAGAGGTCGTTGACGCTGTTTTCTTTGATCCCCTTTCCATCATTTGTTATTGTTGGCATCCTCGGGTCTACAGTCGGAAGGAGGCAGGAATGTCATGGCTACACAAATCAGCTAATTTTAGAGCGTATTTTGTGAAGTCTGTGTAAGTCAATAATCACTCAGCGGAACAAGATACTTATGGCTTCAAGCAATAAACGGTCTGTTTAAGGTGATCTATTTATATTATAGTGGTAGATTTACGATATTGGGGCTCAGCGTTCAAATATCTTTTAAAAAAAAGGGCCAATCCTTTGGTATTATATATAATAACCCTAATACTAACGCAAATTATGCTACAGTGCGCTACAATGGTTTTTTTTGGGGGGGAATAGCGACCAATTTTGGCATTGCAGGGTTAGTTTTTACAAGAAATTTGTTGTTTTGGTCTCTTCTATGGCTCACGAAGGGTGGCTTTTGTATTCTTACGGTCCCTATCTTACCCGGGGGAGCACTGATGGATAGCTAATGAGGCTAGCTAAAAACAGCAGTCACCAACTACAAAAAACGGTCCCCAGAACTCTAACCTGCCGAAGTGTTCTCATTGTTATATAATTAACATTTAACCATCATTAATACTTTTTAAGAACGTACTTACAATGAATAAAAAAACGTAAACCTTACCTGAATCATAATTTTATGGTAGCATACAAGACAGACAGGTGACTTAAGACAGCACAGTTGATATCCCGGTGCGGCGATAAGCGAAGTACCGACCTTACCTGCACGGCCCCGTTTTTGCCGAATTCCTTCAATATTACTATAATATATTTCGTTCTTGTCCTTTTGTATGTCAAACTTTTATTTGTTTATTGTCATTATTATTGTCCATGGCGTTATCTGTATATATTAATTACCTAAAATATCCTATTACTTAAGAAATTAAAAAAAAATATATCACTATTGGTTTTAAACCTTTGGGAAACATCGTGTTTTCCAAAAAAGAAGATAATGAAATATATAGATACAAAATTCGCCAAAGGCATGACAAGTTATTTGACTACCCCACAAATCCCGCATTAAAAACTCCCTCCACAACTTTATAGTTTTTGGCATCATGCGGTCAAAAAACAAACCTTCGATTAAGATATTAAGTGTACTACTTCGTGAATATCCCACCTTGTAATCTCACTTCCCAACACACATCCTGTATTATTTTGTACAAGTTTTAGTTCAGTCCTTAAAATGCAGGGTACAAGAAGCGAATTTTTCTAAAGGTTAAGAAATAAAAATGGAAATCAACCCTTTGTTTTAACCTTGGCCCTGAAGTGGCTAGTCTATAGTACTCTTCTCTGATAATTTGGTTGGCCCAAGTCACGAAAAAGCAATATGTACTGGACCAACAGATGCAAAATACATGGCTCCTAATAGGGGGTAGCAACCGGTGGCGTAGGCGTGCAGGGCTGTGTTCATAATCTGGTTAGGGATGACGAAGCTTTCACAACCAGGTTCTGTAATCGCTAAAGCCAGGAGTAACATTGCTGCATTGCTTCACCGCAGTATACAGGTGGAGCTTCATATGAAACATAGTCAAATGCTACCAGACCAGTACATGCAACGATCAAAGGCCTCGCCTTATGTTTTTATTTATCAGCATAATTATATTATACAACCAATTTTTTCTGATTAAAAAAATATATAATAATAAAAAATATCATTCGTAAACTTAATTTATACTTTGAAATGTAACTAAACTGGTATCCCTCAACATGTGATCTAGTTAAAGGGCCAATGACGTGATGAAAATGGATACACTGATGGACAGGATGCGAGCCATGGCCTGGCGTCCTCCCCTCACCAAGCAATTGAGAATAAAATGCCCCCTAATATAATATCGAAGTTGCAGCACACTTTATTAAGCTGCTAGGGTCACTCAAAATTGATTTTGCAAAGAAAATAAAACAGGTTGACAGAATAAAATTGTTTTTATTTTTTTAACAGGCTTAAGTCTGCTCTTGACCATAGAACAAATATAAGTTATAATAATAAAATCTTTATGCCTGGGACTTGATATCATGGAAAGTAAGCAAAACAGTAATAAAATCTCGCTCAATCCCTTCAATTATTAGTTAAAGCAGAGTAGATTAACTAAAAGTAAGTACCGGGAATTGCAGTATTATAGTTATATACTGTATTGAACTATTGTAGAAATATATCATGACAGACAAACGTTCATTTCTCTGCAATGTTTAAAAGTAAAGACTCACCCTTTGTTATTTATACCACCTATCACTTGTTCTCTGTATTTTATGGATGTATAAAAAGTGACAGGTAGGTGGGAAATAGATTATTCTGGCAATTCACTATTCAGTGACATTAATGTTTTTTCCGCTTCCTGGCTCGTTTTTTTTTTTTTTTTTAATTATTTAAAGACCCCTAAAAAGAAAAAGATGATTCATGTACCGATTTCATTAAAATTCTACTTTTGAACAGTCAAGGTAAATATTTTTGAAGATATGCAACGCTAAACATACGACTGGCTAAGTTGCCAATATTGTTCCGCTGGTATAATTAATCAAGGCGACGGCGGCTTATTAGTAGCTAAATGAATATATTTGTTGATAAAGCCTATATATACATATAATTATAAAAGATACTTAATTATAAACGAGGATGAGAGAGAGAGGCACGTCAAGGTAAAAGAGGACGATACAGTTTGTCTTGGCAGACAGCCCGGTACAAGTGGACCACTGACCGCCATCACATACAGTGCACCTATGGGTGTACTTATTCACCAGAGCTTCTTGTCAGTACAACCAATACAGATTTTTAGTAGCTACTACACTTTCCTGAAGTGCCTGAATATAGCAAGAACTGGACGAGGCGTGTGGTCGCTATCACTAAAAGGAACGGGCTGTATAAGTTCCCATACAGTAATATTAGTATAGCCTAAAAGATTCTTTTAATTTGAGAGCTAACTTCAAAGACTGCCAGGAAGAGTTGTAGTGTCTCCAGATCTTCAACATACTCCCAAAGCGAACAAATAGATATTTCAAAAACAAGTTCCTTTTTAAACCGGTAGGGTGATTCGAGTCAACTGGAAAAAGTTACATTCTCTCTTGTAGGTAACTTGAATGTTCTGGATCGCATTCCCTTGAAAGAAAATGAAGAATATAAAACGATCAAGAGAAATACAATGCGACTTGAATGTAGCTCAGCGATGAACTGGCACGCCCGCAGTAGAAAACAACTGCCACTGTTAACAAAACACTAACAATAGAACTGAAGAACTAACAGTCGCTAACTGAACTGCTGACCTCTTTCCTTACTATCGACCCTGTACCGAAGTTACCGTCACAATAATGTCATTGAAGAGATCAGGTGTAAAGTACGATCTTATATGTATTAATATGCATCTGCAGAGAAACAAATAGCGTGCTATGAGAGAACGGGACTAAATGCCTCTACAAAGTAGTAAAACAAATGGGCTCTTATCTAAAAATGTAGTTCTTAACATTTTTTTTTTTTTTTTTTTTAAATCAACAACAATTATTATTGTGCAATAATTACAATCTGCCTTTCATAAGGCGATAATAATACAGATAAATGATCTCATTCATACCATATTTACAGTCATCATTCACTCGCTCATTCATACAATAGGACATGATTGGAGAAACTGGCCATTGCCAGAACTCCCACTGTCACGCGATTATAGCAGGTCACGAGGCCACTGCCGTTTCAGTCTCCGAGGAGGATTATAGGGATGAGTGACGCAGTGCAGTGACTGTGCTACAGGATTAGGGTGGTTGGAAAGGCTACTGTGGAATTTCGTAAACTTGGAAGGGATGAGTTCTAGAATGTAGGGTATATTAAGGTCGTTATGAAGGGTTTTGTTGCTGACATAATAAGGGGCATTTACTATTGTTCTCAGGACTTTGGATTGAAAGGATTGGATACGCTTGATGTTCGACTTTTTTGCTGTCCCCCATAGCTCTATTCCGTATGTCCAGATTGGTTTAAGTATAACTTTGTAGATTAGTAGTTTATTTTCTATTGAGAGATGGGATGTCCTTTGAAGTAGTCTGTACAATTGTCCAAAGCGTCTGTTTAGTTCTTGTCTTTTTAGTCTCGTATGTGGGTTCCAGGTCAGCCGTTTGTCGAGATGGAAGCCTAAGTACCGTACTGTCTCGGTTACAGGGAGAGGAATAGAATTAAAATAAACTAGTGGACAAGTCTTACGACAAAGGGTGAAGGTAATGCGGGAGCATTTTGCTTCATTAACTTTGATCCGCCATTGATTGCACCAATACTCGATCTCGTCAAGGTGTTTTTGAAGGTTATGGGATGATATGTCGGGGTCTGGGTGGGATGACAAGACTGCAGTGTCATCTGCAAATGTGGCCAAGAAGCTATTGGGAGTAGAGGGGACATCAGCGGTGTATAGGTTATAGAGGATGGGGCCCAGGACACTGCCCTGTGGAACTTCTGCACTTATGGGATAGTAGTTTGAGTATTCTAAACCACAGCGGACTTGGAAGAAGCGGTTTGAAAGGTAGGACTGTAGGATTAGGAAAAGGGTCTGTGGTAAATGTCTTTTGAGCTTGTAGAGCAAACCTGCGTGCCAAACCCTGTTTCTAAAAAAAAAACGTTCTTTTTTCACAGTTTCTGAAAAAACAATATTATTGAATTAAATTGTTAGTAGTGTTTTGGTATTTTTACTCAGAATATATAACGATGAATAAATTACTTTAATATTTTATTATATATAATTGCAGGAAGTCCCCTGTAGGAAACAATCCCACGTCTATAACACTGGCAAAAGTGAACGTTTAATATTAAGGCCCTCCAGTTCTCAAGTAAATTAATTCTGTTATCCAAATATATGGGGACGTTAATCCAAAAATACGAGGGTTTATGGGGACGCGTAAATCAATAATATAGAACAAATAATTAATATATTTTAAATGTACAGTACTACAATAAAAAAATGACCACACTGTCCTCGTGGAGCGAATGAGGCAAGTTTTGAAATATTATAAAATATGAAAGTTTCTCGACTAGAACCCTTATTACTTTTGTAAGGAAGGGGTTACTCCTGTTTCCTAAAATCCTACCTTTTTCTTACCTGCATAGGGCCAAGACACCTCACTTGTGTCTAACCATTCAACAGAGTATGTGCTAAAGCTGTAACTCATCTCTTAATATTTGTACACTGGTATATGTGTTATGATTGTTATTCATAATAAATTTTTTAAAAGACTCCTCTACAAGATTCTTTAAGTGGCACGAAAAGTTCGCAGATGTATTACTGAAACAATTATTTAATTCGAATCATTCGGACGAATGCTATAAGTCAAAATACTAACCTTCAAAAAGCATTCCTCTGTTACTTAAACAAGAATATCTTAATGCAGGATCGACAAAATTGCAGATCAAAAAAAATTACAAAGCAGACTTTAGCTTTTCGACTTTAGCTTCAGATTATCGAGTAGCTACATATTTTGTGAATATAGTGAAAAAATAACTGCTGATATATAGAAAAGTAGAAATATAATAAATAAGGTGAGGGCCAAGCAGTCACTAACCCCAGTTACTTGGTAACAGCTCCGGAACAGGTGACTGATAGTAATCCTTTCCTAGCCTAGCCTATAATGCATAAATCGCGACGGTGACAGCCGACAGCCTGCAATATCTGCTGCTGCAGTAAACTGCTCCTTTATCTTGAGTGCAGCAGCCGACCTAGTTCCAGAAGTGCAGCTCCAGTCATAGACAAACATAGAACCTTTATATCCGCTGTCGAGGTTAGCCCCTGTCTAGTAAGGACTCTCAATGGACCAGTCCAGGCTCATAAATAGACTTGACTGCTTCTTCTAACAACTATAGCGCCAAAGCACTAGCAAGCCGGCCCGTAACACCTTACATGTGAACATCATTCCAAGACAATGCAAGTAAGATCGCCAATGATTGTTAACTGTACTAACAGCCGTTCCAGAATTCATTGCCTTCTATGAAATGCCTTTTGATGCGGCAGTATGCAACAAATATGATGTTTCCCTAGGCCAAAGGGAGACGCTTTACTTTTGAACAGGATGGGAAATCAGTCCTAGAGGTAATGATTGACTATATTTGAAATTTATTGAAGATATATTACCCTCCGGATCACGTTGTGAAGGTTAAGATATAATTTAGGTAATCATGCTTCAGAAAAAAAATAACGTGAATGAAGTCTACCACTGTCTCTTAAATAACTTACGTCTCTCTTACTCTAAGACCTTTCTGGAGTATAAGATTTAATATAAAGATTTTTTTACCCTAGGTTAACAAGAAAATAAATACGGTAAGTATTAACGCGTTCGGAATTCATGTTGTGATAGTAAGCAGAAGATATAGGTAAAACAAAAACCTGTTATCTACCAACGTTAGTTCACAATTGAGTAGTCCAAATGTTTGTGTCGTAGTTATATTCATGGAAATACTCCTTTTGGTTACGGAGTTTCCAAGGATTACAGCTATTCCAGCCCAGCAAAAACAGTTTTAGTTATACAAAATAATAATTAATACGAGTATAAGGATAAATTATCTAAAATTATAAATTTAAAAATGTGTATATAACATCAATAACCCTCTGCACAGATACTCTAAAAGCAATTATGTTTTAGTTGATAGATTTTTATTTTGCTATTATTTTACAGGTTTTTTTAAATATTTTATGCTTATATGGTTTAACAATAAAAACAGGCCACTTAGAAAACTCAATCTTCATTATTCATGAAGCCCCCTTTCACAGACGATTTATTAAATGACTGATGTTTCAAATATTTAATCAGTAAATAATTCTTGCACAGTGCCCAATTAAACTATTACAGTGACATTAAAATAGAGAAATATAAGTTTAGCCGAATGTTGGTTACATTTTGATGTTTATAACTTGCAGAATACACTTACATTTAGGAATGCTACGATAAACATTTAATTTTGATTCAATGAACGATACAATGTCTGAAATATCGGTCGAGATGGTTATAAACTATTAAATTATGAAACCTATCGTGGAGATATTTCCTCGGACACTATATTTATTATCCAATGACACATTTCACAGGTACATAACAAGACGCTTCCACATCCACATATCAGATCCAGAGCTCCCTCCGTCCCTATAACTCAGGGCCTCGGTCTAAATCCGCTCCAGATAGAAGTGTAAGATCTTCCACCGGGTTTTTTCCACTTGGCCACTGACAACAACTCCAGTAAACACAGCTATCTGTCAAATGTAATCTAAATATATAAAATCCCACAGTTTTATATCTCTCCTGGGATTTATACCGACTCCCGGACATGTGCTACTGGAGGATTCAATTTTGACAGGATTCAATATCAGCTCCTCTAGAATAGAAATAAATATATAGGCACTGAAATAAAATGAATAAATCCATCCTACATACGGGTGGCTTATAAAACACTTACAAACCTTAAATTAATTTCAAGTACAGTTACAAAATTGAAATTTATTTTTTGGGATTTGGGTTTGATTGGCGTTTGATACACGGAAACGACTAAAATAAATCGAACGAAATGTTCAAAATACAATCATCAAACCGGTATAGAACTTCACAAACGAACTATGGAGATAAGCATAAAAAAATAACACGCCAAGAATACATAAAATACTATGGAGTCAATAATAATTCGATATTTCACTAACCAAACAACCACAATGTTTATTAAACCAACATTACATACAAACGAAATAAGACAGAGATACCACTAATCGATAACATACTACAAACAGACCGGAACGAATAACACATATAGTCTTCATCCCTAGTCTAACGTGTGCACAACTAACCTCTGACCTCTGCTGATGAATTTTTTTCCTATATCTATACCATGGATCCCCAGATACAGTCGCACTTCGGGACACTATACCGAGATGGGATGGCTGCACCCTTCCGCCAGTCACCATTACTTCCTCGGACCCCTTCTCTTCAGTACCATCATGACTAGGAAGCCCCTGTACCTTCACGACTTACCTCCTCCAATTTACATCAGCGATCGAATCCCGTTATATTAAATCCCACTTCGACCTGTATTTCCCTTCTCACAAATCGGTGTCAGAGAAACCGAGCACCAGCAGGCGACGGGGTGCAAACGGTATTGCTGAAACAGCTGCCGAGGAGAGGGATTGCCCAACTCGTTAACCTGTAAATTCATGTATCAGGTTGCGATACTACCCGACAGCGTGGAAACAAGCTATTTTGTTCCCGCTGCGTAAGCCCACAAAGTGAGGCGACCACCCAGCCCACTATCGCCCGATCAGTCACCTCCCTCACGTGGGGAAGATTCTCGAAAAGATAATACTGAACTGCCTGAAGCAGTTCTGTTCGGAAAATGCTATCATTCCGTACGACCAGACAGGTTTTCAGGCTCATCTGAGTACAGAACATCCGCTTGTGAAGGTACAAACGGAAGCCACCCTCGAATATCAACAAGAATACAGCAATTGCTATGGTCAAGTTGGACTGCACGCAGGCTTTCGCAGGGAATGCCCCGAGCAGCTATATACCATGTTGGTTTCGTTCTTGAAGAACAGATCGGTGAGGGTACGGGTGGGTGATTGCCTCTCTAACCCATTCCCTCTAACTTGCGGACTTCCTCAAGGTGCGCTACTGTCTCCGGTTCACATCGGTTTAGTATGTACACATCTGAAATTGTTGGGACAAACTATCAGAAAGCTACAGTAATCGCTTTCGCCGACGACATTGCGGTTTACAGCAGCAGCACGAGTGCACAAAGAGCTCTTACACACGCCGAATCGGTTTGTAACGTTATCAGTGACAGACTGGGCATTTTAAACATCAGCGTAAACACCGGGAAGACCGACTGCGTAATCTTCTCTCTCCAAAAGGGGAAAAAATCCTTGCCAAAATTGTATAGCATAGGAGGGTAGAGAACTCACCAGCTTTCTCAATGTGTTATCTTGGTATAAAAATCGTTAGGCATCTCCATTTCTCTACTCATTTTAGTAATAAAATAGAAAAAGTACGACACCGGCTATCGCACTTGCTAACTTCACCTAACCTGTCGCTTCGTCTTAAATTGATGATATATAAATGTGTCCTCCAGCCAGCTCTGCTGTACGGTGCCCCGCTATTTACCCACTTGACTGACAATACAGCCAAACGTCTCCAACACTTCCAGAATGGAATCATGCGAAAAGTGGTCCGACATACCTCTTTCGAGAGGTTGAAGAACGCTGACCTGCACCCGTTGCTTGGTGTGCCGTCGGTGGGGTGAGTTCATCCGCCGGAGACACATTAAATTTTTTGACTCGTTGCAGAACCTGACAAACATGACCCCACCACCCCTCCCTCATCGATGGCAACAGACTGTCGGGGAAAAATTAGGATAATTATTAGTATGTAAGTTAGTTTTAAGGTTGATCAAAAAGGCGAGCCACATCACCTTTATTAGTCAGTTTAGTCCAGTCACGTATAATGTATATCATTATACTTGTTTACTCATAATATAATTTCTAGAAAATAACAAAACCTGTATATAATGTAGTGATGCTACAGGAAATACAAAATAATTTGTAAATAGATTCACCTGAGGATCTATAATTCTATATAATTATCTGGAAATTTAAAGGGGTTATGGAGAAAAAAAAAATGCTTCTTTTTACCGTATCTTATTTACCCGTGCCACAATCCTTCGGAACTCTATTTCCATCGATATTCGTTGTTCATTAACACCCTTTCTCAAATCTAGACTGTTTAATTTTCGGCTAGACATTCCTATGTTGTTCCTTCTAGTTATTGTTAGGGGGTCTATTTTTATTTTTTTCATTTCAACCTCCACAGGTAGTACACGAGACGGTTTGACTGCGTCATTTTTGTATAAATTAATTTCTCTTATCGCTGTAAAAACACAGCTATCTCTCTCTATTACATTATTAATAAAAGAGGCGATAAAGATAAGAAGTAGAAGGCCATTATCAAAAGGATCAACAGGGATCAGGTCGGCATTTAATGAGCGGGGAGAGGAGTCAAAGCCACGAAACAACGGCCATTATATTAGAGCTGCGATGTGCGACCGGCCATCTCCCGCAGACAAAGTACAGCGGTGGCTATTAGTGTCAATTATACCTCCTCTGCAATAACATACGGGATATATTCTGACGTAAATAGGGGAGGCTTTGATGTCGACTCATGGCAGCAGTTAATATAAAAGATGAACTCTATCTATAGGTGGCAGGTAAGGCTGTAATAAACATGGGCTCATTTTTCTATGAGACTGCCCAATTACATCGCTGCTAAAATATTTCTGGATAATGGCTTGTATGGCTTAAAAATATACCATAACTTTGATATATATTATTATTATGTTTTTCTTTTAGCCTTCTATTAATCATGTCAAGAATAATTGATTTAATTTTTTTCAAGTCCTTAGAAAGCAATTAAAAAAAAAGGATCTATGCAGACCTGGGCCCTAACTAACACAATATTTAATATAATATTTTATAACCCACTTTATAAAAAAAGTACTGTGTACCCCCCTTCGAAAATTCTTCATCCAAATTTGTATCGATTTCTTGATCGTTGGAAAAAAATTGTAATTGTTAAAACAAAACAAGAAAACCCTGCTTGAATCAGTATACCTTGCGAAATAAATTTATTTTGTTTTTGTTTTCCTTAGGGGAAAAAATAGAATTTTTTATGTTATAGATCCACACGGTGAGACCAACTACCAGCATTTTAAATACTAATTTATCCAACACCTAATAAATTTAAACTAGTTTATTGTCTATAGGTTCAAGACATTGGAATGGTGAGGATCAGAGGCAGTATCCTGTGCCACAAGATGTAAAGTAAACTTCAGCAATAACACCTTATATATTAAAAACTCACTTTAATTTAAAACAAATTACTCACCGGCTTTGAGTTAGGTCCAGATCCCTTGAGATGTGCTTCTTTGAGGTCTCCTGAACACACAAATGGTATATATTTTAGCGCAGGAATTAAACAAATGTAGTAACAAGTAAACCATACAAGAGTAACAAAATAACTTGCTCATTCCATTCCGCCGACTGTTAATTTAATTAATTTTTCAAAAATACCAAACGATTTTGGCAATTTAAATCAAGACTGGCTCAAATGCTAAAAAATGTGAAGGAAATAAAAACCATATAGAGTAGATTATAATACAATGCACACTGAAATTTAGTAAATAAAAAAAAAGGAAAGCGTGAAAAGTGGTCTCATCGGTATAAATATTTAAAAAAAATCAAGTAAGCATTATAAAAACACGAGGCAAAGAAACATTGAAATTTTCCGTAAACTCAAACAACAAAATTCAACATTGATTGTGAATAACAAGGTGCCTTATTACTAGTATGAATGTCAAGAACAAAACCTACTCGGCCTTATCAACATTTAACACTGATCCAAAGCCTTATGTCAAAGAATCTGTAAATTCTTCAGCGACAGTTAGCCACCGTTTTGATCCTAAAAGTTTTATTCTTACATCTCCTCATTATCCACTTCGGACAATTATTCTGGAGAGCTTCCCAAAAAATCCTAAAATACCATTATGTATCGTTTCCACTCCGTGGTGGCGGCGATGGGTCTTGGGCTGTGTCAGGCGGAGAGATAGATCTGCAGCATTTGCATAGCACCTTTCCCGTACTTTTACTCCTCTCTCTTAACAAACAAAATCCATCCCATACAGCTAATGTTGAAGTTCTCCTTCAATCCTCAACCCCTCCGAGATCAAATATCTCTTACTTAAGTAACCTACCACTCTGTGCATCCGCTGGGTATAATGTTCTCACTGCTCAGATCCTTCAACGACTCCTACCTAATGTGATAATTTCCTTCACCTACACATTTAATTGTATTTTTTGAGGCACCCACAATACTGTAAATATTCCATTGTTGGCCCGTTTCAGAAACCTGGAGAGCCACCTAATCATACCTATTTTACCACCAGTCTACTTCTAATCCTCTCTTTTCAATTTCAATCCAAAATCATTATTCCCAGTCATCAATTTGGCTTCCGCTTCACAACACTACACTCAACAAGGCCTTCGCGTTGTCATGTGTGTATGAATGGTCATATATACTCTGGACTTAGAGCAAACACTACTGCCTTTTTGGAATTAGCTCATCCTCTGGATCGGGTATGGCACGCAGTTTTGCTATATAAGCTCAAAATCGCTTTACCACAGACCCTTAATCTAATCCTTCAATCCTTTCACAACAGGGTGCGTTGTGGTTCAGAATATTACAGCTAGTATCCCTGACAAGCAGGAGTTCCTCAAGGCAGCCTTTTGAAATGGCATATCAGTACTATCCCATTTACCCTATATATATATATATATATATATATATATATATATATATAAATAGGTTAAGGCTCGTACGGTTAAGCCGTCGTAGGTACGGCAATATATATACTATATACTCTTTACACTGCTGGCATTCCTGTTAGTCCTAGCACCTTCCTTGCATCTCGTACTGACGACAGAGAAATTCTTTCGTTCATCCCAATCTGGCAAAGGCACAATTAGTATGTATAGATTGTATGCATGGAATTGTACACAGGTATAAATGAATTCTTACCTAACAAGAGTGCTGTATAAGCAAATTGTAATTCTTTAATAAAGATCTTCTAATAATATTTTAGTATAATTGTTTTTTCATATCTGAAGAGAGGTTTGTCTTTCTAACAGCCAAGAGACAATATGTTCTACCTATCTTTTACCATAGCGGGAATGGAACTTATTTATTATTCATTGATTTATGACAGTCGGTCTACAATTTTATACTTATACCACCTAATATCGGAATATTCTTGACATTGAGTAAAATGCAATGGGGAAATTAATCAAACAAAGTTAAAGTTGATAAAAGTAGCTCTCGTTTCTTTAACATTTTTGTAAATTATAGATACCGCAGATTCAAAATTCCAATTTTTTTCATGCGCTCACCATAATTAATGACGGCGTCACAAAAACAAAATCAAAAGTATTACAAAAACCTTTAATTTTTGCAACACTAAACCCTATTTTTTTTTTCAAGCGATGTCATTAATCGAGCTGCTTTGAAGGCTAAAAGCAAGTATTTTAGGCTAGAAATAAAGAGTAGTTCTTTTTAATAATTAGTTGTATGTTTGGAATCTTGAAAGTCTTAGTCTATTATTTCGTCTTTAGTTCATTCATATTGTTTAAATGCAATTTAGTTTATGATAAAACAAATAAATTTCAATATTTGACATTTTAATAAAAAAATGGCAATGCCTCCGATGAATTGTGCGTGCGGGCATGGGCCAAATATTCGTAATCTATACAAAAACACTGAAACCATAATATTTACTAAAAAAACAAGAGAAGCATCAGAAACAAATGATTCTATAAGCAAACATAACTCAAACCGACACAGGAGACGTAGATTTCTCAGAAATTCTTAAATGGTTGCCTATTGACCCAGTTTCTTATGTTTATTGTGTTTGGAGTAAACAAGCTGAGGGGTTGAACGACCCGTTAATTAGGTGGGACGGACAGCCGTGTTTGTACTCGACGCCGAAGGTTGATGGATCCACCGCGAAGTATGTCACAGAGGGGGGAGATAGCTGGTCCGGCACGTGGGCAATTTTAGATACGAGTATCTGTCAACAGTCACGAGGGAAAACAATGGATTGAGCCATGGTCAAGAGGCATACATCTTTGTAACGCCATAGGCTTTAATAGGTCACAATACGATGTTCTAGAGATGTTATTGAGCAGCAGAGTGATTACAAGTGTTAAAAACGACTAACAGTTTAAAAATTGTATCCTACTACCTTCATTAAAATTGTTGCAGGATGTCGCCAGTGGGCTGTACTTCAATATAAATTCAATTTAACCCTGGCTCATCAATAAAATCAGGAGTACGTTCACCGGTCTAAATGTAATCTTTCTGATCCTTAGCAGAAATCGTATATTTAAAGCTGGTCGCGAGTCGAATCTAAAAAATCTTTACTCCGAGAAATTCTTTCGAAAAGAAATTTCGGGAAGAAATAGCAACAAACCTGTTTGAGGATAGTAGATAGATTAAATATCAAGGCTCAGTTTGGTAGACAAAAATAATTAAATTGTATGTTAAAAAAATGATTATTATTAAAATGCTGAAATATCGGGAAGTGAGATCGATTTATTGTCCTGCAACTTAAGTTCCTGAAATAACCTGCATGGAAAATGGAGCGATCCCATCATATCCAAAAGAAGACCAACTTGATAAAAGATTTACTTTTTGTAGAACATATGTTTTCTCCCTCCAAGTAGATAGATATGTTTCGCTGCCCACGGATACCACTTTGTGGTCATACTCCTTCTTAGCTAGGTTTTGTAAAGCGGGCTTTGGTCCAGCCATCAATGCCACAATGTGAAAAGCCTTAAGGTCCTCTTGGAGGATATCCAGAGTCTATTACATTTGCCCAACAGATACTCCCGGATATTAGACTCCACAGCCTAGGCTTTCCTAGTATCCTATACCACCAAGATGCTCGGGCCTTCCTCATATTGAAGCTGAAACGTTTTTCTTCGAACAGCATACCTCTATTGACTTACTTACTCAGCAAGTATTGTATGACTTTGGTTACCCAGTTTTAAGCAGTACCATTCTGTGAACTTGTTCTAGCTTCATTATATAGGATTTAAAAAAAACAACAGTTAAAGCATATCTCAAGGCGCCCAGCACAAACATCAATAATTAACTGTATTCTTCCAAAAAAAAAATCATTATTTAAAGTGACTTTCTCCTGCTTGGATTGCCCTCAGAGCTGTGATCCTGTGATCTATGAGGGCTACTCCTGGATCAGAGTCTTCACCCTATAAATCATCACTGGCTAAGACCTCTATCAATTACGGACTAAACTTAGCCTACAATGAGAGCATATATCTGCCAGAGGAGGCAGTATCCACCTATATCTCAAGAGACCTTGCTACCTGGCAGAGGTATATATAGCGGCACTAGCTAGGGCTCTCTGTACTGGGACAGTTTTAGGTCCCTTTGTTCTCTTGCTAAGGGGATATATGTCTGCATCTCTCCAGAGGTGTGGAGGAGGCTACGTCAAGTGGATTACCTGTATTAATGTCACATACCACTGCCTGAATATATCCAGAAAACGAATCTCTCAGCATTTTCAGGCATACAGAGCAACATGACATTTTGTAACCTTTTAACCATGACAAATTCAATGAGGGAAGAGACTAGACTTTTTACTAATTAATAAAGAAACGGTTAACATCCTGTATCAGCTAGATAGAATATAAGCGATGAGACTGTAATTACGATAATTCGTTAAAATCGTGTTAGCAACTTCTTTTATAAGTGCTCTTCTTTTGCAATACTCTAATGCAATCGCTCTTGCAAAAATATTATTTCTCCGAGTAACCTTACAATATGTTTGGTAATTAATTCGATATTTATTGCTGCAATGCAATGCTGGATTTTCGTTTCCAGTCACGAAAGTAAGTGCCAGAAGGGATATGGGACTCAGCAGCTACGATGATTCGAGAATAATGTTTGAGAAATGAGAAATGAATGAATGAATAATTAGTCATTCGCAAGATGGCGTGAAAAGGCATACACGATCACAAAGGGACATATGGGAAAAAAAACCTTTGCTGAAGAGAGAGAGATACTGTCCAAGACGAGAACATATATAATTGGTAACGAGGCAGCAGAGGTGTCTTGCTGAGTCACTCCGCCGTGAGCAGAACTTCCTGAGCATAGGTGATGCAGGGAGAACTGGCTGAGGAGAGGCTTACTCAGGTTGTACTGTCTGGAGTGGGTCTGATGCTTGCTGTGGGCTGGTAGGGAACTGAGACCCCGAGGTTTTGACTTGGACTCACATCTTGACCTTGAAGCCATCGATGTATTTTTGTAAGAGAAAATTGTTATAGTTATAGTTATTAGATATATGTAATGTTCCTATCATTGAAAGTTAACCAAATTATTCTTCAAGTAATTTTATATTATCTTTAAGTATATTCTTTAAGTAAAACATTAGTCATAAAACATATTTTACAAATTTATAGTTTATATAAGTGAACCCTTTCCATTTTGATCACCACGTTAATTTATTAAGGTAAATT
Organism: Acanthosoma haemorrhoidale; assembly: GCA_930367205.1. Classification (NCBI taxonomy): domain Eukaryota; kingdom Metazoa; phylum Arthropoda; class Insecta; order Hemiptera; family Acanthosomatidae; genus Acanthosoma; species Acanthosoma haemorrhoidale. The sequence continues at coordinate 31,565,267 of OV884013.1, read as the reverse complement.
ACTTCGGGTTTAGATTCGATTCGGACCGACAGGAAGTGTTTGAATATTTGAGTAAGATATAATTTTGTAAAACTTTACTCTAATGCAATACGTTTACGATTTGAGAAATCAAATCAGTCAGGAGTTGAATAGTTAGATGGCACCCCTCAAACTTAAATATTCTAATTACTCAACTAGAGCATAATAGTGTGGTGTCTGTGGGCAAGTCAGATAAATACATAGATAAACGGATATATGTGCTCTTAGAAAAGATACATCCCTTATATATTACCTTACAGTGTTATATATTTGGATACAGATATAGATCAAATAGATCAGTGTATCGGTACGCGCAGAGGTATATGTATGTATATATATATATTAAAAGAAAGCCCCGCATTCTCCGAAAATAGCAATGCGAACAAGGCTAACATCAAGTTGAGCAACGAAGATTGTCTTTATTTTCCATTTGCACATTTTTTGAATTGTTACGAGTCAGAGATACGTTTAATACTCAGGGACATGACATTTTTCATATTTTGCTAAATACGAAGATATTCCATAAAAACGAGAAAAATTACCTAAGATCATTAGATACTACATGGGGCAAATGCCTAAATGCAAAAAGAAGAGAGGTAAGTCTAGTTTTAATATTGACCATTTATTTCATGCTATTTGTAGGTGGGCCGACCGCCAGTTCCAGATGGTTCCAAAACTCAAAAGCATGCTGGACATCCTTAAAGACACCCGTGTATATAAATACAGCATATATCAAAGGGAGGAGAAATAAAGCGGAAGCAGGTGTGCCGGGGCCGGGCTAAATCATAATTAGTAGGCAACATCAGCTAGCTTATAATTCAAAGGGGATTAAACATCATTAATGTTTGCTAGAAATAAATTAATAAAACAAAAACTCATCGTTTGTGATATTTAAAAATATTATCGTGGCGGTTGATAAAGATCAATGCCAAGGAAATGTCAGGATAATCAAGCCACATAGGGTGCTCCTTTATGCTTCTGAGCACTGGGTCAGAACGGGTATTGGTCGCTAAAGTAACAGTGAGTTTTGAGCAGAGGGAATTCGTATGCAAACGTTGTCCAATGCACATGTTTTAATTTTAAAGGACCTTGACTGACATGATCCTCATGGTGGAGAAACAGAGCGGCTCTTGAACCTTGAAGCATGTGCGCTACTCATGTCTCACTTAACTTGCCCAACTATCTATCCCCTCTTTCTAACGCTGATTCATTTATGAATATGAAACTCCATTATTGTGCGTGGTAGTGCTGCAATCAACACCTAAATTCATTAAAAACTTAATTGTTCGTAATAAGCACTTCAGTCTTCCTATTGTCCGCACTGTCTGAATCAGATCCGGTGCCGGACACTTCCAATCCTAACAAGCAATCATTAAGAGCAATGTAGGTTGAGGAGTATAATTTTTTGTTGTTACTAAATTACATTATCTTAGTTTTCTTCAAAATTAATGTGTCAATATGTAATTTATAGCAGAAGCAGAAAAAGGGAACCTTAATGTCACCTGGTCAACCTATTCTTCTTTCCTGGAGATGAACCAATTTCGCCCAACACCACTGGACTCAAATGTGCCAAAGTTAAGTAAATTAATAGCATTGAATAACCTAAACTTATGACATATTAGTCAGAAGCGAGCTACCGGTGTCTATATCAATTTTAACAATACATATCCCAAATTCAAAAGCTTTGTGGTATTACGAAGGTTTATATCTATTGATTTTTGATTCATTCAATTAACCCTCGATACCACCGAATAGGCTTATGTACCCTAAATACCTAGGATGCGGTTGGGCCGGCCAACCAAAGTCCCCTGGGACCGCCCCCCCCCCCAATGGGTCTCCGAAAATACCCTCCCTATTCCCTCCTACCCTCCCACGCCTAATGAAGAATAAAAAAAAAATTTCTTCCTTTTGTTTTGACACTGAGTTGGACATAGACCAAATGCAGATGTATATTTAGCTGATCTATGGCCAAGATGTTTATTTGACGCCTCAACCACCACCGCCACTCCCTCCGCTGTCGCAATAGCTGACCGCCTTCTGTCTCTGTCCTTCACTGAGGTTTGGTCTTCTAGGCGAAGCGTTCTCCTACGCTAGGTGGATACAAGGAGTAAACTCAAGAAGAACACGATTCGGAAGAAGGAAAGAGGTCCGATCAAAGAGCAAGGAGGTCGCCAATTTAAAAAAATATATACTAAGATAACTGATTAGTGACTGATGAATAGGGATGGGGGTATTAATTTAACTATTCATGTACATGTACAATGCCTATCTACCAAGAACATAATTAAAAATTGTTGGCAGCTTTTAATTATAACATAATAATCATAGTGATTCCGTAAAAAATCATGATACTTCAAGAGAAATAAAAAAATAAACGAAGAACAAAGACAAACAAACAAAAATTACTGGGGAAAGGGACGGTTTACCCGAGTAAATATATACTGTAGGTATTGATCTGTAAAAAACGCTATGAAAATACTGGGAAAACTTCAGTACCATTTAATAGTCATACTAATGAAAAACATTTGTATTAGCTCATTGACTAAGGTGATTTTTAAAGCATCGGTGACAAATGAGTGGCTGTTACGTAAAGCGATCCAACATATTTCAAAAATGTAACCTTTTAAAAATTCATGACATTTATTTCAGAGATTTATAAATTGACTTTCCAAATTTACCGATTATACCATAAGGTAACAACCAAACATATTTTAATTAATGAGAAAAATACGGAAATATATCGATGTGTAAGATACTTTCAGAGTATAAGGCGCAACTCAATTCTCAACAAAAACGTTGTGTCTTAAGAACGAGAAATTTCATCCAAAAGTTCACATAGTCCATAGCCATCCATTTAAGTATATGACTACACCAAAATAATAGCTCGATAATCTACTCCAAAAACGAATCTTAGAACAATTTCTATAAATATAAAGAAACCAACGGCTTCATCACTTGTGATAAGTAAATAGTAGCTACATAGTTACATGGGAATTACAACCTAAGAAGCGGCCAGAGAACTCGTTGCAGCAATGACTAGCGGAAGATGACTTACTTCACCAATTTATTAAGCTTAAAATGGCGATGAGCCCTCTCTTAGCATCTGTCAACAAACTTTAAACGTTATTTACGGATACACCTCTAGTTTATAATTGTGAAGTACAAATAAATCTGTCACGGTCAATGCTCTCTCAGGTATGTACATTACAATTACAGTACTGTAACTTTGCCGACATAACAGTCACAGTGCGGGGGGGGGGGCTAGACTCACAAATATACTTTAGTGTTATTAGTGAATGTCATCTGAAAACCGGAGTGAAAACTCTCCATAATTAAATGAGAATTAAAAAATGTATGGTGTTTGATTAAATCCCCACTTTTGTCTCCCTACAAGTTTGTAGCTCTATGTACATATTTAAGTTTATTATTTTAGCAGCTCTCACGCTGCCTATAATGGTAGCTAACGAGTAGGTAAAGTTCAGACCTTTTACTGAGAAAGATGTCTAACTGTGGGGCTATAATAGGTGAGAAATTAACTTTTTTTTCTTCACCCTTTTGAAGTAAGAGCTCAAAATCAGCCATCCTCTATTTTGTAAAATTGTGACATTAGAGTTGGACTTTTCTGGATAACTCGAAGAGAAACAAAATGATAATAAAACACATCTACCCAAGTTATGCGGTTAATAGCTATCAATAAAAATGAAGTCACGTAGTTTTGAAAAAAACAAAACAGTAACCATATATATTGCCTATAAATAATTAAGTTCAATAAATCTAAAAACCTACTCTTTCACGTTGCTGGGAATGAGGAACAGTTTTTTAACTGTTGACGCACTCCGATATTTCCTTGGAGGTACCCCTGGATGGAGGAGCCCTGGAGGGCTTTAAAGGAGAAGCAATAAGTGCGTTTGCCGGAACAACTCAGATGTCGAAGTTACTTAGAAGGAGGGGGAGATAGTGGGCAAAGATCTTACATTGTAGACTCTGGAGAGTCTATGCCCCCCTCCTTACAAAAAATACATCTGTATAGCATGTCAGAGGTATAAAGTTTGTAGTCACAATAATTTGACTAAACAAAAAATGTATAGACAAACTAAATTTGTTATGTTGCAACTTTTAGCATAAAATGATAATATTAGCATAACTAGAAATATTTCAAATAGGTGTTTTGGAGCCTCATTTATTGAAAAGCCAAATAAATAAATACTTTTATTTGACATCCAAGCACCCACATTGGCGTTTTTTTTTTTTTTTTTTTTTTTTTTTGGCCACTTTTCAATAACTTTTATTTTGGAGAGCTTCCACCGTTAGAGTTGGCTGACTTGGTTGTTTTAAAGCCTTAATTTAATAGAAAATGTATGTGGCTATAGAATGTTCTAGCCAGATAAGTCACCCAGTACTCCCTCCAGGGAGGTCGGATACATAGGAAACAAGAAGGATAAAGGGTGGAGAACGAGAGAACAGTACCGAAATAAAGCTAGCATTTTCTCAGCGGTTGTCACAGATTCGGTGATAAATAGCAGCTAATAACTGCTACCGGATCACAGCTACAGGTCACAGGCCCCTTAGGCCGACATATATCCTCACCCCCCGTCTGTTTATACAGTCCCATGTCCTGACTATTTATTTATATATGTATATTTGGGGCGATAAAAGGTGTCTCCCTGTTCGAAATATGTCATGGTGTGAGTGGGAGAGGCCGGGGGAAAGGTACATGTCACCCAGCGGAATGTGGGCTAGGAGGTGATAAAAATTTAGTGGTTCCGATAACTTACCACTGGCACCATCTTGGTGAGCTTTTCTATTATTAACGCTATCTAATAAATATAGAATGAAAAAAAATAAGATAAAAAAGAATCCTTGACTTTGGTACTGGAATGCGTACATCATAAGCAACAAAAATAATGAACCTCCAACATGTCTTAAGTAAGACGCAAATTGGCCGGTCAAACTAAATTAGATATAAAATATTATGTCCACCTCCGCACATACCACAAATCTGCGTGGGCAGAAAGTTTATCGCTTAAATAATATTTGTATGTAATGAGCTTTGTTTGCTAGGGATATTAGTCCTGTATGTAAGTGTGGGGATTTGACCGCATGAGAAAAGAAACTATTCCACACAGAATAAGATAGCTTTAAATTAATCGATGACATTGCTCTCGGGATGCTAATTAGGTTTAAGTCATTGCATCTTTCGACCATTTCAATGACTTCATGAATCACTCTAATTACTTCCTAAAAGTCACCTGAGCTCCTCATCATTAATTATGTGCAAAACAGTAAAAAAGGCAACCAACCATCACTCCCTCACACGAAGGTTGATTGGACATAATATACAATTGTACGCAGGATTTGCATGATATGAAGGGTGTCCCAGAATTAACGCAAGATTTGAATTTGCCGCCATTTGGGCAGTAAAGTGCTGGCAACCCTAAAAAAAAAAAACAATTTGACAGCTGACAGTTTAGGGTTAGTAGAAATGGAGCGTTACACCATAGAACAATGTGTATTTATTTTGAACATTAACTCATCCCTTCCAAATTCATGAAACTCATCCCTTCCAAATTCATGAAATTCCATAGTAACCTATCCAACCACCCTAATCCCGTAGCACAGTCATTGCACTGCTCCACTCATCCCTATAATCCTCCCCGGAGACTGAAACGGCAGTGGCCTCGTGACCTACTATAAATGCGCACAGTGGGAGTCCTGGCAATGGCCAGTTTCTCCAATCATGTCCTGAGCGTATGTGGCTCTCGCGCTCTTCGTCGTCAGCCTCCGCTGGCTCGTATCCGGTGACGTGGCTGGTGGGGAGCGTGGGGGACTTCCCGAGACTCCGCTTCCTCTTTCGCTTGCGAGGGAGGCAACAACCGTGTGGACTTGGGGGGCCTCTGGGCTGTTTGTAAATATTTTATGAATGTGCGAACGAATGATGAATTGTAAATATGGTATGAATGAAAACACTTATCTCAATTATTTATTGCCTATTAAGTAAAAGCAGATTGTAATTTCATCATATTAAAGTTGTTATTGAATCTAAAAAAAAAAAAAAAAAAAAAAATATGAAAGTTTGACGGCCACAGTTCTATAATTTCATATAAAATATGGTCGGAATAGTGTTTTGACTTCAACTGTGAAGAGATTAATTGAAAAATTTAGGCAGACTGGATGAGTTGAAGACACTAAACACACGGGTCGTCCAAAAACAAGCCGTTTAAATGTCAATATCGAAGGAGTGCGTGAGAGTGTTGTTGAAAATCCAGGAACATCAATTCGGCGTCGTAAACACAGGTCTTTGTGCCGAAATTGGATGATATTGATGTGGCCAATATGTGGTTTCAACAAGCACATGCCATACAATTCAAATACTGCATGAGACATTTCCAGGTCGTGTACTCACTCGTTTCGGTGATCAGTTGGCCCCTTAGATCGTGTGATTTAACACCTTTAGATTTCTTTTTATGGGGTTATTTGAAGTCAAAGGTGCATGTCAACAAGCCCACATCCATCCGTGCATTAAAAGAGGAAATTCAACGCTGCATCAACGAAATTCAACCACATTTATGCTAAATGGTCACGGAAAATTTCGACAAAAGAGTGCGTATGGGCCAGCAAAGTCGTGGAGCCCATTTGCCCGACGTGTTATTCCATAAATAACCCTTTCCCTTTTATTTTAGTATTCAATAAAAAAATAACATTGCTTTACTTTTATATCGTTTTAATTGTTCTCATTATTTAATTATTCAAAATACCTAATGTTATAAAGTTTTTACACCATTGTTTACTAAACAATTAGTTTAATTACTTTTGGCAATAATAAATCATACCATTTTTAGGAGCCCCATTCCAAAAAGACAAAATTTGTGTTTCTCTCTTTTTTTATGAGATGACATCCTACTCGGACATGCTGCAGGGCTATAGACACAATAACATTATTTCTGTAATATTATCCATTTGTTATATTCTTCACTAAATACCAAGCTAGCCTACGAGCCTAGACTGGCTGTATGGGTTCGGCCACAGCTGGAGCCAGGGCCGGCTACATTCCAAACAAAACTATCTCTAAGTGCAGTTATTTATGCACAAGTCTGCAGTAAAGGCTCTCTTAGTGAGGGTGCAAGTGCGGGCAGCTGGAGCTCGTTATCCAAGCGGTCATCGCCAGTACAGCATTATCTAAATTTAGCACCACCGGCCTAAGGAAATCAAATGCATATTTATACTTGTCTTATATTTTGATTGGTTTCTCAGTTTTCTTCAGCTATGCATTCTAGACATAAATTAAGCGAAATAAATTAATTATAGTAGAAATAGATTAAAATTACTTCGTTACTAAAACAATAGATCGTTAGATGTACAATAATAAATTTTGATAGTCAACAACAATTTATTAAGATAAAATTACAATCTGCCTTTTATTAGGCAATGAGTAATTGAGATAAGTGTCATCATTCATACCATATTTACAATTCATCATTCACTCGCTCATTCATACAATATTTACAAACAGCCCAGAGGCCCCCCAAGTCCACATGGTTGTCACCTCCCTCGCATGCGAAGGAGGAAGCGGAGTCCTGGGGAGTCCCCCACGCCCCTACGTCACTGGATAAGAGCCATCGGAGGCTGACCAAGAGCGCGAGAGCCACAGTCGCTCAGGGCATGATTAGAGAAACTGGCCATTGCCAGGACTCCCACTGTCACATATTTATAGCAGGTCACGAGGCCACTGCCGTTTAAGTCTCCGAGGAGGATTATAGGGATGAGTGGTGCAGTGCAATGACTGTGCTAGGGAATTAGGGTGGTTGGATAGGTTACCATGGAAGTTTATGAACTTGGAAGGGATGAGTTCAAGAATATAGGGTATATTCAGATCATTATGAAGGGTTTTGTTGCTGACGTAATAAGGGGCATTTACTATTTTTTTCAGGACTTTTGATTGGAAGGATTGGATGCCCTTGATGTTTAACATTTTTGCTGTCCCCCATAGTTCTATTCCGTATGTCCAGTTTGGCTTAAGTATAACTTTGTAAATAAGTAGTTTATTTTATTAATACGATAATAATAAAATAATACGATTGGTTTGATTAATATCTGTTTAGTTTTTTATATACATTCATTATGGATATTTTGCAACACTTTGAAAGAAAAGGAACTTTCTGATAACTAAAGTGTAGATAAGTAGCAATAGTACGCCACCAATCTAAGGGTTTCGTTTGGGACTCAAGAGATTACACTCTACAATGCCGCAAGTATTGCTCTGTGACTGACAAATGGTTCGACACGAAACTCAATGTATGTTTCATTAACACTTATATTTTCGTGACGCAATAATTCCCAAGAACGAAAGGCTTTTCGTTCTTTGAGGTACTGTACTGTCTTATGATTGTGTTTATTCGATCTGTTACTGTCGAGAGTATATCTCGCATCTTGTGGAAACAAGATGATTAGTTTTTGGGCAATGTAAGAAAAACTGAAAGCATGTAAACAAAAATTAAAAGTAAAAAAAGTGGGGTTCATTTTGCTAAATTCCAACACTTTTTAAGCTTAAGACTTGATTTTATTTTATATTTAACAAGTAACCTTATAGAAACATTTTTTTTATATACTAACTAATTAATTAATGGCACTTGGATGATTTTTTGATGTCTTGTAATCAAATAGGACTTTCATAGCCATAGCTTATCACAAATACAGACAGACACGAAATCCTTGAAAACGATTGTCCCATCCCACAAAGAACCTATAACGACGACAATATTCATAAGCTGCAGAAATGATGAAAATAGCACACACAGCAAATTTGTTTTTGTTTTCCATGTGTCTAGGGACCTGTTGGGTGGCCTAGTGAGAGGGTAAACAACCCGAAAACAGGCGAGGCGGTGCGGTCACACGAAAATAGGAAAAAAGGATTCTTCCGAGAACCAGCCTAATGCAAATACATAAAAAACAAAATAAATTTGAAAAAAAAACAAGAAGAAATAAATGGCGGACAGCGAGGGGTCTTGTTAGCGGGAGGATGCTGTCTGTCAAGAGTGGCACGATATAAAAGTTGTCGGGTCTGCAGCAGGCCGTTTGGGCATTTAAGAGCCAGTCTTTTTTGGGGGCACCAGGGCATTTTAGGGATTACACTACCAATAAAGTATTTACGGGGGGGGGGTATTAGGTTTTGCATATTTCAATTAAGTCCACTTAACGGAACGTCACAATATATTTATTACACAAAGGTGTTGTAAGTGACGTGTCAATTGTTTTCTAAAGAGTAGAGCCAGTATACGGTGAAAGAGATGACCTTGTAGGGTGAAAAAGTTCAAATTACGATTTCGCCAGTTTCATGCAACCTCTCTCTTATTGGCATTTGAGTCCCTCCATTTCTCATGAAAAGAAATCCAAATCTAAAAGAAGAAAGTTTCTGGGGGGAGGGGGGTAACAAAAGCACATTTGCAGGAAGAAACAATAACTGATCTATCATTTGAGGCCTTTAGAATCTAAACACACCATTTTCCATTTTCAAAAATTTTACAAGAGAGGAAAAAAAACAATAGCAATTTACATAAAAACTAAAATATTGTTGACGATTAAAACGATCAAATGAATATTTGGTTATCTTATTTATTAATCCTTCGACCGTTATTTTTACAATTATTCTTATCTGAATTTTAATAAAGAATACCAAACAAAGCCAGGGCTCTCATGAGGTGATGTGGTTAAATCCCTAAATAAAAATTGAATTTATTTTATTTCCATACATTGAGGTAGGTGGCTCCCAATAGGATAGTCCACCATTCACCTTTAAATGGGAGTATATAATAATTAAATGGGCACTAAAACCCGTATATTTAAATGGTTTACGTAAACAAACACCGAATACGCATGGGCGGGAATCCTTCCAGTATGACGATTTTGTTTTATGTTTTCGTTCTCAACCCCGCCCCGTTTATAAACTATGACAACATATGGAATGGATCTTATTTTAAAAGAACAGTAACTTTTATTTCACTTCGAGCTCAGAAAATAAAAAGGTAGTAAATACATTTACTTAAAGGTACAAAGTCAAAGGACAGGACACTTCCTGACATCATGGTATGAAACTCAAATTAAAAAAAATCAATAAAATACTAGGTGGTTAATAATTAGGTCCTTGGATCGTAGATTGTACAACCCTCGCTAGAGCGGGGGTGATTTGATTTTCCCTTGACCCGCGTTCTAGCGAGGGTCCACTGTATGATAAAGCTATTTTTAACGAACATCGCGAAAGTTTACTAAGGTTCGTTCGTGTTTTACAGTTCACTTTTATTCCTCATTACCAATTGTAGCAAACAGTATTGGAATACTACGTAATATAACAACAAATGAGTACTCGTGTGATTGATTAAAAAAACATACGTAACAGTTTATAAAATGAAATTGAATTATTTTATAAATATATTATATCATTTCAAACTCCATAGCTTGATGCCTAAATGCATGCATAAATACATATTCGAAACGTCAGTTTGTTTTCGAGAAATGACTCGTACTTCGAAAACGACATAATTCAACATTTCCGCCCATGTCAGCGACCCTGGGGAATGTGGGTTAGGCCTGGATGAGGCTACTAAATATATATTTGTATAGTAAATATGACTGGGCTGAGGACGTCTCCTTTGAAGACACCGGCTGAGGGATTACGGCTCCTTCGCTCGGCTAGTTCTGCCCTATAATGTATATTTAGATCATATCTGGTAGTGGTCAGCTGCTCCACCCTCCTAACCTGTAGCTGATCAAACGTTAATAGAAGCAGAATGCAATCTCGCCTTAGCAAAAGCAGTCTGAGGTACGTCAAGGTACAATGTACAAGAAAACAATAGGTTTTTCTATTTCAATATCGACCCTTTACGAATATTTAATATTGCGTTTAATGTTATCAGTATAGGCAAAAGCGACGAAGACCTAGCAGAACTGACATAACAAAGAAAATATTTCATATAATACACTATATGTTGTAGTTATATGAATATAACAAATTTACTTTGAGTTGCATTATACGTTTGGACTTCCGGTGTTAAATAAACACATTATAACAATTACTCATGGTAAACTGGTTTAACGATAACCGATGGTTATTTTTTTTCTTTAATTATAACATGTAGTATTCATAAATAGTAATTACTAAGAACCAAACATCTGATCATGACAGATATCATCAAACAAATATAATTCAAGTAAATATTTTAACTTAATCTCTGTAATCTGTCTTTCATTTTTTCATAAAAAAAAGGTTGATGAAAATTAAATGACAGTCAATTAAAAATACATATTTTAGCATCTGAAAATGAAAGTCCTTCAAAAATATTAGTTCTGTGAATTAAAAATATATTAGGCACTATGTATTCATATTATAGCCCCCTCTTTATACCGTGGATTCGGATATAACGCGGGTCCCACTGGCAGAATAGTCTAAAAGTAACATCATCACCCATAATATTTTTTATAACGGAATCACGATATCTAATTGAAATTTTTTGCCACGATTTTATTATTTATTGCACTTAGTCGTATTTTTTCTAGCTGAACATATGTGATGTGTTTTGTTTTTTTGTTTCGGAGGTATGTGTTTAGCAAGAATGATAATGAACGCTCACTGAATTTAACGTAAAAATCTCACTCTTCTAGCTTCTAGGAAAAAGATTCAGAGCAAAGACATTATGAATCCCTTTCGGGAAGTGATATTTAACTGTAATTAGGTTTTTCTAAACAAGGATTCCCCGAATATTTCTATTGTTTTGTAAAAAGGAGTAAAATCTTTTTTCTTATCAAATTTAATTTTTTCTTACCAACCTACTTTTCAATCCACTATTCATGTTTTTTTTTTTTAAATGCAACCTTTTTTGGTTTGACATCTAGAAATTCTATTTGATATGTATATACAGAGCCTTTTTCCTATGAAACTTCAAGAGTGCTGAAATAAGTTTGATACAGAAATTTTCAATATTCAAGTTTAGGCGAAGGAGGAGCAGAGATGCTTTGAATCAATTCTTGATTTTGTTGCCCATTTCTAGTTACCAGGAAACCTATCCAAAATAATCTCTCACTTAGTATTTATTAATTGTATGCTTTGTGACAACCTTGGTGAACCTGGATTGAGACAGTTTAAATGAATGGAAAAGCCGAACGATATCTTAAACGCTGTGGTATCCTCATATCCAATATCCTCGAGTGCTTGCCGCTATAGACGTCTTACAGGCTTGGATGGAAAGGTATACTTCGTCTATCCATCCTGTAAAATTGCTGCAAGTTGCTTCCCTTAAATCAATAAATATATAGTTATAAGCAAAAAGGGTTAAAGCAACTTAAAATAACTGATCATTTTAAGAAACATTATAACAAGTTGACAAATACGTAATGTTCTCATCGATAAAATCTTTTTTTTTTTTCGCAGTGGTTCTTATTATGTATTATTGTTGTATAACATATTTTGTTTGATATAACTTCTTCCATTACAAATAAGTGTGTGTATAGATAGATCTTAAAATGGTTTATACATATTGTACAACCCTAGCTAGAGCGGGGGTGATTTTATTTTCCCTTGACCCACGTTCTAGCGAGGGTCCACTGTATGATAAAGTTATTTTTAACCAACATCGCGAAAGTTTACTAAGGTTCGTTCGTGTTTTACAGTTCACTTTTATTCCTCATTACCAATTGTAGCAAACAGTATTGGCATTATGCACCAATAAATAAATTTAGTTCGTTATGAACATACTAGTATTTTTAGTCATATGAGAATGTGTGCATATGTCTACTTAATTTTAAGATATAAAGATGCATGCATCTATCAGGCTGAAAACTATGAAAATGATTACGTATTGTTAAATGTAACTTATTAAAGGTCTTGCCTATGTCTAAGACATTGGGACCAATACAAATTCGGACAGCTCTTTTTAATCATACTCTAGAAGTAATACAGCTCTGAATACCGAATTAGTGACTTGCAATAGTTTTTCGTCCCAAAATAAACTCACCCCCCTCCAAAAAAAACTTGTGAAAAAAGTGGCTAAATGCGCCGGTACACAACTGGAGATGCGCACTGTGATTTGTGCCCCTTAGAAAAAGGAAACAGATGTCCCATATAGCATACCTCCTCCCTCTATTTACGACCGAGTAATTTTATTTCCCTTTCGCCAGAGACATATTTCTTCCCGCCAGAATAATTTTTCCCGGGCTTGTGGCGATTCCCCCCCCCCCCGGCCACTAACTCTTCTAACACGCGTAGAATTTTTTTTTTTCCCTTCTGGGCCGTTTTTTCTCTTTTTCTTAAAGAGTATTTATCGGGAACACTGCATACGACTACAGCACAGCTTTCAATTAATAAACGGGGCAATTCAAAAACTGTTCAACAAGTTCAAAGCGTGTCTAGAATTACTGCAGCACGGTTGCATTCACAACTATAAATCCGTCCTTTGAATTGCAGCCAAAGATTCACTTACTCTTTAAAGCATACATTGTTACCGACTTTTTCCGCATCAAGCGGCTTGTAATGATGTAATAAATATCTCTATTAATCGGTAAATGAATATCTTCCCTTTCCATTGAAACAAAAAGTAATTCTCACTATTTTTCAGCAATATCTCAAGGTTACCAGTATACTCCGTACCTCAGAGGGTTTCGAGAAAAGCGAGTATCTTAATCGATTAATGGACAAGTATTCAATGTAGTACTTGCCGGTGTGGGTTTAACAGTTATAATTGATTAAAAATACTTTTGTCTGCCCACGCTTTTTTTTAAATCAATTATTATTATAAACAACTTTGTTAAGATAAAATCACAATCTGCCTTATTTAATACTTCAAAGGCAATAAGTAATTGAGATTAATGTTCTCATTCATACCATATTTACAATTCATAATTTACTCGCTCATTCATACAATATTTACAAATTATTAATTAGGGATTAGGGTGGTTGGATAGGTTACTATGGGATTTCATGAACTTGGAAGAAATGAGTTCAAGAATGTAGGGTATATTAAGATCATTATGAAGGGTTTTGTTGCTGACGTAATATGGGACATTTACTATTGTTCTCAGGACTTTTGATTGAAAGGATTGGATACGCTTGATGCTCGACTTTTTTGCTGTCCCCCATAGCACTATTCCGTATGTCCAGATTGGCTTAAGTAGAATTTAAGTAGATTAGTAATTTATTTTCTATTAAGAGATGGTATGTCCTTTGAAGTAGTCTGTATAGTTGTCCAAAGCGTCTGTTTAGTTCTTGTCTTTTTAGCCTCGTATGTGGTTTCCAAGTCAGTCGTTTGCCGATATGGAAGCCTAAGTACCGTACTGTCTCGGATACAGGGAGAGGAATGGTATTAAAATAAACTATTGGGCAAGACTTGGGACGGAGAGTGAAGTTATTGTGGGAACATTTTGCTTCATTAACTTTGATCCACCATTGGTTGCACCAATACTCGATCTCATCAACGTATTTTTGAAGGTATTGGGATGCTATATCAGGGTCTGGGTGGGATGACAAGACTGCAGTGTCATCTGCTAATGTTGCCAAGAAGTTATTGGAGTAGAGGGACATCAGCGGTGTATAGGTTATAGAGGATGGGACCCAGGACACTGCCCTGTGGAACTCCTGTTTTTATGGGGTAGTAGTTAGAATATTCTAAACCACAGCAGACGTGGAAGAAGCGATTTGAAAGGTAGGACTTTAGGAGTAGGAAAAGGGTCTGTGGTAAATATCTTCTGAGATTTTAAAGCAAACCTGCGTGCTAGACCCTGTCAAAAGCTTGAGCTATGTCCAGAAAGGCAGCAGTGCAATACTGTTTGGTTTCTAGGGCTGAGGAGATAAGATCAACAACGTGAAGGCCTTGTTGAGCAGACGAATGACGTTGACGGAAACCAAGCTGGTGTGTAGTAAATAGGGTTTTGGATTCAACAATTGGAAGTAGACATTTTAACAGGAGTTTCTTAAATATTTTTGAGAGGATAGGAAGTAGGCTAATTGGACGGTAAGATGAGGCGTCATTGGGAGGTTTACCGTGTTTGGCGAATAGGACTATAATGGAGTGTTTCCAGAGGAGTGGAAAGTGCGCCGTTCGGATAATGCAATTATAAATATAGGTTAGGAAGATTATGGCTTTATGAGGAAGTTGTTTGAGAATTTGAGGAGTAAGATCATATCCAGGGGATATTCGGTAAGGTAAGTTTTTCAGAAGGTATTTGACCTCTGAGGTTAACGGCGAAATCAATTATAAATTTACATTGTTGTATTGTATCATAATGCATTATTACTATAAACGCGTCACATGACCATGATAATAGGATTGACGTCAAGAAAGTATTTCATATTGCTTGACATCTAACGGTTGTCTTGCTATAATATTATTTTCTTGTACCAGTTAAACAAACATTGTCATTTTATTTTATTTGTGGCACTTATAGATGTACGATATTGTGGAAAAAAACTAAACCAATTAGTCTAGGTGAGGACTAGGGTCCCGCTGACATTTTAAAAATACTGTCTAAAATTACATTGTTAAATAACATGAACATCATTGAATATTACTAAATGTAGAAGCTTCAAATTCCAATTTTCGTGTCCCATGGGATGAAAAATATCACATCTGAATAGAAAAAAACTTTAGTCCTGAGAGCTTAAAAATTACATTAAATAGCCGTTAAGCAAATCAATGTTGGAACCCCGTGGAACTGAATTGATTGAACATTAATACCCCAACGATTAATCTAAGATTTATCTGGAATGTTAGATGTAAGTTAATTGAAGTCGATGATAAATAAGCCGAGACCTATCAATTTTAATAATTTTAATATAACGTACACGAATATACTTATGTACAATGCAGAACACATGTGTAGAAAACAGAATTTGTATAAAATGTAGCCAAGCTGTAGGAAATATAATGAATCAATTGTAAATAGATACGTTTGTATAATACAAATATATATATATATATATATATATAAAGTTTGTAACAAGGCGATATGAACAAAAAAGAATGAAAAAAAAAATTACCTGGAAATAATGCGTTGCTTAAATTCTGATTGGAGACGTCTTTAGAATGGCCTCTATGATTCTCTACTAAATAGGTACAATTTTGACAAAAATATTCAGCCGTAACGAGCACAGACTGACACAAAATAGATTTGGCAATGTCCGACTTTTTAACAAGGCAGAAAGCAAAACCGTTACTAATAAGTTTCAAAAATAGATGAGGGATGCCTTCTAGATCAACGGTGAAAAACAAAAAGCTGTATACCAAGGTTAGGGAATTATGCCCATGTACATATATTTATTCTGTCAAGCAGAAGTGGAGGATAGTAGAATAATGCTACATCTTAACTTTTATGAGTGATGTTGATTGGCTCCCATAAAACAAGGTCAATCAAATTTGACAAACGTCTTATCTGGATTTCCGTGCTATTTCGATTTCACTTTTTATAACTCCGTATTGACTAAAAAACAGATGTTATTGTTCATGTTGACGTCCGATAGTTCAAATTACTGGAATAATGTAATGCGACATCCACGATTAGCTAATGAACAAGGAAAAGGAAACTGGTACTAAATAATGACTAGCGCAACTTATCATAAATTATAACTAATAACCACTGTTCACAAATCATTTTTGATAACTACTTATCACAAATTATAACTGATAACAAACTCCAGTCGGACAAGACGTGAAGGAGGATGCTGGAGAGTTCGTAGGCTTGGCACGTGCATACACAGTCAAAATTACTTGTCAAAAGAGTCTTCGAACTCCTTTTCTGAAGGAACACACCAAGTGAGCGCAGACACCATCAACCTTGACAAGGCATGTTTGCTTGACCGAGTATGGGGCCTTTATTCTTTTGGTATTCTTACATTTTTGTATAGAAAGCTTAGACGATATGTGAACATAACGAAAATTTAAGGAGACTTTACAATCTTTGGGATAATTTTTCACAAACAGTTGGTAAGTTGTATTTTACTTATTTTTTTTTTAATTATTTTTTACGTTAATGGGATAAATTGAAATATTAAATACAATCACAAGAGAAGAAGTTAATAAATAGTTACTTCTCTAACCGTCTATTAACGACGGAGGCATTAAACTATTAAGTATACCTCCAATGTCATTAAAGATGGGGGAAACGTTATTTTCTCCTAATCATAAATAATAAGGTGACAAGTAATAACTGTGACAATGGGAGAGAACAAAAACAGCGTTAGCAGGCAATAAAGGTACAGTCAGAGCTAAAGTAGGCACATAAGCAATGCAATCACTGCACTGCTAATAGCTCTTTTGCTTAATAGGCTTTAATGTGGTTAATTAGTGGCACATCAGGTGGCGTTTAATAGCTCATAAGAAGAAAACTAGGGTGACAATGACAGGGCGTGGAATGATAGTTAAAGGGCCGTCTGCACAGTCAGTTGGACAACGACTTGGCGGGCTAGGCTAGTAGCAACGGTCACATCAAGTTTTCGAGGTTAATACTAGCAATGGAACTTCTAAGACTCAGCACTGTAACTAACTCTGTAACTACCCAATTACTGAGGTGTGTGCTCTTCTGTTCATGCACGCGGGATTGAATTTGAATAAATACCTTACATGAGTAACATCAAGTTTTCCAAATTCAAGTTGTTATTATTTTAGCCGATAATTGGGGACGTGTTTAGCAATACAACTTTTTTTTTTTAATACTGGTAATAGTTATTTAATTTAGAACTGGATGGAACAGTCGCCAGGATTGGGCGAAACTTCGGTAGGATGATGTCGAATAAAAATACTTGGATTCTTATAGACAACATATTTCCACTACCTCATTATTTGATTTATAATTTGATATAATAACTTTTTGAAATTTTGATTCAATAACTCATTTCACTGCACTAAACTACACAAAAACGTTTCGCTCCATCAATTCTTTGTTCTTTTCTTGTTATCAGAGGAATTCATGGTTAAATGTGAATTCATTGCACTCGTATACATACAAAATGATTCAAAAACACATCTGACTGTACTAAACTACACATAACTGCCCATAAGCTACCTCCAAAGATATAGTAAATAAAGGTACATCGGTACGCAGACCCGGCGGCATACAGACAGGCCTCAAACGTAAACGTAGACCGTAAGCTTTCATTTCCCTCTCGGATGGCATCAGACCATTGCCCTAACTGCCTTTAACAACTTCCTATATGGCCGCCGTCAGAGGATGTGCTATATCCGTGCAGTTAGACCCGGCATTAGTAAATCTTATAAATATCAAAGGGTGCCTGGAGGAAACCGAGTACGCAGTTAAGGCTGATGGCGGCAGTAACCTTTTACGATCACGGCGCAAGTTAGTTACCCTGCTCATATAAATAAAAGATACACTACACATAACGCTTTAATATAAGTAGAACTAACTATACCTACCGACGAAACATATCAGCGTCCATATAAAAAATACATTAGATAGTGTACTATAACATATTAGCATTATGTTTAGAATATTCGGTTTTAGATTTTCCCTAATAATATACGTCTGAAGAACGCCATCGGTCCTGGACTCGTGTACTAGATAGTGGGCGGACATGTCAAACGTCACATTCGAACTGTTTTGTCATTTTTTTTTGGTGCTTCGATTATAGACAGAGATACCCAAGATCCCCATACCCACCAAGAAAAGTTTTTTTTATCTTTTGTTCATTTAAAAATAAGAATTCAACAATAACTGTTATGCTGAGGAAAACAATTAATATTAATAATTGAAACGAAAGCACTTCAATTTAAAAATACCAAGTCAAGTGTGATGAACCTCCCGATTAATTTAGCGTTTCGTTGAATTTTCAGTGTGATGTTTTTAAATAATTAATGCTACTAAATTGTTTTTATTTTTAGCATCATTGTTTACACGCAAAAATTAATGACTGCGTCAGACAGGGG
Source organism: Acanthosoma haemorrhoidale (assembly GCA_930367205.1). NCBI lineage: Eukaryota > Metazoa > Arthropoda > Insecta > Hemiptera > Acanthosomatidae > Acanthosoma > Acanthosoma haemorrhoidale. The sequence goes on along the minus strand of OV884013.1, from coordinate 31,546,332 downwards.
ACGCGAAATGCAAGTTTTTGGAGAGCGTCAGTAAGAATACTATGGTCTTACGAAGATATCCTCTTGTCTTGACAATCAGTACGAAGTAATCGGGTAATCGACTTCAGTTCAAACTGTAATCGTAAATATGAACTGCTTTGCTAAAAAAGCCACTTCTTAGCACACAGAAAGCCATAGGTGATATATTAAATCATTTCTATTTGGTGTAGCAGCAATGAATGTCTGCCTTGTGACCACCCGTTAAAATAGATTCGCCTGAGGATCTATAATTATCTGTAAATTTATAGGGGCTATCGGAAACCCCCCCCCCAAAAAAAACAAAAAAAAAACACTAACTTGGCGAACTTGTGCCTGCCAGCTACAAAACTGTTAAGAGCGTACCCCAAAAAAAAGTACAAAGTGATTTATTTACAAAAATAGTTTTATCACCTCCAAAGTACTCTCCATTGGAGGCAATACGCTTGTCCAATATTTTATTCCACTGTTCGAAACATTTTTAAAGAATCCTCATTTGTGATGCCAGGCAGCGCCTCCATCGTCCGCAAAACACTTTCCTTCTATGTCCCTATTCATTTGGGGGAATAAAAAGAAGCCGCAGGGGGCCTTACTTTTGTATTACTAATGAATTTATAAACGAACCATCGTTATGAACTAACCCATGTTTTATGTTTATGATCATCAAGGCATCAAATGGAACTAGCTTGCAAAATATTATCCCATTAAATAAAATCACAGTGCGAGTGAAAGAAGCGAGCGCGGTGTTAATGACTTTTTCTAATTCGGGTTTAAAAGAACAAAGTATAAATCAAATATTATTACTAGGGAAATAGAAATATTTATTTTGATATCCTTTTAAAAATTCTTTTAGAACTTTTTTTTCTAAATATCAACTATTCATTGAATAACGGCACTTGGCCTTGAGCAGCTGGCTTCTTTAAATCAAATGAGATTTCTAAAATTTTTTATTTAGTTTGAACTAGGAACTGAAAAAGACTAGAAAAGAAAGTCAGACCCGGGTGAAAACTTAAGGTTTCATTTGAAAAAGCCAACGAGACGATAAGAACTTAACAAATAACTTTCCAACGATTTTATTTACTAAGTATCAATTTCGTGTTTAAATTTATAATTTTTGAGCGAGAAATGATTATTTTAAATTGTAAACAGGGTGTATTATAAAATTAATGCAGAAAACATCAGTGTTAAGGTTTTATTGGTGGTTGTGATGGAATAAATGAAAGTCAACCAGTTTTTCTTCCCACAAAACAGCTATATCATCAATTTAATTCACAAAGGAAAGCTAATTTTATTTCGTTGCGGCCCCTCCCTGACTAAATCTGCTGGTAAGTAGTCGCACAGAACTGAAACAACAGTGCAATTGCCCCTGCAAAACGATTCACGCAATGGAGCTATGTGTTGTGGGACTGTATCCATCGCCGTTCCTCAGATTTACTAGACATATATTTCATCTGTTCTGTTGGTTACAGAACAAAAAACCCGTTTCCACTCAATTCTCTTTGGCATTCTACCTTTGGGATTTTGTAAAAACAGGAGGTGGGCATCAAAGTCTTAGTACCTACAAAGCAATCTTGATTCGTCAAGTGCAAGGAGGGACTTACACAGCCCGAGCTTGTTTAAGCTTATTAACACTTTAAATGGTAGACACCTATTTGGTCTTACGACAAAAATAAAAGTAACCCAATTAATAAAAATTAGCCGTGGGCAAAGATAGGATAAATTAAAGAACACCGACGAGTAAAAATATCCTAGTATGAAAAACGAAAGAAGCTACAGAAGCTCCAATCATGAAATTCTTGAAACTAACAATTATTAAATTAGGCACTATAACAATTTGGTTCCAACAGACTATATGGTAGTGTGAATGAACGATAATCCATCCATTTGTTATTAATTAGCTTTTATTAAATTTTTTAATACTTGCAATTATTTATTTTAAAATGGGGGTTCTTTATGTATTTATGTACTTGAAAGAAATTAGATAAACATTTGAATCTTTGAATCCCAGTCCTATCACTTTTTTTTTTCAATTTAACCAATAATTATTAAAATATACTTGAGTGGGATTACATACAATAGCTCATAATTATTAAAGAATTTTAAATAATTAATATGTATAAGATTCATCTCAATTACTTATTCCCTAATAAGGCAGATTATAATTTTAGCACAATAAAGAAGTTTCAGAATAAAAAAATATGTATAATACTGTTATAAGCTTAGGAGGTTTGGTCACAATTTCCCCGGTTCGAATGGAAGAGCCTACCTTATCACTATTTCACTTTTACTGGTAATTATTAAAACTTGAACCAGTAAGATTAACAATATAAGTAGTTAAGGTTAGAATCGCTCAGACGTTGATAGGCTAATGCAATATAAATATAGAACAAAGGACAAGATGGAGAGCAGGCAGGAAGTAGCCGGAGGTCGAGGACCTCTCACTGTTTACCAACAGACGAACGGACAAGCGGACATAGAAGACAGGCAGACATACTGAGCTGGACCATAGCAAATAGTCATTTGTACCCTTCAGTCGACAGCAGGTATACATCTGTGTTGTTGATGGCTGCTGGTCTGTGTTGTCGGTAGCATATCCTTCCTATTTAGACCTTCCAGCCATCGCCGAGCCTTCATAAACACAGAGAAACTACTGCAAGCACCAACGCGCAGACCATTCGGTTCTGTTAGAATTGTAGTACAGGTAAGCTTCGGCGAAATTATACGAAGATCACACCTATCACATTCATGCCTTATCATTGCCAACTACCATACTCAACACACCAACAATACACAATCTTTTAGCTAATATCTGTATGATAGGGAGGAATGTCAAAAAATACAGAGCCAATACACAACTGTGGTTAATCCTTGGGATTAAATCTACAGGCTGCTGATTGATTGCTTAACTCATCCAACCCGTTTGAACGGGAATATATCCAACCAATCCACCACAAACTAAAGGATGCGAGATCCTTTTATAATATGAGTACTTAATCTTACTCATACTGACATATAGCAGTTATATAACTCAATATCTACTTTCTGCAATTGGACAAAACAACACACCACTATTGGAATCAACAAGTAGTGGATAAGGTTACCCTACCACTATTCATTACATTTCCTTGTTGCGATAAATTTTCTGTCGAAACTGACTAACAAACAAACATAAAACGGAGAATAAATCCATCATCAATTTTTCGGGTGGTTCTCTCAGCAACTTCAAAGTAGGAGAAGTGTGTGGTCATTTGAATAAAGTAGGATATCAGGTCTGGAAAAATAAAATAAATCTTGATAAGAATTACTTAGCACTGACTCTACTTGTTCTTAACATCACCTACCAACTTCCTCGGTAAAGATGTTAGGCTACAAACACTTCTTTTTCATAACTCCTAGTAAAATACAATGATGGAATTAGCATAATAAACAATGCATGTATAAGCTTCCTTTTAGTGTAGGCCGTGTTACATTTGAAGGAAATGCAAAATAAAGAACTAGAAGGCGAGATGGGATGGTTAGATGGTTAGGGTTAAGAGCTGCGAAACTTAACCTAACTTAAATCTAGCATAGCTCAAACTTCCCTCAGACCATTGAGATTGATGACAAAAGGCTGGGAGAGTTGGTCTTGAACACTGGACAAGATAGGTGAAGCAAAGAGTAGAAGAACTTCAAAGCATTCGTAGGCAACTTTCATTAACATACAAGAATGAAAACCGCAGGGCTGCAAGAACACAAGATTAAGTCACAATGAATTATCGCCCAAGATAAAAGTTTGGAGCGAATCAAGAGGGTTAGGAAGTTTAAATCGGCGTATTGTTAGACAATAGCAGAAAAAAAGAGAGGCTTTCCTTAATTTGACCTTGCGCCTATTTCTATTTGGTAAATGTTTGTTCTACTGAGACTGTGTGCGGTCGATACCATCGAAGGAGTTAGCTTAGGCAGTATCGAACAAGATGACGGCAGCAGCAATCACAAAAAAAAAAGGCTGTTTTACATAGGCGGAGTTATACATGGAAAAATTGACATCTATATACTTTGTACTGTTTTGAAGAAATGGGCGCCCAAGACAGTTTTCTAATAATTCTCATGACAGCGGCAGCAGGAATGAGGAACAATTGTAGTAGGCGGCCTATAACGATAGAATCGGAGAGTCCAACTGTAAATAGTTGCAGACCCTCATGATAACATTTAAACATGAAAATGTTAGCAATCAGTTACATAGGTGTATTTATTAAATAAATACGTACTACACGAGGGTGGTCTGAAAAGTTTCCGACCTAACAAAGCTTTTATTTATTTTATTATCATCTTCATGTTGAGGTCGGAAACTTTTCAGCCCACCTCTGTAGCAACTTATAAGCCAAACTATAGAGCATGTCCACCTGTGATTTTGTTTTAAATAAGAAATAAAGTAAATTAATAATAATCTTAAAAATGTTTTTTTTTATCCTTCTTGTTTTAAACTAGAAATACCACTTGGCCCAATTACCACGGATAATCGGGAAATACTGAATACATAAGTAGAAATTCCCTACTCTGATATGAGAGAATTTTTTTAGTAATAATTTGATGTGAATTTCCTGCTACGTTGAAATCAGCAGACCCTTAGCGCCTGAGCAGATTTACAGCAAGTTTATTATGACGTATTTGGAAATACCACGGTTGCTATCCACCAGACACACTGGTTGATATATCTTCAAGGGGAAGAAACAGCGGCAAAAATAACGCCAATAAAGAAGAAGAAATATCTTACACCGAATAAATAACAGCAACTTATTGGTTTAGGCGTGTATTTATAAATCCTTTTTAATATAAAGTAAAAAAATAGAAAATTAAACCGCTATTGACCTTCAAATATAAAAATATTTCTGCATGATACGCACAGTCAAATAGTTTTGTCATTTCTTTTTGTAAGTTGAACTACTAAGCCAGGCAGGAATGGGATGTTATAGGTTATATGGAAAAGTGGTCATGATTTTTCTGTCCACGAATAAGAATTATAACTGCAACGGGAGACCAGAAGCATGGGAGTATTTTTGGAGGTAAGGAGGATATGAGAAGACATACAGTGATTTTTTTTCTTCTCCGCCCATAAAAGTCGGTGACTTCCGATAGGCTGTCCTCTTCCTGCCTTAAATGCAATCGGACATCACATATTAGTAATTTCAAGAGCTTATATCGCGATACTCTTCACCACCCTACACAATATTCCTAGCTAATCGCAACGCCTTTAACAAAGTCAGTCAAGTAACTTCTGTAGAAAGTACAACAGTCATTTGGACTGACTATTAGGGGTAGCTGAAAATTAGTGGAATTTTGATATCAGCCATTTTAGCAAATAATTCTAGTTGAATTTATTTTAGGGCTATTTTTATAGTTATTTATGAAAAGATATTTCAATGTAGGGGTAAGTAAGAAGATTTTAAACAAAAAAAACGCTCAAAATCATCTTTGCGGATCATATGACAGTTATGTGAAGGAAATGATCAATAAACTTGTTAAATGTTAATAAATCCCGAATATGCTATTGGCAATCCAGATGATAGATGATTATAATAATTTAAAAACTATTTTGAAAAAAGTTAAAGGTTTTTTGTTTTTTTTGGATTCCTCTTGAAGCAGATATGAGCCTGACAGTAACATGGACACGGTTCCAAGGATGTCAATAGTAATCAGTTAATCCTTAACAGCTACAAGACTGTAGCATTAGGAAGGTTCTATTCTCATCCGTAGGACTGTAGACCTGGCTGGAGTCGCCATTACTGCTCCTTTGGGCTCATGGAGACACTGTCTCTGCATTAGGGCCAGTTGTCCTTTCATGACAGATATATATATTTGAGATTCTTCTAAAATGTGGTGATTGATCTAAAATTAAATATTTTTAATTAGTGCAACATTTGGATGTTGTGATGCGTTGATATCAGCGAATTCGGCTCTATTAATTACAAAACGCACTTTTTTCATGCTGTCGGAGGTAGCTCACCACACTAAAATTACCTTATTATATGAAACATATCATGAAAGTGCGACATACATACATTCTCTAATGTAGAAGGAAATAGTAATTACGATAATATTAGTTCTCATACTCATCAATACCGATCCGAACTAAAATAATTCCTGAAACTTGTGAAGCTATCATGAAAAATTTCGAGGATTATATAAAGGTGACATTCTTTATTAAGTTCACGTAATTATATTTTACAAAGGTAATGAAAAAAGTTAATAGATTTCGCAAAAATTAGAACTTTACCGAATAATGGAACTGTAAAGTTTAAAAGAAGAAGGAACGTTTCGTTTTGAAATCTTACCAATCTTATAAACTAAGGTATGTAATTGAATTTCTTACGTAATATGTATTTGTGTAAACATATAGGAATTCTAATAACTGATATGCAAGTAACAGGTTTGGCCACCCTGCCAGTTCTCCATTCCCGTTTCAGTTTTCCTGTATTCAGTAATTGCCTTTATCACGAAGGGACAACTGACAATTAAACTGAACAGGAAACTGGGCGAACCATGTAAAAGGCCAACCAAATGATGTTCTACATTAGTATCCTCAGCCGTTCCATCTTAATGGCTATATTTTTTTAGCATGTGTACACTACGACATACCACCGATAATTCTATGAACTTTGGTGATTAGGGTTTAACGCTGTAGCCACCGCTAACTACATAAGATAAATCACCCTATACTCTATTGCATATATACTGTAAGCAAATGTAAATAACATGAACAAATATAAATCATTGTAAATGTGGTAAGCAATAAAAGGCGGAAGCCGAGCAAGTCACACGAGAAGAGTCACCAGCTGTCGGTCACAGGTACTTCACCATATGAGTGAGGGTACCCGCAGGGCATAAACATAAATAACCCTTTTGCAGCCTCTTTACCCTCCAGGGGACAGGGCTGGTCGGGTAGGTAATTAAGCGTCCGCTGCGAGTACATCACGACATGTGTAGGAACCCCAACCACAGGCCTAGCAACCCTTGCAGCCCTCCCAGTAGGCAAGGCTGGAGAGGCTACTTAAGGCGGGCTCCTGGTCCTATTAATTAGTCTCTCGTGACCTTTACTCGTTGACGCTTGGTTTCCGCTTGAACTCTAAAAACTTGACTAATTCTTTATGAAAATCCTCTGTACCTCTTCTCTTGAACATAGTGCATTGTCGGGGCACATACCTATCATAAATGGAGTCAGATAGTAACGCCGTCATGAAATGATTGTCCAGGTTATAAACTCGAACAATCCGCACTTGTCACCAGGGCTAGGGTGACCAGGCACCCCCTAGTGACGACCCGACAAACGCCTTTATAAACTTTAACTTCTCAGGAACACCAAGAGCAGGGCTGGCGGGTTTTCTATAGGCTACCAACATATTTTTAGGAATGCTGAACTATAAGGTTAATAGGTAATAAGTCCAGAAGAGAGTCGAACTTACAGCGCTCCAGTTAAATCTCACTGCAGGCTGTCTACGCCTCAGTTCACTCGACCTACCCTTGCAGTATTTATATATGCAAAGGTATCTTCAGTTTCACAACCATTCATACCCAAAATTTATGGATGTTTAACCAATATAGTGAAAAGTCAATGTTTACTACATGTTCGAAGATATATTTTGTGAATCCAAGAAAAATTTATATGTTACTACTATTGAGACTCCTGGTTATAATTAATATAATGGAAGGTAACTAACGAGAGAAAAAAATAAACAAATTGAATAAACGAAATTGATACATGGGTTTGGTGATCAAGGGTTTTTTTTAAAAAAAAAGTGAGGCGTATAGATGCAAAAGGGGGCAAATCCCTTTGGAATTTTTCGTTCAGTTCACTTCAACGCTAAGAAACATAGCTTTATCCCCTCTGAAACTCTACCCAAAATTAGATGGAGTACGTTTTGAGGAGTTAAGCGTTTACCTTAAAGAGGACTCTAAGCATAGAAAACATTAAAAACTACCCCCTTTTACATCTCAACGCCTCAAGTAGGGTGGATGGACTCATTGCAGAACCTGGCGAAGACAACGTTAAATTGAAAATAAATAAAAAAAATTGTGTACACTGCAAAGTACTTTTTCAACACAAACCTATACAATTAAATAATACGAGAATCGGATATTCAATAACAAATACGGGTGCATTCAACTCGAGTTCCATCCTCCTCATTGAGGAGTAAAAAGAAAAGACACCTTGACAGCCGTGGTATAATATCCCTTACCATTGCGCTTAATGAGGACATTTGGGCAGATGACGATGCAGTCTTGACCGGACATCTCCAGGAGATGACTGCGAATATCATAAAGGACTCGTAGTCAGTGACAGTAAGGCAAAAGGTAATGTACGCATTAAAGTAAGAGACATGAAAAATAAAATAAAACCCGTAAGTTCATAGGCATGAGCCATAACAGACCTAATTACCTCCCTTGGGATCGGCTATACTTTCAAATAGGTCTTTAGTCTCCCTGTAGGTACGTTTAGTACGTTCTACACATTAATTTCGGAACCAAAGCAAACCAAGCCAATAATTTAATCAATAATAAATATCATTTTTATGTTTCACTCTCACTTAGATTTGTTTGATAAATTGTTCAAAGAAAATTACCAATTAGTGTTCGAGTTTATAACCTGGACAATCGTTTCATGATTGCGTTACTATCTGACTCCATTTTTGATAGGTATGTGCCCCGACAATGCACTATGTTCAAGAGAAGAGGTGCAGAGGTTTTTTCATAAAGAATTAGTCAAGTTTTCAGAAGTCGAGCGGAAACCAAGCGTCACCGAGTAAAGGTCGCGAGAGAATAATTAATAGGGCCAGGAGCCTGAGCCTGCCTTAAGTATCCTCTCTACTGGGGGCTGCAAGGGTGCTAGGCCTGCGGTTGGGGGTTGCCCACACATGTGGTGATGTACCCACGGCCGACGCTTAATTACCCGACCCTTTGCCCCCTGGAGGTAGAGAGGCCCCAAAAGGGTTGTTATGTTTACGACTGTTTATGACTGACAGCTGTTGAACCCTCTCGTGTTACTTGCTTGGTCCCCGTCTTTTATTGCTTAACACATTTAGTTCACGTTATTTACTTTTGCTTACAATATATATGCCATAGAGTATAGGGTGATTTATCTTATGTAGTTAGCGGTCAGGTACAGGACAGACAGCCCTCTAAGATATGAACATTGAAAAAGATGCGCAGCCATTATCACAAGAGATAATGGGCAACCTTGGGTACGATGCTTATATAGATAAGTCATCCCAGTTGGTTAGTAACAAATGGAAGGAAGACGAAGAATCCGCAATGCAGTTATGGCTTTGAGTGAGAGTGAACGACGTAGATGTCAGGGGACGACTGCTGCTGGATGAAGAACCTGAATAAATTAATATAATGGCAACATTGTCGAGAGAGAAGAATTATAATAAAAGACGCATGAGCTACGTTAATCCTTATGCATTTACTACAATATATCTTTAAGAACAAATTAATAACAATTACCAGCTGGATCCATCACATTTTTTTTTTTTTCTAAACCCCTTGAATTCAATACAATGTGAAAAATATGAACAAAATAATTGACAAATTTTCTCCTCTTTCTGCTATGCGCAGATGCATTTGAAGGAGGCTGGGTTACATAAAATCAGATTGAAGTTAATAGGAAAATAACATGAATACAAAGCTAGGTGATGGGGCTCACCTTCAGTTTAATATGTGGGAGAAAAACAAACTAAAACCTAAACCTAGAAACTAAGACTAAGGCGTTCCAGCTGCGACAGAGTCCTGCCATCGATGGGGGAACAGAGCGGGGGTTATCGTCTTAAACGCCGGGTTTGTCAAGTATTGCAGGGTCGAAAAATTTGATATGTCTACGTTGGATGAATTCATTCACCGTAGGCAGCTCAAAGATCTCGTGAAGTATCCATCACATGCCTTTAACTGCTGCTTTTAAAGCATTATTTTCTTTTTGTGCCCATTTGTAAATCAGCTGCAATCTTACGGTAGCAATGGGAACCATACCTATCTAAAACAGTTCATGTCTTATATTTTTAGTGCCTAAGGGAGCAATGTAGGAAACAGACTTGCAGAAACTATATGATAAATTTTTATCATGCATGGCTATTCCCCCCGGTCTGCGACACCAGTTGAGTGTACCTTCAGCAGTTGTAACTTACAGAAAATATCATCTTAATTCCTCGGTTTCCATTTCCGTATCTCAGCACACAGTATATTTAACTTGCATTAAAAAAAAAAAAAAAAATGTAATTAATACAAATGAACAAAACTTCACTCATAAATCAGCCGTTTACTATAATTGGTATAATTATGATACACTACGGCGGGTGAGAGTAGCTGTGATTTACCGACTTGACTGCTACCTATAAATTAACATTCCACACAGGCACTCATAGAGAACACAGTTATTGGAGAAGTGTTGATATTCTGTATGACTTGACTTATGGCCATCCCTAATCGGCCCCGAACTGTGACAACGGACTGTTATTTACGGCCGACTGATTGCTCGTCCTGTTTGTTTACAACTGCTATATAAATATATACACACATAGGCAGCGAAGAGAGAGAGGTATAGAGATGTATATCCCTGCCCCGGTCCGGTCGTTAACGGATATAGATCACGGTATCGCAGTTCATCATCCAATGGGGTATTTCCGTCTGCCTCTCTCATTTATAGAAAATATAAACAGATTTACTATTTTTTTTTTTTTTAATAAAAAATGATTTATACAGGAGCGGAACTGTGAACCAACATTCCAACTGCGTGTATCATACAAAACAAAAAGTTCGGGTATCTTTATAACATATAAAAGTAGAAACATTCACATGACCAGAAAAAATGGTACATTTTCAAGATATCAATTTTTTTTTAACATGTCAGGAAGGAGTTCTAGTTAAAATATAAAACACTTTAAAGCCTTTTTAAATGTTTATTTTCTTGTGCAATAGTAAAATGCACACACCTGCCTGGACCTTTACTGCTCCATTCAGAGTACTAGCAAAAAAAAAAACTCAATATCATTAGGGCATGTTAATTTTATTTCTCGCGAAATACTTTATCCTGAACTCGTGAGCGTATTCACGCAATAACTTTACTATCAGGTTCAATAACTAATTTCTTATGATTGGGTATGGTAAAGACTCCCTGCGAATGTAGATACATAACGTCAAATCAATCGCGAATTTCATTATTCTGATATTGTTTGTACGGTTGCGGCATTGGTATAATATTGTTATTATAATATTAATATATAAAAAAACATATTGGAATTGGAACCAAATGGGTTCACTTTAAACCATTAATCTGGCGCACATTAATAGTCCGGTAGAGATAGCATTTTGCCTTGGTGGAGATTATTCAGGTTGTTGTTTGTATCGATCCTCTCACAAAAAAAAAGTTTTGGACACCCCCCTTGCATTTTAAGCCATCTTGAAAAAAAACCCAAAATAAAAGACACTTATTCAGTAACTCCCTTCCAGCGCATTTTAGGCAAATATACGTTAAAATACCAATTTTAACGAACTTCATATAAAACATGTTGGAAATCTTATCAGGGATACTGAGCTTGTAGGACCTTAAAAACCTACAAAAATGTCAAACAAACGCAAAAAGTTATTCAACTGAATAACTTTTTTTAAGTGCATTTTAGAGAAAAATGCGCAATCTTGTAAAGGATTAAATTACATACGATATTCATACAACATATTTGCAATTACTCTCAATTGGCGCCGAGAAATGTTGAAATACTTAACAACATTAGTGAAAGTTGGCTGGAAAGTGAAAATACCCTCTCTTCCTGAATGTAATATTATCTTAAATCCACTATGTATGAAATATATACATGTATTTCATGAGATTCGTGTACAATTTGGGGTATACAAATTTGTTGATTAAGAAAAACACAAATTTTCAAAGCATTCGCAAATACTTATATTTCAACATAATGCAATTAAAATTACATCTCAAGACGAGCTTAAGGCTACACTGCCTATTGGTCGAAGTGAGAAACTATATACATCAACCACATCTGAGCCAAAAAAAGCAAACACCGATGCATTTTTAAGATAAGATTTTTCATTTATCATATTGTGTATAAATAAAATGTGTTTTCAAATCGTATTATGTTGAAATAAAAGTATTTGTGAATGCGTTTAAAATTTGTTTTAATTTATCAAAATAGAAGAGGTTTACACCAAATTGTACACGAATCTCATGAAATACATGTAAATATTTCATACATGGTGGATTTAAGATAATATTACATTCAGGAAGAGGGGGTTATATTTTCATTTTCAAGCCAAAATTGTTATGTATTTCAACATTTCTCGGCGTCTATTGGTAGTATTTACAAATATGTTTGAATATTGTATGAAATTTAATCCTCCACAAGATTAGTTATTACGCATTTTTCACTAAAAAATAGTTATTCAGTTGAAACCAACGACATATTTAACTTTTTGCGTTTGTTTGACATTTTAGTAAATTTGCCGTGAAGTTAGGTGTCTGTTCTGATTTCCATGTTTTATATGAAATTTATACTTCTTTAAAGGTGGTAATAATATATGTTTTGCCTAAACTGCACAACAAGTGATTTACCTAAAAAAAAAATGCTTTTTCTTAGCGGCAATAAATCTACCATCTTATATCTCTTTGGAAGGTAAATTCTCTCAGTTCGAGTATAATGATGCCTATTCGCCATAGAATTACCATCTATTTATTAGTAGCCAGAATTCTAGGCCAGATTTGCAGACCTACTGAACATAATAATTAAACCTAACATTATAAATATTGAGTTCCCTATACCCATTAAACTACCAATCCTTTACTTAACAACGCCCCATGATGCTAAAACAAAAAAAAAAAAAAGACAGCTCCCCTTGGAGTAGACTGGTGATTGGTGCCCGCCATTACAAGAAGCAACACCATACACCTCAGTTATGACGGTAGCAGCAAAGCATAACATATACGAGTGTATAACTCGAGGAAGAGTTATGCAGTGCTGAAGGGAGAATTATGCAATCCAGCCTAGGAGGAAGATGCAGTCTACGATTATTTCAAAGGACCGGATACGCTAAATCAGCTCTCTGGGCGTTGGACATGTGCACTCCATCAGATAGCGCCTCTGTACATACACATACATTTGTCACAGCTGAAGTCTTCATCGCAGTCTTACTCTTTATTATAGCTCCGGTCTTTAAAGAAAATACATTTTAACTTATGCAGAGTTACAATGTAAGATACTATATGAAGAAAATGTCACAATTGAGAGAAAAGACCGGGGCTGATAATTCAATATAAATTATTAAGTAAAAGTGTAGCGGCACATATTTAAATCACGTGAAATTTCAATTTAAAAAAACAATTCATAACTTAAGCCTTAATCTTAACCCAGCCAATGCAACTGTCTCAGTATGCTACATACGTTCTTATTATGTAAAATTATTTCCACCACATAGTGTGGATTAAACGTTTTCTGCCGCACCATTTTTATTTTCAATGAATCATTTATTAATTTTATATTTTATTTTAACTTTATAACTGACAACCATTGCTATATTAACTTTTATGTAAACTGTGTACATTTTTAAATTCAAGCTCATAGATCGAGATCCAGTCAAATTGCTACGTATATATTTAAGAAATAATGATGAAATAATTGTAAAAAAAACTACACGGGGTGATTTCAATCGGTTGGTTATTTTATGCTATTTCAGTCACTGAAACAGTTTTTAAACATAGAAGAAGTTAAATAGCTGAAAATAATGACAAAAAAACAACAATTACATTTTTTTGACTAGCCCTCTTGAGTGTCAGAAAAAATCATAAAGCACACTTTATAAACAGCTTTAATGATATGAAAATTTTCAATGAATCATTTCATTTTTTGTTTTTTAATTTATAACTGACAGACTGATTGTATATGATTTTAAATATTTATTACCAAATGAGCAAATTGAAATTATAGAACCATTAGATCCAGTCAAACTGATAGGTCAGCCAGCACGTATATATTTAATAAATATTAATCAAATAATTAATTTTAAAAAAATCAAATAAAAACTACACGGGGTGGTTTCATCGTAACTATTTGGTTTGATTTTTTTTTTTTGCAGTTTTTTTAAACAGTTTTTAAATATAGAACAATTAAATTGTTTTGAATTAGAATTCTTCAGTGTTAGAAAAAATCAGAAAGCACTCTTTATAGACAGCTTTAATAATTTCTAAATTGTAGTTTATTTCTGGCCGAATAAAATTCAGTATGTACAAAATAACATTTCTAGTCTACAAAGTATTTATTACACTAATTTATTTGGGCAGATGATTATTTGTAGTTTTTTTTTTTAATTTAGATCAGTCTATGTGTGGTGCGATATAACATTCTTAAATTATAAGTGAAGTACTTTCAAATACGATTTAGCAATAATTGTCAAGTTATTCACACCCATCAGATAATAACACATCAATGTTTTACTACGCTGACTAAATAGTTGTGTATAATAAATAAATGAAATATATAAGCTGAGTGGATGGATACAGGGAAGGAGACAGGGGTCCCAAAGTGCCCCGATACACCGACAGGCGGACAGCGCCTTGACTAATGCCCGCTGGAGGCTGACGGATCCTGTCTCCAGGGAGACCGCCACTATTTCCAGCGCCATCTCGCCGGTCACGGAAGCGCAGTAAAGAACCCGGAGCCAACACCCCCAGTTCTATATGGGCCGATAAACTATCCAGTATGCCGTATGTCAGCCAGCGGTTTTAGGCTGCGTGCCTTCTTCTGTGCTTGGCTACCCTGAAGGATGGTATTATTGGAAGGATGATAACCGACTTGGCATGGAACCAGTAGATAGCACACGTAGCATCAGCCTTTTGTTTATTCATTACTGCGGCAGCGGAGAAAATTGACTTCACTTGGGAATTAAACATGTCTTAGCCATAGAAAAATTTATTTTACGTCATCTTATTCTGAATTAAATTTTCTTTAAGATATATGCTTTAAAACGTTTTCCCTTGTATGAATGAGATCCTCTATCACAATTATGTACTAGGGGACTGATAATATTAAAAAAATAGATGTTACCTTTTTCGAAATATTATTATTTACAGAAACATTAAAAACAAGTTCTTCTATTACATGGAGTATTATATAGTAATGCTGTAGTCAATTTAAAACAATAACTGCACCAAACAAGAAATACTGTGAAAAGGGATTACATAATAATTTCGATATTTTTTTTTCTCAATGAAACACGAATAGTTAGAAATACTCATTGTCAGTGCAAAAAGCAAAATATTTCCGACTAAATTTTGTAAAATATTCTAGGTAACTGACGTATATAGTAAGACTGCTAACGAAATAATTTTTCCAATATTTTAAAAAATGGGTTAATTTCCGCCTATAGCAGAAGGGTATAGTTACAGAAGAGACGCCCACTGCTGGTTCTAATCACGCAGTGGCAGAGATTTTTTTGTCTACTGGTGTTATACACCTTAGAAAAGGGTGGAAATCTGAACATAGCCCCGGGTGACAGGGTATGGATAAATAGTAATCAATTATAAAAAATCAACGTGCGTAATATATCACATTCAAACCATATAAAATATAATTAACGAACATGTAAAAAGGTATTATTTAATTAACTAACAACCCTCATAGATGTCGCCAAGCTGGCAGTATTTTACTTGTAGTCTCGGTAAATGGAAATCTCTAGATCGAAAAAGGGACACAAATTAGACAAATTTGTTACCAAATTAACAAATTAGAACCGACAGACAGACATGAAGGTAGAAAATGGGTTTCTGGTTTTGAAAAATAAAACAAGGTAACCTTAACATGATAAACACACATAACAACTTTAATGAATCTATGCTAAGAATACTTTTAAATTTATGGCTTAAATCCAAATGCTAACCGAATATTTCAGAGAGAAGTTGTAAGACCATCCTAAGGTCTACATAATATTTCAGGATTATGGTGCTAACAAAAGACACACCACCCCAAAATAGGAGAATAACTGATAAGTTGGTTGAAGATTTCCCCCCAAGCTGAGGATTACATCTGACGTAAAAGCTTGAGGACAATTTATAACTAGGGGGAGGCCGCAAGTTTATTAGAGCAGCGACAAATCTATTTAGGCATCTTCCCACTACGATGCGCCACTTCCCGGCATTTCCTTGTCCGCATCAAATCTCATATTTTTTTCCCTCCATCTGTCTTGTTTATTTAAAAAGTTCTTTTTTTTTAAATCCAGTTTAATTAAAAGTTTTTTTTATATATATCTCATATATAGTTCATAATGCGATGGTTAGAAAAAAGTAGTAATTTGTAGCGAAAGCGCTTTAATTAGCAAAATTAATAGCAATAAACGTATATATTTTAAATAATATCTTTAATACACTTCGATCTCATTAGTTGAAATATATGCATAGAAATCAATGGAATTCAAGTTTTGAGAATATGGTTTTTGGAAAATTCAGGAAAACCATTTTTAATAATTACAACCAATTTATATGTAACCAAATATCATTACAAATGTAATGATTATGATCCTATTAAGTAAAATTAATAAGCTGTACATTCTGAGTACCACTAATAGTTAAAATTAATATTTTTTCCGTAAATGCATTAAAGACTATGGAATTTAGAGCCTCTACGACCCCCCCCCCCATCCATTCACAAATGGTACGAAAATTTAGTAAGGGACAAAATGTAAGAAATTTTTTTTACTATCTAATTCATTTGGAAACAAAAAAAATACTATCTGGCGTTCATAAAACCTACTTAATTAAAAAAAAACCAATAATGGAATCACGATTATTCGCAAGGCGTCCATATTTGTATTTCAGCTGGCCGCCAATAAAAGGTACTCGGCAGTGCAGCCAACAGAGAAATACTAAAGTTTATACTTTTTATTTTCATTAAACTAATGTCACCAATAAATCCATTAATAAAATATAACAATAAAAGTATTTAAAATTCAAAATTCAGCTTAGTAAAACAAATGTGCAATTATATGCTTGTTAAATTATAATTACATAATTCATATACATACATCAATCTTTAGATCGTATGTGGGCAACAGCCGGCCCGCTGTAAGATTTGATCCGGCCCGCGAGACATTTTGAAAAACCCAATTTAAAAAAAAAAATACACTACTTACTCATACTCATGGAATCAAGTGAGCGAGCAAGCCGAGTGGCGGTGATCATCAAAGAGTGAGGCGGCAAACATCAAAGTTCAAAGCCATTGATGTTTGCCGCCACACTGGCGGCGCAACAAAGGATTATTGCTTCGCAATTGTATTGTTCTACACTAGACGATTCTAGATCATTCCTTCATTTTGCCTATATAAGCGGGTGGATGGCCGGAACTTAGTTCAGTCCTATTCGAGCTACCGTGGTGATAAGTTTGCTTTGTGACTTTGTGTGCATCTTGAGTGCTTACTAATTATACCTATTTTCTTATTAAGTTTATCGAACGATAAGTAAATGAAAATGATGTCTGGTGGAAGGAAACGAAAAGTAGATGCAGAGGGTCGCCAGTTTCAAGAAAAATGGACTGAAGAATTCTTCTTTATCTTGCACAATGGTAAGCCTATTTGTTTGATGTGTAATGAATCCATTTCGGTGATGAAAGAATTCAATATAAAGAGGCATTACTCAACTAAGCATCCTACGCTGCTCTCACTGACAGGACAAATAAGAAAAGACAAAATCCAGAAACTTACCGCAAATTTGGAAAAACAGCAGCAAATATTTCATAGACAAAGAACACAACTTGATAATGTTGTGAAAGCTAGTTTTATAGTTAGTTCAAAATTGGCAAAGTCATTGAAACCATTTGCCGAAGGAGAATTTATCAAGGAGTGTATGTCAGAAGTTTGCAGTGTTTTGTGTCCTGAAAAGAAAAATGAATTTGAAAAAATTAGTTTGTCAAGACGAACCGTTGTACGACGTATAGAAATGATGGCTAATGATATAAAAACAACATTGACTGGCCGTATGACTGGTATTGAATCATTTTCCATAGCATTAGACGAGAGCACCGATTTGTCTGACATAGCTCAACTGGCTATATTTATTCGAGGTGTTGATAAAGAATTCACTATTACTGAGGAATTGCTTGCTTTACAGCCGCTAAAAGGAACCACTACAGGAGAGGACATTTTTAATGAAGTTCAAAAGGTATTCACAAGTTTTGGCTTGCCATGGTCGAAATTAGTTGGAGTATGCACAGATGGTGCACCTTCTATGGTCGGCTTACGTAAAGGTTTCATCGGAATTTTGAATGAAAAAGCAACTGAATTAAATGTGCAAAAAGATGGTTTGATAGTCCTTCATTGCATTATCCACCAACAGAACTTGTGTTCTAAGTCCATTCGACTCCAGAATGTTATGAATGTGGTAGTAAAAACCATCAATTTTATTCGATCCCGAGGGCTTAACCATCGTCAGTTCAAGGCGTTTTTGGATGAAATATCAGCCGAGTATGACGACGTAACATATTATTGTGAAGTCAGATGGCTAAGCAAAGGGAAAATGCTGAAACGGTTTTACGAGCTTAGAAATGAGATAGCAGAATTTATGCAAATAAAAGATAAACCACTATCTGAATTGAGTGACGCAAAATGGATATGTGACTTAGCATTTCTTGTCGACCTTACAGGCCATTTGAATGATTTAAATTTGAAACTTCAAAAACAAGGACAGTTAGTAAATGATTTGTACAGCCATTTGAAAGCGTTTCAGAACAAAATCCGCTTGTGGGAGGCACATATGCTGTCTGGTAACAGTTACCATTTCACCACGCTCTCTGCGTATGAAAATATTGCTTACGCTCAATATGCTGAAGAACTCAAGTTACTGTCGGAGCAATTTTCGATCAGATTTAGCGATTTCAAACACATGGAAGACTGTTTCAATTTATTTGCTACTCCAACAAAAAGTAATGTACAAAATGCTCCAATACACTTGCAAATGGAGTTGATCGAGATTCAAGAAAACTCACTCCTAAAATCTAAATTTGAAGACGTGGAGTTGTGCGATTTCTACAAAAAATACCTCGAAGAAGACCATTTTCCGCAGCTTAGAAAATTTGCAAGAAGATTGATTTGTGCGTTTGGCAGTACTTATAAATGCGAACAGTTCTTTTCATTGATGAAAGTTAATAAATCAAAACATCGTACAAGGCTGACTGACGATAATTTGGAAAATTCTTTACGTCTTTGTACCAGTGGAATTAATCCAAACATCGATGGATTAGTTTCCCAAATTCAAGCTCAAGTGTCTCATTGATTTCGGTGTCGCTATTTAACTTTCGTAGTTTGTAACAATTCTAAATTTAACGATTTAATTTAATGCTGTAGGTACCTATTTTTTCATTTCATTTTGTTATTTTAATAAATTGTGTTGTAATAACATTGTCGTATTATTTCATGGCTGACTGATATCTATCGCTAAAAATTATGAACACTACTTTAAAATGCACTACTTTTAAACGCGGCCCGCGAACGTATTTGCACACTAAAGTTTGGCCCATAACATGTCAAAGGTTGCCCATACCTGCTTTAGATTGCAACTATAGATACCAAGTAGGTCGGGATTTTTCATATTAAGTTTAGATTATTAGACATTTCAAACCGTAGATTTTTCACTTAATATATGAAATTGATTAAACATGGGGAGAAGTTAAATTGTTTAGTTTTAACATGTAACTCAATTGAAGGAAAAGTAAGCTTTAACAGAGTTATGCGCCTTTTTGTATTTTCATGTACTTCATAGAAAATAAGAGTAATACTTTCAATCCATACTGTGCCATTACTACACCACTTTAACAAGAACATTAATGTCAATTTTATTTATTTTTATTTTTTAACAAATTTATCTTTGCCCTGGGGAATTGCTAAAAACCATCCAAAATGTTAAACATCAAGACATACGAGAAGCATTTTTTGTGTTAATAATGTAATGTTTACTGTGGCATTCACCAAATTGAAGTAGTAGACCATTATAGATATAACAGGTACACTAGTATTACATATAAAACTAGTGCCATAACGTTTTGTTTTTTTACCAAAAGGTGATAAATTACAAAATCAATTTTAAAACCATTGTATTTTAATATGCACCCTAAGATGATAGCTCATATCTTTGATTTTCACAAAAAAGAACTCCGGGGAAAAAAAAAATTATAGTCTGTTCAGCCCAAAATATCTAGTATTGTATGGGTAATGTTGCCAAGCATATCCCACCCAAAAAGAAAAATCCTGTCTACCACTGCTTCGTATTATTAACATTGTACGCTTTTTATTACCTTTCGAAAGCACAAACGTCATACAAAATTATCCATATAAAGTACCCATATTTTAGATAGCTTTGATCAGTAAATAGGTCTAATTTAGTTTTTAGTTTTTTATAAATTTCTCGTAATTCATTTACATTACCAATGCTATCCTAAATTTATCAGAGCTTAGCAAGTAAATGTTTTCTTAGTATAATACTATACCTAGTAAACATTTAAATACAATAGGTACATCTTTCTATAGAAGTTCAAGTTTACAGGTGATCAATAACCAATAATACTAGCACAGAAAACATCTTGGCATCAGTTAACTTGTTTCACAGCTGCTACGGATGATAAGGTATTCATACAATCGTTTTTTGGAACTTATCAATAAATAATCCACATTTTATCAGGCAATATATACTTAAGGATATATAATAGATAATTCCCAGTTCAAAGTTATACACCTATACCTATACACTTATACGAATGGTGCTTAACAACTGTGTCATATGAAAATATACCTTTAACCAGTTAAAATTAGCTACACACTTGGTTGCAATGGTTAAGTGCAGCAAATGTTAACCTATATTTCATTACAGATTTGGGTTTAAAAAGCTAATTTTGACAGATAACAAGCCCACTTTTAATAATAATATGATTTGATTACCAAGAAGTCACCAATATCAGACAGTTGTGTACACATAAGTACACACACAATCTTATCTATTTTTTTTCAAATTTTATATTACAATACATCTGTTATGAACCTCTACAACTATAATACTAAACGGAATAAATTGCAGCTAGAATCTCACTAACCAGAGAGTCTGACAGGCAGATAATTTTTTATAGTTTTTTTTTTTTAAATATATCATGAATATATTAGTTCTGATTTCTATGGCATATTAGCTTGATGAATAGAGTTACTAAACATTTGCGATCTAAACCAGTAGTTAAATTAAAATTTTAAATTCATAGGACATTTTTTTTTTGGATATCAGTATAAAAAAACACATAGGTACATTGTTTTAAAAGTTTAATTTCATAGATTCAGTGTTAACTATACTCCTCAGTCGAATAGTATAGGTTCAATCATTATATTTCACATGTGGTACAAATATGATTAAAGGTTGAAATGATATTATTATTTTATACAGGTTATTAACAAAGCTTTAAGAAACAAATTGTAACTAGCATCTTGATGTCAATGGTAAAGGCGATATCAAGAACACAGTATAATGAATACAATACATATGGAAAATGCAAACACTAAATTCATAATTTGAATGTTGAAGGATTGCCTCCCGAATACAATAGTAGTTTCATTCTATCCCTAATTATCATACCTATTATATATCCTAATAGTTCAGCTGGAACTAATGGAAACAAGAATTAAATAACCAAATGGTAATGTCATTTTTCTAATTCCCGCAGTCACGTCACCTTTCATGAATACTTCACATTTGATGAGGCAATACAGAATATACTGGGAAAGATCTGACAGTTGATTATAAGATGGGAAATCCAAATGAAGATAATTTTACGATAACCTTCATGAACATAAAAATATATCAATGCCAAAAAGATTGAAGGAATTATTTTGAAGTTTATTGAGAAATGCGAACAAGCTATTGTGTTTTTATTGGGTAGTAAAATTACCCTATACTTACCAATTTTTATTATGTCTCTCTTTTGGTAGAGTTTAGATGTTTAACTTTAACATAATCCCTTATCATAAGAAACATTTCTATCAAATGTTAATTATTTTTCCTTTAGCCAATCTATTATCACATTTTAAAACCTCGTAAAAAAAAATTGAGATGATTATGTAATGTACTTAAGAGGAATTCGATCAAAATGTACATAAAGTAATCAATTTTTTAAACATTAGTGGAATATGTGAATGAAAAAAAAGCACTGGCTAAGAATGAAATTCGTTAAACTGCAATTTTGAAAGTAGACATAAGTAAGAATTGGAGAGGCTCAAAGTTATATAAAATTAATGAAAATAATCAGCTCAGTTTACAAGAGAATAGGCCTGTCACACATACAAAAGCATTAATGATACATTAGAATTAATTACTTAAATAAAGACTAAATTGTGTTCAAAACACACATAATTAGAAATTACAAGTACAAAAGCCTGTTATAAATTGCAATTACTGTTTTTAAATGTTTTTTTTACTATTACAAAAATATATTTTACTCAACATACTAAAATCCCTAGCCCTTTGATTAAACTTGAGTATTGAGCAATGTCCCAAATGTAAATTTATAAAAATTAATAACCAGACAATGTCAATGGACCTTAAAGGATATTATGTAGCCATAAAGAGTCAAGTAAAGAATGTTAATCAATAATAATCGTGACTTTATGAATGGAGGGAGTTAATAACAACATAATTTTACTTATGTATTTTGGAGTGATTTAATAAATTCACCAGACTAAATAACAAAACAAGAACCTAATTCAATATAAACTGAGACATTACATACAATATGACAGCACTATCATTAGTAAACATGAATGAGTTAGTTGATAATGGATACTCCACTGAAAGGTTTTTAATCAAGTTTACTTTAATAAGCTATCAATCACAAAAAATATCATATACCTCAACACAACATTGGTAACAAATCATTTTAAGTAATGTTTATTAGAGAAATGGAGGTTATAAAAAACAAAATTTGAGCAATCGTATTAAAAATATTATCTTAAATACACTATTTAGTTTATGTGTTACCATATACAGTTAATTTATAATAAAATTTAAATATTTCTATGTTGAATTAAAATTCTCAGTAAAAGATATTCCAATACAAGATTTATGCACACTTTTTAAGGCATGTATACTCTTGCTGATGATCATCAGTAATGGGGAAACTACAAATAAATTTTCAAGGAGCGCTTTTAACCTACGACGGTTAAACCTTAAGTAATATAGAAGCAATAAAAGACTTAAATTGGTCTTGAGCTATCAAATCAGCACCAAACAGTATGCGATACTGAAAACCATTATTCGTCTATTTAAATTATTGCAATACTGTTTCCAAATAGCTGGGCAGTCTTTACCAAATTGCTAACCCTTATAAAAAATGTTTATTCAAATGACACAATCAGATTCATGGACAATAAACAAAAACTGTTTCAGAAACTAAATAGGGCATCTAAATAATGTTGAGAGGTTATGACAACAAAATACCAAACAGAAAACTGGAAAACAGAACTATCTGTCAGTTGAGCTAAACATTCTCTGTTTAAAAATGAAATAATACAAGAACACTCTATAATACAGATGTATAAAAATATTCACCTGAATATAAGGAGAATAACCACAACTGAAGGGAATAGGCAAGTACCTTAGAAGTGGAAGCATGACTAGAGTAGAGTCACTGTTTTTCCACAAACAATACTAAATATAAATAACTCGGGTAATTTACTATTAATCATATCTTAATATACTGATTGCGTGGGTGCGGTCAGAATACATTTGTCAACAAAAGAAAGTTTCCAATGGTCAAAATAACACTTTCAGACTTACCATAAAAGGTTCCTTTCAGGATTTCTTCACGAACCGACCAGAAACAGTAACGTCAGTTAACGAGTTAACAGTATAAACACAATAAGTAAAATATACGGCGACCATGGACACCATAATACCGTCATATGATTGATACGTCAAAATGTAGGCATATTTATCTAAATCAATAAATATCCCAGAAACAATTATTAAAGCGTTTTGGAAGATTAAAATTTTCTAAATATACATTCTTTATTACGAAAATTATCATAGCTGAAGGTTATGTAGGTTAAGGAATTTTATTCTTGTTTAATGATTGAGGTTATATTATTGATAATCAGAACGTTTCTTATATTTAATGATGTATGCAAATGTATTACTTCAATAGAATTTAGTTTTTAATTGATAAAATACAAAAGAAAATATTCGTATAATCAGCCGTGCAGCGCTCTTTCGGTGAAAGGGGGAACCTCTGATTCAGTATTCAGTGGGCTCGGTTGAATTTACAGCAGTGAATTTGGGACTCTGATCTGGTTAATGTTTCGTTCTGCGTTAGTTTTGTGTTTTCAAATGGAAATTACTTGTTAGCGGTCCTGTTTTGGAGAGATGGGAGATTCTTCAGGACAAGTGGTCAGTAGCTTACAATCTTTATTAGTGATAAGCAACTATTTAAAATAACAGTAACTCTTATTTTTGTATATGCCATATATTTGAACGTTAAATATATTTATGACAGCAGTGATTTATTCTGTCAGTATTTCGCTATCAAATCGGTTTAAAAATTAAAAATAACTGTGTTATTACACTGAAGCAGTGGACTTTTGACGTTTTGCACTATTATCAGTTGTTATCAATCCAACGGTTTGGCGCTCGATTTCTCTTCTGTACGTTTGACAGATGAACCAAATGGGGTTAAGACGTTTTAGCACTGGCCGTCAGTGTGCTAATAGAGTACCGCGAAGAAACAGGACACGGGATTGATTTTCGGGCCTGTAAGTGGGCCACGGAGGTCGGCTTGTGCAAGTGACCCAGTTCACTTACCTTTGCATAACCGATCCTCCCAGGTGACATTCACGTCATGTTCACTAAATAGCATCTATATGTCTTTTTGTATAGTATGCGTAGCGTAATTGTTCCGTAGTAAGTCGGAATTATGAATGAACGTCTGGGGAGCAAGGCCCTCTACGCTCGCATCCTAATCCACATGATTCCCGGCTAGTCATGCATGATAGCTACATGCCGCTTGTGCTATCAACTTACCATCTGAGGTGAGCGTTTACTTTCAAACGGGGAGGATCGTCTGTCTGTTCTAGGAAAGCGTTAGTATGAGCCGATCTATTTGTAAGTTTAATGATGTATGTTATTGAATATACCGGGCTAACATAACGTAATGTTTTGGTTTTGAGCTTTGAACAAGTCAGAGCTCAGAAGCTATTAAGGTTTAAAATTGTGGTTCCCGCCCCCCCCCCCGAGTTAAGGCACATTGAAGGTCTTAGCGCTTAAAGTGTTTTTTTATTATGTTTATCCGCTATTTACAATTTTTTTTTTTGTGATTTACTGGAGGTATTTAACAAACAAAGTAGAGTATTTATGTCCAAAAATGTCAAGTAGTTTTTCCAAAATCATTTAAGAAACTCTCATGAACCTTGCTCCCGGGCAATCTCCGAATGCTGTCCCTTCAATTTATTCAACATTTATTTAATTCATAATTTGCATTTAAAAAAAAAAAAGTAGTGTTTAAGAATTCAAAATAAAATTGTTGGGATGTTTGAATCACCTAGACCATGCTATTATCTCCTTTTAGATTAAAGTAGAGAAATGTAGACCTTTTTTACACGCCCTTGAGACCTACCTTCTGCTCCGAAGGTATTCAACATTCCTTCCATTTTTTCATATTACGGTATCTGCTTCTTCTTTTCTTTTTTAAAGTGATTTGTTTCGATCCATATTTACCCTGCCAAACCTATATTTTGAATGATGCTATTTATAGGTTATAAGAAAAAATAAAATAAAGATCGACAGTATGTGAAATCATACTGTAGATCGGGGAATGGAAATTTCCATTTATCTCCACAGTCTGAATATATAATTAATTATTAATTTGAACTCCTATAACGTTTCCTGTATGGTTTTAAATATCAATTAGCTTTATTAATAGTAATCGTTTCCGTTTTCAAATGAGCAATACTTGGAATGTATATATGTACGTATACGTGAAACAGCATTTTGGGATATAAGGGGAATTATACTGGAGACACGTCGCGCTGGAACATCCAGGATGAGGGGACCAGACATGTGACTCCCCAAGGACGCCTACTTGTGACAATGATTTAAATAATGCTAATCTGTTCATGCAGCTTAATTGAATTGTTCTAATGTAATCTCTAAGCTGGCAGCCTGCCAATATTTCGGCATACATTGTTGCTCAGACATTCCTACATTTGATTTTCTAAAATGCTACACGACTCTGCTACACTAAGATAAACAACGTTGTTATAAATACCTTCTGAATTATGTGGAACCTTGTAGTCGACAGTGATGCCTAAGTAAGCAGCCGAAATTTAGGATGCTACAGGGACCGGACCACGAGCATACCCATGATGAGGTGTCGCAAATGATGTCTACATGACAACCACAATTTTTTCTTTAACAGTCATCCAGCAAGGATTCAAGAACGAACGTCGCAGAGCATCAAGTTCTGAAAAACAAGCCAGGCAAAATTTGGAGAAATCATTTTTAAGCCCATATAAGACAGTATGAAACGATCCGTTTTTCTATGTTTCTTTCAAACTTTCAATGCGTTTAACACAAAACAATAGATTAAAATCAACAGGTTTTCTCATATTTGCTTGGTTTAGCTCTCATCCGATGCCCAAGTTGGTGTTATACATCGTTTGTTTCATTATTTTTCTTTCTAAATGACAGTTTTAAAAATAAATAAATAAAGAGTGAGAAAAAAATGGTTTCAGAAGTTATTTTCACCATGACTATGGCTATGTTTGGGATCAGCATCAGTTTTGACAAAAACCCAACGTTTGGTTATTTACTTTAACGCAACCCTGGAATGTTACGTGTGTTTTTTGTTTTTTCAATTTTTGATTCTTTATTTATCTTTTTCGCTTGTCTATCTGTCAGAAGATCACATCAACCGATGTTAAGTAATTGACAGATGGTCATGCAATACAGTTGGAGTTAATTATACGAATGTGTATTATATGCTTCATGGATATCTCTCTGTTTGCGTTAGAAATTAAATATGAGGATAATTTACATGCAAGGTTTTTCCGTGGCTACACTACTGATTATCAACTGTCTTATAATGTAGTTTTATGTGTCGGATATCAACAGAAACTTAGTAACTTGAAACGATCTTTATCAGCTTGGTTTTAGATATACAACTCCATAGCAAGTTAACGGTTTTGCTGTTTGTTTATAAACTAAACTTATCAATATGCGTTTCAATCCCAATTGCCGATAAAAACTGTTGAATTCCGGTCATGGCGTTTCCTAATTGCTAGCTTAGCACAGTTCACGTGATCAAAACATGTTTCGTGGGGGCCATGGACAAGGAACTCGACTAGAAAAGTGTGGTAACCTTAGATTATCTGCCTCAATGGCGCAATACCCCCTTAAACTATGCGGTGCTAAAACATGAATGGAGCTCAAAACAAACGAAACATTCATCACACGAATTTGTTCAGGCGTTTTACGAGTGTTCAGTCTGGACATACGTTTAGGAAACTACAAATATCCGTTGTCTAGAATTTTTTTGTATTTAATTAAAACATATGACATGATGAGAAATTAATAATAAAGCGAGTCCGAAGGGAAATGCTATACTTCGGAACAAGTGCTTGCCAATCTAGTTTCGCCGGTCTGATGTTTGTGTGGATAGTGGCCATACAAATTATGAACGGGGTATTTTGAGATTAAGACAGGCGAGCACAGAAAACACACCGGTGAAAACATGAGGGTTTTTGGTCTTTAAAAAAAAAGCCATCTGTGATCAACTGCGATGTCAAAGATGTGTAAACATGTGGCCTGATCCGGAAAGGCGTTTCGACTTGGAATTAGCTGTCTTAGTCCTTGTTTGTGTTGTCGCTTTGTATTCAATATTTTCAGGGTTATAACTGATTATATGAAATAAATCGGATAATACGCGCGTGGATTTAGAAATATGTATAATGGTACTGAGCCATTATATTATACACCAGGGTCTGCTCTATTTTCATATGTTATCTGTCTGTATGTCCGACCTACGATAGCTGCCTTAAAAAATGTTTCAATCAATATGAAATTTGCGTAGTAATCAAAATATCTCTAAATAAACTCATTAGTTTTGTTTAAAAAAAAATCCTCCGGCTTGTCTGCTCATAAATTAAAAAGTCTTTAATTAACTAAATCTAATATAATTCAAGCGCCTTCAGCTGTTACATCACCATTCTCGTGTATAAAACGAAAGTATAAATAAGTGACAGTGGGTGTCCTGGCAATGGCCAGTTTCTCCAATCCTGTCCTGAGCGCCTGTGGCTCTCACGTTCTTGGTCAGCCTCCACTGGCTCGTATCCAGTGATGCAGATGACGGAGGAGCATGGGTGAATTCCCAAAACTCCGCTTCCTCTTTCGCATGCGAGTTATTGTTATGCTAGTTATTCTTATAACTTTTTAACATAACATAAGCAGTTTAGATATATTGCTGTAGCACAAAGATTTATAGTAAGAGACATATGCAGTTCGTTCTAGTTAGTTGGTATTTATTTGGATATGTTTTGTGAGCCAACTATGGAAATCGGGTATTTAATGTTGTTTTGTATACTTTTTTTTTCATTTAAATTTATCAATGTTCTAGTCATAAAAGACTTTCAGCGAAAAGAAGATTACTGAACGAGATTTGTTATCAAATTAATATTCAATGTTAATAAGAAATATAGCCGAAGGGGTGGTTCGATTTACAACATCGATTGTTCTTGTACCACTTGATAGCAGTTCCCTTTGTCTGGATTTGAATTTAAAGTTCATACTGAATTATTCCTTCTGAATATAAGATGTACATATGATTTACATGGCTATATGTACAGAAACCGGTTTAAACCACTCTCACCTTCGCTCTGAAGGATTAAAAATATAATGTCCTTTGATTTATCTTTATGGCTTTGATTGGAATCCCATTTTCCTACATTCGTATAGTTTGAATTATAATATTACGAGCGCAGTAAAGTACTTTAGTAAAGTACATGAAGGATCTCCCCAATCCCTGTAAAGTACTTAGAAATATATAGTGATAGAAGAAACATTTATAAAAAAGAGAATAAATCTCCACCAAGGAGCTTTTGATATGAAAAAAATGCCAATAGTGCACTGAGTCTAAAAGTTATAAAAAATGAATTTTATATTGACCAGAGACTATTTGATGAGTGAAGTCCCTCTCTTATACCGCTTATGACCAGAGACTATTTGATGAGTGAAGTCCCTCTCTTATACCGCTTATGACCAGAGACTATTTGATGAGTGAAGTCCCTCTCTTATACCGCTTATGACCAGAGACTATTTGATGAGTGAAGTCCCTCTCTTATACCGCTTATGACCAGAGACTATTTGATGAGTGAAGTCCCTCTCTTATACCGCTTATGACCAGAGACTATTTGATGAGTGAAGTCCCTCTCTTATACCGCTTATGACCAGAGACTATTTGATGAGTGAAGTCCCTCTCTTATACCGCTTATGACCAGAGACTATTTGATGAGTGAAGTCCCTCTCTTATACCGCTTATGACCAGAGACTATTTGATGAGTGAAGTCCCTCTCTTATACCGCTTATGACCAGAGACTATTTGATGAGTGAAGTCCCTCTCTTATACCGCTTATGACCAGAGACTATTTGATGAGTGAAGTCTCTCTCTTATACCGCTTATGACCAGAGACTATTTGATGAGTGAAGTCCCTCTCTTATACCGCTTATGACCAGAGACTATTTGATGAGTGAAGTCTCTCTCTTATACCGCTTATGACCAGAGACTATTTGATGAGTGAAGTCCCTCTCTTATACCGCTTATGACCAGAGACTATTTGATGAGTGAAGTCCCTCTCTTATACCGCTTATGACCAGAGACTATTTGATGAGTGAAGTCCCTCTCTTATACCGCTTATGACCAGAGACTATTTGATGAGTGAAGTCCCTCTCTTATACCGCTTATGACCAGAGACTATTTGATGAGTGAAGTCCCTCTCTTATACCGCTTATGACCAGAGACTATTTGATGAGTGAAGTCCCTCTCTTATACCGCTTATGACCAGAGACTATTTGATGAGTGAAGTCCCTCTCTTATACCGCTTATGACCAGAGACTATTTGATGAGTGAAGTCCCTCTCTTATACCGCTTATGACCAGAGACTATTTGATGAGTGAAGTCCCTCTCTTATACCGCTTATGACCAGAGACTATTTGATGAGTGAAGTCCCTCTCTTATACCGCTTATGACCAGAGACTATTTGATGAGTGAAGTCCCTCTCTTATACCGCTTATGACCAGAGACTATTTGATGAGTGAAGTCTCTCTCTTATACCTCTTATGACCAGAGACTATTTGATGAGTGAAGTCCCTCTCTTATACCGCTTATGACCAGAGACTATTTGATGAGTGAAGTCTCTCTCTTATACCGCTTATGACCAGAGACTATTTGATGAGTGAAGTCCCTCTCTTATACCGCTTATGACCAGAGACTATTTGATGAGTGAAGTCCCTCTCTTATACCGCTTATGACCAGAGACTATTTGATGAGTGAAGTCCCTCTCTTATACCGCTTATGACCAGAGACTATTTGATGAGTGAAGTCCCTCTCTTATACCGCTTATGACCAGAGACTATTTGATGAGTGAAGTCCCTCTCTTATACCGCTTATGACCAGAGACTATTTGATGAGTGAAGTCCCTCTCTTATACCGCTTATGACCAGAGACTATTTGATGAGTGAAGTCCCTCTCTTATACCGCTTATGACCAGAGACTATTTGATGAGTGAAGTCCCTCTCTTATACCGCTTATGACCAGAGACTATTTGATGAGTGAAGTCCCTCTCTTATACCGCTTATGACCAGAGACTATTTGATGAGTGAAGTCTCTCTCTTATACCGCTTATGACCAGAGACTATTTGATGAGTGAAGTCCCTCTCTTATACCGCTTATGACCAGAGACTATTTGATGAGTGAAGTCCCTCTCTTATACCGCTTATGACCAGAGACTATTTGATGAGTGAAGTCCCTCTCTTATACCGCTTATGACCAGAGACTATTTGATGAGTGAAGTCTCTCTCTTATACCGCTTATGACCAGAGACTATTTGATGAGTGAAGTCCCTCTCTTATACCGCTTATGACCAGAGACTATTTGATGAGTGAAGTCTCTCTCTTATACCGCTTATGACCAGAGACTATTTGATGAGTGAAGTCCCTCTCTTATACCGCTTATGACCAGAGACTATTTGATGAGTGAAGTCCCTCTCTTATACCGCTTATGACCAGAGACTATTTGATGAGTGAAGTCCCTCTCTTATACCGCTTATGACCAGAGACTATTTGATGAGTGAAGTCCCTCTCTTATACCGCTTATGACCAGAGACTATTTGATGAGTGAAGTCCCTCTCTTATACCGCTTATGACCAGAGACTATTTGATGAGTGAAGTCCCTCTCTTATACCGCTTATGACCAGAGACTATTTGATGAGTGAAGTCCCTCTCTTATACCGCTTATGACCAGAGACTATTTGATGAGTGAAGTCCCTCTCTTATACCGCTTATGACCAGAGACTATTTGATGAGTGAAGTCTCTCTCTTATACCGCTTATGACCAGAGACTATTTGATGAGTGAAGTCCCTCTCTTATACCGCTTATGACCAGAGACTATTTGATGAGTGAAGTCCCTCTCTTATACCGCTTATGACCAGAGACTATTTGATGAGTGAAGTCCCTCTCTTATACCGCTTATGACCAGAGACTATTTGATGAGTGAAGTCCCTCTCTTATACCGCTTATGACCCCCACATTCCCACATAGAAGACCACTTAGAATTGAGAACACATATTTACAACAGTAAACTTCCGTGCCGGCTTGGCACGATCTGATACATTTCTTGAGTTCCATCATTGTTGGACCTCATATGGTCGATTTAAACCCAAAATGATTGCGCTGGATAACAAATAATAAGTAACAAAATAATAGTTTTTGGGTTAAGAAAAAATCTGGATGAAATACGAACTCAATCTTTTCGGTGTTTATCTTCAAAATTTGAATAATTTCCGATGAATTTAAAGAAACTTAGAAGATCTGGCTATTTTTTTTCTTAATGGTTTATTCACAGCTGTATACAGAAAATAATTTTTATAACCAGTAAATGAGACGTGAATGAATAATAGTAAAAATGGGCATGAATCTGGGATGCCTCTGCATATGGGGCCTAGTATGTAAGTATGTGTCTTCAGTTTTTGTGCCTGTTCAGCAAGGAGTACCGCAGTTGGTGGAGGATGATTAGGGGGCTATTGGTTAGGAGGTCATTGGCCAGAATGAAACATGAATGTCATGCGATATGACTTTTGTTTTCTATATAATGCATGATTCGTGTAGTCCTTTTTTGTAAGTAGTTTTGAAGCGTAACCTAGGCTTATCTTGGGTCTTTGGAGTAAGAGTGGCTGTGGGGATCTCAATATAAGTAGATGTTTTCCTTACCTATTACATAGCTCTGGGGGACAGCAAAAAAGTTCAACATCAAGCACATCATAAGTCCTGAGGACAATAGTAAATGCCCCTTATTACGTCAGCAACAAAACCCTTCATAACGATCTTAATATACCCTCTATTGTTGAACTCATCCCTTCCAAGTTTATGAAATTCCGTCACCCTTCAGGAATCCCCAGTGGGAGAACTTGCAATGGCTAGTTTCTCCAATCATGTCCTTAGCATATGTGGCTCTCGCGCTCGTCTTCAGCCTTCACTGGATCGTATCCGGTGACGCGGTTGACGGAGGAACGTGGGGGAGTTCCCAAGACTCCACTTCTTCTTTCGCATGCGAGAGAGGTAACAACCCTGTGTATTTGGGAGGTCTCTTGGCGGTTTTTAAATACTATATGAATGAGCGAGTGAATGAAAATTGTAAATATGGTATGAATAAGAACATTTATCACAATTACTTAGTGCCTATTATATTATATATTATAGATTGTAATTTGATCACAATAAAGAAGTATCATATATATAAAATATTACATAGCTTTTAAGGAAAGTACCGTGCTAATTACTATGGTCAGGATTATGGTCGTGGATTTACTCATACGTGGGAGTTTACGAGGAAATAACTCACCCCACCCAATTGTACTAAAGGAAAAAATCAATTTCGTATAGTAGTTTGTACGCTCACAGAGAAGGGCGAGGCTGTAATGATTGAAAATAAATATAAATGGGCCCTTTGCCATTTGTGGGGTGGTTGTCATCCCCTCCCGTCACATAACGGGCTATTAACGAGAGTTACTGCCTCTCTTATACATGGCATTGCGGCTGTGTTAACTCACTCACTGTTGGGAGGAAGTGGGTTCGATTCACGTTCGTGGCAGCTCATATATTTTCAATCGAATCCCACAGCCATAGGCAATTCATCCTAGGCGCACTTAATTACTTGTATAATACTGCAAACTTTTTCATTACTGGATGCGTGCTTCGTAGATTAGATTTTCAGTGTTTTTTTTCTGCCTCCATTTCCAATATGTCGCCCGTCTTTTCTGCAAGAGTTTGGGTATTGAAGGGCGTAAAACTACAGTTAAAACAAAATTCCTGGTATTTTGCTTACAAAATGTACATGGAGAAAACGAAAATATCAATTTATAGTTTGTTTTAAACGTTATTAGTGTGAAGTGTGATTTTTCATGAAAAAAAATAACTTATCTTGAACTAACTTTAATGTTATAACATAATAATATTTTATTCTTTTGATTATTTCCATTCTTATTATTAAATTAAGTTTTTTTATATGTAATTTTCTTCTATTTTTGTACATTTGTTTATAATTGTCTTATGTATTGTCCTATGGGTGTATGAATAGGTGAAACATCTACTGCTCATATAATATCTATAATAAAATATATTTTGGGAACGATTTCAAGCTTTTTAAAACTAATTTTAAACCAATTTAAATATTAATAATGCTGTGGAGAGATAGAAAGTTCTTTTATTTTATAATATAACACCCGGACTTCAAGAATAATATCGATGCCAGTCGAGCGTACGGAAGAAGACTGTACTTTGATAAGACCAACAGGAAAACGAACCAGCCAGCTCAAACCCCTCGAACAGTTCGGGTATAAATTCATAAAGCTATGGAGAGATATAAAGTTGATTTATTTCATTTGCTTAGGTCGTCGTAGTTGATAAAAAACAGACATTCTTCATTTTAAACGAATTAGAAAATCACTGACGAACGAAGTAAGTAGCGCACAAGTGTGTTTTAGTGATCTATGTCACTTGATGGAGGGTTACAGCTTCAGATTGTGAACTTTCTGTAATTTTAAACCTACAAAACGGTTTTAATCAATCTGAAATCAATTGTATTGACATTCTAAACGAGATGTGAAGTCGGCGCGACCATTACAAGTAGTTAACAGTGACAATTGTGTCAATGCCGTCAGATGTGAAGGCCGTCGCCCAAGAAGCCTAATTGCCAAAGAGATAAGCACAGGCACAGAGATGGGCAGTTATTGTATAAGGAACGATATAATTGTCAACAAATGTTTAGTTCTCTTTCAGTAGCTCATTCCATGTTGCTTGTTACGTAAACAGCAGACAATTACATAATCTCATTACTCGCTACGTCGACTGTTGTCTCAGCCTCTTCGATTAATCCAAACAGAATACTTTCACGGCCATCTGAATAACATATCAAGCCATTGAAAAATTGATGTTCGTGAAATCTAGATGTATTATAATAATATACAGTAGAACTTCACTAATCCGACCTCGACCTGGGGGTGGGTTAGATTAACCTGTTATGACACAAATAAACAAATGATACATCTTTACACATTGTCCTTTAAAAGTCTTCAAATTTGCTTCTTGCTTGGCAGGATAATATACAATGGAAATTTAACAAAATAATGTATAGTTTAAGCAACTAACTACATAGTATTAAGCCCGTCGGTGTAGTCGGCAAAACATTTTATTTATTAGTTTAACAATTTGTACTTTAGGTCGGTTTCGTCGAAGTTATAAACGCAAGTTATCTTCTATAGCAACTTGTTTAAACTTATCGATGCATACTTGTGCAACATGAGATAGCTTTTCAGCCGAAATCGAATATTGTCGGTTTTGGCACCGCTAAGTTCCAAATAAAGCCGAAAGAATGTCCCTGAAATGGTAGAACTTTCACATTTTCTCGGTTCGGTGGCCCGGGCTTCCTAAAATATTGAGTACATACTAGATTACCAGGGAGGTCGGTCGGTCTCGCGGAAGTGGGATTAGATGAGATATACTATTACTACTAATACACATTTACGTGGCTGAATAGTTAAAACTATCTTGATAGATAAGGGGATGCATCTCATTTTAATACTAAGGATATCAGGGCTAAAAACTTCATTTTCTCTAACTTGTTTTTGTTTACACCAGTGATTCAGAATTGTCGGATTAAAAATTACCCTTTCTTCCCGATAGTTTATGTAGTCAGGACCTCAATTTTTACTCTAATAGACGATAGGGAATTTCTTACACGTTATCAGTAACGTTATCAGTGACAAGACTGGGCATGTTAAACATCGGTGTAAACGCAGGGAAGCCGACTGCGTAATCTTCTCCCTCCAAGAGATCTCAGCAGCTTTCTCAATTCACTATCTGGGTATAAAAATGGATAGGCATCTCCATTTCTCTACTCATTTTAGTAATAAAATAAAAAAAAGTACGACACCGGCTATCGCACTTGCTGCCTTCACCCAACCTGTCGCTTCGTCTCAAACTGATGATCTATAAATGTGTCCTCCGGCCAGCTCTGGTGTACGGTGCCCCGCTATTTACCCACTTGACTGACAATACAGCCAAATGTCTCCAACACTTCCAGAATGGAATCATGTGAAAAGTGGTCCGACATACCTCTCTCGAGAGGTTGAATAACGCTGACCTGCACCCGTTGCTTGGTGTGCCGTCGGTGGGTGAGTTCATCCGCGGGAGACACATCAAGCAGCACCTAACAACCCAGTGTTTAACACTATGACCCCGCCACCCCTCCCGTATCGATGGCAACAGACTGTCGGGGGGAAATTAGGTTATGAATTAGTATATAAGTTACTTTTAAGTTTGATCAAAAAGGTGAGCCCCTTCAACTTTATTAGTCAATTTAGTCCAGTCAGGTATAATGTGTATCATTATACTTGCTTATTCATTATATAATTTTTATAAAATAACAAAACCTGTATATAATGTAGTGATGCTACAGGAAATTCAAAATAATTTGTAAATAGATTCGCCTAATGGCGATGTAATTAATAATAAAAAGACATTTCGGAATCTTGATGTTAAAGAGTTCTTTTAATCTTTGCTTGCTTTATTGGCTTTAGAAATACTGAAGGCTGCCAAAGAACACAGAATACATGTGAAACCCCTGAAACGATTAAGCGAAACTAGGAACTACTCCGAAACATAAAGAGATATAATCTGTATGCAAGAAAAATAATTTGTGGAAAATCACTAACTTTCAAACCCTTTTGAAATGATGAAGAGAAATACCGATCGCTGTCCTTATCACTTGTCATTTGATTAGCTTATTCTAAAGTACTTCCTCTTGCTCTTGGTCGACCTCAGTTTGATTCTGCTGGAAATGTATGTGCCTTTATTACCAACGCCCTGCTCCTCGCACAATCAATACTCACAATAATTATCCGTAACAGTTCCTATTTCGCCTAGGTCAATTTTAAGGTCAGCTGAGACTCGGTCGTAGAATACGGATCTGTGCAGGAAAGGTCGTATTGGAAAGTTGACCTGTGATATGGTTGGAGGCTGGTTATAGGACATTCTTGACACAGTTTTACTTCTTCCAGTTTCATGTTTTGGCAGTTCCATCTCGGAACTTCCAACTTCCATCTCGGAAGCAAAGGTTAGGAGAGGTACTGTCTCCTAGCTATAAGCCTGATGAATACATAAGATAGGCAATAGCGTTTCTTACTATATTACATACAGGGTGGAAATGAACTTAGTTTTTGGACAACTAGAAATCCAGAAGAACGCTTGATTGGATGCATTGTGGCTGAACTAGCTCTACTGACTAAATATGATATTTGGCCATATAGAAATAGATTGGCACTATATTTTTGAGTTGTTGCTTTCGTTAGATTATAAATGGGGCTTAATTAAAAATCCCCGGAGTCAAAAAAATCTGGAGTAGCTTAAATTAGAACGGAATACATCACTGTCAGAAATAGTTCCATAGAGATTTTTTAATTGTGTTGGCAGCAGTGGTAAAAGCCCTGGTCAAGTAAATGGTGGTCAGGTCCCTTCATCAAAATTTGTGTTGATATTTATTTTAATGTACTCTATTTCCGGATCACAAAGGTACCTGGGCTATTGTAAATATAGGTCACTGTTTCATTTATCCAAATGATTGCAATGATATGATTTGTGTTGTGTCTGTAATTGCTCTATACTTAACCCCTAGACAAACGAAAATATTATTTATTATTATTTATGTTTCCATAGTTTTCGTTGATTTAATTTGAACAAGTAAAATGGGCTCGTGGTGGGTTGTGTATTCTGTACCAGAATAGCTATTATTGTTATAGATATGGGGCTTGATTAACATTTGCTCGATAACAACTAATACGTCACCCGGAACCTGTTTGAGTGGCATAGCAAACAGATTAGTATCGTGTACAGATCCGAAGCCGTAGCAATAGCATAACGAGATAATATAGCCCCACAGTACTAAAAATCTATAATATTAGCTTCTAGTCAGTTTTAGACTATTTAATAAGTTATACTTTAATTTCTCTAAACAAAGGATCTATTGCTTGACGTGGATGTGACACTAAATATTAACGCAAAACTCACGAAGCGTTGGTTCCAATAACAAGATGCGTATTTAATGATGCTTGAAGCAATTTCAACAGGTGTTTAGTATTTATTAGGGCGACCCGAAAGTAATGTCGTTTTTTTTATATTAAATTCAAACAGATAAATTTTTAACAAGTTTTTGTTTTTGATCAATGATGAAATCACCCTCGCTATCAGCAACCTTTTGCCATCTAATGTGCAAATTATCAATGCCAAATCAATTGGTTTTTGAGAATCATATCTGGAGATGGTATTTTGGACATCATTCAAATTTTGAATTTTTTTGCCACTTAAAAAATGTAGCGATCCGAATAAATGGAAATCCGATATCGGGCGACACCTCCCACCCCAATTCGCTAAAAAATTAAAAATTCGGTTGATGTCCAAAATGCCTTCTCCAGATATTTTGCACAAAAACCAATTGATTTTTATCGATTCGGCATTGAAAATTGGCACACTAGATGGCAAAAGGTTGCTGATAACGAGTGTCATTGATCAAAAACAAAAACTTGTTAAAATTTTATCTGTTTTAATATAATGTAAACAAAAAAAAGACATTACTTTCCGGTCCCCCTATTATGTATTTTCGCTACATGAAAAGGCGACTTCCAGTTACCGAGATGGTTTAACAAATAAAATGAAGTGATCTTAAAGTGTTTTCGTATCCCTCCTTTTAGAATATCTTGATATTGTTTCTTCATTTTACGTCATAAAGTATACTTCTATTTGTAGCGAGTATTTTTGTCTTTTAAATCTGAAGATATCTAAACGCTTTTGGAAAAAAAAAAAACCCCTTGCCTCGCTTCACTTCAACATACGTTAACTAATAGGCGAAGCGTCCCACGATGTTAACGAGCAAGTACTACGAGCGTGAAAAATTGTCGCTCCCCTCGATTAGTAAAGGATGTATGTATATATCTAGCCAGTTTCTAGAGGTTAGGTTAATATTTACTGTTTACAACTGCTACTAGGTCACTGCTACTACTCACTCTATACCTGTGGTAAACACAACTATTGTAATGGAAGAACCATTAAAAACGAGATATGTACTTATAATTTATGAGTATAATAAGTTGATATTAGATCAGATTGATATTTACTAAAAATGAGTGTCGTACCCCCATATTCCCTCTTATTTTACACTGTTTCTTTAGTTTACCACGACAACGATCACAGGGCCTCCACTACAACGATCAGCCTTAATTATCTAACTGTTAACACCAAGAAATTAAGTTCCTCATCAACAATGTTGAATAGACTCAGCCAAACAGGCGCCTTAGAAATTGTGCATTTGAGTATTGAATAAAATGAAATGGAAAAAGGACACTTTTAGCGAAAAGTGACTCCAAAAACATTTCTCCTTATTCTCTTCCAGCCTGCCCATATTTTATATTCCATTTCGCATGGAACTATTATCACCCAAATTCACAGCTTTCTCTTAGATGATGGAGACCCACTTACTCACTACCATGCAACGTGCTAGGTGCATCGCTCTAATACTTAACTTGAATTTCAAACTAATGATATTCACCAGTCTGATAAATTCGAAAAATGTTATTGCTTTTCCAAACTATTCCCTATAAATGTAAATATAATTATATCTTACCCAGTTCTTAGTAAGGTTGCTAATTGCTCACGTCTCAATAATCTTCGCCACTGGACTCCGATTGGTGTGCTTGTGTAATAAACGCGTTTGTCTATGTATTCGTAAATGGACAAATGGTTTACTAGATAGAATGAAGGTTAAATATTATATTTTATAGAAAATTTCGAGAATGGGAACAAATCTGACTTCAGATATCTGGGACAAAAAGTTAAAACAAAAAAACATTATATTTTTTACACCTGCATCAAAACTCGAAAATAGGAATTTTTTCCAAAATTTACTATTTTCCTCTATTGTTTATGAACAAATTTTTTTTTTTAATTCTTTACGCTCTAGAAGAAAAATAAGGTTAAATTACAAAATGAAAGGACAGTCAAGACGCACTTCTAACTAGGCTTTTAATAGTCATATAGTCGCCACGGAATTGTGTCTGAACGGAAGTCGAATGTTTCCTGGTTCGAATTCAATAGTATTTGTAATTTCCTTTTTTCTACGCCGCTAATTAATATTAATATTCTTTTGTAACTGATTTTTAATTCTTATTTTTCATTTTAGATTTAACAAGAAGTGTTAATGGGCTTATCTCATCAGTGTATTGATGTTTGAATAAACTGTTCAGAAGATTAAATTATAAGTTGTCGATATGTGCGAATTAAGGCCACAGGTACAAATAATTCATCGCGCAAAACTCATTATGATCTACTACGGCTGTTCTAGCTTGGATATAATTAAGAGGTGAAGACATGATCGAGGAAAAGGCCAATAGGTGCCGCCATATGTAACAGGTGCCTCCTTGATTAAAGTCTAATTCCGTACTCGCTGATTGGTCTAGCCCGTCGGCGCCTTCTCATTCTATTATAAATATATATGCAGGTGGCAGTGACCTCACTGTAAATATAGTACCTGTCTCTTGTCTCTAGTATTGTATAATATTGCATTGACGTTAGGGATGGTCCCATTGATTTCGGACTAGTTATTTAAGTTTCTTCCTTCATTGTTTGAGTATATTAGGGCTCTAATGAGGCAAGGACGAGAATCTAACGGTGTTCGTGTTGTTTGGTTTTCTACTGTATCACAAATTTTGTGAGTTTTGCGCCGTTAAAAAAAAATATTATTAACTAAAACATTAACCTCAACAAAACGTAATAGCTCAGGTGAACATAAATAGAACCAGAAAGATTTAAAAACTTCATTTTTGGATAGTATTTTAAATTATTTTCGCGTTACCGTCTTTACGTGTCCTTGATCATAGAGACAATCAGAACTTAATCAAAAGAGGAAATGGATCCTAACCTATTTTCGTTCAAACTTCTCTCTACTGTATCGTAACTTAGTGTTATGAATTAAAATTTTAGATTAATTGAATCGTTTTTGTGAGTGCTATCGTGGAACATAAAGACATAGAAACAAAGGGGCGAAATATGATTGCCTTGAACTTGTTTGAGAGGAGAGCTTAATCCTTTTGGCTTGGGGATTAATGTTTGCTCATGAACTGGGAGGGGAACCTAATCTAGATAAGATTTTGGAGGTTATGGTTGAAGGTGAGGAACCGCGTATGAGAGCTGATAACTACGTATAAGTTGTGCGTAGTAGAGAGAAGCCTAACACTCAATAATTGCCGGAATCCAACGTCATTCTGATTAACTCTTATAATTTGTATTTACATTTTACTATATTAGAACGCCTTTTTGTTTTTCTTTTTTTTTTTTTTTATCACGCTGGATTACTTGAAGGCTTAAAACTTTACTATTAATACTAAGCTCTAATACCTAAGCTAAGATAAACTAGGGAACAAAAATAAAAGTTAATTTTAAGGTGAGCCCCATCACTTTTAATAAATTCAGTCCATTAATGCGTATGGTACATCATTATACTTTGGTACAATGGAGATCACTATTAGTAGAAAACACAGAATTTGTATAAAATGTAGCTAAGCTACAGGAAATATATTTTGTAACAAGGAGATGTGGGGAAAAAAAAAGTTAATTTATGAGTCCGATAATTTTATAGTATGTATTTTTAACGTCTCCCAGGTCTTCGTAAAAAGTGCATTATTACAGTGGAAGTAGTTGAAATGTTGTTTAGAAACATTTCGGACGACTGCAAACAAAAAAAATATTATGCAAAACTAAAGGTCATACGTTATTTGATCTTCCCAAAGAATATTCATACCTCTCAAAACTTTATATTCTCCTTCAAAAAATAATTGTGACTACGCTTATGCACAGTAACTGCATTTTTCCGCCCTTAGAAGTCTCATCGCTTGGTCTGCCTGCCTCTGTGCATGTTTTTATGTTGTATAATATTTCATTATTTCGAGTAATTTTGAGAGAATATTTACAACTGTACGTAGTGAAAATATTGCGTTGCATATTTTCCTTCTCTACACTTTCATGTGTGACTCTTAAAGAGGAAATGTTTCGAGCACGCGATGTCACGTGGCCCCTACTACCTGCATCCATGATTGGCCATTGACAACACGCGTGGCTGGCTTATTCATGATAACCCTCAATCAGCTAATGGCGGAGGGGCAATGCAACTACTTTAACGAATTAAATGCAACTGTAATGTGTTCCGTGTTTCCATCTGTTAGGTAACAAACTGTAAACAGTCTCAATGAAAAAATGTTTGCGAATAGCCTTCGAAGGCCTTCGTATTTTGAAGAGTTCTCTTTAAACCAGTGCACGAGGACAATGTTAAAACGTAAACAAAATTTAAAAGTAATTTAAAAACAATCTTCTTATATCTCAATCTTCTTTCCTCTCAATAAGTTGAATTTTCATTTTAGTTAGAGATGATAATTTCAAAGATATTCCATAAAATAAAGCCTTGAAGCCATCGTTATAAAATTCCATTTTTGACATCGCCTGAACCCCAGTTATTCTGATGAATAAAACATTCATTATTTTTTTAAGTTTTATTATAATTAATTTAAAATATGTTTCAGCGACCTAGATAGTGTCTCTAGCGAAATTTAGTATTTATTGACCAATTGGCTCATAATCACAAATTAAATCTAATAAATACTACACTAAACCGCCTCCGACCGGGACTAAGACTTGCCTTAGTATTACTACGACTAGGCTTAACATTATTCATTCTATTAGCCCTTAAGGACTTCAAAATACATTTAGCTCTCAACTGATGTGACAACATTTGATCTGTAAAACATATATTATTGTTTGTGTCAATATAAATTTACCCTAAAATGACACAAGTTCACTCTGTCTATTTGAAAGTAACACGAACAAATCATGAAATGAGTTTCGCTAAGCCTTATGAGATCCATTAAAACCTAGACTGTTTTATATAATGAAATAAAATCGTTAAACGAGCCTCGGTTGGAAGTTATGTTGAAACGTCCTGATAAGTTCTATTTGAGATGCCTCTACACTGTACATTGCGCCATTAATAAAGTAGGAGATGAAAGGATTAATAAATAGCCCTGTGGTGTTGCTAAATCCGCCTTCTCAGGGTACTTTATGGGTCGCAGACGACGTACGAACTTGTGCCGGGTTCAAGGGCGGTGTATACTTTATTGTACCGCAGGGAGACATCTTCAAGGGCGGGACCGTCCGCGATTTATATTTCCTTGTGGGTATGTTGCCCCGGGAGTTATGGTGCTTACATAAACTGCGCGCTATTCCTGAGTACAGCCCGGAGTGAATTAGCTGTGAGGAAAAACTTGGTAGTCATACGTTCTATAAGTCAGCCTGCTCGCAGAATGAGAGCACGCGGAAGAAACGCCTCGACGGGAAGACATAAAAATATATCTGTATGTCTGTTAATGGTAGAGTGCAATCTCGGGTCAGGACCGTTTCACATTTTGGCCATTTTTCTTGAGATGTGCTGCAGGATCGAGGTGGCGGTGAGAGCCAAAAACTATATCTCTGGCGCCATTTCAAGTCTATAATATTTTAATTTATCGTGGGGGTGCCAGCCGGTGTGAAACCGCGTCCGACTCATCTCGCTAACGAATTATATTTACGGGATGTTGCTCTTGGCAACCCATTTTATTTTCTGTAACGGTATTCTTGAAGGATCAAGTGGTCCGATTACTTGTATTTTATTATAATCTTATTCCTTGAGTCCACGGAAGGAAAACGAAATGTGCAATTCTTGTCTTCTGGCTGTGGGCTAAATTGTATTGATTCATGAAAACATGCCTACTTGGAAAACTACTTGTTTTATTCACTAAAGCGATTAGATAGAGCTATAAATAACCCATTAATTTTTTTGTTTCAAGGTAAAGGTGGCAAAATATTGGATTAATTGAATCTCATGTAACATTCAGAATGAGATCAAAGACAAAGCGCTTAGAGGTGGAAGATTCAAACTTTAACTAGATTGAGATTTCAAGGTTCTTCGTAGAGTCGAATTCCCAGACCATTCAAAATAAAGTTTTATAAGCTGTCATGCGTTATCATATTTTCGCTAGTTATTTAAAATTTAAAGAACTAGCAATTGGTTAAAAACTATCTACTCTAACCCACTTCTACTTGTTCACAATGAATTTCCAAAATACCCATCAACCTCGAGTAGTGTGAGCGCGAAACGACATTTGTGGGACCCAATCCGGTTTAGACAAGCACAATATTAGATACTGTGAATTTTCGTGAGAAATTCTTGATTCCATGTGTCGATTTCTTAAGTGAAACTAACATGTACATGTTTTTAAACTTTCTATTTGAAAGTACTAGTAAAACATAAACATATAAACAACTTTATTATGAAGAAATTACAATCTGCCTTAATACTTAATAGGCAATAAATAATTGAGATAAATGTTTTCATTCATACCATATAGTAAAACATAAAAAAAAAAAAAATTATAAGAAATCAACTGCAATCATCATACGAAATATCAATAAATGTTTATTTAAAAAAAACTATTGAAATTGTGTAAAATGGAAAAACCTTTTTACTCTAGGACATTGTCCTATAAGAATCAAGTCTTGATGTGCTTGTTGTCTATCGGGCTATTCATTCGAATAGGTATTATTGGTACGCCATCGAATTTTATTCAAATGAGGTCATTGAACGTTAAGGAATTTAAAAATTAATTAATTTAGTTTCATCCCTCTATGTTTATATCAACTATTGTTAATTTGTTTTGTTAGTTAATATATACAGCTGATGAAGCAGGAAAATAGCTTCACGGTTATAATGAATACAAATTACAAGTGAATATAATAACATAATAATAATGAAATAAAACAAGAATACAATTAAACATTAAATAGCCTTGCTAATATACCAATAAATATAATAGAGCTAATAGATGATATAGCTTATATACAAGTGACGAATTGTATCACCAAGTAACTCTAAATAACGAATATTTAGCAGTAAAATTAAAGAAGTATTTTAAACAGTCACTCCATCAGCATAAATCCTGTTTTTATTCTTAAACTTATTTTGGAAATTGTTTATATATATTTTTTCATGTCACTGCTAAATGTGCTTTTTGCGTTGTATAGCCCGCTC
The DNA here is from genome assembly GCA_930367205.1 of Acanthosoma haemorrhoidale. NCBI lineage: Eukaryota > Metazoa > Arthropoda > Insecta > Hemiptera > Acanthosomatidae > Acanthosoma > Acanthosoma haemorrhoidale. The sequence continues at coordinate 31,501,350 of OV884013.1, read as the reverse complement.
TTAGTGTAACTGGTAACGGAATTGATTGTTTTTCTTATAAAACCCAAGAACTAAATAAAAAACCGAAAATATAATATAACTAATAGAGAATCCCAGCCACGAAGAAGTCAAAATAACGAACCACAGTTCCATCACCGAGGCACAGTTTCTTGTGTTTAGCCGACGGAACAGTTGGAATTAGTTCAAGTTTCCAGGCTTCTCTTCGGCTCACTGTTAGTTAGTTAGTTAGTTAATTTCACGGCTTGTGGCTCCTGGAGATTTATTTATTTAATTACAGAAATGTATAGTGTGACTTGGAAATCAAAGCCAAAGGGCCTTTTTAATTAGCCTTTACTTATGTGCCATCCTTCTCCGCTTATACAAACAGATTTTTCTATTAAAATTTTGATAGTCTCTTTCAGATCCTCCGTCTCTTTGATAGCTTTGATAGGAGTTAGCTCATCATCGTGACATTTTGATGGATTTATTATTTCCACAAAGAACTGAGAAGAATTTGTAGCATTTATAATCGATTTAATGCAAACTATTATACTATACCCTACTTAGCTTTCTTACACCGAACGTTTATAACACCATTAGTACAAAATATTGAGACAAAAAAAAAAGTATATATACTCTATTGGTGCTTAATTCATAAATAACTATCTATTTTTCCGTGAAAATCTGCAACCAAACCAATTTTATTAACTGTATCATATTTGTACATTATCATTTAAATTTACACTCATGTAGAATACCATTCAGAACGCGAGCTAGCCCATCCGGAACCACCCATTTCTATTAATCATGAACCCTTTCCAACTGGGTATTAGATCCTTTTAGAACTTAGCTATTAGCTCAAAAAATCTTTTCTGTACTAAATTTTGAAAAACCCAGTAAAATTACACGACATTTTCAATCAAACGGATTATTAATGTCTTCAGTTTCTGCTTCACTCCTCGCCGTCATTATTCTGTTTTTCGATTTGACTTCTATGTAGAAAATTTACGCAAAAATGATGCACTCCAAAATTTCCGAGTCACTGTGTGTTAAAACCGGTTACAAAAGATTAAGCTATTAAGATAAAATCGTTTGTGGTTTTTGACGATTTAGTACACAAATAAAATCCGAAATTGTACTTAAGTCTCTCTTCTTGTTTCTATTTTGATGTCCTCATTACATGCAATCAGAGACGTATGAAACTCGAGTATAAGTCTCCCCGCTGGAATGAAACAAAGCTTGGATACCGCTCACACCGAAATCTAGTAGCTCACATTTTCCCTGATTTTTTTTGGGTTTTAATTTTTCTTTAATTTCACTGTTGGCCGGTATGTTCTCCACTTGTATTGCAGACGTGTAGACAGACTTGTCCTTAAGGTTCGCGATCGAGCCCTTTGATGTATGCAGCTTAGCAAGGAGGTAGGAGTCGTTACACAACGAGATGTCTCAAGGCCCCTGAGGCGCAGTATCTGCATGTATACATTCTAGCCTGTTCTATATCGCATACGGTCTGTCAATACCAAGGTCCGCCTGGTCTCTAGGCAGCAGGTCCTCTGGAAAACCGAGAGAATTCATAATTCGGCCATTTGTAAGACAAAAGAACCTTGGTCGTGGCAGCAAGGCTTGACCTTTATGGGCTGAAAAAAAGTGGATTTGTTGTTTTGTTTTAATTTGAGGTAAACGTACGTATGTCCTTGCCTAGGGAGGCCTTCTAGTTCGCACGTATCTCTCCTTTCCCTTATTTCGAGTATTCGTGGGCCTTTGTCGGCTGTAAAAAAATAATTTCCCGAAGAGCAGTTACTTCCTATATTTAAGATTTGAGTTAGCACGTTAAGAAAATCAGGCGCATTTCTGGCCCATCGAGCAACTATCGTGGATGGGTAACGGCTACCCTTATACTTAATGGGCTGATCAGGGGTCCGGGAATGGTGGGACCCATCACCCTGACGTAGGCATAATTATAAATGGCTCACCTAAGTACCTTAAATGAAAAGGCGGATAAAAAAAGGTTTTTTTGGTAGATAAAACCCTTCTTATCCATGATTGTTTAAAATATAACCGGGCTAGAATAACTGTAGTTGGATATTAGCCTTACCTTGGTTGAAACCTAGTTGGCAGATTTGAAGTGGGTTTGCTACTTCTGCATATTTGAATGCTTATTTTCCGTCACTAGGCTCCAGCTTAGCTCTTAAAAGTTATTTTTTAATAGTGGAAGGGTTCGGCATGAGATCGCTCAGTCTCAGGATAGACTAATTCTCTAAACCACGCAAGAGAACTGAAATTAAGATTAAGAAGTACCTAGCATCTGCCACCATAGCCCCACAGCGCCACTTGCCAACTATGGCAGCAACCTCGGTGTGCCTTACCTCTCCACGAGGTGTTGCAGCTAGGATTGAATTCAATTATTATTAAATATAAAATAAGCTAAAAACCAATATTACGTCATTGCATTCTGAAACCTGTCAAAGGCAGTCAACCCTTCTCAGGTCAAATACCTTTTCGTCTCGCAACCGACCTGTTCGCACTACACACATCTCCTCGGACTGCCTCCAGTTCATCTACTAACTCGCTCCGGCCCTGGGCGCCGGCGGCTGGGGGCTACGACCGAACCCGAGGAACCCCGGGTGAACTACTTACTCACTGCATATAGGCAACCCGTGACGCCCGAGATTTGACACTACAAGGAAAATAAGGACGGTAACTCAAGTCCCACCGACACCAACCAAGCAGCCCAGCGAACGGCTTCATCCGAATCGGTGCGACAAACTGGCTGAGGAAGCCGGACACCTGTCTGTGACTGCTAAACTACTGCCTAGATCTGCCAAGGCAGCCACAGTGCTGTGCTAACTTCACCATGGGCAACTAGAAATTACCCTCTTCACGGACCAGAAAATACCCGCCTACTTGTTCATAAACGCGCCCCCGCCACTCTCGAACTATAATCCCCCTACCCTACATCTAAAACAGCATTATTTGAAGAATGGCTTTCCTTTCCTCTATGGGAAGCACTCTATTATTGTCATTGGGCTTATGGCCTTATCATCTCAAAAAACATTTACTAACGTCTATTTTTAATACTCGAATCCAAAAATCTTCCTCCGGTTTACCGGTTTGGTTTCTGTTTAAGACATTCCACTGTTCAACAAGGCCTCCACGTTGTTGATCACATATCCTCAGCAATTGAAAGCAAACAGTATCGTAGGCTACATTTATGGATGTAGGACAAGATTTCTTCGACCGGCGGGTTTGGCGCACCGGCTTAGGTTTCAAGTTCATAACATATTTATTAGAGCCACATGCTCTATCCCTTATTCCTACCATTAGAACCACTTTCTTCAGGTCTACTATTATTTAAAATATCTCTTACAACATCGAGCTGGAGTTCCAGAGGGCAGCCACGGTCCCTATCCTTTGGATCCTACAAACTCTACTTCATTGTTGTCCCCTTTATTCCCAATACCTTTTTGGCAACATTTGGAGACGACACATCCCACCTAGATCCTGAAAGGCATCACATAACCTACAAAGACATCTTATCAAAATTAGTTAACGGAGCAACTAATGGGAGTTTGAAGTAATGAAGATGGATGAAGGTAGATGCGTCTACATTTTACCCTCCATGAGTTGTTCCAATTCCATCCTGACATGAAATCCGCACACGAAACTAAAAAGAGGATATGGACAACTCGGAACAGGACTAAGGAAATACCATCTCTCAATAGATAATGAATCATTACTTTACAAAGTCTTATTGAAACCGATTTGGACACACGGACTAGAGTTATGAGGCTAAGCGAAAAGGTCTAAATCAAGCGAGTTCATTTAGGAGTCCTAGCAACATTAGCTAATGGCCCCTATTGCTTCTGCACCGAATCCTTCATAACGATCATTTTGTACCCTACGTTGTATTCTACGAAATTCTATCAAAACTAATTCAATCACCCTAATCCCTTAGTCCATGTACAGCACACACATACACCGCCTCGCATAATCCCCCTAGAACCGAGTAATTTGTTTCTAATATAAGAGTTTTTTTATAACCCCCCCCCCCCACATGTTCGGGTAGTAAGTAAATAGTATATAATTGGAGTTTTAATTATCGTAAAATCTAAATAAGTACTAGTAAACAACTGTATTTATTATATTCAAATTATTTTACTGGTTCGTTTTGTCGTTCTTGTAGAATTTAGGCTCCTTGTTCTTTCCTATAAGCCAGAGTTCCCTTTTGCAGGTTATCCTCAAGTTGTCACAAATTAATACAGTGAGGTGCTTCAATTTTCTCCCGCCCATGATGCACTGTTATGCTGGGAAGGCAAGGGTTGAATCGGACCAGAGAAAAAAAAACTCCTGCCTCGTCTGAGTTGTAGATTTTTTGGCGATCGTATTCCCTTCGGGTATCTGGCCAATCTTCTTCTGACTTTCCCGGTGCGAAATATTGTGGTGGGACTTGATACGGACGAGCCTCCAGTTGCTCGTGAATCGTGGTACCCCAGTTTGAAAGCAAGTTCGTCAACTTTCGTTTTTAGTACTGCTCCGGTTCAATGGACTTTTTAATGTCGAGTTCATTGAAAACCACTTTAACAGAGTTACGTCAACGTCGCCTTTATCACATTTCCTAAATAAAGAGGTTGATGAGCAAATGTTAGCGAAATAAGAAGTGAAGTTATGAAATTGGACATCTCACCTTAACTTTTTAATGTTCGATTGGTAGTTTTTTAAGGCATCAAGGATTTTTTTTATTTCTTCCCGATAATGTGCGTTACACTTGAAGGAGATGTATTGAATTTTCGTGACACTTGAACGTTACAAGTGGCAAAAGCTAAAATTTTCTCTTTTCAAAAGGGAAAAAGCCCGCTCCCTACTAGTTACATAGTAGGAACGGAGGGAAATTCACCAGCCAATGACCTAGTATATCTGGGAATTAAAATGGACAGACACCTCCATTTTAGTAACCATTTTGCGAAGAAGTTGAAGCATACACGCATGAAGTCTTACCGGCTTACGCACTTATTGACTTCCCCCAATCTATCACTGCGTCTCAAGCTACTGATTTACAAGAGCATACTCTGCTGTATGGTGCACCGCTGTTTCGTTATCTGAGGTATACGACAGCTAAGAAACTCCAACAATTCCAAAACGGTATACTGATGAAAGTGGTAAGAGGTACTTCATTCGAGCAGCGAAGAAACAGTGAGCTGCATGAGATATTTGAGCTGCATACGGTGGATGAATTCATCCAGCGTAGACATATCAAATTTTTCGACTCATTACAACATTTGACAAACCCGGTGTTTAACACTATAACCCCCGCTCCGTTCCCCCATCGATGGCAGGACGCTGTCGTGGCTGGAACGCTTTAGTTTTAGGTTCTAGGTATAGTTTTTAGTTTGTAAGTTTTTTCTCCCATTTTTAAACAGAAGGTGAGCCCCATCCCCTAGATTTGTATTCATATTATTTTCCTATTAACCACAATCTGTATTGTTGAGTAACACGAACTCCTTCAAATGCATCTGTGCATAGCAGGATGAGGAGAAATTTGCAAAGTTTCTTTTAATATTTTCATTGTATAACTTCATGGGGTTTAGGGGAAAAAAAACAAAAAAAAACAAAAAAAAACAAAAAAAAAAAAAAAAAAAAAAAACTTGAACGTTGCTCGAACCACTATCAATTTATCTAATTACCGCAAAGGACGATGACAAAATCGAAAATTACTGAATAAGTTTCTCAGCTCAAAAAGAAAGAAGAAAAATGTAGGTGTCCATCATCTAATCCACTTCTATTGTCAAAAAAAACTAAATGAAATCCGAGTAATTTTAGTTTCATATAACCGTGGTGTTCTTATGAATGTATTAGTTGTACTAGGGTAAGCAACCTATCGTATTAATGCTGGCTCGTTTTCTTATAGATGGGTTATACTGTATTTGCTTCCAGTTAATGTGTCAATAGGTCATAGGTAGTGTGAAATAGGCTGAATTTAAGTTCTTATTTGAATTTACATTTTACTGTTTACCTTTTTCTCTTTGTTTCAAAGAGGGCGGAAATCTAAATCCATAGTCGGTTTTCTAGTCAGAATAAATTGATGTTTATCACAAAGAGCTGTCAAGTCGTTAAAAAGGATTGAGGTTGACTTTGACCTTCGGATGCGTAGCAACAAATACAATTATCTGCAATGTGTACTTTTCGTGCTGATCCGGCAAGTGTTATTTCACAATGGAAATATACTCGAGCAATGAACGCTGTTGGTTCACAGGTATGTAAATTAATACTTATTGACCACTAATAAGTTGATATATAACGCTTATTTTTGTATGACGGTTAAATGAGTTGATTAAAATGACCTCAGAAGTAGGATTGTAGCTGGTTGTAAATACAGTTCACTGAGAAATGTCCAGTTATATCTCAGAAATGAATAAAAATGAAAGTCATCAGCATAAAGCTGCATGAATAAACGAAGCACGGTCATTCGTCTTGGATGTTTTTTCGCCAACCCGGGTCTAACTTGTGTCAGCCAAGGTTTGATTCATCGCTACTCAGTAATACAGAATACCATTGCTATCTGGTTATCAATAATTGCTGGGTGATTTGATGAGTACTCATTTACCACTGCGATATTTACATTGATTTGTATAAATGGTATAGTTATTTGATGATGGTCAGCATGCAAAAACTCTCAATTCATTGGTCTGAAATCATAAAAAAACTCCTTGTTATCGATTGAGTACTGCGCCTGCGCTAAACCATTACAATTCGTTTTCGTATCGCTCTGCAAACTAACTGTTTTTTTTACCGTTCGTAGGAAGTGTCTAGTTCGCCAAACCGCCGCAACCGACTACTGGGTGTACTGTCCACGGAGGAGCTGTCTACAGGTGAGTGGATAGTTTCACTTCACATTACACAGAGAAGGCGGCAATATTGAAAGGCTGCTGATCAGCTGTACTAGAGATAAGAGTGGGGAGTCCGGCCAAAACTTCATAAGACCCTGGCCAACTGCTAGCGTCGCAGGCTCATAATTAAATTACTTGCGTTCGCGGCTGCCATTTGCCACATATTTTTTATTTATAAAAAAATACGGAATAATTCAAAATAATAATTTAATACGTTAATGTCAGAAATTAAAATAAACTGCTCAAGGTCCCTGGGACCAACACCCACTCCGTCGCCGGTCAAACATTAGCCGCGGTGATCTAATATAAATATTTCCCCTGTAAATTCTTCAGCTCCCAGCAGCTCTATGGAAGAAATGCCATCACGTCCTGTGTGCCATCCTCTATACACCGCTGATATCCCTTGATGATCCCTTGGCAACATTTGCAGATGACACTGGAGTCCTGTCAACCCATTCAGACCCTGATATAGCATCCCAAAACCTTCAAAAACGCCTTGATGAGATCGAGTATTGGTGCAACCAATGGCGAATCTAGGTCAATGAAGCAAATTGTTCCCACATAACCTTTACCCTCTGCCGCAAGTCCTGTCCGCTAGTCTTTTTAAATTCGATTCCTCTCCCTGTATTTGAGACAGTACGGTATTTAGGCTTCCATCTCAACAAAAGACTGACATGGAACCCACACACGAGGCTAAAAAGACAAGAACTAAACAGACGCTTTGGACAATTGTACAGACTACTTCGAAGGACATCCCATCTCTCAATAGAAAATAAACTACTTATTTACAAAGTTATACTTAAGCCAATCTGGACATGCGGAATAGAGCTATGGGGGACAGCAAAAAAGTCGAACATCTAGCGTATCCAATCCTTTCAATCAAAAGTCCTGAGAACAATAGTAAAAGCCCCTTATTATGTCAGCAACAAAACCCTTCATAATGATCTGAATATACCCTACATTCTTGAACTCATCCCTTCCAAGTTATAATTTGGTATGAATAAGAACATTTATCACAATTACTTATTGCCTAATAACGCAGATTGTAATTTTATCTTAATAAAAATTTGTTGTTATCGATTGGTCAACTATTAGAAGAGGCTCAAGAAGCCAAGAATAAGAACTGTAAAAGGTTTTGTGAAAACTATTCACGGAAAATCTCAAGAGATGCAACATTGACTGACTTATTCCACATGGTGTTAATTTCTCCTGGCCTTGCCATCACTGCTCATCAAGATTATTCCCAAATAATATAATTATCCTCTGAAGTTAGTTATATAATTGCTCAGCCACTACGAATCCACGGAAGATCAAGATAATAACTCAACTTCTGATACCGAAGAACATTTTGATTGGGATTGTATCATTAATTTTAATTAATGCTAATTAAATGATAACACGTCTTACCTATGATAGTATTTGTTCCTTTCTTAAGTTTTTTTTTAGTTTTGATTACGAATTTGAATTGGAAAAACCCCGATCATTCGTCTATCAAATAGAATTGATTCTAGATTCTACGCACTGCTATGTCTTGAGCATCAAATTGGACTTCAAATTCGTAATCTACCCCCTATAAAATTAAACCAACTAATTTTTGTATTAATCAGACATTTTTCAAAAAAAATATGACTTTTGTCTAGAGTTGCGAATACGCTCATGGTGGCTTTTACACATAAATCGTGAAAAAATGCCGAGGCATGCATATATTTTATATATGATTACAATCACACATACTATTTTTAGTTTCGTTTGCATGTTATTTTCGGCGATAGGTTTATCTGGAAAAGAAAAATCTATTGGTGCTACCCCCCCCCTCCCTCACTCATTTGACAGATTTAGAAGTTCTTTCAACATTTTTCTTTTTATCATGGTAACATTATAAGTTCAGCCACAGTCTTTCAAAAAAAAAAAAACAACCTTTCTGACAACTTTCCACCTCCCAACTTATATTAACTAATATTGAGTTAGGAAGTTCTTTCACCAGGCGAATGCAATTTCTAGAAGTACAGCGGCTCAAATTGATTTAGTAAGAAGACTGGCCCTTATAGTCTTATGTATTCCGTGTTGGTCTGCAAACTTCATACTTGTGCCTTTGGACTTACTTCCTATAACTACATTCAATTATTTTTTTCCTTCAGGGGAAAGCCTATTTTATTTTTCATTTTAACTTAAACTACAATGCCCACAAAGAGACTAGAACTAGCTTGATTATTTTTTAATGTAAAGACGTATACTTACAAGTCTAGAATATAAACGAAGCAAAGTCATGTTTCCTCAACAAGTGCCTCTAGAAGAGCCCTCTTACATTGACGTGGTTACCTTGCTTGTGGCTACTAACTTTAGGAGGCTAGAGAAACTGAAATACTTTCCCACCAGTACCTTTGCCACATTACGAGCTGTAATTAAATTAAGCAGCCTGTATAATGATTCTAAAAAAACTCTTTGTTCTAGGACATGAGAAAAAAATTGACTTCATATCATAAGGAAATATAAGAAATATAAATTGGGAACGAGTGATTAATCGAGTGCTGGAGGCCATGGACACTTAAGTTGGACTTAAATAAAACAGAATGTACAAAGAAGGATGAAGTTAGAAGTGGATAGGCACAAATTATGGACTGGATCCTCGCCTGATATAGGAGAGTTGGAGTGGACGTGATTTTGGTCTGGGAGCTGCGAGATTGATAGACACCGCCAAAGGTTGATTTGTACCGAACTCCCAGTTTAAATGGTACTGGTTTGTTCATTGTCATATTCTCTGTCCGCCGTCTTCCGATCTTGTGACCTCTACGAGGTAATCGGTTTCGAAATGCTCCCTCGATCCATGGTAGTACTGATACTTTCCAATTGAAGCAGCCTCGGTCCTTGCAAGGCCGTATCATCTCACGGCTCGGCTAACGTAACTCTCTAACGCAACTACCGTCGTGCTAACGGTAAAGGTCGTACGATTTCGGCGGTATGAATAGCCCATGGTTCAAATCCCCAAGCCCTTCCTGCGCAGCCCCTAGCTACATACCGTTGACTGAGACGCAGTAGCCGACGAGGTGAGAGGCTCAGCGCCCGTGTCAGTGGGTCAGTGAGTGGAGGTCGTGGTACAGCCTTGCGCTTTCTCTTGCGACCATTATCTCTGCTGCTTGCGCATTACAGCCACTGTTTTTCTAGACTGGCAGCGATATAGAATATAGCATTTCACCTTGTAGCATAAACAGCTCCTCGTGAGAAATATTATCAGCAATCGGCAATAGCAGTGGTGGCTGCTAGTTTTGTCTCTGCAACTACGATTGTCTCAAATATTTAACACATCAGTGCATAGTAAAGTGCCAACAGTTATAGTCATGAAGGAAATAAGTGTGCTTCTGGTAAACAGAACACTGTCGGTTTCGTCGTTTAGCTCGATAAAAGTTTGGAAAATAAATAGCACCAAATTTTATAACAATAAATAGCCTAAATTATTGCCTAGTAAGAAGAGAGTGGCATTTTGACCCTTTGCCATAATAATAAAGTTAATCCCAAAATGCCTCGAAATGTCCTGATTACTTTTACGGTACAATATAATAATAATGTAGCGTGAACAAAGATAGTTTCGATAAGTTTATAAAGGTTTTGAGTTTTTATTTCCGCCTTCGTCAAATGCTCTTTACTGACGAAAAAGAAACAAAAGATTTTGAAACATATTAAAAAAAAAAAAAAATTATGCATGAGTGCCAAAAATATAAATCGCCTATTTTAACGTTCTTGGTGATTTTTTGTTTTAAGGATGTTATTACAGATGCTGTAAGTATGGAAATGAACTATTTTTGATCAAATGTAACAAGTAGTTTTCTCTTTCTATATAAAATTATGTAAATTGTACAATTTTCTATTATATAACTATTATAATAAGCATTATTGAATATAGTATGTTGCCAGAGGCATTGAATTGAAATAATAATGACATTGCTTTTAATTATAAATTTCTTTTCTTTACTCAGCGTTGATTTTCAGACAGATTTCTCTACTTTTTGAACCTGCTAATAATTCATCAAAAAATACAATTTAGTTTATAATGGCTACTTATACAAGGATCATCAGCTTTTTAACTGAATGATTCTTATCTGAGGATCTTTTGGATACTGGCTTTGTTTTGATTCATATTTTTTTTATCCCCCCCCATTTAATATATTATATTTTACCGAACCTTACAAAATCAGCACATACCGAGATATTTTCGTGTACGGATTTAATTATTTTTTTACCTGCCTAATAGATACAGACCTCCTTTCGACTAGTTTTTATTTTAAGTAGAAATTCCTCTTCCTTGTTAACCGAAAGTCAACTGTGGAGCTCGCAATTCTCGGTTTAAAGCGTGGTGTAGGCAACATCAAATGACCTGGAAATCATCAAAGGTAACAGACAGGTCACTCTTCCTCTTTAGAAAGTGCTTTGGTTTTATCCTCCAACTGAGGGAGGACAGGGCTAACCGCTTCGACGATTATGCAATATTTATTTTTGTGAGTTTCCAATGAGATGACGCAATTTATTATTATCGCAGGAGGCAGCTAGCCGATTAGATTTCGAGGGGGGCAGTGCGTTTCGCGCGTGGGCGGCAGATGGCACTTGGTGGTTCCCGCTATCTCCAGCAACAACAACAACAGACCACCAGCACTGTTATTGTTTCACATAATAGTATAATTTTAGTGATGAGATCTATATTTAGCAACCAATTAACTTTCCTCCTCTTGACCGAGTTCTAATTCCGAATGTTTTGATCATGCGAATTATTAACGGTTTATTTATAACACCGGTTATGTAATGGTGGAGAAACTTGTTAGGACGTATTTACGTAATATTATGGTACAAATTTAAAACTAGCTATACCTAATTCGGCCGCGAAGAGTCTGTTAAAAAAAGTTATGAATTAGTGAATGTTATGTAAAGGAAAGTAATACTTATTTAAATTGTTTGTTAGAAATCAATAAATGGAAAGTACTTCTACAACAATTTTTTTTGATTACATGAATTATTACAACTACTCTATCTACATACAGTACATAGAGTACAACTACTCTATCTACATACAGTACAGAGAGTACAACTACTCTCATCCATCGACTCATTCTAAATCTTTAAGTAAATTTTTATTTTGTATATTCGGCCATAATTCGCATTTTACGCAGAATCATTTTAACTGTAGTTTATCTCGATTAAAGAAGCATTACAGAAACCATGCAAAAAAAGTAAGTCTTATTTTATTTAAAAAAATTAAACGATTGGTTCGGTGTGGTTTAACACGGTCGATAAAATAATGTTTTCAGCGGACGGGAAAGTTGTTCTGTGCTGTTCATACAAACAAGGGACCCCCTTTGAAAGAAAATTTCAGATTGATCTAGATATCAAAACAGATCAATTATCTGGCAAACGACTCAGTTTTCACGATTCAGTGAATTTTGAAATGCCGTTAGTTGTAAATTATAATGCCTATCTTGAAAATGATCCAAGTGTTCATAGAGATGAATGAGGAAATCATTCACATTGTTGAATAATATTCTGCAATATTTCCTTTATTGTGCTAAAATTACAATCTGCCTTGCTTGGCAATAAGTAATTAAGATGTACTATCATTCATACCATATTTACATTTCATCATTCACTCGCTCATTCGTTCAGGACATGATTTGAGAAACTGGCCATTGCCAGGACTCCCACTGTCACGCGTTTATAGCAGGTCACGAGGCCACTGCCGTTTCAGTCTCCGAGGAGGATTATAGGGATGGGTGACGCAGTGCAATGACTATGCTACAGGATTAGGGTGGTTGGAAAGGCTACTGTGGAATTTCATAAACTTGGAAGGGATGAGTTCTAGAATGTAGGGTATATTAAGGTCGTTATGAAGGGTTTTGTTGCTGACATAATAAGGGGCATTTACTATTGTTCTCAGGACTTTTGATTGAAAGGATTGGATACGCTTGATGTTCGACTTTTTTGCTGTCCCCCATAGCTCTATTCCGTATGTCCAGATTGGTTTAAGTATAACTTTGTAGATTAGTAGTTTATTTTCTATTGAGAGATGGGATGTCCTTTGAAGTAGTCTGTATAGTTGTCCAAAGCGTCTGTTTAGTTCTTGTCTTTTTAGTCTCGTATGTGGGTTCCAGGTCAGTCGTTTATCGAGATGGAAGCCTAAGTACCGTACTGTCTCGGATACAGGGAGAGGAATAGAATTAAAATAAACTAGTGGACAAGACTTGCGACAAAGGGTGAAGGTAATGTGGGAACTTTGAATAATATAAATTTTGTAATTGAATCGTTCATAATTTAAATTAATACTTATATAATATATATTGTATTTCTTTTTAGCATTTTTTAAAATTAAAAATGTAAAATATTATAATGAAAACGTTTATTTTGTTGTGTAATAAGACCTATTTGTAACTAGAAATTGCATCATTATTACCTTGTTTTACTATTTGGCTGGATAATGCATATTGTACTACTTATTATAATATGTGTAAGGCTTATCGACTACATTGTCCCACATTACAATGTTACACTAACGATAACAAAATTAATATATAGCAACATTAACGATTTATGTAAAACCTTTGTTTTGTGCCCCGCATCGATGGCAACAGACTGTTGGGTAAAAATTAGGTTAACAATTAGTATGTAATTTGGTTTTAAGTTTGATCAAAATAGTGAGCCCTGTCACCTTTATTAGAGTCAGTTCAGTCCAGTCACGTATAATGTGTATCGTTATACTTGCTTATTCCATTATATAATTTTTATAAAATAACAAAACCTGTATACAATGTAGCAATGCTACAGGAAACACAAAAATAATTTGTAAATAGATTCGCCTGAGGATCTATAATTGTATATAATTGTCTGTGAATTTAAAGGGGCTAGGAAAAAAAAAAAAAATGTAAGGTTTGACTGCATTATTATTTGACCTAATTTAGTGTGTTTTGTTGCATATAAATCGGGGTTTTAGTTATGGGAAATGATTTTATTATTATTTTTATTTATATAATTTAATTTTCTGGTCTATATTGAAAATGAAATATTGATAAGATACGACAGGAGCTACTTTCAGGGGGACATATGCAACCCCGCACTACCCAGCGGTCATTACTGAAGGTTACTCAGGGGCATGTGATGCTTTTGCTAGCTTTTAATTATTAGTTTACATCTATTGCTTAGCTCGTTATATAAGACTGCTGTTAGTTTGAATATGGTTCTGGGGGTATGGTTCTCATTTATATCTTTTGATCGATTGTGGATATCTGTCCATGTTTGACACTATTATCTCGTTAAAAAAACCATTGAAGGGTTGAGTGACATAACGATGTCATTTCCGTTGTAATAAGATAGAAAACAGCTTGTCTTTCATTATCCAGTGATGAGTATTGAAGTATTGAAAACGTGATGGGTATTATAAATGCTTGTTGTTTTTTCTATTCAAAACATATATGCGATTTAAACCAGAAACCTATATGCTTTCATACTTTCTGTCTGTTCTGGTCATTGTGAATCTCCTGTTTCAATAAATTAACTGATAAAAATATAAATATTTGAGTGTTTATAAATATATACACACGTATTTAAGATTATGCAAGAATAACATTCATATTGAGTAGAATATGAAATTAAAGGCCTTGACGTATTAATCGACCTTAACAATATGTAATATGACCTCATTTGTCCAAAGTTATTTTCATCCAAGTACATGAACTCTACCGATTCGAGTTAGACCAATAATTGTCGTAATTATCACTTAATGTACCGTCTTGATATGATTATAGCGATCACAGAAGTGGATGACAGTTCTTTCTCTATATAATCTTCTCCCTGTAAATTATTGAAATATAATTAATGATTACCATATTAGATGGCTACTCGATAATCTGTCTAATTATTATATTATCTAATTATTTTGTGTTATTTTCATCCCAGCTAATCAGTTTCATAATTTATTTCTATGAATTACATAATTTCATCTTTTTTTTTTCTTTTTTTATTAGTTATATTTTATATAGTGGATATAACTGATGACGTTGCCAAAATGGTGAATTTCACCTGACCCCATTCGCTAAAATTGTTACGAGAGTAGCTTGTCAGAGCAACCTAACTTTTATAAAATTAGTAAAAGCTAGAAGTTCTTTCAAGTTGTGTTGTTATACCATTATACTTGGAGTTGATAGTAGACCGTGAATTTAGATCGCACTGATCTATCTGTTGTTATACTGTCATAGAATGAAAGTTTTTATGTTTTATTCAAAGTGAGCCCATATCCACTGCGTAGTCCTACGCGAGTAAGGACCTTGTCAATGAAGGTGTGACAGTTTGGAATAAGTTAGTTAGTATTAGTCAGGATCTCACTCGTGCAGGAATTGCTCAATTATTAGAACAGCCGGGCAGGTCCCAGCTTCAAGCGCCGATCCACAACTGCATATTTTTTCTTTGCTTGAAAATTATCATTAATTGTGGGATGTTTACCACAGTAAACAATACAACTGTTATGGTAGAGCATAAAGGTAGACGGGAGTAGGGCCTCTCCTTTGGGATTTTACGAAATCTTTATTGCTTCATTAGTAACGATTAAAATAGCCAACATCCTATAATAGATGTAATAATAATATTCAATTACAGATGAGCTTGAAGAGAATCGATGATTCCTGTTTCAGCCTTTCGATCGGACTTGCATACTCCTACACCACCAACGTGGTCAATAGCATATGTCAGGTCGTCAAGAGTGGGGTGCCTGGTTACCCTAGCCCTTGTGAAAAGTGAGGATTGATTGAGTTTATAACCTGGACAATCGTTTCATGACGGCTTTACTATCTGACTCCATTTTTTTGATAGGTATGTGCCCCGACAATGCACTATGTTCAATAGAAGAAGTATAGGGTAGGTAGGTAGGTAGTTTGTGTGGTCTTGGAATGACCACGAATTCACACTCGGTATCCCAAAGGTGAGTGTGAACCGGAGAGAGGCAGACTGAATTGTCACGGGAGACACTGGTTGGTAAGTTTGCAGAGCCGCGACAACCGTTGGAGAGGTCTCTCCCAAGGAGGTGCTAGATTTAGCGAGACGAAGGAAGAGATTCCCACTAGGAAGGTGTGGGGTCTGACGACGCCGGACTAAAACATAGCGAGGTTAGGAGAGAAGAGATGCAGTGGTTTTTCATAAAGAACCAGTCAAGTTCAGAGTTTCAAGCAGAGCAGCCACGAGCCGGTAGTTGACAAGAGAATGATTTATAGGGGCAAAACCACTAGCTTAAATACCCAGCCAGCCTTGTCCGCAACCAATATGGATTGCCGTTGTTGTGACCAATGATGTGGGTTTTCTTTGTTCCCTGGCAGGGTTTGCCGGCTGATGGGACCCCCCATATACCTGCTACTGACAGCTGGTGTCCCATCTCATGTAACTAATTAGGCCCTGGCAACATGTTTTATTGTTTAACATATTTACAATGATTTATATTTGGATAATGTTATTTATATTTGTTTACAATATATACACAATAGAGTATAGGGTGATTTATCTTATGTAGTTAGCGGTCGCTACAGCATACAATATACAAATCTACTAAAATATCATAACTAACATTTTTCGAAACTCGCGCGGGAATCTCTGTATGCCTGTCTGTGCTCGTCCCATCGATTGCGATTATGTACATGCGCGCACCTTCTTTGTATCCATGTTACGAAGTTACACGAGACACTCGCATATGTATGTAGGTCAAGATCATATGTCACTCCCAGGGCCGCGAGGCAAAAAGACTTCCTTCTGTCATTTGTTATCACCTGGGTGCCGCTTTGCATATTGAATATAATTTTGAATAATCGAGATGTAGCGATGTTATAACCATGATTAAACAAATAATTTTAATTTGAACAAAAGCTGGATCTGCAGCAGCAGCTTTAGCCTTAATGTCTACTATCTCATTTCCAACAACAAAAGATCTCACAGCATTAAATTGAGTATTACTAAGCAGCAGTAAAAATTACTTAGTAGCAGAACTAATGCCTTGTCACCAAACAATACCACTCTGAAAACATTGAGATAAAATGTGTTTTATTGCAGAAACTAATTATCATGTAATGATCATTGAAATGTTGCTAAAATTAATTTAAAAACATATTCCATATGCACAATTAATATATAGATTCCCGAGATTTAATTGAGAGGATTATCAATAATGGAAATAAAAACACGCGAATAAATTTTAATAAATAAACGTTTAACCTACAGTGTTGCACCAGGTGCATAGCGCTAATTGCGGAGGCAGTTGCGTCAACACGCCACTGCTGACTAGGTATAATTCATAGCTTCCCCATTGAGCATTGCGTCACTGATCTACTCCCAGATTGACGTGCAGAGATCAAAATACCTATTAATCTAATAAATGTTTATTTAATACTAAACAAATAATCCTATAAAAAACTAATTACAGAAATTAAACCGTGGTGAGAAAGAAAAACCTATTAAAATCTGCTCTATTTCATAAATATGCAACTTCTATTTTAGGGATTTTTTAAATTAATACGCCATTTTTACCAACGCCTAATTAGAATACTTTTGTTATATATATAATTTCAGATTGAACAGATTATTAAACATGCAGAAGGAGTATTAAAAATATTACCCCCGCCACCCTACTTCGTTCAAAGTAGTGTGTCTTCGTGCGAGCTAGACAATCAAGTTTCAGTGTCACATTGGAACCTACGAACTGTTCATAAATTAGATGACAAACTTTGATCGACTTAAAGCGTAATGTATCAACTGACTAAGAATCACCGCTGATCAGAAAACTGCACCTACTGCCGAACCTTTAGGCCCTCAATCATCTGTAATTCTTTCGATTTCCTCTGATCAGTTACTCGGCACAAAGCTCGGAAACGCTTCTGTATAATAAACACAGAGGACTTGAACGATAAACAACTGTCTCATTATTCACTCGCAAGTTGGACTCAAGGTTGTACGGCTTGTAGGCTCGGGTTGCGTGGAAATTTGATATATTTTCATAGGCAGGGGAGTCGCAGCACACTAGTGCGTAGTTGTCTCGTTAGATCTCCTTACATGCGTGAGAGTGTACATCTAGGCTCGACTGTAGGAATGTGTAATCCGAGATTGTAGTCATAAAAGCGATCGGATCGATTTGAAATATTAAACATAACCTCAAAATATATTTATTGCGTGCGTGTCAGTTAAAATTTGTATTTGTTACTGTTAACGGGAAGTAATGACAATTTATCCGTGAAAAAAAAAATCCCCTTCAAAACGGAATTTACTAGAAAATTTCAGCTTTTTCCTTTGAGAAGTCAGGAGACAAACGACTAAGACCAACTAGTAAAATTGTCTTTCTTTTCCTCTTAAAAATGAATGGTTTTTTAAAAATAATCTTAATTTCTATTTATAATAATTAATCGTTTTTAGGCCGAGATTTAGGCGCGCTTAACTAACTCCCTTGCTAGCCAACTACTATAATTAGTTACTTCCGTACCTGTAAATATTGACAATAAAACGTAATCTACTAAATTTCTGTGACCAATTTATTTATTAAATAAAATTTAACAGTTTTTAACAGTCTTTCAGTAATTATTTAAAAATCTTACTCGACTTGCGAAAGTTCGCTTGATATTTCTTATTTATATATGTATTTATGCATATTTCAAAAACAGAACAAAACTTAGAAAAAAAATAAAATGGAGAGATTTTTCACCGAAAGTTTTTTTGTCCTTACCTAAGGGCAAAACAGATTCGATTTCTGTAACTTGATTCCTGCTCCATCCTGGGCTAAGACGACATACCAGCCAAGGACAGGTCCTTGTTGGCGCAGACACCGACTGCGGTGCAGACTTCTATACATACTGATACATTAGTGCCTGTGTGAACAACAACAGGAACAAGGTCAGTGTCAGTGTCTTTGTATGCAGGAGTCGCAGTGTCCATTCACAAGTGTAGGGCACACTAGGCCAACGGCATCCTGTAGGCGCGCTAAATAGTGTAAACCTTTCCACTTTCAGGGACTATACGCAGGTCAGCCAACATGGAAACTTAAAAAGAAATATCAAAAACTAAGTTTTGAGAGCCAACAATAACTCAAAATCTCGTATTCAGTGCCGTCTAAAATCAATTGAGTTAACTGTTATTTTATTAAATATTTTCAATAGTTTTCATATCTTGCCCGACATCTATTAGCTCATATTAGTACCTGAAGACATTTTAGATCGGTCGGAAACCTAAGTAGTAAATAAATGTATTACTTGAATTAAACTATTGCCAGCTAGAGAATATTGATCATTAAGAAAGTAATAAAGCATTTATGGCAGCAAATCGCTCACTATGACGAAGAGTCATTAAATAAATGCCCCTCTCTCATAAATTATTGAGACGTTGCGAAGTTCTCTTTAATCTATATCTTTCCTCAGATATATTGCTCTTATTATTTCTACATCGGACGTTATATAACGTTAAAGATATTATGCAGTGTTTTAATACGTGATAAATAAATACAATACTCCTTGGATACTATCGTGATAATCAATCTATAGCCGGGCAATAAGCGTAGGAAATAGGTTTTCTATTTACTCTCACGGGGAGGTTAAGATTGACCTGCAAAATTACACTACCCCTCCCCAGAAGACCTCTATATCCTGGTTCCTCCTCCCCAAAAAGATTTCCAATCCACCCTGTCACGAGGGTGAGTCAATGCAATGAGTCAGGCAATTTACTTGTCTGGGAGAGGTTCGGTCGGGTCGGCCCACGGGGGGAAGAAGGTTCCCAACTTCTTGATTAGACTGCTACTCCTGCGGTAAACAGGAAAATTTAACAAGCCATCAATGCATATGCGATCAGTGGCGATTTTGGTTTTCAGTAATTATTTGTTGTGATATGTTATCAAAATGTTCTTATGATGAGTAAGAAAGGATTTATTATCTGGGCCAGGACTTGTTTTTGTTGTCTTGATACTCAGGCTCCGTTCCCACGACGCGAGGACATTGCGCTTACGGACTTTTGGTGCGAACGTTCCCACACCAAGTTGACTGGCAGACAAATAGTCCTCTTTTGCTCTACGCGCCTTGTCCGACATCGCTTCAGTAGGATTTTTTTTATCGTTGGTCCAATGTGAAATTTATACTTACCCATCTACTTAATTTATGCTATATTGCACCATCCATAGACAATAATTTATGCTGATGTTGTTATTGTACCAATGAATAACCACTTGATAAATAAATAAATGAAAAGTTGAATAATATTTATAAAAACCTGTAAACATTGCAATCAAGTCGAAAGTGATTTTAAAGGGATTTTTGTTATTAGAGGGCTGAGTAGACTACTTTGTTATGAGGGACATTAAGTTTTTAATTAAGTACTTTGGTAATTAAAATATTAATCAAGGCTCCATATTTTATCCTTTCATAAAGGTTTCTGGTTTTGAAAAAAACAACGAAACCCTACAAACCATTACGAGTAGTTAAGAATTCAAGTAATTGAATAAAACAAATGGTCATAAGTGCTTAACTTAGTAGTTTTAGTTCGCTTTGGTGTCTACATAGAGTGCAGAAATGACACCATTTTGTCGTATGAAAGCCATTCGTTCGAGCCAACCCTGATTCTACTAGATTTTCATTTTCTTCGACTTCATGAAAGCAGTCATTATAGGTTCAGTCAAGTTCTTTGAATACGTTTCCTAGCATCATAGACTGGTTCCTATGTTTACATCATTGGTGTGGTGGATTCCATATGGTTATCCCTCATACAAATCCATAAACTACATTGCTACTTCATTATTCCACTCAATTATAAACAACTTGACATCAGGTCATCCGAACGGGTGCACGAGCAGTATTGGCTTGTTATGCGCCGGAAGCAGAAACCCTTGTTGTCGGTAGCAGTACCCGACACCCGACATTTCACGAAAGGACAGGCCTCCTAGGCCCATGGCAGATCAGATAAGATGGACCCTGAGGTCCATGGTCTGACCATCAACGCGGGAGGACAATCCATCTGAGCTTTTTTGCGAACCTTTGGCCTAGTCAATGTCTAATCTCTTTAGCCGTTCTCGTACGTCCTTTGAAAAACAAGACATCAGAATGAAAAATTCTATAAGAAAAGACTACACTGTAGTGTGTTTATATGATTAATCTTTTATTTTATGTATCGGCTTTGGGTAGGACATGTGTCCTTGTTAGGATTATCTAACAATGCCCAAATGTGAGAATCGAATGCACACAATGAGGGGTAAAGGCTCCCTTTCAAAAAAATAAATAACTTAAGCATGGGCACAACATAAACAACTCCATATGACCTGAATGGATGAATTCTACCATCATAACTATCATATTTAGGTTTCATTTCATTCCCAGGGAAGAAATGTGAAGAAAGTTGGTATCTACTAACTATTTTTATCTCTTTATTTGGAATTTTTTTTTTATACAATTCACACACAATTATTATTATTTATTAAATATAACACCAAGCCACTAGAAATTATTAATATATAATCATCATATCCCTTTGAGAGAGAGCACTTGTGGTGTTAGTATCTCTGACCTTATAACTTAAGGATATAATTACATAAATCAATATTCTGAAATCGTATACTTACTTCCACAATAAACTTGGATATCATTATCATCTATAAGTGGGTTATTATGTTTTCGAAATCGTCAATATCTTATTAATTATTTTTTACAATGTGTCATAATTTCTTGTCATTTTATCACACGAAATTACCTTTTGTTAATTACCATTTTTTGAGTGTTTTTACACTTTGTTTGTTAACAATGTTGATATTTGCTAAGAACGTTATGAAGTGAATCTCGTAACTACTTGACCTCTGATATAACTGAGTCTTTATGTAATGTTTTCCTGTTATAACAATTATGTAATATTTTAACATCGTTTATTACAATTTATCGCATATTTTATGTCAATAAATTTTTCCTTTAGGTGTAGCTTCGTTTTTTTATCATTTCTGTTTTTCATTAGCAATAGACCTATTGGAGTCAATGTTTTACCTGTTTCGATTTTTCAAATTTAATTAAAAGTGTATTTAATACGTCGGAGAATGCCTAACAAATGAAATGAAGTATTTTTGATTAATAATACAGAATAGTTTTTTTCATTTGATATTTTTTTAAGATTTTAGTTTTTTTTTGCAATTGAAGTGAAAACAAAAAAAAGAACTGCTGTAATAAAAAAAAAAATTCGGTATGGGAAAATATGGGGACACATCTTTTGAATTAACTCTTCAAGATTTTTATTTTTTGTCAAGTTTCGTTATTCCAATTTTTACTTTCATTATTAATTACCGTATGTAGGATATGTTATTTATCTTTAAAAAGGGAATATTTGTTGAAGTATAATCGTAGAGAAATTAGAATATGTTAACAATAAGGAAAATTGTATAAGAGACTGGAGATATTTATAAAGAATATCAGATCCAATTTATTTTAAGAGATGGACGAATTAGAGACATTACTAGACCGAACGGTTAACATCGGCAAACCGCCTTTTCATTTTTCTTCACAATATGTTACGATTAATCAATTATGTACAATCTGAAAATATGAACAGCGAATTTACTTCTTAAAGTTTGTTTGAATAACTATACACACATATTTGAGGCTGGTATAGCCTCCCACTTTCACGGTTTCATCCGAAGCCCAAGCAACGCGGACCATCTCTGTTTAAGACACCCGGATGAGAGGACCTCTGCTACGAAAGATGCTGGAAGCTGGCCTGGAGCATGTCCTAATACAATTTCGGTGTTGGTCATTGAAACCACAGTGAGTTATTAATTAGTAGTGTAGGTGTTCATGGATGGCTCTTCACATATTGTGTTTTTTTATTTCTAAGGCACACCTGTATATATTACTGTCCTGCCATGCAAGAAGCTGGTGCCTAACAAGAGGTATCATTAGGGTTTCTAATTATTTATAAAGGATATTGAATAAATCATTTTTTATCTATCTGCCACGATATACCTTTCTTGAACGAAAAGTTCACAAAATTATCGATCCCACTCAAATCATTTTTTTTTTTATTAATATCAAAAGCATCACAAATATTAAAAGGGATGAATGTGTTCTGATGCTGGTGGCTGCACTAAGCGGTCAGCTGGCGTCATAACGACCTTCGGATTGTGGGTTCTACAGTATCTAAGTGAGTGGTGGTTGCAGTTTAATTAATTAAACCCTTACTTTTACAACTGTAAAGCCTAGGCCTCAATTAAATACCCCAAAAGGCATCGATGAACTAATTTATTTATCAAATTCTATCTAAACCCGAATACCCCCAAACCTGCTCAGTTCTTATGATACTCCAAATGAATACATAAACGGTAAATCTATCGAAAAATACATACAACTATTTGTTTGAAAAAGGAGTCTAGGCAATGAATGGGACAAATAAATTATCTTATTCATACAATGTTCGCGATATCAAAACCACTTTCTAATTTATGAAGTGAAGGTGGATGAACTGGTTACATCCTTAAATGACACATATTAGGAATAAATTACCTGGTTTATCATTTCAATGCGTAAATGTCCGTAGGCCTTACATGCTACCATGAAAGTCATACGTTTTAGTAAGTTCACTACTTAGTTACGTTGCTGCTGCGTTACATTCACCCGCCCTGTCTGCTCTAGGTGGTAGAAATCTATTTATTATGTAAAAATGAATTCCTGGATTCGTATGTCTCTATGCCCGGAAACGATTTCTTCAAAAGGTATCCTGGTGACTTGTGCCCAAAAATTGTATGAAGTCACAGTATGTAAAATGTGTGAAGCTGAAGGTGTTGAGATGTTCTTGAACTTTCATGTTGGAAGTGATGGATGCCAAAGTAAGTTGAAAGAGTGAAAACCTGTTGCTGTTCTTTAAATGTTCATGGAGTTTCAGTAATTGAATTTGAACTGGGAACTTATACAGGTAAGTCTTTGTAGAGGAACCTGCATGTTCTTATTTCTCCTTCATGTGGCCCTTTACAAATCATCATGTTGGTCGGATGATTCTTTACCTGCTCTTTGGATTCAATCTGGGTGACTGAGTTTACTCCTCCATGGTTTGTGTGAACATCACCATAAAAATCACAGAAGCCAAAAAATATATGTTCATATAAGCTGGAGCAGGACACAACGGACAAAATAATTTCACTGTTTGAACAAGTCGCCAGGCCAACGAGTAGTTTCCTGGTTTCACCACCAGCTGGGGAGGTTCCCCATCTTGTCAGCTCCCGGAATGTATATTTTGCCATGTACAGCACAGTCTTTCTGGGGAATATAATATCTATTACCTAATATATTGGCGAGGGAGGAAAGTTGACCGTTGAACATTTATTGACCACTAAAAATTGTAATATTTTTGTTTTGCCATCACAATTTACATGTTTTAAAACAATACAACGATTCATTTGTGTTGTATTTTCTTTCCTGCAGATATAATACGAAATTAATAACTGAATTAGCGGTAATGATGAAATGAGATGAACGAGAAAGGAACTAATACCTATGCCGGAAGTATGGCCGAGAAATGGACACCTGAGAGGTGGTGCACTCTAACGGACGCCGGCGTTACTATATACGTTAGCCGCCATCTTGAATAGTTCTCTTCCTCTTTCAGTTACTGCTCCAGCTCAACCTCTTTTATATTTGTAAATGACGTCTTGGAAGTTTATCTAAAGTTTTTTTAATAGCTCACATGAAAATAAAAACATGCAGACGTATTTATGTAAATATTTTCATTTCCTCTAGGTGCAGAACTAGTTGTGCTGCCCGAAATGTTTTTTTACGGAAATCTACCATTTGTGTATTTTATGTGGATGAATGTTTTATTGGTTATTGTCCAATTGATAATAAAACAAATATGTTTAAATTATATTAATTATAATTTACAATTCCACTGGTCAAAATTATAATAATTGTTGGTTACTCAAAAACAAAACAGGGACCTGTGATATGCGTGCAGACCCCTCCGACCAGGTTATACCCTAAAATATTATAGGGATTATTCCTATTCCCTTACATGGTTTCGTCGTTTCTTTGGCGACACCGCAAATTGCGATATTTCGTTTAGACCGTTTTTATGAATTGGTAAATTTTCAACGTTATCACCCATATTAAAGATTATTACATTAATGTTACAAACGTTATTACAAATATACAAGTTATTGGTGTTGACGGTAACATGTATATCTACATCAAGTCATCATCGGCATCATTCTGTGGACTCATTGATATGAAAGTTTGTGTCATGTTTTATTTTGGCACCGTTGAACTGTACATTCTCTTCGTATTTATTTTCGTTCCGAGTCAGCTACCAAGCTGCTTCCCCGTTGCGTGTATTCCACCCTCGCTGTGATTTGAGGCACGATAAGGAAGCTGTTAGATTGTACAAACACCCGAAAGGAGGCTGCTGTACTCTAAGAGATGCTATCTTGCTCCCCCTTATGGAGCATGAGTGCTTCCTTCTATCTACTGGGGATCGCACCACAGGTGCTTCTGTTGGGTCGAGATGGCGACCCACGAGGTGATAAGGAGTCATAGAGTATAGGCCTTGATGGAATCGTTGTGGACTTATCTCTTATATAGGAAGGGACTTTTGATAGCTGCAATTGCGTACTACTCACCACAGCAGTACATGGACATTAACCATGTGTAACCATATAATTAATGGAACTGTGACCTTTGCAATGAGTTCGAACCTCATTAAGCGAAACAGTTTGTTTTGAAGACTGTAACTTTGGAATCACTCCAACAACTGTTTCTTAGAAGCATCTAATTTATTTTCATACAGAAATATCTGAACCAGAATAACACCTCTGACCTATTGGGTGGCAGACATCACTCAAAATTAATAATACCGTATTTTTTATTCATCATATAACCTTTGTAATTATTTTTTACTTTGTTATGACAATAAATCAATAATTTTATTTTTATTTTTAGGTGAGTAAATCTATCAAGATGTTTACCATTCTTCAGCCAAGTAAGCTATACAAACTAATTCATTACATAGACAATGTATTCAAGAAACATATCTACACTGCTCCACAAAAAAAGTGGTCCACTTAAAAGCATTTAAGTCTTTGCTTCCTCATAAAACTATTTCGGCTTTAATTTTTTTTTTTAAATTAATATAAAACGTTTTCAGTTATAATAAGATATGAATATGGAGGAAAACCCCAATAAATATTTAAAAACATTATATAGAAATTTGTAATCACGGGAAAAAAAAATTCTGATTAATGCAAAAAAAA
Organism: Acanthosoma haemorrhoidale; assembly: GCA_930367205.1. Classification (NCBI taxonomy): domain Eukaryota; kingdom Metazoa; phylum Arthropoda; class Insecta; order Hemiptera; family Acanthosomatidae; genus Acanthosoma; species Acanthosoma haemorrhoidale. The sequence goes on along the minus strand of OV884013.1, from coordinate 31,475,241 downwards.
AATCATACGTTTTAGGACCGGATAATACCCTCTCTGGCTTGAATCACAGCCTTAACTCGTCAAGGCAACTTCTTATCAAACTTACTACAACCTCTTGATTTGTATCCTCTCGCGTCTCTACTAAAGAATTTCTTAACTCACGTAAGGTAAATTGACCTGCCGTCTTACACGACTGCCAAGCTCGTCCCACATGTGCACTACAGGATTTACATACAAACTGGCCATCTCAAAGCTCGTATCGAGGCATTGCAAACAAACCTTGCCAAGTGTGGCTGCAAATTATCCTGCATGAAAATGAAAATTTTATCAATAAACTGTCCGAAAGGGGGGATTTCGAGGCGTGTGCTGTACCGGTCATCTCTTGGCTATCCACTTGCTGCCGACCTGATCCGGGTCTGCAATTGCACAAACCTGTCTCAGTGTAACGTGTAATTACTCTCCGAACCGTAGTTGTAGGTACACCTTATGTACGAACTACATTTATTTGGTTTCGACCGTCTTCCAATCAAGCAACAACATGTGCTACTTGATCGACCGTCAAAACCATTTTTTTAATTAAAATTAACAAAAAAAACTTTAATAAGTTTTAGTTTTTCTTTATCCAGCTACATAAAGTATCAAATAAGGTAAACAAATCCCTTTATTAAAAAGAAAACAAATCAGTTGCCTTCAAAACTGTCACGTTTTTCATGAGGCCGTATACACAATTTACAGATTGTTTTTTTGTCAGAGGGGATATTTGTAGCGGTTTTTAAAAATATTTTGTTAGGATTTCTTGAAGAAACACTTAAAATATAGGTGTTGAATACTGTTGTTTATATTAAGTAATTAGGTCGACATTTCACCTAATTCCGGCATCTTCACTAAACGGAAACTTGACTAAAAAACTGCTATGTCTAGTAATTAGAAACGTTGAATATATTTAATTTGTCAAATAATTGAAACTATTTGATTAGTAATTTTTACTTTACCAAGTCCATGAAAATTCTTTATGGAATATTTTTTCAAACAATATTGATCTCTATTTAGTTTTTTCATGGACTGCAGTATATTTCAATAATAAATATTATTGTATAATATTTTATCCAAGTACTATGTAGTACCAAAACAAATCACGGAACCTCACCATTTTCTCTGGATTGGAAAACAAATTTATTTTGTTACGTACATATATCTAGTTATAAATAAACTATGAGCCTGGGTGCGGTCACGTGTCTCTCTCTCTCTCTCTCACTCTCTCTTTCTCTATCTATCTATCTATCTCTCTCTCTCTCTCTCCATATATATATATATTCTCTATATATACTCTCTCTCTAGATATATATATATATAAAAAGCCACGTGACCGCATATTATATATATATAAATAAATATATTGACCGGATGGCTAGTGCACGTTGAGAGAGGTCACGGCACGTGTGGCCACGTGGATGACAGCCACGTGTAACCTCCGCCGGCAAGTGGTCCGCTTACAGTGTGCATTGTGTATTCTAAACGGATTATGTGCAAAGCGGCCTCTGTCGAGGCCACGGGGTAGGAATAAACAATACCTAAGGGCTTGTATTGTCTGAGTTGTATAACGTCTTGTACTCCAGAGGCAATTAGTGTGAAGCTTAACTCTTGAATCCAAGGCCCCCCCACTACGGTTCCCACTAAGCCAAAGATTAGTTTATTACATTTTTTTATGTTAAATGTACATAGTTTTGTAAATGCCTAAAAAAAAGTCTTTAATGTCAATGGTAGAAAGGGATTTTTTCAGTTTATGCTTTTATTTTTTTAAATATTAGTAATATTTTATTTATTTTTTTCCTTCCTATCCCCTTTAAATTTACAGATAATTATAGATCCTCAGGCGAATCTATTTACAAATTATTTTGTATTTCCTGTAGCATCACTACATTATATACAGGTTTTGTTATTTTATAGAAATTATATAATGAATAAACAAGTATAATAATAATAATAATAAAATGTACTATTAGTAATATAGTCTGTATTAGTAATTTAGTGTATACTATATATAATTGATAGATGGGAGGGAATCTTTGATCTTTAACATATTCTTAGCTAAGATATGAGATAGTTTATAAATTATACACGCTGACCCAAATTGCCTAATGAGTGCCTGTTTTGTTTCATTGGTTATATTTTATTGTCTTGGTTGACCCTTCGACTGAATCTAAATTCTAAAAGGTATAGGAAATCGTCGTAAAACTTGTTCAATCGATTCCAATTTTTGAAATATATATTATATTTAGCAATTATGTTAAAATACAGTAATTGTAAGTTTGGAAAAAATAATCTCAATTTAAAAAAAGTTGGCCTTGTTTGGCTAAAGTTTAAGCATGCCTAGTTAAGTCAGAGCTCTGTAGCTAATAAGTGAGTTATGATTTGTCTCTCCGCGGTTGAAATTTCTCCTTAGAGCGAATTTAATGGGGGGGGTGGGGTTTAGCTAATATTTGAGGAAAATTAATCACTTATAAATGATATTAAATATATGTATATATTTACAAAAAAATTTCATTTTATAATTTATTGTTGTAAATGTACACGCATACGTAGAGTGGACCCATGTCCTATGTTGGCTTCTTTAATCCATTAAATTCTTCGTAAGTAATCGCTCCCTCTTTTTGTTGCTCTGAAAACAATTTTTGAACCCGCTCGAGTCTCGTCATAAAGCAGTTTGTTTATTCAAAGTATTTACTATTCCCCCTCGCCGTCATTCCATTACGTAATTATACGGCTGTGTAGCCAAAGCAGAGAAATGGGGTTTTTATGGATTGCGGTTTACATAACAAATAATTCAAATGTGGTTTCCTTTTAATGGATGAGTTTAAGTGATGACAAAGTTTTCTGTTATTCTAAAGATGCGAACCAGGATATTTTAAACAATGGCTGATCCATGGATGGCTATGATATGAATATTTTTGTTTTTTATTCATTCCGATTTTATTCACGTCGATTGTGGACTAAATTGCATATTCCACTTATTTCGACTCATGACAGTAAAAGACATGTCAATATGAAATGAGACCTTACGAACAACATGAAATTTATTAAATCTAAGTTTGTGGCTTATTAGATACGTGATTTTTATTATTGGTTCTCAAAACTTTATTTTGAAAACAACTTTGAAATTGTTATTGTTATTCTGTTTTTCTGTCCTGGAGCATTTAGATATGGCAGCTTTTAATAACAAATAACTTGTGGATTGGGGCGAAACTGGCCTAACTTTTTCACGCTTAATTCATTTTTCCACACTTTCCGTTTTGGTCTACTGTTCAAAAACTAATCAACATATGTACCTTATGAACTTACCGGATGGATTGTATCATTTTCATGAATATATCGTTGAACATACAGACAGAGAGGGTTGATACGACCTAACTTGAAGTAGAGTGCCGTCGGGCTCGGCTATATATGTTTACCGCAAAACCAAATTAAAAACAGTATTTTTGTGACTTATGTAAATTATGCCTTATGACCCGATTGTTGACCACTAAAATTGATAAGCAATTTACTGTACATTACAGAGATACGAACTTAACATACTCTTATGTAGATAGATATAGGTACTTGTTTGTGTTGATAAGTAAATTGTGGTCTGTGCGATATCTGTTCGACGATAGTACGAATCGTTATGTGGTTCACAGTTTGTTGGTAACCGGATACCTTAACTTGGCCTGACCCCATAAAAGCTAAAGTCATGTTGGTGAAATACAATTAATCCGACCAGTCAGCGTGTTTCGACTTTGAAAAATTGCTCCGTATTTATAGATTCAGATAGTTGTCCCTATAACTTCTACTCGGTTCATAAGTCGCTTGTACGTCTGCAAAATTACATTTAGTTGCTAGGGCTCAGGCAATCAGAACTGACCCAGGAGGACCATCCCTTAAAACCCCTGAGAACTATATCTATCTGCAACACTCTTGAACGACATGATCCACAAATAATTTGTTTATTAAATCATTTGATTATGATAATATTACAATCTGCATTGGGCAATAAGTACATGATTGGAGAAACTGGCCATTCCCAGCACTCCCGCTGTCACGTATTTATAGCATTTCACGAGGCCATTGGCGTTTTAGTCTCCGAGGAGGATTGTAGGGATGAGTGGGGCAGTGTAAAGACTGTGCTATGGGATTAGGGTGGTTGGATAGGTTACTATGGAATTTTATAAACTTGGAAGGTCAAATAATTAAAGATGATGACGAGTTCTTATGCTTCAGATATAATTAGTTGTAATAACCATTAATTAATTTTTGATTATAGTTATCTCAACTGCCTGATGCATGCCCATAGGAATGTACCTCAGCAATGACGAGTGAGGAGTAGCAAACACTTATCCTCGTGTTAAAAGGTCGAGAAGCGTGTAGAAGATAACCTGACTGATTATGATGCCACTTCTATATCGTCCAGTCGATGTGTGCTTGTTCCAAATGAACGGCGTGGAAAGTTTTATCCTGTTGTGGTTCCTTTGTCGATATTGGGCAATTATATTTGCTAATTATCTCCGCCCCTGCGACGGCCTTCGATGCGAGATAGATGTCCTCCTTCGCAGACCTTTACGTAATGTCCGTGTTGCATAACTTCCTATTTGTTTATGTGTTGTTTTGTTCTATATGCTCCGTGGTTTCTTCCGTTCGACCGTCTACGAGACGACCGGAGGGTTCCTTTTTTGAGGTTGAGGTGGCAACAATATTTGACATGGGTTCAAATCCCATGAAGGACTTCATTTCATCTTGAAAGTGCTTTGCAAAATCTAACTATGAAGAAGATGCATGAAGACAACTTATTTTTAAGGACCGCTAGAAATCAGTCATTTGGTTGTAGGATTTTTTATTTTTGTTTCCCTGCTTATAAATTAGTGGATATTTTAGTTTTCGTATAAATTGTTTTTTAGTTCTCTGCCTCTGGGGTATGGCAACTATATTTAATCAGCCCATCTGACATTATTTGGTTCACTTTAGACAAACAAAAATGTGCTCTTCCTTTATAGATACAAACAACGATTCTACAAATCTCTACGACGACCTACCGGGTCGTCTTCGCTTTGGTATGCACATATCTCAAGTTATACCAATACTTGCAAGCCCTTAAGTTTTGTTGTAAGCGCTATAGGGATTAATCGATATTTATACTCCTGTTAATGACGAATATTTATTCAAAAACAAACATAGAGACCCTCAGGGTAGTTCACGTTCGGGTAACGAACGAGATTGAAATAGACAAGATAAACAAATACTAGTACATTAACTAACGACATACAATACAAGCCATCTGGGGAGCACGTTTATTGGTATTGTGTATTTGTGATTAATTATTAATGGATTTGTTATAAAACAGCTAATCGACGCCGGGTCCCCTCGGCGTCTTCATTCACGGATTATCCTCGGACTTAACTGCGAAAATGAAACCGGCAATTCGCACGGAATTGTGTCTAGCTCACAGCCAATTCTGATTTTAACCTATCACAGCCTGCGGGGCACGAACGACCCTCTAGGGCTCTAGTCGACCCCTAGGGACGACATATCAAACTATCACCAGAAACTAAATTTGAAAACCACTTACACTTCTGTTAGAACTTGAATGTACTCAATGCTCTCAGAAAATGCCCAAAAACTAACACTGGCCGAAGGGTTTTAGTTGCACAGTTCTCACTGCTATGAGGAATCAAGTGGGAATAATTGCACAAGACAGCTAACTAGGAAACTCTGCCAACACGAAGGTGAAATTTTAGTTATTTATAGTTTGTTTTTGTTTATCGACTTGCAGATTCCTTTGAGAAAAACATCGCTTTGTTGTCGTTTTATATCGTCAGATATGATCTGAAAAATATATTAAATAGACACGGCTATTTGTTTAGTATGGAATAGTCAGTTGGTAAGAGCGCCTGATTGGAGATCGGTGCCCCGGGTTTAAATACCGTCCTTTTTTCTTATTATAAATTTTTATTTGATTATTAATTTACTAAATTATGGATATAGAAAGCCTTACATGGCCTGTACCTTGAACTCTCCCATCTTACAGGATTATCCTCTCGGAGGCCACTTACTCCAAGATGGGTTAAGTAACTTAAATAAAACAATCCCTTCCCATCTCTTCATCATAAGATCAGTTATAATACTAACTTATACAATAAATTCGAGGGACTTACTATATTTTATAATATTTAAACAATTTCGTTTAAGTTAAAAGCTTTTACGTGTTCTTTATGTAAGAGCAGGGTGGGTGAGTCATTTTTTTCTATCCAGAGAGGGGCTACACTCTGGACTGTGTGATACATCTTGGTCTATTCGTTCTTTAACCGTGCATCCACAGGTAGAATTATTCAGAGCGCCTTACAACATGCAGGGCCGTAAGCCCGCACATCCTGGGTGTCTGGCGGGAGCTCCTTGAGTTTACTGGTTAATTTTAGATTTTCGACGGGTTTTCCAAAATCTGGATCGTCATTACTCATAATTAAACTTTAGAAACTGCCTTGATTGTTGATCAATGGTGAAATATAAATCAAGTTTGCCAATAACTTGTTTTTTTTTTTTTTTAATACATAAGTTTTCGTCTTTGTTACAAAAAAGGTTGATGAAAATACAATAATGACGATGACGCACATTGAAATTCAAGAATATTCTCTCTGTAGCCAATAGTATAAATTGCGTATTTGATATCGCTTTCTAATTTACCGGATATTGCTTGACAATCATTTATTAATTATTTTTAAAAAATCACGCGGGTTCCCGTAAGTATCCCTCGGTATTAATTCTTCTTTTTATTCAAATTTATTTCTAATATTTACACAATAAAAAAAATATGATGCTACTATGCAATCAATGCGTCCAGTCTCAAACAAAATAATAATCTGTTATGCATCGTATCTAAAACCAAATGACTAACATCTTCGCTCTCGAATAGTCTTCAAATTTCAATTAGAAAATAAATAATTTCTTTGTTTTTTTTTGAGTAATTGATGTGCAATTTGACGAGCCTTAAACGATTTATTTAATTTTAATCGATCCTTGATTGTGATTTATCCGAAGGTGGTTTACAATTTCCAGTGCCTCCCTACGAAGCAGCTGATTACATATAGGGCGGCAGGCTACACGTAAATAGTCCGCAGAGACACTGGTCGTGTAGACTGCCGCTGATGGCTGATAACGTTATAAAATACTTGCACTGACTAATTATAGCCGGAGCTGGCTCCAGTCCAGAGGCTTGGGATATTTCTGTCATTGTTTCTTCGCCCTGTCTTCGCGTCTGCTCCGATCTCGCCGCTATTATCCTATCATTGTAGAGCCCAAAGGATCTACTTCCATATAGGATCGTCTTGTCGCTGATTGTCAGTATTCGACAAATCGAAACCTTAAATAAGGAAGGGGCTTTTTTTTTAAACGTGTTTTAAATTGTTTGATTTAACTTTGAAAAAGAAATGATTGGTCACTTCATTCCAATACATTTGAAAACACAGCAGACTTACTTTTGTGAGAAAAAGATCTTACAGGATTTTATTCTGTTGTGAATTTCGGTTACTCTTGAACGCAATAAAAAAAAAAAAGCATAAATCCTTGAATATATCGGGTTTACAATTTTGATTCAATTAAAAAGAATTGAATAAAATACTAAGTAAGTTCAATAATAACAATAGCTTGTTGGAAGATCATAAATACTTTAACAAATATAATTTAATAAAATAATGCATAGAGTAGTCAGAAATTACCTTTAACATTTACAAATAAAACTATAACATAATAACTAGATGAAATTACGAAAATAAAACGTGTAAAATCGTTATTAGAGTTAGTTGTTGTTCTTTAATCCTCCACAGTAAACATGTGGGCATTATTAATGTGATCAGCACGTCTAGAAATAGGTTACACGCTCTTCCATTATGTACTCGACTGAATATTGCTTGGTTAGGGTAGAAAGAATATTTGGTTATATTCAGGTCATCTGAGAAGTTGACCCCTTTAATTATAATATAAAATAAACCCTCCCACTCATTTATTAAGAGAGTAATTCCGTATTAATGAAATATCAGGCAGACAACAAACATAACAAAACCACATTTATTTATACGGGGTTTAAACAGCACTTTCGTCAGATTATTAATTGACTTGCAATTCGTTGTCAGGTCTATGTTTTTAGCTTTTATTGTTTAAAAAGATATTGGTCTATAAAACTTTCTAATAATTATTTAATAACTTTATTTATGGCCAAGCGAAAACTAAAACTGGTACGCAGGCAATATTTTAAAGAAACCAATCTTGAAGTTTTCCATCGCTAAGAGATTCGTCAAAGTAAACGTTTTTCCGAAATGAATTTCAGAAAATTAAAGTAGCAGGGGGGGTCCCCCATTTTAGTTTCCAACTAAATACTCTTTTTGTCAAAAGCTCGCTTGATTGGTCCATTTTCTTTTAAGTCCTTTGCCAGGAATTGAATCAAGTCCAATCTGTGTTTTCTTTCATTCTATCCTACATCCGTTATATCTATCAGTTATTACTAATTGTCTTTCAGTGAGAAAATACAATACCCGAAGGTCTCTATTTGAATACAAACGTTTAGTGACAAGGTCATTATGAAGAGTATTGATAAGTAACATACAGTTGTGTTTACTATATACGAGGGTGTTCTGAAAAGTTTCCGACCTTACAAAGATACAAGACGTTTTTTTAGAATTTTTTTTTTTTTTTTCAACATAGTCTCCTTGTAACCCTACACACTTCTCCCAGCGATGCTCCCATCTCTGTAACCCGTCCAAATAGTACTCGGCATTTTTCTCTGCAAAATAATCGTTCAAGAAGGTGATTGCCTCTTCATTTGACGAAAAACTCTGTCCTCCGAGGGCAATTTTTAGACGAGGGAACAAAAAGAAGTCGCTTGGGGCTAGATCTGGTGAGTAAGGCGGATGGTCAAGCAGTTCAAACCGTAATTCATGGATTTTCGCCATGGCAACCGCTGAGGTGTGAGACGGTGCGATTTTTTTTTCTACAAATGTGGCCGTTTTTCCGCAAGTTCTGCCTTCAGCTTGTCAAGTAATGATGCGTAGTATGCTCCTGTAATGGTTTGTCTTTTTGAAGACAATCGATTAAAATGACACCATGACTATCCCAAAAAACAGTCGCCATCACTTTCCCAGCCGAAAAAACAGTTTTTGCTTTTTTGGAGCCTGTTCCGCCTCTGCAGTCCACTGTTTGACTGTATTTTTGTTTCAGGCGTATAATGGTGTATCCAAGTTTCATCCACAGTAATTAATCGGCGCTAAAACTTGGATTTATTGCGCCAACAGAGCGTTGGAAATGTTCATTCCAACACGTTTTTGGTCTAACGTGAGCAAACGCGGCACCCAACGCGCGGACAGCTTTCTCATCTCTAAATGTTGATTTAATATGTGACAAACACGTTCTTTTGACATGTTCATAACCTCTGCTATCTCTCTCACTTTAATTCGGCGGTCGTCTAGCACCATTTGGCGATGTTTTCGTCGGCAGTTGCAGTTTTTGGACGTCCCGAACGTTCATCGTCTCCCAAGCTCTTACGACCACGTTTAAATTCAGCTGCCCAAAATTTCACTGTGTTAAATGATGGTGCAGAGTCCCCATACACAGAATCCAACTCATCTTTGATTTGCGTAGGCGTATTGCCTTTCAAAAACAAATATTTAATGACAGCTCGATACTCGATTTTGTCCATTTTCATAAAAACACTCACATCGACTCACTCAAACGACTGTTACACAACAACTGCGCGTCCAAAATGGCTGAAACTTTGGTGAGTAACTGTCAACAGATGAACAACGAAATTCACTAGGTTTTATTTACGACTGCTGCTGTCTTCATGTTGAGGTCGGGAAGTTTTCAGACCACCCTCGTACATACTATATGTACATGTTGTATTCCAAAGAAAAGGTATATTTGTTATTAATATGTAGTGTCTATAGTTGTGGACAATCAACACTTCCTGGCCATGTGAGCAGCCCAATTTGTCGATTAGTTGTTATTTTTGCCATTTCAAATGCAGTTACACCATTTATGAACTGAATTTCGTTTTTTTTAATTTAAATAATTCAATTATGTGCAACGTGAAGGAACTTATGTCAAGAAACACTTTCTCATGCCCCTTTAAAAATGTACCGAATGCTCGTGAAAAGAACAAGTAATTTGTATTTTTGTCATTGGATGAACTAATAGTATTGATTCCGTACACTAGCCTGTTTTATTACTAATGTTTTCACTTTAGCTCTAGAACAACAGTTGTAGGATAACATAAATAAGATAACGAACCAATAAGGTAAATCGTATATTTAATGTCGTTTGAGCCGAATTAAACTTTTTTTATATAGTTGATAAGGTCACTTTATGGGCCTAAAATGTTTTAATAGATAAAATGTTGGTTTGTTCAAAAGTAATCACTGGATGGTATTTCTTGACTTGATCTTTCTACGTCTTTTATATTGTGTATTACTTTTTTTATAAATACAATTCATTTCATAACCGCTGTAGACATGTTGTTTGAGAATAGGGCAAAAATGACTAGCTAACTGAATCATGCATTGATCAACTCGCATGCTCTTATAGAAAACCTTCAGTAATTAGTGTTTTTTCTAGGATATCTTTTGCCTAGTTGCAAAGGTTTCGGGACATAGGCGAAAAGGTTTTTCGATTTTGGTACGGCCTCCGTGCCCCTGGGAACTCTAAGGGAGGGAGCTGTAGACATTAGACAGTGAGTTAGTCTTAGGCCATTATAGACACACCTGGTCTATGATGCAAGGAAGACGGCTTAAGAGCAGATGCGAGCCGCAGACCAGCTGCTTAGCCGAGGCACACGACCCAGCCACCACCTGCCCTGTCGGTTATTACCCATTGCTCTTCTTCTTATAACTGTTCAGTGGGCAAGGGGAGGTCGGTTGTAAGGCAACCCCCACGGCCATCTTAAAAGTTGACAGTCATCGGTGGTTAGGGGTGGAAAAAAGGGCATTATGCTCTATCACAGGTAGCTCGTACAAAAAGTTACATTGAACAATAGCCCGAATTGTGCTGTATATGTTTTGGCTAAGACATGTTCTAAGGTGAAGGGGGGAACTTAGGAGTTCTGATTTCTCCACGGCTAAGGGAACATTCGAGACGCTAACTCTAGTTGAAATTCGTAGATTTTACTAGGAATTTCGGGTGATGAAAATCAAATGTCAATCATATTCTAGTTAATCTGTTGTTTGAAGTATTTAAAAAATCCAAAATGAATGATTACCTGTTTGAATTTAGGTCTTTGTGAGAAAAACTGAACTCACTTCGTTTGAGATATGTTTGATGAATTTCTGAGTGTTGAGAGATTCGATTTACGATTTAGGTTCCTTTGAAAAACCCAAATATAATGCTCTAGTACTGACTGACACCGTACTTTCTGCGTCGTTGCCGATAACTGTCCTTTAAGGAAGGATACGGCAATAATTGTAAAATATAGCCAACGAGGAAACTAGCCAATGCCAACTGTAGTTACCAACTGTGCTGTCTGTATCATTGCATACATCTTGTTGAAGGCTTTTTCCTTCTGATATTTTATGCCCGCGTGTCTTCTTCTTACTCTTTACTTCCTTATGTACTTTTCCAAGGGTCGGTTTCTGTCAGTGGGGTGGATCGGATTGTAAAGATGAAATAGACAGTTGGTATATCCGTATTACATTGAATGTACACTTTTAACTTTACATTTATAATTTTTTTAACTGGCTACTACGCCCAGGAGTAGAATACAGTGACTAATAATGAGGTAAAAAAGTGATTTTTACTTAACGCTCCTTAAGCTTAAGGCCCTCCTGAAATCATTCTCTTTACTAAAAGTTTATATTTTATTATTAAGCTTATTGTTGTAGAATAATTATAAAAAAAAACAGACACGTTCACATGCTGTTTTATCTGTACCTGTGACTATTAAGTTGTTTGTTTGTTGTAGAAACACGACATTTTTACCTTGTTACCAGTAGGTCTTACATTGTTTTGTGAAAAGGAATAAATAGGTTGTAGGAAGACAAAAATAGGACTTGTTCGTCGACCAATTTTTTTGCCGACATATTTGTTTATTATTGACATTTTTCAAAATGAATACCATTGAGTATATAGACCGCTATTTTCTGTGTGTGGCCACAGTTTGTTTGTTTTTTTTCGTTTTTTTTTTTGTTTTTTACATTTCATTGATGAAGCTGCTCCTACGATAGCTGTTGTAAAGAACAAGTACAATAAGAAAAAGCCGTGAGTAGGCTGCTATATATAAACAGAGCGTAGAGACAGGCAGCAGCTATGAGCTATATATAACGGGGTTCGTTGACCCTTGTGTTGTGACTGCACAGTCTAGACTCGGGTATTGATCGCCGCACGTGGTCTGTAGTAGTGGCTTAGCTCCCTTCAGTCTGCTGCACTCTCATCGCTGTTCTTGGCTCCAAGTGCTTGTCGTTGTATGTCTGGTCTCTCATCAGAGGTAATATTGTTTCCAATGTATATAGCGAGCTATGTGCCGCTTGAGTGCGACCGTAGTGTAGTAGTCATCAATACCAGGAGAATGGTGTAATGACGCATTTGTGTAAATACATGTTAGAGATTTTTTGTTTTCAATGTAAACATTATGAACGCTGCAAATATCACACCTATCACAACCTATGGGCTAGAAGGCTTGCATGCGAGGAAGGGTATGATTAAAGTAATAAAAATATCCTTTATACATTTTCATCATAAAATAATACAGCGCAAGATGGGTTGAAAGAGAAAAAAAAATTGCTGCCGTGATGAGAAAAAAATATTTGTTTTCGGTGCTGAAGTTGTCACTTGAATTTTTTTTTTTATCGAGGAACTATAGTGATGATAAGTCAGGCTAAGATTAAATCTTCCCTAAATAAAATAATTTACAAAATACTCCTTTTTAAACTCTACCGTCATTCGATTGCAGACTTATTTTATTCTGTTAACAACTTTATTATGATGAAATTACAATCTGCCTTTACTTAATAGGCAATAAATAATTGAGGTAAGTGTTTTCATTCATACCATATTTACAATTCATCATTCGCTTGCACATTCATACAATATTTACAAACAGCCCAGCCCCACCCCAAGTCCACACGGTTGTTGCCTCCCTCGCAAGCGAAAGAGGAAGTCTTGGGAAGTCCCCCACGCTCCCCCACCAGCCACGTCACCGGATACGACCCAGTGGAGGCTGACCAAGAGCGCGAGAGCCTATTTTATTCTAAAACATTAGTTTCATATAATTTTTTTGTGGTCTTAATAATTGCCTTTGGATGATATAAATATATAATATTGAACAAATATGCACCCACAGACGTTTAAGAATTATGATTCCCCGTAAAGATTACAAATGCTGGAGAACGTAATAAATTGTTCTGATTTCAAACGAATGTTGTTGGCAACATAGATATAGAAAAACATTCTATTTAAAACAATGTTTTTACTTTTACCAAGAGCGGTACGTTTTACGCGGGGACCCAATACCAACTAGAACAAATTTTTTTTTTTAAATAAGTCGGGATCGTTCGTACATTGCTGCATCTTCTGAACGAACTGCTCCATACGAACTGCTCTGTTGAAATCGTAAACTGCCATATGCGTGGTGAATAACACGGAGCATATGCTCGACGAGTTTCAAACATTGAATGTACATTAAGTGTTTCCTTGTTGGCGACTGGAAATTGAATATTTCTCCGAAGATGAATTGAGATAGCGAGGACATGCGGGAGAAGTCCAATCTGGAAATAATAAACAGTAGAGCACTTAAAATGGTTCATTCACGCCTGTGATCCCATCAGTGCCATCCGCAGAAATTAAAACAAGCAGCCTTTCTGCAGGCAACGGACGCAGAGGACGCCCACGAAAACCGCTGAGTTACTGCAACGTATCAGCAGCCTTATTACAGTTATAGCGGTTTTTTTTATCACTTAACAAATCCTTAGTACTGAGAAAAACACTGAACAGATGTGAGCAGATTCGCTGATCACCCTTGGCTTGGCATTGGCCAGACATAATTATTCTCTGATGGTGTTTTCCTGGTGCAAACCTGTTGGTTGACATTTTTGCTCCTAATTATTTAAAAATCAATTTATGGTAAATCTGACTGTACAGCTAATTATACAACAACAAACTTGCCTCTGTTTGCTTACTCATAATGACAGTTATAGGATTATTCAAAATGACACACCTCCTATTTTATTTTGAAGTCTCATTGCCTTAATTATTATAAAAAGCTAGACCCTAAATTTAGTTATCCTAAAATCTGTTCGCTTTTTCAATCAGACTTGTTTTTTTTCATTTAGCCTTCCGCTCTTGTTCCCACCAATTAAATTCAGCCAAATAATTATGATTAAATGCTTAGCCGATTTATCATATACATGTGTAATAAAACTTAATGCTGTTATATTAAATTGGAAGATGCTTATAACACGACTGACTATAGCTGCATCGAGTTGAAGCGACAATGACCTTGCCTGTTGAAACCACCGAGTCGACGAAAATTCGTTTATAAATGTTGGCTCGTGTCCGACTGCAGCCGGTGCGATATTGTTATGTCGACTTTGATTTCTAAACCTATAAATATAATTTCAAACAAAGTTCATTGGACCCGAACAGACCCGAGTTTGTAGTTTTTTTCCCTGAAAGGAAGATGCTCTACTTTCATTTAAGTACGGGGATATTGTTTTTCGTCTGCTTGTAAGTATGTTTTACAATAGCAGTCACAAAAATTAATGATTTTTTAGAGATATTTTAATGCACCTCAAAATATCCTCATCGCCTTTTAGTTTAAATGAATAACAAACTCTCGTAAAATCAAAGTTTGGCATGTCATTAGTCCTAGTTAAAAAGCTATGCCACCTGTGGACTCTCACCACTGTACCGTAACAATAACCTCCACCGAGGATTCCCACACTCCTTACTCCTCTCACACCACCTTCAAGCAGGTCCTCCTAGTACAAGGATCCGATCACCCTAAATATTTTATATTTCTCCCACATCCTAAAATTCTAGCTTAGAGGGGGAAAAAAAAAAAAAAAAGTATAACAGAAAGCTAAAGATATTAACAAAAACAAAATTTTGATGGCCAACAACGGAAATCTCGTGTTACTAAGTTCTAAGCTGTTCATAATATTGTTTTTGTTTTTTTTTATAATGCTGTTTTAGTTGTTAACATTTCTTTTCTTAGTTGTAAAGTGAACGAGAGGTTTTTTTATGATTACCTCTTATTGAAATGTTTGATTGCATTTACCATACATAAGTTAAAGGAAAGAGTGAAGCAGAAAAAAATCAACTTTTTGTTTATATATTTCCCCAATTTCATATATTTGAGTGACAATATACTCAGCTTATACAGGACATACAGGATTGTAAATAAGCCGTTAACGTTTTATATCTTAATAAACTGCAGACAGAGTTTCGAGTTCGGCATTAACATCATATTTGTCATATACGTTGTAAAAAGATCTATTAAAAACACGATCAAGTCATTTTATATTTCTGATGAATTTTCTTTTGATTCCCTGAAATATTATTTTCCTGTATACTATGATATAAACGAGCTGATTAATTGATTTTTCGTCTATTTTCCGCTGTTTTCGTAAACAATATTCTAAAAAAACATAAAACGAGGCCGATATCTCCCAAGGGTGTCACAGTATCAGCTGACCTAAATATATACCATTTATCACCTGGTTATTTATCGTCTTGTTTATTCCAACAACTATTATTAGACGGGATGTGTTCTTGTTTACGCCGTACAACATTGTAAGGGCTCATTTAATAGAATATTGCTATTTTCAGAAATGCACCTCATTTATCACCATTCTTCTATTCAAAACTGCATTCCTCTATTTGTTTTTGTTTTTATGCCATGCATAATGAGTTTACCTCGTCGTATTGCTCATCGTCTACTTTTGAATAACAACTTAGGCATTCCTTAAAGTCTTTACTTTCAAAGTGAGTACAGGACTATTTGTCAATCCGTTTGTATGTATGCGTACAAAAATCATACAATCCAATAGAAAATTTGTATGTATATCCCCAACTGGATCACACTCTAAATGTTTTCTTTAAACTATGATAACAGGAATCATAAGCGGGAAAAAAATAGTGATAGATATTATTTTTCAAGCCACAGGAAGATGCTTCATAGTAGTTGATCACCAAGGATCAAGTGGAACAGGTTCTATTTTTTATACCTCATATCATCAAAGGGCTTACTTGAAGAAACAATTTCGAAGATGGCCAGGATGTGGTTTACTGGAGTTTTATTTTTTGGAGGTTGATAAGTGTTTAAGAATTTATTGCGAAGAAGTATTTCATTTCAATATTTTAAAGAATAGAACTCTAATAAGTTTGCAGACACCAGGAGGGTATTATTAACTGTAAGAAAATAAATTTTCAGAAAAGCCAAAAGCCTCTACCAATATTTTCTTTATTTATATCAATAAGTAAATGTCGAATAATAAATATTCATCCATTCGTCATATTCTGTGTTGTTTGCAAATTTTTAAAAGTCGAAATCATTTTCGTAAAAATTTGTATGCGTGGTTAAGTTTAAAGCGTGGCTCATTCCGCTAATGCAGATTGATAAATGTATGAATTTAATGATGTTTCCTTCACAGTATACGACAGCTCGGCGACTCCAACAATTCCAAAACGGTATACTAATGAAAGTGGTCAGAGGTACTTTTAGTAACCATTTTACGAAGAAGTTGAAGCATACTCGCACGAAGTCTTATCGGTCTTCCCCCAATCAATCACTGCGTCTCAAGCTATTGATCTACAAGAGCATACTCAGGCCTACTCTGCTGTATGGTGCACCGCTATTTCGTTATCTGACGTATACGACAGCTCGGCGACTCCAACAATTGAAGGGTTTGCTGCAAAAAGGAGGTAGCTCCATCCCATAGCTGTTGGGAGTTAGAAACACTTTCTTGTGTCAAAAAAAAACCTCTTTTATTTGGCACAAAAAGGATGCAGCTCCAATCGTAATATGTAAACACCATAATTGAAAGTAAGCACCAACAATATTTTTACATAACTTAAAATTTGAATTTTTTAAACGTTTTGTTTGGTTTCCCAACAAATGGAAAAATTGGAGCTACCTCCTTTTTGCAGCAAACCCTTCAATTCCAAAACGGGATACTAATGAAAGTGGTCAGAGGTACTTCATTCGAGCTGCGAGCTTCACGAGATCTTTGATCTGCCTACGGTGGATGAATTCATCCAACGTAGACATATCAAATTTTGTCAATCAAAATAGACTCCCTGCAATACTTGACAAACCCGGTGTTTAACACGATAACCCCCGCTCCGTTCCCCCATCGATGACAGGACGCTGTCGCGGCTGGAACGCTATAGTCTTAGGTTCTAGGTGAGCCTCATCACCTTGTGTATGTGTATCGGACTTCTTAACAACGTTCTGAAAGTATTATATTTTATGCACTCCTTCGAATGCATCTGCGAATGCAGCACGAGGAGACAACTGTAATTCCAAATTTATTTATTTATTTTTGTCATTGTATATATATTATCAATAAAGAGGTTTTGAAGGGGGGAAAAAAAAAAAAAATGTTTCCTTTTTAGTTGCCTGTAGAAACATCGACATTTATGTATTGTTATAAATAAATAATTTAATGTAATTTCCCACAGTTAATTTGATTTGTTAAACCATCTTGGTCACTCATAACATGGTACCCCCCCCCAAAAAAAAAAAATTAATATTAAAATTTGCTTACGTATTTTTTTAAATAACTAATAACATGCATTTCATTTACTAACTTACGATTTACTGTTAGAATGGATTAACATGATACAATCATGAATTGACAAATAATTTGTATGAAACTATTTATTTAAAATGTCTACAATATTTTTTTTTTATACTTAACTCGCATTTATCTCTCTTATTGCCATTAAAATCTACAACATCAAAAAAACTAATGACATCGACGTGCACCAAGGAGTGCCTTGAGATTTACGAGGTTCTTTAATTTGACTAATCATTATCTGTACAGTGAAGTGTGTGACCCTCTCTTTACAGAGCAGCTCGGTTACAATCTATACTGCGATTCTGACCAGATTGCAAGCAATTAGAAATCGCATCACCTCTTGTCCTCTTCCTTGGGTTTTCTTTCGGGTACAGTCTATGCTAAACTAGTGATATCGAAGTGCACCAAGGAGTGCCTTGAGATTTACGAGATTCTTTAATTTGACTAATCATTATCTGTACAGTGAAGTGTGTGACCCTCTCTTTACAGAGCAGCTCGGTTACAATCTATACTGCGATTCTGACCAGATTGCAAGCAATTAGAAATCGCATCACCTCTTGTCCTCTTCCTTGGGTTTTCTTTCGGGTACAGTCTATGCTAAACTAATTACATCGAAGTGCACCAAGGAGTGCCTTGAGATTTACGAGATTCTTTAATTTGACTAATCATTATCTGTACAGTGAAGTGTGTGACCCTCTCTTTACAGAGCAGCTCGGTTACAATCTATACTGCGATTCTGACCAGATTGCAAGCAATTAGAAATCGCATCACCTCTTGTCTCTTCCTTGGGTTTTCTTTCGGGTACAGTCTATGCTAAACTAATGACATCGACGTGCACCAAGGAGTGCCCTGAGATTTACGAGGTTCTTTAATTTGACTAATCATTATCTGTACAGTGAAGTGTGTGACCCTCTCTTTACAGAGCAGCTCGGTTACAATCTATACTGTGATTCTGACCAGATTGCAAGCAATTAGAAATCGCATCACCTCTTGTCCTCTTCCTTGGGTATTCTTTCGGGTACAGTCTATGCTAAACTAGTGACATCGAAGTGCACCAAGGAGTGCCTTGAGATTTACGAGATTCTTTAATTTGACTAATCATTATCTGTACAGTGAAGTGTGTGACCCTCTCTTTACAGAGCAGCTCGGCTACAATCTATACTGCGATTCTGACCAGATTGCAAGCAATTAGAAATCGCATCACCTCTTGTCCTCTTCCTTGGGTTTTCTTTCGGGTACAGTCTATGCTAAACTAGTGACATCGAAGTGCACCAAGGAGTGCCTTGAGATTTACGAGATTCTTTAATTTGACTAATCATTATCTGTACAGTGAAGTGTGTGACCCTCTCTTTACAGAGCAGCTCGGTTACAATCTATACTGCGATTCTGACCAGATTGCAAGCAATTAGAAATCGCATCACCTCTTGTCTCTTCCTTGGGTTTTCTTTCGGGTACAGTCTATGCTAAACTAATGACATCGACGTGCACCAAGGAGTGCCTTGAGATTTACGAGGTTCTTTAATTTGACTAATCATTATCTGTACAGTGAAGTGTGTGACCCTCTCTTTACAGAGCAGCTCGGTTACAATCTATACTGTGATTCTGACCAGATTGCAAGCAATTAGAAATCGCATCACCTCTTGTCCTCTTCCTTGGGTATTCTTTCGGGTACAGTCTATGCTAAACTAGTGACATCGAAGTGCACCAAGGAGTGCCTTGAGATTTACGAGATTCTTTAATTTGACTAATCATTATCTGTACAGTGAAGTGTGTGACCCTCTCTTTACAGAGCAGCTCGGCTACAATCTATACTGCGATTCTGACCAGATTGCAAGCAATTAGAAATCGCATCACCTCTTGTCTCTTCCTTGGGTTTTCTTTCGGGTACAGTCTATGCTAAACTAATGACATCGACGTGCACCAAGGAGTGCCTTGAGATTTACGAGGTTCTTTAATTTGACTAATCATTATCTGTACAGTGAAGTGTGTGACCCTCTCTTTACAGAGCAGCTCGGTTACAATCTATACTGTGATTCTGACCAGATTGCAAGCAATTAGAAATCGCATCACCTCTTGTCCTCTTCCTTGGGTATTCTTTCGGGTACAGTCTATGCTAAACTAGTGACATCGAAGTGCACCAAGGAGTGCCTTGAGATTTACGAGATTCTTTAATTTGACTAATCATTATCTGTACAGTGAAGTGTGTGACCCTCTCTTTACAGAGCAGCTCGGCTACAATCTATACTGCGATTCTGACCAGATTGCAAGCAATTAGAAATCGCATCACCTCTTGTCCTCTTCCTTGGGTTTTCTTTCGGGTACAGTCTATGCTAAACTAATGACATCGACGTGCACCAAGGAGTGCCTTGAGATTTACGAGGTTCTTTAATTTGACTAATCATTATCTGTACAGTGAAGTGTGTGACCCTCTCTTTACAGAGCAGCTCGGTTACAATCTATACTGTGATTCTGACCAGATTGCAAGCAATTAGAAATCGCATCACCTCTTGTCCTCTTCCTTGGGTATTCTTTCGGGTACAGTCTATGCTAAACTAGTGACATCGAAGTGCACCAAGGAGTGCCTTGAGATTTACGAGATTCTTTAATTTGACTAATCATTATCTGTACAGTGAAGTGTGTGACCCTCTCTTTACAGAGCAGCTCGGCTACAATCTATACTGCGATTCTGACCAGATTGCAAGCAATTAGAAATCGCATCACCTCTTGTCCTCTTCCTTGGGTTTTCTTTCGGGTACAGTCTATGCTAAACTAATGACATCGAAGTGCACCAAGGAGTGCCTTGAGATTTACGAGATTCTTTAATTTGACTAATCATTATCTGTACAGTGAAGTGTGTGACCCTCTCTTTACAGAGCAGCTCGGTTACAATCTATACTGCGATTCTGACCAGATTGCAAGCAATTAGAAGTCGCATCACCTCTTGTCCTCTTCCTTGGGTATTCTTTCGGGTACAGTCTATGCTAAACTAATGACATCGAAGTGCACCAAGGAGTGCCTTGAGATTTACGAGATTCTTTAATTTGACTAATCATTATCTGTACAGTGAAGTGTGTGACCCTCTCTTTACAGAGCAGCTCGGTTACAATCTATACTGCGATTCTGACCAGATTGCAAGCAATTAGAAATCGCATCACCTCTTGTCCTCTTCCTTGGGTATTCTTTCGGGTACAGTCTATGCTAAACTAATTACATCGAAGTGCACCAAGGAGTGCCTTGAGATTTACGAGATTCTTTAATTTGACTAATCATTATCTGTACAGTGAAGTGTGTGACCCTCTCTTTACAGAGCAGCTCGGCTACAATCTATACTGCGATTCTGACCAGATTGCAAGCAATTAGAAATCGCATCACCTCTTGTCCTCTTCCTTGGGTTTTCTTTCGGGTACAGTCTATGCTAAACTAATGACATCGAAGTGCACCAAGGAGTGCCTTGAGATTTACGAGATTCTTTAATTTGACTAATCATTATCTGTACAGTGAAGTGTGTGACCCTCTCTTTACAGAGCAGCTCGGTTACAATCTATACTGCGATTCTGACCAGATTGCAAGCAATTAGAAGTCGCATCACCTCTTGTCCTCTTCCTTGGGTATTCTTTCGGGTACAGTCTATGCTAAACTAATGACATCGAAGTGCACCAAGGAGTGCCTTGAGATTTACGAGATTCTTTAATTTGACTAATCATTATCTGTACAGTGAAGTGTGTGACCCTCTCTTTACAGAGCAGCTCGGTTACAATCTATACTGCGATTCTGACCAGATTGCAAGCAATTAGAAATCGCATCACCTCTTGTCCTCTTCCTTGGGTATTCTTTCGGGTACAGTCTATGCTAAACTAATTACATCGAAGTGCACCAAGGAGTGCCTTGAGATTTACGAGATTCTTTAATTTGACTAATCATTATCTGTACAGTGAAGTGTGTGACCCTCTCTTTACAGAGCAGATCGGTTACAATCTATACTGCGATTCTGACCAGATTGCAAGCAATTAGAAATCGTATCACCTCTTGTCCTCTTCCTTGGGTATTCTTTCGGGTACAGTCTATGCTAAACTAATTACATCGAAGTGCACCAAGGAGTGCCTTGAGATTTACGAGATTCTTTAATTTGACTAATCATTATCTGTACAGTGAAGTGTGTGACCCTCTCTTTACAGAGCAGCTCGGTTACAATCTATACTGCGATTCTGACCAGATTGCAAGCAATTAGAAATCGCATCACCTCTTGTCTCTTCCTTGGGTTTTCTTTCGGGTACAGTCTATGCTAAACTAATGACATCGACGTGCACCAAGGAGTGCCCTGAGATTTACGAGGTTCTTTAATTTGACTAATCATTATCTGTACAGTGAAGTGTGTGACCCTCTCTTTACAGAGCAGCTCGGTTACAATCTATACTGTGATTCTGACCAGATTGCAAGCAATTAGAAATCGCATCACCTCTTGTCCTCTTCCTTGGGTATTCTTTCGGGTACAGTCTATGCTAAACTAGTGACATCGAAGTGCACCAAGGAGTGCCTTGAGATTTACGAGATTCTTTAATTTGACTAATCATTATCTGTACAGTGAAGTGTGTGACCCTCTCTTTACAGAGCAGCTCGGCTACAATCTATACTGCGATTCTGACCAGATTGCAAGCAATTAGAAATCGCATCACCTCTTGTCCTCTTCCTTGGGTTTTCTTTCGGGTACAGTCTATGCTAAACTAGTGACATCGAAGTGCACCAAGGAGTGCCTTGAGATTTACGAGATTCTTTAATTTGACTAATCATTATCTGTACAGTGAAGTGTGTGACCCTCTCTTTACAGAGCAGCTCGGTTACAATCTATACTGCGATTCTGACCAGATTGCAAGCAATTAGAAATCGCATCACCTCTTGTCTCTTCCTTGGGTTTTCTTTCGGGTACAGTCTATGCTAAACTAATGACATCGACGTGCACCAAGGAGTGCCTTGAGATTTACGAGGTTCTTTAATTTGACTAATCATTATCTGTACAGTGAAGTGTGTGACCCTCTCTTTACAGAGCAGCTCGGTTACAATCTATACTGTGATTCTGACCAGATTGCAAGCAATTAGAAATCGCATCACCTCTTGTCCTCTTCCTTGGGTATTCTTTCGGGTACAGTCTATGCTAAACTAGTGACATCGAAGTGCACCAAGGAGTGCCTTGAGATTTACGAGATTCTTTAATTTGACTAATCATTATCTGTACAGTGAAGTGTGTGACCCTCTCTTTACAGAGCAGCTCGGCTACAATCTATACTGCGATTCTGACCAGATTGCAAGCAATTAGAAATCGCATCACCTCTTGTCCTCTTCCTTGGGTTTTCTTTCGGGTACAGTCTATGCTAAACTAATGACATCGACGTGCACCAAGGAGTGCCTTGAGATTTACGAGGTTCTTTAATTTGACTAATCATTATCTGTACAGTGAAGTGTGTGACCCTCTCTTTACAGAGCAGCTCGGTTACAATCTATACTGTGATTCTGACCAGATTGCAAGCAATTAGAAATCGCATCACCTCTTGTCCTCTTCCTTGGGTTTTCTTTCGGGTACAGTCTATGCTAAACTAGTGACATCGAAGTGCACCAAGGAGTGCCTTGAGATTTACGAGATTCTTTAATTTGACTAATCATTATCTGTACAGTGAAGTGTGTGACCCTCTCTTTACAGAGCAGCTCGGTTACAATCTATACTGCGATTCTGACCAGATTGCAAGCAATTAGAAATCGCATCACCTCTTGTCCTCTTCCTTGGGTTTTCTTTCGGGTACAGTCTATGCTAAACTAATGACATCGAAGTGCACCAAGGAGTGCCTTGAGATTTACGAGATTCTTTAATTTGACTAATCATTATCTGTACAGTGAAGTGTGTGACCCTCTCTTTACAGAGCAGCTCGGTTACAATCTATACTGCGATTCTGACCAGATTGCAAGCAATTAGAAGTCGCATCACCTCTTGTCCTCTTCCTTGGGTATTCTTTCGGGTACAGTCTATGCTAAACTAATGACATCGAAGTGCACCAAGGAGTGCCTTGAGATTTACGAGATTCTTTAATTTGACTAATCATTATCTGTACAGTGAAGTGTGTGACCCTCTCTTTACAGAGCAGCTCGGTTACAATCTATACTGCGATTCTGACCAGATTGCAAGCAATTAGAAATCGCATCACCTCTTGTCCTCTTCCTTGGGTATTCTTTCGGGTACAGTCTATGCTAAACTAATTACATCGAAGTGCACCAAGGAGTGCCTTGAGATTTACGAGATTCTTTAATTTGACTAATCATTATCTGTACAGTGAAGTGTGTGACCCTCTCTTTACAGAGCAGATCGGTTACAATCTATACTGCGATTCTGACCAGATTGCAAGCAATTAGAAATCGTATCACCTCTTGTCCTCTTCCTTGGGTATTCTTTCGGGTACAGTCTATGCTAAACTAATTACATCGAAGTGCACCAAGGAGTGCCTTGAGATTTACGAGATTCTTTAATTTGACTAATCATTATCTGTACAGTGAAGTGTGTGACCCTCTCTTTACAGAGCAGCTCGGTTACAATCTATACTGCGATTCTGACCAGATTGCAAGCAATTAGAAATCGCATCACCTCTTGTCCTCTTCCTTGGGTTTTCTTTCGGGTACAGTCTATGCTAAACTAATGACATCGAAGTGCACCAAGGAGTGCCTTGAGATTTACGAGATTCTTTAATTTGACTAATCATTATCTGTACAGTGAAGTGTGTGACCCTCTCTTTACAGAGCAGCTCGGCTACAATCTATACTGCGATTCTGACCAGATTGCAAGCAATTAGAAATCGCATCACCTCTTGTCCTCTTCCTTGGGTATTCTTTCGGGTACAGTCTATGCTAAACTAATGACATCGAAGTGCACCAAGGAGTGCCTTGAGATTTACGAGATTCTTTAATTTGACTAATCATTATCTGTACAGTGAAGTGTGTGACCCTCTCTTTACAGAGCAGCTCGGCTACAATCTATACTGCGATTCTGACCAGATTGCAAGCAATTAGAAATCGCATCACCTCTTGTCCTCTTCCTTGGGTATTCTTTCGGGTACAGTCTATGCTAAACTAATGACATCGAAGTGCACCAAGGAGTGCCTTGAGATTTACGAGATTCTTTAATTTGACTAATCATTATCTGTACCGTGAAGTGTGTGACCCTCTCTTTACAGAGCAGCTCGGTTACAATCTATACTGCGATTCTGACCAGATTGCAAGCAATTAGAAATCGCATCACCTCTTGTCCTCTTCCTTGGGTATTCTTTCGGGTACAGTCTATGCTAAACTAATGACATCGAAGTGCACCAAGGAGTGCCTTGAGATTTACGAGATTCTTTAATTTGACTAATCATTATCTGTACAGTGAAGTGTGTGACCCTCTCTTTACAGAGCAGCTCGGCTACAATCTATACTGCGATTCTGACCAGATTGCAAGCAATTAGAAATCGCATCACCTCTTGTCCTCTTCCTTGGGTATTCTTTCGGGTACAGTCTATGCTAAACTAATGACATCGAAGTGCACCAAGGAGTGCCTTGAGATTTACGAGATTCTTTAATTTGACTAATCATTATCTGTACAGTGAAGTGTGTGACCCTCTCTTTACAGAGCAGCTCGGTTACAATCTATACTGCGATTCTGACCAGATTGCAAGCAATTAGAAATCGCATCACCCCTTGTCCTCTTCCTTGGGTATTCTTTCGGGTACAGTCTATGCTAAACTAATTACATCGAAGTGCACCAAGGAGTGCCTTGAGATTTACGAGATTCTTTAATTTGACTAATCATTATCTGTACAGTGAAGTGTGTGACCCTCTCTTTACAGAGCAGATCGGTTACAATCTATACTGCGATTCTGACCAGATTGCAAGCAATTAGAAATCGTATCACCTCTTGTCCTCTTCCTTGGGTATTCTTTCGGGTACAGTCTATGCTAAACTAATTACATCGAAGTGCACCAAGGAGTGCCTTGAGATTTACGAGATTCTTTAATTTGACTAATCATTATCTGTACAGTGAAGTGTGTGACCCTCTCTTTACAGAGCAGCTCGGTTACAATCTATACTGCGATTCTGACCAGATTGCAAGCAATTAGAAATCGCATCACCTCTTGTCCTCTTCCTTGGGTTTTCTTTCGGGTACAGTCTATGCTAAACTAATTACATCGAAGTGCACCAAGGAGTGCCTTGAGATTTACGAGATTCTTTAATTTGACTAATCATTATCTGTACAGTGAAGTGTGTGACCCTCTCTTTACAGAGCAGCTCGGTTACAATCTATACTGCGATTCTGACCAGATTGCAAGCAATTAGAAATCGTATCACCTCTTGTCCTCTTCCTTGGGTATTCTTTCGGGTACAGTCTATGCTAAACTAATTACATCGAAGTGCACCAAGGAGTGCCTTGAGATTTACGAGATTCTTTAATTTGACTAATCATTATCTGTACAGTGAAGTGTGTGACCCTCTCTTTACAGAGCAGCTCGGTTACAATCTATACTGCGATTCTGACCAGATTGCAAGCAATTAGAAATCGCATCACCTCTTGTCCTCTTCCTTGGGTTTTCTTTCGGGTACAGTCTATGCTAAACTAATTACATCGAAGTGCACCAAGGAGTGCCTTGAGATTTACGAGATTCTTTAATTTGACTAATCATTATCTGTACAGTGAAGTGTGTGACCCTCTCTTTACAGAGCAGATCGGTTACAATCTATACTGCGATTCTGACCAGATTGCAAGCAATTAGAAATCGTATCACCTCTTGTCCTCTTCCTTGGGTATTCTTTCGGGTACAGTCTATGCTAAACTAATTACATCGAAGTGCACCAAGGAGTGCCTTGAGATTTACGAGATTCTTTAATTTGACTAATCATTATCTGTACAGTGAAGTGTGTGACCCTCTCTTTACAGAGCAGCTCGGTTACAATCTATACTGCGATTCTGACCAGATTGCAAGCAATTAGAAATCGTATCACCTCTTGTCCTCTTCCTTGGGTATTCTTTCGGGTACAGTCTATGCTAAACTAATGACATCGAAGTGCACCAAGGAGTGCCTTGAGATTTACGAGATTCTTTAATTTGACTAATCATTATCTGTACAGTGAAGTGTGTGACCCTCGCTTTACAGAGCAGCTCGGTTACAATCTATACTGCGATTCTGACCAGATTGCAAGCAATTAGAAATCGCATCACCTCTTGTCCTCTTCCTTGGGTTTTCTTTCGGGTACAGTCTATGCTAAACTAATTACATCGAAGTGCACCAAGGAGTGCCTTGAGATTTACGAGATTCTTTAATTTGACTAATCATTATCTGTACAGTGAAGTGTGTGACCCTCTCTTTACAGAGCAGATCGGTTACAATCTATACTGCGATTCTGACCAGATTGCAAGCAATTAGAAATCGTATCACCTCTTGTCCTCTTCCTTGGGTATTCTTTCGGGTACAGTCTATGCTAAACTAATTACATCGAAGTGCACCAAGGAGTGCCTTGAGATTTACGAGATTCTTTAATTTGACTAATCATTATCTGTACAGTGAAGTGTGTGACCCTCTCTTTACAGAGCAGCTCGGTTACAATCTATACTGCGATTCTGACCAGATTGCAAGCAATTAGAAATCGCATCACCTCTTGTCCTCTTCCTTGGGTTTTCTTTCGGGTACAGTCTATGCTAAACTAATGACATCGAAGTGCACCAAGGAGTGCCTTGAGATTTACGAGATTCTTTAATTTGACTAATCATTATCTGTACAGTGAAGTGTGTGACCCTCTCTTTACAGAGCAGCTCGGCTACAATCTATACTGCGATTCTGACCAGATTGCAAGCAATTAGAAATCGCATCACCTCTTGTCCTCTTCCTTGGGTATTCTTTCGGGTACAGTCTATGCTAAACTAATGACATCGAAGTGCACCAAGGAGTGCCTTGAGATTTACGAGATTCTTTAATTTGACTAATCATTATCTGTACAGTGAAGTGTGTGACCCTCTCTTTACAGAGCAGCTCGGTTACAATCTATACTGCGATTCTGACCAGATTGCAAGCAATTAGAAATCGCATCACCTCTTGTCCTCTTCCTTGGGTATTCTTTCGGGTACAGTCTATGCTAAACTAATGACATCGAAGTGCACCAAGGAGTGCCTTGAGATTTACGAGATTCTTTAATTTGACTAATCATTATCTGTACAGTGAAGTGTGTGACCCTCTCTTTACAGAGCAGCTCGGCTACAATCTATACTGCGATTCTGACCAGATTGCAAGCAATTAGAAATCGCATCAACTCTTGTCCTCTTCCTTGGGTATTCTTTCGGGTACAGTCTATGCTAAACTAATGACATCGAAGTGCACCAAGGAGTGCCTTGAGATTTACGAGATTCTTTAATTTGACTAATCATTATCTGTACAGTGAAGTGTGTGACCCTCTCTTTACAGAGCAGCTCGGCTACAATCTATACTGCGATTCTGACCAGATTGCAAGCAATTAGAAATCGCATCACCTCTTGTCCTCTTCCTTGGGTATTCTTTCGGGTACAGTCTATGCTAAACTAATGACATCGAAGTGCACCAAGGAGTGCCTTGCGATTTACGAGATTCTTTAATTTGACTAATCATTATCTGTACAGTGAAGTGTGTGACCCTCTCTTTACAGAGCAGCTCGGCTACAATCTATACTGCGATTCTGACCAGATTGCAAGCAATTAGAAATCGCATCACCTCTTGTCCTCTTCCTTGGGTATTCTTTCGGGTACAGTCTATGCTAAACTAATGACATCGACGTGCACCAAGGAGTGCCTTGAGATTTACGAGATTCTTTAATTTGACTAATCATTATCTGTACAGTGAAGTGTGTGACCCTCTCTTTACAGAGCAGCTCGGCTACAATCTATACTGCGATTCTGACCAGATTGCAAGCAATTAGAAATCGCATCACCTCTTGTCCTCTTCCTTGGGTATTCTTTCGGGTACAGTCTATGCTAAACTAATGACATCGAAGTGCACCAAGGAGTGCCTTGAGATTTACGAGATTCTCTAATTTGACTAATCATTATCTGTACAGTGAAGTGTGTGACCCTCTCTTTACAGAGCAGCTCGGCTACAATCTATACTGCGATTCTGACCAGATTGCAAGCAATTAGAAATCGCATCACCTCTTGTCCTCTTCCTTGGGTATTCTTTCGGGTACAGTCTATGCTAAACTAATGACATCGAAGTGCACCAAGGAGTGCCTTGAGATTTACGAGATTCTTTAATTTGACTAATCATTATCTGTACAGTGAAGTGTGTGACCCTCTCTTTACAGAGCAGCTCGGCTACAATCTATACTGCGATTCTGACCAGATTGCAAGCAATTAGAAATCGCATCACCTCTTGTCCTCTTCCTTGGGTATTCTTTCGGGTACAGTCTATGCTAAACTAATGACATCGAAGTGCACCAAGGAGTGCCTTGAGATTTACGAGATTCTTTAATTTGACTAATCATTATCTGTACAGTGAAGTGTGTGACCCTCTCTTTACAGAGCAGCTCGGCTACAATCTATACTGCGATTCTGACCAGATTGCAAGCAATTAGAAATCGCATCACCTCTTGTCCTCTTCCTTGGGTATTCTTTCGGGTACAGTCTATGCTAAACTAATGACATCGAAGTGCACCAAGGAGTGCCTTGAGATTTACGAGATTCTTTAATTTGACTAATCATTATCTGTACAGTGAAGTGTGTGACCCTCTCTTTACAGAGCAGCTCGGTTACAATCTATACTGCGATTCTGACCAGATTGCAAGCAATTAGAAATCGCATCACCTCTTGTCCTCTTCCTTGGGTTTTCTTTCGGGTACAGTCTATGCTAAACTAATTACATCGAAGTGCACCAAGGAGTGCCTTGAGATTTACGAGATTCTTTAATTTGACTAATCATTATCTGTACAGTGAAGTGTGTGACCCTCTCTTTACAGAGCAGCTCGGTTACAATCTATACTGCGATTCTGACCAGATTGCAAGCAATTAGAAATCGCATCACCTCTTGTCCTCTTCCTTGGGTTTTCTTTCGGGTACAGTCTATGCTAAACTAATGACATCGAAGTGCACCAAGGAGTGCCTTGAGATTTACGAGATTCTTTAATTTGACTAATCATTATCTGTACAGTGAAGTGTGTGACCCTCTCTTTACAGAGCAGCTCGGTTACAATCTATACTGCGATTCTGACCAGATTGCAAGCAATTAGAAATCGTATCACCTCTTGTCCTCTTCCTTGGGTATTCTTTCGGGTACAGTCTATGCTAAACTAATTACATCGAAGTGCACCAAGGAGTGCCTTGAGATTTACGAGATTCTTTAATTTGACTAATCATTATCTGTACAGTGAAGTGTGTGACCCTCTCTTTACAGAGCAGCTCGGTTACAATCTATACTGCGATTCTGACCAGATTGCAAGCAATTAGAAATCGCATCACCTCTTGTCCTCTTCCTTGGGTTTTCTTTCGGGTACAGTCTATGCTAAACTAATGACATCGAAGTGCACCAAGGAGTGCCTTGAGATTTACGAGATTCTTTAATTTGACTAATCATTATCTGTACAGTGAAGTGTGTGACCCTCTCTTTACAGAGCAGCTCGGCTACAATCTATACTGCGATTCTGACCAGATTGCAAGCAATTAGAAATCGCATCACCTCTTGTCCTCTTCCTTGGGTATTCTTTCGGGTACAGTCTATGCTAAACTAATGACATCGAAGTGCACCAAGGAGTGCCTTGAGATTTACGAGATTCTTTAATTTGACTAATCATTATCTGTACAGTGAAGTGTGTGACCCTCTCTTTACAGAGCAGCTCGGTTACAATCTATACTGCGATTCTGACCAGATTGCAAGCAATTAGAAATCGCATCACCTCTTGTCCTCTTCCTTGGGTATTCTTTCGGGTACAGTCTATGCTAAACTAATGACATCGAAGTGCACCAAGGAGTGCCTTGAGATTTACGAGATTCTTTAATTTGACTAATCATTATCTGTACAGTGAAGTGTGTGACCCTCTCTTTACAGAGCAGCTCGGCTACAATCTATACTGCGATTCTGACCAGATTGCAAGCAATTAGAAATCGCATCACCTCTTGTCCTCTTCCTTGGGTATTCTTTCGGGTACAGTCTATGCTAAACTAATGACATCGAAGTGCACCAAGGAGTGCCTTGAGATTTACGAGATTCTTTAATTTGACTAATCATTATCTGTACAGTGAAGTGTGTGACCCTCTCTTTACAGAGCAGCTCGGCTACAATCTATACTGCGATTCTGACCAGATTGCAAGCAATTAGAAATCGCATCACCTCTTGTCCTCTTCCTTGGGTATTCTTTCGGGTACAGTCTATGCTAAACTAATGACATCGAAGTGCACCAAGGAGTGCCTTGAGATTTACGAGATTCTTTAATTTGACTAATCATTATCTGTACAGTGAAGTGTGTGACCCTCTCTTTACAGAGCAGCTCGGCTACAATCTATACTGCGATTCTGACCAGATTGCAAGCAATTAGAAATCGCATCTCCTCTTGTCCTCTTCCTTGGGTTTTCTTTCGGGTACAGTCTATGCTAAACTAATGACATCGAAGTGCACCAAGGAGTGCCTTGAGATTTACGAGATTCTTTAATTTGACTAATCATTATCTGTACAGTGAAGTGTGTGACCCTCTCTTTACAGAGCAGCTCGGTTACAATCTATACTGCGATTCTGACCAGATTGCAAGCAATTAGAAATCGCATCAACTCTTGTCCTCTTCCTTGGGTATTCTTTCGGGTACAGTCTATGCTAAACTAATTACATCGAAGTGCACCAAGGAGTGCCTTGAGATTTACGAGATTCTTTAATTTGACTAATCATTATCTGTACAGTGAAGTGTGTGACCCTCTCTTTACAGAGCAGATCGGTTACAATCTATACTGCGATTCTGACCAGATTGCAAGCAATTAGAAATCGTATCACCTCTTGTCCTCTTCCTTGGGTATTCTTTCGGGTACAGTCTATGCTAAACTAATTACATCGAAGTGCACCAAGGAGTGCCTTGAGATTTACGAGATTCTTTAATTTGACTAATCATTATCTGTACAGTGAAGTGTGTGACCCTCTCTTTACAGAGCAGCTCGGTTACAATCTATACTGCGATTCTGACCAGATTGCAAGCAATTAGAAATCGCATCACCTCTTGTCCTCTTCCTTGGGTTTTCTTTCGGGTACAGTCTATGCTAAACTAATGACATCGAAGTGCACCAAGGAGTGCCTTGAGATTTACGAGATTCTTTAATTTGACTAATCATTATCTGTACAGTGAAGTGTGTGACCCTCTCTTTACAGAGCAGCTCGGCTACAATCTATACTGCGATTCTGACCAGATTGCAAGCAATTAGAAATCGCATCACCTCTTGTCCTCTTCCTTGGGTTTTCTTTCGGGTACAGTCTATGCTAAACTAATGACATCGAAGTGCACCAAGGAGTGCCTTGAGATTTACGAGATTCTTTAATTTGACTAATCATTATCTGTACAGTGAAGTGTGTGACCCTCTCTTTACAGAGCAGCTCGGCTACAATCTATACTGCGATTCTGACCAGATTGCAAGCAATTAGAAATCGTATCACCTCTTGTCCTCTTCCTTGGGTATTCTTTCGGGTACAGTCTATGCTAAACTAATGACATCGAAGTGCACCAAGGAGTGCCTTGAGATTTACGAGATTCTTTAATTTGACTAATCATTATCTGTACAGTGAAGTGTGTGACCCTCTCTTTACAGAGCAGCTCGGTTACAATCTATACTGCGATTCTGACCAGATTGCAAGCAATTAGAAATCGTATCACCTCTTGTCCTCTTCCTTGGGTTTTCTTTCGGGTACAGTCTATGCTAAACTAATTACATCGAAGTGCACCAAGGAGTGCCTTGAGATTTACGAGATTCTTTAATTTGACTAATCATTATCTGTACAGTGAAGTGTGTGACCCTCTCTTTACAGAGCAGCTCGGCTACAATCTATACTGCGATTCTGACCAGATTGCAAGCAATTAGAAATCGCATCACCTCTTGTACTCTTCCTTGGGTATTCTTTCGGGTACAGTCTATGCTAAACTAATGACATCGAAGTGCACCAAGGAGTGCCTTGCGATTTACGAGATTCTTGAATTTGACTAATCATTATCTGTACAGTGAAGTGTGTGACCCTCTCTTTACAGAGCAGCTCGGCTACAATCTATACTGCGATTCTGACCAGATTGCAAGCAATTAGAAATCGCATCACCTCTTGTCCTCTTCCTTAGGTATTCTTTCGGGTACAGTCTATGCTAAACTAATGACATCGAAGTGCACCAAGGAGTGCCTTGAGATTTACGAGATTCTTTAATTTGACTAATCATTATCTGTACAGTGAAGTGTGGGACCCTCTCTTTACAGAGCAGCTCGGCTACAATCTATACTGCGATTCTGACCAGATTGCAAGCAATTAGAAATCGCATCACCTCTTGTCCTCTTCCTTGGGTATTCTTTCGGGTACAGTCTATGCTAAACTAATGACATCGAAGTGCACCAAGGAGTGCCTTGAGATTTACGAGATTCTTTAATTTGACTAATCATTATCTGTACAGTGAAGTGTGTGACCCTCTCTTTACAGAGCAGCTCGGCTACAATCTATACTGCGATTCTGACCAGATTGCAAGCAATTAGAAATCGCATCACCTCTTGTCCTCTTCCTTGGGTATTCTTTCGGGTACAGTCTATGCTAAACTAATGACATCGAAGTGCACCAAGGAGTGCCTTGCGATTTACGAGATTCTTTAATTTGACTAATCATTATCTGTACAGTGAAGTGTGTGACCCTCTCTTTACAGAGCAGCTCGGCTACAATCTATACTGCGATTCTGACCAGATTGCAAGCAATTAGAAATCGCATCACCTCTTGTCCTCTTCCTTGGGTATTCTTTCGGGTACAGTCTATGCTAAACTAATGACATCGAAGTGCACCAAGGAGTGCCTTGAGATTTACGAGATTCTTTAATTTGACTAATCATTATCTGTACAGTGAAGTGTGTGACCCTCTCTTTACAGAGCAGCTCGGCTACAATCTATACTGCGATTCTGACCAGATTGCAAGCAATTAGAAATCGCATCACCTCTTGTCCTCTTCCTTGGGTATTCTTTCGGGTACAGTCTATGCTAAACTAATGACATCGAAGTGCACCAAGGAGTGCCTTGAGATTTACGAGATTCTTTAATTTGACTAATCATTATCTGTACAGTGAAGTGTGTGACCCTCTCTTTACAGAGCAGCTCGGTTACAATCTATACTGCGATTCTGACCAGATTGCAAGCAATTAGAAATCGCATCAACTCTTGTCCTCTTCCTTGGGTATTCTTTCGGGTACAGTCTATGCTAAACTAATTACATCGAAGTGCACCAAGGAGTGCCTTGAGATTTACGAGATTCTTTAATTTGACTAATCATTATCTGTACAGTGAAGTGTGTGACCCTCTCTTTACAGAGCAGATCGGTTACAATCTATACTGCGATTCTGACCAGATTGCAAGCAATTAGAAATCGCATCACCTCTTGTCCTCTTCCTTGGGTTTTCTTTCGGGTACAGTCTATGCTAAACTAATTACATCGAAGTGCACCAAGGAGTGCCTTGAGATTTACGAGATTCTTTAATTTGACTAATCATTATCTGTACAGTGAAGTGTGTGACCCTCTCTTTACAGAGCAGCTCGGTTACAATCTATACTGCGATTCTGACCAGATTGCAAGCAATTAGAAATCGCATCACCTCTTGTCCTCTTCCTTGGGTTTTCTTTCGGGTACAGTCTATGCTAAACTAATGACATCGAAGTGCACCAAGGAGTGCCTTGAGATTTACGAGATTCTTTAATTTGACTAATCATTATCTGTACAGTGAAGTGTGTGACCCTCTCTTTACAGAGCAGCTCGGCTACAATCTATACTGCGATTCTGACCAGATTGCAAGCAATTAGAAATCGTATCACCTCTTGTCCTCTTCCTTGGGTATTCTTTCGGGTACAGTCTATGCTAAACTAATTACATCGAAGTGCACCAAGGAGTGCCTTGAGATTTACGAGATTCTTTAATTTGACTAATCATTATCTGTACAGTGAAGTGTGTGACCCTCTCTTTACAGAGCAGCTCGGTTACAATCTATACTGCGATTCTGACCAGATTGCAAGCAATTAGAAATCGCATCACCTCTTGTCCTCTTCCTTGGGTTTTCTTTCGGGTACAGTCTATGCTAAACTAATGACATCGAAGTGCACCAAGGAGTGCCTTGAGATTTACGAGATTCTTTAATTTGACTAATCATTATCTGTACAGTGAAGTGTGTGACCCTCTCTTTACAGAGCAGCTCGGTTACAATCTATACTGCGATTCTGACCAGATTGCAAGCAATTAGAAATCGCATCACCTCTTGTCCTCTTCCTTGGGTTTTCTTTCGGGTACAGTCTATGCTAAACTAATTACATCGAAGTGCACCAAGGAGTGCCTTGAGATTTACGAGATTCTTTAATTTGACTAATCATTATCTGTACAGTGAAGTGTGTGACCCTCTCTTTACAGAGCAGATCGGTTACAATCTATACTGCGATTCTGACCAGATTGCAAGCAATTAGAAATCGTATCACCTCTTGTCCTCTTCCTTGGGTATTCTTTCGGGTACAGTCTATGCTAAACTAATGACATCGAAGTGCACCAAGGAGTGCCTTGAGATTTACGAGATTCTTTAATTTGACTAATCATTATCTGTACAGTGAAGTGTGTGACCCTCTCTTTACAGAGCAGCTCGGTTACAATCTATACTGCGATTCTGACCAGATTGCAAGCAATTAGAAATCGTATCACCTCTTGTCCTCTTCCTTGGGTATTCTTTCGGGTACAGTCTATGCTAAACTAATGACATCGAAGTGCACCAAGGAGTGCCTTGAGATTTACGAGATTCTTTAATTTGACTAATCATTATCTGTACAGTGAAGTGTGTGACCCTCTCTTTACAGAGCAGATCGGTTACAATCTATACTGCGATTCTGACCAGATTGCAAGCAATTAGAAATCGTATCACCTCTTGTCCTCTTCCTTGGGTATTCTTTCGGGTACAGTCTATGCTAAACTAATTACATCGAAGTGCACCAAGGAGTGCCTTGAGATTTACGAGATTCTTTAATTTGACTAATCATTATCTGTACAGTGAAGTGTGTGACCCTCTCTTTACAGAGCAGCTCGGCTACAATCTATACTGCGATTCTGACCAGATTGCAAGCAATTAGAAATCGCATCACCTCTTGTCCTCTTCCTTGGGTTTTCTTTCGGGTACAGTCTATGCTAAACTAATGACATCGAAGTGCACCAAGGAGTGCCTTGAGATTTACGAGATTCTTTAATTTGACTAATCATTATCTGTACAGTGAAGTGTGTGACCCTCTCTTTACAGAGCAGCTCGGCTACAATCTATACTGCGATTCTGACCAGATTGCAAGCAATTAGAAATCGCATCACCTCTTGTCCTCTTCCTTGGGTATTCTTTCGGGTACAGTCTATGCTAAACTAATGACATCGAAGTGCACCAAGGAGTGCCTTGAGATTTACGAGATTCTTTAATTTGACTAATCATTATCTGTACAGTGAAGTGTGTGACCCTCTCTTTACAGAGCAGCTCGGTTACAATCTATACTGCGATTCTGACCAGATTGCAAGCAATTAGAAATCGCATCACCTCTTGTCCTCTTCCTTGGGTATTCTTTCGGGTACAGTCTATGCTAAACTAATGACATCGAAGTGCACCAAGGAGTGCCTTGAGATTTACGAGATTCTTTAATTTGACTAATCATTATCTGTACAGTGAAGTGTGTGACCCTCTCTTTACAGAGCAGCTCGGCTACAATCTATACTGCGATTCTGACCAGATTGCAAGCAATTAGAAATCGCATCACCTCTTGTCCTCTTCCTTGGGTATTCTTTCGGGTACAGTCTATGCTAAACTAATGAAATCGAAGTGCACCAAGGAGTGCCTTGAGATTTACGAGATTCTTTAATTTGACTAATCATTATCTGTACAGTGAAGTGTGTGACCCTCTCTTTACAGAGCAGCTCGGCTACAATCTATACTGCGATTCTGACCAGATTGCAAGCAATTAGAAATCGCATCACCTCTTGTCCTCTTCCTTGGGTATTCTTTCGGGTACAGTCTATGCTAAACTAATGACATCGAAGTGCACCAAGGAGTGCCTTGCGATTTACGAGATTCTTTAATTTGACTAATCATTATCTGTACAGTGAAGTGTGTGACCCTCTCTTTACAGAGCAGCTCGGCTACAATCTATACTGCGATTCTGACCAGATTGCAAGCAATTAGAAATCGCATCACCTCTTGTCCTCTTCCTTGGGTATTCTTTCGGGTACAGTCTATGCTAAACTAATGACATCGACGTGCACCAAGGAGTGCCTTGAGATTTACGAGATTCTTTAATTTGACTAATCATTATCTGTACAGTGAAGTGTGTGACCCTCTCTTTACAGAGCAGCTCGGCTACAATCTATACTGCGATTCTGACCAGATTGCAAGCAATTAGAAATCGCATCACCTCTTGTCCTCTTCCTTGGGTATTCTTTCGGGTACAGTCTATGCTAAACTAATGACATCGAAGTGCACCAAGGAGTGCCTTGAGATTTACGAGATTCTTTAATTTGACTAATCATTATCTGTACAGTGAAGTGTGTGACCCTCTCTTTACAGAGCAGCTCGGCTACAATCTATACTGCGATTCTGACCAGATTGCAAGCAATTAGAAATCGCATCACCTCTTGTCCTCTTCCTTGGGTATTCTTTCGGGTACAGTCTATGCTAAACTAATGACATCGAAGTGCACCAAGGAGTGCCTTGAGATTTACGAGATTCTTTAATTTGACTAATCATTATCTGTACAGTGAAGTGTGTGACCCTCTCTTTACAGAGCAGCTCGGCTACAATCTATACTGCGATTCTGACCAGATTGCAAGCAATTAGAAATCGCATCACCTCTTGTCCTCTTCCTTGGGTATTCTTTCGGGTACAGTCTATGCTAAACTAATTACATCGAAGTGCACCAAGGAGTGCCTTGAGATTTACGAGATTCTTTAATTTGACTAATCATTATCTGTACAGTGAAGTGTGTGACCCTCTCTTTACAGAGCAGCTCGGCTACAATCTATACTGCGATTCTGACCAGATTGCAAGCAATTAGAAATCGTATCACCTCTTGTCCTCTTCCTTGGGTATTCTTTCGGGTACAGTCTATGCTAAACTAATTACATCGAAGTGCACCAAGGAGTGCCTTGAGATTTACGAGATTCTTTAATTTGACTAATCATTATCTGTACAGTGAAGTGTGTGACCCTCTCTTTACAGAGCAGCTCGGTTACAATCTATACTGCGATTCTGACCAGATTGCAAGCAATTAGAAATCGCATCACCTCTTGTCCTCTTCCTTGGGTTTTCTTTCGGGTACAGTCTATGCTAAACTAATTACATCGAAGTGCACCAAGGAGTGCCTTGAGATTTACGAGATTCTTTAATTTGACTAATCATTATCTGTACAGTGAAGTGTGTGACCCTCTCTTTACAGAGCAGCTCGGTTACAATCTATACTGCGATTCTGACCAGATTGCAAGCAATTAGAAATCGCATCACCTCTTGTCCTCTTCCTTGGGTATTCTTTCGGGTACAGTCTATGCTAAACTAATTACATCGAAGTGCACCAAGGAGTGCCTTGAGATTTACGAGATTCTTTAATTTGACTAATCATTATCTGTACAGTGAAGTGTGTGACCCTCTCTTTACAGAGCAGCTCGGTTACAATCTATACTGCGATTCTGACCAGATTGCAAGCAATTAGAAATCGCATCACCTCTTGTCCTCTTCCTTGGGTTTTCTTTCGGGTACAGTCTATGCTAAACTAATGACATCGACGTGCACCAAGGAGTGCCTTGAGATTTACGAGGTTCTTTAATTTGACTAATCATTATCTGTACAGTGAAGTGTGTGACCCTCTCTTTACAGAGCAGCTCGGTTACAATCTATACTGTGATTCTGACCAGATTGCAAGCAATTAGAAATCGCATCACCTCTTGTCCTCTTCCTTGGGTATTCTTTCGGGTACAGTCTATGCTAAACTAATGACATCGAAGTGCACCAAGGAGTGCCTTGAGATTTACGAGATTCTTTAATTTGACTAATCATTATCTGTACAGTGAAGTGTGTGACCCTCTCTTTACAGAGCAGCTCGGCTACAATCTATACTGCGATTCTGACCAGATTGCAAGCAATTAGAAATCGCATCTCCTCTTGTCCTCTTCCTTGGGTTTTCTTTCGGGTACAGTCTATGCTAAACTAATGACATCGAAGTGCACCAAGGAGTGCCTTGAGATTTACGAGATTCTTTAATTTGACTAATCATTATCTGTACAGTGAAGTGTGTGACCCTCGCTTTACAGAGCAGCTCGGTTACAATCTATACTGCGATTCTGACCAGATTGCAAGCAATTAGAAATCGCATCACCTCTTGTCCTCTTCCTTGGGTATTCTTTCGGGTACAGTCTATGCTAAACTAATGACATCGAAGTGCACCAAGGAGTGCCTTGAGATTTACGAGATTCTTTAATTTGACTAATCATTATCTGTACAGTGAAGTGTGTGACCCTCTCTTTACAGAGCAGCTCGGTTACAATCTATACTGCGATTCTGACCAGATTGCAAGCAATTAGAAATCGCATCAACTCTTGTCCTCTTCCTTGGGTATTCTTTCGGGTACAGTCTATGCTAAACTAATTACATCGAAGTGCACCAAGGAGTGCCTTGAGATTTACGAGATTCTTTAATTTGACTAATCATTATCTGTACAGTGAAGTGTGTGACCCTCTCTTTACAGAGCAGATCGGTTACAATCTATACTGCGATTCTGACCAGATTGCAAGCAATTAGAAATCGTATCACCTCTTGTCCTCTTCCTTGGGTATTCTTTCGGGTACAGTCTATGCTAAACTAATTACATCGAAGTGCACCAAGGAGTGCCTTGAGATTTACGAGATTCTTTAATTTGACTAATCATTATCTGTACAGTGAAGTGTGTGACCCTCTCTTTACAGAGCAGCTCGGTTACAATCTATACTGCGATTCTGACCAGATTGCAAGCAATTAGAAATCGCATCACCTCTTGTCCTCTTCCTTGGGTTTTCTTTCGGGTACAGTCTATGCTAAACTAATGACATCGAAGTGCACCAAGGAGTGCCTTGAGATTTACGAGATTCTTTAATTTGACTAATCATTATCTGTACAGTGAAGTGTGTGACCCTCTCTTTACAGAGCAGCTCGGCTACAATCTATACTGCGATTCTGACCAGATTGCAAGCAATTAGAAATCGCATCACCTCTTGTCCTCTTCCTTGGGTTTTCTTTCGGGTACAGTCTATGCTAAACTAATGACATCGACGTGCACCAAGGAGTGCCTTGAGATTTACGAGATTCTTTAATTTGACTAATCATTATCTGTACAGTGAAGTGTGTGACCCTCTCTTTACAGAGCAGCTCGGCTACAATCTATACTGCGATTCTGACCAGATTGCAAGCAATTAGAAATCGTATCACCTCTTGTCCTCTTCCTTGGGTATTCTTTCGGGTACAGTCTATGCTAAACTAATTACATCGAAGTGCACCAAGGAGTGCCTTGAGATTTACGAGATTCTTTAATTTGACTAATCATTATCTGTACAGTGAAGTGTGTGACCCTCTCTTTACAGAGCAGCTCGGTTACAATCTATACTGCGATTCTGACCAGATTGCAAGCAATTAGAAATCGCATCACCTCTTGTCCTCTTCCTTGGGTTTTCTTTCGGGTACAGTCTATGCTAAACTAATGACATCGAAGTGCACCAAGGAGTGCCTTGAGATTTACGAGATTCTTTAATTTGA
Source organism: Acanthosoma haemorrhoidale (assembly GCA_930367205.1). NCBI lineage: Eukaryota > Metazoa > Arthropoda > Insecta > Hemiptera > Acanthosomatidae > Acanthosoma > Acanthosoma haemorrhoidale. The sequence continues at coordinate 31,434,454 of OV884013.1, read as the reverse complement.
CTAATCATTATCTGTACAGTGAAGTGTGTGACCCTCTCTTTACAGAGCAGCTCGGCTACAATCTATACTGCGATTCTGACCAGATTGCAAGCAATTAGAAATCGCATCACCTCTTGTACTCTTCCTTGGGTATTCTTTCGGGTACAGTCTATGCTAAACTAATGACATCGAAGTGCACCAAGGAGTGCCTTGCGATTTACGAGATTCTTTAATTTGACTAATCATTATCTGTACAGTGAAGTGTGTGACCCTCTCTTTACAGAGCAGCTCGGCTACAATCTATACTGCGATTCTGACCAGATTGCAAGCAATTAGAAATCGCATCACCTCTTGTCCTCTTCCTTAGGTATTCTTTCGGGTACAGTCTATGCTAAACTAATGACATCGAAGTGCACCAAGGAGTGCCTTGAGATTTACGAGATTCTTTAATTTGACTAATCATTATCTGTACAGTGAAGTGTGGGACCCTCTCTTTACAGAGCAGCTCGGCTACAATCTATACTGCGATTCTGACCAGATTGCAAGCAATTAGAAATCGCATCACCTCTTGTCCTCTTCCTTGGGTATTCTTTCGGGTACAGTCTATGCTAAACTAATGACATCGAAGTGCACCAAGGAGTGCCTTGAGATTTACGAGATTCTTTAATTTGACTAATCATTATCTGTACAGTGAAGTGTGTGACCCTCTCTTTACAGAGCAGCTCGGCTACAATCTATACTGCGATTCTGACCAGATTGCAAGCAATTAGAAATCGCATCACCTCTTGTCCTCTTCCTTGGGTATTCTTTCGGGTACAGTCTATGCTAAACTAATGACATCGAAGTGCACCAAGGAGTGCCTTGAGATTTATGAGATTCTTTAATTTGACTAATCATTATCTGTACAGTGAAGTGTGTGACCCTCTCTTTACAGAGCAGCTCGGCTACAATCTATACTGCGATTCTGACCAGATTGCAAGCAATTAGAAATCGCATCACCTCTTGTCCTCTTCCTTGGGTATTCTTTCGGGTACAGTCTATGCTAAACTAATGACATCGAAGTGCACCAAGGAGTGCCTTGAGATTTACGAGATTCTTTAATTTGACTAATCATTATCTGTACAGTGAAGTGTGTGACCCTCTCTTTACAGAGCAGCTCGGCTACAATCTATACTGCGATTCTGACCAGATTGCAAGCAATTAGAAATCGCATCACCTCTTGTCCTCTTCCTTGGGTATTCTTTCGGGTACAGTCTATGCTAAACTAATGACATCGAAGTGCACCAAGGAGTGCCTTGAGATTTACGAGATTCTTTAATTTGAGTAATCATTATCTGTACAGTGAAGTGTGTGACCCTCTCTTTACAGAGCAGCTCGGTTACAATCTATACTGCGATTCTGACCAGATTGCAAGCAATTAGAAATCGCATCAACTCTTGTCCTCTTCCTTGGGTATTCTTTCGGGTACAGTCTATGCTAAACTAATTACATCGAAGTGCACCAAGGAGTGCCTTGAGATTTACGAGATTCTTTAATTTGACTAATCATTATCTGTACAGTGAAGTGTGTGACCCTCTCTTTACAGAGCAGATCGGTTACAATCTATACTGCGATTCTGACCAGATTGCAAGCAATTAGAAATCGCATCACCTCTTGTCCTCTTCCTTGGGTATTCTTTCGGGTACAGTCTATGCTAAACTAATTACATCGAAGTGCACCAAGGAGTGCCTTGAGATTTACGAGATTCTTTAATTTGACTAATCATTATCTGTACAGTGAAGTGTGTGACCCTCTCTTTACAGAGCAGCTCGGTTACAATCTATACTGCGATTCTGACCAGATTGCAAGCAATTAGAAATCGTATCACCTCTTGTCCTCTTCCTTGGGTATTCTTTCGGGTACAGTCTATGCTAAACTAATTACATCGAAGTGCACCAAGGAGTGCCTTGAGATTTACGAGATTCTTTAATTTGACTAATCATTATCTGTACAGTGAAGTGTGTGACCCTCTCTTTACAGAGCAGCTCGGTTACAATCTATACTGCGATTCTGACCAGATTGCAAGCAATTAGAAATCGCATCACCTCTTGTCCTCTTCCTTGGGTTTTCTTTCGGGTACAGTCTATGCTAAACTAATGACATCGAAGTGCACCAAGGAGTGCCTTGAGATTTACGAGATTCTTTAATTTGACTAATCATTATCTGTACTGTGAAGTGTGTGACCCTCTCTTTACAGAGCAGCTCGGCTACAATCTATACTGCGATTCTGACCAGATTGCAAGCAATTAGAAATCGCATCACCTCTTGTCCTCTTCCTTGGGTATTCTTTCGGGTACAGTCTATGCTAAACTAATGACATCGAAGTGCACCAAGGAGTGCCTTGAGATTTACGAGATTCTTTAATTTGACTAATCATTATCTGTACAGTGAAGTGTGTGACCCTCTCTTTACAGAGCAGCTCGGCTACAATCTATACTGCGATTCTGACCAGATTGCAAGCAATTAGAAATCGCATCACCTCTTGTCCTCTTCCTTGGGTATTCTTTCGGGTACAGTCTATGCTAAACTAATGACATCGAAGTGCACCAAGGAGTGCCTTGAGATTTATGAGATTCTTTAATTTGACTAATCATTATCTGTACAGTGAAGTGTGTGACCCTCTCTTTACAGAGCAGCTCGGCTACAATCTATACTGCGATTCTGACCAGATTGCAAGCAATTAGAAATCGCATCACCTCTTGTCCTCTTCCTTGGGTATTCTTTCGGGTACAGTCTATGCTAAACTAATGACATCGAAGTGCACCAAGGAGTGCCTTGAGATTTACGAGATTCTTTAATTTGACTAATCATTATCTGTACAGTGAAGTGTGTGACCCTCTCTTTACAGAGCAGCTCGGCTACAATCTATACTGCGATTCTGACCAGATTGCAAGCAATTAGAAATCGCATCACCTCTTGTACTCTTCCTTGGGTATTCTTTCGGGTACAGTCTATGCTAAACTAATGAAATCGAAGTGCACCAAGGAGTGCCTTGAGATTTACGAGATTCTTTAATTTGACTAATCATTATCTGTACAGTGAAGTGTGTGACCCTCTCTTTACAGAGCAGCTCGGCTACAATCTATACTGCGATTCTGACCAGATTGCAAGCAATTAGAAATCGCATCACCTCTTGTCCTCTTCCTTGGGTATTCTTTCGGGTACAGTCTATGCTAAACTAATGACATCGAAGTGCACCAAGGAGTGCCTTGAGATTTACGAGATTCTTGAATTTGACTAATCATTATCTGTACAGTGAAGTGTGTGACCCTCTCTTTACAGAGCAGCTCGGCTACAATCTATACTGCGATTCTGACCAGATTGCAAGCAATTAGAAATCGTATCACCTCTTGTCCTCTTCCTTGGGTATTCTTTCGGGTACAGTCTATGCTAAACTAATTACATCGAAGTGCACCAAGGAGTGCCTTGAGATTTACGAGATTCTTTAATTTGACTAATCATTATCTGTACAGTGAAGTGTGTGACCCTCTCTTTACAGAGCAGCTCGGTTACAATCTATACTGCGATTCTGACCAGATTGCAAGCAATTAGAAATCGCATCACCTCTTGTCCTCTTCCTTGGGTTTTCTTTCGGGTACAGTCTATGCTAAACTAATGACATCGAAGTGCACCAAGGAGTGCCTTGAGATTTACGAGATTCTTGAATTTGACTAATCATTATCTGTACTGTGAAGTGTGTGACCCTCTCTTTACAGAGCAGCTCGGCTACAATCTATACTGCGATTCTGACCAGATTGCAAGCAATTAGAAATCGCATCACCTCTTGTACTCTTCCTTGGGTATTCTTTCGGGTACAGTCTATGCTAAACTAATGACATCGAAGTGCACCAAGGAGTGCCTTGAGATTTACGAGATTCTTGAATTTGACTAATCATTATCTGTACAGTGAAGTGTGTGACCCTCTCTTTACAGAGCAGCTCGGCTACAATCTATACTGCGATTCTGACCAGATTGCAAGCAATTAGAAATCGCATCACCTCTTGTCCTCTTCCTTAGGTATTCTTTCGGGTACAGTCTATGCTAAACTAATGACATCGAAGTGCACCAAGGAGTGCCTTGAGATTTACGAGATTCTTTAATTTGACTAATCATTATCTGTACAGTGAAGTGTGTGACCCTCTCTTTACAGAGCAGCTCGGCTACAATCTATACTGCGATTCTGACCAGATTGCAAGCAATTAGAAATCGCATCACCTCTTGTCCTCTTCCTTGGGTATTCTTTCGGGTACAGTCTATGCTAAACTAATGACATCGAAGTGCACCAAGGAGTGCCTTGAGATTTACGAGATTCTTTAATTTGACTAATCATTATCTGTACAGTGAAGTGTGTGACCCTCTCTTTACAGAGCAGCTCGGCTACAATCTATACTGCGATTCTGACCAGATTGCAAGCAATTAGAAATCGCATCACCTCTTGTCCTCTTCCTTGGGTATTCTTTCGGGTACAGTCTATGCTAAACTAATGACATCGAAGTGCACCAAGGAGTGCCTTGAGATTTATGAGATTCTTTAATTTGACTAATCATTATCTGTACAGTGAAGTGTGTGACCCTCTCTTTACAGAGCAGCTCGGCTACAATCTATACTGCGATTCTGACCAGATTGCAAGCAATTAGAAATCGCATCACCTCTTGTCCTCTTCCTTGGGTATTCTTTCGGGTACAGTCTATGCTAAACTAATGACATCGAAGTGCACCAAGGAGTGCCTTGAGATTTACGAGATTCTTTAATTTGACTAATCATTATCTGTACAGTGAAGTGTGTGACCCTCTCTTTACAGAGCAGCTCGGCTACAATCTATACTGCGATTCTGACCAGATTGCAAGCAATTAGAAATCGCATCACCTCTTGTCCTCTTCCTTGGGTATTCTTTCGGGTACAGTCTATGCTAAACTAATGAAATCGAAGTGCACCAAGGAGTGCCTTGAGATTTACGAGATTCTTTAATTTGACTAATCATTATCTGTACAGTGAAGTGTGTGACCCTCTCTTTACAGAGCAGCTCGGCTACAATCTATACTGCGATTCTGACCAGATTGCAAGCAATTAGAAATCGCATCACCTCTTGTCCTCTTCCTTGGGTATTCTTTCGGGTACAGTCTATGCTAAACTAATGACATCGAAGTGCACCAAGGAGTGCCTTGAGATTTACGAGATTCTTTAATTTGACTAATCATTATCTGTACAGTGAAGTGTGTGACCCTCTCTTTACAGAGCAGCTCGGCTACAATCTATACTGCGATTCTGACCAGATTGCAAGCAATTAGAAATCGCATCACCTCTTGTCCTCTTCCTTGGGTATTCTTTCGGGTACAGTCTATGCTAAACTAATGACATCGAAGTGCACCAAGGAGTGCCTTGAGATTTACAAGATTCTTTAATTTGACTAATCATTATCTGTACAGTGAAGTGTGTGACCCTCTCTTTACAGAGCAGCTCGGTTACAATCTATACTGCGATTCTGACCAGATTGCAAGCAATTAGAAATCGCATCACCTCTTGTCCTCTTCCTTGGGTTTTCTTTCGGGTACAGTCTATGCTAAACTAATGACATCGAAGTGCACCAAGGAGTGCCTTGAGATTTACGAGATTCTTTAATTTGACTAATCATTATCTGTACAGTGAAGTGTGTGACCCTCTCTTTACAGAGCAGCTCGGCTACAATCTATACTGCGATTCTGACCAGATTGCAAGCAATTAGAAATCGCATCACCTCTTGTACTCTTCCTTGGGTATTCTTTCGGGTACAGTCTATGCTAAACTAATGACATCGAAGTGCACCAAGGAGTGCCTTGCGATTTACGAGATTCTTGAATTTGACTAATCATTATCTGTACAGTGAAGTGTGTGACCCTCTCTTTACAGAGCAGCTCGGCTACAATCTATACTGCGATTCTGACCAGATTGCAAGCAATTAGAAATCGCATCACCTCTTGTCCTCTTCCTTAGGTATTCTTTCGGGTACAGTCTATGCTAAACTAATGACATCGAAGTGCACCAAGGAGTGCCTTGAGATTTACGAGATTCTTTAATTTGACTAATCATTATCTGTACAGTGAAGTGTGGGACCCTCTCTTTACAGAGCAGCTCGGCTACAATCTATACTGCGATTCTGACCAGATTGCAAGCAATTAGAAATCGCATCACCTCTTGTCCTCTTCCTTGGGTATTCTTTCGGGTACAGTCTATGCTAAACTAATGACATCGAAGTGCACCAAGGAGTGCCTTGAGATTTACGAGATTCTTTAATTTGACTAATCATTATCTGTACAGTGAAGTGTGTGACCCTCTCTTTACAGAGCAGCTCGGTTACAATCTATACTGCGATTCTGACCAGATTGCAAGCAATTAGAAATCGCATCACCTCTTGTCCTCTTCCTTGGGTATTCTTTCGGGTACAGTCTATGCTAAACTAATGACATCGAAGTGCACCAAGGAGTGCCTTGAGATTTATGAGATTCTTTAATTTGACTAATCATTATCTGTACAGTGAAGTGTGTGACCCTCTCTTTACAGAGCAGCTCGGCTACAATCTATACTGCGATTCTGACCAGATTGCAAGCAATTAGAAATCGCATCACCTCTTGTCCTCTTCCTTGGGTATTCTTTCGGGTACAGTCTATGCTAAACTAATGACATCGAAGTGCACCAAGGAGTGCCTTGAGATTTACGAGATTCTTTAATTTGACTAATCATTATCTGTACAGTGAAGTGTGTGACCCTCTCTTTACAGAGCAGCTCGGCTACAATCTATACTGCGATTCTGACCAGATTGCAAGCAATTAGAAATCGTATCACCTCTTGTCCTCTTCCTTGGGTATTCTTTCGGGTACAGTCTATGCTAAACTAATGACATCGAAGTGCACCAAGGAGTGCCTTGAGATTTACGAGATTCTTTAATTTGACTAATCATTATCTGTACAGTGAAGTGTGTGACCCTCTCTTTACAGAGCAGATCGGTTACAATCTATACTGCGATTCTGACCAGATTGCAAGCAATTAGAAATCGCATCAACTCTTGTCCTCTTCCTTGGGTATTCTTTCGGGTACAGTCTATGCTAAACTAATTACATCGAAGTGCACCAAGGAGTGCCTTGAGATTTACGAGATTCTTTAATTTGACTAATCATTATCTGTACAGTGAAGTGTGTGACCCTCTCTTTACAGAGCAGATCGGTTACAATCTATACTGCGATTCTGACCAGATTGCAAGCAATTAGAAATCGTATCACCTCTTGTCCTCTTCCTTGGGTATTCTTTCGGGTACAGTCTATGCTAAACTAATGACATCGAAGTGCACCAAGGAGTGCCTTGAGATTTACGAGATTCTTTAATTTGACTAATCATTATCTGTACAGTGAAGTGTGTGACCCTCTCTTTACAGAGCAGCTCGGTTACAATCTATACTGCGATTCTGACCAGATTGCAAGCAATTAGAAATCGTATCACCTCTTGTCCTCTTCCTTGGGTATTCTTTCGGGTACAGTCTATGCTAAACTAATTACATCGAAGTGCACCAAGGAGTGCCTTGAGATTTACGAGATTCTTTAATTTGACTAATCATTATCTGTACAGTGAAGTGTGTGACCCTCTCTTTACAGAGCAGCTCGGTTACAATCTATACTGCGATTCTGACCAGATTGCAAGCAATTAGAAATCGCATCACCTCTTGTCCTCTTCCTTGGGTTTTCTTTCGGGTACAGTCTATGCTAAACTAATGACATCGAAGTGCACCAAGGAGTGCCTTGAGATTTACGAGATTCTTTAATTTGACTAATCATTATCTGTACTGTGAAGTGTGTGACCCTCTCTTTACAGAGCAGCTCGGCTACAATCTATACTGCGATTCTGACCAGATTGCAAGCAATTAGAAATCGCATCACCTCTTGTACTCTTCCTTGGGTATTCTTTCGGGTACAGTCTATGCTAAACTAATGACATCGAAGTGCACCAAGGAGTGCCTTGCGATTTACGAGATTCTTGAATTTGACTAATCATTATCTGTACAGTGAAGTGTGTGACCCTCTCTTTACAGAGCAGCTCGGCTACAATCTATACTGCGATTCTGACCAGATTGCAAGCAATTAGAAATCGCATCACCTCTTGTCCTCTTCCTTGGGTATTCTTTCGGGTACAGTCTATGCTAAACTAATGACATCGAAGTGCACCAAGGAGTGCCTTGAGATTTACAAGATTCTTTAATTTGACTAATCATTATCTGTACAGTGAAGTGTGTGACCCTCTCTTTACAGAGCAGCTCGGTTACAATCTATACTGCGATTCTGACCAGATTGCAAGCAATTAGAAATCGCATCACCTCTTGTCCTCTTCCTTGGGTTTTCTTTCGGGTACAGTCTATGCTAAACTAATGACATCGAAGTGCACCAAGGAGTGCCTTGAGATTTACGAGATTCTTTAATTTGACTAATCATTATCTGTACAGTGAAGTGTGTGACCCTCTCTTTACAGAGCAGCTCGGCTACAATCTATACTGCGATTCTGACCAGATTGCAAGCAATTAGAAATCGCATCACCTCTTGTACTCTTCCTTGGGTATTCTTTCGGGTACAGTCTATGCTAAACTAATGACATCGAAGTGCACCAAGGAGTGCCTTGAGATTTACGAGATTCTTGAATTTGACTAATCATTATCTGTACAGTGAAGTGTGTGACCCTCTCTTTACAGAGCAGCTCGGCTACAATCTATACTGCGATTCTGACCAGATTGCAAGCAATTAGAAATCGCATCACCTCTTGTCCTCTTCCTTAGGTATTCTTTCGGGTACAGTCTATGCTAAACTAATGACATCGAAGTGCACCAAGGAGTGCCTTGAGATTTACGAGATTCTTTAATTTGACTAATCATTATCTGTACAGTGAAGTGTGGGACCCTCTCTTTACAGAGCAGCTCGGCTACAATCTATACTGCGATTCTGACCAGATTGCAAGCAATTAGAAATCGCATCACCTCTTGTCCTCTTCCTTGGGTATTCTTTCGGGTACAGTCTATGCTAAACTAATGACATCGAAGTGCACCAAGGAGTGCCTTGAGATTTACGAGATTCTTTAATTTGACTAATCATTATCTGTACAGTGAAGTGTGTGACCCTCTCTTTACAGAGCAGCTCGGCTACAATCTATACTGCGATTCTGACCAGATTGCAAGCAATTAGAAATCGCATCACCTCTTGTCCTCTTCCTTGGGTATTCTTTCGGGTACAGTCTATGCTAAACTAATGACATCGAAGTGCACCAAGGAGTGCCTTGAGATTTATGAGATTCTTTAATTTGACTAATCATTATCTGTACAGTGAAGTGTGTGACCCTCTCTTTACAGAGCAGCTCGGCTACAATCTATACTGCGATTCTGACCAGATTGCAAGCAATTAGAAATCGCATCACCTCTTGTCCTCTTCCTTGGGTATTCTTTCGGGTACAGTCTATGCTAAACTAATGACATCGAAGTGCACCAAGGAGTGCCTTGAGATTTACGAGATTCTTTAATTTGACTAATCATTATCTGTACAGTGAAGTGTGTGACCCTCTCTTTACAGAGCAGCTCGGCTACAATCTATACTGCGATTCTGACCAGATTGCAAGCAATTAGAAATCGCATCACCTCTTGTCCTCTTCCTTGGGTATTCTTTCGGGTACAGTCTATGCTAAACTAATGACATCGAAGTGCACCAAGGAGTGCCTTGAGATTTACGAGATTCTTTAATTTGACTAATCATTATCTGTACAGTGAAGTGTGTGACCCTCTCTTTACAGAGCAGCTCGGTTACAATCTATACTGCGATTCTGACCAGATTGCAAGCAATTAGAAATCGCATCAACTCTTGTCCTCTTCCTTGGGTATTCTTTCGGGTACAGTCTATGCTAAACTAATGACATCGAAGTGCACCAAGGAGTGCCTTGAGATTTACGAGATTCTTTAATTTGACTAATCATTATCTGTACAGTGAAGTGTGTGACCCTCTCTTTACAGAGCAGATCGGTTACAATCTATACTGCGATTCTGACCAGATTGCAAGCAATTAGAAATCGTATCACCTCTTGTCCTCTTCCTTGGGTATTCTTTCGGGTACAGTCTATGCTAAACTAATGACATCGAAGTGCACCAAGGAGTGCCTTGAGATTTACGAGATTCTTTAATTTGACTAATCATTATCTGTACAGTGAAGTGTGTGACCCTCTCTTTACAGAGCAGCTCGGTTACAATCTATACTGCGATTCTGACCAGATTGCAAGCAATTAGAAATCGTATCACCTCTTGTCCTCTTCCTTGGGTATTCTTTCGGGTACAGTCTATGCTAAACTAATTACATCGAAGTGCACCAAGGAGTGCCTTGAGATTTACGAGATTCTTTAATTTGACTAATCATTATCTGTACAGTGAAGTGTGTGACCCTCTCTTTACAGAGCAGCTCGGCTACAATCTATACTGCGATTCTGACCAGATTGCAAGCAATTAGAAATCGCATCACCTCTTGTCCTCTTCCTTGGGTTTTCTTTCGGGTACAGTCTATGCTAAACTAATGACATCGAAGTGCACCAAGGAGTGCCTTGAGATTTACGAGATTCTTTAATTTGACTAATCATTATCTGTACTGTGAAGTGTGTGACCCTCTCTTTACAGAGCAGCTCGGCTACAATCTATACTGCGATTCTGACCAGATTGCAAGCAATTAGAAATCGCATCACCTCTTGTACTCTTCCTTGGGTATTCTTTCGGGTACAGTCTATGCTAAACTAATGACATCGAAGTGCACCAAGGAGTGCCTTGAGATTTACGAGATTCTTGAATTTGACTAATCATTATCTGTACAGTGAAGTGTGTGACCCTCTCTTTACAGAGCAGCTCGGCTACAATCTATACTGCGATTCTGACCAGATTGCAAGCAATTAGAAATCGCATCACCTCTTGTCCTCTTCCTTAGGTATTCTTTCGGGTACAGTCTATGCTAAACTAATGACATCGAAGTGCACCAAGGAGTGCCTTGAGATTTACGAGATTCTTTAATTTGACTAATCATTATCTGTACAGTGAAGTGTGTGACCCTCTCTTTACAGAGCAGCTCGGCTACAATCTATACTGCGATTCTGACCAGATTGCAAGCAATTAGAAATCGCATCACCTCTTGTCCTCTTCCTTGGGTATTCTTTCGGGTACAGTCTATGCTAAACTAATGACATCGAAGTGCACCAAGGAGTGCCTTGAGATTTACGAGATTCTTTAATTTGACTAATCATTATCTGTACAGTGAAGTGTGTGACCCTCTCTTTACAGAGCAGCTCGGCTACAATCTATACTGCGATTCTGACCAGATTGCAAGCAATTAGAAATCGCATCACCTCTTGTCCTCTTCCTTGGGTATTCTTTCGGGTACAGTCTATGCTAAACTAATGACATCGAAGTGCACCAAGGAGTGCCTTGAGATTTATGAGATTCTTTAATTTGACTAATCATTATCTGTACAGTGAAGTGTGTGACCCTCTCTTTACAGAGCAGCTCGGCTACAATCTATACTGCGATTCTGACCAGATTGCAAGCAATTAGAAATCGCATCACCTCTTGTCCTCTTCCTTGGGTATTCTTTCGGGTACAGTCTATGCTAAACTAATGACATCGAAGTGCACCAAGGAGTGCCTTGAGATTTACGAGATTCTTTAATTTGACTAATCATTATCTGTACAGTGAAGTGTGTGACCCTCTCTTTACAGAGCAGCTCGGCTACAATCTATACTGCGATTCTGACCAGATTGCAAGCAATTAGAAATCGCATCACCTCTTGTCCTCTTCCTTGGGTATTCTTTCGGGTACAGTCTATGCTAAACTAATTAAATCGAAGTGCACCAAGGAGTGCCTTGAGATTTACGAGATTCTTTAATTTGACTAATCATTATCTGTACAGTGAAGTGTGTGACCCTCTCTTTACAGAGCAGCTCGGCTACAATCTATACTGCGATTCTGACCAGATTGCAAGCAATTAGAAATCGCATCACCTCTTGTCCTCTTCCTTGGGTATTCTTTCGGGTACAGTCTATGCTAAACTAATGACATCGAAGTGCACCAAGGAGTGCCTTGAGATTTACGAGATTCTTTAATTTGACTAATCATTATCTGTACAGTGAAGTGTGTGACCCTCTCTTTACAGAGCAGCTCGGCTACAATCTATACTGCGATTCTGACCAGATTGCAAGCAATTAGAAATCGTATCACCTCTTGTCCTCTTCCTTGGGTATTCTTTCGGGTACAGTCTATGCTAAACTAATTACATCGAAGTGCACCAAGGAGTGCCTTGAGATTTACGAGATTCTTTAATTTGACTAATCATTATCTGTACAGTGAAGTGTGTGACCCTCTCTTTACAGAGCAGCTCGGTTACAATCTATACTGCGATTCTGACCAGATTGCAAGCAATTAGAAATCGCATCACCTCTTGTCCTCTTCCTTGGGTTTTCTTTCGGGTACAGTCTATGCTAAACTAATGACATCGAAGTGCACCAAGGAGTGCCTTGAGATTTACGAGATTCTTGAATTTGACTAATCATTATCTGTACTGTGAAGTGTGTGACCCTCTCTTTACAGAGCAGCTCGGCTACAATCTATACTGCGATTCTGACCAGATTGCAAGCAATTAGAAATCGCATCACCTCTTGTACTCTTCCTTGGGTATTCTTTCGGGTACAGTCTATGCTAAACTAATGACATCGAAGTGCACCAAGGAGTGCCTTGCGATTTACGAGATTCTTGAATTTGACTAATCATTATCTGTACAGTGAAGTGTGTGACCCTCTCTTTACAGAGCAGCTCGGCTACAATCTATACTGCGATTCTGACCAGATTGCAAGCAATTAGAAATCGCATCACCTCTTGTCCTCTTCCTTAGGTATTCTTTCGGGTACAGTCTATGCTAAACTAATGACATCGAAGTGCACCAAGGAGTGCCTTGAGATTTACGAGATTCTTTAATTTGACTAATCATTATCTGTACAGTGAAGTGTGGGACCCTCTCTTTACAGAGCAGCTCGGCTACAATCTATACTGCGATTCTGACCAGATTGCAAGCAATTAGAAATCGCATCACCTCTTGTCCTCTTCCTTGGGTATTCTTTCGGGTACAGTCTATGCTAAACTAATGACATCGAAGTGCACCAAGGAGTGCCTTGAGATTTACGAGATTCTTTAATTTGACTAATCATTATCTGTACAGTGAAGTGTGTGACCCTCTCTTTACAGAGCAGCTCGGCTACAATCTATACTGCGATTCTGACCAGATTGCAAGCAATTAGAAATCGCATCACCTCTTGTCCTCTTCCTTGGGTATTCTTTCGGGTACAGTCTATGCTAAACTAATGAAATCGAAGTGCACCAAGGAGTGCCTTGAGATTTACGAGATTCTTTAATTTGACTAATCATTATCTGTACAGTGAAGTGTGTGACCCTCTCTTTACAGAGCAGCTCGGCTACAATCTATACTGCGATTCTGACCAGATTGCAAGCAATTAGAAATCGCATCACCTCTTGTCCTCTTCCTTGGGTATTCTTTCGGGTACAGTCTATGCTAAACTAATGACATCGAAGTGCACCAAGGAGTGCCTTGAGATTTACGAGATTCTTTAATTTGACTAATCATTATCTGTACAGTGAAGTGTGGGACCCTCTCTTTACAGAGCAGCTCGGCTACAATCTATACTGCGATTCTGACCAGATTGCAAGCAATTAGAAATCGCATCACCTCTTGTCCTCTTCCTTGGGTATTCTTTCGGGTACAGTCTATGCTAAACTAATGACATCGAAGTGCACCAAGGAGTGCCTTGAGATTTACAAGATTCTTTAATTTGACTAATCATTATCTGTACAGTGAAGTGTGTGACCCTCTCTTTACAGAGCAGCTCGGTTACAATCTATACTGCGATTCTGACCAGATTGCAAGCAATTAGAAATCGCATCACCTCTTGTCCTCTTCCTTGGGTTTTCTTTCGGGTACAGTCTATGCTAAACTAATTACATCGAAGTGCACCAAGGAGTGCCTTGAGATTTACGAGATTCTTTAATTTGACTAATCATTATCTGTACAGTGAAGTGTGTGACCCTCTCTTTACAGAGCAGCTCGGTTACAATCTATACTGCGATTCTGACCAGATTGCAAGCAATTAGAAATCGCATCACCTCTTGTCCTCTTCCTTAGGTATTCTTTCGGGTACAGTCTATGCTAAACTAATGACATCGAAGTGCACCAAGGAGTGCCTTGAGATTTACGAGATTCTTTAATTTGACTAATCATTATCTGTACAGTGAAGTGTGGGACCCTCTCTTTACAGAGCAGCTCGGCTACAATCTATACTGCGATTCTGACCAGATTGCAAGCAATTAGAAATCGCATCACCTCTTGTCCTCTTCCTTGGGTTTTCTTTCGGGTACAGTCTATGCTAAACTAATTACATCGAAGTGCACCAAGGAGTGCCTTGAGATTTACGAGATTCTTTAATTTGACTAATCATTATCTGTACAGTGAAGTGTGTGACCCTCTCTTTACAGAGCAGCTCGGCTACAATCTATACTGCGATTCTGACCAGATTGCAAGCAATTAGAAATCGCATCACCTCTTGTCCTCTTCCTTGGGTATTCTTTCGGGTACAGTCTATGCTAAACTAATGAAATCGAAGTGCACCAAGGAGTGCCTTGAGATTTACGAGATTCTTTAATTTGACTAATCATTATCTGTACAGTGAAGTGTGTGACCCTCTCTTTACAGAGCAGCTCGGCTACAATCTATACTGCGATTCTGACCAGATTGCAAGCAATTAGAAATCGCATCACCTCTTGTCCTCTTCCTTGGGTATTCTTTCGGGTACAGTCTATGCTAAACTAATGACATCGAAGTGCACCAAGGAGTGCCTTGAGATTTACGAGATTCTTTAATTTGACTAATCATTATCTGTACAGTGAAGTGTGTGACCCTCTCTTTACAGAGCAGCTCGGCTACAATCTATACTGCGATTCTGACCAGATTGCAAGCAATTAGAAATCGCATCACCTCTTGTCCTCTTCCTTGGGTATTCTTTCGGGTACAGTCTATGCTAAACTAATGACATCGAAGTGCACCAAGGAGTGCCTTGAGATTTACAAGATTCTTTAATTTGACTAATCATTATCTGTACAGTGAAGTGTGTGACCCTCTCTTTACAGAGCAGCTCGGTTACAATCTATACTGCGATTCTGACCAGATTGCAAGCAATTAGAAATCGCATCACCTCTTGTCCTCTTCCTTGGGTTTTCTTTCGGGTACAGTCTATGCTAAACTAATTACATCGAAGTGCACCAAGGAGTGCCTTGAGATTTACGAGATTCTTTAATTTGACTAATCATTATCTGTACAGTGAAGTGTGTGACCCTCTCTTTACAGAGCAGCTCGGTTACAATCTATACTGCGATTCTGACCAGATTGCAAGCAATTAGAAATCGCATCACCTCTTGTCCTCTTCCTTAGGTATTCTTTCGGGTACAGTCTATGCTAAACTAATGACATCGAAGTGCACCAAGGAGTGCCTTGAGATTTACGAGATTCTTTAATTTGACTAATCATTATCTGTACAGTGAAGTGTGGGACCCTCTCTTTACAGAGCAGCTCGGCTACAATCTATACTGCGATTCTGACCAGATTGCAAGCAATTAGAAATCGCATCACCTCTTGTCCTCTTCCTTGGGTTTTCTTTCGGGTACAGTCTATGCTAAACTAATTACATCGAAGTGCACCAAGGAGTGCCTTGAGATTTACGAGATTCTTTAATTTGACTAATCATTATCTGTACAGTGAAGTGTGTGACCCTCTCTTTACAGAGCAGCTCGGTTACAATCTATACTGCGATTCTGACCAGATTGCAAGCAATTAGAAATCGCATCACCTCTTGTCCTCTTCCTTAGGTATTCTTTCGGGTACAGTCTATGCTAAACTAATGACATCGAAGTGCACCAAGGAGTGCCTTGAGATTTACGAGATTCTTTAATTTGACTAATCATTATCTGTACAGTGAAGTGTGGGACCCTCTCTTTACAGAGCAGCTCGGCTACAATCTATACTGCGATTCTGACCAGATTGCAAGCAATTAGAAATCGCATCACCTCTTGTCCTCTTCCTTGGGTATTCTTTCGGGTACAGTCTATGCTAAACTAATGACATCGAAGTGCACCAAGGAGTGCCTTGAGATTTACGAGATTCTTTAATTTGACTAATCATTATCTGTACAGTGAAGTGTGTGACCCTCTCTTTACAGAGCAGCTCGGCTACAATCTATACTGCGATTCTGACCAGATTGCAAGCAATTAGAAATCGCATCACCTCTTGTCCTCTTCCTTGGGTATTCTTTCGGGTACAGTCTATGCTAAACTAATGACATCGAAGTGCACCAAGGAGTGCCTTGAGATTTATGAGATTCTTTAATTTGACTAATCATTATCTGTACAGTGAAGTGTGTGACCCTCTCTTTACAGAGCAGCTCGGCTACAATCTATACTGCGATTCTGACCAGATTGCAAGCAATTAGAAATCGCATCACCTCTTGTCCTCTTCCTTGGGTATTCTTTCGGGTACAGTCTATGCTAAACTAATGACATCGAAGTGCACCAAGGAGTGCCTTGAGATTTACGAGATTCTTTAATTTGACTAATCATTATCTGTACAGTGAAGTGTGTGACCCTCTCTTTACAGAGCAGCTCGGCTACAATCTATACTGCGATTCTGACCAGATTGCAAGCAATTAGAAATCGCATCACCTCTTGTCCTCTTCCTTGGGTATTCTTTCGGGTACAGTCTATGCTAAACTAATGAAATCGAAGTGCACCAAGGAGTGCCTTGAGATTTACGAGATTCTTTAATTTGACTAATCATTATCTGTACAGTGAAGTGTGTGACCCTCTCTTTACAGAGCAGCTCGGCTACAATCTATACTGCGATTCTGACCAGATTGCAAGCAATTAGAAATCGCATCACCTCTTGTCCTCTTCCTTGGGTATTCTTTCGGGTACAGTCTATGCTAAACTAATGACATCGAAGTGCACCAAGGAGTGCCTTGAGATTTACGAGATTCTTTAATTTGACTAATCATTATCTGTACAGTGAAGTGTGTGACCCTCTCTTTACAGAGCAGCTCGGCTACAATCTATACTGCGATTCTGACCAGATTGCAAGCAATTAGAAATCGTATCACCTCTTGTCCTCTTCCTTGGGTATTCTTTCGGGTACAGTCTATGCTAAACTAATTACATCGAAGTGCACCAAGGAGTGCCTTGAGATTTACGAGATTCTTTAATTTGACTAATCATTATCTGTACAGTGAAGTGTGTGACCCTCTCTTTACAGAGCAGCTCGGTTACAATCTATACTGCGATTCTGACCAGATTGCAAGCAATTAGAAATCGCATCACCTCTTGTCCTCTTCCTTGGGTTTTCTTTCGGGTACAGTCTATGCTAAACTAATGACATCGAAGTGCACCAAGGAGTGCCTTGAGATTTACGAGATTCTTGAATTTGACTAATCATTATCTGTACTGTGAAGTGTGTGACCCTCTCTTTACAGAGCAGCTCGGCTACAATCTATACTGCGATTCTGACCAGATTGCAAGCAATTAGAAATCGCATCACCTCTTGTACTCTTCCTTGGGTATTCTTTCGGGTACAGTCTATGCTAAACTAATGACATCGAAGTGCACCAAGGAGTGCCTTGCGATTTACGAGATTCTTGAATTTGACTAATCATTATCTGTACAGTGAAGTGTGTGACCCTCTCTTTACAGAGCAGCTCGGCTACAATCTATACTGCGATTCTGACCAGATTGCAAGCAATTAGAAATCGCATCACCTCTTGTCCTCTTCCTTAGGTATTCTTTCGGGTACAGTCTATGCTAAACTAATGACATCGAAGTGCACCAAGGAGTGCCTTGAGATTTACGAGATTCTTTAATTTGACTAATCATTATCTGTACAGTGAAGTGTGGGACCCTCTCTTTACAGAGCAGCTCGGCTACAATCTATACTGCGATTCTGACCAGATTGCAAGCAATTAGAAATCGCATCACCTCTTGTCCTCTTCCTTGGGTATTCTTTCGGGTACAGTCTATGCTAAACTAATGACATCGAAGTGCACCAAGGAGTGCCTTGAGATTTACGAGATTCTTTAATTTGACTAATCATTATCTGTACAGTGAAGTGTGTGACCCTCTCTTTACAGAGCAGCTCGGCTACAATCTATACTGCGATTCTGACCAGATTGCAAGCAATTAGAAATCGCATCACCTCTTGTCCTCTTCCTTGGGTATTCTTTCGGGTACAGTCTATGCTAAACTAATGACATCGAAGTGCACCAAGGAGTGCCTTGAGATTTATGAGATTCTTTAATTTGACTAATCATTATCTGTACAGTGAAGTGTGTGACCCTCTCTTTACAGAGCAGCTCGGCTACAATCTATACTGCGATTCTGACCAGATTGCAAGCAATTAGAAATCGCATCACCTCTTGTCCTCTTCCTTGGGTATTCTTTCGGGTACAGTCTATGCTAAACTAATGACATCGAAGTGCACCAAGGAGTGCCTTGAGATTTACGAGATTCTTTAATTTGACTAATCATTATCTGTACAGTGAAGTGTGTGACCCTCTCTTTACAGAGCAGCTCGGCTACAATCTATACTGCGATTCTGACCAGATTGCAAGCAATTAGAAATCGCATCACCTCTTGTCCTCTTCCTTGGGTATTCTTTCGGGTACAGTCTATGCTAAACTAATGAAATCGAAGTGCACCAAGGAGTGCCTTGAGATTTATGAGATTCTTTAATTTGACTAATCATTATCTGTACAGTGAAGTGTGTGACCCTCTCTTTACAGAGCAGCTCGGCTACAATCTATACTGCGATTCTGACCAGATTGCAAGCAATTAGAAATCGCATCACCTCTTGTCCTCTTCCTTGGGTATTCTTTCGGGTACAGTCTATGCTAAACTAATGACATCGAAGTGCACCAAGGAGTGCCTTGAGATTTACGAGATTCTTTAATTTGACTAATCATTATCTGTACAGTGAAGTGTGTGACCCTCTCTTTACAGAGCAGCTCGGCTACAATCTATACTGCGATTCTGACCAGATTGCAAGCAATTAGAAATCGCATCACCTCTTGTCCTCTTCCTTGGGTATTCTTTCGGGTACAGTCTATGCTAAACTAATGACATCGAAGTGCACCAAGGAGTGCCTTGAGATTTACAAGATTCTTTAATTTGACTAATCATTATCTGTACAGTGAAGTGTGTGACCCTCTCTTTACAGAGCAGCTCGGTTACAATCTATACTGCGATTCTGACCAGATTGCAAGCAATTAGAAATCGCATCACCTCTTGTCCTCTTCCTTGGGTTTTCTTTCGGGTACAGTCTATGCTAAACTAATTACATCGAAGTGCACCAAGGAGTGCCTTGAGATTTACGAGATTCTTTAATTTGACTAATCATTATCTGTACAGTGAAGTGTGTGACCCTCTCTTTACAGAGCAGCTCGGTTACAATCTATACTGCGATTCTGACCAGATTGCAAGCAATTAGAAATCGCATCACCTCTTGTCCTCTTCCTTGGGTATTCTTTCGGGTACAGTCTATGCTAAACTAATTACATCGAAGTGCACCAAGGAGTGCCTTGAGATTTACGAGATTCTTTAATTTGACTAATCATTATCTGTACAGTGAAGTGTGTGACCCTCTCTTTACAGAGCAGCTCGGTTACAATCTATACTGCGATTCTGACCAGATTGCAAGCAATTAGAAATCGCATCACCTCTTGTCCTCTTCCTTGGGTTTTCTTTCGGGTACAGTCTATGCTAAACTAATGACATCGACGTGCACCAAGGAGTGCCTTGAGATTTACGAGGTTCTTTAATTTGACTAATCATTATCTGTACAGTGAAGTGTGTGACCCTCTCTTTACAGAGCAGCTCGGTTACAATCTATACTGTGATTCTGACCAGATTGCAAGCAATTAGAAATCGCATCACCTCTTGTCCTCTTCCTTGGGTATTCTTTCGGGTACAGTCTATGCTAAACTAGTGACATCGAAGTGCACCAAGGAGTGCCTTGAGATTTACGAGATTCTTTAATTTGACTAATCATTATCTGTACAGTGAAGTGTGTGACCCTCTCTTTACAGAGCAGCTCGGCTACAATCTATACTGCGATTCTGACCAGATTGCAAGCAATTAGAAATCGCATCACCTCTTGTCCTCTTCCTTGGGTATTCTTTCGGGTACAGTCTATGCTAAACTAATGACATCGAAGTGCACCAAGGAGTGCCTTGAGATTTACGAGATTCTTTAATTTGACTAATCATTATCTGTACAGTGAAGTGTGTGACCCTCGCTTTACAGAGCAGCTCGGTTACAATCTATACTGCGATTCTGACCAGATTGCAAGCAATTAGAAATCGCATCACCTCTTGTCCTCTTCCTTGGGTATTCTTTCGGGTACAGTCTATGCTAAACTAATGACATCGAAGTGCACCAAGGAGTGCCTTGAGATTTACGAGATTCTTTAATTTGACTAATCATTATCTGTACAGTGAAGTGTGTGACCCTCTCTTTACAGAGCAGCTCGGTTACAATCTATACTGCGATTCTGACCAGATTGCAAGCAATTAGAAATCGCATCAACTCTTGTCCTCTTCCTTGGGTATTCTTTCGGGTACAGTCTATGCTAAACTAATTACATCGAAGTGCACCAAGGAGTGCCTTGAGATTTACGAGATTCTTTAATTTGACTAATCATTATCTGTACAGTGAAGTGTGTGACCCTCTCTTTACAGAGCAGCTCGGTTACAATCTATACTGCGATTCTGACCAGATTGCAAGCAATTAGAAATCGCATCACCTCTTGTCCTCTTCCTTGGGTTTTCTTTCGGGTACAGTCTATGCTAAACTAATGACATCGACGTGCACCAAGGAGTGCCTTGAGATTTACGAGGTTCTTTAATTTGACTTATCATTATCTGTACAGTGAAGTGTGTGACCCTCTCTTTACAGAGCAGCTCGGTTACAATCTATACTGTGATTCTGACCAGATTGCAAGCAATTAGAAATCGCATCACCTCTTGTCCTCTTCCTTGGGTATTCTTTCGGGTACAGTCTATGCTAAACTAGTGACATCGAAGTGCACCAAGGAGTGCCTTGAGATTTACGAGATTCTTTAATTTGACTAATCATTATCTGTACAGTGAAGTGTGTGACCCTCTCTTTACAGAGCAGCTCGGCTACAATCTATACTGCGATTCTGACCAGATTGCAAGCAATTAGAAATCGCATCACCTCTTGTCCTCTTCCTTGGGTTTTCTTTCGGGTACAGTCTATGCTAAACTAATGACATCGAAGTGCACCAAGGAGTGCCTTGAGATTTACGAGATTCTTTAATTTGACTAATCATTATCTGTACAGTGAAGTGTGTGACCCTCGCTTTACAGAGCAGCTCGGTTACAATCTATACTGCGATTCTGACCAGATTGCAAGCAATTAGAAATCGCATCACCTCTTGTCCTCTTCCTTGGGTATTCTTTCGGGTACAGTCTATGCTAAACTAATGACATCGAAGTGCACCAAGGAGTGCCTTGAGATTTACGAGATTCTTTAATTTGACTAATCATTATCTGTACAGTGAAGTGTGTGACCCTCTCTTTACAGAGCAGCTCGGTTACAATCTATACTGCGATTCTGACCAGATTGCAAGCAATTAGAAATCGCATCAACTCTTGTCCTCTTCCTTGGGTATTCTTTCGGGTACAGTCTATGCTAAACTAATTACATCGAAGTGCACCAAGGAGTGCCTTGAGATTTACGAGATTCTTTAATTTGACTAATCATTATCTGTACAGTGAAGTGTGTGACCCTCTCTTTACAGAGCAGCTCGGTTACAATCTATACTGCGATTCTGACCAGATTGCAAGCAATTAGAAATCGCATCACCTCTTGTCCTCTTCCTTGGGTTTTCTTTCGGGTACAGTCTATGCTAAACTAATGACATCGACGTGCACCAAGGAGTGCCTTGAGATTTACGAGATTCTTTAATTTGACTAATCATTATCTGTACAGTGAAGTGTGTGACCCTCTCTTTACAGAGCAGCTCGGTTACAATCTATACTGCGATTCTGACCAGATTGCAAGCAATTAGAAATCGCATCACCTCTTGTCCTCTTCCTTGGGTATTCTTTCGGGTACAGTCTATGCTAAACTAATGACATCGAAGTGCACCAAGGAGTGCCTTGAGATTTACGAGATTCTTTAATTTGACTAATCATTATCTGTACAGTGAAGTGTGTGACCCTCTCTTTACAGAGCAGCTCGGTTACAATCTATACTGCGATTCTGACCAGATTGCAAGCAATTAGAAATCGCATCAACTCTTGTCCTCTTCCTTGGGTATTCTTTCGGGTACAGTCTATGCTAAACTAATTACATCGAAGTGCACCAAGGAGTGCCTTGAGATTTACGAGATTCTTTAATTTGACTAATCATTATCTGTACAGTGAAGTGTGTGACCCTCTCTTTACAGAGCATATCGGTTACAATCTATACTGCGATTCTGACCAGATTGCAAGCAATTAGAAATCGTATCACCTCTTGTCCTCTTCCTTGGGTATTCTTTCGGGTACAGTCTATGCTAAACTAATTACATCGAAGTGCACTAAGGAGTGCCTTGAGATTTACGAGATTCTTTAATTTGACTAATCATTATCTGTACAGTGAAGTGTGTGACCCTCTCTTTACAGAGCAGCTCGGTTACAATCTATACTGCGATTCTGACCAGATTGCAAGCAATTAGAAATCGCATCACCTCTTGTCCTCTTCCTTGGGTTTTCTTTCGGGTACAGTCTATGCTAAACTAATGACATCGAAGTGCACCAAGGAGTGCCTTGAGATTTACGAGATTCTTTAATTTGACTAATCATTATCTGTACAGTGAAGTGTGTGACCCTCTCTTTACAGAGCAGCTCGGCTACAATCTATACTGCGATTCTGACCAGATTGCAAGCAATTAGAAATCGCATCACCTCTTGTCCTCTTCCTTGGGTATTCTTTCGGGTACAGTCTATGCTAAACTAATGACATCGAAGTGCACCAAGGAGTGTATTGAGATTTACGAGATTCTTTAATTTGACTAATCATTATCTGTACAGTGAAGTGTGTGACCCTCTCTTTACAGAGCAGCTCGGCTACAATCTATACTGCGATTCTGACCAGATTGCAAGCAATTAGAAATCGCATCACCTCTTGTCCTCTTCCTTGGGTATTCTTTCGGGTACAGTCTATGCTAAACTAATTACATCGAAGTGCACCAAGGAGTGCCTTGAGATTTACGAGATTCTTTAATTTGACTAATCATTATCTGTACAGTGAAGTGTGTGACCCTCTCTTTACAGAGCAGCTCGGTTACAATCTATACTGCGATTCTGACCAGATTGCAAGCAATTAGAAATCGCATCACCTCTTGTCCTCTTCCTTGGGTTTTCTTTCGGGTACAGTCTATGCTAAACTAATGACATCGAAGTGCACCAAGGAGTGCCTTGAGATTTACGAGATTCTTTAATTTGACTAATCATTATCTGTACAGTGAAGTGTGTGACCCTCTCTTTACAGAGCAGCTCGGCTACAATCTATACTGCGATTCTGACCAGATTGCAAGCAATTAGAAATCGCATCACCTCTTGTCCTCTTCCTTGGGTTTTCTTTCGGGTACAGTCTATGCTAAACTAATGACATCGAAGTGCACCAAGGAGTGCCTTGAGATTTACGAGATTCTTTAATTTGACTAATCATTATCTGTACAGTGAAGTGTGTGACCCTCTCTTTACAGAGCAGCTCGGCTACAATCTATACTGCGATTCTGACCAGATTGCAAGCAATTAGAAATCGTATCACCTCTTGTCCTCTTCCTTGGGTATTCTTTCGGGTACAGTCTATGCTAAACTAATTACATCGAAGTGCACCAAGGAGTGCCTTGAGATTTACGAGATTCTTTAATTTGACTAATCATTATCTGTACAGTGAAGTGTGTGACCCTCTCTTTACAGAGCAGCTCGGTTACAATCTATACTGCGATTCTGACCAGATTGCAAGCAATTAGAAATCGCATCACCTCTTGTCCTCTTCCTTGGGTTTTCTTTCGGGTACAGTCTATGCTAAACTAATGACATCGAAGTGCACCAAGGAGTGCCTTGAGATTTACGAGATTCTTTAATTTGACTATTCATTATCTGTACAGTGAAGTGTGTGACCCTCTCTTTACAGAGCAGCTCGGCTACAATCTATACTGCGATTCTGACCAGATTGCAAGCAATTAGAAATCGCATCACCTCTTGTACTCTTCCTTGGGTATTCTTTCGGGTACAGTCTATGCTAAACTAATGACATCGAAGTGCACCAAGGAGTGCCTTGCGATTTACGAGATTCTTGAATTTGACTAATCATTATCTGTACAGTGAAGTGTGTGACCCTCTCTTTACAGAGCAGCTCGGCTACAATCTATACTGCGATTCTGACCAGATTGCAAGCAATTAGAAATCGCATCACCTCTTGTCCTCTTCCTTAGGTATTCTTTCGGGTACAGTTTATGCTAAACTAATGACATCGAAGTGCACCAAGGAGTGCCTTGAGATTTACGAGATTCTTTAATTTGACTAATCATTATCTGTACAGTGAAGTGTGGGACCCTCTCTTTACAGAGCAGCTCGGCTACAATCTATACTGCGATTCTGACCAGATTGCAAGCAATTAGAAATCGCATCACCTCTTGTCCTCTTCCTTGGGTATTCTTTCGGGTACAGTCTATGCTAAACTAATGACATCGAAGTGCACCAAGGAGTGCCTTGAGATTTACGAGATTCTTTAATTTGACTAATCATTATCTGTACAGTGAAGTGTGTGACCCTCTCTTTACAGAGCAGCTCGGCTACAATCTATACTGCGATTCTGACCAGATTGCAAGCAATTAGAAATCGCATCACCTCTTGTCCTCTTCCTTGGGTATTCTTTCGGGTACAGTCTATGCTAAACTAATGACATCGAAGTGCACCAAGGAGTGCCTTGAGATTTATGAGATTCTTTAATTTGACTAATCATTATCTGTACAGTGAAGTGTGTGACCCTCTCTTTACAGAGCAGCTCGGCTACAATCTATACTGCGATTCTGACCAGATTGCAAGCAATTAGAAATCGCATCACCTCTTGTCCTCTTCCTTGGGTATTCTTTCGGGTACAGTCTATGCTAAACTAATGACATCGAAGTGCACCAAGGAGTGCCTTGAGATTTACGAGATTCTTTAATTTGACTAATCATTATCTGTACAGTGAAGTGTGTGACCCTCTCTTTACAGAGCAGCTCGGCTACAATCTATACTGCGATTCTGACCAGATTGCAAGCAATTAGAAATCGCATCAACTCTTGTCCTCTTCCTTGGGTATTCTTTCGGGTACAGTCTATGCTAAACTAATGACATCGAAGTGCACCAAGGAGTGCCTTGAGATTTACGAGATTCTTTAATTTGACTAATCATTATCTGTACAGTGAAGTGTGTGACCCTCTCTTTACAGAGCAGCTCGGTTACAATCTATACTGCGATTCTGACCAGATTGCAAGCAATTAGAAATCGCATCACCTCTTGTCCTCTTCCTTGGGTTTTCTTTCGGGTACAGTCTATGCTAAACTAATTACATCGAAGTGCACCAAGGAGTGCCTTGAGATTTACGAGATTCTTTAATTTGACTAATCATTATCTGTACAGTGAAGTGTGTGACCCTCTCTTTACAGAGCAGCTCGGTTACAATCTATACTGCGATTCTGACCAGATTGCAAGCAATTAGAAATCGCATCACCTCTTGTCCTCTTCCTTGGGTATTCTTTCGGGTACAGTCTATGCTAAACTAATTACATCGAAGTGCACCAAGGAGTGCCTTGAGATTTACGAGATTCTTTAATTTGACTAATCATTATCTGTACAGTGAAGTGTGTGACCCTCTCTTTACAGAGCAGCTCGGTTACAATCTATACTGCGATTCTGACCAGATTGCAAGCAATTAGAAATCGCATCACCTCTTGTCCTCTTCCTTGGGTTTTCTTTCGGGTACAGTCTATGCTAAACTAATGACATCGACGTGCACCAAGGAGTGCCTTGAGATTTACGAGGTTCTTTAATTTGACTAATCATTATCTGTACAGTGAAGTGTGTGACCCTCTCTTTACAGAGCAGCTCGGTTACAATCTATACTGTGATTCTGACCAGATTGCAAGCAATTAGAAATCGCATCACCTCTTGTCCTCTTCCTTGGGTATTCTTTCGGGTACAGTCTATGCTAAACTAGTGACATCGAAGTGCACCAAGGAGTGCCTTGAGATTTACGAGATTCTTTAATTTGACTAATCATTATCTGTACAGTGAAGTGTGTGACCCTCTCTTTACAGAGCAGCTCGGCTACAATCTATACTGCGATTCTGACCAGATTGCAAGCAATTAGAAATCGCATCACCTCTTGTCCTCTTCCTTGGGTTTTCTTTCGGGTACAGTCTATGCTAAACTAATGACATCGAAGTGCACCAAGGAGTGCCTTGAGATTTACGAGATTCTTTAATTTGACTAATCATTATCTGTACAGTGAAGTGTGTGACCCTCGCTTTACAGAGCAGCTCGGTTACAATCTATACTGCGATTCTGACCAGATTGCAAGCAATTAGAAATCGCATCACCTCTTGTCCTCTTCCTTGGGTATTCTTTCGGGTACAGTCTATGCTAAACTAATGACATCGAAGTGCACCAAGGAGTGCCTTGAGATTTACGAGATTCTTTAATTTGACTAATCATTATCTGTACAGTGAAGTGTGTGACCCTCTCTTTACAGAGCAGCTCGGTTACAATCTATACTGCGATTCTGACCAGATTGCAAGCAATTAGAAATCGCATCAACTCTTGTCCTCTTCCTTGGGTATTCTTTCGGGTACAGTCTATGCTAAACTAATTACATCGAAGTGCACCAAGGAGTGCCTTGAGATTTACGAGATTCTTTAATTTGACTAATCATTATCTGTACAGTGAAGTGTGTGACCCTCTCTTTACAGAGCAGCTCGGTTACAATCTATACTGCGATTCTGACCAGATTGCAAGCAATTAGAAATCGCATCACCTCTTGTCCTCTTCCTTGGGTATTCTTTCGGGTACAGTCTATGCTAAACTAATTACATCGAAGTGCACCAAGGAGTGCCTTGAGATTTACGAGATTCTTTAATTTGACTAATCATTATCTGTACAGTGAAGTGTGTGACCCTCTCTTTACAGAGCAGCTCGGTTACAATCTATACTGCGATTCTGACCAGATTGCAAGCAATTAGAAATCGCATCACCTCTTGTCCTCTTCCTTGGGTTTTCTTTCGGGTACAGTCTATGCTAAACTAATGACATCGACGTGCACCAAGGAGTGCCTTGAGATTTACGAGGTTCTTTAATTTGACTAATCATTATCTGTACAGTGAAGTGTGTGACCCTCTCTTTACAGAGCAGCTCGGTTACAATCTATACTGCGATTCTGACCAGATTGCAAGCAATTAGAAATCGCATCACCTCTTGTCCTCTTCCTTGGGTATTCTTTCGGGTACAGTCTATGCTAAACTAATGACATCGAAGTGCACCAAGGAGTGCCTTGAGATTTACGAGATTCTTTAATTTGACTAATCATTATCTGTACAGTGAAGTGTGTGACCCTCTCTTTACAGAGCAGCTCGGTTACAATCTATACTGCGATTCTGACCAGATTGCAAGTAATTAGAAATCGCATCAACTCTTGTCCTCTTCCTTGGGTATTCTTTCGGGTACAGTCTATGCTAAACTAATTACATCGAAGTGCACCAAGGAGTGCCTTGAGATTTACGAGATTCTTTAATTTGACTAATCATTATCTGTACAGTGAAGTGTGTGACCCTCTCTTTACAGAGCAGCTCGGTTACAATCTATACTGCGATTCTGACCAGATTGCAAGCAATTAGAAATCGCATCACCTCTTGTCCTCTTCCTTGGGTATTCTTTCGGGTACAGTCTATGCTAAACTAATTACATCGAAGTGCACCAAGGAGTGCCTTGAGATTTACGAGATTCTTTAATTTGACTAATCATTATCTGTACAGTGAAGTGTGTGACCCTCTCTTTACAGAGCAGCTCGGTTACAATCTATACTGCGATTCTGACCAGATTGCAAGCAATTAGAAATCGCATCACCTCTTGTCCTCTTCCTTGGGTTTTCTTTCGGGTACAGTCTATGCTAAACTAATGACATCGACGTGCACCAAGGAGTGCCTTGAGATTTACGAGGTTCTTTAATTTGACTAATCATTATCTGTACAGTGAAGTGTGTGACCCTCTCTTTACAGAGCAGCTCGGTTACAATCTATACTGTGATTCTGACCAGATTGCAAGCAATTAGAAATCGCATCACCTCTTGTCCTCTTCCTTGGGTTTTCTTTCGGGTACAGTCTATGCTAAACTAGTGACATCGAAGTGCACCAAGGAGTGCCTTGAGATTTACGAGATTCTTTAATTTGACTAATCATTATCTGTACAGTGAAGTGTGTGACCCTCTCTTTACAGAGCAGCTCGGCTACAATCTATACTGCGATTCTGACCAGATTGCAAGCAATTAGAAATCGCATCACCTCTTGTCCTCTTCCTTGGGTTTTCTTTCGGGTACAGTCTATGCTAAACTAATGACATCGAAGTGCACCAAGGAGTGCCTTGAGATTTACGAGATTCTTTAATTTGACTAATCATTATCTGTACAGTGAAGTGTGTGACCCTCTCTTTACAGAGCAGCTCGGTTACAATCTATACTGCGATTCTGACCAGATTGCAAGCAATTAGAAATCGCATCACCTCTTGTCCTCTTCCTTGGGTATTCTTTCGGGTACAGTCTATGCTAAACTAATGACATCGAAGTGCACCAAGGAGTGCCTTGAGATTTACGAGATTCTTTAATTTGACTAATCATTATCTGTACAGTGAAGTGTGTGACCCTCTCTTTACAGAGCAGCTCGGTTACAATCTATACTGCGATTCTGACCAGATTGCAAGCAATTAGAAATCGCATCAACTCTTGTCCTCTTCCTTGGGTATTCTTTCGGGTACAGTCTATGCTAAACTAATTACATCGAAGTGCACCAAGGAGTGCCTTGAGATTTACGAGATTCTTTAATTTGACTAATCATTATCTGTACAGTGAAGTGTGTGACCCTCTCTTTACAGAGCAGATCGGTTACAATCTATACTGCGATTCTGACCAGATTGCAAGCAATTAGAAATCGTATCACCTCTTGTCCTCTTCCTTGGGTATTCTTTCGGGTACAGTCTATGCTAAACTAATTACATCGAAGTGCACCAAGGAGTGCCTTGAGATTTACGAGATTCTTTAATTTGACTAATCATTATCTGTACAGTGAAGTGTGTGACCCTCTCTTTACAGAGCAGATCGGTTACAATCTATACTGCGATTCTGACCAGATTGCAAGCAATTAGAAATCGCATCACCTCTTGTCCTCTTCCTTGGGTATTCTTTCGGGTACAGTCTATGCTAAACTAATTACATCGAAGTGCACCAAGGAGTGCCTTGAGATTTACGAGATTCTTTAATTTGACTAATCATTATCTGTACAGTGAAGTGTGTGACCCTCTCTTTACAGAGCAGCTCGGTTACAATCTATACTGCGATTCTGACCAGATTGCAAGCAATTAGAAATCGCATCACCTCTTGTCCTCTTCCTTGGGTTTTCTTTCGGGTACAGTCTATGCTAAACTAATGACATCGAAGTGCACCAAGGAGTGCCTTGAGATTTACGAGATTCTTTAATTTGACTAATCATTATCTGTACAGTGAAGTGTGTGACCCTCTCTTTACAGAGCAGCTCGGCTACAATCTATACTGCGATTCTGACCAGATTGCAAGCAATTAGAAATCGCATCACCTCTTGTCCTCTTCCTTGGGTATTCTTTCGGGTACAGTCTATGCTAAACTAATGACATCGAAGTGCACCAAGGAGTGTATTGAGATTTACGAGATTCTTTAATTTGACTAATCATTATCTGTACAGTGAAGTGTGTGACCCTCTCTTTACAGAGCAGCTCGGCTACAATCTATACTGCGATTCTGACCAGATTGCAAGCAATTAGAAATCGCATCACCTCTTGTCCTCTTCCTTGGGTATTCTTTCGGGTACAGTCTATGCTAAACTTCTGTTGAACAGTATCCGCTATGTATCAATGACAACCTGTAGGTGAACCGCCTTTACTCTAAGATAACTAATTGCTGTGCTTGACACAACTGCTGGTCAGGCTAGTAGCCATTTTGTTTGTTTGTTATCTACGCTTTCACCGCGACGCTGATAAAACATTTTACGTTCTGTTTACAGCTTGTATACTATCTCTTTTGTTTTCTCTTACAATATTTGTATTAATGTTTGCTGTATTTATCACAGCTGTGTTTATCAGCTTATGTGGCGCCAAAGGTACTCTTTATAATAAATAACGAAAAAATAACAAGAGCCCATTTCGCTTTAAACAACGTTTGATCTATAAGTTGTATTTGATGCTCTAGTTGATCTGAGGATCTGCGTCTGAGTATGGATAAGCATTTGGTGTTGAGAGCAATCCCTCTAAATAAAGTACAGAAGTGACTTCGCTTTCAACTAATTATTAAATATATAAAAAAAATTAAATCGATTATTAAATAAATTGCACTTTTCAAATAAACATAATCCTAATAATGGAGTGAAGAAACAAAATCCTGTTATCCTTGACATTTTTGTTTTAACGTTATTACTGGATTGTGTAAAAGCAAGTTGGTATTAATGATAAAAAATACGTAAACTTTATTTGTAAAACCATCTCGGTCAGTGAATATAGCTAACAATAAAAAAAACTAATCATTAATTTTTTTTTAAAACATTAAAACCGGCGTGGAAACTTATTAAATGCCCGATTTATATTGTTGGCACTAAAATGTTTTTTATTGGCAATTTTTTATATATTTGTGATAGCGTATACCTTGCGCATAGGGAAAAAGTACAGACGAGCTGTGTTTTTTTTCCCATACTTCTTGTTATTGTATTTCAGCCATAAACCAATAACACAACCGGCTGTCCGCTGGGAAAGAGGTGGAGGGAGGGACAAAGTAGCGACTAAATGCCCGCCTTAAGAAAGCTACATTGCTCTCGAGCATCAGCATCCGTTCGGCCCTTCTAATTCACTTCACGGTGGCAAACTTCATATCTTACTGTCTAATGAGTAAATCATTCAAGATAATTCTTCAAGAAAAAGAGCTTCTATATAGGGAAAGTTAAGAGATTATTCAAGCTCAAGAAATAATTAGAAGGGGCTTTCAACTCGAAGCCTATAAAAATGAACTATTGGGAACAGGCGGAACATTCAATTTTCACCTTTTATTTTAAGACTTTACGTCGCTTTATGTTAACGAACAACTAATAAATATATTTAGAGGTCTTGTGGAGTACACCTTTAAAATTTGGAATAGATTAAATTATTTTTATGGCTGTATGTTAACGATGTAGATTAGATACTTTGCTGTATTAGCATCTTAATACAACAAACATTGCCGTTTTCCCTCTTGAATGAGTCATACATAGCCAAAACGAAAACAGGATGCGTAAAGGGAAAATGTAATGGCTGATTCATCTTCGATTGTCCTTGTATACTCGTTCTTTTCCTATGACGAACTGTGACTGTTTCGAGATCTATCAATTTACTAAGTTCAATTTACGGCGTACTAAAAAAAAACCCGAACTGATGTTTCGGGAACTGAAAAAACCGGGTTTCGCAGGTAATACCGTGTAAATCAACTTTTCACCAGTAAGTATGCCAAGTGCCGTCACTGGTGAATGTTACGTTCTGCTTGTGTTAATTTATTTGTGGTAGTTGTTTTCCGCGCATGTCGTTTTTGTGATAGCTGATTTTCGTGAACAGTGCGAGCCCGTGAAGTTTTGCCTTCTGCCCTGGAAAACTGGCGTGAAAACTCATGAAATGTTAAAAGCGGCTCACAAGGATGATGCTTTGGGGAAAACTCGAGTGTTTGAGTGGGAAATGTCAATTAATGATCAACCTCGCTCTGGCCGTCCTTCGACGGCCAAAACCAACGGGAAAGTCGAACAAATTGGCGATATCGCCCTGGAGATCGACGTCGGACCATCGAAGAAGTTATAGAGAAATCTGCAATGACTTGGAGTTCAGTGCAGCGAATTTTAAGTGAAGGTTTGGGGATGAGAAAGGTGGCTGCAACGCTCCGACTCGCACATGCGCCGATTTTTTAGCAAAAATAGTATGACCCTTGTGCTCCATGCTCCCTATTGACCAGATCTAGCCTCTTGCGACTTCATTTTACTCTCCCGAATGAAAAGGGACATGAAAAGAAAGCGTTTTGTGGATGTAAAATAAGTAAAGACAAAATCGACGGAGGCGCTGTCTAGCATCACAAAAGAATTTAATTTAAAAAATATTTCGAACAGTGGATTAAAAGATTGGACAAGTGTATTGACTGCAATGGAAAGTACTTTGAAGGAGATTTAAGATTTTTTGTAAAATAGTTAAATAAACTGGTTCGTACAAAAAAAAAAAGTTTCTTTTGGGTAAGCCCTCGTATTTCCATAATGGAAAATAATCTGCTATTACTCAATGCAAATGCTAGTTTTAAAACAATAGATCAACATCATCGCTACATGATTACGAGTAACATCTTCATTCAATGACTTATTTTCATCTTAATATAAACACAAATAAAAGAACAGACATTCTCTGTTCTAAAGTTGCGTCGAGAAAGCGGAAACTGATCTTTATGTATGTATATGAATTTATCGACTATAACAAGTGGCACTCTCCTTTCAGCCTGATACTCCTCACCATCAATTACTGGCTCCTTTATCAGAGTGGCTAATTGGCTTAAAAATAATTCGCCTGGCTACTCAAGTAGTTGATTCAGTGTTAGCTTAGTACGTTTGCCTCGCCTCTCTACGTTACAGGTTCAACATGTAGCATTAAGAACAAATAGAAAATAGTTTATCTGCCGATATAGGCTCTTTTTTTTTTTCCCCTTAACCCCTTTAAATTATACAATGTGAACAAAATAATTTCTCCTCTTTCTGCTGTGCGCAGATGCATTTGAAGGAGGTTGGGTTACTTAACAATACAGGTTGTGGTTAAAAATGAAATGAATATAATGCTAGGTGATGGGGCTCACCTTCAGTTTGAAAATGTGGGAGAAAAACTTGCAAACTAAAACATAAACCTAGAACCTAAGACTAAAGCGTTCTAGCTGCGACAGCGTCCTGTCATCGATGGGGGAACGGAGCGGGGGTTATCGTGTTAAACACCGGGTTTGTCAAGTATTGCAGGGAGTCGAAAAATTTGATATGTCTACGTTGAATGAATTCATCCACCGTAGGCAGCTCAAAGATATCGCGAAGCCCACTGTTGCCCCCAGTATGCTTCAACTTCTTCGTAAAATGGTTACTAAAATGGAGGTTGTATAGGCTCATGGAATTCCTCTTAAGTTACTTTAATGCTAACTTTTAGTCCTTTCTGTGTAACTGAAAATGACTTATTAACACGTATATGTAAATATCTAATCTACTAACCATAATAACCCGATTTATAATGTTGACTATTTGAATCTATTTTGGTTACCTTTGTTTGGTTGGTTATGGTTGTCTTCGACAATGGCATGGCGAAAAATCAGAAATTTAAACATTGTTCGCTTCTTTTCATTCATAATACTCAATACAGTTTTTTAGGCGAAACATAATTAGTATGTTTCAAGCTGACCTGGAATAGTTTTAGGATTTGTTTTTTTCAAAAACAGATGTTTTTACCCTTATGTCTGTCTATTCTGGTCTTTGTTAGTATCCTGTACAATCTAGAGACTTGACATTTCTCGTTTGACATAAGGAATATATGGAAAACTATATCCATAAAACACGAGAGGTGTCAATAATCAATTAGTATTGCAAAAAAAAAAAGTTAGTGGGTATGGTATGGTATGGTAAGGTAGATGACGTTCTGATTAAAATTTAAAAAGGCTTTCTTAATGGTTTTTTTTTTCAATTTTAATTTAAAAAATGTGTTTGAGCGATTAGCCCGTGCTGTTACTGTAGTGGAAGACGGTCAAAGCCAATGATATGGGTTTATCTGTAACTACAGCTCAGATAGACACTGCAATCGCAGACAGCAATCAGGTCGGCTGCGAATGGCAGAGGCAAGAGATGGCCGGCTTATTGTACTTAGTACACACGCTACAGAATCGGTTTTCAAATGCATCTGGCACTTCTCAACTTCTTTGTACAACCCGGAGAGTAGCAATTGTTATAAAAAGACTTGGTGAGGTGAATTTAAATCCTCAGAGGTCCAGGTTACAATTACAAAATGTATTAAAACTGTTTAATAACGTTTTTAGGAACTTAACCGGTGAATTTTTAAGAGGCATGATATTTGACATGGAAGTTCTATCATTTCCATTAATAAATGTACTAATAATAAAATGATTTCCTACATTAACTAGGGAATCAAATTAAAGCTTTTGACGTCCTGATTAGTAATGCATTATGTGTTGGGCATTATCACAATAAGTAACTCTCAAAGAGTCAATAAAATCGCATTTACAACTTTTAAGGTTAGCTCTGTGATGATGATAGTGTGCTGACATGAATTTTTATATGAGACAATGGCCCGTCTATGTTCGAATGTAGAACCTCACCTCACTATGTTTGTTGACAAACACTGTGCGCACGTATGTCGGCATGTGGCCATGAACAGTTAGTCAACTAGTAGATATTCACTAGTGGCCAGGCCTTGATCCCCTCACAGAGAGAGGGGTGAATCACCCTGTGCCGTGCTCAAGGCTAACTCGCACCAGCTGCGCAGCTCTACAGACCTTCTGGCTCTTGTCTGCTGTACAACAGGTAGAGGTTCTACCATCTGCCCTGTCATTAGCTTGTACTACCTTTACGAAAGCGTCTAACTATTTCGACGGATCTATTACCATTCTGTATCCTACATATAGGGATTAGAGTCACCGCTTAACAATAGACAGCCAAACTATTACAGCAACAAGCTGTTCCATACAAGAGCTACTTCGTTTCATATATAATTCAGCTTATCACGGTTTGTTGTGGAACACACCATGAGGGATTCAGATCGACTGAATAGTTTTTACGACCGCTATCGGAAGATACATATGTCGACAGACGAAAGACGATTTATCGAGAATGAAAGTAGAACCTCTGCCTATAGGCCATTATTACTCCTCTAACATGTTACAAGAGTGGAGTATGCATGGGGTTTATTTTTTATGGGGTATTTGGGATACGAACCATTAATTTTAGGCACTCCTACACCTAACTTTGACCAAAATAAAGTATCCGGTTTGTTACAGTTTATTCTGGTACGATTACATTTGCTTCTTGTCATTGCAACCAATCTAAGAACCAACACAAATTATACGCAATTAATAATAAAATCGAGTTATCCTGCTATAATATCTTTAAAAAAAATATTTGATCATATTATTATTATTTATTGGATCATAACTGAAAATATGTTGATAATGTTATTTATAATCCTGAACACAGACAGGGGCACATTTGTGGTAGTAATTAGTGAAAAATTGAAAATAATTGGTTCATAAATAACAGGCAATACGAGTAGTTTCAAATTGAACTTGTCATGGCTTCACTGATTCAAATATATTTTTCATTTTATGACCAATCTGGTTTTAGGATTCGGCACAATTGTTTGTTTTTTTCCATCTATAAGTCATCTAGAATAATATGGTTCAATAATAAGTGATCATTTTACGCAATGTACACAACTTTACTGTGGCTGATTCGTATGGATTTTCGGCTCCAGCTTTGGAACTACATCAGATTGTCGGAATACGTGGATAAACTGTCCTGAAGTTAGTATATACATATTATAAAAATAGATCTCATGTTTGCTACTTGGACTGTTTTCAATGCCGTTTTCATTTATTTATTATTGTCATGTAAATGATAAATTTGCAGGTGTCTGCCTGAAGGACGTGCAATTCAAAATCAAATGCCACTCTGCGATTCAAAGTCAAATGAAAGGTTTTTTATTAACGTCGCGTCTGCTGACTCACGGTATCAGTAAAGATATCAGTTTTAAGAAATTGATCGAGCGTCTTTTCTTTGTGGCCTGTGTTTTGTCAATAACTGGTGGGGAAGTCTTCGCATCTGATTCATCGCTTACATTCAGCCATATGGAGATTGTCCTGTTGGAAGTATAGCAAGTGTGTATTTATAATAAGTGTTGCATATTTTATTCTTTTGTTGTCAAAAGCTTTAACAAATTTTCAAAAGCAAACTGTTTAAAAAGATCGTTGACAAATATCAGTTTGTAATCTGCAGGGGTAGAATGAAAGGCTTGGGAGAGCGTGGGACCAGCTAACCAGTTTCTAACTCTTTTTTTATTGGACAAACCGAACACTTGCTCCTATAGTGTTGCCAGCTTGACAGTATGTTCCTCATTCCAGGGAATAATATAAATTTTCTTTAATAAATAGTGATTTCATGTACTTTTTTTTGCACAGGGAGTAGAGTTTTGTATTTATTATTTTGAATATAGGCTTAGGCTGATAAAAGAAAAAAAATCATATTTTTATCAAATTTATGAAAATAAATATAAATCGCAATGGATTGACTAAAATATAATATACTCTCCTACCTTGCTAAGTTTTGTATTTAGTTATTATTTCCTGAAATATTGATGAATTAATATAATAATAGCAATGATAACATACTGGAATCTAATATAACGCGAATGTACTGCGTACTCTAAGTGGAAGAGGGAAGATAAAGACGGCGCTACTATGCTACTATATAGGGATGGGGCGGCGTCCCACAGGGTCATTGGCTCCCAAGGTCGGTCCACTTCTACCAAGCGTGGTAGGGGGTCCGCAACTTCTTCTTTTGCTCTTTCTTCATGTCTTATGTCTACTAGCCGGCTGGCTCTCTTGTACTCTTTAACACACATACATAAACTGTATATATATATTATATACACACACATAGATCAACAAACTAACATGGTATGTACAGCGAATTATATGCTCGCAAATTTATTTAATCAAGTATACCCTCCCTTTCATGATGCGTTTGTTCATTTGTACCACCTGGCGGATATTTATTGTATAGTACGACTTCGATATTCCGGTGTTTTTTTGAAACCATAACAAATGCAAGGTAAAATGAAGAAGAAGGCGATTTAAGTGTTCTCGGGAAAACATATGGTACAAACAATTGTGTAAATACAAAGAAATTCTTTTGCCTAAAGCATTTCACTGCCTTTACGCATTGGATCATCCTTAATTGCTTGAGGAACTGTGCATACAGTCTTGTCTGATTATAGGATGACTTTTTCTGTCGAGTTTGATAGATCCGATTTTAGAGAAAAAATTGTTGTCGGATCTACTATAAAATTTGAATCGTACCTTCGTGCTTACCAACAATCTTGGTTTCACAGAAATTATTTTTATCTTGTCAGATATTTGTTCATTTTTTTTTTTAAGTTATAATATTCTGAGATTGATATTTTTCGACCTGCTGTTATTTTATTTTATTCTAAAGTAATTAAGCTTTCTTCTTGGAACGGATATGGATGTCGTGCCGGAAATCGTTTAACTAGTCAGAACCACGCGTCAAAGCAACCTAGTAAAGCTAAAACTGTACTATAGCATCGACAAGATTTCTCAATTCTGGTATCATGTCTTCGATGAATAATAATAATATGAAACGGTCGTATCTTCCTAGAGAAAAATATGGTCGCCACAAATTCATTTTTTCCATCCCAAACGATAATAGAGTTTTAGAAGATTCCGGGCAAATAAAAAAAGTAACATGTACGCAATGCAGTAACGCAGCTAAGCAAAATGTTGACTCTAAACATCATGTGTCGCTGTAATATAGGCTAAATACTATACAATGGAGTGATTCAGTATGGAACATATTCAGTGATGACTGGACAACCTTGTTGCAGCTGTGCATGCCAGTTGCATACTCACGGTAGATGGCTGGTCATTACCACTGATACGAGTAATCATAGTTCTAAGAAGCCGTTCCTACTACTATCCTATCCTTCTTCATGGCGGTACAATGATTGTTGTTTACCATTCGGATTCGAAGGCCGTATTGTTGATTCCTCTGCAATTATATCTTCTAGTTGCTCCATCAATTGAACTGAGGTGTTTTTTTAATTGGAAAGTTAGAGTGATGGAGTGAGATCTTACCCACTGCTATTTATGGAAATATTTTAACTTGGTATGTTATGTTATCAAAAATCATTTTGAATTCAATCAAAAATTATTGGTAGAAGATATTTGCAATGTTTTTAATTTTATTTACCACGTGACAGTGGGAGTCCTGGCAATGGCCAGTTTCTCCAATCATGTCCTGAGCGTATGTGGCTCTCGCGCTCTTGGTCAGCCTCCACTGGTCGTTTCCGGTGACGGGGCTGATGGAGGACTTCCCAAGATTCCGCTTCCTCTTTCGCACAGGAGGGTGTTTACAACCATGTGGATTTGGGAGGTCTCTGGGCTGTTTGTAAATACTGTATGAAAGAAGAATTGTGAATATGGTATGAATGAGAACATTGTACACAATTAGTGTTTATTAATTATTTATTTAGTTATTTACTGAGTCTGAGATAACGGACGTTTCACCCTATTGTTAAAAGAAACTGTTAGCGGTTAAAATCGCTTTGAGTGCCTTGTTCGGTTAAAATATGTAGATAGATGGACGCTCCGCCATAAAAACCGCTGTTTGTGTCACTAGCCAAAAGACTGGTTGAATTATTTTTATTATCGACATTGTCTGAAGATACAGACGAAAGCCTTCTCCCCGTACTTGCTTTGAAAGTAAGGCCTCTCCCTTGACACTGGCTCGATAGCGTGCAGTTGACTTGACCGCATACCTCAGGAAACTGCAATTGCTGTCGGCCTTGGCCGGTCAATAGTCTTCATTAGTGCGTTAGTTGTTCCATCATTGCTGGGGAGGTGGCGCCAATGCACTCTCTTGATAGCCCCGGGTGTCTTAAACGGCTCTCCGAGGCTGAAACCAATTATATATCCTAGGAATAACATTTCCTCCCCAACAAACCAATTCCCAATAACATGCAAGATATGTACAGTTTGTGGCACTTCTATTTAATATCGAATTGAAGTTTCCCACTGCCATTTTCTACAAATTCATTTCTAACCCTTGACGTTAGAATGTTAATTAATAGGATTAGAATTGTTGTTTGTCTTTATCGACTTCAAGGGATGTTCCCTTCATTGACAAAAATAACAATCATTAATAATATACTTGTCCTTTATATTTATATGCGAATCAGGAAAACTCGAGGGCTAAATATGGGCTTGTTAAAGTTGTGGGCTTACAGAAGGGCTAATAGCTACTGTTTTTAAGTAGTACTAATAGTATGTATTTGTTTACTTTGGAGGATATGAGTAAAACCATGTTTCCCCACAAAATTATTAATCATGATTTTAAACTAAATGGCAATTAAATATATATATACTTAATATATTTATCAACTACGGTAAGCGAACTGCTGGTTTTTCTTTGAGTATATATGGATACTTCTGCGTATATTCTGTGTACGGTTACTTAGCTTAGCGCGTGAATTTAAATTTCAAATTATACTTTACTCAAATAATTTTCTATTCTCCCAATTGGAATCTAAATCCAAAGTAACTTACCTCAATACATTAACGTGGTGATCGAAATGGAAGAGATTCATTTATATAAAATAGAAATTTGTTTACTATATTTTATTACTAATATTAAAAAAATGTTTTACTGAAAGAATACATAGTTTGATTGACTTTCAGATTATAGGAAGATTACCAAGACCTTATTAGATTAACTATAAAGCTTATTTGTTACTGAAATACATCGATGGCTTCTCGATGAGATGTGGGTCCAAGTCAAAAGTTGTTTTTTTTCCAAGACCCCTTTATTTAAAATTTACAATTAAATGAACAATAACATGAACAAATTTACAGGTTTATGGCTCCTTTTCCTGCATAGCATAACATGCAATTGAAGGAGGGTAGAAACACAAACCTTTTTCGTTTGTGGAAATATAACTAAAAACTAAACTTACAAACTATAGCGTTCCTGACTCGACTGCTTGCTGCCATCGATGGGGAATCTAATCCAAAGTAACTTACCTCAATAAATTAACGTGGTGATCATATGGAAGAGATTCATTTATATAAAATAGAAATTTGTTTACTATATTTTATTACTAATATTTAAAAAAATGTTAATTTGAAAAGGGGGTTGGAGTAATCGTGTTGAACACGGGGTTGGTCATGTGTTGTGGGAGTCAAAGAATTTGATATGTCTACGACGAATGAATTCACCCACCGTAGGCAGCTCAAAGTCCCCTCGTTGTCTCATCCCCAAGTATACATCCTGTATTCTTGGACCGTATCTCGCTCTCTTCATCGGAAGGTTTTTTTCTTTATGACTCTTTGTACGAGTATTCGTATAAGCCGTTTCACACCTTGTTGCGAAGTGGTTGTGTAAACTCTTCTCGGACAACCCTTGCTGCTGAGCCACATAGCCCTTCTGACAATTATTTCGTGACAGGTAAAGAAGAAGAGTTGCAAACTACCAGCCCTCAAACGGGGGCTCATGCTGTGCCGGCTTTTAGCCGTTTATGACTGTCGGCCTTTGTCCCATTTTTACAATCTCTGTCCGTTCACATTACATTAAATTTTTATACTACGTTGTTGAACATATAACATGCAATACGAGTATTTTACGTCAACTATGATCATCCATCACTATGATATGCTTTTATGAGCTTAAAGATTGAAAAAATCTCATTGTGGAGACTGTACTATGTATGCTATTCCTTAGAACAGATGCACCTTTGGTTTCACCTCTAGGCCGGTTGGCACCAACTGACGTCAATTGAAATAAGAATATGAAATGGTCAGCAGAAGTCGGCTACGGACGATTCCACTGACACTTCACTAAATGTCTGCTGGTCAATGTCTCCCCGGCACGAGCTAATGATTCACGGTGCACTTCCTCTCGACGGGATCTATTACATGTTTAAACCATAAATTGTGCACACAACGCCGTATCGCATGCGTGCAGAGAGGACTTAGTCTTCCGGTGGTACGATTCCTTAAAATGGTATGCCTCTTCAAGCAACCTTCATAAAGGGATGAGCACTGCCAAATTACATCTAATAAACTATCTTCATTTTTTCCTGTTATCACGTTCAAGGTAGAAATATAGGGTTTCGGAAGTCCTGCTCCCAAGGGGAGTACATACGTCCGTAAAGGAATCGCCATTCGTCTTTCTGTGAATATTTATATGTTTTATTATAGCGGTAAATTGAATAAAAATCCATTCCCTCAAATTTAATACTTCTCAGGTCCGCCCAACAGCAATATAACGCTTGTAGTTCTATTTTCGCTTTATTTTCATTTCAGTTGACATATTCACTCCTATTAGGAAAAAAAAAATAATTTGGAGAACCGACAATAGGATTTTATTGTTTTAAAAAGTTACGAATATTGGTAGTTAACTTATAATTTTTTTTTTTCCAACGAGTTTGTATCTTGGTAATGAGATGACTTAAACCTTCGGCATCATGCTTCCTTCGTATCTAGTCCATCTAATTTAAAACACCTTTTTCTCATCAACCTGTGCCGATATCACAACAAATACATCCTTAGAAATCCAAATTCATGGCTAGCTTTGAACTCACAATGTAATTGTTGTTTTTTTTTATTTGTGACATGGTTTAGTTATGGTCTTATAGTTGCCGTCACGAAATCAAAACTGTGAGAAATCGCAATACATGGCACGCCCTGATGCCTGACTGTGCACTACTTCTCTTCTACCCACGTGATCCCTTTACTTCGATAATCTCAATCATTAAACAATAAGCAAATTAATGATTAATGATTGCCCCGCCAGGCAGCATGTGGCAACAGCAGCGCCAAGTAGCCGCCCCTTCATCCCATGAGTCTGATTCCATGGCGGGAACCATAGTTACTTATGTACCTATTTCATATACTGTGAGTTTATATTATACTACATTCCTTATTTCTTCCTTCCATACTGACTTCACTCGTTTATTAGCACATCGTCCTATATTCGACAGCCTGACTCATGGCTGTTGGGCAACTTAACTCTCAACTTGACTGACCAAGATACAACAGCAAAGGCCAGAACTAAGACGTCAGAAGTAAGACCTTGCTCTCTCCTAAACACTGGTATTTATAGAGAGCCTACCTCTACCACATAAAGGGAGTTTTTCCGACATGTCATTAGGGTCTTCCCTTCATCTATCTACTTTTATTACCAAGGGTCATAGTATACCCAATTCTCCGAGTTGACCTTTTTATTATTGCCTAGTGTTGTGCCAACTTCACCACGGGCAAGAGTAGAAGTGCACTAAATCAGAGTAACCATACCCTACAGTTTTATACCTAACAAACTTATGCTGATGATAAATGTTAAACTGTCGACCTAAAAAAAAAAATTACTTGACGAGGCAGCTTATCCTAGGATCTATTATTACCAAAAATAGTTGAGTTCCTATTAAGGCAGTTGCATTTGGGACAATGGCTGATTATCCGCAGCAAGTTCGTCGACCGCGTGACTTTTACAGCTCAGCAAATGAGATTCCAGTAATCCAAAACAACCTGATCGCTAG
This sequence comes from Acanthosoma haemorrhoidale, assembly GCA_930367205.1. Lineage (NCBI taxonomy): Eukaryota > Metazoa > Arthropoda > Insecta > Hemiptera > Acanthosomatidae > Acanthosoma > Acanthosoma haemorrhoidale. The sequence continues at coordinate 31,391,599 of OV884013.1, read as the reverse complement.
TCTTGGTGGAGAATTCTGGTCTACTTTCGTGTGGGTACGGGTAAATCGTCCTTCGTCTGCTAATGTATTCCACGATGGTGGCCGTAAAAATAGGCATCATCTTAGGGAGATGTTCGACAGCACTAGAAGATTAAGAGTTCATGTTTTAGGTATATACAACATAACATAATGGAAATGAATGCGAAAAAACTGTACACTGCACTTGCTAGAAAACCGATGGTCTTCGAAATAATATTTGACGTTATTTCCGAATGGATTATTTGACATTTATCATGCTTGCATAATTCAACTATTTCTGATAGGATATGCCCAGTTGCTTGGAGCTTCTTTGTTATCTGAACAGACTAACATAAACACAAGTTATTCTGGATCTCCATCGGGTCTAAAAAACTATTGCCTATATTTTGTTTAAGAATCAACTTTCTCCGTCACACAGTACACAGTTCACTGTGTCTCCTCAGTCCATTTGCTATTTACTATCTGTAGGTATATGACTGTATTCACTCATTTAATAATATACTTCTTATTTATTGTTTGATTAATAAATTTTCACCCTGCTAGTATCGACAAAAACCAACTTGTATACTAATAATTCAGAAACTTCAATTACACATATAAACTTTTACCGAAATATTTACATCATTCTCTGAACAAGTAAATAAAATGTTTTTCTAGTAACTAAATAACAAAGACATTTAAATTTTATATTTTAACTTACCAAACAAATTTAAAAAAAATAAAATTCAATGGCTGTAAGTGATACCCCTGGAGCGGATGGATATAATAGCTGTTTTTAATTGTTTTATTTGTTCTCAACGCGATATTCAGTGACCAAGACTGTAGCAGTCAAACTTAAGAACCTGTTGATAGCGCTCCCTCCATTTTACTTTACTTCTTTGTCGTCTATATCATTTTATAGTTAGGAATTATTTTATTTCATAGTTGCTGGTAGTAAAACAAAATATTAAGTTTAACAAAAACATTTCTATTAGTAAGTTATATGAAAGCTTATAAATAAGAATTAATTAACACATGCAAGTATCCGCATATGCATATGTGAAATGCCTCGGCCGCAGCAGCCCCTATCGCTAAGAAGCCGCCATTCTGCATTCCAGCTGGAGAACTTTAATTCCAGTCCAAGTGCCTGTTCTCCAGTGCGCTATATTTAGCCTCTCACATTCCTAGCGGCTGTCTGTGCGTCTCGCTCTCTTGCATCTACCCTTCTTAATATATATACATAATATATCCATTACGGCCGTTTATTATTGTATAGTCCGATAATGAGAGGTTCTACTCTTGAAAAAGTAAAGAGCAAAAGTCTTTCGTATGTATCGTGTAACAATTGTGCTTATATCAATGGTCCAACATTTTAAAGGGGTACTATATATCTTGGATTTTGGCTTATAAATTTCACTTCAAACGCAACAACGGGAGGGAACCATTAATTTCCTTATATTTAAAGCTTTATCGATTCATAGGTAGGAAGTCAATTGAGATTTTTATTTTTTTTAACAAATAAATTTGAAGATATTTCAAAAGGAAAAGATGAAATTTTTTGGTGGGGGGAACATCTCCAGTAAATGGCCTATTTATTCAATTAATTTCTTGAAAACGTATACAGCTCCATGTAGGCACGTCCTAGGTTTTGGCATTGTTATTCTGTCTTATTCAACTAAGTGTTTTTATGTTTCTTTCCGGTCTGTACAAGGACCAAAATGGTGATTCAGACTCATACTTCTATACAATGTTCTGATGTATGTTAATGAATTTTCGAGGTGTGCAATTGTATAAATGTCTACTACTTATATTGTATGAAGTTATGCTTGATTCGGAGTATTAGGTAATTTATAATCGTGAATTTAGACTTTCGAGCTTAGCAACCGTTAGTCTAGGGGAAGGGATGTTAGACAGCCGAATTCATTTTCAGGAATTTTTTTAACTCTCCGTGGTTTATCCAGTCACTGTAAGTTAGTGACGTGGGATGTAACTGGATTTTGCAAAACTTGGAGGTTGTATCGTGATAGAGACCACATAGATATATTATAACCGTTGGACAAGGACTGCACGTTAAATAGTGAGTGAAAGAAACATTCCTTTGTGAAATGATGGTACCATTTAACGGCAGGCTGATGATTTCTCTTCAATTCCCTTTAAATAACCGTGTGACCAGTGACATTTCGGTCTGTCACGACGTGTAGCGATAACAGCTAGGTTACGTTACTGCTATGGTGACTTACTGTTCCTGCATGTAACATGCCACACGGGCGGCCTACATACCGCAGATCACCATCAGCTGTTACATTCCGCACTGAGGCTGAGGAATGCGACCTTTGTTGCAGGCACCGCAGCAGCTTTCTATTCGTTGCTGCAACTCTTACAGACTCTGAGTGTTTACAGTCTTCTGAGTCGTGGAAAAATATGTTTACTGCATCTCGAAATGGGGGTTCTCTGGCCAATAAGTGTCATAAGAGGGTACAGGGTATTTATTGTTCTGCCTTCAGAAAAGTAGCTGACAATACATTCCTCAGATAGATTACATCTGAAATTACACCCCATAACACTTACTATTCTGATCATGCTAACTATAATATATAAACAACTTTCTCGTATTATCACATCGTAGACTATTTATGATCTAAAGTTTTGTTTATTTGCAATGGTTAAGTGCGTTTTAAAAAAAAAAATTGCACGTTTTGGAGGGTAACGAAAGAAACCGCGTATTTAATTTCGAGTCTACTTCAATAGTATTTAATTAGTCATTATTGAATCCATTGATAATTATAATATGTATTGAAATTACGGTGACCTGGTTTAAAAAATAATATGAAAAATATTTATGATACACTGAAGAAAAATTTGATTGATTTTTGTAAATTTCGTATCAAGTGTCGTGGCTGACGGAGGAGCATTGGTCAATTCCCAAGACTCTGGTTCCTCTTTCGCATGCGAGGGAGGTGACAACCATGTGGATTTGGGAGGTCCCTGGGATGTTTAAGTACTATTATATATAAATAGATTACGCCATACCGTATGTATGGGTGAGTGAATTAAAATTGTAAATATGGTATAAATGAGAACATTTATAACAATTACTTATTGCCTAAGAAGGGAAATTGTAATTTTATCGCAATAAAGAAGTTTCTATTATTTTATAAATTTATTATGCCCACGTTTTGGCCGATCTATAGAGGCAAAATGACAAAAAAATCCGACCAAAAATGAAAAAAAAAAACGATGCACACCTTGAATCTTGTATAAGTTGTTTACCTTTGGAATGGTACGTGTTGTGAGCGGGTCCTTGCGGACGGAATGTGATCTAAAATAAACTAAACAAAAAATACATTAAGGTTGAGCAGTGTGAAAATGTGTTGATAAATGGTCCCGTTATTATCAGCTGATCCTGACATCTGAGTCCTGCTGTGCGTGCCCAATACGTGACATCGGCGAAGGAACGCTTGGAATGTCGGCGACATCAGGCAACGAGATAATGCCACAAACAGTTGTATTTCTTAAAAATATTTAACATCTCTTAATCTTATAGATACATTACTCAGCTATTAAGGCCAATTGTTTTATTTATAATTATCCTAAATTGTTTAAGTGTCTTCTATTGCTTTATTTGTTGATATCTCTTTCGAGTGGATGCATGGTTCAATTGACGCGTTCAAGGCTAGTAATAGTGGACCATTCCAATTAGATTTCTAATTGAATAAAACTTGATTAAATATCAAAATTCGTCACTTATTATCGTAATGTTTTACCGTTCTTAGTACATAGTGAATTAGTTTATGATGCATTTTAATAACAAAACATTGAAGGTAAAATACATAATAGTCGAATGTTTTTTTTGTTATGAAATTGATCAGAACATTTAACATCAGAACCGTAAAGGTACTTTCGGCATTCTATGAGTAGTGTGTGAGGTCATCATCATCAATGGTGTCTTCAGTTTATTCTTCACTTCGCCTCTTCTCTTCAGATTTCTCACCGTCTATTATATGGAACTGCAGATTCTTTCTTCCATCAATACTGATGTCTTCAATTTGTACTTGACTTTGTCTATCACCTTGTGATTCTTACCCTTTCCTTTTCTATTCATGTAACTGAAGTTTTCTCATGTCATCATCAATGGTGTCTTCAGTTTATTCTTCACTTCGCCTCTTCTCTTCAGATTTCTCACCGTCTCTTATATTTCTTTCTTCCGTTGCCAGTGGTACCTTCCAATTTCTACTTTATAAAGTATCGTTAATTGTTTCAGTAGAAATAGTTTAGGAGACGGTCGCTCTTTGTTCCACCGTGCCTCCATATGTGACCCGTTCAAGGTCTGTTCCACATATGGAGTATGGTAGGGGATACCGGCTCCTGAAGTTTGACACATGGCATTGGTTGGCCACATTATTGTTACTGTAAATTCCGTAGTTATTACTGTGCGTGCACTTTAGATAGAGCTCATAGACCTTAGAAATTACTACCGCCATCAAATTTTTGATTAAAAAAAATGTGCTAAATGTGCGAATAATCTATTCAGGTTTGAAAACATTATACAACAGCCCGTGCGGCGTTGCTGACTAAGGGAAAGATTGGCAAAATTCGCTGACGCAGTCCTGAGAGATGTTTGGTATCTCATCTGGTTTTTTTTCTGCTAATTCGTTTTTATAGTCAATACTACCCATACTATTTATCAATTGCTCTCGCATTATTCGTGGCTATTGTTTGGAGTATATGCTCCTGGTAACACAGTTTGCCTTCATGGGGCCAAACATCAAAATGAACTACACCACCGGCCTATGTACGAGGGTGGCCTGAAACGTTTCCGACCTCAACATGAAGATAGCATCAGTCGTAAATAAAAGCTAGTGAACTTCGTTGTTCATCTGTTGACAGCTGCACACCAAAGTTTCAGCCATTTTGGACGCGCAGTTGTTGTGTAACAGTCGTTTGAGTGAGTCGATGTAAGTGTTTTTATGAACATGGACAAAATCGAGTATCGAGCTGTCATTAAATCATTTACCACAGCGAAATTTTGGGCAGCTGAATTTAAACGTGGTCGTTAGAGCTTGGGAGACCATGAACGTTCAGGACGTCCAAAAACTACCGACGAAAACATCGCCAAAGTTCACCAATTGGTGCTAGACGACTGCCGAATTAAAGTGAGAGAGATAGCAGAGGATATGAACATGTCAAAAGAACGTGTTTGTCACATATTAAATCAACATTTAGAGATGAGAAAGCTGTCTGCGCGTTGGGTGCCGCGTTTGCTCACGTTAGACCAAAAACGTGTTCGAATGAACATTTCCAACGCTCTGTTGGCGCAGTTTAGGCGCAATAAATCCGAGTTTTGACGCCTATTAATTACTGTGGATGAAACTTGGATACACCATTATACGCCCGAAACAAAAATACAGTCCAAACGGGGGAACCGGCTCCAAAAAAAGCAAAAACTGTTTTTTCGGCTCGGAAAGTGATGGCGAATGTTTTTTGGAATAGTCATGGAGTTATTTTAATCGATTATCTTCAAAAAGGAAAAACCATTATAGGAGCATACTACGCATCATTACATGACATGCTGAAGGCAGAACTTGCGGAAAAACGGCCATATTTGCCGAAAAAGAAAATCCTGTTTCACCAAGACAACGCACCGTCTCACACCTCAGCGGTTGCCAGTTACTCCAATAATATCCTGAGCGTATGTGGCTCTCGCGCCTTCAATCCGTGACTCGCGACTCGTATCCGGTGACACGGCTGAAGAGGGAGCGCGGGAGACTTGCCAAGATTCCGCTTACTTTTGTTTTCAAGTAAGATAATTGTAGGTAGAATGTACTAAAATATGTTTGTGTCGTGGATTTGAAGTTTGCCTTTGTGGTCAAATAATAGCTTATGGTTTGATTCTGTAGACTTCTCCCTCCAAGTCAAACACCCTCACAGTCTTAAATGATGAAAGACAGCTTTGCAAAATGAATATTATGTTGAACGCCGGTGGAGTTGAAGAATTCCTCTTACTCCTTCAAAAGGAATCTGCACCTATGGGAAGAATCCAATAGTGGCTGATCGGTCACGCATTCTTTTTTTCCATTTCTTCCTCTGTCCGCCGTGCGATCCGATCTGATCGTGACTGCCATCACGCACATTCCACCTGATCTCGATTCTGTTCCGAAGGTGTTTCCATATCCAAGGCAACAACAGACTGTATCCACTAGTGTATGTTTATGTTTTATATTCCACTATTGATGAGTGGACTCGCTTTAATTATACTAATGTCAATTATAAACTTATTCCCTGTTATTGTATCTTGCTATGACGTTGAATATATCTTCCGAACAGATTGGTCTAAAAGTAAATCCTCTTCCATCGGGCTCGTTCGCTAACTATTGTTCAAAGTAACAGAAGTAATATTCACAGAAAATATTGTTTTTCTGCGACTGGTGTCCACTCCCTGGTGTAGGCACACAATACAGCGCCTGTTATAATAGGGAGCCACCCTATCTGGGTATAGTACTATCTGCATATGAAAGAAAAAGCTGTGCGTCTATCGAAGACAGGTCTTTCAAATCATGAAGTGAATTATTTTTTAACAACAAATTAGAGCCTAAGTTTTACTTTATTTATTTATACTGTAAAAGAAAAGTTATGTATTTTCGAGATGCGTCTGTTTAATCCAAATTTTTCGTTCCCTTGTTTTTTGGCGGGACTTTTTTGTTAGAGTCTTGCGTGAGAGACCCCTCAAAAAATGGACGCATTAGAAGAAAAAGGGAGATACTTCTAAAGTTAAAGCCATAGACCAGACAAGGCATTTGACGTCTTGCAAGGAGAAAGTTTAAAGAAACATTTAATTATTATTAGTTTAATTAAGCCATTTATTTATGCTTTGTTGATACTGCACTGTCCTCAATCTATAATCATATTCAATTAATAAAAAAGGAATATTTTTAGGGGTTTGGTTGAACGACGGACTGTAGAAGGGGCAGGAGTAAACAAACAACAACGGCAAGAGAGATAATGGAGTGATGTAGTGGCGGGTGAAAGTGAGGCAGGCAGTAGATGTAGTGAGTAGTACAGAGTAGAGGAGGCTAGGGCGCAGTGGAGGGGGCGTGTGAACGAACGCTATGTGAACGGCCCTCTTCCCGCCATAAAGTTCCCGCCACAACAGGGGTCAACGAACCCTGCCTGTCTGCCTGTCTAACCCCCCTTCCGCCCCTCTGCTCGATATAGTCTGCGCTGTTGTAGGGGTTGTTGTGGCCTTGTGCGTCATCTCTACCCAACTTCTCCTGGCCATTCTCTGTCTAGTGCCTCCTCATTCGCATCATCTTTTAGCGAATATCTACCGTATTGTCATGAATCCTGTGAGTAGTATTTGTACAACAATTTTCAAAGAGCCAGTCAAATTCGCATTTAAAAATCGTGACCTCATATTACTTGAACTCTCGTAGGTCAAGAAATAGTCTTACGTCGGTCGTTCTCAATGTATGATCCAAGAATTAAAACGCCCAATTGATTCAACCGATCTAGCACAATCTGAAAAATATTATATTTTATGCACTCCTTAATATGCATCTGCGAATGCAATCCATGAGTTTATCATAGATAATAATTCATGGATCTGTTAGGATTGTGAGTTTTATGAGGGAAAGGTTTTTATAATTATTGAAAAAAATGATTAAAACAGCATTAAAGTAGAAATAATAATAAGCATAGGATATATTAATAGTAAGATTAATATAATACTCTCATAGCATGTATATAAAATAACACAAGCATTAATGAGGTGCACTCCTCTCTAACTGAGCCATCCCTTATTGAATAATATAATATGACTGGAAATAAAAAAAGTCCCGGGTTCGACTCCTGCCCCTTAAACGAATAATTTAAAAAGAAAGAAAACGTCATAATAGGAAAAAGATAATAAAAAAAGGAGCTGAGCCTTGGATCTACTAATTTATTTTGAATATTGGTTGACAATGTCGGACTAGGCACAGTAAAGGCAAACGTGTATGCTATGTATTCATGGCTAGTTGATATACTTTATTTTAGTATGGTCCATAATGGCAGAGTGGAGCTTGGCCTTCTGTACACTACTTCCTCGTCCATTGTATGCACATATCACCTATATCAGAACTGAGCAAGTATAAACATATCCTTAATGCATGCGCCAACAGCCAGGAAGTGTATGTGTGAACAATACGGCTGTCTATGTCTAGTCTCTATAGTGCCTACAACGGCTAAGATAAACAAACAGATAATTTTTTTCATCCAAGACTATCTCTCTCTCCGGTTGGTATGCTGAATGGGAGAGGTTCCCTTGGTTATTTTCCACTGGTAAACAATTTCTTCTTGTCTGCACGTCCGGTATCTAGTGCACTCCTTCAAACTGACACACAGCAGATACCCCTTTATATAGAAGGGGAAGTCAATAATTAATAATTAGTGAGAAAAAACTAATATTTGACTTAACTTACACTTTTAAGTTGCTCTAAATCCGATTTCTTTCTTCTGATGGACCGGATCTGGTGGGTTATGTATTGAATGGTGGTTGTATATGTGATGGGATTTTGTTTGTGTTATCTATGTGATCTATGCTCTATAACGTAATGGTAAAAATTAAACATATAAAATAATGTGCTGTATCCATCGATGTAGATGGAGTGAGGATATATTTGTTAGTGTTATTACAATTTTATTACCTATATTGTATTAATATTACCTATATTATATAAATATTGCCTATTTAAAAAATATAAAAACTATAATAGTTACTATATCGGCAAAAACTATTATAATTGGCTTAGGAAAGTGCTGTTTCTACTGGGGCCTTTCAAAAATTCATCTGGAGTACATCCTTTGGACAAAAAATTAACTTAACATGTTCAATTTCTACTGCCCCAATGTTGAAGATAACTTCGAAGATAGGAATCAAATATTTCATAACCCAGGATGTTGTGGAATAATCTTTAAAAATAGTAACCGATGGACCAGGAAGATTTATTTTATGAGGTTTTATGCATTACAGTTACAAACAAGATGTTAATGATTTTTATATAGCTATTGATATTTCATTAACACAAATAAATGTTATATATTATAAATCAAGAAGGCGACGCCTTTAATGAGATACCCTACTCGAAATAATATTGCTCTTGATAATGTTTGGGGAGCTGACAGTATTTTTCATTTCCACGCCTCCATTGAGACCTACGTGTAAATTATTCTTAAGGTTGAACATGAGACCCGCAAAGGGCTGAACAGAGAGAAAGTCACAGGGGTGAGAGTTTGTGGTTTTGAAGAATACCAACAAAACAGTATAACTAAGTACGCCTCATAAGATCATCGCTGTCATCGGATCAAGATTTACTGATGGTATGATATAAAAAAAGTGTTTTTTGCTTAGAGGTGGAGTTGCCCACTTGTGATGTGCCGAGCTAACGTGTGAAATAGGACTCAGGTAGAGCGCATATGAAGGAAGAGAAGGGTGTGTCGGGCGGCGAAAGTTTTGGTTAGTCACATTGCACTGTAAGTTTTAAAAGGTAACTTAAAAAAAATTGCTCTCTCTTGATTTGTGATTTACACTATTCGTCTATATGTAACAGAAAGCAGCAAATATTTGACCACCATCAGTATATAGTAGAAACCACATTGTAATTCAATTTTTTTTTTAATGCTGGTTTTCCCCATGCTCCTTCCTTCTTAATTTCTCCCAACCTCTCTTTGCACTTCTCCTCGATTGACAACATTGCTCTGAGATTTGAGTGAATTACCATTAATGAGTATAGGTGCCATAATGTGTGAAATTGGTTTATCTATTTGCGTCTGATACCGTTCGCCTATTCGTCGCGATTTCGTTTTTTTATCATAGTAGGTGTACCCACTTGACCCAGTTGCTAGCGAAAAGGCAGTGAAGCGTCGAAGCTTAAATGGTGCCGGTGTGACATTTAGATCAAGGCTGGAATACAGATATGTTTGCCAACAAAGTTACTTCTTATCAGGCGGCTTATCAGGCCGCTCTTGTATTGTATGTAGGTCTCAGCGGTGTAATGTGCAAGCCTTGTGCTTTCATAACCTCTTGTATACTTTGGCTAGCGGCTGGCATAGCTATTTATTCATTAAGGGAGTGGCTTTACTTTCTAATAGTGTTCTACCGCCGGTTCACCACGATGTCTATATTTTGGCTGACAAAACAACTAGTAGTATACCAACAAAGATTAACGGTGAAAAAAAATAGTCAATCCCGTTATTTGCTTGTTTCTGACTTAGAAGCTTCGCTAAGTCCCAGCTCAGAGCATATTTAACGTTTAAATATAAGTTCTTCCCTGCAGTCGAATAGTCATGTAAGATATTTATGACATAAAAATATATTATTACAGTTTTGAGTCCGGCCGTCTAGTAAATATATCTTATTTTTCAGCTAAGAGCGAATTTTATTGACCGAGTAATTTTCATAATTATTTAACTTCACCTGGACCTGGACCTAAATGAACTAAAATCAGTTCATAATTGATGTAAAAAAATGTTTATTTGGCGTAATTTAAAATAAAAATATTTGATTTAACGAAATTGTTTGGTAAATCCATGAAGAAACTTTCACACTTAGCTAAGGGTCCGGTAAAGGTAGAATGGAAGGTAGTTCTACAAGTTTAGACCCTTATGCCCTTGAAGGAAGGTAAGAGGGCGTTAATCCCCATCGAAGGTTCTACATAGCTTCACTGTGAACTTTTACTACCGGATCTGAGGTGTGGAAATAGATCCTTGGGCTGGATAACTTTACGCTGATGTCTTTGCTATAAATGTTGATGTCCTATTGGGTGAGAGTACTATGGATCTACTCGAACACTATCGGGCTAAGTCATGTTCTGCGGTAAAAATAAACTATATATTGAGTTTTGACACGATTCTGAGTTGAAGCAAACTACTTCCGAGTGCCTTGGTCTGTCGTTCGCTCCTTGAAGGAGGAATGTTATTTGGTCAATTTTGTTTTAGTTATTTATGTCATTGCATTATAACCAAAACTTACTCAACCCCAGATAGGTCGATTCATTTTTACGACACTTATCGTAGAATATTCAGTCGGAAAAAGATTTCGACGTACGATCCTCTCTCTTAGGGCATATAACATTTTAATATAAATTACATTTGTAATATACTTTCGAACTAGAGTCTCTAAGCTCAATGTACCGTAGGGTCTGATAAAATGGCTTCGACTACACGCTTCCTATCAAAAAATGTCTCAGAACTTGTTCGACCTGTGTTTTCCAATGAGTTGACAATCTATTGAGGCCAGTGGTCCAAGTATCCACGCCATTGGACAAGGCCCAACCTAGCAGTGACACCACTCCCTCGAAGCTGCAAGAACTGTTTGCCAATGGAGTTCTCGATAACTGATTTGCATATACATCTCCTCTGCCGAAATCTAACGATGTTTGCGGCCGCAGTTCTCGGTATGGCGAGCGAGGCCGCCATTGGGCTAGTGCGAGCATTGGAGTGGGGTTTTCCCCAGCCAGGGCCCACACACCAAGGACTTGCTAATTGTCGTCACTCATTTTGCAATGTGTGCTCTCTCTCTCCAGCCAATGTCTATTTATAAATATGGCGCCCTCTCCGTGTACAGGATGCACGTTCGCAGGAAACGCACAAAAAATATAAAAAAAAATCAAGCATTCCATCATATCCTCATGACGACAATGTCGATTCAATCTTATCTTGAAAGTTTTAATTTTTTTTATTTTCTAATTAACAAATACTTCAAGTAAAGTGTCATGAATCAAAAAATTAATGGTTTCGTCACAATTGCGAAGACGATTATATTTGACGCTTCTATGACTGTTCGTAACAATAGTCCACCAAACCTACAACAAATGACGTCAAGATACACTACGTATCTACAACACACGGAAGTATATATCTTTTAATTACAAGTGATTCATTAAACATTATTATTATTATTATTCCTTACAACGTTGCTATTATTTTATTAAACCTCCTTGTAAAATATAGCCCCTCCAAATAAAATTGAGGCTCCACACAAATGGCAAATAAACTAATTTATTTGTTTTAATGACTTTTTGTAATAATAGACCACCTAAGACCTTGGATAACTTTAATTTGATATTCTATTCAATATGATGACGAAGTACTTTTTTTTTTATTACTAATTGATATATTAATGACCCATAATTATCTTTCAAGGTGAAGGTTTATTTCTAGTACGATAACCATGGAAAATATCATGCTAATAAAAAAACACTAGCTGGATTAACAATATAATAATGATTTTTCGTAAAATTTTAATAATATGTAAACATTTTTTTTTTTTTAATATCTCTCTCCAATATCAAATTGGACATCAATGTAAATTTTGCCTCTGGCTTAAACAAGACGTTGAAAATTTAAGAAGAGTTTCTGATTTTTCAAAACCACGAAATCCTTATACGCCAAGATTAATAGATACATACCCGATGTCATATCGATGCAGTCGAGTGAGAATGCCTTGTGTTTTTTGTTAACGAATAGTCAGTCAGGTTAGTGCGCTGCGGAACTGTGAGACCTGACATTATTAAATCGTATTTTCCTGTTTTCGTTACTGTGGGAATATCTGCAGACCTCGGCAGAGACAATGCGTGAGATTTTGAGTTAGTGCTAACGGTACAGAGTCACGAAAAAGTATATTAATTGTCCCTGGGGAATTTTTTTCCGTCCCGCGGGAAAATGAGAAACAGGAAGGCAGAAGCGAGGCATATTAGGTACATCCAGCCGGAAACTTTTTCAAGTCCTTATGAAGTCTTCTAAGATAATTATATGAATTAATGCAGTTGGGCTTTAACGCCCTTGTGCTGTAGTGAGAGTGTGTAATGTATCTTTGATTAGAGCTAAATTAAACTAAAAAAACAACAATAAAACACAATCTACTCAACTGGACATTCACTATGCCATGAAATTCACTCAGAAAAAAAAATATTCATAGCGCTATCATTAGTTGTGGCCGAGGACAGGATGTGAGCCAAGTGGGTTTCCCCTGACTACTGGAGTTCCCAGGTGCGGATTTTGTTCCAAGCTTCACTAGCATAAAAAAGCTGTGGACCCCATTTGCCCACATTGCGGGGATAGAGATACCGCAGAAGATGTCGTGCTCACCTGTCAAGCCTTTGAACAAGCAAGAGCACGGGTGCTTCGTTCAATCGGCCAGTATAGCTTGGATGGGCCAGACTTGCCGTTGCTGGTGAACAACGAGGAGAATTACAGGGCCTTCCTCATCTACTTGTCCAGAAGTAGAAGGAGCTGCAGGGACCGTCTCCAGGTTGAGCAGCCGTACATTCGGGGGAGCTCATCAAGAAGGCACCGTTGTACCAAGATGGATTGGAGTCCCTTTGTAAATAGCTATTAAAAAAAATTGAACAAATAAAACCCGCTTAAAAGAATATAAGGGAATTGGACAACACCCAATTCATAGTTATATTATAATTATTAGCCGAAGAAATATTTAGTGAAAATTTATATTCCCCCTAATGATCGAACATGTTGATACAACATGTGAAGACATTTTTCTAATTGTTATACACCTATAATTCTACCATAAAGTGTAACTTAGGATCATGCCCAGTGAACACACTAGAACATACAGTAGTCTCTTTGGAAAGCTAACAATTACTTAATATGATATTTGGTCAAACTTAATATCAACCCAAATCCTTTTATCCGCAGTGAATAACCAAGGAACTACAAAATCCCAAAATTACAGGAGAGCTTTTGTACAGAAAGAACCAATTGATTGTTTAAATATTTTTTATTTTAGGTTTATTTATAACTTCTTAAAATGACTTACACCATTGCGCAAGTAAATAAATACAATATCTGAGGTTAAGAAATTGAAAACCAGCGAAATATTGAGGTTGTGATTTAATTGTCACGCTCTTTCAACAGTTTTACCCTTCTAGTTAATATTTCTTAACTTAAGACATTGTAGAAAACGGGACTTACACCACTCTGACTTAAACCCTCTCATAGGTTTTCTTTAGGTGTTATAAATAGTTATTAAGAATATTTTTCATAGCGTTAAAATCTCTATAATAGTGCATTAATTGTTAAATTATTTGTCTAAAATGTCAGCTCCAAGACTGGCGAATGAATAGGTATGTGTGTACATATACATACATAATTCTAGTTCTGCTCTCAAGGAAAATACCTAAACAAGAAAGCCAAAGTTCTAGTATTTATATTTTATCCATAACTCTTTTCTCCGTTGTATTTTTCTTCCCCTTAAACAAGACAAGGAAATGCAGAACAATTGAATAAAATTTCCTTGTTGTTGTTTTTTTTTTTTTTAATCTCTAGTGTTTTTTTCTCCCTGTAGCATTGTTAATTGTGAAGGAAAGTCATAACAGAAAAACAGATTAACTTGTTTTGTCGGTGATTCCCATTGAAGTTGATTAAGTGAGAACGTTTCACAGGGGAAAAAAATAGAAACAATATTGACACGTGAAATGTGCCTGAACCCTCTCCCTGGAAACCATTACAAATTACATGTTAATGCTATTTTGTTTTTTAATGTTTCTTGAAATTTTAATGCCTTAATGGATTTTACTTAGACACCGTATATCCTGACTATTGATCCAATAGACGATTAGACTAAGAACTGTACATAAGAAATAAAGAACGTAGGAAGTAGAGAAATCAAGAGATGGTTCAGGTTCTGGCAGGGATTCCTGAAATATTTATTGGTATCTTTGACTAAAAATACTTTTCTATCTTATCTTCTCCCTTTTTTGTTTTACCATCTTAGAACATACTAACAGTCGGATGAGTAATGTTTACACCGTATCTGTTCGAAAGCAATGCCCTCTCTCTTACGGACTCGGAAATTGCTAGACCCAGAGAGTTCTATGACTGGAGTTGCTCTAAATATAGACCTGAGCTATGCTCGAAGTTCACTGGACTTGAACTGATGTCTTTTGTCTGGCCAGTGGCTCTTCGTGTTGTTTGTGTTTACTTGAAACTCTCTGTTCGTTTGGTGTTATCTGTGAGGGCTCCGTCAATGTCTAATCGCAGCGAATGAGTCATGGAGAGTATAAAATCATGTGACTAATTTTAAATGCACATTCATAGGAATAGCTCCGCAATAAGCTGTGTGACTCAACCCCTAAAGTATGTAAACATCCACCTGCTTAACTCTAGGTACTATCTTATAATTAGTGTCGCATTGAATTAGGACAGTCGCTGATCCGATGTCCTCGCTCTCTTTTTCTTGTTAAATCCACTTTTTAAACAAAAGTTATGTAAACCATGAAGAGGTAGTCCACTTGCATGTCACGTTGAAATTACTTTAAGTACTGCTGATGATGGTTAGAAAATTACTTGAATATGGTAAAAAGTAGTTTGACATTAAATAAGCAATTTCGGGAAGTATTTGTTTAACAACACATTGCTTTAATAATCGTTTCAAATTTCAGATCCATTGTATCACTTTTACAAACTTCCCGGTGGAAGTAGTATGCTGATATCTCGCTTTGTATAAAGTTTTTTTTCTTCGGGAATGGACTGGTAGTGGGTCACTCGGCCCCATGAGGATGAATGAGTAGCTACTTGAATGAAGACAGAGATTGAGGATTGAGAGGAAACGCTTCTACATGCGATGTTTTTTTTGTTTTGGTATCATTTTTACGGCCGATATAAAACAAACAAGCAGGTCGAAGAAAGACGATAACCTCGTGATCTCTTCTTAACCTCTCTTCCTCTGTGCATTTTTTTTTGTTTTTTTAAATGTCTATTTCTCCTTCTCTTGCATCCATTTCGCATACTTTTAAAATTACCGATGGAACAGTTAATTTTTATTGTTATATTGTAGTATAAACATGAAAGATAAATCTTATTAAGCAAAATAGCCATTACCACTGTTATCGAAAATTCGGCTCTTTGTATCTTTGCAAGAGTTTCCTCCAGGCAAAGAGAATACTTAATTTGTTATAATTGTAACAACGATAAGTTCACTTATAAAGCGTGGTTTAAATCCCCAGCTAGGGAAAACTTTTATCTTTCTCATTAATTAATTTCAGGATCCATCACACTATGCACGTCGTTTTTCCTATCATTCCGAACTCTTTTCAAATAAAGATAGTCAGAGAGTCTGTTTTTTTATCTTCTAAAATTTAGAAAAGAATATAAATATATATGAAAGTATAGTTTTATCATTATGGCCTATTAAGGATGATCGTTGAAGACCATAATACTTGTTATTTACGTCAACTGTAAAATTATTTACCAAAGAAAATGTATTGACGTCAATGGAACACCATAAATTTATTTAACACACATTTAAAAAAAAAATAACATTCATTATTTTTTAACACCGAATATATCGACATATAACAACTCCATTACAATATTACGTAACATAGAGTTCGGAATGTTGAACAAAATAAAAACACCAGAACTTAAAATATCCCAGACAGACGATGACGTCCGTTGACTGTTAGTGATTTATTATTGCATGTATTTTTTCTGCCCTTTGTTCGTCCTGTCTGTTATAACGTGTCCTCCTTTTCAGCGAGATGTGAAATTTTCTATGAAAGCTCCATTTACTTTTGTGAAGCCGAGCAAAATGGCTACTTCATAAAACATGATTAATTATTTGGTATACAAAAAAAAAATCTATAATTTTAATAGGGTATTTAGTTAAATATCTCAACGCCCTGGCTAAGAATCTAATAATCTATAATTAGAATCGCGTTCTAACAGTTTTAAACCAACTTTAATGAACTAGTGATTTTTCAGAGGTGCTATGTTTGGTAGTACCTTTCGATGGACCCATTATGCTAAAAATAAAACCAGACCCATGAAAAATAGTGAAGAAATAATTGATGAATTAATTAATTATTAATAATATATTTTTGTATTATAATGAGTCGAGAATTCAAATTAACTATTTCGACGTTCTTATTAATAATGTGCTGTGTGTTGTGCCTTAAATTAAAGGGAATATTGACGGAATTGAGTCTAGCAGATATTAATGCATTGAACTTCTGCTCAAATTATATATATATATTTTCAACCAAATTGTAGAAACTCGTCCTTATTAATAGTTATTAACTGAATAAAAAATATCCTCGCCTTTATATTTTTTTTCTTTGGCTAATAATTATCGGGATCTGTACCACAACGGTTACAATTGAGCTTTTTTATTTTAACTGGAACTATCCTTCCACTTGAATATGATTATATCACAATTTAGAACATCTAACGTTACATTTATTAAATCTGAATCTTATGATACAGAAATAAAATTATTGTGATTTTTTCAAATTCTACCCCCTGTCAAGAGCTGACTGACTTCCAATTAACCTCAGCATAGTTATTTTTTTTTAAGTTCATAAAAATCACAGAATAAACGTGCTCAGAAGTTTTGTACAATCATCTTTATTATTATTAAGCTGAGATATTTTATCTTCAAGCAATAGCTATCTGCCTATTGCTAAAAAGAGGTTTTATATTGTTCTTTAGTAAAGTTTTTATCTTGAATATATTTACTGCATGTAAGGCAAACACTCGTTTGCTTACTTAGGGCTTTGTATCTTTTATTATAAGCAATTATCTGTATATACATACTGGATTGCCAAATTCCTGTTACTTTAAACTATCCGCTGTAATTTTAACGTAAATCACTTCTGAAAAAAGGGGTTCAAACAGAGGCATTCCGACTTGGAATAACTCTCCTGAATTCAGCGGCGAATTGTAAATATACTGTGTCCTTTATATACATACCAATACGGACCCTAACTCTTGAGGGAATATGTCTAACAGAGCCTGTTCGTTTGTATTCAGTGTCGTTCGCTTTTGTATGTCAGTCCAAGGCCCAAACAATATCAAGAGATTGACTTATGTTTGTGGACATTCGGGTGAACATGTTTGGCTGGCATCACATTTGTATTCTGTACTTCTCTGTCTACACAGCCTGTCTGTCTATCTGCCATACGGTGCACAGAATAATATACATATGGTCTATGTGTAATGTATAAATCATTTCGGTTACATGTTTATGATGTACAATTTTGTAACGATTATTTATTTTTACTGAATACAATTTAGTTTTATTAATCATGAACTAAATTATATATCATTGAACGAAATAAAAACAATATTAAAAAAGATATTTCTACTGTTGTATCCCGGAACGTTTTTTTATTTAAAATAATTTCATTATATTCTGACTAGTGGGAACAATAAAACATAAATACCTTATTACCTTCTCCGCTTAAGTTTGAGACATTTTAAAACTTGATAATTAATATAAGAAAAATTTCATAAATAACTAAAAAGTAATGTATAGGCCCATGTATTCGATCCCATTTCATATCCTTAGCACTATAATGGAATGTTTCGTTTAACTTATTAATATTTTATTATTATTGATATATATTGCGTTATGCCTATATCCCATAGAGTAATGATTTTTTTTTTTTAATTTTCAGGTGAGTAGCTGTAATTTATCCTGATATTCACCGTTTCAATTAAGACAAGTATGCTCTATACACTTTACTTTCTAATTAATATCATATTACATACTGTGAATAATGATTGTTTGCCGGGGGCGATGAAATGTCACTCATTTAATAAAATTACTTATATTCCGATATGAAACTATCGTATACATTCTTGATAGCGAAAAAATTTTTTGATAAACACATTAATATAGTTTTAAATAGCACTTTACAGTGGTTTTATTTTACATATTGCATACGTTATTTTATCGGGACATTTGGCATAAAAAGTAAATTGTTAAAAATAAACATGTAGTGTAATTAAAAGCATTTAATTGTAAATTTCAATTTATATGTGAATATGATAATAAAGTGTGGGTGGTCGAAACCTATCCAACCACCCTCACCCCCTAGCACAGTCATTACACTGCGCCACACATCCCTATAATCCTTGGAGACTAAAGCGGCAGTGGCCTCGTGACTTGCTATAAATACGTAATAGTGGGAGTCCTGGCAATGGCCAGTTTCTCTAATCATGCCCTGAGCGTGTGTGGCTTTCGCGCTCTTGGTCAGCTTCCATTGCCTCGTAACCGGTGACGTGGTTGATGGAGGGGCGTGGGGGACTTCTCAAGACACCGCTTCCTATTTCGCCTTTGAGGGAGGCGACAACCATGTGGATTGGGCTGTTTGTAAATTGTATGAATAAGCAAGTGAATGAAGAATTGTGAACATGGTTTGAATGAGAACATTTATCACAATTACTTATTGCTCAATTAGCCAGATTACAATTTTATCACAATAAATATTTGATTTGATTAATATGTGAAAATATACGTTTAAAAAAGTTTCCATGTTTTTGTGTAACGAGAATCCATAAGATAAGTCACGCATGAGTTTCACAGTAATCAGAAGATGGGCTTTTATCTCTGTTTTTTTTTTTTTTTAACTAATAATTATTAATGAATTTGTGTTTGTATAACCTAACTATTATTGTATATGTCCTTCACAGATCGAAACAAGCCTGATATAAGCTATGTTTTCTCTGACCGTTTTCTATATGTTCAAAGTTTCATTAAACATATGCTGCAGTATGCTACGTTTGTATTACAACGCTAGTAGTTGTGCCCACCTAAGGCAATGACAAACATGTCGGTTTTGTCCGAATCGTTTATCCCAGTGGTTTCAGTCACAATATCAAAGTCGCATTTATACTACATACTTTTGCATGGACAAGAAATTAACTCCAATCGCACGACGACGGGGGAGATGGATACCTATGGTAACCCATCGAAGAAATATTAAGGCACTGTCTGCTAGAGTTAACTTTGCCAAATTGCTTCTAAACAGCAATTGATCTCTTGCAAAAACAATACAATTAGTTAAGTAACTCTAAAAATGTTTAATTCGTTGAGTACAAAATCTGAATTATGCCATTATTATGTATTATATTAACATTGTTCTAGTAAAAAAAAAAAGTATATTACACATTATGTGCGGACCTAAAGGTGAGAGTATCAGTGCCCGACGGAAAAAAAAATTTCTTAAAAATTACATAACTTTTCTGTGTAAAACAAAGTACTTCTAGGAAACCAATTTCTTCTTATGTTCTTGGATCTATTATGACAATCCTTTCACAATAGAAATTATTATCAACTTCTAACAAATTAATTCTTTTTAACTATAAAAGTTTGAGGTAGTGATTTTACATTATTTAGTAACGAAAATATTTACAGCTTAATAAGAAAGTAAAAATGATTTGGCTAAGAAGAGAATTAAAATTATGAGAAACCAAGTATAATCATAACTAGAAGTATTCAATAGCATTGCTAGAAAAATAGTCGGCCTGAGCCCTAGTAGGAGATTCGGGAATCACATCCGCACGGAAATTGCTAATACTTAACTTGATATATGTAGTTACTTTAATTTTCGTTATTTTAAACTTTTCTCTAAACAAATTCTTCTCTGTTATTGCCATGTCTTCAGTTGCAGACAGGTCGTAAATCTCTTTGCCAGCACTGTTTTCGATCACAAAACCAAATCAGGAGCTGGCCTGAATCACTAACCGAACTGCTAGGCGGTTCGCTCGATCTGTCATCACGGATGACATTCGTTCGCTACGACTAAACGACCCTTTGAGTCGGTTTTCCTCACGGGAAACGCTTGGGTCAAAACCGACACGTGTGTCAGTGGCCTAAGTATTAAGCTGCGGGTCCGGTAGTTCCACATTGTCTGTCTGTCGTTCGGCCACAGGACATACCATACGGGTGCCACGCGCCACATTCGGGCGGTCCCTATAACATAACTATCACATGTTATAGTAATTCACATGAGGGGTCTCATTGTCTATACAAGTAATTGTTTTCTTATTGCCCTGTTGAATAGTATCGCGGTGCCATGCGGGCGTTATTATATCTAGCATATTGAATATTCTACAGGGGGTTGGTGGATCAGGACTTCACGGGTCGATTCTTCACTTAATAGGTGACAAAAGTTCCTAAAATACTCTGAGTCTGTCTAAGAGGAGGTATGTTATCCTCTTCCTCGCATCTTCATGATCATGGCATTGATCTCTACTTACATATCTGTTCATTGAAGTAGCCGTGGCCGTGTTTCGAGTGTGGTCGCTAGTCCAGAATATTTCTCCTCCTATTGTCACCACTCAATAATAATACACACATTTAAGTTAATTAATACCAATAATAAAGTTATACTTAAACCAATTTGGACATACGGAATAGAGCTATGGGGGACAGCAACAAAGTCGAACATCAAGCGCATCCAATTCTTTCAATCAAAAGTCCTGAGAACAATAGTAAATGCCCCTTATTATGTCAGCAACAAAACCCTTCATAACGACCTTAATATACCCTACATTCTTGAACTCATCCCTTCCAAGTTCATGAAATTCCACAGTAGCCTTTCCAACCACCCTAATCCTGTAGCACAGTCATTGCACTGCGCCACTCATCCCTATAATCCTCCTCGGAGACTGAAACGGCAGTGGCCTCGTGACCTCCTATAAACACGTGACAGTGGGAGTCCTGGCAATAGCCAGTTTCTCCAATCATGTCCTGAGCGTCTGTGGCTCTCGCGCTCTTGGTCAACCTCCACTAGCTAGTATCCGGTGACGCGGCTGACGGAGGAGCGTGGGGGACTTTCCAAGACTCCGCTTTCTCTTCGCATGTGGATTTGGGAGGTCTCTGGGCTGTCTGTAAATATTGTATGAATGAGCGAGTGAATGATGAATTGTAAATATGGTATGAATGAGAGCATTTATCTTAATTACTTATTGCCTTATAAAAGGCAGATTGTAATTATAGCACAATAAAGGAATATATAATAAATAAAATACCAATAATAATACACACATTTAAGTTAATTAATACCAATAATAATACACACATATTAATACTACAAAACTATATAGCAGTAATAAATAAAATTTGTTAATATTGTTTAATTATTAAAATGATGATGTACAGACGGTATAGCAACTGTTAAGGTCGATTCAAACAGAAAATCCATTGTACATCATATCAAAATTAAGAAACAATAGGTTTTTAGAGATTAAAAATTAGTTTTTAGGGTCTGATCTATTTCTTGGGCTTTAACATTTTTGAGCTTCTTAAGGTCGATTTTATACTAAAAATGTATTCCACAGAGTCTAAAAATGAGTTTTTAGGGGCACAGGTCATAACACGAATTTGACTTGCATTGGAGTGTTAAATTTTTATTTTTTTTTCCGGAGACTACTATGAAAGATGAAATAAGTGTAATTTTGTTATATTTAAAAAAAAAATGTCAATGGTTTAAATCCTGTCAAGTAAAGACAATGAATTTCCTTTGAATACTTGTTTTTGAATGGGAAAATCCAGAAAATAAATAATACCGTGTAAATGTTATCCTGAATACCCGAACATCATTTCATTTTAGTCTCTGTAAATTTCAATAATTATTACTTAGACATAAAATAATAGTTACAGAGCTGAGACTCATATAATCGTTCCTATGCTCTTTCGTCGAAATCCAGCTCTGTCAGTAAGGTCATTTCTTTAACTGATATTTTTTTTTTAGGTATTGAGTGGATTATTTACTGGGATATCGGTGGCTTTGTCCATTGAAAGAGTCCATTGTTTCATAAAATTTACTTAATTTTCGATATACATTGTATATTATTAAATGTAAAACTAAATGATTGCACTCAATTATAAATTCACGGCCTAACAATAAACCCCAAGCTATTATTTTGGTTAATTTTATAATGAAAATAATTTTATAAGAGATTATTTTTTATAATTTATGTTGTTATATTTTTCTAAAATAAACATGATATCGATTCTTAGAAACATTAACATGCTCACCGCCCTCTTTTTTGAGTTTATGCCGGCGTTGATTATACATGGCCCAGCTGTCGATGATTACCATCGGCATTAGCCATTATCGATTCTCCATTCGTCCTTACAGATTGTCTATAATTTCCTCAGTCGCTTCCTGGTCGGTCCATGTCCTTGCGTGTATTTGTTGTGTTAACAACGTGGCACTGTCCTTGGGCGGCGCACATTGTATTGCAGCAATTACCAGTGAATTACAACTCAATGGTGTGACCGCAAAAGTATATTTAAATGCAACAAATAGGACAAAAATATATTCGCTGGTTTTACGTTTCAAAAAATACCCTCCTTTAAAAAGGTGTACTGTAAGCTTGTCGTAAACTTTTGACGTATCTTCCGAATATAATCAATTCTGCTTTAGATACTCCACACAATGCAATCCATGATATTGCACCAATATGAAGTTCGACCTCTCTCATTATTTATGGTGAACTTAGGCTTCGTATCGAAAATATAGACAACTTTTTCAAAAACTCGACCAATTTTAATAGTAGCTAAAAGAAGAGTCAAAGTAAGATGGAATTTACTCAATAATTTCTATGACTTGACGGTTGTCGTCAACGAAATCAGGAAGTTAGTTCATTTGGTGTTGTTTTTTTTTCCTTTTTGATAGGCATATAACGAATTTAGAACGGTAAATCTGGCACTAAATAGAAAAGGGTAGTTAGTTCAAGTTCTTCCTGCTTTAATTGTCACCGATAGCTTACAAATGATTCTCGAAATATTTTCCTAATGATCCGGACTTTGCTGTTTTGATAAAACCGCTTTTTATTTACTATCCGTGTCTCCATATCTAATACGACAGACAAATATTCTACCACATTAAACATAGCGAGTGTTATACTCAACGTTATTAAATTATTGTTTCTATATTTTTAATTTTCAAGAAACCTTTGAGTGCTTTATTTTATTATGTTATAAATAAAGTCGATTTCAGTCTTATAATCAATTGAATAATTGATATTGGGAGTAAATTCAAAAAAATTTTTGACAACCGCACTATTTTACCTTTTTATAAATGGTTGAATTACTGTAGAGTAGTAAACCATAGACCTCAATGTTAATTCCTTCAAGTTTACCATACCGTTCTCGTGCTGATTGATCTAAGCATTACCCTCCTTATACAGTACGAGTTCTATTTCTGAATTTTTGATTGTAAAGGTTTTATTTCTAGTCTCTTCCTAATGAACAAAAAAATGTCACATATCATGATTATATACAACAGAATTTACAAATTATGCGTGGTTTTTTTTTGTTTTTTTGTGTGACAATACTCCTGAGACATGGGCGAAGGCTTGAGACGAAGTCGGACAGACAAACAGGCAGAAGCATACGAAGGGCAGATCGGCAGGTCGCTGACACACAAACAATAAAACCACTAACAGCCGTGTTAAAGAACTGACTCAAGGCTGGACTCATTGTCCTTCATTCAAGGCTAGCAGAGTGTCTGGCCGATCTATCTATCCCTCTCTCTCTGTTCCCTGTGTGTGTGTGTATATGTGCGTAATATATGTATCCTGAACATATACATAAATTGAACACATTACATAGTATGTAAGGAGGCTCAGTATGAGTGATGATGGTAAAACGATTGAAACATCTCGGAAGGCATGACTTGTCAAACCGCTAATTATGTCATGTTTCTCATTACATAACTTGTCTACACAATTATCGCGTTTAATATTTTCTCGTTTTCCTCTTAGCTTGAATATTTAAAAAAAATAAAAACATTTGTATACTGCATACTATACTATATTTTCCCATCATATGAACTAAAGGTTAGCGCCTCTGGCTACTTATAGTATAGACCCTTTTATTGATTTTTTATTGTGTAACTTTTTGTTAAATAAATTTGAATGAAAGGATTTGAACGTAAAAAAAATATACTCGTATATCCAGCGACAATAGTAAAATTATTGAGTATCAAATACATTTCGTTTATTAAAATTTCATTAGTCGTTAGTCTGCTGTACCTCTTTGGTAACTGAAAAACCATTTTTCTTACAACAAATGCTATTGGCCATGATCAGCGGTTTATTTTATTGGTTCTCAAAACATTTTTTAAGTTACGGGGCTCCGTTACCCTGCTCGCTTCGCTTGCCAATCCCCATGGTGGACCCAGTCACCTGTTTTATGACTGAAAAAAGAGAAAAGACTGTTTGTTTGTTTTTTGTCTGGCAAATTCAACTTTGGTCTGCCCATATCATAAAACGGAATAATACTAAATAACATAATCTTTTGTTATAAATTAAAATAGATTAAGTGTTCAATTTGCAAAAAATATTCAAAATTAATTACACAACTTATTTATACACGAATCCTATGCTTTTCGTAAGGTTAGTATAGTATTCTGTTTTCAATATGGGTAGTATAATAAAACGTAGGACTAATTAAACTATTTAGTTAAACTAAAATATTTAATAAAACCATTTTATATGATAGAGAGATATGTTTCAGTGTTGCCGTCATCATATCTTCACGCTTTTTGAAATAAATGATGTTATTGTTGCGTAGCCTTCTCTAGACCTGGAGCAGCTAGATTAAACCGGTTAAAAACTTAAGTATGAGCCCCGTTCCTTGCCACCGCTGGATCCTCAGCCTCTCACGGGGTTTAATGGAATTTCCGCTGCAGAATGCTCAAGAACACTTCAATAAAATGGCGCCCGGTAGCCTTTGTACGAATGAAAATTTGTATAATCTCTTTTGATACGGATTAATAATTAGCTAAATTTTGTGTGTACATTACGGGCTCTCGGGGTTATAGTTGATTCACGCTGTGAAGTTATTAGGTTCAAATCCCAACATATTTTTTTTATCGCTAATCGTTTTTTATTTTGTAACAGATGTAGCTGTATATTTAAAATATATTTATTCGTTTGAAGCCTTAAAGTATTTGCTTCCCAACTCGCGATTATTACTCTATACGATTCGCACGTCATCTCTGATTCAAATCACGAGAATAGGTCTCGGAGTGAAGGTAATATAACAAATGAGCTATTATAACCAAGAGGCGATGTGTTGGCCGATGAACTGTGTCCACAATTCCACGGCCATTTAGACGACGATCGAGCTTTTGAAAACAAACTGACTGTGTTAAAAAATATCGTTCAACCAATTTAGAGGTACGGACTTTTGAGCTATGGGGTTGAGCCCACTAAATATTGAACAGACTTGACACATCACCCGTAAAAAAGTTATTCATAGACACATTTCTCAAAAGACGACAAGGACATTTTAAAACCTTATCTGCCCTCTTGGCCACTTCCTGAAAACCATCCTCGCAGGCTGAAGAGAAACAGACAAACGGGACTCGCTCAGGGACTTCATGTCGAGCACTCCACCAGTCCTGTCTAATCTATTTACTAGTGGGAATTTATTTTGGTGTTTTAAATATTATATGATGTTAAAATAAATAAGATGAGACATAACCGAAAAGCTACCGTCATATATCACTGGCCTCGACCATAATACGATGAGTATACATTATGCTCCAGCCATCACAGATCAGTCAGTACAAGTTAGAGCATATCGACCAGGACAGTTAACGAGCAAAAGGAAGGTGGTCCGCCAAAATATGAAAAGAAGAAGGTGTAGAAAAATTCACAGAAGGGTTGCTCGCCCACTCATGGATATTTTTCTACACGTACCCCAAGATATACTCAATTTTACTGTAGAGGCATTATTTAATTTGAAGATTTCGTTTAATTATGGAGGTTATTTAATTATATTGGAACCATAATAACATTTATAGTTATTTAGAAAAACATGTGCATAATAATTTTTATATCCATATTGCATAAAACCTATAATGATTATAATTTTATCGTATAATTTGTTTTAAAGTATATTCAGTATAATTTAATGGCATCGAATTGTCGAAGGTTAAGACTCTACTTACGAACAGGTATTGGTATACATTTTTTTGTATTATTGTCTTATTGGTACCCGAAGTGGGACGTAAAAATGTTCCGATCGACTGGTAAATTGGTAACGTACATTTTTCGCTATATATGGTTTGGTGTAAACCAATTACATTTGTCTTTCTGAATAATTATTTACCATGGCTCTGTTAGTTGCCTAATAGGTACCTGGTCGGGTTAACAGTTCGTTTTTTGGCTCAATATTATACTATTTAATTAAATTTTTTTATGATAAAACGGTGATTTCCTGTAATTGAGATTGTTTAAGAAATAAAATGAGACGCCTTTCGTCAAAAATACTAAAGTATTGGTATTGTTTTAAGCAAGCGGAGACTCCGACCTGAACTTTAACCTTTCTTAATATTGAGACTTCTATTACCTACGTGTTTTTTATGCCTATGTTCCAAAATACAACCCAGTTTAAGATTGTTATTAAAAAAAATTGTGACGCAATAGACAGTTTTGATTTAAATGGTGAGGCAAGATATCCTTGATCAATGATTATTGCTACTTTGTTTAGATCTATTACCATAAGTGAGTTCTATCATCCAATCGATCATCCCTCATGAGCTTAATTCTTGTTGGGGGGCTGAAGCTAGGCAGACCTGCACAACATGGCAGTCCTGTGTTGCGCTCCTTGCCACTACCACTCGCCAACATTATCAATTATAATAATTATCAACATATAGATCACTGACCTTTCTCAGCCCGGTCGAGAAAACAAATATACCCATAAATTATACGACACTTCAGTAATCCCCTTTATTAGTCGTATAAGAATTATCTATAGTTCCGATAAACTTGGTCGTAAAAATTCTTGCCTGTCTGGCAATAGACGCTTATCAGTTTATCGAGTGCTATTTACAACATTGTGCTCAGCTTTGCTGTGAATAGATGCATTCTAGGCTAGCTCTACGCCAAAAAGTTTAACAATAATTGATACATATGTTGTATGCATATATTATATGTTTATCCAAACATGACTATGTTTGCTGTTGTTTATAGAATAGACATAAATAATTTCCCTGCACCAAAGGAGAGAGGATTTACTTCATATCAGGTACAGGGTCACATTTCCTCTGTCCTCTTGTGTGATAGCAATCATCGAGCATATTTGAAATTTCGCAGGTACATGTAACACCCCGGATTACGCTATATATCTTTTGGAAAAAATATAATAATAGAAGGTATGCTAAAAAAATTTAAATGTGTAAAATATCTGATTGTCTCTCGAATATTTACGATACCTCATGTCATAGATCGTTTTTTTTTCACGAAGACATTCTAAAGGCAATAGTTGGTAGCGTCAGAATCAATTTTAGTAGGTTTATTCGCCATATTTTCTGCTAGTTCACAATGACTGATTTGATTCAGAAGTACCCGGACCATCTCTGTATATTGTACTTAAATGTATTTTTAAAATATATAAAGTTTAATTTCTAGATATTACAGAATTTTAGCTAATAAAACAAACAAAATAAAATGCTTTAAATATTGAAGTAAAAAATCTGCCTTGTTCATGTAGTATCCACAGCCCCACTATAGTCTAGTTTGTAATTTAATCTTATTATCATTATTAAAAAAAAAACATAACAATAAAATAAATCCGAATATAAACTAAAACAATTCTATTCGTGCTTTATATATAGATGGGAGATACAGTTATACACAAAGGTGCACAATAATGAACTAGGCGGGAAAGCAGGCCGGAGAGCCAACCGCAGAGCTGCATTCCTCATCTCCCGCCAAGACATTCCCGCCTCTTCCCCCTCCACCGGGCAAGTTCCCACGCTTTTCCTACCTACAGCAGAGCGGCTCTTTGTCTGCCTGTCTGTTCTACTCCCTGTGTAGTGTATACGTACCATGGGTCCTGTAGGTTACTAAACTTATGCGGGATAGTTCTCCATCACTATCTCTATCTAATTATTTATGGATATTGTAAATAACTTGTTTGTAAGAAAATATTTACTTTATCGGTAACCGACTTGTTTACAAATATGTCTGATCCGCACAAAGGTAAACAACAATATCTTTAAGTTATAAACATCCCGGAGCTTAGGCCAAAAAAAAAAAAAATAGTGAAGTGTTTACGCTCACAGGTATATTCTATGGAATTGATGCTTTAAGTAACACATACATGAAAACTTTGTCATCTCTAAGTGGAAGTTTTCCAAAACAATACCCACAGAAAACTCAACTTTTTTTTGTGTGTTCATTTAAAGATTTTTATTTAAAGAACGCTGGTACATTGTACGACGATGATATCCTGGTAATAAATTAATCCTTGCGAAGCTAAGAATTACGTATGTATCTTTTTTTCAATCTGTGATTTTCAATTTGAAACTGTGTAAAGAACTTAGTTTTGGGAACCGGCAAATACAGACGATTTCAATATCGTTTTTTTTTTGTCAATATTTTCGCCATTTATATTTATTTTATGTTAAAAAGGAGCTATTGAGTGACGGAGATGGTTTAGTAAATAAAATTAAGTTTTTTATATTTCAGAAACAGGCGTGGACCCAAACCACAATCAGATATTTCTCCAATACTGCTCTTTCACTTTTTTCGCCCTTAATTTCGTTTTTATATATTTTTTTAAAATACTATTTACATTATAACTAATATAGAGAAAATATATTGTATGAAAAAAAATATTGATGCAATTAACAAAAAAAATCAATTGGCATGGAGCGACATCAAGTTTGTTTGTTGTTTGGTGGCCTAGCGAGTGTTTCTTTTATCCTTTAGATATTCAGATTAATTTAGCCATAATGAGCAGATGATTAAAATCTGTACTAATTATGCCACTCCCCTATGTACGCTAAATTTACGCTGTATAACCTATTACTATCGCTGGCTACCTCTACAACAATGTAGGCTACCCCCCAGCTCTCACAATTATAGCCCATTACAGACCACTGGCATTGCACCAGAGAGAGGCCTAGGATTTATGACTGGACCGCAGCAATATCATCTATATGGGTCACAGATAGAGATAGAGGTGGTCTTGCTTCACATGCTTTGGTGTTGTAGCTGAGTATTCTGGCTAGATGTTTTTCGTTAAAAAGTATATTCGACCAATGTATCCATACGATGATATACTAAACGAAGGATGTAATAAAATAATACAACATAATCCCTCATAAATGAATATGTACCAGTATATCCTACAAAGTTAAGGCAGGTAGGGTCACTATACAGAGACTTAACTGTTTTGCGGCAACTGATGGGCATACAGACAGGAAAAACCGTGGTCATCCGTGCCATTAGCGATAATAGGGGCTACGTGCCTTAACATTGTACAAGTGATTCCAATTTCCAGACAGGCGGAAATCAAGCATACAACACCGAAGGTAAGGAATTAAGGGACTCTAATGGCTCTGCACGTGGAAAAAAACTACAAACTAATGTGTTGCCGCGGCCAGCACTAGAAGAAGCTACCCTCTACTGCACGGATCTGAAAACACCAGCCTTCCATGGCTTTCTTTTTTCACTTACCTCTGCACTTCTCATTTCCTTACCCGCTAGATCTGATCTCGGCGCTAACGGTCTCCACAACTTTCCCAGTGGAAACTGTCACCTTCTTCCTGCTAGACAAACTCCTTCCACGTGGACGAAGCTTTTAGGTGCACCGCAACCTAACTCCCCTACGGTCCTCTTATGGTTCACATTTGGGATCCGGGCGGTTTTTGCCTACCCTTAGATACTGAGTGTAAATTCTTTGTCATTCCAAGAACATAAACTACCTCTACCTAAACATTGTCTAATGTCGGGCACACCCTTAGGAGGTTAATTCATGGACTCAGGTCAAAACAAACAAATAAGACTGTCACAGGCCCACAGAAATTACCTCTTTCTAGGGTTAGGTCAGGGAGACTCTGTGTTGGCCCGACATTAATTCGCTTTCGAGGTATCTTTAAGCTAAAGAAGATGTTACGGTGGGCGTTCTTGAAGTGACCCGATGCGCTACAACATTTTTTGAAAGTAAAATTTGATGACATCATGGATTGGTAACATAAATAGGGAATGAACAAAATAAGAGATGACTCTCTTATCTTGTCTGATCAAGCCAGACCTCCCTTTGCCTTTTAGTTCTATCTCCGACCCTGACTGGGCAAGTCAAAGAGAAACCTATTTGATCATCCGAGTCTTCCACGCTCTAAAAGGAGCTTCTCATAGAGACTGCATACGTTCCCATTAGTACACTGCAAAGGCTAGATAATTTAATGAGCTCAATTATTAAATATTATCCCCTGTTTGAATTATACGAATATGAAGCAGTACAAGAAAATTATTACAAATGGCTATATTCTTTTCAAAAAGATGCATATAGATTATCAATTGATAATAAAATAATACAATCAAATTGGTTTATTATTTGGTACATCTAGGTGTCGCCTGTAGGTAAATAAATCATAAATATCTGCATGAACTTTGAAAGCGCGTAAAACGCCGTATGATTAAATAATTAACTGGAGTTAATTTGAATTTAAATGCGCATAGTAAGTCGCACAAATCTTCTTCACTCGAAAATGGTGTCAAGACGAACAACTGAAAATGAAAGGGTGGCCACTTTCTAGCTTTTCCCCTGCCTACTGCTCTAAAATTTGATTATTTATAGTAATGTTAAACATTTGGTCGAAAAACCCCAAATTCAATACAAACGTGGTTATTTTTACTGAAGGATAAATGAATGGATATACTTGCATATGAATTAGATAGTAGAATGCTTTCTTAAAAGAAAGGAAACGGTTATTAGATATTTATTCCGAGAAACAAGATAAAAACAACCTTGGAAACAACTTTTTTTTTTTAAATGCAGGATATATTTAGTTGGGGCTTCCCCCCGTGTTAGGTTGGGGGAATTCTCTGCACCTCCTGACCCCAATGGTATCTAGGGCGGAAGCCTGCCCAACTGCGGGAGTCAAGCCAGCTATAATAAAGGAGTTCTTTATTACAATATTGGTTACCTTCATATTACTTGGTTACTTCACTTGCATAAATAGAAGTAGGAGGTTTCCAATAGGATTGCTCCCTAACAAACCATAGCTTTTAAATACGAGTCTGCTCTCGCATAATGGAAGATCTCCAAAATGGTTCCTACGGAATATCAATATAAATTTTGTAGCATGTATGATGTGTGTGTGTTAGTAGACTCTCACTACCTTCCCGAACCCACTAGCCTCCTTTAGGCATCCCACACCCCATATCCTTCTCATACATCCTTTAAATAGGACTCCCCTTAGTTAAAGGCACCCATCAATCCAAAATAATTTTCCTTTTATTTTTCCCACATCCTATTTTTATAAGTTTGAGGGCTAAGGGAAAGAAAAAAAACAAAAAAAAAACATGTATGATTATTTTATTTACATAGGTAGACTCTCACTACCTTCCCTAACCCACCAGCCTTCTTTAGGCATTCCACACCCTATATCCTTCTCATACATCCTTCAAATAGGACTCCCCTTAGTGAAAGGCACCCATCAATCCAAAATAATTTTCCTTTTATTTTTCCCGCTGCTCCACCGCTACCGGCAAGATGGCAACTCACAAGATCTAGTAAAGCAGACCAAATGGTGGACATCACGGCGCTTGGCCCGCCAACAACAAGCCTCTAACGGGCACCCAATACTGCTATCCAACTAAATAAGACTTCACTACATGCCTAGAGAGACTCTAGGCCCAGCCACCAGTGGACTCTCACCACTGTACCGCAACTATCAACCTCTACCGAGGCTTCCCACACTCCTTAATTCCCTCACACCACTTTTAAGCAGGTACTCCTAGTACAAGGATCCGCTCAACCCAAATATCCCTTTATTTTTCCCTCATCCTTAATCTTATAATTAGAGAGCTAAGAGGAAAAAAAATTATTCTATTCTGTATTTTTGGTCATATGTATATTATTCTGGAATGTGAATAAATATTTAGTCACCAGAATTAGAAAGGCGTAGGTTCGAATCTAGCCCCTTTCACTATTATTTATTTTCTTCTGTATCAGCCTCCTATGTGCTGCTTAAAGCTTTCAAAGCGGTTCATTTCAGCAATAAAGGCATACCCCGAGGGCTCCTTTCTGTTGGTCCGGCTTCTTTAGTCCACCTGACCTTCCTATCCCTATTTTGAGAGTCGGCCAACTCTAACCAATAATTATTGAAATTTACACCAGTATGATTTTATATCACGACTAATAATTATATTAATGTAAACGATCGGTGTAGGAGCCCTCACAAAGACTACATACTTCTGACATTTTATCATGGTTGAAGGATATGTTTATTGATAAGTGGTGAGGGAGGAAATGTCATCTAGTTAATTTTTTTAGGAAAAAGCAATCAGAAAAAAAATGAAATTGTTATTGTACCAATCTTTTAATCCTTTCATTTCCGTCTCTCATTAAACTCTGTATTGTATTTCACATTTCTTTTTCTGTATTTTGTAACTGTAGTTATATTCATTTTGCATGTTATTTTATTTTCAAAACGACGAAATTAGTATATTTATTTGCCACTGACCATACTACTAATGTTATTACATAATTCATATATCTGTTCGTATTCATACTCCATTCGGATCATTGTACCAAATTACAGATTTCCGTTTACTTTGACTGAATAGTCGCCGGTATAAATTTGCTGGAACTGCACATTCGTCCTTCCCTTGACTGCATTTAGTGTTATTAAGTATCTGTAATTGGAAATAACTCGATGATTTCTCAGAAACAGTAAGTACTTGCTGTAAGTGAATTACTACATTTCCACAGTTGCCCAATGACTCCAGCCTTGGAATGTCCTTAAGAAAGTTCTCCACGTGCATGACCCCAAGAACAAAAGGAAAATTACGACTACCTTTATATAAAGGCATTCCTCGTGATTATTTAGGTTTGTACCAACTCACCTGTTTGGCAGTCTGAATCTTCGATGGGTTTTTAGGGTTTCGTTCATTTTTTTTCGAAATCCAAAACCCTCATGTCTTCGACTGTGTGTTTGTCTGTCCTGGCGAGCCTTACGCTTGACTTACAGACATAAAATTTTATATCGAGATTCATATTTGATTACCCCACGATATGAAAAGTATTTTCAACTCGATAAAACATAATTACAGGTTATAAATTAATTATTTCGTTTTACAAAATAAACATATTGAGAATGGTATCAAATAAGACATCTCGTGACCCTATTAATAACATTATTAATATTATCAGTAATAAAAATGATTATTTCGGTAAATTAGTGTTGTATGCATTTAGCAGTATCACTTGATATCCGTTTAGAGAAATAAACTATACACTTTGTTCTCTAACCATTAAGAAAAGGTGGGGGGGGGGGGAATAAGAAACTGGATACTCCTCACCAATCTGATGGTTTTGACAATACATCTAGATAAGTATAGGTTGTATAGTCTTCTGAGATCACAATAACCCTCATATCTCTTATATATTTTCATTCCACCTTGCTTGCCATCATATCTGTGGTGTGATTTTGCTGGCAGGCCGCTGCCTAGACTTATAAATATTTCGAACAAAAATACTTTTTAAAATAAATTTTTTTATACAAATATATTAATCATTTGATATGTATGCATTCCTTGCATTCCCTTAAGAATCTATCGATAATTTATTCTATTAGTCCTCTATTTCGTTTATATTTTTATTTGAACTAGTCCTTTTATAACAGTTGATAATTAATGTACATAAAATCGGCAATCATTTTCAGATTATGAACAATGTCTGGGTCAACGAGTAGTTTTGCGAGTATTTTTTTTGTTTTGATAATACTTATTATATATGACGTTGTACTCCTAAGACTTACGTGTTACCGACGGAGCCTCCCCCCTTTGATACAACACGTGGGATTGGAATAAAACCTGATGCCCGGCTGGGTATTTGAACCCATGCTGTTTGTCAGTTTCTGATGTTGTCCATCTCCGCAGTTCTTAGCAGTTTCCTTGCCTAAACAGACAATGCAAAAACTACCTACGTAAATGAGGGCCTTCTTTTCACCGATTGCCCCATGAAATGTCCAACGTATCTAACATCTAGTATCTATGACGGAGGTCTTTTTCTTTACATATTCAAGTCCTAATAAGTACGTCACTTGGGAATTTATTGGACTATTTACAACTGCTTATCTACCTATGCGCATAAGCAAATCTACTTTATTTAGCATAGATAGGAAAAAATATATTTATTTATTATTATTATTATTATTATTATTATTATTATGATTGATTATAAAGTAAAATACTAACTCGAAGAATTCTAGTGGAATTAACTCCATGGCACGACATCCCTTAGCTGGTGATGAAGCTAGGTATACCATGTTTCCCCTATAGGAAGTATGCTTACCGTACCATGGTAATTACCAGAAAAACCATGATGTTTTCACCCGTGTATTTGTCTGCCTGTCTATTCTGGTCTTCGCGCGTTCTGCCTGAAATAAGGCCATGCCCAACTCGCTAAATACTTATGTAAATCAGTTTCCACTAATACAGTGTATGTTTTTTAGCAATTGCAATTCAATCAATGTTGATCGTCCAATAGAATAATAATGCTAGAATTATCCGGCCACTTTCATTCGTCTTGCTAATAAAGTAGTCAAGCAATGTTACTTTGCATGGCAAGTATCCTTTCGATCCCCCCATGGTGCTGCTCATTAATAAATTAGAATAAAAATAGGTAAATTAAAAAAATAGTACTTTCCATCCATACTGACAATGCGTATAGAATCAATTAACGTCTGATTAATAATACGTCTCATGAGTATCACACTTGATTTAAATTTATTATTTTTTATTCTGCTAAATATTAGTCATCTTCGAAACGAGAAAGGGCCGGACGAACATTCATCCATTTAAATTGTTTTCATCAATGAGTTTTTATGTAATGTTCTTTCTGGAACATGACATCATGTTTTAAATTATCTATTCCCACTTAAACAATGTCATGTTTTCGTTTCTGTAATTTATCATTTATGTTTACTGTCGTTCTCTTTTAACAAGAGGTGCCGGCGCTCTATATAGCAAACAAAGCCGCTACAATATAACACTTGTAAAACTGTGAATAATAGATAATGTAATAACAGGCTTGCTCCGTCACTATCACGTGAACCGCTGGCTTCTCTGATCTCATCGGTGATTCACAGCCTGTTAGATTGTACACCATGAGTATATAGTATCGATAGCTATGTTTAGTTATAATCTATGTATGTAACGGCGATGGCGCTATGCGATAAACATATCCTCTTTTGTGGTCGGTGTCGATCCGACAGATATATCGATTGCACAAGATCGATGGAGTAAGGGCAATGCCTCCTTCATGCTGAGTGATAACTCAGCTGAGTTTTAAGTGTAAGAATCTTATTTTTTTAAGAACTCGCTATTCAATGCACACGAAAGTACCTATTAGTAATGAATGCCCTAAGAGAAAAAGTGGTGGTGATTGGAACCCAGTGCTTTCTGATTACCGTTCAGACCGTTCTTTGCCACGCTGAATACCAGCAATCTATTCTCTTAGATGTTCTCGCTGAGTGCTTGAAATCAGAGGGAATTGCGATGTATTGAATGGCCCAGTTATGGCTGGTAGATCTAAACCCCTTTGAATTTGACTCAATGACTGATCTGAATGAATAAGATGCTAGAAGTGTTCTAGGAAAGCTAATAAATTGGTCAATTAATATGGTTACATGTAGGGTGTGGTCCAGACGGTTGTTTGTAATGTTGTGAGGATTAATTTACCCCTCAACAGCAACAAAAACAATTTTTTTTCACAATCAGTCATCACACTAGTGGGATAATCCATTTATTGGGCCACAATTAAATAAACATTGATAGCTTATTTGTTAAAACACATACTATGTTCAAGGAAAATATAAATTTGCTTATCTTCGAAATTCTGATAACTATGTATCAAAGTATCTGCTAATAACTGTTTCATTTTCCGGAAGTGTTATGTACGTAACATCTTCCTGGTGTATTTGTTTATGCGGAGATTAATTTTTTGGTTAAAAAAGAATGTTAGTTTTAATAAACAATTGAGGTTTACTATGGAAATCGGTTACTAGGTAGGAAATGATTCGACGATGATAAATATATTTTAGCGTTCACGTGCCAAAACGATTTGATGAGGATTTATCTAAAGACATTCTATAGGAGGGTTGCCGGGTTAAATAACCTACACTAAGACATTCTATAGGAGGGTTCCCGGGTTAAATAACCTACACTAAGACATTCTATAGGAGGGTTCCCGGGTTAAATAACCTACACTAAGACATTCTATAGGAGGGTTCCCGGGTTAAATAACCTACACTAAGACATTCTATAGGAGGGTTGCCGGGTTAAATAACCTACACTAAGACATTCTATAGGAGGGTTCCCGGGTTAAATAACCTACACCAAGACATTCTATAGGAGGGTTCCCGGGTTAAATAACCTACACCAAGACATTCTATAGGAGGGTTCCCGGGTTAAATAACCTACACTAAGACATTCTATAGGAGGGTTCCCGGGTTAAATAACCTACACCAAGACATTCTATAGGAGGGTTCCCGGGTTAAATAACCTACACTAAGACATTCTATAGGAGGGTTCCCGGGTTAAATAACCTACACTAAGACATTCTATAGGAGGGTTGCCGGGTTAAATAACCTACACTAAGACATTCTATAGGAGGGTTCCCGGGTTAAATAACCTACACCAAGACATTCTATAGGAGGGTTCCCGGGTTAAATAACCTACACCAAGACATTCTATAGGAGGGTTCCCGGGTTAAATAACCTACACTAAGACATTCTATAGGAGGGTTCCCGGGTTAAATAACCTACACCAAGACATTCTATAGGAGGGTTCCCGGGTTAAATAAC
Organism: Acanthosoma haemorrhoidale; assembly: GCA_930367205.1. NCBI lineage: Eukaryota > Metazoa > Arthropoda > Insecta > Hemiptera > Acanthosomatidae > Acanthosoma > Acanthosoma haemorrhoidale. The sequence continues at coordinate 31,353,977 of OV884013.1, read as the reverse complement.
CTACACTAAGACATTCTATAGGAGGGTTCCCGGGTTAAATAACCTACACCAAGACATTCTATAGGAGGGTTCCCGGGTTAAATAACCTACACTAAGACATTCTATAGGAGGGTTCCCGGGTTAAATAACCTACACTAAGACATTCTATAGGAGGGTTGCCGGGTTAAATAACCTACACTAAGACATTCTATAGGAGGGTTCCCGGGTTAAATAACCTACACCAAGACATTCTATAGGAGGGTTCCCGGGTTAAATAACCTACACCAAGACATTCTATAGGAGGGTTCCCGGGTTAAATAACCTACACTAAGACATTCTATAGGAGGGTTCCCGGGTTAAATAACCTACACCAAGACATTCTATAGGAGGGTTCCCGGGTTAAATAACCTACACCAAGACATTCTATAGGAGGGTTCCCGGGTTAAATAACCTACACTAAGACATTCTATAGGAGGGTTCCCGGGTTAAATAACCTACACTAAGACATTCTATAGGAGGGTTGCCGGGTTAAATAACCTACACTAAGACATTCTATAGGAGGGTTCCCGGGTTAAATAACCTACACTAAGACATTCTATAGGAGGGTTCCCGGGTTAAATAACCTACACCAAGACATTCTATAGGAGGGTTCCCGGGTTAAATAACCTACACTAAGACATTCTATAGGAGGGTTCCCAGGTTAAATAACCTACACCAAGACATTCTATAGGAGGGTTCCCGGGTTAAATAACCTACACTAAGACATTCTATAGGAGGGTTCCCGGGTTAAGTAACCTACACCAAGACATTCTATAGGAGGGTTCCCGGGTTAAATAACCTACACCAAGACATTCTATAGGAGGGTTCCCGGGTTAAATAACCTACACTAAGACATTCTATAGGAGGGTTGCCGGGTTAAATAACCTACACTAAGACATTCTATAGGAGGGTTCCCGGGTTAAATAACCTACACTAAGACATTCTATAGGAGGGTTCCCGGGTTAAATAACCTACACCAAGACATTCTATAGGAGGGTTCCCGGGTTAAATAACCTACACTAAGACATTCTATAGGAGGGTTCCCGGGTTAAATAACCTACACTAAGACATTCTATAGGAGGGTTCCCGGGTTAAATAACCTACACTAAGACATTCTATAGGAGGGTTCCCAGGTTAAATAACCTACACCAAGACATTCTATAGGAGGGTTCCCGGGTTAAATAACCTACACTAAGACATTCTATAGGAGGGTTCCCGGGTTAAATAACCTACACCAAGACATTCTATAGGAGGGTTCCCAGGTTAAATAACCTACACCAAGACATTCTATAGGAGGGTTCCCGGGTTAAATAACCTACACTAAGACATTCTATAGGAGGGTTCCCGGGTTAAATAACCTACACTAAGACATTCTATAGGAGGGTTCCCGGGTTAAATAACCTACACTAAGACATTCTATAGGAGGGTTCCCAGGTTAAATAACCTACACCAAGACATTCTATAGGAGGGTTCCCGGGTTAAATAACCTACACTAAGACATTCTATAGGAGGGTTCCCGGGTTAAGTAACCTACACCAAGACATTCTATAGGAGGGTTCCCAGGTTAAATAACCTACACCAAGACATTCTATAGGAGGGTTGCCGGGTTAAATAACCTACACTAAGACATTCTATAGGAGGGTTCCCGGGTTAAATAACCTACACTAAGACATTCTATAGGAGGGTTCCCGGGTTAAATAACCTACACTAAGACATTCTATAGGAGGGTTCCCGGGTTAAATAACCTACACCAAGACATTCTATAGGAGGGTTCCCGGGTTAAATAACCTACACTAAGACATTCTATAGGAGGGTTCCCGGGTTAAATAACCTACACTAAGACATTCTATAGGAGGGTTCCCGGGTTAAATAACCTACACTAAGACATTCTATAGGAGGGTTCCCAGGTTAAATAACCTACACCAAGACATTCTATAGGAGGGTTCCCGGGTTAAATAACCTACACTAAGACATTCTATAGGAGGGTTCCCGGGTTAAATAACCTACACCAAGACATTCTATAGGAGGGTTCCCAGGTTAAATAACCTACACCAAGACATTCTATAGGAGGGTTCCCGGGTTAAATAACCTACACTAAGACATTCTATAGGAGGGTTCCCGGGTTAAATAACCTACACCAAGACATTCTATAGGAGGGTTCCCTGGTTAAATAACCTACACTAAGACATTCTATCGGAGGGTTCCCAGGTTAAATAACCTACACTAAGACATTCTATAGGAGGGTTCCCGGGTTAAATAACCTACACTAAGACATTCTATAGGAGGGTTCCCGGGTTAAATAACCTACACTAAGACATTCTATAGGAGGGTTGCCGGGTTAAATAACCTACACTAAGACATTCTATAGGAGGGTTCCCGGGTTAAATAACCTACACTAAGACATTCTATAGGAGGGTTCCCGGGTTAAATAACCTACACTAAGACATTCTATAGGAGGGTTCCCAGGTTAAATAACCTACACCAAGACATTCTATAGGAGGGTTCCCAGGTTAAATAACCTACACTAAGACATTCTATAGGAGGGTTCCCGGGTTAAATAACCTACACTAAGACATTCTATAGGAGGGTTCCCGGGTTAAATAACCTACACTAAGACATTCTATAGGAGGGTTCCCGGGTTAAATAACCTACACTAAGACATTCTATAGGAGGGTTGCCGGGTTAAATAACCTACACTAAGACATTCTATAGGAGGGTTCCCGGGTTAAATAACCTACACCAAGACATTCTATAGGAGGGTTCCCGGGTTAAATAACCTACACCAAGACATTCTATAGGAGGGTTCCCGGGTTAAATAACCTACACTAAGACATTCTATAGGAGGGTTCCCGGGTTAAATAACCTACACCAAGACATTCTATAGGAGGGTTCCCGGGTTAAATAACCTACACTAAGACATTCTATAGGAGGGTTCCCGGGTTAAATAACCTACACTAAGACATTCTATAGGAGGGTTGCCGGGTTAAATAACCTACACTAAGACATTCTATAGGAGGGTTCCCGGGTTAAATAACCTACACCAAGACATTCTATAGGAGGGTTCCCGGGTTAAATAACCTACACCAAGACATTCTATAGGAGGGTTCCCGGGTTAAATAACCTACACTAAGACATTCTATAGGAGGGTTCCCGGGTTAAATAACCTACACCAAGACATTCTATAGGAGGGTTCCCGGGTTAAATAACCTACACTAAGACATTCTATAGGAGGGTTCCCGGGTTAAATAACCTACACCAAGACATTCTATAGGAGGGTTCCCGGGTTAAATAACCTACACTAAGACATTCTATAGGAGGGTTCCCGGGTTAAATAACCTACACTAAGACATTCTATAGGAGGGTTGCCGGGTTAAATAACCTACACTAAGACATTCTATAGGAGGGTTCCCGGGTTAAATAACCTACACCAAGACATTCTATAGGAGGGTTCCCGGGTTAAATAACCTACACCAAGACATTCTATAGGAGGGTTCCCGGGTTAAATAACCTACACTAAGACATTCTATAGGAGGGTTCCCGGGTTAAATAACCTACACCAAGACATTCTATAGGAGGGTTCCCGGGTTAAATAACCTACACCAAGACATTCTATAGGAGGGTTCCCGGGTTAAATAACCTACACTAAGACATTCTATAGGAGGGTTCCCGGGTTAAATAACCTACACTAAGACATTCTATAGGAGGGTTGCCGGGTTAAATAACCTACACTAAGACATTCTATAGGAGGGTTCCCGGGTTAAATAACCTACACTAAGACATTCTATAGGAGGGTTCCCGGGTTAAATAACCTACACCAAGACATTCTATAGGAGGGTTCCCGGGTTAAATAACCTACACTAAGACATTCTATAGGAGGGTTCCCAGGTTAAATAACCTACACCAAGACATTCTATAGGAGGGTTCCCGGGTTAAATAACCTACACTAAGACATTCTATAGGAGGGTTCCCGGGTTAAGTAACCTACACCAAGACATTCTATAGGAGGGTTCCCGGGTTAAATAACCTACACCAAGACATTCTATAGGAGGGTTCCCGGGTTAAATAACCTACACTAAGACATTCTATAGGAGGGTTGCCGGGTTAAATAACCTACACTAAGACATTCTATAGGAGGGTTCCCGGGTTAAATAACCTACACTAAGACATTCTATAGGAGGGTTCCCGGGTTAAATAACCTACACCAAGACATTCTATAGGAGGGTTCCCGGGTTAAATAACCTACACTAAGACATTCTATAGGAGGGTTCCCGGGTTAAATAACCTACACTAAGACATTCTATAGGAGGGTTCCCGGGTTAAATAACCTACACTAAGACATTCTATAGGAGGGTTCCCAGGTTAAATAACCTACACCAAGACATTCTATAGGAGGGTTCCCGGGTTAAATAACCTACACTAAGACATTCTATAGGAGGGTTCCCGGGTTAAATAACCTACACCAAGACATTCTATAGGAGGGTTCCCAGGTTAAATAACCTACACCAAGACATTCTATAGGAGGGTTCCCGGGTTAAATAACCTACACTAAGACATTCTATAGGAGGGTTCCCGGGTTAAATAACCTACACTAAGACATTCTATAGGAGGGTTCCCGGGTTAAATAACCTACACTAAGACATTCTATAGGAGGGTTCCCAGGTTAAATAACCTACACCAAGACATTCTATAGGAGGGTTCCCGGGTTAAATAACCTACACTAAGACATTCTATAGGAGGGTTCCCGGGTTAAGTAACCTACACCAAGACATTCTATAGGAGGGTTCCCAGGTTAAATAACCTACACCAAGACATTCTATAGGAGGGTTGCCGGGTTAAATAACCTACACTAAGACATTCTATAGGAGGGTTCCCGGGTTAAATAACCTACACTAAGACATTCTATAGGAGGGTTCCCGGGTTAAATAACCTACACTAAGACATTCTATAGGAGGGTTCCCGGGTTAAATAACCTACACCAAGACATTCTATAGGAGGGTTCCCGGGTTAAATAACCTACACTAAGACATTCTATAGGAGGGTTCCCGGGTTAAATAACCTACACTAAGACATTCTATAGGAGGGTTCCCGGGTTAAATAACCTACACTAAGACATTCTATAGGAGGGTTCCCAGGTTAAATAACCTACACCAAGACATTCTATAGGAGGGTTCCCGGGTTAAATAACCTACACTAAGACATTCTATAGGAGGGTTCCCGGGTTAAATAACCTACACCAAGACATTCTATAGGAGGGTTCCCAGGTTAAATAACCTACACCAAGACATTCTATAGGAGGGTTCCCGGGTTAAATAACCTACACTAAGACATTCTATAGGAGGGTTCCCGGGTTAAATAACCTACACCAAGACATTCTATAGGAGGGTTCCCTGGTTAAATAACCTACACTAAGACATTCTATCGGAGGGTTCCCAGGTTAAATAACCTACACTAAGACATTCTATAGGAGGGTTCCCGGGTTAAATAACCTACACTAAGACATTCTATAGGAGGGTTCCCGGGTTAAATAACCTACACTAAGACATTCTATAGGAGGGTTGCCGGGTTAAATAACCTACACTAAGACATTCTATAGGAGGGTTCCCGGGTTAAATAACCTACACTAAGACATTCTATAGGAGGGTTCCCGGGTTAAATAACCTACACTAAGACATTCTATAGGAGGGTTCCCAGGTTAAATAACCTACACCAAGACATTCTATAGGAGGGTTCCCAGGTTAAATAACCTATACTAAGCCATTCATCCACGTATAGTAGAACGATTTATTAATAGATATAGTAAATGTTAATGAAAGAATAAATGCAATTGTTTCACTGCGGTGTGCATTAATGCACAATTCTTAGATTACCCCAACGTAGCATGAATCTTCGACGTGGACTGTTGACTGTTGTAGACAAAGGAAGAATCAACCCCGACCGGAGATAGACCGCTGGTATGACTGCCGACAGAAGGGTTTATTCTTACTGATTAAGATTTTAGTTAATATCATCACATCCCGAGATGAGTGGTTGAACACCTCAATATAGATACTGTTTATATGAGCAGTGACTGACCTGTTACTCAGTTATCTATTTGTCTGTTTTAAGTCAGGGTTTGTAAACCTATCCTTCAACCATTCTATATATCAATTTCGTAAACGTTATCGTTGCAGTCAACTTCAATTCAGGTTATTGGTTGCAATTAAATTACTTAGTTAAATAATACTAACTCCGGACCGCTTGATTCGTTCTGTATTATTGCTAAGCTAAGTTTGAGCAATTTTTCGGATATTTCTTTTTATTATTTTTTTTTTTCAAATAAAAATTCCTCGATTTCATGGGATGTACGCATCTACGCATGTACTTATATGACTCGGATTGTGAAAGGCTACCTAATGCTGCTGTTCATAGCGTACGGCGTTGTCATAGACGTAGCATCCCCTCTGCCACGTGGCAGGTGGCTGAAGCCGTTTCCTTGGCTCTAAGGTCAGCTAGGTCCTGCCCTCTAGCTATACGGTCGGTTTCCATGGTCAGTTCCCAATAAGTCTTCCATCCAATACGTCTTCGCTTAGCTCAACCAAACGGTGTGATAACTCCTAAAGCCTCGGCCTTTTGAAGACATCCCGGTGGATTTCAATCGTACACCCTCAAATAAACAAGTATGTTATGTACTCTCTTTATTATATATTTATACTTGCCTTGACTGCCCGTTTACAGTCTAATAAGATATCAATTTTTAAAATGCATTCAGTAGTTTACAATTTTATATCGTAGAAGCAAATGTGCAAATGCTCCACACCCGACATTGTCCAGGTATTTACTCCATTCTTCTATCAGAGGGGAAAAGGACTGAATTCTGTCTGCAGTGTGAAAACTGGTAATTAAGAGTATCGTTTAGTATACAAATTATAAAAATTTAACTTTACTATAATATTAATTTAACACACTTCATTATGAGTATGTACTTAGTTAACTCACCCTTCGGGATGCAACATAAGGTTGTCCATGGGAAACGTGGGTATCTCAAATCCACTCCGCAGTACTAAGACCTGTGACTTGTTGATCTTGGTCGGTTCAACTCATTACAAGGCTTTGTAATATTTGAGAGTCTATAGATTTTTTTAATTATTGAGTAATAATTTATGTCCATGAATCCCTATTGACCTGAAGGTGTTAAACATAACTTCAACTAACTTTTCAACATAACTTCTGACTATCCTTTGCATATTATGTGCAGGGCAGTTTAGAGAATAAATTAACACACAGACTCTATCACCATATGGGCTAGGACTGGTGGTCTATTCCTAGGGCGGATCTGGTCACCGGTGGATCAGGGGATGATACAGGATGCACTGAGATATAGCAGGCTTAGGCCCCTTCTTCCTGTCTAGTTGGGCGTATTCTGGTACTTCCGGCCGTCAGCATCTCAGGTCGTTTACCTTTCGGATGGGCTATTGCACCGTCAGCATCTTCGGAGATTAATTCCAAAGTAAAAATAGTATATTATTTGCAAGCGATAAATAATTTAATGTAAAAAAATAGAAGTAAAATTATTGGTTTTGTAATTTGTTTGTTGTTATATGTACCTATTTAGGTCAGGAATTTGTACCACGCCTCGAACGGCACCATGCCAATAGTCCGGATCTTTTGTGACACCTAGTGCATGTGAAACAGAATTCAAGTAATAATTAAGTATGTAATATATGCAAACAACGACAGCGATGTGATATTTGTAATTATTAAATAGTGAGCATATGTTTACTATGAATTTGCATTTGTCTATTCATTGACTGCTTTTCGTCTTTGTAGATTAATAAATACTGATAAAGGTGGAGGTTTCAAAATGTAGGTGATTTAACAAACAAAATTAATATTTTCACATAATTCCTATATTTTGTTTTTAAAACATTTCGGATCCGCTGAAATTGAACGTTATATACTTCTATTACTTTCATGTTTATTGGCTTATTTTCATTTTGTTCGTCCATTTAATTTATGTACTTAGCACTAATATTATTCTGGGCTTGTTACTAGAGACAAATCGTTTTATATTATACTTTATGCCTGCTTGACAAGTTTCTTTTGTTACGTAATCGTTGCTCATAGGCGACTGTGTCACGAAATGAAGATATATATATTTCATATTAGCAAATATCGGTGCCAACTACTTTATTTAATACCGCTGGCCCTTAATAAAAAGCTACAACAGACTTTGACAAGAAACCTAAACTATATTAGAGAATGGTACTGGCCAACAGGTCTTCAAGTAAAAAGTATCCTGTTACAACACATTGCAAAACTCATTCTTCAATTGTGCGCAAAAGATTGATAATTGAAGTTTAAGTGTTTTTGGCTCCCTAGAAAACTGTCTTGATGACCTCTACAAATTGTTGCATCAGTATTTGTGTTACATCTAAAATGTGGAAGGTGACTCCGAATAAATAATCAATGTACTTAGAAAGACCAAAAAAAAAACACAGTACAGACTACATATTTGGAGAGATAAATATGACGCTCTTTCATTACATTGTGTTTGATTTGCGAAAATTGCATCAGCACAAGAGCAAACACTTGATGAAAACCATCTTTATTGCCTTTGAGGCCGGCACATGTCGAATAAGAACGAAAAAATTATGAATGCATTATTAATACTCCTTTTAGACATTCTTTTGTTGAATGGTGTTTTCTTATGATTGTTGGCGAGTTCGCTGAGGTTTCCGTGAAGAATGCTATGGAATGCGAGCAGTATGTTGATTTGATTTTGTCTTGTAGGTCCACTATTTGTAGGTAAGCGTGTATTCCTATACATCAATACATTTAAATAAATAAATCTTTTAGTGAGTTCCGAAGTTGCATGTGTGTATCGAAATCAGATATCATCTATCTAAGGTTTGACGCCACCTCTGCGTTAGGGTCATTTTTTACAGGCATTCTATCTGGTGCTTATCGTTTCTTTTTTTCTGGAAGCGGTGATTCCTGGAAGGGCGACTGTTGGGAAGAGGGCGGAGAGGGGGAAAAAAAGGCCTCCCACGCACAAGCTGCCCAACATTCATTCATGTGTGTTTGCCTTCCGACCGCTTTATTTAGTCTTGATCTCATTCAAAAGACTATTCTAGACTAGGTCAGTCTGTAATGGCAGTTTAACTACCCAGTTAAATGAAAATAACCCTGTTGATTCTTTTGCATTGACCTCATAATTTAAATAATTATTATTTTAAAATAACCCCTCTCCTTTTGATCTGAATGTTAATCTCAAATCTATAATCTATAACCTTACTCAAAATATGTAATTCATATTCATGTGTGTTCATAGTAAGCTGTGAAATCGAATATGATTAAATATGGTGAAAATTTAACATCTACTTTTTTTACCCTAGTTAACGATTCCCAAGAAATATATTGACTCGTACATAATATATAATATGTTTGTTGAATTTAAAAGAGTAATTATAAGTACAATTTTTTTATAATCAAATACTTTGTTGTGATATAATTACTTATCTGTCTTATTGGGCAATAAGTGATAGTGATAAATTTTCTCATTTATACCATATTTACAATTTTCACTGAATAATTCATACAGAATATACAAATAGCCCAGAGACCTCCCAAATCCACATGGTTGTCACCTGCCTCGCACGCGAAAGAGTATTGGGAAGTCCCTCACGCTCTGCGATACGAGCCGATAGAGGCTGACTGGAGTGCTAGAGCCACAGACGCTCAGGACAAGATTCGAGAAACTGGCCATTGCCAAGAGCCGAGGTGAAAAGTTGCTCTTCATGATAATCAATGTTGATTTATCAATCCCAAAGCCTAATGAGCTGGCTCCTTCCATATGTGTTCGGACTCCCGGGTCACATCACACAATATTTTTTTCTCAGGACCAAACCCAGTTCTGTTTTATTTAGCACAATAAAGGTACAAAAGTTTCTATCTCTGTAGCATGTCATGTTTAATTTACTTATTTTATATTTACTCATCTTAATTTATGTCTTACCTCTTGCACTGACCAGACTGTGGTCAGAATAGGTGCAAAAGTAAAGATTACGTTTCATTCACTTTTTTTCATAATTTTCTTTGTGAACAATTTTTTTAAACGGCCAATTCATTAACCGTAATTAGAAGTTTTTTGGTTTTTTTTTTTTTAATAATCTGGACATTAGCTTCTAAATATACGAATTGTGGTATTGGAAGGAACTAGTCCTTGGAAACTGTTTAGAGCCTTAGGTCAAAAGTCAACCGAACCATGATGTAAGCAGTACATGCTATTGTAAAGCCTTCCGTCGATAAGTGGGTGACCTGCGTGATTATGCAGGAATGCTATGTCACTGTCGCACAACCCCTTAACCTGTGGAGTTTGCGTCAAGCATCAGAAATAGTTGAATTATGGAAATATCCATGTTCATGGTTCAAGTAGCGCCTTTCCGTGTGCCAAAACCCAATATGTATATACGAAATAGCGCTGCACAAATGATAGAATTATATACAGTGATCTATAATAATAAAAATCAATTTAATAAAAGTAAAATATATAAATAAGGAATTGATTACCAAAATAGAAATATTATCAAACCTTACTTTGAATCAGTACGCTGTCAGTTCATAGTTACCCATGAATTTATTCTAGAGTGGATTGTTTGTTGGGATATCGGTTAAGGTCGACAAAAGATGTGCATATTAGCATAAGATTTTTATTATTTTGTAAGTGTCGTCAATAAATTTATTTTTGCCACCCTCCGTGGATTAGTTGACACCTGATTCAGGACGCTTCCTGCTCCGACACTGGAATCTCCTTTTTTCATCCCGAATATTTTCGGGCCACTGCTACAAGTCCAATCTGACTAAGACATGGAGACCGCAGCTACTCTAAAACACCAAATCTTCCTCCAAGATATTAACATACCAAATTTTCAAATTGATGTATGTTCAATTGAAAAAAATACTAGACATTGGCTAGTTCACCTGCCTCAATAGAAATAGAGACACCCGGAATCTCTCTCGCTCAATACCTCAAATATTTATTTAGCGATGATTAAGATTCTTGAAAACATCAAAGTTATCTCCAGTTCCACACCTATTAGTAAAAGAAAGATTTATCCTTGAGGTTAGTCATTAGGGATCTTCAGCCCGCTTTGAGAACCACCCACTGCTCTCTTTTCCGGAAATATTCCATTATTGTCACTTCCAGAAACGTGGAAAGTCGGCTAATGATCCTTCATCTTACCGGCCAATCAGTCTACTTCCAACCCTCTCAAAAGTTTTTGAAAGAATCCTATTCAAACTCTTCTTGCCCATATTTAAATCCAAAGACCTTATTCCCAGTCATCAATTTGGCTTCCACTGCTCAACAAGGCCTCCGGGTAGTTCGGGTAGTAGGTCATATATTCTCAGGGCTTCAAAGCAAACAATATTGCACTTTTGAACGCAGCTCAGACTTTTGACCGAGACTGGCACACCTGCGCTTTAAAAGTAAAAATATTCTAATCCTTCCATCCTATCAGTCAAGCAGGGTCCGTTGTGGCTCAGAATGTTACAACTATTGTCCCATACAAGCACCGGAGTTTCTCAAGGCAGCATCGCCGGTTCTGTCCCATTGTCCCATATAGCCTACACATTGCTGACATTCCCAATTACCTTCCTTGTGAATTAGTTCACTCCACTTTTACTCTTCGGCAAGGATCCTTTTTGTCAACCGTTCACGCCGGAAGAGGTCTCGTGTTTGTTTATTGACGTAACTCAAATCCGTTAGATCTTAGAAGGTGTGGCCCGAAAGTGCATTGTATTCAGTTAAACATGTACAGGGTAGGTATTATAGGTAGATTATGTGCTCTTGGAATGACCACTCACGCTTGGTATCTTAGGGCAGGCGATTACGGACTAGAACGCTAGAGGAAACGCTACTAGGCACATTTTGTAGGGCCCCAAAAGCCGTTGACTGCATGGAAGTGACTTCTTCCAAGGATATGCTAGTTTAGCGGGCAGAAACCTGGAAACTCCATTGGGATGATTGTGAAGGCTAACATTGCCGAGGCTAAATCCCTGTGCTTAAGTGGGCTAGATAATTCATCTCGAGTGATCAACAAAAGGCTGACTTTGAGCCCTCACACACGATTTAAAAGACAAGAATTGAAAACAAACTTCACATATACCAACATTTGTTAAAACCTATTTGGACTGATATAAGTATGTGGAACAGCCAAATCGTCGAACATCAAACGAACCCAAACATTCCAATCCTCAGATATACAGTCAACTTTTGCATTAAAAACTCAACCCTTCACAGGAATCTCCATGTGCCAACTGTCCTTCTACCTTATATCCTAAAGGTTTTACACATTCCACAAAACCTGGCCATCGATGCTATCGCTCATCCAAATCTTTTTGTCAACTCTTTATCCAGTATTGTAAGCAACCTTACAATTCTCGTCGTCGCCTAAAACAACGGTGACCTCACGATCTATTGTAAATAGATATTTAAGTCATGGGTTCCCTGCACTTATCATCCCATCTCATCTCCCGAGCGTCTGTACCCACAGAAGAACCCTCTTGCCCTCTCTCTAGTGTTCGCATCATGGCGAAACGGTTTGAGAGGGTGGCTTCCGGCCCTTCCGCCTTTTGAGGATTGTGTGTGTGTAAATGGAATAATACTTAAGTATAATTGTAATTTTCTAATAAAGATCTTTTATAATAATAATGTGAATGTGATGGGAGAGCTGAAGGGCATTCATACACATATCCATATCCACACGTATACGTCTTAACTAAATTGAGATCTCTATCTTTCTTCGAACTTCTTAACATCACCTATTAGAACCTGATGAAGACAGGCTTAAAGACTATACCGCCATAGAATGCCAATAAACGCCTTTTAGGTTTCTCCAGCAAATTTATACATATAATTGTCTTCGTTTTGCCAAATTCAGGCATCTTCTGAATTTCACAAAGGAGACATAAATCTTGTTAAAAACATTAAAAGCTTCATTTGTCACTTATTGAAATACTCTTGCACATACTATAGTAGTTAAAATGTGGTGTTTTTTAATTTGTGTAAATTATCAATTTCATGGTGGTGATGCACATCATAAAGGAGAATTATATCTTTCTAAACCAAATATTGCAGGAGGTATAGTATATCAGTTTGATATATTCACGGTCCCCGCAGCTTGGTGCGTATAGACTATCTCTAGGGTTAGTTTTGCGATGGCTATGGACCGGTGGAAAAGCTTGTAAAACTGATCAGTTGTTATCAGGATAAGCTAGACAGCAGAATTGCTTACCAATAAATATACTAAATGCGAGTATAATCTCGTTTTGGATTTGTAACGCCCCGAAACGTCGTGTCGAGCGAATTTATTGATTAATATTTGTTATGGGTTCTGTTTATCGTGAAGCTAAAACGGTTTTCATACCGCGAATTATGCTAGAGCGTAAATTTTGCAGAAATTACATTAGAACAGAAATTATATTCTATGGCTTCATTAGCATTGGACATACCTTCGGACCTTCCCCTCTGTTTGATGACCCCTTTGAAGCCAGCAAGAACAGAACAAAGCCCTCAATTATTGGATCACTAAATGCATTAGCTAAGTCGTTAACAAATAGGTCGTTAAGCACTCGCTTCATAAGCACCTATTGAATACAACAAGAGAGAAAGAGCAACTCCATTTATTGTCAGCCGTTTATGCGGTTCCGTCTCATTCTACGTTGTTTTATTTATTTAAAACAAATATTGGTACATTTGTATTGCTTTTTTTTCATTCGGGGGATGGGAGTTAGGAATGATAACTTAAAGCAAGGTACCGGAATATTGGACTGTAGGTTAGTTTATAACTTCATTGCTTACTTAAAGAGCTTCGGGTGGGAAAATAGATCAGTGACCAAAAAAATTTTTAAAAAACCATATCTTGGGAGGAAATATTAATATACTAAATAAAGGGTGAAGACAGTAAAGGGGCAACATTGAGAGACACGAGAGCGTGCCCAAAAGAAACAGAACAATTTTGTACAAAGTGATTTAATTAATTTGTTTTACAAAAACGTTTAATCTCCTTCATAGCACTCTCTATTGGTGTCTATACACCTATCCAATGTTTTATTTCACTATCCGAAACATTTTTTAAATTCCTCTTTTGTGATCGCAAACAACACCGCCGTCGTTTTTGGCTTCACTTATTCAACGTCCGCAAAACGCTTTCCTTTCATGTCCCTTTTCATTCGGTGGAATAAAAGAAGACGCAGGGAGCTAGATTGGGAGAATAGGAAGGGTGGGGCACAGTGGCTTTACTATTTGGCCAAAAAATCCGAGTGCACAGTGGGCTGTGTCAGTCCTCCGAGACAGAAAAACCAGTCCTTCGTACCGCTGCACTGAACTCCAAGTCACTCCAGATTTCTCCACTTCTTCGATGGTCGATCTCGTCGGTTCAGGCGATAGGAGGACGTCGAAGTTGATCATTAATGGACATTTACCCACTTTTAAAATGGGAAAACCCCTCAAACACTTGAGTTTTCCCCATAGCATCATCCTTGTGGGCCACCTTTAACATTTCAAGGGTTTCTGTGCCAGTTTTCCAGGGCAGAAAACAAAACATCACGGCCGCGCGCTGTTCGCTAAAATCAGTCATCACAAAAACGACGAGCGCACAAAACAACTGTCAAAAATAGATTAACACAAGCAGAACGGAACCTTGTCCTATTATAAATTCTATTTTACTATCTAAATTCCTTCCGTCGATCAACATGATATTTTTTTTTTGTATTATGATTAATTGGGACGTAATCAAATCACATAAATATTAATAAGATTAGTTTTATTATAACTTTACGCCAGTCGTTTGATAGATTAATCAAATGTAGTAGGCTGAATAATTTAATGCCATCCCAAAGAAATGATAATGATAATAAATTGCTTTGATTAAGTAAATTATTCCACTTGAGCGTAGAGGCGTGGTTCTCCGGGTAAGGTAGGTGAAAATATATATGTATCGATTGGTAGATATATTTTTTCATACATTATATATATTTTTATGTTTATATACATCCGAAAAATATTTTCCCCCGGAACTGAATGTAGTTAGGTGAAAAGGATTGGTGGAAATATTTTTATCTGACTTGATGGAGTACAAAATACAGATAAACGAAAGACTACTAACCCATACAGGGCTTACTCTTACTCTCGAACTTGACCTATTAGTGACAGGGCTTTGGTGAAGAAAATTTGAAAAGTCTCCCATGTGACTTAATATTTGAACGAAATAAATATCTCTTATATGTATATCTTATTGTCATATTTACAAGTTATTATCCTAGATACTTTAAAGCGTTATTCGTTGCTTATAAAAGTGTATTGAGACGTTATACAAATAAGGGGAAAGTAAATATGCTCGGCAGTTTTGACAATCAATTGTTGCACAATCTAATATATTTTAATGGCTTTGCTATATCTGTTATGGGAAAAAATAAAAGCACAGTTAAAAACATGAGGTGAAGTGTTCTAGGAAAGTTTATCCAAGGCAAATAAGGAAAAATGAGAGATTTGGTGCAATTAGATAGTGATATCTTCATGTCCTTATCTTGAGCAAATACATACCAACCTGTGAACAATAGAAATATTTACTGTATCAACGGCTGGGGCGTCACAATTTTATATCTTCTGGCAATGTAGTGGCTCCACAGATTTTATCCAATGCTCCTTTATTAAAAATTTCAATAATATGTAGAGAAGGTCTCAATCAATTGAATTCGTACCTGAGTTCCTGCTTGAATCAATATCAACCTGAAATACGTACAACGTGATGAATGCGGTCTCTTAAGATGGTCATATGACCGTAAATCTTTACATCTATACAAGCATCTGCTGCTGAAAGCCGTCTCATTTCTTAGGCTGATAATTATTAAAGATGTCATCATACATTTATACATTAGCTTAAATATTATGTTTTTCCACGTACAGTCTTATCACACAACCATTAAAAGAAGCCATGACACACGGGCTAGAACTGCAGGGGTCAGCCAAACCATCCCACATTAAAAGAATGTCAGTCCATTGAATAAGAAATCACAAGTGCCCCGTTCTGTGTTTTCAATCGCCTTCTCTATTGTTACCCACCTGACCACTTATCACTATCCGCCGTCTAAAAAACAACTCTGCCACGAGACCTGCCATTCCTGCCACGAGACCTGCCATTCCTGCCACGAGACCTGCCATTCCTCGCTCACTTACTCTCTGTTTCTTACTAGTATGGCCAAGTTCCCATGACTACTTACTCCATATATTTTGGACATATTTTCTTCTTTCATATGTCTGTCACTGGGTGTGACTACCTCTGGTACTGCCACGCCTAATTAGCTTGTACAAAATACGGTTAGCAATAATGAATTTGACCGTCCTTTACTTCCAAGTTTGTAAATTCAGGTATTTTCAACCACTTTTGGATACATTCCAGAGCTACAGAGCTACACCTGAAGTGTGAATTGCCTAGAATATACTCTTCTCTAAAGCTATCAAAGCTTTTTTCCTTTTACTAAAAGTTAATCTTCAATTTCTTTAAACTCGTCAGTTCCAACCCAACAAAAATAGAGTGAGTGATCTACCATGTGTCATGATTTCAAATTACTTTCTACATTAAGTTACTGTACCAAAGATAAGGACCTAATTTCCTAAATAAAGAATTATCAATGGCTCTCAAGTACTTTCGTACTTAGCTCAACTGCTTCATTATACGAAGGCTTTGTGCCAAAACCCAACATGGAATGAGCATTTATTTAATTTACATAAATAGAAATGAGTGGCGCAGGATATGATAGCGCACCTTTCAGTCCTTAATGGGAATGTGCATAGGGACGTAAATAATTAAACAAATAAAAAACAATTATAAGAATAAAATCTTGTTAAGAAAATGTAACCATTCCACACAGTTGGCGTATAAGAACTGAATTAGAGGGTTTCGCCCCCCATGTTGATTGCTCTATCTGTGTTGGAGATATGAAAGTTATTTGTTATCCAATCGACCGTTGCAATAAACAACAGTACAAATAAACCAACAAGGACAACACCAGATAAACAGGGAAGATGTTTGCGACACTATCTGTGGACTATGGACAGGGGGTCCAGACTACAGAGATTGTTTACTGGCCGCTATCTGACGGAAGCAGTGTACGAGCAAGCTACAACAGATATCATTAATCGTTTGGTCGCTGACTATTAGAGTTTAGGTTAGTTTGAATGCTCATCAACACACTTCGAGGAGCAATGAAGACGCTTCAGCCTTAATAAAGTAAATTATTATGAAAAAAAAAAGACTAATCGGAATTCCCAACGATAAATACATAATTTCACTTGAAAACGCTTTTAAAAAATAATAAAATTGTAATTAACCATGTTATTGACTTTAAATCATATTAAAATCCATTTGATGCACAAATTGAGCGTTGTTTTACTATTTGCTCTCTATAAACGTAATATTTTGGGATATGTTAATGTTGGATGGAATTAGTTACTAGCTGATTTCTCCGAGATGCTTACTTTTCGACACATGTCTTCTAGGGAGTTCTATATTGAGCTTTGACCTTACTTCGCCATTATTTCATTCCTAGTTTGATGTGGAGTAGTGTTGTACATCATGTGTAAGGCTGTAAGGCGTAACACCCTAGTTAGTCAAAAACTAATTGAAAAGTGCATCTGTCATGGCTTATAATTGTTACTATTATATAATAATTTAGATATTTCTGAAATAACATACATTGTTTTTGTTTGTTTTCAGGTGAGTAATTTGTTGTGTAAATAACTCCACTCCTATATTTCGGTGACACAAGTATTATCATCCTGCCAGTGCAGTATCACTTTCTTTTTATCTTCTCTTTAGAATTCCCTATGTTAAATATTCACCGCACCCGTTTCAAGTGAAGTTTTGTCTTGCGGTAGATTTAATAAATATATGGTTATTGATATGCTTCATATATATTTTATTATTGACATTACAAGACAAAAGATAAAAATTTCATGGCGATATTTAGCTACAGCCTCCATTTTTAATAGGGCTGGATGTCGATTAAGGTAAAGGTTGCTCTACTGAGGCAATTGGCTTTATCCGGTTTATGAGGAATAGTCATGGCGTTATTTACTATTGTGATGAATGAAACTTTTAAACAACAAAAGTCTGTAGTAGATAGCTACAGGCAAGCGTTGGAAAGCAGTGTAGAATTTATAAAATTATTCGAAGGGGATAATTATTATTGGAACGCATTAGTCTGGATGTTTTCTAAATACAAAATCAAATTTCTCCCGATTAGAACTGATAAAGTTATGAAAAAAATAATGGCCGATACTCGAACCCAGAACCTACCAATTACATCCTTTGATCCTTATATTTTCGCCATTTTGGAAAGTTACAATTCAGGGGTTGTAGATCTGTGTTGTTTTATAGCATTAAGTTAATATGAGAGTATGAAAAGTGTTAGATTTTCATCAAGTTCTATAGATAGTCCTTCAGCGACCTACGCACATTTCCAACAAATACCTCGACTCGAATATAATTTCACGGATAACTATGAGCTCGCACTTTAGATTACTGGAAGAATATATACATATTACAGTAAACATTTTTTTATGAGAACTCATGTTTTTAGAAACATAGCAAGAGCGTGAAGTTTCCGGACAGAAAGGCATCCTGTCTTAAGGTAATGCTAAAGGAGTGAAGTTTCTAACACAACTGACAACTCTAATTTGATTATGAGATCATTTATACATAGCACGAATTATCTGTGTAATATAAAAATAGTATATATTCATTCATATTTTAAAATATTGCTCATCAGGTGGAACAACGGCATAACTCCAAATACTGCAATTTTACAGGAGAGACAAACAAAGTCTTCTTGACGGAATGTTACAATTATATGCCTCTCAACGACTTAGCTACCATCTGACGTAGCAGGCAGGGGCTTATTATCACTAATGCGTTCTTCATTCGTTTCTGACAGTTATGAAATCTTTACCTTTTGACAGTTACCGTCGAATTATTATTTCACCGTATGAGCGATATAACGGCGGCGAACTGATTTTAAAACTGTTGAGTAGCGAATAGCAAATATATTTAAAGATTCAGACCGAATAATGAGGTTTATCTGCTATGCTAATATTAAACATAATAGTATATCAGTTAGTGATGTAACTGCCGTTAGTGGGGGATGGACCCTGTTCATTCATGAGAGTGGCCGGCCCATTCATGGTCTGTTTGAACTGTGTACGGTGATAGCAGCGTACAAATATCGGCTCTCGTGATAACATTGATTACACAGCGATATCGACTTATCTCACGGGGAGGGGGGTCTCTTCCATGTGGAGAGACGCTTCTCCACGTCCGGTGAGCTGATAACTGTCTTTATGTTTGAGTACTGACGTATTAGTCCATAAGGAAAAACATTTATACTTAAAATAAAATAATAAATATTCATATCAATAATCGAGCTGCTATAAATCAACAATTACATTTTTTTTTTTTTTTCACGATGCCCCAAAACTTGAAAATAAAATGTACGTCTTATAAAATTATAACTTAATTATAGGGTTAGGTAAGTTAATGATATATGCACGGCTAGTCGAATGATATCATGTTCAAACATGTTCCCTAGTTGGGATGCGGGAATGGCCTCGTGTAATGACCTCATATCTGCATTGCCATAAAATTCAGGGACGATTGTTTCCGTTTTACTTCAGATTAATACAGAGTCGAGAAGTATTCCGTTCTTTACTTTAAATACAACGATATCAGTGTAAAATGATAACGTCTATCCGTCATTTAAATCAAGAGGTTGGCCCAATCCATTTTGTGCTAGCGAAAATTTCATTATTGACTAAAATGCATTGAGATGGATGTTCGAGGGTACCGTACAAAAATAAAACAGATGTATTAATAAGTTGAACATGTGTAGTGACCGCTAACTACATAAGATAAGTCACCCTATATTATATTGTATATATTGTAAATTGGTTATAATATGCTGTAATATGCTGCTGGACCGCCGAAGCCTGGAGACAGATAGACCTCATAGGGCCCTGACGGGGACTGAACGATCCACACCCAGCCGAGAGATCGAGGCCGATCTCCCGGCCGACTCAACCGAAGCCACAGTACCCCTACTACCTGCTTAGGCAGGGTCGACCTTCCGGCCGAGAGGATGACTCATTTCAGGCCCCTGCCGGGGCTGGCCAGGCTTGACCTGGCCGACTACAGACCATTGCCTAGGTGCCCCTAGGCTCAACCCTTGGTATACTCTCACTACCTTC
Source organism: Acanthosoma haemorrhoidale (assembly GCA_930367205.1). Lineage (NCBI taxonomy): Eukaryota > Metazoa > Arthropoda > Insecta > Hemiptera > Acanthosomatidae > Acanthosoma > Acanthosoma haemorrhoidale. Next base: position 31,333,678 of record OV884013.1, on the reverse strand, counting down.
CTGATTCCACCCGCCTCCTTTAGGCGTTCCACACCCTATATCCTTCTCATACATCCTTCAAATGAGGGACTCCCCTTAGTGAAAGGCACTAATTAACCCAAAATAATTTTCCTTATTTTTCCCACATCCTATTTTTATAAGTTTGAGAGCTTTAAAAAAAAAAAAAGATAATTTATTTTAACTATGGCTCTCTGGACTAGTACTTGTGCTGCACTGATGATTCTGGATTTGGCTTTCTCATTTATGAATACCTCAGCATCTCTTTTTCCTAACCTCGCTATGTTTTAGTCCGGCCTTGTCAGTTCTTACACCTTTCTAGTGGGATTCTCTGCCTCGTCTCACTAAAACTAACATCTTTTGGAAGAGATTTCTTCCTTGCGGACGACGGTCACCCGGGGCCCTACGAACTTTACCTAGCAGTGTCCCCCCAGTGATCCAGACCGCCTCTCTCTGGTTCACACTCGCCTTTTTGATCCGGATGGTTTTCGCCTACTGCGAATTCGTGGTCATTCCAAGACTACATAAACTACCTATAATACCTACCCTATACCTCTTCTCCTGAACATAGTGCACTGTCGGGGCACATACCTAACAGATATGGAGACAAATAGTACAGTAGTAAGACCCGTCATGAAGCAATTGTCTAGGGCATAGCCTAATCAACCCTCAGTTCGTCACTAGGGACTAGGGTAACTAGGCACCCCCTCGTGACGACCCGACTCATGTTATGAAATTTCAAACTTGGCCTGAGAAAGTACGAGTAAAACGCTCTTTTAAACAGATGATATGTGGCTAAAGGTATCAAAAAAATCGACAAATAAATAAGTTTTTATGTGTTCAAACCTCTTCATGTGGAAGGTAGTGTACAATTTTTAAATAACGGTACGGAACTGAGTCCAGATGTCTTTAGATTGAGGCCAACGGATGAACCCCATCTGTTGGGATATGGGTGGTGCTAAGTGTAAGATGGGGCGGAAAAGGCATTGCGGTCACAGGTAAAGGAAAAAAAAGTCTTCTAAAGAGCGGTAGCTTCGGTCCATGACGAGAACATAAATACGTCAGGACGAGAATAAGCTGGGCAATGCTCGCATTAGGTTGCGATACTTCCCGACAGCGTGAAAACAAGCTATCTTGTTCCCTCGGACTTGTGGAGTTCCTCCAGGAGCGGTTTTGTCTCCGGTGCTTTTTAGCTTGTGCACATCTGACATTGTTGGGACAAACTATAAGAAAGCTTCGGTAATCGTATTATTGTAGTTTACAGCAGGAGCATGAGTGCACAAAGATCTCTTACACAGATCGAGTCAGTTTAATCAGTTAAACGTAATTAGTGACAGACTGAGAAGTTTAAACATCAGTACGAACGCAGGGTATTCCCCGACTACGTAATCTTCTCCAAACACAAGGGAAAAAAATACCGGCTTTCGCACTTGCTAACTTCACCCAATTTGTCGCTACATCTCAAATTGATGATCTATAAATGTGTCCTTCGGCCAGCTCTGCTGTACGGTTCTCCCTTATATATTCACTTGATTGACAATACAGCTAAAAGTCTCCAACAATTTCAAAATGGGATTGTTGCTGTCTTTATACTTTGCACAAGGTTTTAGCCAAAATAAAAAGAAAACACTTCACACTGTGAAACTCTTTATTCTCCATTAAGTTTTTCTCACTATCACCTCCTCACTCACTCATCTCAATCGATATATTTAATCATTGATAAATCGATATTTTTACTAATAGTTATTAATTTTATTGCTATTCTATTGTTACCCTACAGGATCATGAGAAAACTGGTCAGACATACCTCTCTCGAGAGGTTAAAGAACGCCGACCTCCACTCGTTGCTTGGTGTGCTGTCGGTGGGTGAGTTCATCCGGAGACACAACACGTTTTTTGACTCGTGTTTAACACTATGACCTCACCACCTGTCCCGCATCGATGGCAACAGACTGTCGGGGAAAATTAGGTTAAGATGTAGTTTAAGTTTTTATTGTTAGATGTTAGTTAGTTTTAAGTCTATGATAAATAAGGTGAGTCCCATCACTTTTTAAAGGGGGTTTAATAAATTATTGTATAATGTACATCATTATGCATTTGAACAAGCCCAGATCTCAATGTAAAATTATTAAGAATTGTATAAAATGTAGCCAAGCTACAAGAAATACAATTAGTAAATTGTAAATAGATTCATTTTAGAATCTATATTTAATTATGTAATGAATTTGTAACAAGGGGATAGGAAATAATTTTTTTTCTGGGCAGTCGGTAGTCGCCCTGAAGTCAGTCGGGGACACTCGCTTGGTCTTAAGACTGGAGCGGAGCTTTCGCAACGCCGATACTTGGGTACTGGTTTGAGATGATTGCTTTTGTCTTTGATCTCTTGGCTTCGAGGCTGCTTCTACATCAGATTGAAAACATCGATGTACACTAGTAAGATTAAAGCTTTATTTGTAGCTAGTACAATAGATGTAATCTGTTCATCATTTTGAGTTAATAGTAAAATCAGTCATTCCTCGATTTTAATTTTTTGTAGTTTTTAGTTAATTAAACATTTTGTGTAGTAATTTCTACTGTACCATTAAATTCCTTCCATTTTAATCACCACGTTAATTTATTAGGGTAAATCACTTTATAAGAATAAGGTATAATGTTATACAACTTTACATTTATGCAATATTTGAGGAATCAAATCTGTTAGTAGTTGAATAGTTAAATGGCATCCCTAAAAATTAAATATTCTAATTACTCAACTAGAGCGCAACACCGTGGTGTGTGTGGGTAAGTCAGGTAAATAGATAAACGGAGAGGTGTATCCTTAGAAAAGATACATCATTTATCATTTATTTATTGCCTTATGCATGCTTTTATATGAGTTTTATGCATGCTGATACAGTCGGGTATCGGATATATCATATATGATAACATGATAGATTATCATTAAATAAAATATCGATTAATAAAAAGTTTCTTAATTTTTTTCTTAATTAGATTTTCTCTATAATTGTTATATTTATTTATTTCCTGATCCTGGAGGCCACTGCTCTTAGGAAAAAAAGCTATTTGAAGCTGAAGTAGGACGCAATTTAAAAAAAACAGCTTCGTTACATCAGTCAGACCATCCATCTCACCTGCATTTACGTCATGGCTGAGCAGCTAAACGTCTAGACGTCTGGTGTGTTTTTTTGTTGTTTTTTTAAAGTAGCCAGAAAAAAATGACTAAACAATGTCCAGATTGGGCTACGTATGGTATTGTAAGTCTATATTTAACTGTTTCTACGTTAGAGGCTGTCTGTTGGCTTTATAGTTATTGGACAAACTTAAAATGCAATTAGTACCCCCTAAAATCTGAGCCACCCCTGTAGCTCTCAGACCGTTCCATTTTAACCTCTTTAGTTAATTTCTTATGACCTTTGAAAATCACAAGTGGTAGCGACAATCTTCAGATCGGATTTGATCTAGAGGTGCCGGGGTCCAATCCCGGACCTGTGAATAATATCTATTTTATTTTGGTAATGACGGTGAGAAACATACATTATACCCCTCCACATTTGCCAAAGTATCAGTCATAAACTATGACTCAGCCCGCAATGGCCTCCGTGATTCGCCAAAGCGGCGAATCAGTTCCTGCCCGGGCGGAACCGGCCGATTAAGGAGGCATCTAGCCTTGTGTTGTGATGAGGTCATCCGGTAGCTCGCACTGTTGGTCACTCCTTAGTCTGTGTAGGTGATGTCAGCCTTGTAGCAACCGTATGTAGATTGTACAACTGAATGGATCCGTGGATTAGTATTCTTCCTAAGTACATACTTATTTTGTCTTGTGAGTAAAGGGCAGCTGGTACACTACCTCCGAACCTTGAGGATGGATTAAGAGAACTTTTGGACACTTCAAAGAGAGTGGATCGAGTCTAAAGCAAGAGTGATAATCACAATACCCATGTGACAAAAGCCTCGGTTTTCCCCCACCATAACTCCAGAAATCGGTCGAAGCCATACATGCGGGATCGTGGTCTTTACCGATTGTCACGTGTGCATTACCCATATCACTCTTGCTTTGCAGAACCATACACACATTATAGATGGTAAGTTTCCAAAATGAGCTGGCCAAAGTATTGTGTCCAACTCTTACCAAGTAAACATTACTAGAAGCAGAAGAATAACGTGGAGTTAAGAGTAAGATACTGTTTATTTTAACTCCCAGCCTAGCCAAGAATAACTTCATCCTTATGTACACTTTTTTTCCATGCAAGATTCCATTTTCTTCTAATTTCTTTGAATGAAGAATAAAAAATGCAAAGCTGTCCAACATGGCCCATGCTGTCGAATTCTTTCTGAAGCATTTTGATATCTGCTGATTAGTTTTTTTAGGATTAAGGCTGATTAAAAGTTCTGTTTTTTTATTTATGTTTAAGTAGTCTTTAAGACATCAAAGACAGAACACTGGTATTTCACTTGTTTTAAGCTGGTTTTAATAATGTTTTTTCTTCAATATTTTAGCTATTTACTATTTTATTTATTAATATATCGAATAATTATCTTATCGAATAAAATGAACTATTTTTCAAAAAAATAGTCATTACGCTATCATTTAATATTTGTTGTGGTTGTGCTTGTATATAATCTAATAATAAAATAAAAATTAGTTCATAACAGAAAAAATCTTACTAAAAAATCCCAGTAATGATAAAATAAGTGCTAAGGCTATTGAGCTTGGATTAACTAGATTATCTAGCGTCTAATATCTTGACAATATAGAGCAATTACATTGTTTGAGCTGTAAGAAGTATTGAAATATGTAATTGTGGGGCTAGTGTAGGTAGCTTTTGGTCTCCGGTCTAGACACCTGTGTTTGCAACATACACAATGCATTCATTATCATGTGCTTAAATAAACCGGACTTAATTTCGTTTATCCGCAGTAGTGATGAACAAACTTGTTTCATTCATATAGAGTTTAATCCTGTCTAGGTGACATTTAAATTTGAAACATGCGTGAGCTCTACAAAATCCACGATAATTAAAAATATTTTCAACGTTTTTTTTTTTTTGACTTGTAATCAATACGCGGTGTTAATATTAATATACGGCGAGATTATTAACCCTCGCCGCATATTATAGATAGCAATGGCGAGAAGGAATTCCCTGGGGAAATTATTATGAAGGCATTTCCGGATACAGACTTCCGCCCCCTTTCCTCATAACTCGAAACAGGCTTCTGACAAACTACCCCCATAGCTCTTTTATTTATTGTTCTTAGTTTGTATATTACCATTTTGTAATTATATTTAATGTCCGCTTAGGGATTGGAATCCAGGACCATCCTGATCATGAAGTTTTGACGCTAACTACTACGCTGTATAAGAACCTCAGATTACCGATCTATATAATTTATTTTGGTTTCTGAATCTCTTTAAAATAAGCTGACATTTCAACAAAGTTGTTGGATATAGTAATTTTTAAGATCACCCGTGATCAATTTGACTAGATATTGTATGTGATTAATATCGCGTTACGACCGTTTCCGTGAATATTATAATGTATTATGTAATATTCGTGTATATATATTTATTGTTAACGAAAATGTATTCTCACATATTAAAACCTTATCAAAAATTAAATATGTACTCAAATATACATTGCAGGGGCCTCACTTTGACTTGGTATACAGCGCATTGAATTATGGTGTAGCGAAGAGCTAAATATATGTAAATTACCCTACACTCTGGTTCATAATGTATTATAATAGAAATGCAAATCTGTGTAACTTCTGGTAATAGATCATAGAGAGGTTGGCAGAGATAAACAAGTAACATCGAGCGTACGGCAATAAAACCTAGGGTAGGTCACACCGCCCCTTAGAATAGACCTTCAGTCACGTTCCCGTGGTCATAAAATCATGCTAGGAACAGTTTAGTCACGTAACTCGGGAGGCGGGACATCATAAAGCACACCCTTTTGGACCAACGGGATAATAAAACAGACCACCTGTAGACAGACTCCGCCTTCCACGAGGGAGGGGGGTACAATATTTATATCGGTAAGTTTCGCCCTGAAGAAGCGACACTCCGTTTCTTAGTCTCCACAGTCACACACTTTGGCTTCCTTGGAGTAAATTTATGTATATTAGTCACCAGATAGCATTCGTTGAGGAAGGACCTACTCTTACTCAGCGATTTGTTTTTCAGTGAACTTAGTGTTTTTTCAGTGAACTTAGTTACAAAGTGTTTCTCGAGAAGACAGGAAGTGATAGGAGGACGATGGAGATGGAAGTGGATACTTCCAGGAAGCTGCCGGCTTCCAGGCCGACAACCCCGGACATTGAAGAGGACTTCACTTTCCCCAAAATTACGGCGAAAGCCCAACGGCCTGCGAAGAAGAAGCAAACGAAGGTCGAAAATAAATTTCAGTTACTCGCTAGCGAGTCAACTGAAAGTTCGCAACCCGATGTACCGGTGACCGTGAAAAAGCCACCGCCAGTTATTGTCTCCGGAGAAACAACAACGACAATAGCCCAGCTGCTTAGATCCAGCAAAATAATTCAATTCACCCTGAGGAAGACGAAAGAGGGGGTAACTATTTACCCAGAAGAGGAGGAAGAGAGGATTAAAATCCTAGATATACTCCAGCAGAATGGTAAACAATTCCATTCCTTTGCTTCTAGGGGTAGACCCAGAAACAAAAAGTTTCTTATCCTAGGATTAGATATCCAGGAGGGTATAAACGTAATAAATGCCGCAATCGCGACAGCAGAGCCCGACGTCCTCTTCATAAGAAAACTGAGAAAGTCAGACCCCAGCGGGAATAAAGCAGATATTGCACCGGTCCTAGTGACGACGAAACCCTTGGTGACACTTAACGCATTAAAAAAATTGAGAGCCATAAACCATGCCATCATACGTATAGTGAGCTTCAAAGAAGAAAGAGGGCTTCCGCAGTGCTACCGATGCCAGGAATATGGACATACACGAAACCACTGCGGCCGGAAAATAAGGTGTGTGAGGTGTGCAGGCCCACACGAGGTGGCGCTGTGCCCTAGGAACGAGACGGCCCCGCTCAAGTGCTCCAACTGCGGTGAGGCTCATCCGGCGTCGTACAGAGGCTGCGCGAAGAGAAAGGAGCTTCTCGCCAGAGATAGACCGACAAGCAAACTGCAGCCACAGCAGAAAAGACGAAAACAGGACGAGCCAAGGATGCGGCCGGCTCCACCGCCAACTACAAATGCTTGGCAAAACCCACTTTACAAGCTGTTCCAGAGCAGTAATGAAGACAGAGCCCCCTCCACGTCGAGAGCTGCCCCCTCCACGTCTAGAGCGGCCCACAGAACTTCGGAGGACACTTCAGAAAATACTTACTGTAAGTACCTAGATCCTAGGCTAAAGTTTCTATCAAACGACCAACGCCAAGACCTTGAATGTGGGCCGAAATGGGTAACTGCCCCAGTCGATTTCTGTAGCCAAATGCTCATGGCTGTGATATTTGGTAAACATCAACAATGGTAGATTACCAAGTTTTAAATTTTAACGTTGATGGTCTCCTGACCAAAATAGATAAGGTAGAAGTGCTGCTAGCCCTCTACCGACTAGATATTGTAGTTCTGACAGACACTAGGGTATCTGCACAATCGTTCCACATTAAAGGTTATTCAACTGCCATTGAAAGGGTTAACGGTTACGGAGGGCGTTTTAATTGCTATACGCCTAGGTATCAATTGGAAGAAAGTGGATTCACCACTGACTACAACTGATCCCAAGCTTCACTCACCACTTGACAGTTAAGGTAAATTTGGGGAGACCCATTTACCTTACCGCCCTATACAGAAGACCGTACGCGTGTCTGCAGCAGTACTGGTAGGCTCACTCTACACTCTGTTTCTTAGCCTCCACAGCTACATTATCAGTCGCGATACGACCAGGGCCTCGGGGCCCTGGGAGTAAGCCCACTCAGCCTTCCGCTAGTCTACTCTCTCTATGCCACAACTCTACGACGGCACTTTGCCTCACAGCCTCTAGCAGACCTCTGACGTGATTAGGCACTCCCCTAGTGACGCCCCCCCGACAATTGTTGACCTCCGACAATTGTCCACCTTTTCCGACAATTATTAATATCGCGTTACGACCGTTTCCGTGAATATTATAATTTATTATGTAATATTCGTGTATATATATTTATTGTTAAGGAAAATGTATTCTCACATACTAAAACCTTATCAAAAATTAAATATGTACTCAAATATACAATGCAGGGGCCTCACTTTGACTTGGTATACAGCGCGTTGAATTATGGTATTTCAAAAACATGTATGGGAATTAATTAATTAATACATATCTAGCTAAATGTACCAATAGTAAATAGCTGTTTCTTTATTTTTTGTAACTATATCCAAAAGAGGCATGCATAATGAGATATAATGGCACACCACAGCGGAGACAAAGCCCCATCAATGTCCTCATTGCATCTGCAAAGCAGTCGAACGTGGTCAGTTGAAGAAGCATATAATGTCACAGCACACCGGAGAAAAGCCCCATCCATGTCCTCATTGCTGCTGCAAAACAGAACAAGCTGGTGGTTTGAAGAAACATATAATGGCACGCCATACCGGAGAAAAGCAACATCAATGTCCTTATTCAAGCTACAAAGCAGTTCAAGCTCATCATTTGAAGAAACATATAATTGCACAGCATAACTGATAAAAGCCCCATCAAGGTCTTCATTATAGCTATAAAGCAGTAGTAGCTCATACCTTAAAGAAACAATTAATGGCACACCATACAGGAGAAAAGCAACATCAATGTCCTTATTCCAGCTACAAAGCAGTTCCAGCTCATAATTTGAAGACACCAATAATTCCATAGCATAACTGATAAAAGCCCCATAAAGGTCTTCATTGCAGTTACAAAACATTATTATTTCAAAGTTTGAATAGGAAAATGTAACAGAGAAGCCTCGTCAATGTTCTCATTCCTGCTACTAAGGAGTACATCCTTATCATTGCAATAATCATGTAATGGCACGCCATACCACAGAAAAACTCATCGTCGTCATTTCAGGAAAATATCAGTACAAACTCATCATTTAAAAAAATATATATAAACACACAGTATTTGAGAAAAAACCCTTCATCTACAAAAAAGTTCAATCTGTTAATTTTAAGAAACACATTCTGGAATAAAATCTCATTAATGTCATACGAACTTAACAGCAAATACTTATTATGATTCTAATAATGGCTCATTATTCTGGAAAAAAGCCTTGCGAAGGCTTATAGGAGCTGCAAACCATTACCTGCTGTTAATATATATTTTGAGTTTATCCAGGCCAGGCATATATTATACTGAATTCGAGCTGTCACTCTAGGGCAGTTGCTGGTCATCATCTGTTTTAATTTGTTTGTTATAACAAAGTTTATTTATTTTATAATTTCCAAAGTCATTTCCTGTTATTAAATACTCAAATCCGTGTTTGTTCATTGAGGTTTCTAAATTTCGGAAGAGTGCTTCCGGAACGGAACGCGACGTTGGATAAATCGTCACTTTTACCGGGCTCTCCGAAATGCAAAGTCATGGTGGCAGGTTGTCATTAGCAACCTTACTAAGAACTGGGCGCATGCAATTATTTGAATGGATTGTGGCTGTTATATATTTTAAACATTACGCTATATTAGACCCGCCTTATCGATACCGTGTGGCTATTATAGTATTCTTCGACGTGAGAAAGCTAGGCCTAAAGTCATTAATGATAGTTTTCGTTCATATTCACTTTGAATTTATAAAAGCAGCAGTTAGTAATTAATAATAAGATTTATTATTGGACAAGGATTTGACTCTATGACTGCATCTGTTGCGGAGAGGTATAAGTGGTTAGGCTTTATTTCATCTCTTCTTGAGGGTAGTAATTCTATGGTCTGTTAAGGAGAGCGGCCACAGAGATATCTCAGTCTGTCTGATATTTTATAAATACATTTCAAATAATCATCCCTCCCTATAGAGCGTTTATTTATTTACATAGTACGAAACGAACAGGATGAATTTGATGTGGACCTGGAAAGTCCCTGGACTGTGGCCAGTGTTTACAGGATGTCGGTGACCTGAATATAATCCGAGTGCTGATAGTAAACAGACCCACTGGTGACTAGATTCACTTCCTGTGCATACAGACAAGCAGACAAACATATAGTATATATATACAAGAGGCGGTGAAGAGCGTCGGGTGGGTTAACGCCTGCTGGAGGCCACGGGGAGGGGGTCAATGCCACCGCTCCCGCCAAAATACCTCCCGAGCCCGTCAGCCTCTCTCCCGCCGCCAAGACCACGTGGCCCATTCAGCCTGTTCTCTCAGAGTTGTGGTTCAGACCGTTATCTCTACCAGGGGCTAGGGAGACCATTCATGCACTGCATGTCGAATAGTACCTATAGTTGCCGTCCCGAAATCAGAAGCATGAGAACCCCCAATACATGGTAAGCCATGTTGCCGCTCTGTGCACTACTTCTCTTCTATCCCTTTACTTCGATAATGTCAATCATTAAGCAATAAGCAAATTAGTGATCAATCCCCTGCAAGCTGGTTTGTGGCAACACCGTGCCAAGTAGCCCCTTCATCCCAAGCGTCTTATACCATAACGACGTCTATAAGGTGGAGGTCATTCGTGTCTTATAAAACATAGTTGCCTGGCAACCAGTTACCTAAAACGCTTGCTCTGTTCGCTAGACAATCAAGCCCTGTTATTAGGTCACGAGGAGGCCATTTTGTTAGATCCATTATACTTTAGTGCTTAATACTGATTTAGTGATCCTTGTGTCTTGCTTAGTATATTTTATAATTGAATACTTTAGTTTATGAGAGCGTAGCTAAAGAGCCAAAGAAACAATATAGTGAAAGGGCCTCTACCGAGAACGAGCCTAGCCAATATTAAATAAATCTCTTTAGGTAAGCTCTCAAAACTCAGAAGAAGTCTTACTAAGTGAGGAACACAATGTAGTCGTAAAAGTAAAAGTAGTAGTACTAGTAGTAAAAGTTAGTTTCCTTTTTACGGAATTCATAATAGTAATATAATACGTTTTGAATATATAACTGTTATGGATATAAATAAGTATCTAATATGCTGTGAACCATAGGATTTATAAAACTATTTGTTAATATATAAAAAGTAAGCAAAAATTAACATATTAGCTAAATGCTTAGTATATTTGAAATACACATGAGACCAAAATCTATTTTACTTATTTAATTACGCCTCTACTTGTATTTCTTCATTCGGGATGGATTCTCCCCTACGCACAGAGAGTTTTCCTCTCATTTGAGTAAATCGTGTATAGGTAACAGACCCAAAGTGACGCAGTTGTTTTGGAATATAGAAGGGTTAATATCAATTATCCCTTAATATTTTAATTAAATAAATAGGTATTTACAAACAACGATGACAACGTAATATTTGATATTTGCATATGTCAAAGGACAACTCATTATTGATTAGAATACAATAGTACATATATAATGTCAGTTGAAAACGATAATAATTCGACTGTCTTTTTTTTTTTTTAAATAAACATTTTCTATTTGCATATACTTATGTATATAATGAAAATAAATACAGAAATATATTGTCCATACTTAGTTTTATTTGAGACACTTGTATTTTGAAATAGGAAATGTGTATGAAAATACACTAATTTTTCGCAGGAAGGCTTTACATACAGTCTCTTCAAATTTAGAATTGACTATAAAGCAAATTATTCATTCTTATTTACTTATTAAAGCCTAATAATAATTAACTTACTACTAATTAAAGCAAATTGAATAAACTAAAGGTTAATTCTAATTTATCTACTGGTTCAACCATTATAATAACATAGAATATGTAATAAAACTTAATGAATAGCTGTTAATGAATAGAGGATAGAAAGGGGTTGGTTCAAACAATAACTATAATATAAAGCAACAAGTTAACCCCTCTATAACCTATACACTGTTGATGTCTCCTATACCACCATTACCTTCTTGGTAACATTTGCAGATGACACTACAGTCCTGTCATCCCATCCAGACTCCCATATAGCATCCCAAAACCTTCAAAACACCTGTTTCCCACATTACCTTTACCCTCTGCCGCAAGTCCTGTACACTAGTTTTTTTTTAATTCCATTCCACTCCCTGTATCCGAGACAGTACGGTATTTAGGCTTCCATCTCGACAAAAGACTGACCTGGAACCCACACACGAGGCTAAAAACACAAGAACTAAACAGACTCTTTGAAAAACTGTACAGACTACTTCAAAGGACATCCCACCTCTCAATAGAAAATAAACTACTTATTTACAAAGTTATACTTAAGCCAATCTGGACATACGGAATAGAGCTATGGGGGACAGCAATAAAGTCGAACATCAAGCGCATCCAATCCTTTCAATCCAAAGTCCTGAGAAAAATAGTAATGTACCTTATTACGTCAGCAACAAAACCCTTCATAATGATCTGAATATACCCTACATTCTTGAACTCATCCATTCCAAGTTCATAAAATTCCATAGTAAGCTATCCAATCACCCTAATCACAGTAATGCACTGCACCATTCATCCCTATAATCCTCCATGGAGACTGAAACGGCAGTGGCCTCGTGACCTGCTATAAATACACGACAGTTTCTCCGATCATGTCCTAAGTTTATGTAGCTCTCACGCTCTTGGTCAGCCTACACTGGCTCGTATCTAGTAACGTGGCTGGCGGAGGAGCGTGGGGGGGGGTTCTTAAGACTCCGCTTCCTCTTTCGCATGGGAGGCAAAGGTGACAACCATGTGGATTGTGGGAGTCCTGACAATAGTCAGTTTCTCCAATCATGTCCTGAGCGTCTGTGGCTCTCGCGCTCTTGGCCAGCCTCCGCTGGTTCTTACCCAGTGACGCGGCTGACGGAGGAGCGTGGGGGACTTCCCAGGACTCCGCTTCCTCCTTCGCACGCGAGGGAGGAGACAACCATGGGAGGTCTCTGGGCTGTTTGTAATTACTGTATGAATGAGCCCCAGTGAATGAAAATTGTAAATATGGTATGAATGAGTTCATTTATGACAATTACTTATTGCACAATGAGGCAGATTGTAATTTTACCATTATAAAGTTGTTGAAAACTTAAATAAAAAAAAAATTATATATATAAAACAATAACTGTCTAACTTGGATCACTGCCAATTTAATAATTTCCTCTTCCCTGTTCATATTATTTCAGTTGAAAGAGTCTAATTGTGTTTCTATGCTTTCTAATTTGTTTATTAGTGTTCATTTATTGATTTGGTTACATTGTGTGACTATTGATTAATGACTTGGTGTGGTGTATTTTGGTTCGCTTCCTCTTCTAAATGTTGGCTGGTCTTTTGTTTAAGATGTTCTATCTTATACATACATATATAATCGTCTACACATTCTTAATGTGTACATAAATTATAAATTTTTTATTTGGTATGTGATGTTTATCCTCCGGAGTAACTCAGTTTATTCCATATGGCTCCTGCATATGGTAGTGTGCACCATTTATCGTATCAGTGCTGAGGGGTATCGCTCCCACATTGGTTTATGTATTTGTAATGGGTATCCATTGACATCAACTATGTGTTTTATACGTTTCTCATAGTAAGGTAATGTCACATTAGTTTAAATAAAGTGGTTTATTGTCTCTGTAGGACCCAATTTACCGTATTTAGCACTTAATTGAGCGACAGTTTTGTAGAGTTATTGTACGCTCGGTTTTTCATTCAAATTTGCAATTTAATTCAAATAGGGCCTGAATTCGCCGCAGCAAGCAGGAAGACACAAAAACCTGTGAGGTTCTATTTTTGTTTTAAGAAATAATAATCCTACGAAATTAAATAAAATGTGTTTACAGTATTATTCTGAAAACAAAGTACTTAAAAAAATGGTTCCCTGAAATCAAAATGTTTATATAACTATGCACGTTTTTAATGTATGATGATATATACTTACTAAGTATAAATTAATGTCAAAATGTAAATTTAAAACGACTATTCATATGATATGGGACTGTTTAATATGTTATATTAAAATGAATGTAATATCATGAGGTTAAACTGTAAAATATTTATTAGGCAGGAAGGAAGATCGGAGTATTCAATTGTAGCCTTACTACGCGAGTGCTAATCCATCCACCAGGAGGAGGAAGCCGCTTGAAGTCTACTAGTAGTTTAAGTACTAGTACTGGAGATTAGTTCAGGTTAACCGGATTACACAGAGGTTGGTGTCCACTGTGTGTGTTGTAGATCCTTGGACTTTGCTGTTGTTGTTATTTTACTGTTTTTTCTACGTAATATAAAATAATGAAGTGGTATATTAATACCGTTGATTTCATAAAGAAATATGAATAATATCCGATGCTATGCAATGTTTAGCAATAAGATTTTGTCAATGTTAACTATACTCTTCAAATAAAAGGAAGTTAAAGCCAAATAGATTTTTAGAACTATTGCTTGGAGAAAATGAGCATTCAGTGGGAACTGCATGAGCGAGATGTCCGGGACAAACTTCAGAGACTTGTTCTGAAGTCTGGAATAGCAAATGTGAGCACATCAGAAAAACTAGTGGAATTAGCGGCTTTCCACCCTTTGTGGATGAATTTAAATGTCTCATTTGACTATAGGATTAGTTTGTACCGCACAAATGTAAAGTAGATGGCTGTTTATGGCTCAGAGGACAAGAAAGTCCCAAAATACTCGTGCTTACATGGCCGGGCACAATGACAACGAGAAGCTATGGTCCCGAACTAGGCATCGAGGTGGACATAACAATAAGAAAATATTCTGTCAATAGCCCGACGCTACTCGACTGGAATCCCCAAGGATTGCGAAGGAGAGGCAGGCCTGGAAAGAGGTCAAGTCGTAGCAGAAGATCCTTTGCCCCACCGGGGAGCTATTGGAACTAATGATAAAATAAATTATTCGTAAAATCTAGTTTAGGAATTGGAACTGATTGCTTACACATCGCACTGTGGTTATACTTAGTATGTTCTCAGAAGTCGTCAAAGTGTCGACCAAGTAATTGCCAAGAAGACTTACCTGCCCAATTATAGTATGGGGTATCCAAGCTGAGGTTTTCACAGAGTCGTTAAAACTCCTGAAATATTATACTGAGTGTCAAATAACGAGGTGGTCAGATAAATTTAATGTCTTGCATTTACGTTTTCTTGTCATTAAATGTTGTCGTTTTATTTTTTATGTTTCTTGGTACTAAGTCGGAAATGAGGACTGCGCCGCCAGCAGTATTTTTTTATTTTCAATTCATGTCATTTAGCAATTTTTTTGAAAGCTATAACAACCATAACCAAAAAGTAAGGCTTAAAGTAAACATGACCTTTATAACAGTCGGATTACTGCGTGCCTTTAAAAGTTTCTAAACAAATATTGAAAACCTGTGTCCAAACGGTAGTCAATTTAGGATTGAAGGCAGTGCACTATTTAACTGCTGGTTTGTGTAGTGTTGATTCGCTGAGCAATGTCTAAATTTAATCCCTTGATCCTGACATAACGGCTATGCTGAAACGGTCTGTAAGACCTGTTCGCTCTGTAGAAATGTAGTGCCGAAGATGAGTTTAACTCATCAATGATTTCGGTCTAAGTGATAACCGATTTTGGAGTTATCAAAACTTGTGGATGTAATTGATTAGTTTAACAATAATGCGCGTTTCGTTGGGGTTAACTGTCTAAAAAATGACGTCCTCTTATGATAACTCGTTCCGTGTCCGCGGGAGTCCGGACTATCAAGCAGCAACATTGGCATCATTGTTAAATAAGAGGCCAGATTAAAATATTAATTTCATTAAGTCACTCTTAAGGGACTCTCGCGTCCCCGAATTACTACTGGTTATATTCCTCCTTTTTTAAAATATATTTTTCTAAATTTGTCTTGAGTCGAGTGGCATATGGTTAAAGCTGGCATTAACCACTGAGTACAACTTAACCCGCTCCTGCTGCCCTTACTATGCAGGTTTACTAAATCAAAGAGCCCTGGTCACGTGATTAATAGACCTGAGTGATGGACTGCACGCGCAGCTGAAATCAATGCCAACCTTAGCTGCTTAGTCCAGGCGACGAAGGAAAAATTGAATAAAAAAATGATATAGTTCTGATTTTTGGTACAATTGTTGGGGGAGTGTTCTGTACAACATACTCAAAGTCCCCAAGCGAGGGGGGTTAAAGGTTATTTTTCACAAATATCTCGTAACTTATCTCGTGATTTTAGCAATACTAGTGAATGGTTTAGGAGATACTGCGGGTTCAAAACGGGAGTTTTCATAATTTTTGTAAAAGCGTCTTATTATGAGAAAAAAAAAATAATTAATATTGAACAAAGCAAATGATTTTTAATAAATACACCAATACTAGGTAAAGTATGTTGTTTACATATAACATAGAAGCCCATATCATGAGTAGTGATTAAATACGTACTATTATATACACAGGTGTATGAATTAAGTATTTTGTTTACAAGTGAATTAGTTTAACGTTAATGTGAACTAATTCTAATTCTAAATTTCCTCAAACTCAAGTCTTCCATTCATGAAACACATGATTGGATCGCTTGTGATGGGACCTCTACCAGCTCAGTTGACAGATCCGCTCTTTTCTTCATGTCTACTACCTTTGGTACTCATTTAGCTTCATCCATTTCATTTCAGGAGAAATAACGAAAAATTAAAATGAAAAAAAAATAATAGCAATAAAGAAATATGATATGTAAATACTAATTGTAAAGTTTTAACAATTAATATTGTAATAGGCCTTGAAAGTTACACACGGCGCCATAAAGCATGCACACACAATCGCCGCCTGATAAAGGCCGGTCGCACAGTTGTGAGGTAATTTAATAGCTCGCCATTCAAACATGTGGCACGTCAAGACGATTTGCATGTTTGCCGTTTTAACGTTTATTTAAAACACAATTGCCGCGCGTCTTTAATTTACGAGGCTACTGTCCTAGGAAATTTCCACATTTCACCGGAGGGAAATGCCATTGTTTCCAACTGCTTGTCACTCAGGCAGTGTAGCATTGGCGGCGGCTGTTTGCGATTCTGACGTGACAACGGCGCCGTACTCTGACGTCATCGTTGTTTGTTCCATCGCGCCTCGACACCAATCCCAAGAGCCGACTGAGCAGGACGCGATAACAACAATTCGCAGAAGCAGAAACTAACTGAAACCTGTCAGGTAAGCAAATATTTGTACAGATGGCTTCATACATTGAAGGTGTTAATTATTGAAGAAAACTTGAATGGCGTATTGTAATATAACAGTCGTTATTAGCTCTCTAAATTAGGAACTGACGAGTGGGGACTTATTTTGCCTATTGCAACTAGAAACATGTAGATGCCCTGCGCTTAAGTAAAGTGAATTATATCTTAATTAATCTAACATTTTTTAACATAGTACATGATTTGATATTTCTTATGGAGTTCAATCGTTGTGCATTTTACTTCCACTTCAAAAATTCCATATTGAAACGAGATTTTATAACGGATCTGAATATTTGACTAATTCCGTTATCAGCCAAAATGTTCCATATCAACTCTAGAAATTTTCATTTTAATATTATTTAACTCACATACTTTTGTTACACCGAGACATATCAACAATTTACCCGTAACATTCTAAATTGAGCTGACATCTATTACAAATATTTCAGCATTAACTTGCTCATCAATAAGCCTGATATAGTCCGGCAGGTCCTTGTTATTCCACCGCTGGAGATATTTGTTTGACGTCTATTTTTGAACTTTTCAAAATGTTTTAGGTCTTTTTTTATTGTTTAAATCCTGACCCCTGACAAACTAATATATAAATCCTGAAACAATTTCCTTTTAGTGTTCCTTGCCTGAAATGATTACATCTGAATTCGCTCAAATCAAGAAGACTTGCTAATCATCTAAGAAACCATGAGGTTCCGATTAGAGACCTGTAGGATGTCAGCCAATCTGTCCACCAACATTCACGAAAAATCACCAATGCCCCTGACAACGTTTCCAATTGCACCCCTCATTCTGGCCTACCCATCCTTTTTTTTCGCTTCTCGGTTTAACAACAGATTCTACATTTAGTCTTGTCAATCTCTTCATTCAGCCTACAGCCCTTCGTCACATACCAGTTAACCCTATCCACAAACTGAATATATCTTTGTTAAAAATATATTTTCCCCTTATAATAAACCTCTAGTATTTGCGAAGCCTAGAATTTTTGTTATTGTTTGAATTCCTGACGCCTGAGAAACTTAAATATAAATCCTGAAAATTCTTTTAGTGTTTCTTGCCAGAAAATGACTACAGCTGAATTCGCTCAACTCAATTTGATAAACCACGTTTCTCACTAGGTAAATAGTTGTTATTTATTGGAGATTTTCATTACCCTGCCATAGGTGGGAACGGGGCAGAGCTGTTCCCTGCTACGACCCGGATTCTAGTCATAGTTGTGGGAACATTAGGAGCTATAATACAGATAGTATAAGGGAGAGATATAGCATAATAGCGAGGGCCGTGGCATACACAGCTATCAGTGCGATAAGAGGTATTGGTGGTGAGCGCAGTACTGGCTGGCGGTGCCTGGTCCCGGCATATCTAACTCATCACCAGTCCCTGTGTGTGTTGTACGATGTTTCCTTCTTTCGGGTTTTTTTTTTTATCTCTTTATTGTCGATTCCGAAAGGAGAGGAAAACATTTCCTCTTTTGTTTTTCAGAGAAGCGTCATTTGTCTCGTATGTTATTGCATGTTGGTACAATTGAACCGAAATTTAAAAATGTTTGAAAATTCCTAAAAAACGGTTTCAGCTGGTTGGATCATCCCCTAATACTCATAGTTCGTCGAAACGTTAGTACAATGAGTACAAAACAGCGTTCTTCCGTCATTCTAAGCCTATGATTTCCCAACAAACTCTTTTTGTGTATTCGCGGCTTACAGTGGACTCACAGTATAGGCAGAACAACGTTTTTTGTTCTATGAACTAATTAATTAATGACTCTTTTATGGCGATGTATATAATTGTCATTTACCATTGCGTCAAGACGTAAAAGTAAAATGTCTCCAGGCTGAACAGGGAAGTCTCAGAGATCATAATATATAAATTTGTATAAGTAGATCCCGTTCCTCTAATTGTGAAGATTTCTCAAAACTACTCAATTTTACTTATGATTCTAATTTCTAATTTTTTCTCTCCATTGTTGAGGAAATTTAAAAAGTGTACTCAAAGATAAAACAAATTAAATGTTTGAATAGTCAATCGCATGCCCCTGACTACTATTCTGTTAGATTTCTCCACTTACGTATACAACTGTAGTCTGCGCCTACTTTGCTTTCACTCAGAACGGACGTTTTAGTCTACATAGACTAATTTAGGGTTTACGCTCTATGAGGGGACAATTATTTCCATCAGTTAGTTCGTTGCTGTTCGGAATTGGCACTAGCCCATATCTTACTTAGCGATTAAATTTTATTATAAATTATTTGCTTGAAAAACAATACTTCCTAGGCCTGTAAGTGATATCTAGGATTTACTGGCCTGTCTCCTCGAAAATCTACGCTGCCCTGGGGGATTGCTGACAATGCAGTAGTATCAGGAAGGCAGTCCCAGCGGACTCACGTTGACGTCATTATATATCAGTTGACGGACAAGAAAACGAGATATCCTCTGTCTATTTGCGTACACTCCGCCGAAAATAACCTTCAAAAGGGCTCCTTCAGTTTTACCTGACACTGTAAGCCGGGAAGCCGGCCAGGGGTCCGAGCCAAGGCTTTCCCTGACTGACAGATGAGTCTTAGGTCTGACCCACTTCCCCTTCTGTCAGTCTTCAAGGCTTCCTAGCTATGAATCATCTTCGCTTATGTTTTCGTACTTCGTATCTCAAATGAATGTCAACACAACACATTTACATAAGCATTAACTATTACTATCGCCATAGAAGAAAGGACTGACCAAGTCAGTGCATAATTGACACTTAGATCTATTGTATACATCAGATGTTTTATAATACAGAGGTGAATGGCCAATGAATTGAATTCACCGAACGAGTAGCTAAGAAGGAAACGATAACTCTCTTCTTTAAGAGATATTAGAAGGAGAGGATGTCATAAAACATATTGAGGAGTCGTGTCTTGCTAGCTGGTCACACGAAGTCAAAATGTTTCCTGCAAATACGTTTCGCCCCAGGAAGTTTTAAATAGAGTATCTTCATTGAGACCGCAGAATTACATATTTACAACAGGCGTACGCTTGGTGTTCGACTTTTTTGCTGCCCCCCATAGCTCTATTCCGTATGTCCAGATTGGTTTAAGTATAACTTTGTAGATTAAGTAATTTATTTTCTATTGAGAGATGGGATGTCCTTTGAAGTAGTCTGTACAGTTGTCCAAAGCGTCTATTTAGTTCTTGTCTTTTTAGCCTCGTATGTGGGTTCCAGGTCAGTCGTTTGTCGAGAGGACCGTACTGTCTTGGTTACAGGGAGAGGAATAGAATTAAAATAAACCAGTGGACAAGACTTGCGACAGAAGGTGAAGGTAATGTGGGAACATTTTGCTTCATTAACTTTGATCCGCCATTGCTTGCACCAATACTCGATCTCAACAAAGGTGTTTTTAGAGGCTGTATTGGCTCGTCTCCGGTGACACGGCTAATGGGCGAGCGTGGGGGACTTCCCAAGACTCCGCTTCCTCTTTCGCATGAGAGGGAGGTGACAAACATGTGGATTTGGGAGGCCTCTGGGCTTTTTGTAAATATTGTATGAATGTGCGAGTGAATGATGAAATGTAAATATGGTATGAAAGAGGACATTTATCTCAATTACTTACTGCCTAATAAAGGCAGATTTTAATTTTAGCACAAAAAACAACAACAGGCATATACAGGCATTGACAGTGATTATCACATAAATAGTTTGTTTAATTATTATTATAAGCTATCGTGTACCTCCCTGATTTAAAATGCATTTAATCCGAGACCCATCTAGTGATCTGAACCCATAACCTTTATGTATTGCTTCAATTACCCAACCACTTGACTATATGAGAGCCTCTAAAATAGATTAAATTCAAATACTTTACAGAAATGAAAAAAGAACAAAAACATGATCGTTTTCAAATAAACCAACGCTTTTAATATTGTGATAAAACTTTGTGATGTGTCATATCTATTACTGGATTTAGATTTAGGGTTGCATATTAGCATAAGATCATTTTACTTATATAAATATTGGAAATAAATTGGTTTTATTTGATTTTGGGTCAGGAGAACTATTCTATGATATATTACACATTAAACACTGCAAAATTTTAAAGATAGGAAGTTTCGGGACCCAAGAATACAAATTATGTATTAATGTCCTTAAATGTAAATCATACATAATAATAAAGTTGCACTTAATAATAATCATAAAATAAAAAAGTATTTACTCCTTACCGATAAAGTATGTTTCTTCGCGATTCGCGCTCTCTATTATAAAAAAAGAAATCAATTTATGTACACAAAATGTCTGCCATTGCACATTAACAAAAGAAAACTTTCGAAATGGCCATGCCACTGATTATCGGATCATATAGTTTTAATAATATCTGAAAAATATATTTGATTGACTAATCGTTATAATAGAGAGGTTCTGAGGCTCGTACTTGTGGGGATCTGATCAATCAAATCAACGTTAGGAGCTCGTAGAGTTGACCCTTTCAACTTTTTAAGCCCAATTTTTTCAACCCAAGACTGATATTTTCCCGCTCAGGGATAGGCTATTGACTTTATTACGTGCTTTCAGACCGGAAACCCTCCTAATGGGATTTTCCACAGGTCCGCCACCCTCTTTTTACCAATACAGCACTGCCTATTGAATATTTACCATGGACTGTGTTTTGTTTTGTACTCCCCGCGTTGTTTGTTGTTGTTGTAGGGCTATTTGGGTCAGAGAGCAGGTGACTCAGTGAAGGCTTGCAGCCCGAGGTGAGCTCTGTATCGGTGCCAAGTCTTTCTGTATTTGCAACACTGTTGCACAGGCTTCTCGCTTCTCATTTCCCCTCGTCCTTACAGTGTTAGTTAGCATTCGGCCTGATTGATGTATGTCTTCCTGGTTTATTTTAGCCCGAGTCTTCTCTCAAAGGCGCAGCTAAATTCGTTTCTTCAACCGTCATGTGTTAAACAATTAGTGGCGTCCTTGGAAGCAGTGAATTTACTACGTATGCATTGCACGCCATAAGGGTTGAAATTCCAAACTAATTAAACTAACAAATCAATTTTTTATAATGGGCTATTAATGACTATTAAGTCGTATAGCCCATCGAGCCGGATGGCTTAGATCGCTAGAGCCCTCCACTAGAATTTGGGGAGATCCCAGGTTCGAGTTCCGATCACGCCTAGATCGGATGACTACTACAAATGTCACAACTATTCCTGTTTGTTTTTTAATATAAGCATTAAAGAAACTCATGTTGAGTTATGAATCTCTTCGTATTGTTTCTTCACTTTCTTCATCCTTTATTTCCTCTTTAAATTATCAAAAATGCATCATTATTTCATAACTGATGTAAAAGAAGTATGTTTTAATACTAAAAAAAAAAAAATAGAAAGGCTACTTCTCCTTGTAGTTTTCATGCGAAATTCCCTTCTAGGTTATTGATGAAATTGATGTAATTATCTGACTACAAACTTATATATATTGTAACATTCATGATATTTCAGAATATCATGACCAGCAACCCTCCCATCTGGTAAGCATCTTCCCTTATGCTCTTAGGAGTGGGGATGAGATAAACGGGCAGTCTTAGCCCAACCGTCTAGAAGAGCGAACCAGAGCAAGCTCACGAATTGGCGGTCACCAACAGGAAGAGAGGAGAAGAACCAACAGCAGAAGGAACGTTGATTGGATAAAAGGAAGATCATCGATTGGGTGATATTAATATTGTTTTCATTATGGATCCATTAAAAGAAATTGAGCTCAAATTTCATGTTTTTTTGTAATTAGTAGTAAATAGTCTAATTAAAAAGGAATTGAATATTTTTTTTATATACTGTTTGTCAGCACTCTGTATAATTATAATTATTTGTTATAAACATTTTATTTGAATATATTTCACAATTCCTAGTTTCTCAATCTATTAATAACTACAACATTAGCCTTGAGATCGGGCAATTCAATCGGGATAAATTCCTATGTCAAAGACATAAAACAATTTGAATTAAAGATCTCATGACGGACCTGCCGAATAAGTTAAGGTAAATTGATCAAATAAAGTAGAAAAAGAAATGGTAAAAATTGAGGTAGGTTTCAATATATATATCAGCAATATCTTAGTTAATAAGACGTTGTCACCTTAAAAAAAAGTGTTGGAAATAACTTAAATCAAAAATTCCATCGTATTTAATGTGTTTGCTGAAGTAATTGGAATATTAATTGGGGTTGTTTTTTGACGAGTTCTTACACATAATTTATATCCTTCACTAGAACTTTAATTGACAAAATTAAATGTTATGCCTCCCGTCATACGTGGTACTCACTCACAATTG
Organism: Acanthosoma haemorrhoidale; assembly: GCA_930367205.1. NCBI lineage: Eukaryota > Metazoa > Arthropoda > Insecta > Hemiptera > Acanthosomatidae > Acanthosoma > Acanthosoma haemorrhoidale. The sequence continues at coordinate 31,310,159 of OV884013.1, read as the reverse complement.
CCGATTTGACAAAACGAACTAAAAAAAAATAATACAATTTTCGTAATGCTTACAATATCACATTATAGGCCTTACCGAATGTTTTTTTTAAAATCAATAAACCCATCATATATTTTTTTTTTTTTAAGTTTAAATATACATCCATACGTTTGCTCTAAATAAAGCCCCCCTCCCCCTGTACATAGACTAAAACAATATTAGTTCTTCTGTTCTAATGATCATCGTATAACTTACTGTGCGAACACAACCAATGTAAATAGTTCTCTCTCTACATCTGAGTAAATCGTAGTTCGGGGTGTGCCGGGTTCGAGTCTTGGATATGGTCACATCTGTTTTATTTGGCTAGCTTTGGTGATTAAAACGTCCTCGAATTTTCTAATGAATTTTCCTTTAATTGTAATTTACTCCGTCATTAAATCAACAACCTCCTTTATTTATTTATTTTTTCAAATGTATTGAACTGTGCAGAAATTGTCCTCCGCTGTTATTAATTATAATTATTACTAAGCTGCTCTTTGACAACCTCTAAAACTTTACCTTTAAAAAGATTATGTTACGGACCGTAAATTACTATCCTTTTACCGGTTGTGCTTCCTCTAATTCCACAGTGGTTGTGGACCACAAGAAGATATATATGTTTATACAAATTACTCTAAACTATATTTCTCTCTGATTAATATTATAAAGTTATAGATATAATACGTGAGCTCACTAACACCAAATACCGTTGACTAGACCCTTCGGAAAGTGTAACCTCGCTGTTATTTAGTGACTCATCGAAGCTAAATATAAAATAGACATTATATCTGGCCGCATAAAAGCAGAAGATGTATTCGCCTAGGGTCCAGATGCCCTCTGGCAGACATCTTGCGCTGCCAACTTGTACTCTGGTCGTAGGCGGGCATTAACTACTGTCCACCCACACTGCACTTTGTCTAGTCTTGGAGGAGGCTCATCTTTACATTTACAAACTGCATTCTCTTGAGTTGTTGTTTTTTTCCCCCCTTCTCGATTATACATATATATATCTAGCTGTTTGTGACATGAGATTTCACTACGTACTCACTTCAATACAGCTAAAGGTCTCCAGGATTTCAGAATGGATCATGAGAAAAGTGGTCAGACATATCTCTCTTGAGAGGTTGAAGAACGCCGACCTGCACCCGTTGCTTAATGTCCTGTCGGGTGAGTTAATCCACCAGAGACACATCAAGTTGTTTGACTCGTTGCAGCACCTAACAAACCCAGTGTTTAACACTGTGGCCCCACCGCCAATCCCGCATCGATGGCAACAGTCTGTCGGGGAAAATTTCCATAATTTATAATAACAAGGGGCTATGAAAAAAACATGAGATTTGAGCCATTAGGACGAGTACGCTTTCAAGTGACTCTTTACTGCTCCTTGATTTTGATGGAGATCAGAAAATGACGAAACGGATAAAATGAATTTCTTTCTTCACGTTTTATTGTGGCTTAAACATTTTCGCTTGTGCTACACACACATTTTCAAACACGATTATAAATTCATGTTAAGTGCACAATATATGACGCTATTTAGTAAAGGTTCTGGTCAGTAATCGCATTATTTTAACTATAATATGCCAAATAATAAAAGTAGTGACAGACGAGATTCAACGCGGCCAGGCGCTCTTCCAACTAAGCTGTCCCATGTCGAACACGAGCCGTGTCAATACCGAATTCCTCTAGCTGCTCTCTTCCGAGCGTCGAATAACATCGCCAAGGAAATGTATATTTAAATCCTTTTAAATTAAAGCTTTAAAAGGACTACGTTGTATTCTTCTTCGAAATATTTCACTCCGACTGTATTTTTCCCAGCTTGGATAAAACCAGCTAAAGAAATGGTATATTGTTACTTTGGTTTATAATTACAATAATCATTTTATATCCAAGTGATATTGTATTTTATATGAGAACACAAATGAAATACATAAAATTGTGCATACATATAAAAATATTAGAACTGGTCTGTAAAGTATCTGCTAAAATTATTACTTACACGATTGTGCAAAAATATTAGCTAAAACCTTTTCAGACCCAATATTCAGTGAAAACATGCATAAATAGATCGTCAATAAATAAATATAATTTGGATGGCTTTTAGGTCAGAAACTCGACAAGGATCATGGATCATTTTCACACACCCCATCCCCTAGTAAGGGCTGGCAGCCTTACCAATAGCAATAAGAGGCGGAAGGTGGTGGAGAAGGTGGTGTTACATACATATATCATTGGTAACTTACCGAATTTTAAGGTTATGCAGTAGTAATACCCAATAATAATATAATTCCAGCAGCCATAAAAATATGTTTAGTCTAAAGAAAAGGAAAGAACTCAATAGGCTATCTATTGTTTGGCTATACCTTTTGGTTTATTATTTTCTAAGTCTTATAAACTAAAAGTTGCGATGTTTAGTTTGCTACATTGTACATGCTTCACCTAGTATGGTTGAGTTAAATTTTATAGAGTGTTATGAATATATTATGAAGAGGGCTACGGAGTGTAAGCGCGAGAGGTGGAGGTCGAATGAGAAATGTTGGGCTGAGACAGGTGAAGGATGATCGGTGGAATCTCTGCAGGGCCTTCTGCTCTACCTGAGGATTTTTCTATTTTTTTTGTTCATTTTCAGCAATCTTTGATTCGATAAACTACAATCTGCCTTTTATTGGGCAATAAGTATCTGCGATCAATGTTATCATTCATACCATATTTACAAACAGCCCAGAGGCCTCCCAAATCCACATGGTTGTCACCTTTGCCTCCCATGCGAAAGAGGAAGCGGAGTCTTAAGAACCCCCCCCCCCCCCACGCTCCTCCGCCAGCCACGTTACTAGATACGAGCCAGTGTAGGCTGACCAAGAGCGTGAGAGCTACATAAACTTAGGACATGATCGGAGAAACTGTCGTGTATTTATAGCAGGTCACGAGACCACTGTCGCTTTAGTCTCCAAGGAGATTATTGGGATGAGTGGCGCAGTGTAATGACTGTGCTAGGGGATTAAGGTAGTTGGATAAGTTATTATGGAATTTCATGAACTTGAAAGGGATGAGTTCAAGTATGTAGGGTATATTAAGATCGCTATGTAGGGTTTTGTTGCTGACGTAATAAGGGGCATTAACTATTGTTCTCAGGACTTTTGCTTCCGTATGTCCAGTTTGGCTTTAGTATAACTTACAAAATATATATAATAGTAAAAGTAGTCTGTACAGTTGTCCAAAGCGTCTGTTTAGTTCTTGTCTTTTTAGTCTCGTGTGTGGGCTCCAGGTCAGCCTTTTGTCGAGATTAAAGCCTTAATACCGTACTGTCTTGGCTACAGGAAGAGGGATGGAATTAAAAGTAGTAAAAACTAACTAACTACTTAAGGAATTAAAGGAACTTATAAAAATGAATAAATATGATCATATACAATCTGAAAATCGGGTGGGATTCATGCATCGCTTCATACTATATCTCACCTTTTGTGATTACATTGCTTGGAGTTTTTCCCTTAGTGTAGGGGCATGGCATCATGGAATTCCCTGTCCCTTCCCTCTTTGTCCCTAACATCTCCCCTCCCTTCCCTTTACGATTCTACGTCAGTGTTGTGTGTAGGCCCTTTGTCCGCCACATAACCTCTCTCTCTGCCCTGTGCTTGATTTTTGTTGTTATCATATTGATTAATTGTTTCCTCTGTGTTAAACTAAAGGATACGCTGCCTCGAACACGACCTTTAGTAAGTACATCCTTACATTGTCAGTTATTTGTTACTTGTTTATGGAAAATATTCATTCATTCCTTTCATTGTTCTGAACTGTTATAAAAAAAATTATTCAAATGTCATCATTGTATGATTTCAATATCATGGTTTATTTATTTTAATAAACAAGTTAGAAAACACCTTAGCTTAGACAGATATATATTGTTATATGGTAAACAAAATGTATTAGGAATTTTCATTGTAAATCTTTTTGGCTCGAGTTTTGTCTAATTTTTTGACAGTACCACTTATTGTAGTTATTGCAATTCACTGCTTATATTTCTAAATAAATAAATGTTCAAGCCTTATCAGATAAGTAGTCTTGTGTGGTCTTTATAATAAATAAGTACCATCGATTCTATACATTCAACATAGATGAACTGGCGTTAAAAACATGCAAAGTTAATCGGTTAATTTCGCTAGAGGAAGCTGTCGGCATCACCGGAAATTAAACGATCATCCAAACTGACATCTTGGAAGTAGCGTTTAGATGTAGGAGCACTTGACACCCGAACTGAGTATAACCATTTGCACATTGTTAATTCACAAACGATATTCATTTCACTAATATTTCAGTGTTGACCGGGTTTAATGCTGTGGCAAGGAGTTATTTAAAAACGAAAGGAAGCATGTAAAGAGGATCATGAAGTTCTTTTGAAATAGATTTGGCATGGATCAATGCATGAATGACTGACTCTAAGGTCCCCTTCAAGATGTGTCATTCTTCTACCCCTATTCAATAACCGAGAACTGAAGTGGTCTTCTGCTGTACTCATCGCATCCGAATGATCACAATTGACTGGACTGACGACATAGACCATCGAAAAGGTTCTGGGCAAAATAATAACAAAGCTATGGATACGCAAATGAACCTCCTCACTGGATTCACACCGACTAGTAAATAGAATTCCCCAAAGCAAGGGATGGAGTAAAAATGAATCATTTAAAATATAAATAAACCACTTATAGATTAAGAAAATGATTTCAAGCTTCAAAATATTATGGGGACCGGAAAGTAATGTTGTTTTTTTTACATTAAATTCAAACAGATAAAATTTTTAACAAATTTTTGTTTTTGATCAATGATGTAATCACCCTCGTTATCAGCAACCTTTTGCCATCTAGTGTGCAAATTTTCAATGCCTGATCGATCAAAATCAATTGGTTTTTGAGCAAAATATCTGGTGATGGCATTTTGGACATCATCCAAATTTTGAAATGTTTTGTCACTTAAAAAATGTAGCGATCGGAATAAATGGAAATCCGATATCGGGCAAGTATAGTGGTTCAGGCCTCCCACCCCAATTCATTAATTTTTTCCAGGGTTCTTGTGGAAAAAATAGGCGCAGTTGGGTCTTTCATTATCGCGTTGCAGAATAACGCCTTTTTCATTGACAATCGCTGGGCAATTTTCAATTAAAGATTGATTCGATCCAATTATTCACTGTAAAGATCTGCATTCACAGTTTTTCCAGGTATCAGCGATGAACGAACCCGCGAATACTCCACCAAACACACAAAAGCGCCTTTTTGGAGTGTAAACCTGGCTTAGCTGTACTTCATGCGAAGAGAGATTTTTGGATTATTATAGAGGACCCATTTTTCCTGACCAGCTTCACCCAACATACTCGCCCAATATTGCGCCATCGGATTTACATTAATTCCAATCGCTAAAAATTTGAAAATTTGAATGATCTCCAAAATATCATCTCCAGATATTTTGCACAAAAACCAATTGATTTTTATCGATCCGTCATTGAAAATGTACATACTAGATGGCAAAAGGTTAAAAAAATTTTTTTTAACTTTAATGTAAAAAAAAAACGACATTACTTACCGGTCCCCCCTATTACTTATTAAATTATTGCTGTTACTCGTTATTTGACTTAAATTTTGTTACATTGACAAAAAAGCTTTTTTATCCACTGACAGGCACTGGCAATGCTCACATCGAGTTGGGGAACTTTCCATGCGGTGTTGACCTGAGAGGTTCACGCCGAAATAAACTCCCAATTTTTTTTTTTTTTTTGGCTGGAAAGTGCCTTTCACTAAGGGGAGACCCCTATTCGAAGGATGTATGAGAAGGATATGGGGTGTGGAATGCCTAGAAAGGCGGATGGAGTCAGGAAGGTAGTGAGAGTCTACCAAGTAAACTCCCAAAAAACAGACAAATTCTTATATATTTTAAAAGTTGTTTATTTCATGCGAGTGTGTAGGTTTCCGGCTGGCGAGAGACTTCCGTTTGATATGCCTTTGATTTTGAATTCGGCTGTAAATTAACGAAGATGCTCCATATTTGTTGATAAAACTATTTCGAGCTCGATCAAAAAATAAGTTAAAATTCCTTCCGTTGACAAAGTTACATAAACATCCCAAGGGCCATTGCTCCCTGTTTACACATTCTCAAGATAATTCCTACGACAGATTGCCGATACAAACATGTTGTTCATAAGACGCTATCTACAAACTGTGCTCTTGTTGTTGTTGTTTACATGACCCCACAGATTGGAATTACTCCTTGGTAAGAGGGGACAATGTTCATATCTTACCCTTAAAAGATTGTCAACCTTTACAGATATTGTAGGGTGGAGGGGATTTTGTTTTGTTGGGTCTTCTTTCTTATTTTTTTGTTGTGTTTTCATATCACGTGTTTGCCAGTATCGGTGTTGTTTTTGTCAGTTGTTGATCGTAAAGTAATTTCGTTACCAAGGACGAATGTACATTTGATGTGGTTTCTGATATCTCTCCCACATAATATTGTCCAATTATTATATAAGAAAATATAGTAAAATACGATATGGTATAAAATATATCGATATGATATAAAATATGTGATATCCAGTGATCATTCGCCTCAAATTTAAAAAGTATTTTCTAAATACGGCATTTAAAACAAATTATACAATTAAAGAACAATTTTGCATCAAATGATATCAATCAAAGGTAGAATTAACTCTTCAAGAAATTTTAGGAGTGTGTGAGAGCACTTTGACAGGTTGTAAGGTAATGTAGATATGTATGTATGTATGTATGTATTTCTGAACTCATAGGGTGTCGGATATTAAATTAAAGTTCTTCAGAGGCTAATTAACAATATGCAATTTATGTTTTTGTTTTTTTAACAGTAACTCAACGCGTGTTTTATTTAAGGGGTACGACTGTTCCATTTGCTTATACCGACTGATAAAACAAACCCATTAAAGATAATGAAGGCCATTAATTAGTTAATTACTTGAAAAAATATTTAATTTGTATCTTACTGCCTGAGTAGGGTATGGAATGAATGATCTCGATTAATACGTGTTAATATGACTTTAGTATATTATAATTACAAAAGGTCATTAATACTGTCTTTATGATTGTTTTCTCGGCCATTGAAATGAAACTATCATTTGTGTGATTCGTCACACTTGAATTGGATTTTTTTTTATCGTTTTTAAAATGTATTGTATTCATTCATTATTGTCTTGAGCACAACAAGAATGTTGAGACCTCTGTTGTTTAACCTTTTTTAGGGCTGGCCGATGTTACTGGCCCTCAGACAACTTTATAGCTTGATAGGTTTTCAATGGTGGGATTGTCATCATTGTTTTCGTAATATAAAACGTTGAGTTCTTCACTGCCTGTCTAGATATTTGAAACCAGAACCGTCATGTCATAGAGCAGTCAGGCTAACTATCACCCCTCGTATACATTTTGTTTGATTATGTTTTAAATATATGTAGTAAATCGAAAAGTGTTTCAATGATTGTTTGAAAATTGTTGAGAATGTAGTTCTATTGACGATTCGAAGGGAAGGGTACACCTCCATCAGACATAATAATAAATAATCTTTATTATCCTGGGACTCTGTCTCATTATAACAAACATTTCTTTTACATAAATGGTATAATCTTTAACGGTGTTAGGGCTCGCTTCATAAAATAATAGAATAAAGAATAAAAAAATGTATTTATAAGAAAACCTATATATATATATATATATATATGGATATGTATAAAGATAAAATTAAACTAAAATTTTTAGAGTGTGATGTCCACTCTACGTTTTTTTGAGACGTTACAGAAGATCTGATAAATTATACGGGTCCTATTCCTAGGCATTCGACTTCATATGTTGTATCGAATAAACCTAGCTGTAGAATCTTGATTCGCTGACTCAGAAATCCAGTTGTTTTTCGAGACAAGTTATGTGTTTTTTAAAGTGCTATAAAAGAATATCATTATGACTGTGATATAACTAAAGGCTACATAATAACTAGCTAACTCATAGAGTATTATAAGACTAGCGAAGCGTTGACTGGCACCACCCTCCTGTATCCGATGGTTATCGAACTGCCTATACAGCTGCCTGCAGTTTATCTCCCAGTGACAGGAATTGTGCTGATTGATAGCGGTGGTTGGGCCAGTCAATCTATGGTGCACAGTATAATAATTATTACCGATGTACATATATGTAAGAGAGCGGTCGGTGTGATTGTGTAACAGGAAGGGGGAAGCTATACCTTTAAACAAGTAAGGAATAAATACCTGTTTGAAACTCTGTTTGTTCTGAGGTAGTGGTCCAATCTGAAGTTTAAGAGGAGTATGAATGTTACTGTCTAATGTCTCTAAACAGCCCTTGTATCAGTTGGTTTGGGTACCTGTGCAGTTTGTCGTGAAAGTACAAGTTCTGTATAATGTGTGAAGTATTTTTTTTTTTTAGAGTTCAATATATTTCACGTATGGTTTTGTACTTAAAAAGAGGATTTGAGTGAAAAGTCTGTTTTGTCTATATATTATTCGTCTCAGCATATCCGTAATTTAGGCTCGATGTGCCTGTAAATAGTGATAAGAATTGAACGTAGCCAATTTTTTGACAACGTAGCAAAATTTGAAGAAAGCCAAGCCTGTGTCGCTAGCATTTTTAAGATTTCTCGAGTCCGCAGTTCAGGATCTTTTTAACATAACTAGATCCACAGGTGATGGTCCTTTTGCAACTTGTCTATCACGCCTATGTTATGGCCATATAACAAATAATAGCGTAGAAGCGGCAACCGAAGAGTGTGCGTGGATGCTAGGGCCACTTCAACTCATCCCCACTCTAACACCCCCTTATATGTAGCTTTTAGTTATATCACAGTCATAATGATACTCTTTTATAACACTTTTTTATCCCATATGGAATTTGTGGAAAAAAATCTTCAGACGAAACACAAAAAAAAAATTATGATATCAGACTCACCGAATTTTCGTAACACCCTTAATTAAACAATCTATGTGTAGGAAACCACTTTTTTAATAGTACTAATCATTTTTTAGAAGAAGAAAATCATTATGTTTCACTTATAAGATCAATCGGACAACTTTATTTTAAGATTAGACTGAATCATTACTTAGGAAACGTTAGCGATAATTTAAACGAATAATAAATCCGGATAAAAATAAATAAAATAATAAAATTGCTTTACTTAAAGGTCCAGTAGTAATAAAACTAATTTATTAAATGTGTAAACTGTAAATGAATGTTAAATCGCAATATTTCTTCTTATTTTTTCGTAATCGCAAGTGGAAAAACGGCTGTTTAGTAAGCTAGAGTGAAGAACCCTGGGGTGTGTTAAGCGGGGAAAGTGCATTGCGGGCTGAGCCGCTCAGCTGTGTATGAACCCTACTCGATCCGGTATGGATGCCCTGTGAACTGATACATGGCAAAGAGGTGAGAAATTGGCTGATTTTTCGCATATATTGCTGTCTAATTTAATACTAGCAAAGTATATTGTATTGAAGTGAGAATACACCAGGGAGAAGGAAACCCTAGGAAAACACAAAGGCCTTAGGAAAAGTATAACATGAATGGCGGAGCTTTGGAATGGGCAGAACTGGAAGTAGTACTCCAATGACCCCCCTAGGATCGTGGAGTACAAACTGGAGATCGATCGACGTAGGCCTTTCTGCCGAGGGCGGTGACCTCTGAGGTTTAGGGTGCGGCTGGTAGGTTTTGGTAAGTCTACAGTTATCCGAACAGGGGTTCCATTTGAATAGTTCCAAAATATTTAGCTTTTCTCATTTGATCTTTTATTCTTTCTCCGATACATAGTACGATGTCAACCAAAAAACTTGCTCACTGAGATATAATCTCCTTAAATTCAAATCCAGTCCATCTGAACTATACACTATTTTTCATAGAGCCTTTTTTCACCGCTTATTCCCCCGTCTGTCCCAGTGCTACAAATCTATAGTACTCCGTCCCTATCAATATCCAATCCTTCTTTTTCTACTCTCAATCAGGATCCTATGCATAATATATCAGTTTAGCCTTTACTTACATTTATTCCCACATTAATAAATTACATTTATCGTTTTATTTGTTATTCCCAGGGAGTCAGTAACAATCATGTGAAGAAATTTCAATAGATTTAATGTGATATTTTTTGTAAGCTGTAAAAGTTGTAATGTGAAGTTCTGGTATTCTAAAGGGATTATATACCAGAGTTAAATTATATTTGCCATTTCTTTTCGAAAATGATTTTCACCGCTAAAGAAATTAATTGAAAGTTGCCCTAAGCAGAGACCAATACTTTTTGGCAGGATACATAATATTATTCATTCAGCAGAACACATTGGTTCCAGCCGTGAGGAATAAATTGAGTATATTGAGCCACCAGAATAACAGGTGCTATTGCCAAGCCTAAGTATAACAGGGAACCAGGGATTGACAATATTCCTACTGAGCTATTGTAGAAATGAAAATGAGCTTATCAAGTTTCTGCATGACATCATTTACTGAAGGGAACAAGACAGTTATGTCTATATGACTAGTATATGAAGGAATGCTTCTACAGAGGAATCTCCCTCCATCATTCTACGTACAGAATATTTTCTATAAATTTCAGTAGAGTACTACAAACAAATAGAACTAACAATAATACTACTGTAGTGGTAAAAGGAATTCCGCTCCCGAAAAATGTATTACTCTGTGACTAAGAAACCGTATACAAAGCTATGAGTGAAATGAAATTATTCCAAGGTTGATCAAAAAGGTGAGCCCCGTCACCTTTATTAGTCAGTTTAGTCCAGTCACGTATCATTATACTTGTTTATTCATTATATATTGTCATTAAAATATAACAAAACCTGTATATAATGTAGTGATGCTACAGGAAATACAAAATAATTTGTAAATAGATTCACCTGAGGATCTATAATTATATATTATAATTATCTGTAAATTTAAAGGAGCTATGAAAGAAGGAAAAAAAAAAAAAAATATTCCAATACAGCTAAATGTCTCCAACATTTCCAGAATGGGATCATGCGAAAAGTGATCCGACATACCTCTCTCGAGAGGTTAAAGAGTCAAGACCTGCACCCGTTGCTTGGTGAGCCAGCCGTCGGTGGGCGAGTTCATCCGCCGGAGACACATTAAGTTTTTTGACTCGTTGCAGCAACTAACCAACCCTGTGTTTAACACTATTGCCCCACCACCCCTCCCGCATCGATGGCAACAGACTGTCGGGGAAAAATTAGGTTAAGAATTAGTATCTAAGTCAGTTTTAAGTTTGATCAAAAAGGTGAGTCCTATCACCTTTATCCCCCAGGAGCCCAGAAACCTCCTAAATCCGCATGATTGTAACCCCCCCCCCAAACACAATTACTTATTGGCCAATAAGCTAGATTGTAATTTTATCACAATAAAGATTTGATCTGATATTAATGAAGCAACTTCTCTATTTCCTTGGTTATACAGATAATATTGATATTTTGAGAAGGCAATGCCGTGGTCTTGTAAAAATTAGACTTGTTAAATACAATAGAAAGTTATTGATGTACCTATATGAGTCAACTTCAAATGCATTTTAGAATCATTTATCCGGAGCCTAGGCTACAAAGGAAATTTATCATACATGCCCTCACATCCGACTCCTGGTCCTTGACTTGAGTTAAGCATGTTAAGAGAAAATATTTAGTGGTGTGTACAAGTATGTTTGTGGGTGAGAAAGGAATCTTGAGGAACACATGGTCAGCTGAGGGTTAAGGTCTTTGATACTGGAGAGAGAGAGGCTAATTGAGAGGATATTTCCTATCAGCTACGTGATGATGATTGTGGAAGACCTGACGTAAGGACTTAGCTATTGCAGGGCCGTAGCACACATAATAATATAGTTCAAGGAAATAATCTTGGCTTCTTACTCCATTATGTATCTATTTCAGCTTTTAATTTATTTAAGAAGCAATAGAATACCTGTTCTGTCGGCAGCGCAACTACCGGTACAACCGACCGACGTAGATTACACCAGTCGGATGTAGACCGTTTCCGAAGATGCATATCTTTAAGCTGTTAAGGTTCCATTTAGCCGTGAATGGGCAACTGACACTTTTATCAGCTGTTCTCTTTCACTGCCTTTGTTATCTTTCGAATGGAAGTGTCAAGTTTGTCGGCGTAGCTGTTAAACTCTACTTTGAGATAAGCATCTTGGTCTAAACTCTGTCAATGGGCGAGTAAGGATTCACGTTTTAACGACTGTCTGGATTCTAAAAGGATGTGGAGTTATGAAAATGAAACAAACGTCCAAGAAGTTGTAGCAGTAGAACGGACATCTCATCTCAAGATAAATCCTGAACTGGCGAAAGACAATCACTCTGATTGAAAGTTCTGTCCATCTCTAGGAGTCCTTAAATCAACAATTATTTACTACCGAATGGAAGAACCGTATTAGATTTAATGATTTAACTGTCAAAAGTACTAGATGTCTTAAAATATGTTGCATTATATTATATAATTACATATATATAGTGGTTAGGTGATCATTCGCTTCCTCCTGAACACATCTTGAACAGAACTGTATTAGTTGACCTAGTAGGTTTCATTCGACCTCCAGGAGGAGGGAGAGAAGAACAGAGTGCTGGCCAGCAACAGTATCTGCCATGAAGCAACCATTTTTATTAATACATCTAACTCCATGAAAGTCCGCCAAAACTTCAATCAAAATCAACCCTGACTGCAATTATCAACTTTTCTTCAGCCAACACATCAGTCACTCTGTAAATCTCTTTTTTTTTTTATCGTAGCTTAAGCTATTAATTTGTCACCAATCTAAAATGTTCCTAACATGGCCGATTCCGCCTTAATCATGTGTTTTTCAGCATTATAATTAATTATCATATTGTATCTCAGTGTTTTTATTCATTTATTCCAATTACAGTTTACGTAACCATTAATATTCAGTCCACTCAATCATTAATATCTTTTTTCTTGTTCAGCATAACTTACCAGCACCTAAAACTCACTTTTTAGATCTATAAGTAATATTTAGCTCCAGATTATAAATTACCAAGATCAAACAGATGCTGTCGTTACAGTAACAGCTTCATATCAGCTGCGATGTTTGTTCAGTTACGTACTGATTCCAGAAAAACAAGATTAAAATAGATTTATTTATTGGGGTGGATATGTAATATTTAGTATCCTACAGTTGAATTATCATTGCTCGAGTTGGAATTATATAAGCAAACAATTATATAAATATGACAGTAAATAATTAACATTTTTCCTTTAAATTTTAACCAAAGAACGTTTTAATTTATACTATCACCCCTGACTTCTTATTTCATCAAATCTTTAGTTTAGGGCCCTGGTTTTAAAACATACCTTCCCCATTTTCTTAATCGAACCTCTTCTTTCTCCTTTATATGACGCCCAATTTTTTGTCTTCCCGCAATATTGTGTTTCTATTCTACAAGCTATAATGTACCATTCTCTAGTGCTCGAAATGTTGCATGGCTTCTATTGGTGTCTTCTTCTGATGAACTCTTCACCTTCTTTGCCGTCCTCATGACCACACCAACTACGTATCCAAACTTGTACGAGATTGTTTTCTGCTTTCTTTCTTCTTTGTCATATTCCCAAGTCAGGGACTAACTCAGTCCTTGTAATCCCATCTCTCCTTTTCTATATATATCATTTGTTTCCTGACTGTATTTGACCGGTACAAGTTTCGGAACCGTACAACGCTGTATGTAAACTGCTGCTTGATAAATACAGCTATCATTTCCTTCATACTGCCGCTAACCCTGAAGGGTTACACTTAGCTGAACGTCCAGTACAACAAATTTTCTTTGAATCAATGATATTCCAGGTGGGTGATTAGAATACCGCTGGAGGTCCTACTGCCTCATCCTTACCTTAGTGGTAGCGTATAAGGTGACCACCTTTGGACGTGACCACGTTTGGTCTCATAGCCTGGATAAATTCGTTTTAATTTCCCACTTTTCCCCAGAAATTCTCTCCACATAAAGGTTAACCGGGAAAAGAACAAACTGAAATGTAAATCTATGTTATCTATTGAAAAAAAAAACAAACCTTTTTGTCACTGTGACATCGCTCGTAATGTTTTAATCTTTTATCTAAACATATTTTTATTACGACACGAGTAATTCTAGCTGCTAACCGCACAGTGTTTTTTTTATTACGATGTGACGTTTTATTTATAAAAAAATTTCTTGCGCAATATACAAGATTTCATCAATGTTTGCAGGTGCAGGGAGGGGTTTGCTCTGAAAACATACTAAGATACTATCGCTGATAACCAGGGCGAGATTAGACGCTGTAAATTTATGATATACGTTTAAAAATAAATTTTAATTTGATAAACATAAATAGGAATATTTTTGATTTACAATCTGGTGGTATAGCTCTTAGATCGAAGTTTGTAATGGATTTTATCTGTGTGTCTAGTTTATTGTTTGTCTTTAGTTGAAACGCACTTTGTGAGAGAAAAATGCTAAGTTGTGTAGAGAATATACACTTCTTTTTTTTTAATTAAAATGTTTTCTAAGTTGATTTACATCATGCAGGGTTCTTACAAGTCGTGTAAAAAGCATTAAGAACTTCTCGAGGAAAGTCTAAAAAGTTACTGTACTACAGCCGATCTAAGTTTTATTACAGTCCTTGCATATTGCGATTCTCGGGGAATGCTTTAGACAAATTTTACATTAAACAAGCAAGTTCAAACAAATCACGTTCGAACTTAATAAGTTCCCCGGGAATCGCAATATGCAATGACTGTAATAAAACTTGGATCAGTTGTAGTACATCACCTTTATTAGTCAGTTTAGTCCAGTCAAGTATAATGTGTATCAGTATACTTGTTTATTCATTATATAATTTATATAAAATAACAAAACCTGTATACAATAATGTAGCTATACTACAGGAAATACAAAAATAATTTGTAAATAGATTCGCCTGAGGATCTATAATTATCTGTAAATTTAAAGGGGCTAAGAAAGGGAAAAAAAAAAAATCATGTTCGATCTATGTGTTTCGTGTTTACAGTTATTTTTCACTATGTTCAATATGTTGAACTTTTAAATGGGAATATTATAAAAAGAAAAGGTAAAGATTTTCATAAGATATTGCCTTAGGTTTTAAAATAGTAGATATTTAACACTCCTAATTAAATTGAAATGAAAATATTTTGACGTGAAAATACACAGTTTTCCGTCTAGGAGGGGTGATCCCCAAAACAATTCGACAAAAACAAATTCTGTACGTATAAGAACCATGAGTTCATGGTTTAGAATATCTTGTATTTTATTTCTGAATTCAATAAATACGTATAATATTATTTTTGGGAAGTAGTAGTACTCAAACAGTTACTTGAATTTACTCAACAAGCATTCATTTTGTAATGCTGACTGCACGGTTATGTGATATATTAAGTAAAATATACATTTTTTACTTTCGTCACCCCACAATTTTTATTTTACTTAAAACGCCGAACGCTTTTGGCAATTCCCCATAGCTGGACACAACTCTCAGCTATAATTGATTTGATCTGAAAAATCTCTTCAAATACATATTACTCTAGCCCATTTTAAACCTTTTGGCTTGCATATATTTATGTTGTATTATTCATTTATTTATTTTTGGAAATAGTAGTACTCAAACAGTTTCCTGTGTATAGGTATTGATTTGTGCATTTGTGTTGGCATGCGCTGAATGAGTTTCGAATAAACGAAAGTATGACTGAGGATGATAAATTTTGAGACTCCCAAGTTTCTAACATACATAAAAAAATAAATCTGGTTTTCGCCGTTGCTTTCATTATGAGACAACTACTCTGAGGAATGTTAAATAAAAAATATTTGTTTCTTTTTCTTAAACGGCATGTGTTTCTATTTCAACTTCAACCTGAAAAAATAACATGTATAATAAAAGTAATAAAAATCGTGTTGGTGAGATAAACGGAAATCAATCAATTTTTACGTTCAAGGAGTTCAAGCTAAGTTCAATCAAGCAAAGAAATAAGCTTATGATTAGCCGTTTGTAATTTATTTAATTTCCGATAAACAAAGGCCACCATCAACTGGAAAAGCGGATAAAAAACATGTTATTTACTACTCCATCAGTACTGATCATTAATTCATTAAAAAAACCACATATAAGAATATTTTTATGTTTAGACAATGAATGTATAATGTGCATTATACTTTTGTAACAATCACAAATCGCTATGTAAAATTATTAAAAATTGCATAAAATGTAGCCAAGCTACAGGATATATACTGACCTACCGTAAATAGATCCATTTATGTGGAATCTACATTTCCTATGTACTGATTTACTAATTATTAATATACTGATTTCCATAATTTATAATAACAAGGGGATATGATGGAAAACAAACAAACATAAGAATATGTAAATAAGCCGAACTCTAAAGGAGTAACTCTACTTTCATAAAACTATGGAGCTTTTGTTTGTCTGTCTGTTGGTATCTATTTGCTACTGTCGTAAAAATGTTCTATATACAGCATATTTACGTCAAATTAAACTAATGTAATGCCATTTTTCGGGAGTTCAAATTATTATTAATTTGTTAATTATTTATCTGATTTAATAATAAATTGATTTTACCTAATATGCCTGTAGGGAATACAAGGTTGTAAAATAATGACAATAAGCTATAAATGATTGTTAGTTCTTTAAAGGAAATGAATCTTTTATGTGAAATAAAATTGAAAAACGATTAGTAACTAATGACTTGGCGTTATGTAATACTACTACGGTTTAATACTGCAGTTGAATGGTTAATTTTCGAAGATCTCGAAGATCTTATTTATCTAAATGTCTTACTGGTGATGTCTCGGTATGCTGGATTTTAATTTGCTGGTTACTTTTTCAATGAGATACAGGCCGCTCTAGCTCGCGCGTGCAAGGTAGGACGGGTACAGAACAAAACAGACCCAATCGTGGATTTTTGTGCTAAAGCTAACCCCAACTCTATTTGGGGACAGGGTTTCCCTATAAAGCTCTTAGTAACAGTTTTGAAATGTCTTATGGTGTCGGCTATCGTTCCATTGATTGTCTCTGTGCGTGCCGGTCATCTTAAAGTTAAATAATCTTTGTAGAGGAGAGTATTTTAAAAGAAAAGAAAGAAAAGCTTTATTATGAAGTACAAGCAAAACACTGGTATATACAAATATTAAGAGTTATGTTACTACATACTGGGTCGGATGTTGGGGAACGAGTGTCGGAGAACAAGTGGGGACTGGGGCTAAAGCTGAGACATATGTGTATAAGAGAAGGGTAGTTCCGGGAATTGGGATGGAGGTCTTGAAAGGAATGCGGTTGCTTAATTAAAAATATCAGTGACTTCCATAAAGTCACGAGGAAGGTATACAGTTCTGCTCAACCCCCTTCTACTTTTAGCATTATATATAATATTAGCTTTACAATATTCTTAGTATCATATAACTTTAGATCTTCTCCTTTTCCCCATGAGCCTTTCCTCTTTGTCCATGGGCCAAGAAGTTTATTTTACAACCTTCAGGATTAAATGGCTCACTATTCCATAAAAATATTCAAAAGTGTAATAAATCATTACGAAAAATCTTGACTTTATGTGATAAGTTTTCACGTAGATTTATTAGATTAGATTCAGACTTATCCGTCTCCTGGTATTTATATTGTTTATTATTTACTATCGTTACTCGTTAATTTATTTTTTAAGGGTTAAACATTTCTGAACTACAGGACTCGGTTCTCCATATTCTTTGTTGTGGCTAAGGGAAAGCTAAGATCAATGACGACTATAGCATTTATAAACAATCATTGCGTTGGTATCTATTGGATGTTTGCATTATTCCTGCAATAAGAAGTATGACCGACATGTTATCATTCCAGGTGCTGAGCTATGTACAAACAATAAGTTAAGGCATATTTTCCTCGTCTTTGTTTATAGATTCCTGGAATACCCCATGAAAACATCATCTATTAATAACCCACTCCAGCTCTGCTCCGCCTATTTCCAGGAGCGCTTTTTCCTCTTGAGCCGCGGATGGAGAGACGTAACTTAAAATGTCCTTTCTATTTTTAGACGGGAGGATTAAAGGTTCCTGGAATAGCCAGCAACTAGCCGTGGGAAGGGGACGGGGAATTACAGGCCGTTAGGTTGGCAGTGCTGGTGGGCGTGCCAAGTCTGGGGAGTGGGGGGACGAGGCTAGGTGGTGGGGGAAGACGGCGGGACATGCAGTGCCCAAGCGACCCTGCCAGTGGAAGGATGGATACCAAGCCGGTCTGGTCACCGTCTATCATCGCAGCCGCTGTCACATCCCTCTTCAAGCTACCTGTCAAGAAGAAGATGAACAAGATCAAGGTACTTTTATACTATCTTGTCTCATTTACTTTCACACGGATATGTATATACCCGCGGTATGTACATTCATCACATACCGATTGGTTTGTTTATATTGTTTAAGAGTGCGTCCTATTTCCATCAGAGGCCCCTATCGGTAGCAATTGCATAATCGTCAACACTGTTTTTCTTAGTGGAGTGCCTTTCCCACTTGGCGGTGGTGTCCCACTTAGTACTTTCACCGCAGTCGGGATTTTTAACATTCCAGAACGGTCCTCTCTCTCTCTCTCCCCCCCAACAATTGTACGGGAGACCTAACAATCCAGAACGCTTTCCAAACCGTAACATTCCTTTCGGGTTGTTTACTATGTTCCACTGTTTAAAATAGAGCTCTCTCGTTGTGGTCATTGTAGTTTTAATTTTTATTTCATAATGGGATTTTAATTTATCGTTTTGATTACCAGTGAACTGAGAAGTTACGTGTTGTTTGCATTGTTTACCCGTGAGTGATTCTTAGCAGGCAATTTCCTCAACACCGCAATGTGATAAATTTCCTGCCATTAGATGCGACAGAACCCTGATCTGATACCGATGACAACATCGAACTCCGACGACAAAGTAAACAGATGAGTGGAGTACTCCAACATCCGGGGTTGACGTACTTCACTCGTCTCCCGCTCACCAGTCCTGACCCATCTTCTCTGCCATTGAGTATTTAAACGTATTAATTAATTATACGTTATTTACATTTTGTTTTATTATTTCTAGCTCATCTATTTCTTGAAATATTGGCGTCTGATGATTTTTTGCATTAACAATAGCTGTTTGTTTTCACTTGATGGCCATTATCTGTGTTTGATCTAAAGTATTTAAATTGACATATCAATGAGGATGCTCATTTTAATTGTATGTTATTGTCAGCCAAAACTTTTCCTGGTTGGACGTTTTCCTCATCAGTTCTCTGAATACTTGATTTCGAATTGTTAGAATTTTAATCGTGGTGTTATTACATAAGCAGTATATGTTTTCCTCAGAAGAGTCCTGTTAAATCAGTTGAATTTATTCTACAATAAGCTTTTATATTTGTTTCTGCTCCATTCTTTTCTATGTCATTATTGTTACTGTATTAATAGATAAATAAAATCAAGATTATTTTTTTCTTCAAATAAAGGTAAAAAAATTTCATACATAAATAATACTCAGTTATTTTTATTTATTTATTTTAATAATGAAGAATGGCTACAATGCTATATTATGAAAATATAAATATCAAAGGAAAACACTAAAAAAACGGGATTCAGAAATATGTTGTGCACACAATGTAGTATTCTAGGGCGAGACAAAATACCTTCCAATTTATGGATAGCCGAAAATCCACTTTTTTCTGAACCAAAAAAAACATTCATTTTGTAATGCTCACTGCCAAGGGTATTGTGATGCCAATAATGAAAAAACAATTTTTATCTAACTGGAAACCTTTTTGGCAACTTACACTGTATACATATGGTTTGTCTGTCATGGTCACATATCTTAGCGATGATTTTGGTTGCTCCCTGAAAAATGTTTAAATTCATATTGCTCTAGCCCCTTTATTTTATGTTTACCTCATTTTAATATTTTAAACTTTTTGGCTTGCATATATTTATGTTGTATTATTCATTTATCTCTATTGACTTGTATTTTTTTTGGCCACTTAATTGATAAATTTAAACATTTTAACTTATAACTATTCATTTATATTGTATTATATTCTAATTTCTTTTAAATTAGCTCTGATATTAGTATGTAGGTTAACACTTTTAAACATTCACAATGTAACCCCCCCCCTTACCTTATGGTGGATTTATCATTTTCTATAAGTGATAGTTTTTATCTATTTTGATCATATATGTTTTAGTGCGTGGCCAGCCTTCAAAATGGCATTGTAAGTTGCCGAAATCGCTCGGCTTTTTAAATCAAATAAAAAACCATTTTTATTCCCACCATGGAAGACGAGAGAAAATAGTTATTCACTACAAAAAAAAATTTATTCAAAAACTTGTTTTTTGTAGCTGAATAAAAGGGTGTATTTGTTAGATTTTAGTCTGTTGTTATTGATTTGTGCTAAAATATAGCCCTGTTACATTGTTTAAGCGTGTGGTTTTTCCTCCCTATTAATCAAATCTTGAGATCGCTAATTCATTAATATTCCCTAGCGTATATTTATAATTATATATCGTTCCAAATAACTACATAAGACGAAGTATTTATGCATGCTGCAGTGTCAGTTGCATTGCGAAGGCAGCGAGATATGTAGGGCGCCAACATCGAGCGACCCAAATAGGAGGTGACCCAGTGACGAAACCCATTGCACATCCCCCCCCCCCCAACCCGACGCTGCATCAAAAGTGCAATTGCATTGTATCATGTTTTGATCGTCTCTTATGTAAGTGTTTATGGCGTCCTCTTGTCGTAATCGATTTTGTTAGTTTGTGTTTGTTGTTGTGGTTATGCAAGCCCGATCTTTCCCCTTTGTTGTACAGCGCTCTCTTCCGGAGCTCCTCAACAACCAGTCAAGAATAGAGGTGTTACGACGGCTTATAATTGTATGAGAAAAGACACTGGATCAGACCTGAACTTTTTTAGGAAGTTTAAGATCTCGACGATTAGCCAAACATTTGCTAATAACAATAATAATGATTTGTAATCGGGCTTCACTTGTGTGAATATACTCCGAATAAAATTTATAACTATTCTACTATAGTTGAATACGTGCGGGGTATAAAGAGCCAGGAGATGGTCCTCGTTATCTGAAGGCTACCTGCGACGCTGAGCACGGCTGTATAATGTGCAGACTTTGCTGTCTGAAAGTAGGGCTGACTGTGCTAACAGGCACGTGTAGTCTAGGAGAGAGATCTGTAGTCAGCTAAATGCATCTGTACTCTTGTCTTTGTGGCGGTGATTAACAGGAGTACCCCAGGAGTTCCTGTAATTGCCTCATGATGGGTTTCCCTGTCTTAACCAGTCTCGGAGAGTAGTTTCTCAGGGTCAGTGCATCAGATTTTAGTTATGTTTCTGTCATCGCGTATCGCTATTTGAGAATGCCTTTCGTGCATTAAAGTTTATTTCTGGCAACCTTTGTAAAAATAATTTTTTTCCCTTGTGCACCACTTTATTATGCCTGGTTAATTAAGTTGTAGGTGTCCTGAGTCACACATCTGGGACCACCCACGCCTGAACAACTAAAGGATAAACCCCCCCCCCGTCACTTGCGCGTGCTTGTGATATTGAGAGGCATTAAAACTAACTATTGTTATTGACTGGTCATAATGTTCTCCCGCGAGTAATAAAACCTAAGGCGGGAAAGATCCTTGGAATAACCATTAACTACGCCACCTCCTCCCTGTTAGTTCCTTAACCTATTTTATCATCCCGGGATGTAGCAGTGATTAGGTGCGCAATAGGGTTTTACGCAACCGTTGCCTGTTATATCGGCCCTCGCTAAATATAGCGGAGACATCGGCCTTTTACTAGATAGCTACAAGGCAGGTGGTGACTAAATCGCGACTTTTCTTTTAAGGCGGCCAAGGATTTCCGTTTTTTAGCAGTCTAGTCGGGAGTGGTATTATCTTTACTTCTGCTGTCTGGCACACATTCAGCATCATTCCCTATTAGATTGATTTACCAAAAATAGTACGAAAACATCACCTCACCGCGTGCACTAGAATCCGTTAAAGTTGCTCTAATGGTAGTATGAATCTGTGATTTACCAGGTAAAGGTCAGATACTCAATATGTGCGTGAATTTTTGCGAAGAGACAATTTTTTTTTTTTTCATTTACAGACAGTTACAAGGAATAGGTTTATATATTTTCCATTGGCGCTTGTTATTTCTTAATGGAATCATCATGAGTGCCATTTCACAGTGACGGGCTGTATACATTTCGAAATCGTGTATGGCCAGCTGCAAGCCAATATCGTAGACAGCCTTGCGCTATCCATCAATGGCAGGAATATCTAGGTCCCATATTTCACCCGGTCGTGAATAACTTACTATTAGTTACAGCCACAAAATGGCTTGTTCCGATCACTTCCTGATATCCTACAATATACAGAACACAACTCTGGAAACAAACTAACTACTTCAGAGCATTAGAATGAACAGTCGGCCCCTGATTCATCCAGATTACAAATGCCTGAAGAATACAATAGTCATCTGGTGAGAGTTACTAAATGGTCCTCTTCGATATCTGTATACCATATCAGAACAGGCATTATAAGACATGATGGAGAGACAATAGCTTCACTTTATTATGGCGTTAGTAAGGCGATTATTAGTCAATGAATGATTTTTAGAACATCCTTGCGGGAAATGAGCCAGGCTAAGATGACGTCACGGCATGGAGCCGACGCGGGTATGACGGTGACGTGTATACAGATCAGTCTTTGGCACGCAAACCCCTTTTCTAATTCTGATCAGAACATCGTCTCATTGCAAGCGGCTTGGTTATTGGCTACCTTAAGGCCAATACACTACAGTCAAAATAATGAATGATGCATCTTAAAGTTAAATGCCTTTTTAATCTTAATGGAAAGATACCAAAACAAGCTTCGTAGATGATTAGATTCTATGCGATTGTTGGAACGGCTCAAGAGAAATGTCAAACTATATACCAAGCCGTGAGAGCTAACTTCTTTTGTAATGGATGTGACGAACGGAGGTCACCTGTTGGCCTCCAGACAGACATATGTGTTTTTTTGTGTTTTTTCGCGTCTACTGTGTGGCTAGCGTTTTATGTAATGTTATGCAAAAGACAACCTCTACTGCGCTGTAAATGGGCATTAAAGTGGTAAATATTTCATGGTTATAATAACCGTTGCTGTTTATATTGAATATCAGTTAAGATTTTGTTCGGGTTTAACGGATATCCTGTCGGTTCCCACCTGGCTGAATCCGAACCCCTCTTCAAAAGACTCCCCTAGGCCCCTGGAGCTGGATATAAGACAGGCACAACAAAGGGACTACTGAGACAGTATATGTAACATAGGACCCCTCGAATTAACGGCGAGTAGAAGGCACCTGCCGAAGGGTTCTCCCGAACCTCTCCGGGAACCAGGAAGGGTGGCGGCCATTTTCCTGGAGCAGATCGATACGGCTGTGGGTCATCCAGAGTACTGATGACACGTGTAGGGTAGCACCCCCTCATTGACGGCATGGGGCGGACCGGCGGTGACGTCACGAGCACCGCCCACCCCTGACGTCAAACCTGGGCCGTAATCGCTGACGTCACAGGCCCGATCGAAGGGCCACTGCCGCACTGTCCCCCCTGGAGTCACGGCGGGCTCTTCAGATTTCTTCTTACTGTCTGTGTATGTATGTTAACTAGTGCATGCTTATATATTGTATTATAAATGATACTTTCATTTACTTTAAAACTTGCCCATTTCCAATAATGACAGATTTGCTTGTTCTGACCCAGAACTCGTAGGTAGCTTACTATCTTCAAAGTATAAAACATTTAATAATTAATAATTTGCTCTAATCTGTCTTTGGCAGGATTACAGAATGGCTAAAGGAATCTCACAATTAGAGGGTTTCCCATCTTAACATGTTTATTCATTTACGCCATCTATTATTCCCATTTGGGGTGAATGTTATTGGGGGCCACCCACTTTTATTTATGAATTGGCTAACTACTTTACTATACAAAGGCACCTCCATCATTGAATTTTTTTTATAAAGATGTTCGTAATTCATGTGAAAATAGAAAACATATTCGTCAAATTGTATAGAATATTTATTTATTAATTAATGTTCAAGAATGAACAACTGATAAATGCCGACATGAAAATGTAACCTATACAATATGTGGAAACTTAGCCGGCGTAAAATTGAACCGGGCTATTATTTCATTCATCTATATCCGAATACTTGGATGATTATCTCGTTTAATTTTGTTTCTCAAAAATAATGACTGTAATATATGATAATAATCGATCTATAGGAGTCCCTCTGCCAAAGAGGCACAAATTTCCACATAGAGGTAGACGAACTTGACACAGATCTCGCTTGGCTTGTCAAAGCACTGAGGAACGCGTGCTCTGCCCCCGAGCGTGTTTTACGCCTCTCTGATGAGATTGGCTGACCGCTTTCCACGCTTCTTTAACACGCACCTTTTGTGTCTTGGCCACCGCTCTCCATTGCACGGACAATTTTGTATAATTTTATCTTGTCCTACATTTAGAGAGTTGAATAAAAAACAAAACAAAAAATGGCAAACAATCAATGCTTAGGTCATGTAGTTTAGGTGCACAAGCGTAACCCGGACTGTTTTTGTTTTTAAGGGTGGATGCGCAATATACACAATATATTTTGACGTCATGTCGGTCCTAAGTTACCGTTTAAAGAGAATTGATGTTCATAGTGTCTTCTCGAAAATTGTTTTATTTCATTATAAAAATGTTTATTATAATTATCTACCGCTACTAGAAACTCTATTTATTGGCCATTATGCCGCTTGCCTGGTGATTCGGGTGGCAGACAGTCTGGCTCCGAGATGTTTTCGTGTTGTTGCAATCGGGTGTGCAATCTAACTGCAGGGCGCCACGCGATACTGCATTGATATTTATAACACGATAATGGTGTATGCTTTTTAATTTGATTGGGATCGATAGTTCTCATTTTAAATATTCTTAAGGGTATTTATCTCTATTCCCCCAAATTTCTTTTATCCCACTGGTAAAATTAATAGAAGTACACACTGATGCTGAAGATACCCTGTGTGATGTATGATCATTGTCTCGGGCATTATACGATCTGAACCAACAGAGCAAAGGGAGGGCTGCTTTGACGAATAGTACGAAATGGTCGAAGACTATATTTACTCGCAGAGGATCTAGCGTCCTCTGCGATGAATGGACCTTGTATGAATGCCTATTTGAGACCGGTTCAAGGAGAGGCGATCTTTGCGAAAACCTTTTTGGCAGTCGGCAATTAGTCAATGGTTGCCAACAATTTTTTTTTTTTTTTTATTCCCTGTTACAATGATTAAAGAGACTGAGGCCAATAGATATGTAATTGTGCACTGGGCTGTTAGCTGCTGCAGCTGGATTTAGCTAGCTAACTCTAGTGACGTACGAAGTGTGTGTTTTCCTGTTGGGGATTCCCGCATCCGCCGGGATGTAGCCTGTTTGCGTGCTAATCATGGCGTCATTTGGACTTTCTACGAATGTTTTGATGGCGAGCATCCTCAAGATAGACGGAAGAAACAATTTGGGTTAGTCCAATCAAGCTTGAATTCATAAAATATAAATTCACTCCTCAGAAGCTACTATTTGATGCTAAACAATTACGTTTTCCCTCTTAATTGAAAATATATTAAATGCTGTAAATGAAAAAGAATTTCAAAGATACATAAAGCAATGTATTCGCCAAGAGTATTTTTGATCAAAAACTGTACTCTTGTATATTTTGATGCAATTTTAATAAAATTTTAGTGGACAAAATTATTGTTTGAACTTAGTATTGAAACATATTATAGTTCAGACTACACGCAGACGATACTGCGTTGGCGTAGTCCGCATTTAGCCCTAACCCCTGTTGTGGGCGTAGAGAGGCAGGTATATGGGTCTTTAGTCTCTCTTTCTTTTTGATGTTTGTCTGTCCCGCTTAGTGTTTCATCTGTGTGTCTGTCGATGTAGGCCAACCGGTATATGTTTACCTAGTAAATGCACCAAATTTATTTCCCATTACTATTGCTTACTGATGGATTAAAAAAGATTTTTTAGAACGTAAAAGATGTTAGAAATTGGGAATCGACACGGGAAGCAGTATATGCAAACCCGCACTGTAGTTCTGCAAGCCTGGCCCTCTCCAACGCCTGTTTCATTCGTTAGTTTATTTTAATCATTTTTATGAAAAATATTTATCCATTTTGGTTATTTATTGCACATCATTATTTCGCATAAAGTTATAGTTTTGCGAAACAATTTAAACTTGATATTATTTGTGATTAGTTTTTGAATTTGTATGACATAATGTATGTTGAAGTAATTTAATTATTAATAAGATATTAATTTACAAAATCTGTAAATATGTATTACTCCAATTGTGTAAATGTATTTAAAAATTGTGTAGCCGTTGTATCGAGCCTCAGCTGAGTTTACGTCATCCCTGTAAGGGCAAAGGACGGGGATGACTCCTACGCAGAACCGTGGCCCAATCCCTAGCAACTGTTGCACCACAGTATCTTAGTCGTTGCGCAAACTCAAGCAATCTTTTTTTTAATAATTGCCAAGGTTAGAACAATACCGTTCACTAATTATCTTCAGCTAAAAAAATGTCACCGGTTTTAGAAGCATGTTGCATTCTTGGCATTGATTTCACATATAACGGTGTAATATGTCTTCCATTAATAACCTTCGCTAGGCTGTCCTCGCGGTATATTTTCGCACTGTCAGTTTCGTTATTTGGCAGGACTGTGGTCCCACCCAGGTCCTTTTACTTTTAGGAATCGTGTGGGCTGCGTTCGGTGTCGTTTTACTGGCCTATTTTTTTTTTTTTCTTCTTCTTCGTTACTCATGAATTTATTTATTTAATACAATATTGCCTATGCGGAGCCATCTGTTTTTTTGTAAGAATGTTTCTTTTAAAGGGGTCGTCTTGACGTCTGATGTGATTTTTTATTCTAAAAAATATTGTTACATTTATGAGTATGTCATGGTTTTATTAATGTAATTTTCTTTTGGTTTGTTATAGGTGAGTTACAATGGCATTCGAACAGTGTGACCCAATCGCTGTGAGTAGATGTAATATGTCAATTTAATGTAATGTAAATGTTAATTTAAGAAGAGGTGTAAACATTGTTCCCTGGTGGTAATTGATAAGTATGCCAGCTACACTAGGGTACATTCCTGGCGGTGTCAGGCTACGACCCGAAGGCAACTGTTACGACAGGGCAGAGCAAACTGCGCAGATACGGCGGCTTTAGAAAGTGGCGGGCCCGCCAAAACATTGCCCCGCGCTGGCTGGAGATAGGCACCGTTAGGGTTCCCGTCAGGAAGAGAAACCTACTTTCTCTCCACCGGGGGGAGGGGGGAGTGTTGTGTCTGCCGTCGGCTGTAAACATCAACAATCCTCTCTTCTCCGCTGTTGTGTATTCCCCCCCCCCCCCTCCCGTTGTTCTTCTTTCTTTTCAATGGAATTTTTGTAACTCGGTTTTTATTATCAGGGTGTGTTTTAATTATAATGTATCGATGATACCCCCCCATTAGATATCGATATCGGTACGATCTCCATATTAAGAACTGCTTAAATAACAATTTAATTTTAATGAATATAAGTAAAACTTTTTATTTTAACGACCATAATCTGTAATCTACTTCTTTAGATGTGAATCCGAGAGATAATTGTAGCCTCTCATCTGGCATTGCTTTTTTGTAGGCTTTTTCGTAAGGTTCTGCGAATTCTGTCTCATCGACTATTTCAAACGCACGGTAGAAATCTTTATGTTTCGATGGAAAGTAAGGTAGACCTCTTATGAACAGATACAATAAGTGGCCATGGTTAATATTTGATGGTTAAGAGGCTATCCTATTAATGTAGGTCTGCCTGTCTGCTGCCAACGGTAGGTAACCTGTTGCAGGAGACTGCCTGGCTCCGACCGGTTCATAAAGCTTTCTCTACAGCTTTCTACCTGAGGCCATACAGGCGCTCTTTCTTCTCACGGTGGTGTATGCAAGTGCATCTATAAGGGGAACAAATAACTTATTGCATGGCATTAATATTTCATTTTGAACAAATGTTTAGCCTTGCTTGCATCCGAATACTGACCTTCCCTTGGGCCTGCACTCAGGCTAACGGTGTTATTTGAGACCTAGTATTAAACATCAAGGGCGTGTATTGTTGGTTCGCCTACCATTCCTGTTCACCTACCATTCCTGTTCACCGTACCAATTGTTCCTCACTGACATTATGTAGGAAATGTGACTACTATTCTCGTTTATATTGAGATATTCTTCTTTCTTGTTATTCAAGAAGAGTAGCCTGGTTATGGCGGCAATGGCGCCCTACACCCTCCCCCGCTTGTCGATTTCGTCAATGGAGCGGAGTCCATTATTATCGCGATCTTCATGGGGTTTGAAGGCAGTTCCGCCTGTTGGCGATGACTATCGTGCAGTGTATTCCTCCGCCGTTGACTTAAAATACTTTTCATATGTTACCGACGGATGACCCTGTGAAGGTGATAGTCTCGACCTGCTCCTTGATACAGAGTGTTATGTGCATGACAGATCGCTAAGTAAACAGAAGGTGCTCTGTATCGGAGCCAAGGCCTGCTTGATCGCCGACCTTCCCCACGGCCTATGGGAAGTGTGCCACGCGGATGTAAACAACCCATTGCCAGGCGGAAGGCAAACATTTAGCGGCAGTATTTACAATGTTTGCCTCTGAGTCGTATACAGTCGGTGGTGGCCGTATATATAATGTTAGGGCATCACCTACACGGCATCGCTTGAATGCCGCTGCCCAAGGATAAAGGATTTGTTTTTGCGTCGCGTTGGGTGCAAATGGCATAACTTCATGTACGTGCCCTCGCCGTTATATTTAATAATGAGATAGTAAAGTCACTTGTAAAGAGTGACAATAACATATCACCAGGCCACGTATCAAAAGCATTGCCTCGCGACAAGAAGTTCACCAATGTTGCCTAGTTACCGGCGAGAGATGAGGTAAGCCTCTCTTGCGACATACAGACGGACCGACAACAGAGATGTCGACATAGAAGGCTGGCCGACCCAGCTAACCCGGTTACCTGCCCGAGTCCTTTACCCACTTACACAAGGCCCTGTCTTGCGCCAGCTAGTGACGTCATTTTCTGCTATCCACCTCTTTGTTTATCTTCCGTCTTCGTCTGTCATCTACCTCTTTGGTTGGCTGTATGCGCACTGCATTTTAATGCACTTATGTTAAATAATTTATTTCATCTTTTCAGCACACTCTCAAGCATGAGTAACTTACTGGGAACATGAATTTATATTTAGAAATTTGATTTTTATACTATATAGCGGATCAACATGAGAGCAAGGATAAATGAGCCGGATGCAGTGGTGTATAAATAGAAGACAAAGAGGCAGATAAAGGGCAGAGCCGGTGAAGGACGATGATATATAGGAGGTAGTGGATCAGCTGTTGGAGTTATTCTCTCGGCAACCGGATCTAGGACCGTTCACTTGGTTATCGTTTGCGAACGGCCTTCATCAGCCTTCACCATTGCTGCACTGCTGCAACTCCTCCGCTGAGATTATGCAAGTCCTATCTCTTGCGAATATCTATCTGCAGGCGAGGCGGAGTCATCATCAGATTCAATTTAGAATTATGGAATTTCATGAATAAATAGCTTTCATCGCTTAGAACTACTTAAATCAACATTGTTACCTATTTTCAAGAAGAGGTTATGTTGAATAAGAGAAACAAATAATAATAAAAAATTATAATGATGTTAAGAGGCTGAAAAACATTAAGTGTGAGTATTTGTTTAGTCCCAAGGACTTTCCCAGTCTTCTTCTATGTTAAAATGTCCTTTGTTCTTTCAATGACGTTCTGTAACAGGATGTGAAACATTACCTGTTGTAAACACATACCTTACACAGTTTTAAAGGGTTTTAAGTTCGCTATAAAGTATTTTTGATGAACTCTTTGTCGTTGTTAGCAAATGCGGCGAAATAAATTTATCGATTTCTCTTTTTTTTTATCAACTCGGCAGGTGCTTCGTTAAATTACTTCTTAGTGTGATAAAGTTTTATCTCTGAAACTAATTAATCTTCTTTTCAGATTACAGCTATCAGATTCCATTCATGATTTCGTCAACCCAATCCTCGAATCTTTTCTCAAGTTTCGCGCATTTTCCTCTAGGTTATCTAATCTCGTATAGGATTGTTTCGAATTAACTTTGTATTTAGTTTGTTTTAATTATCTTGCATCACATGTTCAATTATAACTATTTTTTGTTTATAAATAACTAGGATCATGAAATGTCTTTATTTAATGTATTATTTAATATATATTGTGTTCATAACATGATATCCCATAACTCCTTAATGAAGTTGAGAAAAAGCAGTGTATCGATATTTAGTTTTATTATTTTTTGATTCTGTAAGGTATACAATGATATTAATATTATGCATTGTTCACCTTGAGACCATTTTTTGTTCTCAGTAAGTTTGAATAAGCATTTGTAGACCGCTATAGAGGAAAAAATATTGTTTAGTATTCGAAATACCAAGAGGAAAATCTGTGCTGTTATCTCGACGGTTCAAAAGATAACGTGAATTCCGTATCTCTTCTCTTGAAAATATACAATCATAACCTTCAACGTCTAATTGAATTTCATACAGGTTTTTGACCCTGTAGAGTGCGTAGTATGTCTAAATGTTTACATAACATTTGTAGGCACAATGTTTGTGTTACGCGTACATGTTCAAAAATAAAATATTTTGTACTAAGCTTTTCAATCGGTATCCTCACTTTTGACACACTCTGACGCTGAACATTTCCTTTTTAGAGACTAAAAGTAATTGTTGAAACAATAGAAAGGGAAAAAAATTATTTTTGTTATAACATTATAACATTGAGCCAGTGTTAGGGAATTATTGTGGAAGAGGTTTTTAAAATTTCAGATGGATTTGAATCGTTAATACAGCCACTATTGTAAAACATTTAGTGAGGAAGATGATAATTGATTATTTTGACGACAATAGATTGCTGAATTAGTCGACCGGATGTCGAATACGCACTTCCCTTCTATATCTTGTGGAAGTTGCCAACGTCACGAGTTCTCCCCGATTACGTACGTAGTCGGTTTCCTTATGTATCTGATTATAGCTTGCGGGAGGGTGGGACAGTGAATGATCCCACGGCAGAGGCGTATGTGAAGTAAATTATAAAAGCAAACTCACGTGGGAAACTACTTGTGACCTTATTCCTCCGGTCGCCATTTTGTATTAATGGCCGCCTATAGTCTCTCCTACTGCCTTTGTAACAGCTGTTCTTTATCAAATTTGTATATTAACTGCTATGTATATAATATGTATTCACACCCCCACATTTTCAAACTGAAGGTGAGCCCCATCACCTAGCATTGTATTTTTAACCACAACCTGTATTGTTAAGTAACCCAACCTCCTTCAAATGCTTCTGCGCATAGCAGAATGAGGAGAAAAATTTGTCAATTCTTTGTCCATATTGTTCGTATTTTTGCATATTGTGTAAGGAATAGGGGGGGGGGGATGTATTCTCATAAATGTCGAGCTGTTGATTTTGGCAGTCGAAGAGGTTATATTAATAATTATCAGTTTTGGCGGCAGTATTATTGTGCATTGTGAAATATATCGGAGATAATTAAACAAAAAAAGATGTTAGCATCGTTTCATTACACTTTCTGTTATTAGGCTTTGGCAGACAAGCAAAACATGGATCTGCACCTGTTTCACAGTTATTTAGGTTTCGGCATCTCCTGAGAGTTCCTCATCAGACCTTTTCCTCATGAAGGATCAGCTACCGCGTTGAGTAAGGCATGTCGTGCCACGTGCCACATCCACCCTCTGAGACGCAGGGCTTCCCCCAACCCCCGTGTCTGTGGTAGCCCCACGTTCCTCCGACAACGTGATCCCCGCCAAGAATACCCACTTAGTCGTCGTACTACGGCAGTTGTACAAACATGGAGGACAATTGGTGACAATTACGTCCGTATCTTGTGTGACGCGCGCGCGCAACTCCTCTGACGTCAGTCTCATTAATACATCTGTTGAGCAGCTAGCGGCTCTGTACAGTAGTGTTCTATCTTTCTCGGCGCTTGGTTACTTTACCTTTCCCCAGAACATCCTCAGGACCTTTCGGCCGAGACATGAAACCTCCTAAGCAAGAAGGAGGCCTCCTCAAGAGGTACTTCCAGGTACGTTTGAAACTATACATAGGTCTCAGTTACCTTTCATTATATATCTCTCATTCCTCATATTTTTCTCCGGGCTTGGCTTGACTTAATTAACTGCTATTACTTGCTGATATGTTTTCGAGGAGAACATTGATGCAATTACATTAACGAATACTATTTTAAAATGGGATTATACCAAAATATTGGCAACCGGGAGAAAGTAGGGGGCAGATCAAAGAATGAGCTCTGGAAAGAGGCGGCTGGACTGTTGGAATGTTGCAATCGCTTGGTCATAACAGAAGACCCGTTAAAATTCCGAACATTCCAGTCGCATTCACTCCAGCCATCATTGTCTGGCCGTGTTACATTGCTGCTGGGGATCCTTTCTGTTCTCATCAGGGTTCGATTATTTATTGTGAAAACAATTTATTGGCTGTTTTGGCCCATGAGCCAAAATAAATAGCTAGAATTGCAAGATTATTTTATAGTGATGATGGCGAGCACTAAAATAAAAACTTCCATTATAAAAAAGGCTTATATTGTCTTATAATGGAATACCTCTTCTTTAATGTAATAGTGCATTTGACAGCTCGAAGCTGTCATCTTCAGTTGACTCCCCTGACCATTCGTACACTGGCCACTGGCCAGTCGTAACGTCTGGGTCATGGATGTAGCAGCCCTGGCTAAATGATAAGATTGTTTTAGACGAGGTTTATACCCCACATAACCAATTGGAGATAACTGAATAATTAAAGAAGAGGTTATCAGTTGTGAAAAGGCAATAAAGGTGTTATACTTTTCCACAATCTGGCAGTAAAAAAAAAATCCATCATTCAATGGTGGGATTGAGCATTAGTTCAACAGTATTTCGCGGGTTATTACTGTGAGAATGGCTCATGATGCCGCTAATTCGTATAGTGTATTTGGTTACATTTAATGATATTTCATACAATTTTAGTATAAACAACGTTCCTCCTTTGCCCAGTAGTAGGTAGTAGCCGTAGAGGTAAATAACCTGGAGAAGGCACCGCCGCTGGAGAATCGAGTGCGCGATAAGAGGCGCCGCCAAGCGTGGCGAGGTGAACGCACGGACCAAAGACCTCAACCACCTGCGCCTCACCTGCCTCTTGTTTTTATACCACCTACCTTTAACCGGGCAGATGTCGTAGTAGGTTCTTGCAGCTGCGCATCACAAGTCTGCAGGCTAGTCTTCGCCGCATTGAAGCAGTTCGGAGGAGCGCGACTGTTTACGTCGCGAGCGCGTGAATTGTAATGAGACGCCGAATAATAAGGACGTTAATAAGTACGGGTCTTTGTCAACAGAACTGTTACGAGGGAAGGTAAACAAGAGTTGCGCAAGCCTCCACTAACAAGGCAGTGAACCCCGCCCGTGATTCATGCCCTGAGATATTTATATGCGCCCTGGATAAGGATTTACAAGTGGGGGCCTGCCCGCTCCTGTTTACTAGATCTGATGCGCCAGGATAATCCGCCATGCGCGAGAAAAGGCGGAGAGAAATGACCCCATCTTAACGAGTAACGGAACGGTCTTTGCGCCGAACGAACGGAACTCTCGTCTGCCGATCTGCGGCGCCACTACAGCGCGCTAGCACTTACTCGATACTACAGTACTATACTTATGCAGCTGTATACATCAGAAGCACTTCACTATATAAAGGTTATGGATTGAATTATTTAAGTATGCCACCCTCTATAGCTCTCATAACTTGTCCTTCCTGTTAATGGTTAATAGGAAGAACATAGTGCTATTTAGCAGTGTTAGCCGAGTTGGAAGGTTATCAGAACGTAAATCAGAAGATTCTTGGTAAGAATCTCGACCATGCCACTGTTTATTTTTCTCTGTAACCAATTAAATGTTCCTATATAACAATTAAGAAAGAATCCTTAACTCAGATCGTTAGATGACCAATCCCTTAAAACCGCATTCACGAGCGCGCGCATACCACCGTCTTGGTGTGATACCCTTTGATTCGTTGTTTCATTTATTTATCATTAGATACCTATATCATTATGCCCTTACGTACGCGGACCCGGAGTCTATGACGCAGGAAAGGTGAGCGATCACGTGACGAGTGGTCCGTAAACATGTTTACTCTCCAGCGGGAAGTTGCCCCACTTGTGCAACACATCCTCTAATCTTCTTCGAGGCATCGACCTTAGCTCGGCTATATCGAGTCCGCTGCTCTCAGCCCTCCACGTTGGATTCTAGTATCACCATATATTAGCTAATTGCCATTCCGAAGCAGTTTAGACCCTTCCGAAAGGATTTCCAATAGAAAAAGCTAAAATATTCTCTTTTAGGTATTTAATGTGTCTTTAACTACGGGGGAAATATCGGCTTTTTAAAGCTCAGCTGTAACGCTGTAAGGAAACCTGAGACTTCCCGATGTTATATATTAATCAAAACTTAACCAACAGTGACTATACTTTTAAAAATTCAGATCTAAATGAATAATTATATAAACAGAGCAACAACATACCTGTTTGAAAGTGGAGACCATCGCTTCGGGTTTGGCATTTACAAAATAATAATAAGAATAAAAATGTTACAGCATGAGTAACTTTGACCTTCACCTCAAAAAAGGACAAAATAAATAAATAATAGATAATGGTGGTGTTGAAGGCGAAGGGCATTCCCTTGCCGGCTCATTCACAGTTTCGCAATTTAATTGTAATCGTTTCACTTCGTAGAACTCGACTTCTCTGTAGTAATTGCTCGTTAATATCCTTGCAGTTAATCGATTTACATAAATGATTCGTAATATTTACGACAGTTGATTTCCTATCAAGGAGCTAACAACAGCGATTATGGCTGAACAATCTGCGATTTAGTAGGTAATAGAGAATATCATCGATTATCAACGGCCCTCTCTGTTTTAGTAAACAAACATTTTTATTCAAGGATTCTTAGGAACGAAACGTAGTTATTTCCTAGTACGAGTAATCTTGGTTCGACATATCGTCACGGTCAAAATTTCATTGGATCACGTGCTGTTACCATGTAACATAGTTACTGTGCTCTTGCTACCAAGCGGTTTATAAATGCATCTGTTGCCTACACTAGTGGCCTCTGACTCCCTCCTCAGGAATGTTTGAGACTCACACCACTCCTGAGAACTCTATAAATATTAGCGATGACAGCAGGGGCCGCACGCTGCCATCTATATATACGGCGAGAGAGCCGTGACACATGGTGAGCTCAGGACTGAATGAGCCATTCATGACTGAACCGGTGTGAGTCAACCACTACCGGGGTGCTTGTTACCAGGAGTGGCTTAGGCAGTGTGTCCAATAGTGCACTGGCTCGGATCTCCTTGCATCACAGCTGCGTCTGTTGCAACTTATCAACTGGCACGGGTCGAATGGCCCAGTTGTGAAACCTAGTTCGGTAGTTATCGGCAGAGGACCGATATCTAGTCAGCCCTAGGTCTAGTCCCATAGGAGTGACTGTCAAGTACTATCGGTATTGCTATGAAATCGACTGTATAAATCTGTTAATCCTACACGAGTATTCCTCTAACAGATTTATCTTGGTATTTATTGCCTCGTGTAGTCGAAGACGACTCGAAACGAATGATAGTGTAGATAAAATAAAGCCACTACAATTCAGCATAGGCACGAGACTTGTTGAGATGTTGGCAAACAACTAAGGTGCAGATAAGAGGGAACGCGTGTCTCATTCCCTTTAGCTACCCGCTACATCAGATGTCTGCCCGGTCCACGTGAAGCGAACTTAGCTGATAATTACTCCCTTATCTCATGCCAGTATTCCTAACAATCATTTCTAGTCGTAGTTCGTGTTATAGTCGACTACTATTCAAGAAAAAACTGGCCTTTGCCTGTTGTCCTTAAAACCCTGTGTACTAACCAGAGAACAAAGTCCGTAGGAGATGAACAAAAATCTGCTGATTTGACAGCATTTTTTTTTTATTTCGACGAGATTGCTCGGTTAGGGCTTAGCGGGCCACATTTCGAAATAGAAAGTGCTCATCAGCAGATGGGTGAACTTTCGTAATCGTTCGGTAAAAGGCAATCTGTGTTTTTATTTCAGCTCCATGTTAACCGCTATAAATTATAACAAAGTCGAATAAAAAAAAATCCACAGCACTATGCTACTAAGAGGAGCGATGACTGTAGCGGGAGAAGGACGTCCTAATATGGGCCACGAGGTCGCGGAATAGGGACGCCAAGGAGATTGCGTTTGGTTTTGCAACATCCTCTCTGCACTGGCTGGATGCTTACAGATTGGCTTCGAAGAAGGCTGCTAGGTTGTTACGCTAGATATGTACGCATTCTAGATCTGGTTTGAGAGCAGGCCTATCCGATACCAGCGAAAGTGCCGAACCTCGCAAAGGATAAAAAGTGCTATCCTTGCGTTCTTATTTTTAATTGGGACGAAATTATTTTCACTTTGTTTTATGCAGCACGTGCGACCCATTTCCTTCCAAAGTGCATTCCTTGCATCTTGTGATCCAATAATAATCATTGAGCTCACAGGACCAAGACAAATAATTTTATAATTATACCTTTTTTTACATTGACGATTCCTTTTGTGAGTTTTCATCATCATTACCATGTGGTACATTGAACAAGCCAGCGAGCATTCGCTACCTCTTAAATTATATGCTGGGCTTCCCCGAGATATGATCTAGAAGGCCAGTATGTTCAGGGCCGGGCCCAGATGGATCTAGATGGCGCAGGAATTCGATACAATCTGACTTCCTTTTTACATAAATGCCGGCGAGTCCTTTGTTTCGGATTATATGTCGATTCTAAGTAAGTGGCACTGATGCAGTAACACGGGCTCGATCTAAACGACAGAACACTTGTCGAAGACTGAGTAAACAGATTCAGAAATGCGATCGGGTCGCATAATGCATTATTGAAAGTTGAGAGGGAGAAAACACAATTGACTGATGTAGTTACAAGCGAGTGTTTGGGAACGTAATGGGGGGAAAAAAGGCTAAAAGAAGAAAGAGGAAAGATGTGATAAATGCAAACGGTGCTCACTTACGGCGACGAATCAAAATTTACAAATAAGTTCCAAAACCTATAAGTGCCGCTGAATATTGCTCATGAATGCTGGATGTACATGTGTAGAAGAGAAAGGAGATGGGTGGACATTTGGTTTGCAACAGCAGCCGCATCTGAATTCAACCGTCATATCTCCTCGTGTGCCACTTCCGTCACCCTCTTTAGCCGTGTTTACTCTCCTAGCAGCTGCTTCCAGATAAACATCTCCTCGGGGGAACAACATGTTTGCCACTCCAGCCTGTTTACTTCCTCGTGCCCAGGCGGATGGTGAGTGAGATATTTGGGCGTTCTTGCATTGGTAATGCGCTCCTGTGCTCCAGGCGCGGATACCTGACCAGGTAATGGCTTCTTGGTGGCCTAGGCCAAGTAGGTTACCTGCTGGCTGTTTACATCACCTAGTGGTTGGGTGGCATCTTCTGTGACATACTCTTCAATGCTTGCTCAAGACAAAGGTGTTTTACGAAATGTTCACTTCGATTAATGCGCCCAACCGTATCTATTATACAAAGATAACAAAGTAATAATTGTCATAAAATAAATCATTGACTTTACTATTGGCTATATTTATGATTACTATCCCGGTGAGATCTCTTTAAAAGGTCTAGAGGATCTGACTAAGCGCAATATGGTGACAAAGAATGGCTATGTTAGCTCATACATATGGATAATTCTTGGACAATGCGTACGCACGCTGCGTTAAGACCCGACCCGTATTATGGTGAACTTGTTATACACCTTCCTGATTGTACCAAATACTGTTCCCTTGTATTTTTTAAACTATAGTTAACTATAATATTTAACCAGATTGTACAAGGACATCCAATTCATAAGATAAATATAGTTTTTGCCTATGGTCGATATAGACTATTCAAATGATGAAAAAGAAAGCTAAGCTTAATGATGAATAGATACCACGCCGGAAGAAGCCATAGCACAGGATACTGGAGGAGTACTTCGGAAGCTGTTGTCCTGCCAGTGAATGGGGAAACGTGGCCATTGATAACCTCTTGATAACGTGTGCCTCCATTGATAACCTTGATACAAATCCTCCCATTCATAACGAGTGAGCAACCAGCGCAGTTTTGCCTTAATTTCTTTCTTTTTTTTTTTGATCTGTTTTATTTTCATCTTATCGGTATCAGCCGGACCAGACGAAATTGTAGGATTGAGTATTTGCCGCATGCAAAACATCGGTGAACAAATATTATTTGAGCAAGATATCACAAAAATATTTTTTGTTAATATTTTTACTACTTTATGTGCTTAGGTAAGAAGTTTATTCTCTATCGGTTATATTTCATAGCACTGTAACTCTCCAAGGTAGCAGCTAGGAATATTTGACTAGGTAATTACTCTACATGTCCATAGAAGATGATAAAGGTGGACAGATGTTTATCATTTGTATTTTAAATAGTTTATTTATTTTTTTAGAGCAACAATCGCGCCGACGGAGATAATGTCAGCTTGAGAACCCTCTATGACGTCAAACCTCCATTATTACCTTTTATTTTTTCCCCGCCTATCTCATTGTTATTTATGATTTATTGTTCCTCGTTATTGTTCTCTTCTCCCATACGTAATGCATTTCCATTTTATTGATTATTGCTTCCTATAACTTCACCTTGAGTACGTCAGAGAGGTAGCCCGATACCGTCATTGTCGTGACAGGTTTGTCTCCCCTTATATATACCTCTTTGTGCCGGCCTGTTATCGCTCCATATCACTTGCTCA
Source organism: Acanthosoma haemorrhoidale (assembly GCA_930367205.1). Classification (NCBI taxonomy): domain Eukaryota; kingdom Metazoa; phylum Arthropoda; class Insecta; order Hemiptera; family Acanthosomatidae; genus Acanthosoma; species Acanthosoma haemorrhoidale. The sequence goes on along the minus strand of OV884013.1, from coordinate 31,271,095 downwards.
TTGGTCGCACAGTTAACTTCGTGACGCAGGGCAACAGCAGTAAGTCATTCGCCCGAGGCAGTGTTGGCTTGTACTGTATCGGACAGTAGTTCTTCTGGAAAGGTATTTCCATATCTAATAAGTAATAAAATAAATGCAATTATTTTTATAATTACGGTTTATTAATTAATCAATATGAATTAATCAATGATTTACAGCTGAACCACATTTACTTTCTGGCTAAATATGACACCTATGTTTCATTTATTTTTTTAATAATTATTTTGTATATTATATCAGCGAAATTGTATTGCTATACAAGACTCCAAAAAAAAAAAACATTTTGGTTCATGGGTGGGTAATCCCCGACCTTTCTAGTGCGTGGAATGTTCCAGAACCTGTCTTGTGGATTGTACATCAGGTAACAGCCCTCCTAGTTGGGACCTCCCTTTCATAACATAGGTCGATAAAAAAAAAAACTCTCTATTCTCCTGCATACTCGTTCCTATTGTCTGCTCGTGTGAAACAGTTCTTTACTATTATTTTACATTATAAAAAAAAAAATTATTGTTAAAGAAATATGTGCAGCTAGTTTTAAAACGTGACCCTCTTTTAATTTTATTATTTTTTTTTTTTACGTCTTGGCACTGGACATTTATCTGGTATAAATACCCCTTCTCGAAATAAGGTGAGGTTCGCCTCATAAATCGCGGGCGGTGTAAACGAGACCTTGGCGTAAGGATGCACTAAAGCGCACACGCTCTTTTCTAAGCCTATATTTAGTCGCTTCGTCCTCGCGCTGCAGTTTGCCGCACGTGGCATCTTTTATAGGCGCAAGTCAAACAACATAACACATGTTAATATGTCTATGTCAAGAAGAAGTCATTAATCTAATCGGAGGTTGCATGAATAAAATGTATATGGTTTATTAACAAGGAGGAGCGAGGGAGAACCGTTTCTCATTATAGCAAGTTGAATATTATGACTTTCTTTTCCTCCATTGTATCGTATATTCTACGAGTACTGCTGCTATATTTACATATGCATGCTATTGTGTGTTTATATATGTATTTTGAATTATATATATGAAAAAAGCCCCGTTACCCGAAGAGTACTCGCTCCCTCTATAGTAACCTGATATCCGGATAGTTGGCCGTTAGTTTTGAACCACTGAGGCTTGCCTTGTATAATTACTTTATTTCTATACTTCGTCGTTGCCTTTTGTTTCGACAGAGTAGCACACGTCTTATAATGACTAATAGTATCCGCTCAGACTATAGAGAAGCGTAATGCTCTTTATTTCAGTGGTTTATCGAGTCCAAACTAACCTCTATACCCTTTGATGGAATGGCATCTATAAAATGACGCGTTGAGGGCAATAAAAAATATAATGGCAATTATTTGCGGTTATAGAAATCACTATCCGTCAATAACGTTCTCTTCACGACTTGAATAATGTGGGAAGTGTGTCCTTGGAGAAATCCGCCAGCCCACGGTTCCTCTCTCGGCTATGAACAAGATAGAAGACAATGAATTCCTGATAGGCAGTCAAATATAAATAGTAAGTATAAGGCAGAAGGGCATTAGAATTTATTTATGGACGTCGGTTATCTTCATTGGCAACTAGAGCCGTTAAAGAAAAAGAGCCGAACGAAAATAGATTGTGTTTTGTTGCTAATTTTTAGTTTGTGTCTTCAAGGAATATGTCTTATCAATTGAGGTTTTCTTTCCTGCGTGCGGTCTGTTTGATAACCGTAACCTTTTTTAGTTCTGTTTATGCTGCCTTGATAATTATTGTATTCATAAATGTTCTCGTTGGTTACTAGCCTTAGTTTAGGTTATCCTCGAACAGTGGTGCTTATAACTTCGAGCCTGAGTACCTGCGCAGTTGTCCTCAATTGATGAGTCTTGGGGGGGGGTGTTGAAGATGTTACTGGTCGGCTAAAGCGACGCAACTTCACACTGTGCAGGAATGCGCTGCTAAAAGGATGTCGCCTTGGAAGGGATTGTTTGAAGATGACACGGTGGGTGGAGTTTCTCCGAATCGGCCCCCTTAGAGATTCATAGAAAGTAGTACCTCTAAAGGGACAAAGAGCTACCTGGAACCAGCTTTCCTTTGTTTACTGAATAACATCCTCCGGCATTGGCTTTTCAAAATTAACTGGTCTTCCCATGGGATGGGAAATTTCTTCGAACTAGGGTCGCTCATCTTCTTTTTTTTCGCTATACGAGAAAAAAAAAAAGTCAAAGAACAAAAAAATATCATCTATTACGATCGTGGAAAGATGATAAAACCCATCGTGTAGACTTTAATGTCTGCAGTGATTTGGACGGCGCCACTGTTAATTGAGCCATTACTTGGCAGGTTTGCTTCAACTTGATTAGAAACAATTTTATCTGCTGACGCTACCAGTCGGTCATTTCCCACCGGAGTCTTGTTTAAGTAATAGCTGCTAAGTTGTAAGCCAAGTCATTTATCAGCAACTTTTAAGTTAGTCCTTGCTCTGTGTATTCAAAGAGGGGAATACTGAATGAAGGTAGGGACGCAGTAATTGATCCTCTTGTGCCATTTTTTATTTACTGCGTCGTGCAGTTTTAATTTGAGCCGTTATGCAACAAGAGATAATGGGGGCATTTTTGCGCCTTATTGCACGCCTCCGAACAGTGTTGTGCATCATCTCATCACAATAAAATCAATTATTTATTGTTTTGAGACTAATCATCGTTATAATTTTACTTATTTTGAAGTGTATTTATTTATACTTTGGTAGAAATACTTAGTTACAATATCGGAGCAATTTATGACGAGGCTTAAAATAGCTGGTTGTATTATAACGAGACCATATAAAAAGCGTTTGCTATTGGCAAAGGAGATGGTTTGGCTTAGGTTCCAGACGTCGCGCTTACTTTTATTTATAATAATAGCCTGGCGCACACCTTTCCCTATTTTTGGCTCCGGGCTCTGAGGTGTTCGCCTACGCGAAACTTTACCGAAAGGTTTTTTTTTTAAGAGGGGGGCTAATGCTCTCCTCCGTTGCAGTTTTTTTTTATTTATAAACCGTCTAGCCTAGGACAGTTGCCTAATATTAAAGAAGAAGAAAATACCGTGCGATGACGCTCGGCAGGAGACGTTACCATCTATTCCTGCACGGCAGATGTTTAAACGAACCGTTAGCGAGCGGGCAGGGGCTGGTTAGCCTTTGGCCGTGTGTAGGCGCCGACTGGTGCCCCATTGCGCTGCCAGATGTCGCTCACTATCACGCACAGGTCAGCCTTTCCTCTCTTAATCTCCATTGCTAATCTCCCTTCAGCTATCTCTCTGTGTGCAGTCACTTATGTCAGTTCCTTGCCATTCAGTTATAGCTACTTCTCTTCAACATGTTGGCGTCTCTTCATGCCCCCGTAAGTGTCTATTGTTTCGATTTATATTCTTGTTGACTATATATAATTGTTAAATAAGTCCTCCTCTCTTGAAGAATATTTTCTATGGTTTCTTTAGCGTATTATTTTGTTCATTTTTGTTTTATTATTGCGATAGCAACCACAAGTTGATTACATATCATGTTAGGTTTTCGTCAATTTTATTTATGTTCGGCGTTGTGGCAGGCGGTGTATGTTAGCAAGTGTGAAAGTTAGATGATGAAAGAGATATGTATTAATTCATATATCATCATTCTTTCTTATTTTATTTCATTGACAAAAATCGATTTCCAATAAATGCTTACACTCACATTCAATTTGGTGGTTTCGACGAGAAGACTCCTTTTCAAAATGTATTTTATCTCGTGACGTTAAAGGAAAATAACTGAGTGGTGGTAATTGGTTGATAATTCTAATTAATAATTGACGAGCATCATGTGATGTAAGAAGCTTACATGTGCATTGCTTGACGGCATGTTAGGAAGCAGTGCCAGAGGATGAAATTGTACCAGCCCACGTTCTAGTGGCAGGCAGCTCCACGTCGTGGGACCGGATACGGCCGCATTCACCATCGGGCCTCGAAGGTAGGCGTTTCCGGTTGGCCAGGAGTGCTCTGTAGGCCTTTCGTGACGTCACCCCCAACTCCCATACATCTTGCCCCACTATTTATAGATTCCTCTTCGTCCACTTTCTCTTTCCCTCAAAGCCTCCCGTCGGGCCATCCCACTGACCTTTCGCCGTTTTTCTACCAGTCTGATGCCTCTCTTTTATTTAGTATAAATTAAAATATATTTTTTAAGAATTTCTTTTAAAAAAATTACTATGTATCTTTGAGTTTATTTTTCTGTTACAAATCATCAATGCGTTTTTAACGATAGGATGAACAACAGAATCTATAATGGCTTCCAAGTTGTAACTAAATATCTCTTATTTTTCATCACGTTAATATCGTTTTAGTCAATACCCACCCGTTACTGTATTTTGGCATATTTCGAGGTCTTGTGTAATACATCTTTAAACTGTCAGACAGATTCAATTATTTTTACGGAACCCTGTACCTGTTTGAATGTATCCCCCGTTGGAATTAGCGGTAGCTGATTGGCCAATTACCCTAGAGGCAGTGGGGCTAATAAGGGAGGGGGGCAACACGGGCCTGGTCCCTTCCCTAAAAAGTTATTATTATTTTAATAAATTGTTATTACCTCTTAGAATATCCTACCTATGCTTTATGTTCATGAATACACGATAATGCTCTATTAAAATAATTGAAGTTATCGCATTGTTACCAAAGGCAGAGATAAGTCATCAATTTTTATCAATGGTTCAGCCCCCTCCCCAGAAAAATAATCCGAAGTACGCCATTGCTTTGAGGTATGTTGAGAGCCATATTGCACGGAGGGGCGTGTGTTTACCGTGAGCGGATGCTCCGCCCTGGTTGGAGATGCTAACGGCACTCGACCTTCCATCGTGACGGCATTCCTCGACTAGAGGCCTGCCAACAGTTCAGTAACCCCCGAATCCTCCCCTCTCCCTAAGGACCTGTTTTCGGGAGCCGGCCTTTGGCCAGTCAGTGATCGCAGTCTGCAGGAGGACTCCACCATTCATGAGAGCCATCCTCCCTCTTGCGCAACCTCCTTCTCTGCATTGTCTGCATTCACACCAACAGTGAGTGGATAAAGTGAGAATGTGGGGTATGTGAATATTCGCACGCGTTCCTTCCTGTGCACACAGGAAGACGAGCGTTTTTATCAAGTGACTGGGGCTAGCCGTCAATTTGCGTTAGTGATTGATCTTGTTGATCAATGTTGAGTGTATTGTTGGAAAGAGCTGTTATTAGGTGCACTTGTGTGGTGACGGTTTTCATTATTATTCATTATCGAACTCGTGAGGAGATTGTGCGTAGGCCTGACTTGGCCTACCTAGGTTGTCTATGTGAAATTGAACTAGCCGAACAGGACGACTGCAGCTGTTGCATATTGGTAGGTGTCGCAAGAGAGACAGAGAGGTACGGACCCAGGGGAGGGAAAGTGCAACAGATTCCTGGAGTTTTTATCGGCCGGTTACGTAAGATCCTTGCGAACGTCCTTGCTGCGAGGCCGCATGGCAACCCTTCCCTTCTGCTGTTGCTACTTGCATAACCACCGTTCGCTCAGCTGGTGGCTACTATCCTCCATTCTTCTGGCAAGGTGATGTTGAGGAGGGGACCTTACCTAGCCGAAGTAAACCATATTAATCAAACAACGGGGGGGGGGGGAAACACTGTCAGTAATCTCTTATCCACTCGAATCATTTTTGACGTTATCTACTTGTTATCCGTCATGGCAGAAGAAGGCTGATAAATGACTGACGAAGAGAGCTTTTGTAGTAGGTAGTACGAGCCTCGTAAAAAGCGAACTGTAAATTAGTGGCACGTGTGGTACATAAACATGGAAATAAACTAGAGAACAATTAAATACCGAAGAGGCGAGACGGGAGATAGAGCTAGTTCGCCGTGAAATGGAACTCGTAAAGCCACGTGTAGCTCGTAAAGCTTATTGTTGTCACTCCTCTCTTCTCTTTTACTGCTTCGTATCTTATTTATCTTCATCCAGGCTTAGATATTCTTCCTCATCATGCGGAGCTGTTTATTTTAATTTGTCTGTTCGTCGTAACTGTAGCTATCTCTTGGTTGAAATAATGGCGTCATAATTAGAGAATAATATAGTTTCCATATAATGAAGTAGTTAAGTCTGTCAGGCAGGCAATGAGGTATATACCCTTGCCCCTTAGCCCGCGGCACTGAGGTAGGTGCAGTCAACGTCCATCGAGAGCCTTGAACTTTGCAAGTCCTTCGTGTGGGCTCCACAGCCTTCGAGATAAAACCGACCAGGCTGCACCAACAGCTGCTCGCTTTGCTATGTTGTACATTCGGTCTTTGTTAGTAGTCGGCATTGGTGTATATTTATAAATCATTAGTGATGTAAATTAAATAAGCACAGCCTAATAAGAACTCCTGTCTGGATATAATTGGATCATTTCATCTTCCCCCTTTCTAACTCTACCACTACAGCTAGCGTGTGTACCAGCTAACAAGCCGTTACAGACGGCGATGACGGACATGGAGACTGGAGCTAGAAAGATGGCGGTGACCTTTGCCGCCTAGGTAGAAGCACCATGTGCCCCCGGATTCCTGGAGGATGACTCACCCTGACTCAGGCCGCCCATATCCGGGGAGCAATTTATTGGGTCCTTTGGCCTCTAGCGCCGCCCTGTGGTATGTGGGTGGGGCTACTGTTGCTGCCCTACGTCTTTAGGCCCCCTATCAGTTTGTTACACTATAGCGAATACTTCATATATAGCGAATCACTACATAGAATTAAATAAAATCAATTCTTATTGTAATGAATATTTTAAAATAATTTTTATTTTATTTCTGTTTTCAGAGAGTGGGTACTTTGCCTGTGATGTCTAGAGCAGGTCTCGACACACCTAAAATAGTACCCGTCCAACCGCCGACCAAGAGGACAACTAAAGACTTCATCTTCGGTAAAGTGATTGGCGAAGGCAGTTTTTCTACTGTGTATCTCACAAAAGACATTCACACAGCAAAGGAGTATGCCAGTAAGTACCTTGGTCATAATTTCCACCAGTGGAAGTTTACTCACTGATTGTTTACTTTGACCTAACTAATTTGTTCCTGTGTTTTTTTACAGTTAAAGTCTGTGACAAAAGGCATATCATCAAGGAGAAAAAGACTGAAAACATAAAGCGAGAGAGGGATGTACTGAACATGATCAGCTCTGCAGGCATCCCCTTCTTCACAAGGCTTTATTGCACCTTCCAAGACACAGAGAGATTGTACTTTGTGCTTTCCTATGCAAAGAATGGTGAACTCCTTTCTTACATCAACAAAGTTGGTGCATTTGACATTGAGTGTACCAGATTCTACACAGCTCAGATCCTGTTGGCTTTGGAGCACCTTCAGAGACTCAATATCATTCACAGGTAATTGATTATTTGATTTTTATGTCGCTGGATATTGTTTACAAATTTACTATAGATTTTGATAAACTCTATAACACTTAGTCATAAAAACTAATATGCTATTGTTTTGTCTTAGGGACCTTAAACCAGAAAACATCCTTCTCGATGAGAAAATGCATATCCTCATTACTGACTTTGGTTCAGCTAAGATTGTAAAGAATGATGAACACAATGCAGAAGATGGTGACGAAGAGACTAGGAGAAGGAGAAACAGCTTTGTTGGGACTGCTCAGTATGTGAGCCCGGAACTGCTCACTGACAAAACGACACACTTCACCTCTGACCTCTGGGCCCTTGGCTGCATTGTCTACCAGATGATATCAGGCCTACCCCCGTTCAGAGCGAGGTGAGCCACAAATCTGTGCAACCATTAAACTGAAACTATTTCATTAGTATTTTTAATACACACTATTGCTCTAAGCATTATTCTAATTATGAGTTTTTCTTGTATTACAGACATGAATACGCTATATTTCAAAAAATCATCAAGCTGGAGTATGAATATCCCGAAGAATTTGACCCTGAGGCTCAGGACTTGGTTCAAAAGCTTCTGGTGTTCAATTGCAATGAGAGGTTAGGAGCGGGAGATAAAGATGGATATCCTTCTATCAGGGCGCACCCAATGTTCACTGGGCTGGACTTCGCAAGGTTGCACTTGACTACACCACCAGCCATCTCACCATTCTTGCCTTCATCTGATCTTAGCCTCAACTACAAGGTAATTACAGTATTTGTTTAGTATTAACACCATTGATCAACTTGAAAGGATTGATCTTATGAGATTATTTTAATGTTGCCTTTTAACTTAATGCCTATTTGACATTTACTTAGGTGCCGGATCATCTCGAGCCAGGACTGAACAGCCAACTTAGTCGACTGCACGGTCTTGAGCCAGAGTCTGGAAGCCCAAAGTCGAAGAGAAGCCAAGCCGTGGAGATCCTCTCTAACAGGGAGCTGAGAGCATCTAAGCTTGAGAGCCAAGCAGCCGAGTCTAGGTGGCATTCACTGGTTGAAGGAAGGATCATCCTTAAGCAAGGACTTGTCAACAAGAGGAAGGTTGGTTCTTTATCCATACAATCTTAGTGGCCAATGATGGTCCTTGTTGTGCTATATTGTAGTGCTGCTTATGAACAATACTTAATAATCTATTTTGTTTATAGGGTCTTTTTGCAAGAAAACGAATGCTTCTGCTGACAGAAGGACCCCACCTCTACTATGTTGATCCAGTTTCAATGACACTGAAGGGAGAGATCCCATGGTCAGACGAGATCAATGCCGAGGCCAAGAACTTCAAGATATTTTTTGTTCACACGGTAAGTTTCTAAGCATAACCATATGGGTATATACATTATTGAATTTGTTTGATTACGAATAATTATTCCCCATAATACTTAGTAAAAGTTATACTTGTTTTAACTAATTTATTTCTTAATGATGTTTAGCCAAACCGGACCTACTACCTTGAAGACCCTGAGGGCTATGCTCTCGACTGGTGTAAAGCAATAGATGAAGTGAAGGCTTTCTGCAGTGGAAAAAAAGTATAACCTCTGGAGCCCCTTAGCAACCTCCAACCGTTCAACTGTGATACTAGCTAATAAGAAATGCTACAAGGGTCCTTGAACCTCCTTTCTATAACTGTATTTAAGGACTTTGTTTAAACTGAAGCACATTCTGTACAATCTGTATTATTAAAAAAACAAATATTATAAAACTCCTTGTACTAAATGTGTTTATTAAGAGTCTCTCTCGCAATAGGAGGTTCGCGATTATGTGTTCAGACATTCCAGAGGAGTGTAATAGATGCGTATTAGTTTAAATTTTGTTTAGACGTACAAATGTTGATGTACATTTTGTATATATGTTAATTTATTTATTACCGGCATTGATATTATGTGAATAGTTAGGAAATGGAAATTGTTTGAGTAATGATTTCTTAATATAAACTAGGAGAAATTTACTTCAGTTCAAATCGATTTAGACAATTTATTATTTAATGTAGTTGTATTTATTGAATTTTCTACTTTGCAATCTAATATTTTTTATGAACTGGCACACTATTTATTATTTGTAATGATAGTAATAATTACTAGATAAGTTGTTATTTATGTCTGTGGAGAATTAGTTCAATTGTATTTTATACGGGATAAATGTTACCAAACTTATTTAAACAAACATACCTAAATAATGTTGACGGGAGAGGGAGAGTTATCTCTTAAACAGAGATAGAATACCTCTGCGAATAGCACAGGTGCTGTTTGAGGTACATTTGCGCATTGTGAAAGGGCCACAAAATGACTCAAATTTAGAGGAATTGTAAACTAAGATTGGCAAAGTTTTTGAAATGCCGCCAAATTTGTATTATGGATACTGCCCTCAACGGTTGCCGGCAATCGTAGACTATTGTGTGAGTTGTTAGCTTATTTTTTTCGTATTTTCATATGTTCCTTCAAAAAGAGGGTTAGCTCGCATTGAATTGATCATCATTTCCATAAACCGTATATTTTGTTCATAAATTTGACTGTGGCCTACCATAGCTTCATCTTTCTTAAATAATTTAATAGCTCAAAACTGACCCTCTTGAGAACTTATTTTAATTAATAAAATATTAACAATTTATTACTAGAATAATTTGTGTCCTATTATTAATTCAATTGTAATACACTTTATGAGTTATTGTTTAAATATTTTCCCCTAGTCAGTGTTTTCGACTATTGGAAAATGTACTGTTATCAATAACTTAGTGAACTGCAGTATTTTATAATATTTATTCCTATTTATTTCTTTATGTTTGTATATCATAATGATAGAAACCTTTAAAAAAATTAAAAATAAAACAGAATTGTATGTAAAATCATTTGTCTTGATTTCTTTTTACCACTTTTTGAATCTTTATCCATTTACAACCCGATTTTTCTATTTATCCAATCATTCTTACCAAATTAATGGAGGGTAATATTTACTAAACCAATATACCCTATTAATGAAAATCACTAAATAAAATGGTTTACTTGTTTTGCTAAAACCAATTAAGCAACACAACAAAAAACCACAGATATTGAAGCAACAAAAAAGATTTTTGTATTGTCTACTAAATATTTTTTCTGTTTGAGGCTCATTTAGGAAGTTTCCTTCATTGAGCTTATCAAACTTAGAGCTTTAATCCTCTTAACTAGTAAAGCATGGAATCCATGTTGTTTATGGATAGGTGAGAATAATTTCCGAAACATGGCACTCCATGTTGTTAAAGAGGGGTTAGTGTTACAAGATAATAAAGAACATTTATTTGTAATGTTAACATTTTTATGAATTCAGGGGCCAAGACTATTTTCATTTTTCTATCTGGTGCAAAAATAACTGCGATTCTCTAAATGCTCACAAATATAACATAAAAAATATTAATTATAATGCGACATTAAATACTACCAAAATAAAGAACACCAATCAAATTCATAAAAAACATTGAAAGTGTTAAAATACTATAATATACACAATACTAGTACAAGATTAAAGCTTGCAATTGTCAGCAAATTAAATTAGGCCAAGAATTAAGCTCTAAAATAGTTAGGGATATAGGAACCAAATAAAAAATCAATGCAGTGTCATACTTGTAACTGAGTTTTGATTTTTTCACCATGACCATTGGAGGGGGTAACTCAATAAAGGTGCCCCTCCATTTTCCTTGTTGTTGTCATCATCAATGTTCAAGAATAATTACTACTCACTTCTTTTTCGACCAACACCCTCGCTAGGAACATATCCAAGATACTATATAACAGCTGAGTTTTATTTTTAAAACATCAATTGTTGAGCATCTACATACATAAGAAATTGCCAAATAATCGCAGTTAAACCTGTTCTTGCCTTTCCTCTTCAAAGTGTATGTGCTAATAAATAAAATTCATATTTGGAAGGCCGCCATAAGAGGCAGAATAGCTCAGTCGGCAGAGCCCCGATTATTGGGAAGGTCTGGGTTCGAGTTCTGATTCTACCGGTATATTTTTTATTAGGCTATTAATTATAAACTATATTAGGATCTATATAATTAAATAACTTCTCACAATCTCCTACAGTTCAAATCCTCAGTCTGCTCCAAGAACACAAGTTCTTCTTTTGTTTGGCTTAATTTAATGTTGTGTTATTCCTTTTTAAACAATTTACCTATTTATTTATTTACTGGACTGCCTGTATATATTTTCTAATTTGAGTTATATCTATTTTTCTTTTTAACATTTGAAGGGTTATTTATTTTTTGTTTGTCTTTATTTGTACCTAATTATTGTTCATTACTCAATTCTATTCTTTAATCTTTGATTCTATTAGTTTTAAAATATAAAATTTGTTTACATAAAATTTCAGAACACTATTTCAAAATATATATATAAACAAAAAAAAAAGCGCTAGGGTGATGGGAAGGTCTTGGTCAGAGTTTGCTACATGTGGATACTTATAACTGAATGAATCGTTACAAAATAACTCTGTACCTCGAAGGGATACAACACTATGTCCATTTTTTTTCCATATTGACTTTATTACAGTAAAAAAGGTTTTTTTTCATTTTATAACAACTGCATGATGTACATAACAATAAATAGAATGTTCTGGTAAAATATTGTTTCAACATCTCAATAAATAATAGCTGCGCCAATAACACTTTTTGTTGAAAAAAAGTTTAAAACTCCTCTCCTGTAAAGTTATGAAAATGGACATAGTGTTGTATCCCTCCGAGGTACAGAACTAATAATGATAATGATTTATTCGGAGACATTGTCGAGGGAGGGGGGGTACTTTTTATATCCAATGTAGTGCTGCTCTTTGATGTGGTCCTTGAGGAGGTAGACATCGCCGATGTTGCACCTGCAAATGTGGCAGATGAGGGGTCCGCCCAACCAACGGAAGCACTCCTTCCGCGAGGGCAGCTTCAGGTGTCCTTTCTTCTTTAGCTGCCTCAGGATGTCTGCAACAGGAGAAATATTCGATAAATGAGTACAGTAAGGCCGTCGTGGCTGAATGGTTCACCTAGGCATTTATGGGAGCACCAAATGGACTCCAGACATAAAGAGTGACATCCTCCTGAAGGTGGATTCATCGCAATTCAAGGAGGAATTCGGAAAAAAAAATGGCAGCCGATTGGTCTGTGAGTTAAAAAAAAAACTTTAAATCTTTATTAATTTTTTTTTTTTTATATACATATATAATTTATTTCATTGTTCCCATAGAAAAATCCTTTATTCAATCATGTATCCCAACGTTTCATTTTCTATTATATATTGTAACGAGAATGCTAGAAGAAAAATTGTCTTTTAAGACATTACTGGGAAAAATGATTGACTGGAAAGGTTTGTTGGGTAAAAAAAAGCTGCATCGAAGTACGGCAGAGCTTTGGTTCAAAGGATGGGAATATCAGTATTTAAGACGCTTCTCGATCAGGGCGTCCTTTAGTTGTCGATGATGTGTGATTTGAGAGTCCATTTCAAAATTTTTTTTAGACGTAACCGATTCGATAAGGGGGTAACATTTAAGTTGGGGTACTTAAATTAAATAGTTTTATGAACAACAGCTTCAGTAGCAATTTAGCCGCATATAGATAATGTCTGTATCACCTTTGGAGTGCATGAAGAATGGTGTGGTAAAAGAGTTCCAATGACCGAGTGTGTTCATGCCTACGCCGAGTAGATCCTGGCTGATAACGTGCAAGTGGAGCCTCAGCTGTGTCGGCAAGGCGTGGTAGCCGTACCTGCGACGGGCAATAACAGGACGAAGAATGAATACCATTGCAAATTATTAGTTAGACAATTAATTGTTCTGAATAAACAAAATGGAATTGGTTATTGATATCTATACAAGGCAAGTTCCCCGTGTCCTAAAAGTAAAACCATTAATTAAATCGTGCTGCAAGGAAAAGCACACGACGAAGTTTTGCGCTTGCGCATGAATGTTTCCTATTAGCCGAAATCTACTTCGCTTGCCTAGTGACATTACATAAGCACGAAGCAACAACCAGGGAATCCCTAAGAGGTTGTGAATCTAAATTGAATAAATGATATAATCTCCGAATACGGCGTGTTTACAAACATAGGAAACGATAAATGATACTCCTCTATCAAACTGTTTCCTTCTAATCGCCGTCTGGGTTATAATTACGTGATAATGGTGATCTCTAGAGCAATGGCGTTTTACTACTGACGTATTGTGTAAGGCATTGTAAACTTATATTTATTCGGTTAAGTTACTATGAGAGTTCGGATTTTTATGTCGTTGCGAAAAAATAGAGTTTAGTGTAATTAAATGTAATCAAACCAAATTTTATTGTGCATATTAGTTTATTACTGCATTAGAGGTGAAAGTCCAGACCGTAAAATGGTAGGTACCTAATCGCCGAAAAACAGAGCAATACCCTCGGTAACTGACTTCTTCGAATAAGGATTATTGCATTATCTGCTATTGGAAACGACTGTTGAATAATAAGATATGGCGCCATAGGATTCAAGGGAATTCTTTTACGACTAAATAAGCGAATAAAATTTAGATATATTTCAAACAGCAGTCGTCCGTGAAACGTTTTATTTGATGGAGTCAAGGCACAAATCGTTAAAGAAAAAAAAAAAAAATAGCAAATATAACTAAATTAAGCAACCATCTTATTTTTATTAATACCCATAAAAGTGTTTCGTGAACTAAACTCAATCAGTTCCAGAAACAAAATTTGTCATTAGACGTGTGGTTCAAATTATTAATTCAGAAACAAGTGATACGAAATACATTATTAGATCCAGGCCACGAAGGGAAGGGCCCTGCACTCATTAATGCAGTCCAGAAATCGTCCTTCCGTTATGTCCTGTATGTTCTACGAAAGCGGCTTTAGGACTGATTTAATCTTTCTTAAATCCTGTAACACCTCGAAATGTACTGATTAATTTTTGGTTAAACTGCAATAGCGGAGAGTATGGGGAAAAGGTATGTGCGACAAAATTCTGTCCTGTTTAGCTAACTTTTAATCTTTATCAACCCGCAGCTCAGAACCTGTTTGAGATTTAACGTACTGTCTAATTCCCGATGATAAAATACACGATAAACCAAAAAGGGGTACTAAAGATAATTGAAAAATCAATATTTGTGAGCTAACGATACGAATCGCCAGAGGGGTTTTTTTTTTTTTGTCAAAAAGGCGACTTTTAGTCGTAGAAATATTATAATATAAATTGAAGTATTTTAGATAACAAATAAAGAGTGGTTTAGAATAGCAATTGTCGGGGACGCCCGCCGGGGAGAAGGTCTCGTCGACCCAGCCGCTGCCCGGCGGGCGTCAGAAAGAGATGAACAAACCTGTGTTCTTTAACCTTTGCTGGCGGCCTAGTCGGTGGGCAGCTTAATTCGTATTTGTTTTTTGATCCGACTCCATAAGATCTTAGAAGGTGTGCCCTATGTTCAGGAGAAGAGGTATAGGCTAGGTATTATAGATAGTTTACGTGGTCTTGGAATGACCGCCAGTTCACACTCGGTATCTGAGGGTAGTAAAAAACTGTGCGGATTCCAAAGGCGAGTGTGAATTGGAAAGATGCAGACTGGACCGCAGGGAAACACGCTACTTGGTACACTTTATAGAGCCCCAGAGATCGTCATCTGCATGGAAGGGATCCCTTCCTAGAATATGCGAGACGAAGCCAGAGAATCACACTAGGAAGGTGTGGGGTCTGACAACGCCGGAATAAAGATGTGAAGAGGTAATTAAATAAGAAAGCCATGCTTCGATGTCTGATTCTGACTGTCCGAAAAAGCTCAGACTTTCGTCCTTATACAGGGAGGTCATTCCTCATGAGAGAGCTGTATGTTTCGGTCAATCATGTGATCGTTTATTTTGGCCAATCAGAGGCTACTACGCCCACCCCCTTTGTAAGCCCTTACTTACGATGTCGGGATTGTGAACTAGTAGCCTCTCTATACTGACGTCGAAGATTTATTGATAAAATATGGAACGATAGGCGGGTGTTTTCTGGTCCGTAAGAGGGTTACTTCTATTTGTTCGAGGTGAAGAAGTTGGTTCAACAGTAACCATTCAATAATTATTTAAGAATCTCATGCAGTGTTCGATGAGCCTATGTACTTCAATTAGGGTTTTATGGGTCCTTATTGTAAGTATGTCCCTAGAATATTATAGGTCAGTGGCACGCCAGACACCTGACAGAGCGTTCCTGCAATTACTCGTTGGAACGGTTGAAGGAATAGATCTGCAAGCGGGGGATAGAGAGACCGTTGGTCGAGTTCTCGTGTTGTAACAGCAGAAGGCGGATTTAAAGTTAAGACGATTATACAGACATGAATGGGTTTTACGCAGGGATGATAACATTTGGTAGAGACGTGTCCAACAATGTATTGCCTCGTGGTGGAAGGGAATAGTCATTCTGGTTCCGAAGAACGATGAGTGAGTCTCTCGGGATCCTGAAAAGAAATCGGAGGGAACAGCTCATAAGAAGTTTTTATTCTTTCATCGAAACGTCGAGGGGGACTTCTGTAAGGAGTAGTCGAAATATTGATATAACTACACAATAATAATGATGATAATATTTCTAAAAGTTGTTTCCTTCGTTTCGTATGTGGTCCTTTAACGTCATTGTCGCCAAGAGTAAACAAAAACATCCTCAACAATATTTACGAATTTGTTCATGACATAGTCGAACATGTCATGAACATAATAAATTGGCTATTCTCATGCATATGCAGTATCACGCTGATTTTATGTACGTAGGCAAATTTATATTTTCGTGCGTTAATGTCACCGATTTCTATACAAAAAATTCTTTACATTGGGTAAAGAAAACACGTATGTTGTTAATATTACTAATGATGAATGGATTGACGCAAATTAACATAATTAACTATAATAATATTTTTAATCCACTTCAGTATTTACGCTTGGTCCTTAAGGGTCAAGAGCTGTTGATTGAAGTCTAATTGCTGAGAAGATTACTGAACATTTTTGTAGTATAGTAATTCTTCGTTTTTTTTTATTAAGTTAAATTAACAGTCTACATTTTCTAATTTATTTTTTATTTTCTATTTAATGTTACTTTTATTTCAAAAAATTGGAAAATGTCTTATTTTTTGACAGACATAAAATTATAATTTTGCACTAACAAAGATTTACAACCAGGAAAATTCCAAAAGAAGTTAAAGGGTATTTTTCTGAAATTAATTTTAAAAAACAAGTAAACTGGGCTGGGGTCTTAAAACGTTCAGACAGGCCTAAAAAACTAAGTTCTGCTGCCAAACAACATAGATATAAGACAGAGGAGTTCGAGTCATGCATTCATTCGGCGAGTTCAGTTGTTTGGATACTGTATGATGTGTGAGGAGAGAGACTGGGATGTTTGAGAAGCTACTTCCTCAACAACGAAGAATGTACCATTTTATTATAGATCATTGTTTTTATTAGGTAGCTATTATATAAGTTTGTTTAAGCCAATTATGATTAGGGACTATTTCAGCTTGGAGAAATGGGTGAATACGGTGGACAATTGTACCGGACTACATCTCTCTGAAGACAACTTGTATTTTTTATCACTTGCAACTTCATCTTTGTTGTGTTGAAATGTATTTATTTCAACACATTTTCACTCCTCAGTTATGTTAAATGTGGAACTCATCACCTACAATTTTAATTATTCGTTCTGCTATTATTAATAAAACACAATATCTATCTTATATTGCTGTAATAAACAGTCCTGTAGAATGACATCATCCATTACATAGAGATTTAATTATTAACCATAGTCAAATTGACCTCTGAGTAAATTTTGATAAAAGAGGTATATGTCTAGTGAAACTAGTACTTTTCTTTTGTGTAAAGTGTAGTAATAATAAATTCATAGATTTTGTCTGTAACTAAAACATCATTTTAGAGATTATTTAAATTTTGTTTTGTTTTATTGAAAATCTTGATATTATTTTAATGACATACCAGTGAGCTTCAAAATTGTAAGTAAGGACTACTAAATGTTTTAAATGTTAAATGTTACCCTTGTATGATTACACCAGGGCTAGAGTGATCAGGCATTCCCCTAGTGACGCTCTCCGACAATTGTTGACCTCCAACAATTGTTCACCTTTTCCAACAATTGTTGACCTCCGACAATTGTTCAACCTTTCCCGACATCTGGTGACCCTCGACGTGCACAAGAAGTTTCCCGACATCTGGTGACCCTCGACGTGCACAAGAAGCTTTCCCGACAGTTGACTATAAACATAGCAGCAAGCACATTTAACATGTGAATACTTTTATGTTTCATCAAACTTTAATTTCCGTCATCCTAATGCATTTCTTAAAAAAGATATATAATTTAACTTCAAAAGGTCAATACACTGTCTTGAGAGGAAAGAGGAGGTTCAGTTATTGTAGATTGATGATTTCTTATGCCCTACAGTCGAACATTTTAAAATAAACCTAAGATCTTAAATAAAATCCTGTTATTATAAATGAATTAGCAGATAATTTATTTATTATCTAAAACATCTGGTTGCGTAGGATAGATTGTTAACGTAAGTAAGGAGTAATTATTTTTGAAAATAGATGACAACACAAAACAAGACTGACCGATCTGGGATCTATAAACTAAGGCTAAAGACAATTATGGACCATCAGAGAAGATTAGAAAAATTCTGTTATAGGAATGTCTAGTATTTCCACTCAGCAATTTCCATTATCTAGAGTTTACTTATTTTGGGAAACTGTTCTATCTAAATGTGGGAACTGACTAGTATCAATCACAGTATGCCGACCACGGGAATATTTCTTCTTGCTATAAAAGCCAGGAACATTCACACCAAACACCTGTTGCAAGGCCGATCCAGCACTTAGTTACATCATGATGGTTGTCATACTTTTGATTGTGCTAGTCCCTGTACACACTAGTAACACACAAGATAAAAAAAGTTTAGGAAAGAGAGTTCAAGTTCACCAAAGATTAAGAGAGTTCATCAAAGAGTTCCCCTGTGATCAGAAAAAAGCAAAAGGCTTGTTAAATTATTGAAATTGGCTACAATAGTTACCAGAAGTTTCTATCCTCTCCTATTTCTGTTGCTAAAACCTTGGCCACTATATGCATTCTTTTTAAAGTTTCAAAGTGTTCATACTTGACATCTTTCATTGAAGGTATGTCTGCTTTTGGTAAGACTAGAAAATGAATCTCAGCCTTTGGATATTTGTCGTTTATTACCACTACATCATCATCGCTGTAAATCTGTAAAGTTGGATCTTCCATAGAGTATATTAGATCTAATTTCATCGGAGGCCTACAAAATATTGAATTTAAAGTATTTTAGAATGCACTTAGATTCTTTTCTGTTGGATATATTTAAAAAATATGTGATTATTACATTGCAGGTAGTCGCACATCTTTGAGTAACTTTTCAAACAATTTATTAACATCCCATTCTTCAGACATGCTGATGACTATTTGATGAATACAATTTAAGATATCTTACTCAAGTCTATGAAATATATTATTAAATGCCAATCTTTAATCTTACCAGCTAGCTATATGAGTTCATATGAACCTGAATAATTACAGTGTTTAATATGGTAAAAATAATATACAGAATATGAATGTAGAATTATCTTATAAATTATTATGGAATTTTATTATTATTTTTTTCATTTTCATGAAATATTTATTTATCAATAATAACACTTATAATTTTAAAATCAAGTTTTGGTATATAATATTTGAAGTTTTAAATAGCACTGTGCTTATTTTTACCATATGTTCAACATGACAACAGAAATTTTAATAATACCAATAAATCACACAAAAAAATCATTTACTGTTTTTCCTGGTCAGAAAATGGACCTTCAGGTGTCTTATTATTTCTATTAATTTAATGATATTTTACCTTTGGAGTCTTTGCATGAGGTAAAATGGCCAGAGTAATGCCTTGTTTTTTAATAATATTTGAATGGTTCAATAACGATTTCTGGAAAATAAATTTGTTGCTAAATTCTAAAAAAATATTTTAGTTTTTGTCTGTTGATAGCAGAATAGAAATATATATTTTTTGAAGATTTATATCATCGGTTTGCAGCAAAAGATTTAGCCCGCTAATTTTTAAGGTTTGCACACATATATAAACATATCATTTACGTATTTTTTGTAGTTTATATTCTTTTTTCGGCATTCAATATTATATCGTTTGCTAATAATACTATCTATAACAAAGATAAACCATGAAAATAATAAATGGAGTTACTTTTTGGTAAGTAGTTTGTAGATAAATGTTGACTGTATAATAATTAACTAAGAAACATAAAATATAAAACAGACACAATAGATCCATGGATTATATTATAATGCATAAAAGGATATTAATAAAAAGTTTATAATGAATAACAGTTAATTTTAAAAGCTTCTCTTAATGAACTCGGGGCATTTTAGGTTCCAATGCATAATTTTGCCTATCCAAATTAACATAATAGTTACCTAATAACATATTATAAACAATGATTTATTATAACATGAATACATTATTTATTGTTGGTAGAAGGGCATTATCTCTAACTAGCAAGTCATTTTGAAATAAAATTCAATGTAATCATAAAAACATTGTTTAGAATGGTTAAAATTTATATACAAATGACCAAACAACATTTTTAAAAACAAATAGCCCAACATAAATATATATGTATCAGGAAACTCCCTAAAAGCAATAAAACTGCTCTAACTGATCAAACAATTATAAATAAACATACTTCAAAACAATATTTCATAATTTTAATCTCAAACAGAATAAAAACAGACACAGTCAACAATAGTCCACAATTAAGATAAGGCCCACAAAAGTACCCAACAATGGAGAAATATCACATTTGAAATAGTAAAATAAAATTGACACGAAGATGAAGATGGGAGTAATTCCTAAAACATCACCATTCATATATACAAACATATTCAGAGGTAATATTTTTTAATACAAATTAAAATACATGAAAAAAGTATGTTATATAATATGCATAAACCATACAAATTTATATTCATACTAACTGTTTCAAAAAATTACCTCTCACATTTCTGTACTAGAACATCCCCATTTAAATACATGCTTTATTCTTCTCAATGTCAGGGAAACCGAGCACCAGAGCACGACGGGATACAAACGGTTCTGCTCAAACAAATGCCGAGGAGAGGGATAGTACAACTTTAAAACTTGTACAAGATTGTGGTACTTTCCCGAAAAATGGAAACAAGCTATCTTGTTCCCATTACTCAAGCCAGCCAGGAATGGCCAGCCCACTGCCACCCGATCAGCTTATTACTACAAATGGGGAAGATTCTGGAGAAAGTTCTTTTAAAATATCTCAAAGAATAGTGTGTGGACAATGACATTTTTCATATCAGACCCTAGAACAGACTGGATTTCAATCCAGTCTTAGCACAGAGCATCCTCTTGTGAAGCTACAGTCAGAAGCTAGCCAAAATTTGAACACAAACATAGCCACGGCTATGATTGCGATAGACTACACGCAGGTCTTCAACTCGGTGTCCCTCGGGTCTCTGCGTTGAATGTTCTGTGACCGGGAATAGCAGTGTGAGCGGGAGCAGCTCTACTCAATTCTGGCAAGCTTCCTGAAAAACCGATTGGCGTTAGTAGCTTCTTCGAAGCTGTGCCACTGACCTGTGGAGTACCTCAAGGAGCCGTGCTCTCCCCAGTACTTTTCCATGTGTATACGTCTAAAATTGTCAGAGCCCGGTACAAAAACACCAGTTACTGCATTCGCCAACATCGGGGTATACAGTAGCAACATGAGCACCAAGTCAGCTCTTAGACAGGCAGAATCAGCTTGCAACTAGATCACTGATAGATTGGGGCTTAACATCACTGTAAACGCGGGTAAGACTGACTGCATAATTTTCTCCCTTCAAAAGGGAAAAAATCCACTGCCTACTACATATGCTGTAGGAACCCAGCAAAACTCTCCAGAAAACAGCCTTGTATATTTTGGCATTCAAATGGATATATGACGAACCCACGTAATCATGTTTAAAACGATTTTCTCCACCCCGTTTCCTCATCGAAGGCAGTCGAGGTAGGAGCACTCTAGTTTTAAGTTAGTATGTAAGATTAGTTTTAATATAGTTTGTAAGTCCCTATTGTAATCCGAAAATGAGCCCCATCACCTGGTCCCAATTTTTATTTCTATAAACTTTTAACAATTATCAGAAAATAAAATTTGTTACAGAAATCTGCTTAAAATGCATTTATGCAGTAAAAGGAGCTACCCACAGCTCAATTATATGTCATTATGTAATTTAGATTTTTAAAATAAAAAATTTAAGAGTTGATCTTGCCTTGTATTCGGTACATTAGCCTACCTTAGCTCAATTGTTGTTAGCTTAACACATTATTTACAATGTAGCTACGCAACAGTACATATAATAAGCGCAATGGGCATCTATGTAATGATTCCGTATTGTGCAATCTGTACTGAGGTAAAAAATGTATATTTATTTATTCAATAAAGGTATTTGGAAAAAAAAAAGAATTATTTCCATCATTATTCAAGAGACGACAAAGGTTATATAGTTGTACTCACAAAACAAAAGTAATAAATATTTAATCTTATTAACAGAATGAACAAACATACTAAAGGATTTTGGATTAAATCCTTAGATAGGCAGTGAATTTACTTTACTTCCATGTTTCAATATAAGAA
Organism: Acanthosoma haemorrhoidale; assembly: GCA_930367205.1. NCBI lineage: Eukaryota > Metazoa > Arthropoda > Insecta > Hemiptera > Acanthosomatidae > Acanthosoma > Acanthosoma haemorrhoidale. The sequence continues at coordinate 31,248,972 of OV884013.1, read as the reverse complement.
GCTCCTGACAAGATAGCCCACCCTTTTTATTCTAAACGAGAGTAGATAACTGCATAAAACTCAAATTAAAATAAAATAAATCTTAAATACAATTTACATTTACAGTAATTGTGTTTATGTACTTCACTAGGGGGTAGGAAAGACAATCCTTATAGGGATCCCAATTTCAATACACAGATCTTCGATTTTATACATGTCATGAGTCTTATTGTGTTATTAGGAATTAACAAATATATGATGTTCTCATTTCACATACATAAATACATTTCAGTCCTCGTGTTGTCATGTATCTGTATAAAAATATAGATTATATTTACATGAAATGAATAAATACAAGCAAGTACATATATCAAATTTCATTTTTATAACAAAACACTTTTCAATAATGCAACTATTATTATTTTTCTAAATGTTTCATTAAGTGGCTTTTGAGACCTGGCATATTTCCAGGCAAGTAAGGGCACTTATGACACTTCAATGGGACCTTCAAATACAAGTTACACTGTGATGTGGTCGGCAGGTGAACTCTACCCAGCGACTCGAGATCTTTTATCACTTCTGAAACATTTATCATAATTGGAAAATTACTATAAGTAATTAGGTATTTTTATGTTTTATATTAACAATCTTTTTCAGGTCCTCAGCACCTTACCATCTGCTTGCTCCTATTCTAAAATTACTTAATCCATTTTTTGACTTGTTTTATAAAACCAACACATCATTTAAGTGACTGAACTGATGGGTCAGGCAGTTATAATGAGTAGAAGGTACCCTCAAATATATAATGCATTATGAATACATATTATGATATACTGAATAAATTTAAAATTATATAAAAAGTTTAATATTTCCTGACATAATGTACATACAAAGCTAAAATAATATCAATTTGACTTTTTATCATTATGTAATGGTTTACTTGAAAAAAAAAAAGTTGCTGCTGATTACATTAACAATTTTCTTCTTTTAAAATATATCGGAAAAAAATTTACTTACTTTCTGAAGTCATGAAAAAATCTGTTGTATAAGAATTCCAGTGTTTTTTACTCTTAAGGGTAGCTGCATTAAAGTCATCGCTTATCACATGCATGTGTAATCTTTTCATTGAAGGCTCAGCATGGTATCCAAATCTGAAAATAAAGCTTATCAAATGTATTTAATATACATTACCTAAATTAATTAAAGTTATATCCATGACAAAAATAATTACAAATTAAAATAACTTAATCAGAAGGGTCATTCCATACCAAATCAACCAATAATAATAAAATAATCAAGTTTTTCAAAATGAGAGAAACTTTTTACGTTTTATGTTCTAAGCACGAATATAGTAAAAAATAAACAATTTAAATGTTTTTCACTTTGTTTTTAATCTTCAAAAGATTGTTTTAAATTCAAAATTTCAATTTTGAATTTTTTTAAAAAAATATATGTTTAATGGTGGAAATTTATTTAATTGAAGAAGAAATCTGCATTGTACTTATAAACTTAACTTACAAAGTTTCAGACTTTAAAACAGTTGGGTGCATTTGATTATTACTGGCACATTTCAATTTGTAAATGGATTTACATAAAAGTGAGAGATGTCTTTCAACTCAAGTTCTGTGTAAAATAATGATGCAATGTAGTTGTAGTTCAGTTGATTTTGAGTGAAATACAATTATTTTATAAAGTGAAAAAGTATAGAGAAATTATTTAAGTAGAACACAACATATTTAATCTTTATGAAGCAGCAATAACTAGCTAATTAAGAGTATAATCACCTAAGGGCATCACCACAAATGCTTTCCATAAATAAATCTGTATAAATCTTTGCCGCATATAAATGCGGTGATATGTACACTAAAGTTTTGGTGCATTTAACTTATTACTTTATTTTTTTATGATAGATTCCATAGGAATAACATCATGAAATTTGGCCCATACATTCTAATAACATGTAGATGTAACATATTTTGTTTAAAAAAAAATTCAAAATTTCTTTTTGTTTTTAAAAAATTAACTTTTTAAAAATTTTGAACATTTTAAGATTGGTTTGTTAAAGTCAAGTAAGATATGAAATTAACGTCCTTGAGATCCTTGAATTCTGAAATTAATAGTGCTATTTTGAGCTTTCTAAATTAACTAGTTTTGGAGATATAAGCTTTGATTGTCCCAAAGCGTGTCAAAAAACAGCCGATTTTTGAAATTTCTCATTTTTTATCCTAACTGACAGTACTGCATACATACAAAAAATGATTGATTTCTGAGACTTCAAGTTCCAGACCATTGGTTGATTCGAGATGGAATGACTCAGAATGTAATTTCTGACTATTTAACTTTTAAGAGTATGAAATAATTATTTTAGATTAGGATGTCAGGGTTTAAAAGGTACAAGTGATTTGTAGGATCAGCCTAAACCCATGGTCCAGGATAACAAGTTTTCTCTGAATCGAGTGACCTGGCAGATGATTAGCCAAGTGATATGAGCTTGTTACCTGAAGACAACAGTTCACTAGCGGGTAGGCAGGATGTAGGTAAAAAGATAGAGAGAAAAGGATCAATGTATGGAGAGGATTCCCCTTATGTAGGTCCCAGTCCCAGTCCTCACTGAAGAGTATCCACTAAAACAAGTAACGGAACATAGCTTGCCGTTGTTTCTTATGCCATGTCCAGTAGAAAATCTTTTCTTCCTCTTCTACAAGTAGTGGCTAAACATTGTACCAAGTAAATGATTAAACAGGCAACTACTAGGGGTCAATAATGTACATTAAAAGTGTCACTATAACCAGAACACCAAATAAGATGGTATTTAAATATTATTTCCGCTGCGTTTTACGAATAATAATAGAGAAACTATAATAAAATCTGTTTTGAATAGTTACTTGAACTTCCTTCCACCTCCATGCTCCCTGGCGATCTCCCTTGCTTTTAAGTCCATCCTCTTTATAAGGCTCAGGTGGGAGCCAGTCAGTTCTTTGACGGAAGCTATGTTTTTCCAAGGCAAGACCAAGAAATGAACTTCAGCTTTCGGGTATTCATCTTTAATTATAACTAAATCGTACTCGTTATAGATTTGATTACGAGGATCCTTCATGGCATCCAACAGAGCATAAGTCCACGACATCGTCTTATCTCTGCTGGAATAACTCGAATATTTAGAGAGACGCAGCAGTTAAAAACCTATAAAATTAGAGAATCAGCTGTTTATTACAATAATATGAATACCAGATAAAATTATGCGAGTTCAACAATACAGCTTGGATTGAACTGTTATATAACCTCCCTGTCAATGTTTTGTTTTGTTATCCTATTAAAGTTGTTGTATTGGACAATATTCGCCAATCTGTGCGTACATTTTTCATAGTTCTATTATGTTTTCGAGTTATTATTTATGGAAAGTAGCATTTTTAAGTATCTATTTGGGGATAACTGTACAAGTTTCATATGGCAAGAAAAGTATTCCATGTGAACCAGTGGGATTTTGTGCATGTCAATTTCCAAGTGGCCTGGGAGTTGACTTATCTCCTCTCAGATCCCTAAATCTTAGGTAGGATTACAGAAGAATTCTAATTTTAATTTGGTTCACCTCTGCCTTTGTACTATATATGGTGAATTCAAGTATTACACTTGAAAAATTGAGTAGGGCGGTTATCTTATAAGCAGCAAAAACCATATTTTTAATGTACAATTCCTATCCATAATGGTCAGAATTATCATTTTGGTTCCTTATTAAAATTATTTTACGAAAAAAATCTTACCATCTTGACAGAGACGAGAGAAACACTATTTGTCATAAGTTGCAAAATAATACAATAAAGTGAGGATTCTCTACTAAGTAAAGTTGATGGGTTCATCTTTTGGTAATAAATATAGTTTCAATTACATTTTGTATGAATCAACAAGCAAATTACTTATGTATCATGTAGAAACAAAAATAATCGCAAACACTAACATTTAAATAAGTAGAAGTTATATATAATATAACATGAAAAGTCAGTGAAAGAATTTGTTTTTCATCAGATATTTTCAAATTATATTGTTTACTTAAAACTATAAAAATTAATCCATGCCTCTGAAGTATCCTTAAAATGAGACAGTGTCTGAGAGGCTGAATGAGACTGAATTTGTGGCGGTAGTGCATGCAATTAGAGTACCAATCTGCAAAATTTCTATTTTTTTTTTTTTTATTGTTAAAACGTATGCTACTGACACGATTAATATGGCCTTCTGCCACTAATGAGATTTAGGTTCAAACCCTAAAATTTAGTAATTTGCTTTGGAAACTTGCTGTGTTTATTGTATTTATCAGTGTTCAAGGCATACTTTTTTTTCTTAAAATAATTAACTAGGGGTGTGTCTTATAGACTAATATTTCATCAATTCATGCCAAAAGCATTATATTTAAATCTTGAGTGGTTAAGATAATGTGTTACCTGCCAGACAGAACAGTTAAATATGTATGTAGAATTTGTATTTTTCTTACTTCTGTAAAGTAAAAGATTTACCGAATGTTGATAGGTACAACATACTTAAGTATTTTTAAATCTAAATTTGATGATTGTGGGCTAATAACATTATCATCATTACATTTTTAAATCCACCTAGTAATAGTGTATATGTAGGCACAGTGAATTACATGATTTATTTGTTTACCCACTTGTTGGTATTGGATGTAACCATAATCTCATTTAAATGTCTTTATTCATCTTTCATTTTGAGAATGAGAAACTTTATTCTAACTAGCTGATTCGAAGATTACCCTTACCATTATTTGAATAAATTTCTTTGCAGCAATTATGAACTAAATTAATTAATTTTTTTAATTGTTTATAAAGAGCCTAGAAACTAAAGAATTAATATTGAGAGTTACTTATGAGTTCTGCTTGAGTTTCTTAAATACTAATAATGATTGTGATGAAATATTACTCAGCATTTTGATCAAAAAAATTTATTCGGACTCCGTAACAAAACGGTTTATTTGAAATTGTAAACAATTCTGTTAGCATATTTTGTTTCTAAAAAAAAAAATATTTCAAATTTTACTACAGAATTCTTATATTAGTGTATTATTATTATTCTAGCATTGTTATTCCAAATGAAGGAAACTTAACTTTTTACCCTTGCAAAACTATAAAGGTTTTAAATTCTACTGTAAGTAACACAAGTTTAAATGAATGTGAAAGTGGCGTTTCCGTAAGTAAAGTTCTTTATATTTACATTTTATTTTGGTTATTTATATATGTTACAGTTAGGATTGACCATTTTTTTTTTTTTGCACTAAATAGCTTTGCCTTGAACAGCATGTTGGCAATGATTCAAAATACTTGAGTTTTGGAAAAATTATAGAAAGTCAATTTGATTGGACAAACCAAGCTTTCGATCCACACGTAATTTTTCAACATGAAAATAGGTAAAGTAATTATTTATATCTATCATCCTTATTGTAGTTGATCCCATAGTAAATAATTAGCAACTCTTATATTATAATTCCCTGTATAGTTATAATAAATACAAATTAATAAACTTTTTCTAGGTTAACAGACTTAGAGCTAAAATGTAATGAGGAATCAAATCAGACAAATTTAGAGTTGATATCACGCTACAATAATATTAATGTAAGTGTAGCAAACATTTTTGTTATAAAAGTCATTAACACGTTATGATTTTTGTATTTCATAATTAACAAGGCAGTAAGTAGGTATAGGCCTTATTTTGTGATCTAGATATTTAGTAGACTGTAGAATTAACTGTAAATCCTTTTAATATATTTTCAGAGTTTGATACTGAGCTCGCCATATGCTTGCTCAATTACAGTAACAAGTGAAGGTACCTCCGTATTATCCACATTAGCCATTATTGCTCTTGTTCTGTTCCTTTCTTACTTCATATCAGGCTTTTTGGTTTTGAAGTGTATTCGCGGAGCGCAGGGCTGGGAGGCCATTCCAAACAGTGAATTCTGGAAGTCATCGTTCCTCTCATTTAAACAGGTAAAATGTTACATAATTCTTACTAATCTTTTTTTTTTATTTCTTATATTCTATTAGTAATTTTCTTAACCCTTGACATCCAAATAAAACAGAATTTGATTATATTGATTTACCGAAGAAATTTAGTTATCAATACTATGGGAGAGGAGCATTGTAATTGGCACGCGGTTAACAAACACAGAATCAACAATCAGAAGAGTGTTACAATTACTTTTCTTTGATCAATTTAAATTGATTACCATGATGATTGATTTAAATTGTAATTAGTTTTATCATAAATGTATGGGTATCGATTATTTTTAACTAAAACAGTATTTGTTAATTATAAGAGGCACGGGTAACAGTACTATACATAAGTGACAAGTATTGTGTGAAATCAAAGAACAATAGGAAGAAACGTATTTTTCTTGAAATTAAATATTTATCAATAAATTTATGACCCAAATTCTTTGTTTAATTATTTATGCCCTGATATACTCCCATTGAAAAGGGGATCCTATTTGGAGTCACCAATCCACTTCAATAAAATGAAATGAAATAAAAATTCACTTTTTATTCATGGATTTGAACCCATAATCTTTACAGAGCAGCAAGTATGCTAACCACCACACCATATGAGAGCCTCTTATCAAAATTGAAATATTTTTTTTTTAATTTCTTCAAATGTATTATCTTGAAGTTGTGCCCTCTACAGACATTCTGCCAGATAAGGGACCAGGTAATCCCAGTGCATTTCCTTCATTGCCTCACGTGATTGAACCCCCCCCCCCCCCAAGTCTTTCAAGTTTATAATAAGCTAAGGGGAGGGGAGGCTGCCCTACCTGTTTTGGGGACCCCTATAATTAACAAGTGCCCAATAACCTACTAATTTAAATTATTTTATTAAAGGAAACTTAAAATATCACAATCAGTGTTAGTGAATTATGGTTTAACTTTGATTAATAAAACTACCAATTATAAGCAATATGCACACACTTCAGATATCAATTTAGTTGTTTAAAAGAAATTTGAAAACCTACAAACGTTCTCATCTTTACGACGATCTTTTATCTTAGTAACAACTGTTGGACTATCCTCGAACAGTGTAACAAACTTCTATTCTTTCTTTGTAGCTCATTATTAACAAAATTGACTCTACTTAAAATTTAACATTAACCTATCAATTGTAAACAAAACTAGCATACACTTCATAATATAAACATTATTAATAATTAGTATATTAGGTCCTATAATCTTCCAGATTATCTCTATCTCTTATTTCTCAACTAATCCAGAAACTTATTACAATGTTACGGTTTGGTTACTTCCAATGTTATAGAATCAAATACTATGGTATCATATAATAATGCTTATCAAAACAACTGTCAAATACTCCTGTTACTATTTGTTATTATCAGGTAACAGTACAAACTGTTATTATTCGTTAAAAATAAGTTAATATTAACCTTTACAAATGATTTTGTCTTTTAATTACAACTAAGGGTGAATCAGAAGTGTCCAACGCTTTCTATTTTCATACTTGTTCATTCTATTTTTTCTAAATTCCCTCTTTTTATTTCAAACATAAACACATAAAATGATTAACCTTAGGTGCAAATGAATATTTATATATAAAAGCAAGATAAAATTGAATTTTGGAGAAAACTTCAGTATGGTCCTTTGTTCCATTGTTTTATAATAAATTGCATTTTGCTTTTTCAGATGTGTGTTTTTATGGCGAATGGCTGTGAAAATCCAAAGGTTTACGATTCAATATAGCAGTATTTTTTTTTTTATAGAATTTTATTTAAATATAGATGCTTGAAACAGCCAAATTCATGTAAGACATTTTCATTTATTATTAATATACAAAAATATTCAATCTACCTGTATTTCATATTGTAAAAAAAGTTCTCAACTAGTTACTATCATCATTATTAATTTGTGTTTGTAATAACTTTAAAAAATAGGTAAATTAGAATATATTTCATGTTTTTATGTTGTGGGAGTTCAGGTTTATTGTGAAAAACTTTTTATTTAAGCTGCTCAGGTATTTTGATCAGCTCAATCAATTCATGTTTAAGTAGGATAGATATGAGATTTTATAAATGTATATGATGTGTTTTCTTTCTTAAGCCTATAGAGATATTTAGAGATGTTTAATTGGCTTGCATCAGTCAACAAGAATGTTATGCTATGTGCATTACTTTGCAAAGGTAATTTTGGTTCGGTGTTCATTTTGAGTTTAACCCTTTCAGAAATTCAGCGATAATTTTGACAATTTCTTCAGAAACTAAGAGTCGCTGTAAAATTTTGTCATAAATAAGTTAGGTAAAATTGTCCCTGACAGGCGCAATGGCTTAGAAGCTCCAAAACTTGGGATTTGCCACATTTTTGATAAATTGAAAGCTTTGTAAGAAAAATCTCACATATCCAATATTTTTTTATATCGCCTATGCAAAAGAGACATGGGAACTAATATCTTTATTCTGCACATTGTATAGCTGACACATATTAATGTACTATTTCACATATTACATTAATTCACATCATATATTACATTAATTAATACAAATTATATTTCTCTGGTAGCGAATTAAATATATAAAAATAAATAGTATTATATTACTGAGAATACAACAAATATACATAAAATAATGAAAAAGTCAGATTCCAGGTGTCTCCACATAAACAATGAATAGCACCGTGAAACCCTTTAATGAAACATTTCCATTTATTGTTGCTACTTTGCATTGTCAGGTTGAGGGCAGAGAAGGAACCTGGAAGAGTCTAAATTTAAATGTTGAGAGTGAAAGAGTGTATCCATTATTTATTATCAGGAATCAAGTTTTGAGCTATTTGTTATGATTTATCAAAACAGGAGGTTTTAAGGAAAATAAGGTTTAATTCAGATGGGCAATATTTTAATTTAAGGAGTTATTAATAAGGGTTATTATTTGTCACTGTAGTAGTGTAAATGCAGGATCTTAGAAAGTATTGCCGACAAGTAGAGGGTTTTAAAGATGTCACAGTCTATAGGGATTCCAATACGGGATCCCGGGGGATCTATAGATATAGTAGATCATATCCTCAATGAGGTAATTCATAAGTTGTGCAAGTCGAGTATGTATGTATGTTCTTCGAAAGCATTTGGGCTTAGATATATTTGATAATTTTCTTTTAGAAGTCCAGTTTGAAATATATTTGTAGAGAAATGTTAATTTAAACCTTCTCATTTATGTTATAATAATTATGTTGTTTAATTTAGTAATGGTTAAGTTGGATGTTTTTTTTTTTGGGTATTTGTTTATTAGCTGGTTATCATGTCACTATCTTTATGGAGGTGAAGTTATTTTTAAGGCTTAAGGGCCGGGTTATTTACCAGGTGTCTTTAATTTCTATAAGAAAATAAAGTTTATTATTAACCTTCACGAGTAACACATTTGAATTTTATACAAAAGTTTGCTTAACTAAGAATGTTACAAGAGCAAGTGAGCAGAGGTTACTTCATCTTAATACACAGTAAGACATGGTGACTGGTTGATACCGACATATACCATTTTTTTACCGAAAAGTCAATTTCTGTGATAATATAAGACTAATGTTCTGATGTAACATACAATCAGGAATATTTTATTACAATAATAAATGTACATATATATATTAAAATATTTTACAATTATTTTGTTAACCTTCTTCCATATTTGGTACCTTCCTATTGTCCTATCCAAGCTATATTTACTATTATTATCATTGTAATTATTCGTTATTTTAACGTACTCCATTCTTGAAAAACAAGCTTTCATATTATTTATATCAGTAAAGGTCTTGCCAAACCAATAAACATATAATTTATCCTGTGGAAATTACCATAAATTTCTTATGATCTCAAAATCTTCATTGTTGTTACTAAATTATTTTAATTGTTCTGTAATACTTCACTAACAATAGGCAGTTTATGACATAAAATATTCTGCCAATTTGTTCTCAGGTTCCTTTTCAGCAACAGTTTACTATTTTCCCCATGAGGAGTGACCACACACTTTTTTTGCTCTCCTACCTATTTTGTATTCTCTCTACTTGGCAGGTTTTTAGGAAAGGTGAGGTGACTCGGTCAAATATGCAACATTTACAATTATCAGACTTATTCATTATATTATCTTTTAAATTTACCCTTTATTTTAAATATAAACAAAACGGTAGAATAGGAAGAATATAAAGGGAGGAGCCAAGATTTACAAGAGTGTTCATGTTCCATTTATAGACGGAAATTGAAGAATGAGCAGACCTCTTAGCAGAGTTTAAAATGAGCAGGGTGGGCCTGAGGACACTACCCTGGGGAACACTTCACCAGCAAAAATTTAGAATGAGGTGGATTTGGTAAAAGGATAAGATAGGGTTAGTAGTAGTAGTAGATGGTATTTTAGTGCAGGGAAGGAAGGCAGAATGTATTTAAAAAAAAGCGAAATCACAATCATTAAATAAGTTTGAAAATGACGCGGAGATTCCAGCTCTAAATCAGACATCTCTTGATATCATGCCTACACTGTATACGTCTTTAATTTCAATTATATGTGTTTATTTAAAAATTGAACAATTTAGTACATAATTGATGTACACAAATATTTGATATAATCGATAAAAATGGGAAGGTGACTGTTATACGCATCAATTATTGTATAAATGGATACTGATATAAATACACCAATTTTCCAATTTGTGGATATTCCTCTTTATATCGGCTTCCAAAGAGGTAGGATTAGAAATGGTACATGAGAACGTACCGCTCACGAGCTATAGTCAGGTCTCTCAATGAGCGGTTTTTGAATTTCAACTTCTTATCTGATACCGACTTAGACTTGTGATTGGTAAACGAAAGGTAAGTTTGCGAAGAAAATTGTATTAGTTCATTTATATGATTTCCTGTTAATGTAAGATTTTCAGTATTATGGTCTAGATTTGGTTGGTTATTATTTATACTAATACTTGTTAGAATCTAATATGGCTAAAATCAGCTAAAACAATTGACATGAGAACTGTCCAATTTTAATTTATTGATGGTTCGGATTATTTCTTAGTAAGCACAGTATTTTTCAAATGCTAAATTGAAATTGTCACTGTCATTAGATTTCTATTTGGTAAATATTATTTGAAAAGTTACCTATTATATGGTGTTAATCAGATCAAAGGTTATACAACTATTATTTACAATTTAATGTACTACATTCAGTTAAGGTATTAATACTTTTTATGATTAGCATAGCACAATATTGTAGACTAAGTCTTTTTAGGTAATAATTGGATGCATTGTATTATGGATCAAACATGCGAAAACTTCAATTTTGAGTTTTTCATCACAGTAAACTATTGTCATTCTCTGACATTTTGGATGTGATCAAAACATTAGTCTTTTTTTTTTTTTTTTACAGTAAAAGGAAAAATAGAGTTAAAAATTTTGAGATTCTGTTTGTCTTTTCTTTTTTCTTTCAGAAAGTAAAAACATTACTTATTTCAAAATAAATCATTAGGATTTGATAGAACTAGTTTTGTCTGAATCAACTGTTGTATGGATCCCTTATACATGTCTACACATGGAATTGGTAAGGAAGATGTGTCATATTGGATTGTTCATGCCTTCCAAATTACTATCCATAGAATCCATTCTTAACTAAGATGTAAGCTATTAGTAAATTACCATGAATATTGATTTGCCTTATTGAACAGTGAAAGGAATTACTCCTCACTTATGCTGATGAGCATGGAGATGTAGTTATACTTATGAATGCACCATTTTTTCTTTTTACATATCATAGTGCCATCTAAAAAGATGGTTTTTATCAAACTTTGTGTCCTAATAAAACACTATCTATAACCAGGTGCCTGCCTCCTGGGCTCCGGGGGAGATGGTTTCTGCTCTCATCCTTGTTCTGTCTAGGGCTCTGATACAGTGGACTCCTCAAATGAGTGTAGATACAAACAATGGCATGAGGGCTTTATGCCAGAATGAACACAATCCAATCCTACGATAGCAGAGCACATTGAGTAGAGTACACCATTGTTTTTCCATACTCCTCCTACTCTATTCTACCGTACTTATTAATTACCATGGCAATGAATTGATGATTATCAATTTTCTCGATAGTCTCTTAAATCAGATTTGTTGGTTATCAATTCACATTTCTTCCTAGATGCATAACTTTGCTTTTTGTGAGAGTCATCCCCTTATTTTTCAACAACTCATACCATTCTTGAATTACTATCAGTAATTTTTCTTACAGGAAAGCCCGAGTCTTCACTGACATAATATAGTACACTTACCATAATTCATCCATAAAGGAAACAAGGTTTATCTGCATCAGGCATCCTGAATATTCAGCTCTATTTAGAACCCTGTACAACCCTACCCATTCCAGCATCCATCATGCTCAATCCCAATCATTTTGCACCAAATGGAACGTCCTGCGCAAATTTTCCCTCATTAAACCAAACCCCACTCCTGTCTACCATATTTCTTCTAATCACCTAAATTCTCAATTTTTTGTCCATTCCCATTGCATTATCTCAACACCTTCCTCCGGATATCATCAGCAATTTGACCAAGACAACTTCTGTTTTTCTGACAGATCTTATTACGATCTCATTTCCTAGATAGTCGTAGTCCCTGTCCCCAGATCAACCTCCATCTCATTTCCACATTGCTTTTCTGTGCCTACATTCACAACATCCAATAAAATCATTTAGCCGAATCTCCTCATAGCTCCTACATGCCAGCGGCACCGACATTTACCCATTCTTGCCTTCAGTGGACTTGAATCTCTTTTTTTCATTTATGTTTCTAGTCATTACTATATTTTGTTGTTGGTATAGGTCCAATATTATGTATAGACTCACCACCACAGAAAAATTTATTTCATAATTTTTTTCAGCTAGACATATTTCCTTATAATTCATAGGGGGCAATACACCAGAATAAAGATTTTTCCATTTCATTTCAACAAACATCATTTAACTTAAGTGACTTAATGGAAGGCGCCAGTATTGTTTAATGCCCTTGTGCCATATGTAGGGTTGGATTCATTGCCATTGCTTGAATCTCACTCATGAGTTATACTCTATATGTTAAATATTTAAAAGTATAGATGTTATTAATATAATCAATTAGCATAATAAAGTTGTGTAACTATTTATTAATTATTTTTATTTGTCGATAACCTCATGAAAATGTTTTTAGAAACTATGGCTGACGCGTGTGACATTTTGGACATTGACCGATCAGGTGGTGAGATAACCAAGGAGTCAATAGTTGGCCCTGAAAAAAAAACTAAGAAGTTTGGAGCACAAAAGTCTTCGAAAAAGCCCGAAGGGATGGCACGTGAACTGTTCGCCCTGCTGTATCACGACAAAAATGATCCTCCTCCACTCTTTCCTTCTGATACAGGTATGGATGGTTTTTGCAATGGACGCTAATATCAGTAAACATTATTTTAAAGTTTTATTTTGTGAATACTTTCAAAATCACTAAAACTTTTTTTTACTTAAAACATTTTGGTTGCCACAGAAGTCATAGTGACCCTGGACGTCCCTGTACACCAATGGGCAGAGCTAGAGCAGGGGTGCCCAACCTTTTTATAACTGATGCCACAACCAAGGGTCCCCATATTGAGGTGTGCCATAAATGTACCCCCCTCCCCTTCTATACCCTGCCACCTTCATAATAATGATTTTTATATAGCATAGGCGCTTGTTTTTTAAATTTTTTTTTTCCCTTTTGTAAATTTTGAAAATATACCTACATAATGAAAACAGTCAATAACTATTAAATAACCTACTATTACTCCTTATCCTTATATACATTTTTATTGTATAAATTTTATGCAATAAAAATGTATGGATGTCCAACCTACATCCTAATTATTAATTTCCATTATCTCAACGTTATTTCAGCCTTTCAAAAAATTGATATTATTGCAATATCTCTTCTTTTTTTTTTCTATAAAAGAAATTGCGGTAGTAAAGATAGTCAAAAAATGTATAAAAGTAATTTTGTTCCATATTTTTTTTTTAAATAACAACTATATGTTAACAAACATAATTGACAATCTCCTAGTTGTGATTCCTGGTTCAAATACACGATTACACTACTTGGACTAGCAGGGTATAGAGTGTGATTCTTCAAAATGTCCTGTTTGTAAAGGTTTATATTTACCTTTGGCTTCCAGCCATATACGCTAGAAGTCTTCCCTCCTCCCTTCAAGGTATCTTTTGTCTGTTACCTGAATTGGAATTTAATTAATTAAAAATAAATTCTGTAAATGAGCACGCTTCACTCCTTTCCTACTATTAATTAGCGCAACTTAAATAAATTACCATTAACATCTTTAAAACTAATCGTACAGTAATTACCTGAGTTTTTTTTTTACTAATGTCACATTTGAATTTGTAGGACAAGGATACAAGAACATGAAAGCCAAACTGGGCATGAAGAGTGTACGTCAATGGAAGTGGATGCCTTTTACAAATCCTGCAAGAACGGACAACGCTGTATTCCATCACTGGAGAAGGGCATGTGATGAGTCCAAGGAATACCCTTTTGCAAGATTCAACAAGGTATACTGTTCTTAGATGGGTTGTAATTTGTTAACAAAGTACGTGCATTGTACTGACATTATTATTTCTTAAGAAAAGGGGAATAGAAATAATTCTGATTGTATTAATAAATAGCACTACTTCTCCTAAAAGATGTTTGTCATAGCGAATGTTCTAAATTCTCAGTCCTCTAGTGCTAAATTTAAAATGTTATTTACTATGTTGACGGCTCTTTCCTGACTGTACACTTTAGCTACAAGTTTGAATTTAGAAATGAAATTAAAAAATAAAATATATGTCAATCATATTGACAAAAACAACAAATTATTAACTTATAATATAACAAATTATTAATTATTTATTAGTCTTGAATTCTTTTGCCATCTATATTGCTATTTTTGCCAAATGTCTGAGACTTCCTGCTGTTCCTTCCAAAGCATTACTAAAAGATATTGAGACCTCATGAAAATGAAAATCGGGGACAAATATGTAGATGCTTAAGATGAACTCGGTTTTATAAGACAGACCCATGTTTTCATGCTGATTTTTATAGAAAAAAGATACTTATTTTACAATGATAAATACAGTATTATTCTTCCAGTAAATGGTTAGAGTACCTGAAAAGAACATAGTACTTACATTCACAAGAAAAGAACAATTTATCTGTAATTTGTGTATTCTTTTTGATTTGATTTTTTATTTGGTTGGATCCTCTGACATTTGCATAATTTAATTGAATAGTTTCCTGCTTCTAAGTGACAGTATAATTTTATTTTTTGTTGCAGAAAGTTGAGATCCCAACTTTCACTGACGTCGAGTACATGAGCCACCTCGAGAGAGAAGATTGGACCAGGTCTGAGACTGACCATCTGTTCGACTTGGCCGGTCGTTTTGACCTGAGGTTCGGGGTAATGGCGGATCGCTGGGACAGGACACAGTTCCGGAACAGGTCTATTGAGGACCTCAAGGAGAGATATTATAGCATCGTTTCTGCGCTTGCAAAGGTATTGGTTACAACATATCAAGGTTTAGTGCTAAAAAAAGAACTATTCTCTGAACCATATTATTGCTTATAGAAAAAGATATTTCAATATTATTTATTACTTAAATTTAAATAACGAAAGGGACTATTCATAAAACCATACAGTCTAAAAAGAGGACAATATTTTTATTAAATAATCAGCAAAAGCTATACATAAGCTTTATTATACATAACGTTCAAATATACTACACATTGCATTTATGAATTCATTTTGTTTATTATGTAGGGGTTTTCATATCCAATCTGTTTGCTTTGAAAACACCTTTTAGATTACTAATTGATGTATACTAACGTCTATGCTAATGAATTTGAATTCATCATTAGCATTTTAACTTACGTTAAATTGTACCAGGATTGTACATAAGAGATGGCGACATGTGCCTTTACTGCCTATGTCATAACTCAGCCTATCTTCTGTGGATCCTGGATGCCAAATGCATCTACAGGACTCTCTAGAGCGAATTAAAATGATATAGACACAGAACTGCTTTTGAGTGAAAAAAAATAATATCTGCCAGGATTGACTGACCCCCCCCCCCCCACTTGCTACCTGGGATTTTGATTACTGTTTTCTGATCAGATCTCCTTTCCACCTAAGCTGTCCATAGAATAACAGCCATGGCACCATATATTCTCTTAGTGGGACACACTAGCTCTCTGAAAACACCCCAGTGGGATATTTTTTCAGAGCTAACAACGATATAGTAATTTTATATTTTCTAATTTAAATTGGTTTGTTTGTGTTAGCGAGACCCATTAAGATAATAGGTAGTGCTGTAGCTGATATCCGGATGGATAGTTCTAGTGATAACAGTTTCTGGTAAGAAATTAGAAGGTCCCTGGTTTGAATCCTGGCCATCTTACGATATTTCAACTTCAGCCAATAATTATTAAGTATGCAACATCCACCAATTTATATTACAAAAAAAATTTTATTTTTGTTTTTAAAGGTAAAGACTGGGCATGGGCTGCCTCCTGAAGCAAAGAACTATGTTTTTGATGCGGAACATGAGAAAAGGAGGAAAGAACAGCTTGAGAAGCTTTTCAGTCGCACACAAGCTCAGGTTACTAATGCTATTTAATGAATTATAACTCATTTGTTTTTAGACATCGTCTTGTCAAACGGATTGTGTACAATTTAAGTGATATACAATGTTGGCTCTTGATGTTTATCTCAATTGGGTACCATGCAAGAGTTTGATATATTTTTTTTCCAGGAGTTATGGTTTTCTTAACACTTGTTAATAATAGTTAGTCTGTATTAGTCATTAAAAATACTTCATTTTATTTAATAAAATTTATTCCAAAAATTTTAATTATAATAAAAAAATATAAATAGCTAAAATATTGATTAAAAAAAAGTGCTGAAATCGCCTATATTAAATAATATGTGATTCTTATTGCATTTATTTTTTATATCTTTTAAATTTCTTTTTTTATTAATGTTTTTCCTTTTTTCTTCTTTCTGATTTTATTGTATCCCCATTATTGTATTTTAAGGAACAAATAATCAGCATATTTCAAAGTGTGGAATATGCCTTTAAAATTTAGTATTGGTTATATGTGTACATTATCCATACTGACAGAGAGGCTGATAAGAGACAATTTATATTAAAAATTAACATTATATAGGTGAACATGAAAATTTTAATTTGTTTTATGAAATCAGGTCGAAGAAGAGCAAATGCTTCAGGCCGAACTGCGCAAAATTGAAGCAAGAAAGAAGGAGAGAGAAAGAAAGACTCAGGATCTTCAGAAGTTGATAATTGCTGCGGACAAACAGGAGGAACCAAAAAAGATTGAGAGGAAGTTTCCGAGGAAGAAATTCCCATTCTCAAAGCCCAGAATTGACAATTTGGTAAATTTATGTTGCAGTATAACTGTAATGGCATGTACCATCCATATGGATAAGTTAGCGTAGTGGTGTTAGTTTCTGTAATTAATAGAAAGTAGTTGTCTATGGTTTCAGGCTAGTTTTCTATATTTCAAATTGTTTAATCTGGTATGAAAACTCAAAGGGAAAATTAATTTCTGTAGATTTGTCATCCTATCCTCACCCAAGGTTACCTATATGCATTTTTGTTTTTTCTGTCTTAGAACATTATTTGTTGATAATAAGACAAGATTGTTTCTGTGGTCCCACATTCGCTACAAAATACATTTGTATGGATATATTCATACACAATATTGACTTGTAGAAACAAAACAGTTTCATAAGCTGGCTCTATGACTAATAATAAAACATAACATTTTTGGAGCAGATGGATATTTCTAGTAAAGACACGTGTGTTTTAACTATTTTTCTATTTTTATAACAAAGATTTTTGACCTTGAGTTATCTGGCCATTATAAGCCTATACTTATGAAAATACCAAATAAATGACAATGCATGCTTATTCTTTTAATTGTTTGTTTTTTTCAAATGATGTTTAATGTTTGGCTATCGGCATTATTTCTATGTGTTATAACTTGAGGCTGGCGCTTGTTCTTGTTACCACTGTTTGTACTTGTTTTACGTGCTTGCAGAAGACTAATAAGAAGAAACGGATTCTTTGTTTATCTTTCACATTGTTTTCTTGTTATTGGAAATGTCTTTGCATGATTTGTTAGATCCGCTGCATGTTTCATCACTGTTGATAACCATAAGAACCATAGGAATAATGTATTTATTAATATTTTTTATTTTTATAGTTTGGCGAAGTATCGGGTATTAAGTTTCCAGATATTAAAGGCAGTGGCGTAACATTGAGATCGCAGAGAATGAAATTTCCGAATACCCTTGGGCAGAAGAAAATGAAACTGATAGAGCTAGGGCTAACTGATTTGGGCATTGGTAAGAATTTTAGTTGTCAATATTTTACTGTTTCCGACAGCTTCAAACTGTATTCATACTTCCTATCTAGGATAAGAAATGTAATATAAAACCAATCTGGACCAAAGTTTATGTAAGTTTTCCTTAGAGCCAAGAAAATACATTAGCAAAAAGTGCATGGACAATCGTCAAAAGTGGTTGGTGTGTTCTTGGAAAGTTCATGCTTCTCTAGATATATGTAGTCAGATGTTCTGACAAATTATTGGTATATCCACCACCAGATAAAATAAGAATTATTTTTTATCAAAAGGGTCTAACAAATTAACATTTACAACTAAATTTGGGCTTGAGACATTCGTAGCCAGGTGACCCAGGCTGTCCTGAGGAATCTGTGGACAATGACAGCAAGATTTAAGGTAATTACTGCATCAAAGGTCATCCTAGTCAGGAATTTACAAACAGAAATCAAACCACTAAGGGTAGGATGGATACTGGATACTAAAATGGACAGTGATGGGTCACTTGCTAACAGTGATAAACATTAATGTCCAATTATACTTCAAAGAATTAAAAGGAAAAGTCTCTTATAGGTGTCTACCCACAAATTCCATTTATTTAACGTACAAACTCTTAGGGCAGCTTACATATGCAATTGCAAGTGCAAAAAGAATTAAATAAAAATCACAATTCATGATTTGGTACAGAACACTTCAAAAAATAGCAGATCATATTCAAAAACAAAAAACATATCATGGGTGTGCTGCCAAAAGTGACCAAGTCAAAAAAACGTGAAAATCACATTTTAAAGTTCCAATTAATAGGAAAAATCAAGAAATTTTTCCAATTTTTTTTTGTATTGAGTTTTCCCTCATAAAGGAAATACGCACAAGGAGTTAAGCACTTTAACTCATTTTTCTTTCTTTTTTTGACTTGGTCACTTTTTGCAGTACATCCATGATATACCAATGTACAATTGCATGTAAGATGTTACACAGTTTCTTTAATAATTGAAAAGTTCAAAAGTATATATGTCCCAAAAATAAATAAAATACTAAATGGTTAAGGCAATAAAACATATATAATGTAAAGTTCCTAAAAAGAAGATCATTTTAAAAGCTAAAAAACTATTAAATTTCATAATAGCAATAATAATATACTACCTACAATAATAAAATAAATAGATGTACTATAAAACACAATACACACCTCACATGTAAAGGAGAGGTAATCTTACCCATGATCTGCAACTGACTGATTTGTTCACCTGGGGTGTAGGCAGTGGGTTTCCCAAAAGGGTCCATTTGAAATCTTCAAAAACAATTAAAGTTTACCACATCTATTTTGATTTCTAAATTTTCTATGTAGTCAGTGAGGTTTCTTATTTTTGGTTCCACGGAACAGCTGAACTGTATGCCATACATCCTGATGTGAACTTCACTAATATGTAAGCAGAACCAACTGTCCCTGCATCTTAAACGCTCCGAACAGTCTTCTGTGGGCTCTTTTATGTCGCATCACACTTACCTCAAGACACACTTACCTTGTAGGCTCGGGAATGATCCCTGTGTGGAATAGGGTCTTTAGGTTTGGATATGTGATTACTAAGTGTAAAGGACAGTCGGTACTTCTAGTTTGTGGTTTTTATATAGTTTTTTAGCTCTTGATAATGGTAGTGTGAGTGCTTCTGTATCTGAAGGTGGCAACCTATTTGTGACTTTTCCTTTCAACCCTAAGCTTTTAAGAAAAGCCCACAACTTAGCATTTCATCCAAAAAATACAATTACCTATACTTATTGATATTTGTTTCTGTTATACAGACATAAAATAGATTAAAAAGAACTGTTTTAGTTTACTTTGAATTTTGTTTTAGTTTTCTCTTCGAAAGGAGATTTTGCACTATTGCCACTACCCCAGGCAAGGCCAGCTACTGTATAGACATGATTCATTCATAGTTATGATTATAAAATGAAATTTTCTTATTTTTTGTTACAATATTGCAAAGTATATGTCTGAAATTACAGTTTAATCAAATTTATAAGCTTATCTTCTCTTAATGATGAATTCTTATATAGTGAAAAGGCTTGATAATAATAATAATAATGCAAAGACATTTTCTTATATTTTATCATTATAATATTCTCCAACTAA
The DNA here is from genome assembly GCA_930367205.1 of Acanthosoma haemorrhoidale. Lineage (NCBI taxonomy): Eukaryota > Metazoa > Arthropoda > Insecta > Hemiptera > Acanthosomatidae > Acanthosoma > Acanthosoma haemorrhoidale. Next base: position 31,228,436 of record OV884013.1, on the reverse strand, counting down.
GGGCAGGAAGGGGTAGTTTATCTATAGGTTACCGCCATTTGTTTAGCCAAGTTAGGCATGCAGAGCTCATCATTCATGAACCTATACCTACTTATAAAATTACATACTAATTTAGTTATGAAAAATATTTTAGATTTGAATCCAATGCCGACGGAAGAGATTTGTCAGCACTTCAATGAACTGCGGAGTGACATTTACCTACTTTGTGAGCTGAAATCAGCCCTAGTAAACTGCGATTTTGAAATCCAGTCTCTGAGCCATCAGTATGAAGCACTCAATCCAAATAAGGTAAGGATTCATAATTTACTTACAACATTGTTGTGTATTTGGCGATCAAAGAGATGTACTGGTTATTTGCTACTGTTCCATCGCTGTTTTATTCATTATGATTGGGAACCAAACTACACTTTACCTGAAAGGTTTGAAAGGAAAGTAAACTAATTACAAATTCATACAAACTAAAAACAGAATTATGTTTTATATTGTAACAATTTCTAAGAAATATAAGCAAAGAACATGGCTTAGGTAATTAATGAACTCCCAATGTCCTGATAAATTGATGCTGAATTGTATGGATGAATGATAAAAGTATAATTAGTGTAATAATAAAAGTATCTTTAATAAATTCTTTCTGTCATTTACAGATTTTCATTTGATAATATACTAAACTGCTTGAAATAACCATTTACATGTTTTCCTTAGAAATATGATTTTTTTGAGGGAAAATATTTTAACACGATTTGATCGTATATTGTAATAATATTCATAGAATTAGCTTCTTTGTACTGAACAATGACTAATGGCATGTTTTTTGTATTTCAGAGCTTACCAAATCTAGATATATTTTCGGAGGGAACTAAACCCACTGATGAAACAGTCATGAACGGACCAGCTATAAGTTCAAATGGACCATCAACATCAAGAGCTAATACGACCGTGTAACGGCTGATATTCCTATGTCATTATTATATTATTGAGTTTTGTGTTCCTTAAAAAAAAATGTTTAGTTCTGTTGTATTATATTTTATTATCTGTTTTTAAATAAAGAAGGCTGTTCAGTTAAAGTGCCAATGATATTTGTGCTGTGAATTAGTAGACATATTGACTTATTGATCAAATATATTTTTTTAATAGTTGTTTACTGTTTTATTTAACCATTCCAATAAGTTTATAGAGCTTATTTAAATTTGCTTTCCAATTAGAACATAAATTATTTTACCTTCTAGTCTTCTTATGTATATTTATAATTGCTACTGGTTGTTGGTGTTTCAAATCAATAGGAAAATGTGACATCTACCCACTAATATTACATTTTCTAATGCTATTGGTTGTATTTTATTGTATTAAAATCAGGTAGTTAAAAAAAATATAACATTAGTATCATTATGACTCATAGAAAACATTTAGTCATTAAATAAAGTTAGGTGCAGGTTATCGCTGTTGTGCCATTTGAACTGCTCATGGAGCAGCGCCTCAGAGGCTAAGTCAGAAGAGGGCTATAACAAAAGAGATTACACCTCTTGTGTGCTAAAGAATCAAATAGGCCCATCATGTGAATTGAACCTTTGAAGAATGTAAAGCAAGATATATCAACACACCCCACAGAGGAACCCCTCAAGAAATAGTTCCCATCAGTCCATGCAAGGGCAAGGTGGTCTCCCAGAACTATTAGAACCCGCAAATCCTCACTCCAGCAGGTTATACATTAAAGAGGTAGAACCTGTATCTATTGTAGGGAAGACAAAACTGAGCATATGGTGCACACCTGCTATGTCCCTAGAGCTGGCTAGAGTATAACAGGGTGTACAGCCTGTGGGAGGCTGACCTAATCATAATGAAATTTAACCTTAACTTGGTGCACATAACACTTATGGTCTATAAAAAATATTGTGTGTTAAAGACATGCTGACCTAAGCAATCATGCTAATGGTCAGTGAGGAGCAGGGTTTCTGCTCTTTGTCTTCCAGTGGAATGAGGTCCAGTTATATCAAGTTATTTGGTAAACAAATCAATCAAAGTTTACATTTTCATACACTTTATTTGTATACGCTTTTATTTACATAGTTTCACAAGTATATTAGTTACCGGTTTTTATCCATAAATAACAAAAAATGTTTTATGTCAACCGAATAGATTATTATTATTATTGTATGGTGTTTATTATAAATAGTTTTAATTATTTTTGACATTTAATAATAGGTTATTAATTTTATATTATTGGAATAAATCATGCAATGTGATTAATTTAAATTGATTATTAATTGGTTTCAAGTTGACCTATATTTGTAAACTTAGGCACTATTAAGATTTTGTCATCTATAGAAATTATTCTGAAGTATCAGATTATAAAGGGAGATACATCCTCTCATGCTGAACTTAGACTTACATGGCACCTGGAGTGTCACTATTCATCTCAGAAAACCCCAAAACTGTAGATTCAACACTAATATTGACTTTTTTAAATTATTTTTATATCCTCTTACCACAGGTGCTCTCTCTCCTCTCTCTCTCTCTCTCTCTCTCTCTCTCTCTCTCTCTCTCTCTCTCTCTCTCTCTCTCTCTCTCTCTCCCTCCCTCCCCTTTACAACCTGTAATCAATTAGCAAGCCAGGAAGATTTAGAACATGAAAATTGAAGTTGAAAGTCCCATACTCTCAGAACCCACCAGCTGAAGTGAACACTGTTTTCTATCTCTCTCTCTCTCTCTCTCTCTCTCTCTCTCTCTCTCTCTCTCTCTCTCTCTCTCTCTCTCTCTCTCTCTCTCTCTCTCTCTCTCTCTCTCTCTCTCTCTCTCTCTCTCTCTCTCTCTCTCTCTCTCTCTCTCTCTCTCTCTCTCTCTCTCTCTCTCTCTCTCTCTCTCTCTCTCTCTCTCTCTCTCTCTCTCTCTCTCTCTCTCTCTCTCTCTCCCTCCCTCTCTCTCCCTCCCTCTCCCTCCCCTTGACAGCCTGTAATCAATTAGCAAGCCAGAAAGATAATTTTGTTTAAATCCATTTTCTTTGAGACTATAAAAATTATTTATCCATTTTTGGCTTACTGTTATTGTTCAATATTGAGATAGCCTTTCATTGATCTACACGAAATTCCTTTGTGAGAGAAAATTGGAACTGGGTGTTGTATATAAATATTGGTAACTTAATATGTTAAATTGTTGATCAATCAATCAACCTCAGCCCATTATTATTTGTCCTGAATTGGCATCCCATTAGTTCTTTTCATTGTCGAACAGTTAATCTACTGTATTCTTGGTAAATTTCTCATAGCAGAGGTTATGATGATTGTATATAAAGTAAGTGAACCAATGTACAGATGATTACGCACAGCACTTTCTATCACATTCAGAAAGGCATCAAATTAAAGTTCTCAATGTATTTAACAACAATATACAAATCGTGTTTTTATAAACTATGATTATAAAAAGTCAATATAATGTCATTGAAATCGAGTTTGCAACCCATGTTTTACATAGAGGCATGATATTTTGCATGGTAGTTCAAATGTATGGTGATGGTAAATATATATATTTTTGGTTTCATATCCTCTTGTTACAAAATTAATATATGTTACAAAATATAGATTCTACAAACAAATCTATTTACAATTGCTTCATTATATTTCCTGTAGCTTGGCTACATTTAATACAAATTCTGTTTTCTTCTAATAGTGATCTGAATTGTACAAAATATAATATATCATTCAGCCAGATGGTAAAACAAAAATGTTGATGGTGATATAAAAAGAGGCAGCTCCATGGTAAATAACTAAGTGCCACAGTTAATTAATTTCTTGAGTAGAGTATTAAATCAAAGGTATCTACATCCTCATAAATATTTAGCAATAATCTACTTGGTAATCAAATAATGTATCTAGCTTCATTATTGAGTATAGTATCGAATTAATGATCTCGTTTTTTATTTTTGAATTGTAATTACACAAAGTCAAAGTTGTGTTCACAATTGTAATTTATTCTATGCTTTACAAAGATAAATTATATTTTGCATGTAAATTTTATTTAATGCGTTGATTGTGGGAAAAATAGAATCAGACCCATGGAAAATTACAACATGTTATAGTTAATTAATACTTTGATAATTATAAAACAATCCTTTCCTATTGAGCAGGATTGCAAAATAAAGAACCTGTTGCTCTGATTAATAATGTGATTTTTTAGAACTATATAACACAGTTATCAAAATTGTATTCGTAACATTGACTCAACCAGTGATTTCTTTAGGGACATGATATTTTGTATGGTAGTTCCATTTGATAGTCTGATGATGATCAAAATGGAAATAATTCTATAAACAGTAACAAGTGTCAAGTATTATTTACATAGTCAAGTATTCATTCAAAATAGAAACTAATACTTTTATCAAATTTAAACCAGAATCAGAGAATGACGAACAAACTTTTTTGTATTCAATAATTAAGAATAAAAAATGCTGAAGAAATCCTTATTTAGCTGGCTGAAATATATGCAGGGAGTTAAAAATGTCTCAGGAAGTTCTTTAAAAACTGTTCAAGGACACAGTCAACACAGTTTGACGCAGTACACGAACTTAAAAAAAGTTATATAATCGGAGGTGCCCATGGGGTGTGATTCAGGAAAGTGAGTATTAGTGAAACACTTAACATGGATTAATAATATTAACTACAATGAAATTGAACCATTCACACGAATCGCAACCACAAAATTAATTTTAATATAATTAATTTCCTTAATCCATATTGAGTGTATAAATAATGTTTATGCCCCGTGGGAACCCAGCATGATAAGTGATTGCATCACCCAAAAACCTATCGGAAGTGAAAATTAGCTGTATGACTCAAGTATCGTTATTCATTTATTTATCTATTTTATGCCTTTACTTATAATATAATAACAAACTGAAAACTTTGTTGGTAAAAACCGTATGTATTTATGTACAACAGTAAAATTATACACAATAATAAACAAAAATATAGGAAGTGGTTATGATATTATCGTCCAATTGTGTTTAGAAACAAATACAAAAAACAGGACCACTTTATTGGTACACATCATATTTATATATGAGTACACATATAGTCAATATTTATTTTTTTTACAATCGTAAAAGTGCAGACAGTCGTTAAATAGGAACCAGAATAATTGAGAGTAAAGTGACCCACTACCCACGAAAACGGTGTGACAAATGTAAACGTGGCCACGTATGGGTCACAACTGGAGTGGGTTGGTCATGTGATGGGTAGAATATGCGATGCCTTAAGCAAAACTGAGTTTCACAGTTTCCCCCCACGCCTGTGCTGGGTTCTATTTTCGGCGGGGTTTATAGGGTCACTGGGTCATGGGTCAGACCTCATTATCGATGAATTCCCAACAAGCCTAACAGAGCGCTTATTTGGATAAACGTAAACAAACTGTTTACATCAAACACAGGGGGAATAGATCTAGATAGGAAATGCCTAATGGTCACTATCGATCAGAGAATGGCGAAGAGCGTGTACGAGACACTGCGACCAGCGCTGGTCTACAGCCGACTGGTGGGCATTTACCCACAGTCAAGGCAGTCTAGCCACCGGGTGGCCTTCTGCTTCTACCTCTGCGTGTACTCCACTTCTGTCTTGCTCTCTTCTGCGGCGTCTATCTTGTGGATCCAGCACAAGGACCCGGAGTGGTACGAGTCAATCGTCCATCTGCTGGTGGCCAAGTCCAAGACGGTAGTCGTCTCCTTCAATTACCTTGCAGCGTTGACCACAGCCCTCTGTCACTACCGGACACAGAGGAAGATCCTCCGGGAGCTGCATGAGACAGACAGGGCGCTCTCAAGCCGCTCTGGCTCCGGAAACTTCTGGCTCCTCCCCGTACTCTTCCTCCGTGGAGCCGCCCAACTTTGCCTCCTCCTGCTCGATCTCTGCCTCAGCTGGGGTTCCCAATTCCACTACGTCCTCTTCGACTTGGTAGCCACCCACCTGCCTCTGTTCGCGGTGACGGCTATACAGCTTCAGGCGTTCACTCTCCTTCAGTACATCGGGACTCACTTCGCGGCCATGACCTCCGAAGTTGAAGCAGTAGGGTCGCGGGCCAGGGTGGACAGGGTTGTATGCCTCCTGAGGGTGTACAACCATCTCAAGCAGTTAGCACTCAAGGTCAACGACTGTTTCTCCTTCAACACCATCTTTTCGCTCATCTCCATCTTCCTCTATATCATCGTAACCCTTCACTTGGTCGCCACTTCTGGTATAGTGCGATCGGACCTGTCTCTTGCAGTGTACGTTTACTGTCTAGGGTTTGTCATGTTAAAACTGTACGAACTTTGGAATATAATACAGCCGTTTGTTTATCTCACAGAAGAAGTAAAGCAATTTTCGGACTAGTTTTTAGCAGTTAAATCTTATTATCCTGCTTTTCATGATTTATTTTTTTAAGGTTGCGAAGTTTAACGGATCCCTATTCAAGCTGATGGTCAATGACAAAACAGGGCAGTTTGCTGATAATGTAAGTATCTAGTAAGACCAAACAAAGCCAACTTCATGATCATGATGTACATTATAAACAAAATGTTTCAAGTGTTTTATTATTATATTGTCAATTATATCCGTACTATCTACCATAACATCTAAATATCGTTGATTAATGTAAATTAGATATTTTCTAATTGCGTAGTTTTTTTAATAAGGACCTATCATTACATTTTCAATTCATAGCAAATCTAACACTCGTTTCATCAGCGTGTATTTTGTTCTCAGTAATCAGCTTCAAGCCTCTGCGGGCTTCTTCCAAGAATCCTGATAGTAAATCCTGGAATGTTAAATGTTTATTGACCTGATGTGGTCATTAAATACATATTTATTATTCTATTGAGAACGCAACATTTATTTATTTTTTTGTTTTTCAGGAAAAATTACAACTTCATATTGCAACGCGGCAAGAAATACCATTGACAGCTCGTGGATTCTTCAATCTTGACTACTCCTTGATCCAATCGGTACATAGATGAAAACTAATTTTTTAAATTTGAAATAAGTATATTTACCGAAGTCACTAAATCCTACTAAACCACATACATGTCATCAATATTCACGATATTGATACATTATTAAAAAAAATAAATAAATAGTAATTGAAAATTATATTTAAATTGTGCTTCTCCCTTATAATTTCCATTCTCAAATAAAAATATATATAAATTATGGGATGGATAATTAATTATTAATAAATAAATATATTATAGTGTCGGGATGCTTTAGTTGACTGTAACTGAAAAAGTCATTAAAACTATCTTTACAATCGTTTTCGCATCCATAATGAAATTTTTAATTGTGTGATTAGTTTTGTTAGGTGCTGGATGACCATTAACAAATAGTAGCGCTCGACCTCAGCGCCCTGTCTGCTTTATGATCCACTACTGTACGGTAGGTGAAAACCGTACCCCAAAGGCGAGTGTGAACGGGAATGATGCAGACTAGACCGCTGGGGGAGATGCTACAAGTTACATTTTGTAGGGCTCCAGAAGCAGCCGTCTGCATGAAAGGGATCTCTTCCAAGGATATTCTAGTTTAGTGGGAAGAAGTCAGGAAATTCCATTGGGAAGGCTGACGACAATGAGACTAAATATAGTGGGTTAGGCAGGAAGGTGCAAAGGTAATTAAATAAGAGACCATGGTTCGATTAAAGCAGCAAGGGCCAGTGCATGGATAGAGAGAGCATTACTCACATCAGGTGTCTTATGTAGGCAGGTAGTCAACGAGAGGCCGGCTTATTACAACCAATCAGGAAGACAGTTATTCTGACCAATCAGGGTTGACTACGCCAGCGTCCCTAGCTAGCGCTCGGGGTGTCAGGGTCGTGAGCTAGTCCCATCTTTCTATACTGACGCCAAAATTTATTGATATAAAAATATGGAAAAGTTGGCGTGTGTTTTCTGGTCCATGAAGAGAGTAACTTCGGATTTTCCGTGGTAAAGTTGGCACAACATTATGTATTTATTGGTTATTATTTGTTCCATAATTAAAATTTTACAACTGTATGAGTAAATACATACGATATCACTAGTGTTCCATTTTACGATGACGTTATAGTTGTAAATGATAATAATAATGTTCAATTTTAATAATTTGAAATAATAGACCAGACAACCATATAAGAAAAGAAAACTAGCCAGATTATTGAGATAGGAGTGCCTGCAGATGATAACGACTTGCTAACACTGTATTTAAAAACTTTTTTTTTCGGTTTTATATCGGTTGTGCAGTGGATTATTTAAGTGGGAGCCAGTTGTGTCTAACCACGAGTTCATTTTGGACTTTGCAATCATCAATTGGTGTCATCAAAGCAACAAAGTTTTTTGCTCCTGAAAATTACTGTGTGACAGTCGAAAGGGCTTTTGTAAAGTGGTTGACTTGTGGGGAGACAAAATATGTCATAGCTTATTTTTTAAAAATGAACTTCCTATCGCTACTTCCAAGCAATCCGCTGCTTTCAGTTAAATAGTTCCGACTGCGAGGAATTCTCACTAAGCGAAAGATGGAGGATTTTTTCATAAAAAGGAACGATCGTAATCGGAATTCAACATTGCAAGAAATCCAAGAGAACTGTGTTTTGTCTTCTTAGGGGCAACCATGCTTCTTAATCCTTGTTAATAACAATAGCCCCCCCCAGACACAAAAAAATAAACTTATGAATAGATTAAGTAATAATTTACAATATGTGCCTCTATTTATACTTGTCTTTCATTTCAGATGTTGGGTGCTATAGCTACTTTCCTTGTAATACTGATCCAGTTTGATATCTTCTCTGACCCTAAGAAATAAACTTTTGACTTTGACGTGATGTGCTTCTGAAACTTTATCTATCAATTTGACTTTTATTTTTTAATACTAGTAATTAATTATATCAGATTACAAAATAATTCAATGATCTCCTTGCCACATAATCCATTCACATTTTTTGAACTTGTTTACCATATAAGTTACAATAGAATTATTTGTTGTGAAATAATGTATGTGTTGATTATTTTATTGATACCTGATTTCAAGTATTTCATTACATAACAGGCAATACCGGGAAGGATAAAAGGGTGTTCAGTAAAAAAATGACTCGTCATCTGAGGCACAAAAGAACGTTTTTCAGTAATTAATGTATTCAACATTGCGTAAGAAAAAAATTAAACTTAAACATTGTGCTATCTAAAGATATCATCAAGAACAATGACTGCCCCCTAAATGTAAACAAACAGTCCACACTTTCAGAACCTCAGGATGTAAACATTGGAGATATTCTAAGACCATTAACTGTTCTTACACCATTAATGTGACCCATAGTAATATGAAAATATTCCTGTCACTTAATAATTCGAATCTTCATTGTTTTTTTAGAATCCCTTTACTTTTAAAATTTACATAAACATCACTTAAAAACAAGTATTTATTTGTACTAAGTCGAGGTTGTAATGGATAATATTGTTACATTAAACCAATCAAATACTGCAATAAATTATTTTTATCGAATAGTTCCAAGGATTAAAAAAAACATTGGTGATTCGGAATTTAAAATTAGTAAAATTGTCTGGCACAATAGCGAGTTACTAGGTACACAGTTCCAATAGATCTCTTGTCGCAAGGAATGCACAATTATTGAACTTTCTGTGTAATGTATGCTCTATGAATACAATAACCTGATGATTACCTCGATGCTTCAAACGTCTCGTTAGATAATGTACTTTACATTTAAGCCTATGTTGTTTTGTTTGTTTAAATACTTTCTATAAAATGTTTCGACAGTTTTCAAGTAAACTTATATGTGCATACGTTATCCGACGGAATTTTGCCGCTGCTGCTCCTCCCAGTATCGGAAAAACAAAAAAGAAACTTGGTAAATATGGCGCACCTATTGAAAAAGTTAAGATCCCTGTGGAAACCAATGCTGAAAAATTGGTGAAATTTGTTTGTGGAAGTAACATATATAAGACGGGAGAGGATATTGAATTAAAACCCGACAGTGAATATCCAGACTGGCTGTGGAAAATTGATACTAGTAAGTCAACATCATTGGAAGATATGGACCCGGAATCAAAGGCCTACTGGTTAAGAATTAGGAAGATGGCAAGAGTTCGTAATAATAGACTGTCAAAAATTAAAAAGTTTTGAAAATATTTTAAGGTTTTATGAAGAATGACTATGTATGTATTCTAGACTACATATTTGTTACGTTACAGGCATTAGACCTATCCTAATTTACCTGTTTGTCCATTTTTCATGATGGAGATTTTCAATTAAACAAGTTTATTTCGAATAAATAAATACAATTATTCCATTCTAGCTAAACTGTTCTATTTTTTTTCTCAATATACCTGACCAATACTAAGATCCTTTCAAACTCCTCATCTTTCTTTACTCTTACAGTGTGGTTATTTTCCTATAGAGTAGTTAATTGTGTTATGTAAGGCACTAGTGAGGCCCATTCAAGTGGTCAATGTTACCATGGGGAAGCTATAACTATTAATTGTGCTATGTAATTCCACTGAGGGGAATTCACCCCAATATTATTTGTAAGAGTTGGGCCAAAGATAATTCATACTAGCAAGGCCGTTAATAGTGACATAGGTTAATAGCTCGCTAGGTAGAGCCTCGGAAGGGATATTGGGGAGGACCCGGGTTCGAGTCCCGAAAATGCCCGATAATTTTTTCTTCAATATTAATAATAATTATTTTAATAAGTGTTTATAATCAACAAATATCTTAGTCCACAAAATCTCGTACCTTTAATGAGGACCGTCAGCCTCTAGAGCATATTCATCTTCAGATTGTGTTCTGTGGTTTAGGGTCCTAACCGAGTTCAAAATATGTAATCTTTAACACATTACCACCTTAGTAAGTTTTCGTTAAAGAGAAAACAATAGTAACAGAGCCCTTTGGATTCGAACCACGGACATAATGATTTCCGTTCAGACTCCCTTTCAAAATTGGATACGTTTTTTTCCAGGCCTTTCACCAATAATTATCAAGAAAGAAGAAGATAGTACGCTTATATTGCTTATTATTTTGGGCTATTAGGTTTTGGCAAACGTTTTCTTCTATGAAGCGATTATATGGCTATTATACTAGTGGGGCTAAATAGCCCTGCGTGTCACCTGCACGATACCTTGCGGCCTTCTCATTGGCCACGTCAGGGACAAACAGTGAAACCTTTTAGCTGTGTTTATTTTCTAGCACTATATTTATATGAGTTTGTTATTATATTGTTCCAAATGGAATGCAACTGCCAATCATATCAATTGGCTTTACATATTTATTTATTATATTATATTAATTTTAAATGTAATAAAGGTAATTTTTGTGACCTATTTTGAATTGTAATAACTTGGAAGCCACTATATGGAAGATAGTATACATGACATTGAGGGATTTAAAATGCAATATAGAAGTACAATAAGTGAGCCCCATCAGTAGTGTAAATAAATTCAAATGTCAGAATCTATATTCTATTTATAAATGTATGTAACAAGGGAATATTAAAAAAAAATAAGTTTTTCAATTTTAACATTTTAATTAAATTAATATTAACATTGAATTGTACTAGCCTTTTCAGATCTACGTACCTGTAGCATATGGTTTCTATGGCTGCTATTAATCAACAAAAATTAATATACCTCATAGTAATTAATATACGGCCGAGAGGCCGACTTATTTCAGGCCACTCTGACCTGCCAACTACAAACCCTTGCCTAGGTACCCCTAGGCTCCACCCTCGGTAGACTCTCATTACCTTCCCGAACCCACCCGCCTTCTTTAGGCATTCCACACCCTATATCCTTCTCATACATCCTTCAAATGGGGGACTCCCCTTAGTGAAAGGCACTCATTAGCCCAAAATAATTTTCCTTTATTTTTTCCACATCCTATTTTTATAAGTTTGAGAGCTAAGAAAAAAAAAAAAAAAAAAATTACTAAAGGGTGAGCCCCATCACCTTGTAATGTAATTATATCTTTTCCTTTTAACTTCAATCTTATGTATGTAATCCAACCTCTTTCAAATGTATCTGCGCATAGCAGAATGAGGAGAAAAAAATTGTTAGTTCTTGTTCATGTTTTCACATTGTATAAATTCAAGGGGTTTAAGGAGGAAAAAAAAAATTTACTACTTTTGCCCAAATTGTAAACAGATAGTGAGCCCCATCACCTAGTATTTATACATTGCATTGTAATTTTAACTTCAATCTGATATTTTATTGTAACCCAACCTCCTTCGAATGCATCAGCGCATCTCAGCAAGAGGAGAAATTGTTAAGAAAGTTCCCAAAAATCACAGGTCCACCGGCCTACCAAAAAGAAGCCGACTAACGTTGGAAATAAATTTCAAGTGATCGCTAGCGAGTCACCTGAAAGTCCGCAGCGCGTGGCTCCAGTGACAAAGAACCCACCACCAGTGATTGTCTCTGGAGAGACAACTACAATTTTATCTATAGACATAACAAAGTCCACGCTCAGGAAGACGAAGGAGGGAGTCACGATATATCCCGAGCTCGAGGAGGAACGAGCAAAAATATTGGAATTACTCCAGGCAGGCGGAAAGAAGTTTCACTAAAGCGTTCCTGCCATCGATGGGGGAACGGAGCGGGGGTTATCGTGTGAAACACCGGGTTTGTCAAGTACTGTAGAGAGTCGAAAAATTTGATATGTCTACGCTGGATGAATTCATCCACCGTAGACAGATCTATGACCTCGTGAAGCTCACTGTTGCTCCGTTGCTCGAATGAAGTATGTCTGACCACTTTCATCAGTATAACGTCTCATAATATATAAGAGTGTACTCAGGCCCACACTGCTGTATGGTGCACCGCTTTTTCGCCATTTGACGTATACGAGAGCTCGGTGACTAAAACAATTCCAAAACGGTATACTGATGAAAGTGGTCAGACATACTTCATTCGAGCAACGGAGCAACAGTGAGCTTCACGAAGTCTTTGATCCGCGTATGCAACAAGGGGAGAAATTTTGTAAATATTGTTCATATGTTGTAAAAATGTTAAATAAAAAAGGGGTTATGTAAAAAAATAATAATAATTACTAATTTTGTAAACCGAAGGTGAGCCCTATCACCACTGCCTATTTGAGTATGTAGTTTTAATTTCAAAACGTTTTTGTATTTTCTACCCTTCTTAAAATGCATGTTACGCAGAAAAAGGAGCCTTTTATTAATCACCAATTTGTTCATTTCTCTTGTTCATAATTTGTTGTAAAAAAATGTTCAAAAGAAGGGGTTTAGGGGGGGGGATTACTAATTCTACTAGATTTTCCAAAGCTTTTGATATCATAGACCACACAATTCTTCTTTCCGAGTTAAAATCATTAACCTTATTTGATAGCTCTATTCAATGGTTTCGGTCGTTTCTTTCCAACCGTTCACGAGAGGCAACTATCCCTAATCAACCTCTATCTGCTGACTTCATTATCTCCTCGGGTGTTGCCCAGGGATCGAGCATTTCTCCACTTATTTTTAGATGTTATATAAATGATCTCCCTAACTATTCACCATTGCTCCCATCACATTTACTCTTGCGACTCTCAAATCTATTTATCCTTTCCCTCTTCGATTGTTTAGCTGGGTTTGCCAAGATTCAGGAAAACCTAGATCGGATTAGTGCCTGGGAAAATCTGAATAAACTGAGGTTAAATGCAGTGAAACCCCAAGTAATGGTCAAAGACTACAGTCTCCTCCTCAGACCCTTTGCCGATATTCCTACTTAACCCTTAATAACCTTCCCATCACTTTCTGCTCCAGCTCAAAAACCTATAATAATAATAACCTATAATAATGGATAACCTATAATAATGGATAACCTATAATAATAATAACCTATAATAATGGATAACCTATAATAATGGATAACCTATAATAATGGATAACCATTGATCAAACCCTCTGTTGGAACCAACATATCTCTCATATTTCCCGTCGGCCAATAGGTACCCTGAAACTATTCCACCGCTCTCGCCATCAACTTCTTGTATCCTCTCTCATTATCTCTCTTGACTTTGACTATGGCTGTGTGGTGGGGTGGGACTCGGAGGGAAGTTGAAGCGAATAAATTGCTTTGTTAAATTTGTCTTTGGGACTCCGCAGCGCAACTATGTCTCACCTGTACGCCAAGTTAAGGTGGATGTTCCACTCCTTCCGTGCACAATACTTCCTATGTCCACTCCTTTTTCAAACCATCAATTCACGTAACCTCCCTTATATATACATTATTTTACAGTTCAACGCCTCAGTTCACTCAGCTCAGTTCACAAGATCCTGTCTCTCTGACCTTTATACTCCTGCCCACAAAACTTCAGCATACGATCGGTTCTTCCTTGCTCGCTCCACTGCCCTCTGCAATTCTCTACCTTCTGATTCCCGTCGTTCATCAGCCCTACGAACCTTCAAAGCTCTTCTATTCCAACACCTTCTTACCATCCAAAGAGACGCTCGTTAGTCTGGGAACGATTCAATCATTCATTATTTTATATTTCCTGACTTTAATTTTTAATTTTATTGTTTACTATAGATACATGTTGGCTTCCAGTTTCTATCTATCTTTCTTGTTTTCTTTTGTATTATTTTTATTGTTTTTTATTTAATATCATTTTATTTTATGTCCTATGTCTGTACAGACTTCTGCATATTGTTGTTATTGCTCTTATAGGTTCATTCTTTGGACTTTATTTACAAAAAGCAGTCAAAAATTTTTAATTTTATTTTATAATTATTATTATCATTCCTATAGAGGTTTCATCAGGTTTCAGGTTACACTTCAGTTTACATTGTTATTACTATCTAGTTTTTTTTTTTTTTTTTTTTTTCTTTTTCTTCATAGCACCCTTAAATTTACAGATAATTATATATAATTATAGATCCTCTGGCGAATCTATTTACAAATTATTTTGTATTTCCTGTAGCATCACTACATTATATACAGGTTTTGTTATTTTATAGAAATTATATAATGAATAAACAAGTATAATGATATACATTCTACGTGACTTGACTGAACTGACTAATAAGGTGATGGGGCTCACCTTTTTGATCAACCTTAAAACTAACTTACATATTAATTCTTATCCTAATTTTTCCCCGACAGTCTGTTGCCATCGATGCGGGAAGGGTGGTGGGGTCATAGTGTTAAACACTGGATTTGTCAGGTGCTGCAACGAGTCAAAAAACTTAATGTGTCTCCGGCGGATGAACTCACCCACCGACGGCACACCAAGCAACGGGTGCAGGTCAGCGTTCTTCAACCTCTCGAAAGAGGTATGTCGGACCACTTTTCGCATGATTCCATTCTGGAAGTGTTGGAGACATTTGGCTGTATTGTCAGTCAAGTGGGTAAATAGCGGGGCACCATACAGCAGAGCTGGCCGGAGGACACATTTATATATCATCAATTTAAGACGAAGTGACAGGTTAGGTGAAGTTAGCAAGTGCGATAGCCGGTAAGACCTTTGTCGTACTTTTTCTATTTTATTACTAAAATGAGTAGAGAAATGGAGATGCCTGTCCATTTTTATACCCAAATAGTGCATTGAGAAAGCTGGTGAGCTCTCTTGCCCTCCCACGCTATACGATTTTGGCAAGGACTTTTTCCCCTTTTGGAGGGAGAAGATTACGCAGTCGGTCTTCCCGGCGTGTACGCTGATGTTTAACATGCCCAGTCTGTCACTGATAACGTTACAAACTGACTCGGCGTGTGTAAGAGCTCTTTGTGCACTCATGCTGCTGCTGTAAACCACAATGTCGTCGGCGAAAGCGATTACAGTAGCTTTCTGATAGTTTGTCCCAACAATTTCAGATGTGTACATACTGAAAAGAACCGGAGACAAAACCGCTCCTTGAGGAACTCCACAAGTCAGAGGGAATGGGTTAGAGAGGCAATCACCCACCCGTACCCTCACCGATCTGTTCTTCAAGAACGAAACCAACATGGTATATAGCTGCTCTGGGCATTCCCAGTCACAAAGCTACTATCTAGTTTTTCTTTCCGTTATTTTTATAATGTAGTAATTATTTTTATTTGCGAGATGTGAAATTGTCATTTGTATCGCCTCACTAGTCTCCACAGTGACCACAAGCAATTGTGAAAGCTCGTGAAGACATGCAGGTCCAAAAAGAACGGTGTAAGGCTGGCCGTGAACGGGCAGTTCATCCCCACCACCGAACAGGCGGACATACTGGCGGATCATTACGAAGCTGTGAGCCGTGGCCAAGGTGAGCCAATAGGAGCCCTCGACCCACCCTCCCTCCCCACCTCTACCGAAATCTACACCTCCCACCGGCAGGTCGCTGGCTTCATTCGAAGAACGAACGGGAACAAGGCACCAGGTGAAGACGGGAACCAGAACATCCTGCTCAAGCAGCTGCCGAGGAAAGGAATCTCATTCATAACCAACGTATTGAACTCCTGTTTCAGGCTACACTATTTCCCTCAGAACTGGAAGCAAGCTGTAGTCGTCCCCCTGCTGAAACCAGCGAAAAGCGGTTATGAGCCATCTCATTACCGCCCCATCAGTCTGCTGACTCAACTTTAGAAGCTGTTCGAGAGAATCATCCCACCAGAGCAGACTGGTTTCAGCACAGGCTTAAGTGCGGACAACAACTTGGTGAGGATAGCAACGCCACGTCGCATTGAACGTCCGGAGCAACAGAGCTACCGCTATGATCTCACTGGAGTGTTCGAAAGCTTTCGACTCTGTGGACCACTACACCCTACTCCAACGTCTGAGGGAATATGAATTCTTGGATCAGCTGCAGAACCTGATGAGATCATATCTCACAGGCATAACTTTTTCGGTTCGTATAGGCACCACGTCTATGACCCGAAGAAATTACACTGCCGGTGTCCCCCAAGGATCGGTGCTAGGCCCCCTGCAGTTCAACATTTACACCACCCACATCGTAGGAGCCTCGTACCCCAACAGTGAGGTATCGGCGTATGCAGACGACATAGGTGTTTACAGCACCAGCATCAATCCCAAAAGAGCCCTGAAATTTGCTGAGAGCGCCTGTCAACACATTGCCGAGAAACTCGATGCCGTCAACATCAAAGTCAACCCGGCCAAGACGCAAGGAATTATATTTAGTTATAAATCCGGAAGAAAGAAGCTACCTAAATCCTTCGTCTTAGACGGCAAAGAGTGCCCTGTGAGCAACAAGCTATGCTACCTTGGGATTACCCTCGGTAGACACTTGTCGTTCACGACACATCTCAGCAAGAAGTTAAAGAGTGTTAGGAAAAAATTCTACAGCCTTGGACACCTACTTCACAGCCCGGCTTTATCGGTACGCCTCAAGCTGTTGATATACCAGAGCGTCCTGAGACCTGCTTTGATGTATGGGAACCCACTTTTCAAGTATCTAACTCCTAACACTCTAAAAACGCTCCAGCAATTTCAGAACAGAGTTCTCCGCACCTCCCTTAAACATACCCCGTTCGACCGAATGAAGGCAGACCAGATCCACGAAAAATTTGAAGTGCTCACCATTCAAGATTCCATCAAGAGAAGGCACATCAAATTTTTCGATTCACTCCGACACAGCCACAACCCACTATTCTCCGACCTTCAACCACCACACCAATGCCCGTCCGATGGAAGCACTGCTGGACCGCCGAAGCCTGGAGACAGATAGACCTCATAGAACCCTGACGGGGACTGAACGATCCACACCCAGCCGAGAGACCGAGGTTGATCTCCCGGCCTACTCAACCGAAGCACCATGACCAATTCTACCTGCTCAGGGTGGGTCGTTCTCCCGGCCGATAGGCCGACACAGTGCAGCCCCCTTCAGAGGCGGGGCCAGGTATGACCTGACAAACTTCAAACCAATGCCTAGTACCCCCAGGCTCCACCATAGGTAGACTCTCACTATCTTCCCGGACCCACCCGCCTCCTTTAGGCATCCCACACCCCATATCCTTCTCATACACCCTTCAAATAGGACTCCCTTAGTGAAAGGCACCCATCAATCCAAAATAATTTTCCTTTTATTTTTCCCACATCCTATTTTTTATAAGTTTGAGAGCTATGAAAAAAAAAAAAAAATTGTCATTTGAACGTTAATGTTACTCATAGAGTACTTAGTCCCGGAATACATTTTTTCTATTCTATTCTTTCATGAAATTTTTGCACGGTTGTTGGCAATCTATGCATAACATGGCTCCATGGATTTGAAAGTTTGGATTGAAAAATATCTATTAATTAAGCCCGAACGAAGGACAAGGCTCTACTATCAAACAGACTCCAGGTGATCGTATCTTATCTATCTGTCGGTATAACAAAATCTAAAAAAGTATTAATTGATTGAAATACTTATGTGTTTTAAGAGTTCTCACAAGTTACAAATCAGAAACTATCTCAAATCTATTACTCTGATTTGTTTAAATGGTGAGGTTATGAAAGGCAGGAACTCAAAAAGAAATTCAACGATATTATAAAAAAACAACAATTGAACTGGTTTATTAAAATACTTGTAGTACCAAAAAAACTGAGGGTTCAAAAAACCGATCCTTCGTTCATGCCTTTATACTATTTATGTTGTTCTTATCATCTCGCTGCGGTCTGAGAAAGGAATTATTGACATCTCCGGTGGCTGGGGGTTAGCCACTTGCTTACCTAAGAATTTTTTTTTTTGAAAGGCTCTGAATGGCGTCTGTTCGATATTTTCAAGTGTTTTGAGGTGGTTATTTGCTAATAAAATTGTAGTTAAATTTCTCTCCACCTAATGAATTTCTAGGCCAGAGCGCGGCTCTTTCCATTATCTTGGCTACTAGAAGAGTGTCAGGTGACTAGGAGAGTTAGAGACAGAGCTCATAGGCAGTTCTTAGAGTTGAGCGGTGAGTTCATTCAATACACAGTGTTGGTCGCTATTATATACTATAGTATATATGTAAACACTATTTTTGTGGTCAAGGTATTCTTGAGTCAGTGGTCAGACTAAAGAGAGGTCTCGTTTTATTTTGAGCGACCGGTTTTTATATACCTCGATGTCGAGGCGTCCCTAATACAAAATGGCCAATCTCAGTATCTGGTTTCGCTTGTAGCTCGAACGGGTAAATCCTTGTTATGAAGATTCATCTGTGAAAAGAAGCATTAGTTAACAAATCCTCATAACTCATATACGTACTTGCTGTCTGCATTCGTTAAGGAAGGAGTCAATTAGGAGTTATACATGTCGTCAATTGTTTAGCTTCGCCTAACAGATATTTCTCATTTATATATTTAATTTGTTTCCATGTTATATGATTTCCTGTATATAGTTTGTCTATTTTGCATCAGACGACACTTAAGGTTAAATGTGAGCAGATTGTAATTTTAATCTTACCTATTTTAATTTAAGTTCCTCACCCCAATGTTCCAGGTCTACTAAATGCAAATGAGTAGCTAATTGTATAAAGGAGTATATTCCGTTTTAGAAATTTGAAATAAACGGGTTGAACATTATACAAACACCAACTCAAAACATGCCAATGTCGCATTGGTTTATCTATTTTGCGTATGGTGCTATTATGTAACTATGTTTAACTTACCTAGGCAATGTTTCATCTTAGTCGGCTAGCTGGAGGTGTGTCTCATAATAAAGACAAATATAAAGGTGGCATCGAAAACTCCGATGACGTCACAACACACTTAACGTCCCGGTAATGGGGACAGATAGTATGAATTGCGTGTCAGATGTTGGTAGATAGCATTGACCCGTCGGTATTACGTCTTGGAGAGTTGAATGGCACAGAGTGCTGCGATGCAGCGAGATGTAAGGACTACTGTGCGGGTGCTCATGGGCCCGGTGAGGGTGCTTGGCCTGTTCCCTCTGTCCCTCGACCACAGCAGCTGGTCCTTCCGGCTGTCTCTGCCTCGCCTCTTCCTGTCTATAGCTGTATGCCTCCTCTACGCCTTCATAACCACGGCCTTCTTTGCCGTGGACGCCGCCACGCCGCATCACAACGTACTCATTGTAGAAGTGGAGGACGTGGACAGGGTGCTTCTGAGCGCGGTGCCGATCCTGTCCATCTGTGAGCTCCTTTGCTGCCTCGACGACTTCAACGAGAGCCTCGGCCTCCTGGAAGCCATCGAATCACAGCTGATCGGCTTTGGCAAGTTTGTCCAGTTCGACACAAGTGCCAGGTACATGCTCGCGAACGTGGCTTTAGCTCTCGCATCTCTTGGTTTCCGGTTGGCCAGGAACGTGATCAACGGTTCAGCATGCTCCCTCTTCACAGCAGGAGAGCTCTTCTACTATTTCAGCCTCTTCGGAGACATGATTGCCCTCACCTACTGGTTTGTCGGCACAGTCGGTATCGCCACCAAACTTCTCTCCGCCTGCAACCAGGAGCTGCTCCTTTACTCCAACGTCTTCTTCCTTTCCAAGTCGAGGAAGGTGGAGAAGCTGGCCCGGGCCCACCACAGCCTCTGCCTATCTTCAACCTATCTTAACGAGGTTCATGGTCTACTCCTCGCCACTTTGTTCCTTACCTGCTTCGTCCTCCCTGTTTCGGAGGCCTACCGCTGCATCCTGCTCCTCACCAGGGATTCTCACGTAACGTCCTACTTGCTGATAGCGGTAAAACTATGCACGGTCTGTGTCTGTTTCAGCCTTTGTTTTCAAATCGTCACTGCCTGCAAGAGTTGCACGACAGTGGTAAGTTTATTTCAGACCACGAGTATTAGCTCAGAAATGCCCCAGCTATACATTATTCTCTTACCCAATATTTTTAAGCAAAACAATTGATAATTGCCCTCAACAACAAATATCTTTCATTGCTTTTTGAATTTCATAATTAAAATTACTTTACAAAAAATGTAAGTAGATACACCGGCATTCATAGATTTTTGACGCCTGGGGTAGTCCCCAAATCTCCACCCTTTCAATCAAAATCAAGAGTGTTTATTATCAATCACTGAACACGAATAAATATATATTTAAAATATTTCTTTTGTATCAACAGATTGTACAGAAAATGATAAAATGTAAGCATGTTTATATTTTTCTTTTTTTTTATTAGATAAGTTTTGAATGACATTGTAAATTCTACTTTTGAATGGCATCAAAAATATATAAATTTGTATTACGTCTACGTTCGACATTGCAATAATTATCTTGGAAGAAGCGGTCCTTCAAAAAGTACTTACTTTAGCAATTTTTATCTCCAGGCATCGTATCTTTATGTGGCCACCGCCAATTTCAAATTTACATTCAGATTCACGTGTTTTCTTTTTTCACCGATTAAAAGGAAAATGTCAACGGAGTCGGGCCTCCGGATTTAGCACGCAGTTTTCTTTAATTGCATGCTTATTACAATCATTGATGTTGATAAAAACATTATTATACTATTTATTTGTATTTTCATTTAAGTTAGCCAACAATTTTAACAAAATGCCACCCTCAAATATGTGACCCCCTCCAGGTACGCTACAGTGTACTGAAAACATTTACACTCTCGTGTATTTAAGATCTTTTAGGGCCGAAATGCTCTTAATCCTTGGGATTCACACAATCCTATTTATGAAAATGAAATGAGATGATTTTCTTAAGATTTGAATGCATGTTCTTCATATCATGAACCAGTTACCCTAACCACTTTACGTTTTAAATGAGTATATGGTAATGTTTATATGAGAGCACCAATTTCAAACCTTGCGATTCAAAATGAATCCTAAAAGAGAAGTTTTTTTAATTTAATATCATTGATAATAGCTGTGCCACCATAAAAAAAGTTTGTAAAATCTTAGAACGAAGATGGCGTTTGCAATAATAATTATTATTTACTTGTTTTGTTTCATATTTCAAGCCTAGGAGGAGAGGCTCTACTTTGCTCTGTCATATAAAAGATTGAATAGATCTGAAACTAAATTTCATGACACAACTGGAAATATGCAGCGTAGTTTTTGGTAAAAATAAATTCTGGATTTGTCTCCATAACTGAAAAAAAACCAAACAATAAAGACATTAAAGCAAAAGTAGCTTTGAAGATAACAATAGAAAATATAATTATCTGATACCCAGCAAAATAACTGGCAGTCGATAGGATTTGTTGTCACTAGTTCAGCATTTTAAAATTTTTTATTTTGTTGAAAAATCGATTTTCAACATTTTATTTTTCTTTCGTATTTTTGCAGTGTTTAATAAATAAGCAAGCTCATAATGAAAACGGACAAATTTTAAAGACTATTCGAAAAAAAAAAGAACAAAAAATCGTTTCATGGTGGTGTTTTAAAATTAATTTTTGAGCATACATTGTCACATTAATTAAGAAATAAACATGTGCCATATTAAACAGTATTTTCTGCTCTATTTAGGCTAAAGAATTCAACATCCTTCTTTATCAGCTCATGCTTGACGACAAGACGAACGAAATATCAGGAAATGTAAGTAATAACTAATTGATTAATACAATTAAATAGTACTTAGTAATTTTTAAGGACTGGAGCATCGTGGTAATCATATTGCAACCTAACTTATGTTAAAGAACTGTGTTGCGAAATTGGTTTTTAACCAATATCAGTTCAGGAGGTTTTCTAGTTCGTTTCAACGGTGGGAGAGTCAATCAAACGGGTCTTTTTAGTGAGCCGTTCCTTCATGGATCACTCACCATCGGCCATGGACAATTCATCGAACGCTTTTTAAAGGTTTCTTAACAGCCACTGATAATTGCAAGAATTTTTCATTTCTATAAGAAAAGCGAATTTGTCATCAATCGTCGCCAAGGTAACAATTACCAGTTCTTTCAAGTGAACGCTGGATGTCTGAACGGATCACCGAAATGAGCCGGTGAACTGTCTGGCTCCTCGAGCATTTAGTAGTCCCTGGGTCCCGGGGCTAATACCCGAAACATTGAAAGAATGTTAGGAATTGCCACATGGAGGAGCAGTAGAGAAAAATAGGGACACGAAAAGAATTCATGAAGTTCCTCATTTCGCCGAATTGAACTGAATATACAAACATCATTTAAAAAGTTTTATAAACTGTTCCTTTCGATTTGGCTCCGAGATACCGAGGCATTTCCTTCCCATCACTATACCAAGTCAGACTGTTTCCTTCGATTTGGCTCCGAGATACCGAGGCATTTCCTTCCCATCACTATACCAAGTCAGACTGTTCCTTTCGATTTGGCTCCGAGATACCGAGGCATTTCCTTCCCATCACTATACCAAGTCAGACTGTTCCTTTCGATTTGGCTCTGAGATACCGAGGCATTTCCTTCCCATCACTATACCAAGTCAGACTGTTCCTTTCGATTTGGCTCTGAGATACCGAGGCATTTCCTTCCCATCACTATACCAAGTCAGACTGTTCCTTTCGATTTGGCTCCGAGATACCCAGGCATTTCCTTCCCATCACTATACCAAGTCAGACTGTTCCTTTCGATTTGGCTCCGAGATACCCAGGCATTTCCTTCCCATCACTATACCAAGTCAGACTGTTCCTTTCGATTTGGCTCCGAGATACCCAGGCATTTCCTTCCCATCACTATACCAAGTCAGACTGTTTCCTTCGATTTGGCTCCGAGATACCCAGGCATTTCCTTCCCATCACTATACCAAGTCAGACTGTTCCTTTCGATTTGGCTCCGAGATACCGAGGCATTTCCTTCCCATCACTATACCAAGTCAGACTGTTCCTTTCGATTTGGCTCCGAGATACCCAGGCATTTCCTTCCCATCACTATACCAAGTCAGACTGTTTCCTTCGATTTGGCTCCGAGATACCGAGGCATTTCCTTCCCATCACTATACCAAGTCAGACTGTTCCTTTCGATTTGGCTCCGAGATACCGAGGCATTTCCTTCCCATCACTATACCAAGTCAGACTGTTTCCTTCGATTTGGCTCCGAGATACCGAGGCATTTCCTTCCCATCACTATACCAAGTCAGACTGTTTCCTTCGATTTGGCTCCGAGATACCGAGGCATTTCCTTCCCATCACTATACCAAGTCAGACTGTTCCTTTCGATTTGGCTCCGAGATACCGAGGCATTTCCTTCCCATCACTATACCAAGTCAGACTGTTTCCTTCGATTTGGCTCCGAGATACCGAGGCATTTCCTTCCCATCACTATACCAAGTGAGACTGTTCCTTTCGATTTGGCTCCAAGATACCGAGGCATTTCCTTCCCATCACTATACCAAGTCAGACTGTTCCTTTCGATTTGGCTCCGAGATACCGAGGCATTTCCTTCCCATCACTATACCAAGTCAGACTGTTCCTTTCGATTTGGCTCCGAGATACCCAGGCATTTCCTTCCCATCACTATACCAAGTCAGACTGTTCCTTTCGATTTGGCTCCGAGATACCCAGGCATTTCCTTCCCATCACTATACCAAGTCAGACTGTTTCCTTCGATTTGGCTCCGAGATACCCAGGCATTTCCTTCCCATCACTATACCAAGTCAGACTGTTCCTTTCGATTTGGCTCCGAGATACCGAGGCATTTCCTTCCCATCACTATACCAAGTCAGACTGTTCCTTTCGATTTGGCTCCGAGATACCCAGGCATTTCCTTCCCATCACTATACCAAGTCAGACTGTTTCCTTCGATTTGGCTCCGAGATACCGAGGCATTTCCTTCCCATCACTATACCAAGTCAGACTGTTCCTTTCGATTTGGCTCCGAGATACCGAGGCATTTCCTTCCCATCACTATACCAAGTCAGACTGTTTCCTTCGATTTGGCTCCGAGATACCGAGGCATTTCCTTCCCATCACTATACCAAGTCAGACGGTTTCCTTCGATTTGGCTCCGAGATACCCAGGCATTTCCTTCCCATCACTATACCAAGTCAGACTGTTCCTTTCGATTTGGCTCCGAGATACCGAGGCATTTCCTTCCCATCACTATACCAAGTCAGACTGTTCCTTTCGATTTGGCTCCGAGATACCCAGGCATTTCCTTCCCATCACTATACCAAGTCAGACTGTTTCCTTCGATTTGGCTCCGAGATACCGAGGCATTTCCTTCCCATCACTATACCAAGTCAGACTGTTCCTTTCGATTTGGCTCCGAGATACCGAGGCATTTCCTTCCCATCACTATACCAAGTCAGACTGTTTCCTTCGATTTGGCTCCGAGATACCGAGGCATTTCCTTCCCATCACTATACCAAGTCAGACTGTTTCCTTCGATTTGGCTCCGAGATACCGAGGCATTTCCTTCCCATCACTATACCAAGTCAGACTGTTCCTTTCGATTTGGCTCCGAGATACCGAGGCATTTCCTTCCCATCACTATACCAAGTCAGACTGTTTCCTTCGATTTGGCTCCGAGATACCGAGGCATTTCCTTCCCATCACTATACCAAGTCAGACTGTTTCCTTCGATTTGGCTCCGAGATACCCAGGCATTTCCTTCCCATCACTATACCAAGTCAGACTGTTTCCTTCGATTTGGCTCCGAGATACCGAGGCATTTCCTTCCCATCACTATACCAAGTCAGACTGTTTCCTTCGATTTGGCTCCGAGATACCGAGGCATTTCCTTCCCATCACTATACCAAGTCAGACTGTTTCCTTCGATTTGGCTCCGAGATACCGAGGCATTTCCTTCCCATCACTATACCAAGTCAGACTGTTCCTTTCGATTTGGCTCCGAGATACCGAGGCATTTCCTTCCCATCACTATACCAAGTCAGACTGTTCCTTTTGATTTGGCTCCGAGATACCGAGGCATTTCCTTCCCATCACTATACCAAGTCAGACTGTTCCTTTCGATTTGGCTCCGAGATACCGAGGCATTTCCTTCCCATCACTATACCAAGTGAGACTGTTCCTTTCGATTTGGCTCCGAGATACCGAGGCATTTCCTTCCCATCACTATACCAAGTCAGACTGTTCCTTTCGATTTGGCTCCGAGATACCGAGGCATTTCCTTCCCATCACTATACCAAGTCAGACTGTTCCTTTCGATTTGGCTCCGAGATACCCAGGCATTTCCTTCCCATCACTATACCAAGTCAGACTGTTCCTTTCGATTTGGCTCCGAGATACCCAGGCATTTCCTTCCCATCACTATACCAAGTCAGACTGTTCCTTTCGATTTGGCTCCGAGATACCCAGGCATTTCCTTCCCATCACTATACCAAGTCAGACTGTTTCCTTCGATTTGGCTCCGAGATACCCAGGCATTTCCTTCCCATCACTATACCAAGTCAGACTGTTCCTTTCGATTTGGCTCCGAGATACCGAGGCATTTCCTTCCCATCACTATACCAAGTCAGACTGTTCCTTTCGATTTGGCTCCGAGATACCGAGGCATTTCCTTCCCATCACTATACCAAGTCAGACTGTTCCTTTCGATTTGGCTCCGAGATACCCAGGCATTTCCTTCCCATCACTATACCAAGTCAGACTGTTTCCTTCGATTTGGCTCCGAGATACTGAGGCATTTCCTTCCCATCACTATACCAAGTCAGACTGTTTCCTTCGATTTGGCTCCGAGATACCGAGGCATTTCCTTCCCATCACTATACCAAGTCAGACTGTTCCTTTCGATTTGGCTCCGAGATACCGAGGCATTTCCTTCCCATCACTATACCAAGTCAGACTGTTCCTTTCGATTTGGCTCCGAGATACCGAGGCATTTCCTTCCCATCACTATACCAAGTCAGACTGTTCCTTTCGATTTGGCTCCGAGATACCGAGGCATTTCCTTCCCATCACTATACCAAGTCAGACTGTTCCTTTCGATTTGGCTCCGAGATACCGAGGCATTTCCTTCCCATCACTATACCAAGTCAAACTGTTTCCTTCGATCAAACGGCAATGCTTTCTCGGGACCTTCCTCTACCAAACCATGGGACATCAAAATCCCATCATACATAAATAACCTCCTCAAACTTAAATACCACAATAAAAGTTCTCACTTATCCGACTTTTATCCTGCTTCCTCCGACCGCTTTTTCTCCTCCCTACATATTATTAGTTAGGAATTTAATTTGATGATAGATAAATATTTATTTATAACCAATTAATTAATAAATTACACTTCATTATTATTCATGGGGCTGGTTGTCTTTTGTGCATTATTGCATCATCAAATAGAACCACCATGTTCCCTATAATGCCTTTAAACAAATAATTGTAAAGTTTCGAGCAGATGTTAATGACAGTTTCAATGATTCCTTCTAGTTATAGATTGGAAAACCGAAACAAAAATTATATTTTGTTAATCAGGACGTCGGTTTCTATAATTTAATACCCTATTCAAAATATAGAAAAATATAATTTTTTTAATACAAAAAAAAAATCACTTGCTCATGTTTTATGGAGATATTATAATTTTCAAGTTTTTTTGATATCTAATAGGATTTAGATGTAAAATTTCACGTTTCTGGTACGATATTTTTTCGGGGCCTAGGCTATCTATACAGTTGCAGAGGTACTCTGAAGAGGGTTATGGTGCTGGCTGACCACTTCCTAGCCGCTAGCATCATCATAACACATTTATCACTTTATACATATTTATAATACTATAGAAATGAATGAAAACAAAAATAAAATATATTAGATCAGGATCAATAATATTGTTCTCAAAAGGTAAATCGTACCAGATGGTTAAAAAAAAAAAACTTATTAAATATTCTTAATTATTAATTAAAACTTATAATGTTACCTCTTACGATTGAATATAGGCTTGAGAAATAAATAAAAACACAATATGTGAAGAACACTGAACAACTAGATTTTATTAAAAATAAAAATAAAAACATTATAGATTGAGAAAATGACCACAACAGCACTTAAGAATATGCATGACAGATTTAATTATTATTCTCTCTCTATTAACAGAGAATATCAAAATTAAAATATTTTTATTTCACTTAACAAAATATTATTGCCCTATGATGTATATAAAAAAAAACTTATTAACACTTAGTCTTAAGTATATTCAAAAGAACTAAGATGTTGAATTTAATTGGCTCTATGGGATGGTATTCACGTATTTGGCAATGGCTATGGTACATTTATAATTAAAACTCACTGTGGTTTTCATTGACCAATGCCAACCCTCCTTTCCTAAGTAGGCTCCAGGTCAGTTCCATTATCAATAATACAGTGCCCTCGACGTGAGTCCAAGAGGTGTTATCACATCCAGAAAGTGCCTCTTCTGTTTCAGCTTGGGTACGCCCTTTAAGAGGGGGGGGGAACATAGTTCCACTTTGTTTTTCCATGTACCAGCCTTAATTATATACATATAAAAGATAAAATTAACTATATGAAAGAAATTTGGTGTTAATATTTACAGATTCTTCTTAAATTGTTTAATTATAGGATAAAGATATTTATACGGAAAGGGAAAAATAGCAAAATCTGCCCTTATTCAGCCAGGTGAATAGCAACATAAGGATTTCTGGTTTTTAAAAATTAATGAAGTTCCCTCTGCTACTGCTTTTTAACATTTTCTATTAGATTTATTTATTGGCAAGAGTTCTTAATTATTAATTAAAACTTATATCACGGCGCTTGGCCCACCAACAACAAGCTTCTAGGGGGCACCCTCAATGATGTCAGACTAACTACGACTGCACTACATGCCTAAAGAAGACTCTGGGCCCAGCCACCAGTGGACTCTCACCACTGTGCCGTAACAATCAACCTCCACCGAGGATTCCCACACTCCTTACTCCTCTCACACCGCCTTCAAGCAGGTCCTCCTAGTACAAGGATCCGATCACCCTAAATATTTTATATTGATCCCTCATCCGAAAATTCTAACTAGAGAGCTTAGAAAAAAAAAAAATATTGGCAAGAGTTCTTGAAATACTTGATTCTTAAAAAATAAAATGTGTTTCTTCAGGGTACCTGTTGTCCAGAGGTAATAGAATCTCAAAGACTGGCTCAATTATCGATTCAGAGCACCAATACTAACTTTGGAATTAGACAAGGCTATTCCATGACTAGCTTCACGGTGGAAATAGGAATAGAAGAAGAAGTTTCTCTTAGATTCTTTTGATGTGTTGATCTATTAAATGCACTATTAAAATATTGGTCGATTTATTAGTTCTATTTTCTTTTCAAAGAGAATTAGTATTGTACTTACAATTGGATCAGGGTCTTTACCTAAATTTGAACTATTAGGCACATGTAGAATCGACTTGAAAAAAATCATTGATATAACTGAGCAAACAAAACTGACGTAACACAATTGGACATAAACTTTACCCAGCATAGAAAAAGGATGAGCAATGGTTAAAGCATCACCATCCCTTATATCATTTTATTTATGAAAGATAACTCTATACAAATTAGAACACAAAAAATGGTAGGGTCAGATTAAGAGAGCTTAATAAAATAACGGAGATGGAAAGGGATAAAAGCAATAAGGTCCACCTTGACATATGTGGTAAAAAAAAGTAGCGAAAGAGCTGAAACGCAGCTTTTGGAAGGATGTGAGGAATAGGGATGAAAGGAAATGGGTGGCCTGCACACAAACCGCTATTATTAACTGAAGGGTTCTTTAACCCAAAACAGGTTAAAAAAAACCTTACCTTTCCTTGGCTGGTCTAACCTGGAGAGCGGAGAAAAAGTGCTGGAAACCATTTAGAACTAATAGATTGCATCCCTTATTCAATTATAACATATTATTATACAGGCTTATTGCCTGCCTCTGAGGCATTCAAATATCTAAATGTGTAATACAAATAACTAGCTATATTAGTTAACAGTTTACTTAATTCTAATTTTTATGGCATAGTTATCGGATGGTGGACAGTTTAATTTATATGGTACTTATAATCACTAAGTAACAAAAATTAGATTAATACTACTTTTTGTTAACTGAAAATTTTCCTTGTTGCAGCATAAACTGCGCCTCCACATAGCAATGAAGAGAGAGGTAGTCTTCACAGCCAGTGGCTTTTTCAAACTAGATTACGCTTTGGTCCATTCGGTGAGTCCATTTGGGTTTTTTTCTTAAGATAACCATCTATTTTTCTCTTTAAAAAGCTATCTATATACAACTATAGCCTGTGACTAGATGAATTTGTTAAAAAAAACAATGTACTGAAACTATATCCAATGGTTTTTTTTATCCAACGTGTGTACCTCAGACTAAAGGAAACATAATAGCAAATATCACTTAACCAATAGAAGACTTTACACCAAAATGAAGTGTTGAAAATTTTAAGATATATCTGAAAACACCTTTGATTGGACTGATTAGTTTTACTAAAAATTAAACAACGGAAAACAATTCTCAAAGCTGTGTTTATTAGTCCTGAATATATAAATGAGTGGAAGAGTTTGTGGGAAAATTGGCTTGGGTTGATTAGAGTTATTAGGTTTTCATAAATATATTAAAGGAAAAAGTTTCACATCAGGTTTTGATAATAAAAAAAAGGATCTAGATGTAAAACATGATTGTTAATAATTAGTAATAAAAGTTAAGTACAAACTATAGAAACACAAAAAGGTAGATATAATTGAAATGCAGGTAGCTAATGAATTGACATTAATATGGAACAGCGGACCGGTTTGAATTTCCAGAATATGAACAACAGGTATTTGAAAAAAACATAAATATAAGATACAATGTGAATAGTGGTCTACCAGTTTGTAACTATACGTATAAAAAATAACGGGCTCAAGTAGTTAATATCTGCAAATGAGAAATCAAGACAGATGTGAGATAACCACAAGAGAGTGTGTAATGGGTTTGGTAACAATCAAAGTATTTGAAAAGATGCATGATAATGGTGACAAAAAATTCTTTTAAATAAAAGAATATCTTATGAGTAAGAGATAAAGGGTACATTGCTGAGTGTTATGATATTTGATGATATATAGAATATAATTTGAAAAAAATGTGAAAAAATGTTAATATATGTGCAAGTATGTAATTAAATTTACTGACCTAGTGTGAGATTTTAGTTTACATTTTGGGGAACCGAGGCTTAGATGAAGAGTGGTATCTTTCAGAGGGTTTTTCTTCCATTAATACATTTTATAATAAAAAACCTAACAACTCTTTCATTTCAGCTTGAAAAGCCTATCTCCCAACAAAGTCTTATATTTCATTTAAACATTCTCTAACTCTCAGTTATTTCAGGTTTAAACTTACGACAGGTATTAGGTATTAGGACATTCTCAGTGGAAAGGTTCTTTTTCCCTGACGGTCAGGTACATTAAACAGAGGTATGAAAAAAATCCGAAAAATATAGTTGAAGTGCCAACAAAGAAATTGTGTATTACATATCATAATAGCCAATTTTAATTGTTCGTTTTTTTGTTGATGTCGGGTTGCCCCAAGAGGGGAGGATGCCAGCTGCAGGCTAGGGTCTCTACGACCCAGCGGCTATCCGGCGAGCGACGAGAAAGAGATAAAATGGGTGGGCCTGTGGTCTTTGACCTTTGCTGGTGCCCTAGTCGGCAGGCAGCTCTATTCGTATAGATCTGGCTCCATAAGATCTTAGAAGGTGTGCCCTGACAGTGCACTAAGTCCAGGAGAAGAGGAACAGGGAGTTTACATGGTCTTGGAATGTCCACGAATTCACACTCGGTATCTAAGGGTAGGTGAAAACCATCTGGGTCCCAAAGGCGAGTGTGAACCAGGGAGAAAGGCAGACTGGATCGCTGTGGGAGACGCTACTAGTTAAAGTTTGTAGGGCCCTGGTGCCCGTCGTCCATGTGGAAGAGGTCTCTTCCAAGGAGGTGCTAGTTTTTGGGGAGAAGGCAAAGAATCCCACTAGGAAGGTGTGGGGTCTGACAACCCCGGACTAAAACATAGCGAGGTTAGGAAAGAGAGATGCAGAGGTAGTTGAATAAGAAAGCCATGGGTCAAGTAGAGAAGCAAGCACCAGTCCAGAGAGAGAGAAAGAGCAGTGTTCACTTCAGGTGCCGGGTTCCGAGAGTCTGGGAAAAAGCCCCAAATCTGGGCCTTATATAGGTAGGTCAGAGGCTGGGCCTCACCCGCGTCCCTAGTGGGCTTAAGCTGTTTCATCCACTAGTTTCCCCCTCTCTTAACTGACACTTAATGTTTTTATTATTACAATATAGAAATGTAGGTGGGTATTTTCTGGGCCGAGGAGAGGGGAACTTCTATTTATTCGTGGTGAAGAAGTTGACACAACAGTCCATAATTTCACTATTTATATTATTTTATTTCTCAGAGTGTGTTTTACTAATGAATAAAATATTAACACTTTTTTTTCACAACCATGACCAAGACAAAATACATTTGTCCTGCACCTAGTCGAAATTAGAGCCTTATCGGTTAGGACTTAGTAACAACTATTAATATTTTATATAACATTTCAGATGATTGCAGCTGCTACAACATACCTGGTTATATTGTTCCAGTTTGGACAGCAGACAGCCTGAGTGAGCACTCATAGGTGTACCAATGTTCCTACATGTATCATACATTTTTTTAAATAAATTTTTATAACAGACCATCTTAATTTTTAATCCATCTAGCATTGAGGGAATCATAAGAACAAACATTATGACTTGGCTTATTTACTAAATAATGTAAACAAATGTTTCATTCAGGACCTACCTAGGCGTGATGTGCATGACTCTCAGGTTGAATCCTGACCTGAGAAGTGATTTTATATTATGATAAATACCTTCCTGGTGTTAGAAAAGGGTTTGAGGCTACAAAGACATAAAGCATGGTTTCATGGTTCCCCAAAATGAATAAGTGAATTTGAATTTTATTCTGAGACATAGGTCCCCAAGATAATGATTAGAAATGGTCGAAATCTTGCCAATGCAGATGATAAGATCAATTGACAATTGATGTACTAGAAAAATAAATTAAAGTTTGTCATATTCCAATGAATTGAAATAATAATAAAAATTACAATGAAACTCTTGAAGATTAATGTATTAAAAAATAAAATGTTCTTGATTAATGCATCAACCATTGACTATCCATGCCCGATGGAGAGAAGTGAGAAATTAGAAAAGACAGGATTTGAAAAGTGGGAAAGTCAAAGGATAGCAAATGGGGATAGCTGGAGGTGGTACTGAGTACCAAATAAAGGTTTGTGGTAAAAACAAGGAAGGAGAATCGAAAGTATTTTGACACCTTGTCCAACTTCTAATGTCTATCTGTAATTGCCTGTCCTTAGATTCAGAGTTTTGCCTGATGGTAGGTTGGTTTAATTGCTTCAATTAATTTTTTTTACATTCTGTTGTTCTTATTTCTTCCCATATCTCCTTCACTTGGGCTCGAGTAAAAAGTTGCTTTTAGGACAAGGAATGCAAGATAGATACTCTCGTTCTCCCTCCGGCTCTCATATGTATAAATCATAGGGTTTGTCACTAGGGTCAAAATGCTCTTTTCTCTTTCTCAATAAGATCTTCAACAAGAGTTCTTAATCTATTTAACAGAAAGGCTGTATATAACTTTTAAATAATTAGAAAAATTATCTCCCCTTTTTGTACATAGATATTATAATGTTGTGCTCTCATTCTTTTAGGATAACTTTTTTTCATCCATACTTTTTGAAATATTGTCTGCAAATCTGTGTGTTTAATACACCAAAAAAAGTTTAATCTAGTGCTCTACCCTGCATGGTTGGTTCATAGGGAAAAAGTCTGTTTCAAAATAGACATGTACAATGCAACATGGTAGATTGATCTGGAACCAGAAGTATTTAAGGTAAGTTGTGAAGGCACAAGTACTCAAAACATACAAGTTATTCTTGGAGTTAGTTGTTTGAGATGATAACAAAAATAGGCATTTGAGTTTATTATCACTAGATTTAAATAAGTTTTTCAAGGACGGGGTTGCTTTTGACTACTTGTGGCACATATTTAACTCTATTTTATTAATGGCTGAAACATTCGGTGAAAATATTAATGTATGCTATGTAATTGTAATTACCTAATCAAAGTAGTTTTGTAAACTGTAAATGAAAGTCCTCATTCTTCCGCTAAATATTCAAATATTAAATAGGAAAATAAACTTTTAGAAACGTTAAAAATTATCTATTTATTGGAAGCAAAATATATTTACATTTTATCTAAATAGTATTCTATATTTATAAAAATAATTGAAATACATAATTAAATTTGTAATTTACCTTAATAACACTTAAGATTGGAATTCTGACCTAACATTCACTATATTATTATTAATTAATTAATTAAGGTAATTAATTAATTGTGAATGTTAGGTCAGAAAAAAAAATTACCTTTTACCCAAATACTTTCAAAACATTAAAATGCTAAATTTTTCATCAAATTAAATATAAAAAATATATAGCAAATATGAGACTAAATATTTATTTTTGTGTAGTAGTTTTGAGCGTTATTATCATATTGTAAGCATTCCTCTAATATCACTGCACCTAAAACATAGATAAAATATATCAATAACATTGAAATAGATTTCATTCTAAAGATGAATTGGTCATCAGTCACATTTTTATCAAAATTGAGATTTCACTAGTTTTGAAGTCTAGGGGGCCCATCCAGCACATATATTTATGCTATAAGATACTCATGTGACCAGTACTTGTCAGTAAAAACACCATATGAAAGCTAAGGTGTCATGCTATAAAGGCATTGTACACAAGCTTTTTTTTGTTTTTCCAAACGTTTAAGAAATGGACTGATGTCCTTCTAGGATGAGCCAAATTAGATACTAAATATATAAATGGGTTTGACCATACCTCAACTTCTATTGGCCTACAGGCCTATGCCGTTTTGGTCTCTCTTGTGGGTATACATAGCCTTCCTCGTCAACAGGGAACCCATAATATGTAAGTAAGGCAAACAAAGTGTTGAAGTGGGTGTACACCAACGGCACTAACTCTCCCCAACCGGGATTTCGCCAACACCCTGAAAACACTTGCAATAATTATAATACAAGGGTGGGGATATGTTGTTACTTACATCATTGATTACCATATAATATTTTCTGGTGCCGAAAAGATACTCAATCAAATTTGCTTGTTCGTTTCTGATTAAAATGCATTAACAAGATACAGTGGGAAACCATTGAACACTAAGAAAAATATTGGAGAGTTAAAGTTCTGTTATTTTTTCTCCCCAGTGAAAAACATATTTAAGAAGACAACGTAAAATATTTTACTAAAAATAAAGTTTTTAGTACTAACAATATAAATTGGGTAATTTTCAGTGACAGATAGTTTAACAATCAAAGAGGTAATTGTGATCAAAGTAGTATTGAAAAAACTCGTGTCATAACTATCTTTTTGTATTTTTAATCCATTTTCTATTTATTTTGTTTCTAATTAATTTAAAAAATATGGTTTAGTTATCAAATGACATGATAAAAAACAATGCTATCCTACTACTAATTGGTTTGACTGGTATACTTACAATTAATTCCACCAATATGAGCAACTTCAGGAATGCCGAAGCCCTTATTAGTCATGAAGTGGTCCCTGACAACTGTCACCAGCCTCCCCTCTGAGATAAATAAAATTAAATAGTACTTGCTATTTTGATGGATGTGTATATCTAGATACATAAATATCTATGTATAAATATAGGTGGAAATTTTTATTAAGTTTTTAATCAGTTCATTACCAAGCAATCCTTATAGATTCAGAAGAAAAATATTGATACATATAATCATAAGAAATAAAACATATTTCTATATTACATAATAATGTATCAAAAATTTTAAACAATGCTTCATACTCACTGGGGTAGTGTTCTAAATAATAATAATAATAAATATTAAAATAGATCAATAAATTAATAATGATATCCTTATTAATTATTGTCCTTATGTATTCTGGCTTGTCTATCTAAATTGCTAGAAAATTTTAAAATAGTTTATGTTAATTAGTCACTCTTATCTCTGGCATCAGTTGTAGCTAACATGTAGGTACTGTGTGTAGTCAGTTCAAAGTTCCATTTCATATACACAATCTGATCTGTCTTCTTGTTGTTAACTATTGTTATAAAAATAAATTTAACTGATTTAGTTATGTGTCAACATAGAGCAAACCTACTCCTGTTGCATAATTCTCATTTTATACTTGTTCATATTTGTTTGGTTATGTGAATTGATTCTAAAAGTTACCGAGATCTGTTATTTACTTCTTTTCCAATAATTTTAGATGAGTCGAAGTAAAAAGCATGCTGTTAATAATACTGTGGTTGGCTAAGGCTGTGACATTTAAATTCTTCGGATTGTTATGATTGGTTCTATGTGATAATGTGTTTCTTAAAGTTTGTAAGGTTTCTCCAATATAACATTTGTCCTTACACTATTTACATTTAATTTTGTACATTATCTTTTATGTTTGATAAGCTGTCGCTAAGTTTATTATAGTTATATTGGGCACATTTGAAATTGTGGTGATCATACATCTTAAAAACTTTTGTCATTCTGTTTGTCAGGTTAGATATATATTTAATTTTCAGTTAATTAGGTGGTTTGATTGTAGTCGGAAGATTTTTATCAGACATATTTAATAATGTTTCATCCTTGTCAATACTATTGTTTTATTTGTAGAAATCGGTTATGAGGTTATTTTTGGATGTTGTTTTTTATTGGTTCAGAGCGTTTGTAAAATCTTTATACTGTTTGGGCTTTTAAGTTGTTGTCTCTTTACATTAGCATTCTTTGGATTATTATAGCATATCCTATTAATTACCACTCTCGTGTAATCATTTTCTAACAATACATTACAAATAGTTGTTTTTACTTCATTTATAAATTTCCCATCAGTGCTTTAACTCTATTAACTAAATTACTGGCTGTATTTAAAATTTGATACTTAGGATGACATAAATTATAATTAAGTATTTGTTGGGTTTTCAATAAAGTACTTAACACACATTACTGAGTACACCTTTTATTGAACACCACAATGTTCCATCTTTGACGCTAACTAATTACATAACAACAACCAGGGGTAGGTTCCCTAGCCCCAGCCCCGTAGAGCTGGTATTGCTCTTGACTGATGAGACTCATATTCGTGTCTCTTTTTTATGTTGTGGTGCCGGTTACAAATCCGGGTTACAACAGTTTCTCCACCACAAAAAAAAACATAAATAAATATATACAATCTTTAAGAGACATTTTACTAGTATGTTAAATAATCCTGTAGGTAATCTGGCCGTCTTTTTATTCTATCGGATTTTCTGAGCTGTGTTTCATGGTCTGGTTCTGGTACAAAGTCTGGAGTGGTTATAGATTCTGGTTCTGGTGTTTGTTGCTTCTGGTATAGATTCTGGTTCTGGTACAGATTCTGGTATTGGTGTTGCTTCTGGTATAGATTCTGGTGCTGGTGTTGCTTCTGGTATGGATTCTGGTTCTGGTACAGATTCTGGTTTTGGTGTTGCTTCTGGTATAGATTCTGGTGCTGGTGTTGCTTCTGGTATGGATTCTGGTTCTGGTGTTGATTCTGGTTCTGGTGCTGCTTCTGGTTTTGGTGTCGCTTCTGGTTCTGGTATAGACTGTGGTACTGGTATTGCTCTTGACTGATGAGACTCATATTCGTGTCTCTTTTTTATGTTGTAGTGATGATATTCTGGTTAAGGTTCTTTGAATGCGACCTTTTTAGCTCCTAATCTTTTAAGTTGGTCAATGTGTTGTTTTATTTTTCTCTCTCCATCAAGCTGTACCATGTAATTGAAGGCCTCCCAGCTTTTCGGTGATTGTTCCTGGCCTCCATTCTACCTTGTTGTTGAGAAAATATCTGGTATTCACCCTCTCCCCTACTTGGAGAGATCTGGTCCGTAGCAGGGTTACTTGATCAGATTTTGGCTCGTGAAAGGGTCGTAAGGCGTCTAATCTGGTTCCTATTTGCCGGTTCAGGTATTTCTTGTAATGGATGTCTTGTAAGTTTATTTGCAAGTGTCTAATCCACATTCGACCCAGCAAGGGGGCATAACCATCAGGGACCACATAAAGGTCTTCATAAGATACAGTGTTCTTATATTCCACTTTTACTTTTGTTTTTCCGAGGGGTCGAAAATCGTTGTCTGTATAAGATTTAAAAGTGATATTTGAGGGTTGAAGTGGCTGTTTTATTTTTAATTGTTTGAATTGAGTTTCACGTATGAGCGTAGCCACCAGCACCGGTATCAATTTCAAAACTTTGATACGTATTTTCGATTTTGATCGATACCTGGTATTTCTCCGAATCTTGTGATAGCTTTGATATGGGGTGAGTATTGACAGGAACAATTTTATTCATACTCCGGTCGGCCTAATAGTTTGTTTGTGTGTCTGGTTCGTCAGTTAATACTCTATGCGTGGACCTTTCTTATTGCGTTTTTAACAGGATTTTTATGCAAACTCCCACTACGTGCCCAGTACTGCCACAAGACGTACACGTTAGTTTAAAAGGTTTCAGTCGACAGTCCTTAGCCAAATGGTTTGTTTTTCCACACCGTAAGCAATGATTATATAAGCCTAATCTTTTTAAGTCCACACGACCGCTAGATTGTGATCTGGTACGCTGATTTCGGTTTCGAGTATCTGTGTTTTCCCTTCTGTACCTGTTAGAGGTAGATGCTTGATTTGTATAATTTATAGACAAATACTGTGTATTAGCTAACTCACGGCTATTTGCTTTTGATGCTTCGAGTGCGATAGCTTTTTTTTTATGATATCCGTAAATTCACCTGTATCAGATTCTAAAATCTTTTCTCGAATACTGTTATTGTTAATTCCACGAATAAACTGCGCTCTTATGAAAATGTCTGCAGCGGATATTATTTATATAATTCTGTATTTTTTTTTGTTGTAATCTTAGCACTGTTTTGTCACTAAATATGAAAAAATGTTTTGGACGAATTATTTGTATATTTTTCTTCCAGTTCTTAATTAAACATACATACTAGCAGTTGTGATGACGTGAATTTACCATAATACTTTTTATCCGATTCTGAGATTGTTGAAGGATCATAGTGTTCCAAGATGAATGGAGGCCATTCCGGCCGATGAATTGGCGGATATTCTTCTTCGTTAATCATTTTTTAATTGTGAATTCTGCAAAAACATATTGGATAAAGTTAGTATATCTTTAGTAGTTTTGGGGGATGAAATAAATATCACCGGGCTGATCGTATGTAGAACAGAATTCAGTAATATTGGATTGCCGCAAGAGATCAAGGGCCCTTAGGAACGTTTCAGAAACCGTCATGTATCACTACAGCAATAT
This sequence comes from Acanthosoma haemorrhoidale, assembly GCA_930367205.1. NCBI lineage: Eukaryota > Metazoa > Arthropoda > Insecta > Hemiptera > Acanthosomatidae > Acanthosoma > Acanthosoma haemorrhoidale. Next base: position 31,189,335 of record OV884013.1, on the reverse strand, counting down.
TTTGAAATATATAAACGTAAAAACTGTCATTTCAAAAGCATCGAACATAATAAGGGATAAAAGTATCCATAATGGAAAAAAAAAATAGAAATTCCCAGCGGTGAGAGATGGATTAGCCACCAGGGCGCTGATGGACTGATAACGGTATCACCGTGCATAGAAAATATACAATATAGCAATTTAGCGAAGTATCACACCCCCAACATAATACTTTATAGTAGCATTCAAATCTACAATGAAGAAAAAGAAAAAAATACCCCAAAATAAATCACATCGGGGTCACCAACGCTGGGGTATGTGATACGGGGTTAATTACAATGAACAAAATATAAATCCAATAGAATTTATTGATAAAAAATATATAGCTCAAACAAACATATAAATACCTGCAGATAATAGTTAATTATGTGAGAAAAATAAATCCGAACTGACTCAATTATAAAACGGAAAAGAAATGAAGCCTAAAAATTTGCTTGAGAAGGTTACTTCCCTCAGGGTTACCTCTCATCGATAGTTTTTGTTGGCGCTCTAATTTGCCTGGGGAATCCCATAATTATTCCCCCGAAAAAATGGTGTCGAGAAATTTGGTTTTGATGTTGCAGCCTGATGCTCCACTGGAGGGTGTTCCTCGGCTGCTGGTGTGGTGGCAAGATGCTTCCTGAAGGATTTGTTTTCCGGTAGTCTTCAAGTAAGTTTTTTTATTATCTTAACCTATGTTTAAATATTTAAAAAAATTAAATCTATAAAATATAAATTGAGCTCCAGGTGGCTCATTTTTCGGCATACTATGCATTTTAAGCAGTTACTGACAGAAATACTTTCTCTGATTATAGTTTTTAATTTTAATTTTTTTCTCAACCCCTATTTAGTATTATTTAAAAAAAAAAATGATTATTATATACATGAATCAAATCTTTTCAGTGGGTTGCTCCTTTTACTAAAAGTACTAGGTGATGGGGCTCACGTTCTGGTTAAGTTAAAAAAAAAAGATTTTAGTAGATCTATAGAGCACTGACTTCTGAACTTACCGAGAGCCGAATCATGAAATTTGTGTCGGTCTTCCTAGTGACTAGGTACGGTCGGTCCTGAGTAAGGGCTTTCTAATGGTTTCTTAACTCTACCAACTCGCAGAAATACATGGGTACATGTACAGAAAATGCTTTTTGGACGCAAAATTTTCGTGATGAGCCACCAAACTGTGTGGGTCGTATATGTTCCAATGTTTCAAGTAGCTGATGAAGCGCTTCATTCGTATTCTCTTCATGGGGGGGGGGTTGTTGTTATGAAATAGGATGCTATGAGAGTAAGAATAAAATGAATTTGAAGACTTAAAACTAGGCTTTACTAAGCATAAAATAGAAATGAAATTAACACTATATGTAATAGCTAAACAAGATAAAGAAGTAAAGTTTTTTTATCATGTGCCTTCACAATTGATCAACTAAAACCGATACCTCAATATCGATGAACATAATTGATTTATGAATGTATAATAATTTTTTATTTTAACTCGTTATCAGTGACATACTAGGCATGTTAAACATGAGTGTAAACGCCGGGAAGACCGACTGCGTAATCTTCTCCCTCCAAAAGGGGGAAAAATCCTTGCCAAAATCGTATACTATAGGAGGGCAAGAGAACTCACCAGTTTTCTCAATGCACTATTTGGGTATAAAAATGGATTGGCATCTCCATTTCTCTACTCATTTTAGTAATAAAATAGAAAAAGTACGACAAAGGTCTTACCGGTTTGCACTTGCTAACTTCACCTAACCTGTCACTTCGTCTCAAATTGATGATATATAAATGTGTCCTCCGGCCAGCTCTGCTGTACGGTGCCCCCCTATTTACCCACTTGACTGACAATACAGCCAAATGTCTCCAACATTTCCAGAATGGGATCATGCGAAAAGTGGTCCGACATACCTCTTTCGAGAGGTTGAAGAACGCTGACCTGCACCCGTTGCTTGGTGTGCCGTCCGCAGGTGAGTTCATCCGCCGGAGACACATTAAGTTTTTTGACTCGTTGCAACACCTCACCAACCCAGTGTTTAACACTATGACCCCACCACCCCTCCCGCATCGATGGCAACAGACTGTCGGGGAAAAATTAGGTTAAGAATTAGTATGTAAGTTAGTTTTAAGTTTGATCATAAAGGTGAGCCCCATCACCTTTATTTGTCAGTTTAGTCCAGTCACTTATAATGTATATCATTATACTTGTTTATTCATTATATAATTTTTATAAAATAACAAAACCTGTATATAATGTAGCAATGCTACAGGAAATACAAAAATAATTTGTAAATAGATTCGCCTGAGGATCTATAGTTGTGTGGGATTGTCTGTAAATTTAAAGGGGCTGTAGAGGAAAAAAAAAAATTAATATAATTTAATATTTTTTCTTAAGACCAACCAGTATTACTTATTAGACAACTTACATTAATTGTCAAAACTTCACCGGGTAATCTAAGTGCCTGGACACAGACTGCTTCAGCTATCCTAGCGCCTCCTCTGACTGTAGTGCATAGGCCAAGAAGAACAATTGGCAAGGTTGGCAAGACCAATGCTTAGAATTAAGATGTGCAGTCAAAACGGCCTTCAATGTTCTGTGCCATAGCTCAGTGCACCCATTGGCCTGAGGGTGGTATGCTGTAGTTCTAGTTTTTTGCGCCCCTAACCAATTAGAAATACTTATAATTAATGCAGGTTTAAATTGACTGCTTTGATCTGTCGGGGGTCCCAAATCTGGAGATCCATCCTTGATAAAATGCTAATGTGACAGTCTTGGCAGTGATATCTGTAACAGGTACTCCTTCTGTCCTTGTGAAGCTCGGTGGTGAGGCAGTACCTGTACCACCTGTTTCTGTTGCCTCCATTGAGAGAAAAATTATATTTCTCGGCGCATTTCTTAGGCCGAAACACAATCGTACAAACTCAAAAATACCGAACGGTGTTTTTGACTGGTATTTGGAATAATCCCGTACCAGGTCCAATCTTGAAAACACTTGTTTTCCTTAAGGGTTTGTATTGAGCTCCATTAAATTCGGGACTCCATAGTGGCCTGGCAAGGTTTTTGCATCCAATCTGCGATAATCCTCGCAAGGCCTAAGTGTACCGTCATTCTTTGGTACAACATGCAGTGGTGAGGCCCAAGGGCTGTTAGATGGTTGACATATCATGTTAGATGGTCCATCTTGAATCATTCTCTTCTTGAAAATTCTTGTTTTATTGACTTTTATCAATTTGGAGCCGGTGTGATTTTGAAACAGGTAGGGTTCCTGTAGTTTCAATATAACGATGGTGATTGCTGGGTTATGCTAGGATACTCTCATTGCAAGATGCCAACTTCAATGTACTTCTCCAGCTTTATATGTAGGTTGTATCTATCTTGAACTTTTTTTGTTGACGGTAAAACTTTTTACTAACATTAGTAAACTACGAATTAGTAAAAATTAGTAGAAATTAGTAAAATATTCTACGAAACTGATATATTTACATATAGTAAGACTAAAAAAAAAAATGATCACTTTAATACTTTGAAAAAATAGGTTTTTTCGCTCCTCATAAATAACTTATTACAAAAGTAGTTCCCACAAAATACAGTCATATACTTAAATTCAATTGCTATTGACTATATCGATACTTATAGCTACTTAAAATATTAAAAAATTATATTGAGGAAATCAAAAGAAAGTTATAAGGTTGATAATATTTATTTATTATTAAAAATAATAATGGTGGTATAATCATTTTGTCTTCTGAATGTTTTATTTTCTTCTTTTGAAATTTTTCATAGTCCAAGAACTCTTGCTCAGTGTCGGAAGGGACGCAGGACCATCAAAAACTTATCCAGGAGGTCTAGACCCAGAGAAGGGTTGTTGAGCTGCTGAAGATGAAGTTAGTCATGATGATATCTCTTGATGATGTTCTGTTTCCGTCTTCAAAGATGAGATAGTAGCTGGAAGGACAGTGCTACAGCTGAAACAGAAAATAATTTAATGTCAAATTATTGAGAGAGAAGGCAGAGTACATTCCTCATACAATTTGTTTTGTATTAAACTACCAAAAGACTTACATTTTTATATAAGATGTATCCTTTTTTTACCCAAAGAAAATCTGAAAAAAAAAAGATAGTTTGTGGCAAAAAGTTTCAAAGATTAGCAAAATAAATAATAACTCACATACAAATTTGCAATTCACATAGGAGAGGTTTTCCTTAGAAGTTTCACTTGATCTTATCACTAAAATTATTATTACTTAATTACAAATTGCTTTTTCTGTTGGTAGTAAGCTTAAATTTTCTTAACAATTAGCAGTTTCCATTGTTTTAGAGTATCAGTCAATAATTCAACATTTGTCAGAAAGGGCATCATCTTTTGACTTATTCTTCATGGAATTAGGAAAAATCCTGCTTTTGAAGGATTCCTAGAAAACAATTCTGAGTATCTAGCATTCTTACACATCATGGGATTTAGAGAATTTTTTATGAATACATATGTTTTAAGACACTACTTTTAACTTTAAAGTTTGTTCAATTATAGAGAAATTAAACATATTTTAACTATTTAGAAAATTTAAAAAAAGTATAAATTTAAGAACTGCATTTAGTTTGTAATAAGGTCTATAAAAATTTCTGTAGAAAAAAATGCAATATACACACTAATAAATATGGCAATTATTCATGTTATACCTCTTCCGGGTTGTCTTCTTTTTTCTTTCTATCTTATTGGTGTTTTCCACGTTGAGAGTAAGCTGCATTTTCTTCAGATTGAACTGTTGCATGAAACTTTGGGTCCTTGAAAGGAACTTATGAAAAATTGTGTACTCCCTCTGCAATCCTAATAAAAAGCTACTAATAAAAATTTTGAGGCAGGGCTAAAATAATAAATGAACCCAAATTTAAAATTTCAACAGGCAGCTCTGGGAAGAAAAATAAACAATTGTTTAAGTTTTTGGTTACTGTTAAAATTACGATATACTTAGGGCTAGTTACCTTGAAGAGATCTAGACGTCTTTGAGGTATCAAGCCCGAGTAATGGGGAATATAAATAAATTAAATAAATTTGGTTTCTGTGATTTATAATGTCATTTCCCCTTATATCTCATGCAAAATTGGGCCCTGAATATAAAAAATTATTTTTATTATAAAGCCCATAAATATTTTATCTTCTTGTACAACTTAAAAAAAAAAAAAAAAAAAAAAAAAAAAAACTACAGATGATAAGGTAAGCAGGAGAAGTTCTATTGTTATAAGTTGTTTTTAATGTGAAACGTTTTCTGATGTTGAAATTTATTACTTTTTAAGATTAACAACAAAAATCATTATTATTATTGAAACTAATTGTTTTATAAATCAAAAAATGAACAAAAATTTTTTTTCCAATTTCTTATTAAGTAGTACTTATTTAGTAGCAATTTATTAAAATCAATGCGGTAAAATTCTTTTATGAAATGAATCTATGTTTATAACAAATAAAAATTTACTCTATTACAAAATTACAGCATTAAAAGAATTACATGGGTTCATTCTCCAAAAATATTTCACTTAGAATCTCATTAGAAAGAATTGCATTATATACATAGATAAGGGAAATTTCTGAATCGTGATTGATAGAGACAACTTTTAATGATTTACCTTACATTCGTAATGTGGCTCTAAATAATTACAACTATCAGTATTTTAAGTTAAACACAACAAAAATCATAATTACAAAACGTTTTCCCCCTATTGATTGAACCCTTTAACAATATTTAGGGCACTACTCACAAACTTAACAAAAATGATGAAAGAATGTGAATCGAAATTATATCAAGTTATTTTAGCTACAAATATTTCATGAATGGAGTTAAGAATACATGAAAATTAAGTCCAGGACTTTGTTAGAGCTCATTGAATAATATTTCTGAGGAAGGAATTTCATTAATCTAGAAAGGAGAAATTTCCAGTTTTTATTTTGGGGGAAAAAAGATTGCTGCACTGGAATACAAATATGTTACAAAGGAAATTTTTGAATTGCAATTGAGGAAGACAATTTTTTATGATTTACCTTACAAGCATGTTTAGTGCAATTAAGAAATTCCCATGGCAAATATAACAAAAACCATGTTTAATAAACATTCTTTGATATTTCAAATTGATTCAAGGTGTCATATCCTAGGAACCGTCCTCTGGAATGAAAAACAGTAAATTGCTGAGCAGAATTTCTGAAATTTTGGAGAGTAGCAAAAGAAAAAGAACTTCCATAAGATTAAAAAACCTCAAGTTATATAGACTTTAAATTTAAATTATGTCAACTTTATCCAATACACCATAGCTTTGGTCTGAAAAAAAAAGTTCTGAAGTTTCTAAAGCAAAAAAATAAAGAGCTGACTAATAAACAGTTGCTTTTATTCAGCTGTCTTAAACTAGTAATAATTGCAGTAGGACTTCATCAGTATCTTGTATAAGAGTAAACAGTGCATGTCATTTAATGCAGTTTGTTTATCCAAAAAAGGATATAATTGTGTATTTTTTTGGCCAAATGATGCTGTCGGGTGTTGGGGCGCCCACCAGGGGCTAGGGCTTCATTGACTTGGCCACTGCCTGCTATGGGTCAAGAAAGAGATAAAAAGGCAAACCTCTGGTCTTTGACCTTTGTTGTCGGACTAGTCGGCAGGTAGCTTTATTTGTATTTCGTATATTGATCTGACTCCATCAGATCATAGAAGGTGTGCCCCAACAGTGCACTATGTTCGGGAGTAGAGGTACAGCGTAGGTATTATAGGTAGTTTATGTGGTCTTGGAATGACCACAAATTCACACTCGGTATCTGAGGGTAGTCAAAAACTGTGCAGATTCCAAAGGCAAGTGTGAACCGAAGAGAGGCAGACTGGATCGCTGGGGGAGACGCTACTAGGTACAGTTTGTAGGGCCCCAGAGACCGTCGTCCGCATGGAGGATTTCCCTTCCAAGGATGTGCTAGTTTTAGCGAGATGAAGGCAGTGAATCCCACTAGGAAGGTGTGGGGTCTGACGACGCCGTACTAAAACATAGTGAAGTCAGGAAAGAGAGGTGCAGAGGTAGTTAAATAAGAAAGCCATGGTTCGAGTAGAACAGCAAGTGCCAGTGCAGAGAGAGAGAGAGAGAGAGAGAGAGAGAGAGGTGTTCATTTCAAGTGAATGAAAAAGCTCAGAATTTCGGCCTTATATAGGCAGGTCAGGGGCTGGGCTAAGCCCATGCCCCCCTAGTGAGCCCCAGCCATGACCTGAACTAGTCCCTCCCCTCTAAACAAACATCAAAGATTTTCATTAAAATATGGAAACATAGACGGGTGTTTTAGGTCAGGTGGGTGTGAAGAGGGTAACTTCTATTTATTCACGGTGGAGAAGTTGGCACAACAGATGCCATTACAAAAAGATGTGAGCTCAGAGTTGAAATTATTTTCATCTGTGAGACTAGACCTTTTATATTTTTAATGGATTTTTTCAAGAAGTACTTTTAAGTGTTGTAAGTCAAACTGTTACGGTAGCAGATAGGGGAGCAAGCCAAATATGTCTTAATTCAAAATAAGAGATACCATAGTCGTAATTAGCTATATGAAAGTATGTAAAAGACAATGATTACAAATTCAAATATTTATTTGTATTTACATTCCTGAAAAATACTATACACCTTGCTAATTTACATTAGTATTGTAAATTTCAACAAAAACTGAGATTATCAATAAATAATAGTATTGTGAAGGAATTCAGAAAACCCTCAATTGACAAGTGATTTTGCTTGATACTGACAAGCTGAGTCAAAAAAATAAATATCAGATGTACCTCTGCAGAAACCATTTTTGTTGCTTTCTCCAATACAGACTTGAAAATGTTTACCTGTCAAGAAGGATTAATTAATTTTCTAAATATGAACGATAACTTCGATTAAGTTGAATATTTTTTAATGCATTGAAAGATAGAATCTTTCAAAAAATTAGTGAACCATAAGAATCAATTTAAAACAAAGACAGTTTGGCTGACGTCAATTATCAATTATCAATCAATAGTTAGTAAAAAAAATCAATTACTCACCCTTAGACCAATCGTAAATAATCAAAGCAGGATTTGTTTTATCGTCTTGTGACAGTTTTAACAGGATAAAACATTATCACATTCTTGGCTGGATTAATATAAATTGCACCTGGAAATTAGTTAGTGACCTGGTGGCTAAAACACTTTGTTAAAAGCTGACGGAATAAAAAGTTGGTGGTACCATAAGTTCCCCTGACAATTGTGATGTTTTGGAAAAAAACATAAGTAAAGAAAAACCCTTTAACTGAGTTCAGTAATTGAAATAATAATGTCTATTACATGTTACCTCATTTGTTGTCATTTGATTATAATAATTCATTATAATTTTTCATGTGGCTATTAAGCAGGATATATTATTTATAAATAGATCATAAAACTTAGGTATCAGGAGGACTGTCATGTTCTTAACTGCTTTGTAACTGATCCTGAGTAAGTTTGGATGTTATCTGTCACTGCAACTAACAAACAACTCTAGAGATTCATGGAGTAGCATCATCTTATTGAAGGAAACATCTCCTTTTAAAAATAATGACACAACAACACTCCTAGAAAGTGTACATTTGAGAAAATTAATTTTTAGCTGATTAGAATATTAGCCACACTGATGGTACAGTTGAATGAACAGTTGACTCCTGTGAAGAAAGTTCTCAATGAAATTCAATAATTACAAACATTTATGTTTATTGTGAGTTACCTTATGTTTGTTCAAATGTGATAATTTTTCAGTTCATTAGGAAGAACATTTCATGAAGAGGATCAGGACCCAAAACTCTAGGGTACCTGATATTAGATTATGGAGACTCCTGGGCATCAAGGTGGAGAAGCATGGCTTCTTTGCGATCCTGTCTGCCCCAGAGACTAGCATGGAATACCTTGAGAAGCGGAAGCTTAAGCTGAACTATGGGTTCACTAAGGTCGCTCTCAGGGTATTGGATAAGAAGAAGCCGCCGAAAGTAGTACAGGAGAGGAAGCCGGCTGATAAGGTGGAGGAGGCAAGGAGCGATCCTGAGGCGGTGGAGTCGAAGGGGATCGCTACGACGAATTTGCCAACTCCTAAGGATGGCCCCAAGGCGATGACTATGGCGGCTGCGGGGGTTGGCCCCGTGGCGGGGGCTGGGGGGCGCGCTGGGTCTCGGCCCTCTGTGATGGGGAGGCCTGGGTTTGGCGCTGTCTCCCGGCGTCCGCCTCGGGGTGGCCCTCCGGGGGCCGGCGGGCACTGATCATGGTGGTGAGGCTGCTGCAAATTAATCTACACCACTGTATTGCAGCATGTGGTGTTCTGCAGCAGTATGTGAGAGGTAAGGATATTGATATTATTCTAATACAAGAACCTTACCTGTATAAGGGCAGGATGGGGGGGCTGGCGATGCGTGGGTATGAGATTATTTCTGTACCTGAGCGTGCCAGAGCCTGTATCCTGCATAAGAGTAGTCTTAAAATGCTGCCTCTATGGCAATATTGTTCTAGAGATTTAGCAGCAGCTCAAATGGCCCTCAACGAGGGAAATCAAGGTGGGAGGTTGACGATTGCATCGGTCTACCTCCCATATGAAGAAAGAGTCCCGACCGAGGCACTTAGTAAGCTAACGGAAGGGACTGGCTTAAGGGGCGAGCTTATAGCATCGCTTGATGCGAACGCTCACCATCAGCTCTGGGGGAGCAAGAACAACAACCAGAGAGGTGAGTGTTTAGTAGAGTACATAACTAGTAATGACCTAGACATTCTAAACAGAGGCAATATTGCCACTTTTAACAACAGAATCAGATCTGAGGTCATTGACATAACCCTTAGCACACGTGCTATAAGCCTAAGGGTTAAAGGCTGGCACGTCTCTGAAGAAGAGTCATGCTCAGATCATAGATACATTAGATTTGATCTAAGTGGTAACATCACGTCCGAAGCTGTGTATAGGAATCCCAAACTTACAAACTGGGAAACCTACTATACACAGCTTGAGGAGGAGGTCAAATGCTGTCCTAGAGTGGTGAGTAGCAACTGGCATTTGGAACATTTAAACTCAACATTGACTGAGGCAATGATTAAGTCATACACTGATAATAACACTGTATGTAATGTTAGATCCAACAGGAACTGTCCCTGGTGGAACAATGAACTTGGCAAGTTAAGAGCTCTTACACGTAAACTCTTTAACGCGGCCAAAAGATCAGGCAGATGGGACACTTATAAACGTGCACTCACTGATTATCACAAAGAAGTCAGAAAGGCTAAAAGAAGGGCGTGGAAGAAATTTTGTAGCGAAATAAACGATACAACTTCCATGTTTAGAGTAAATAGGATCTTATCCAAGCAGTCTGACAGGGGAGTATTGGGCTCCGTCAGGGTGGGAGGGGGCTATACAGATTCTGAGGAGGGAACCCTCGGTGCCCTGGCGCGCGCACATTTTCCTGGCTGCGGACTGATGGATACGATTAACAATGACCCTACCAACTGTGAACACACTAGTTGCAAGGGTAACTGGGCAGAAGCAAATAAAATTGTCAATTCTGCAAGAGTGGAGTGGGCAATTAATTATTTTGCTCCTTTCAAATCACCTGGTACTGATGGGATATTCCCAGCCTTGCTACAAAAAGGCCTACCAGTAATTAGGCCCCTTATACTTACCTTGTTAAGGGGAAGCTTGGCACTGAGCTATATTCCAGTAAGCTGGAGGATGGCAAAAGTGTGTTACATACCAAAACCCGGGAAAAAGTCCTATGACGAACCCAAGTCTTACAGACCAATATGTCTGACTTCATTTTTAATGAAGACCTTGGAAAAGGTCATAGACAGACATATTAGGGATGGAATACTGGTAGAACGACCGCTCCATAGCGCTCAATTCGCATACCAGGCAGGAAAATCCTGTGAAATTGCTCTCCACCACCTGGTTTCCAGGATAGAGAGATCCCTAGTTCATAAAGAAATAATGGCAGGCATCTTTGTTGATATAGAAGGTGCCTTTGATCGCACACCCTATAACACTATGGCATCAGCCTTAGAAAGAAAGGGGATTAGTTCCTTAGCCTCTAGCTGGATAAACACCATGCTAGAGAATAGGATTTTACAATCACAATTGGGACAAACCAAACTGTGGATGAAGCCAGTGGGAGGATGTCCACAGGGAGGGGTGTTATCTCCATTACTGTGGTGTTTGGTCGTTGACTCATTGTTAACAAACCTAAACTCTGCAGGGTTCTACGCACAGGGATATGCTGATGACATTGCTGTGCTCATAGGGGGCAAGTTCTCAGAAACCATTTCTGAGTTGCTTTCCGCATCGATGGATCTTTTGAGGGATTGGTGTGAAAAGAATGGTTTAGGAATCAATCCCCAGAAGATAAATCTCTGTATCTTCACTAACAAAAGAAATGCTATAGTTAGACCACCCTATATAGGGGGGACACAGGTAAGCATTTGTAGTGAGGTAAAGCATCTAGGGGTTACTCTGGATAGAAAATTGGACTGGTCTAAACACATCAGGAATACTACTATGAAGGCACTTCGATGCCTCTATGCATGTAAAAGGGCTGTGGGTAGGACCTGGGGACTACAACCCAGAATGTTATTCTGGCTATATACCGCAGCAGTTAGACCAATGGTGCTCTATGCCTCTATGGTGTGGTGGCACAGAGGTAGTATTAGTAAAAATAAAACTTTGCTTGGCAAATTACAGAGGCTTTCATGTCTCATGATCACTGGTGCCATGAGTACAACTCCTACTGCTGCAATGGAAGTCTTATTGAACTTGAATCCACTGCACATAGAAGTAGAAGCGCAAGCCTTGAACGTGGCTTACAGACTTGCGAAATCAGGAACAAGATCCAAAGTCATGACTCGCATGGGGCATGGGAACTTGTTCAGAAGAATTGATGAGGACGAGGTGCTGTCAATGCACTCTGACCTACAAGTTAAGAAACACACAGACGTTTTGTACTGTGCGGAAAACACAAAGACCAAACCACATAAACTGTGTAATGGGATTAATTGCTACACAGACGGCTCACTAACAGAAAACGGATCAGGGGCCGGCATATGGAGGAAAGATAAACCAGAATCTGGGATTTCTATTCCTTTAGGTAGACACACCTCGGTCTTTCAGGCCGAAGTGATGGCGATCAATGTCTGTACCCAAACCTTAATTGGGGAGGGTGTAAGAAACAGACTGATCACAATTTTCACGGATAGCCAGGCAGCCATTGGCGCCCTGAGAAGCTATACGACCAGATCTTATTTGGTTGAGGAGTGTAAAAACAACTTAAACACACTCTCGCTAGCCAATAAGGTTAGAATCGACTGGGTGCCAGGACACACAGGCATCACAGGCAATGAGAAGGCAGATGGCCTTGCAAGGGTGGGCTCAGAACAGACACCTCTTGCACCTGAACCCATATGTGGTATCAGCCTCAGCTACGCTAAAAGGCGTATAAAATTAGCTTTAGAGGACAAGGCAAGACTTTCTTGGAGAGAAACTAAGAAACAGGAACACTCGAAACTGTTTCTTAATGGACCCTGTAAGAGAAGAAGCTCAGCACTTCTATCAATGGACAGGTGGACACTCAAAAGTGTGACAGGACTCTATACAGGTCACTGTCGGTTAAATAAACACCTCTTTAATTTGGGGATAGTGGGATCACCAATCTGCAGATTCTGCAAGAAAGAGGGAGAAACGGCACGTCATATAATATGTGACTGTGATAACTTAGCTAGAAGGCGATACCTTCACTTTGGTAGTGATCGCATTGTAGACCCCAAACTATGTGAACTGATCGATCCATTCAGTATCCTCAGATTTGCAAAGGCCGTGGGCCTGTCACATATATAGGACAGGGACATGGACGGCGCACAATAGGTCTCAGTGAGGCCGCGGTGCACAAATGCCGGAACAAATAATAATAATAATAATAGGATGAACTAATTTATGAACGGAACAGTAAATAATACTGTTAGGTGGAAATCTCACCCCCATGGGGTGAATATGTAATGCAGCAGTGTAGTTTCCTTTGTCAAGAGCACATCTACTTTTCAATCCAGTGAGAACAAAGTAACAATAATTATAATAATATATTAACTGTAAATAAAAGTTTTTCTGTTAGTTGCATGTATTTATTGAAACAATGATCATTTTATCAGAAAAGAGAAAATTTTCCTATTTTGAATTATGGTAGATCAAGTGAACCACTGCAAAAGAATCTAGTTAGAAAAATTTACAATAGATCTACCCAAACCTGGATGTATTTTAATTTATAATAACGTAACGGACTCAATTAAGCTGTCAATTGTTGCAACACACCATCAGTTAGAGCCACTATAATTGTGATAGTAACAAAATGAACCAAATATCTGGAAAATACTAACAGATGCTCTATGCTTTATATAGGTGATGCTTAATTAACTTTTATTGAAACCATGTTGACCACCTACTACCCAAGGTTCATAAGCACTTACTGGAAAATGGGTGACAATCCTGGGCAATGTCTGAAGAAATGAAACAGTAATCTAGATATCCTGGTAAAATCCTTGAAATCTGAATTTCACATTGCAGTAAATTTTCATTTTAATGATTATGGGATGTTTTGATATCAATCCGATAAAATGAAGCATTATAAATATACTTATATTAGAAAGGTTTTGAAGAAGCGGCTTGCTAGTATCCAAGAACTGAAAGTCATAGATTTAATGATGTGGCATAAACAGGCAACTGGTCTATTAATAAATTAATAAATAAGTTATTGCAAGTTACCTCATGATGGTCGCAATATTGATACATACTGAGTTTGCAAGTAAGTTATAAAAAACAGTAAATGTGAATACTCAAGTAAAATGGAATAATTCCTAAGAAGTAGGACCAGATGGTGGGATTGTGGGTGGTTAAAGGTTTTATAAATCTTTCTTTACAAATCTCTCATTAGATGTAAAAGATTAAAACCAAATGTACCTTAGTTGCCTTTATGATTGAAAATCACCTGTTCACATGATTCTTAAATAAAATAAATGGATAACTGCAAAATTTGTATGCAAACTTCTTAAAGGTTTTGAGTAATATATCATCAACTTGAGCAGCTTGTGAATAGCTTAAAACAAATGCAAAAAGAAATTGTTATAGAGGAAGCAAACTAATCAAAATGTTATGGTCTCACAGCTTAAATTTATTTTCACCTTAGAAACCTTTTGCTCGCAGCAAGTTTCAAGATTTTATTAATGTCTCTTTCAAGATACAGCCTGAGTAGATGTGACTACAGATGTACATGCAGAAGAGTGGTCACTAGAATTTAAAAATTAAGAGACATTGCTATACACCTGCCTGTAAGGGCAAATCGTATCATTATTGTTTATCTGTGATATTTTAATACTGTATATAATACTGTATTGCAGGAGATATTGAAACAGTTTCTTGACTGAATCATTTTTTCAAGCTCAGTCAAAGAGTTCCCGACACATAGTACCGTGAAAATAAATACTCAAAATTTCATCTTTTGGCTTTCTTAGGGATTGTCTCGCAGCCAAGAAGAAAATCAGCAAGCTGACCGAAAAAGTGACAGGACATGAATGATCTGTGCTTGAGTGATCCTGAGGAAAATAATGAGAAAATTATCGGAATAATATTTTGTGTAAAAAGCTATAAAAAGTTTGTTACATCACATACCAACTTTATAGTAACAAATTTACCGCACTAGCTTAATTAACTAGCGGATTAACTCTTGCCTGTAGTTTCTTATTGATTGAAATACAATTTCTTTTTCATATACGAGGTGTTGCATTGTAAGAAATAATATAAGTTAGGTTTTAAATAGTACCAAATGTTCATTAATCTTCAAAAACGTTTCTTTCATTGGCAAAGAGCTTTAGGCAAACATGAGCTGTCAAAAGCATTTTGCAAAGAAAAGTTTTTAAAGAGAAACAAATATTTAGTGATATTCAAAACCTAAATTTATTTTTAAATTGCAAATGAATACAGATTATCCATCCATGTAGTACAAAATGTTGAGAGATGTTTCTCCTTGAAATCAGTTTACAAGCACTGATACCATATTTATGCAATTGTCGAACAGCAAACAAGTCAAGTATCTATAATGGAATTTTTTAGTTCAGTTGAAAAGTTTGTTTAAATCACACAAATGAAACTATGAATTTTAAAGTATTTGATAAATAATTAATAGTAATATGATTGTTCATGTTATCATACAAATAGTAATTTACCTTTGGTAAGTAGATTGTTCCAATCATAAATATTTGAGAAACAATTATCATAAATTAGAAATAAGAATTATTATCAAGAAGGTAGAAGTAATCAACTTGACAGGTGTTTTTTCATGACATAGTCCTTCCTCTGTTGCAAAAATTTGTGCCTTGATTTATAAAATCAAAGTTGTTGTGACTTGTCTTCAGCTGGTTAGTAGGAATGAAATCAATCATAATTTCTTTTGGCTTCTAAAAAATATATAGATAGAATCTGGCATGGGCTTTACCAACATATGACTAACAATCCAACATCACACCATATTCAGTGAAGGCAGGACTGCAATAATATGCCTGATTGGAGAATGGAAAGCTTGACATCAGAAACCCAAATGGTGAGAAATAATTCTCAACAATATTTTTCACAACTTATATTTAATAAGTATTCTATCTTGAAAGCAAACCTGAGTGAATAGTACTAACATATGCTCAAATGTTCTCCAAATATTTCTTGAGTAAAGCAACATCTCATATTCGAATGAGGTGATGTCCCAGGTTTAACAAGCTGATTCAAATGTGATCTTGGAGTCATAATCAGGGTGGCGTGTTCAAATTCACAGACATGTTAATACCTGATTGGGGCAAGGAGGACTTCAATTGAAGTCCTGATACTGATTTCCAAGTATATAGGGCAAAACCAACACGTAATTATATCAATTCAACAGTTGAAAATTACCTTAAAAGAAAAAGTTGTTAGTGTAATGATTAAATATAAAAATTAAAATAAAACAAGAAACATGAAGTATGAAAATGAACGATCTTTGTCTCCCAAACCTGTCTACAACTAACTTTTGAGAAGGCATAAATTATTACTTCACTTAAGCCATTAACATTAAAATTATTAACACAACAGCAGATGTGTTTTCTATGAAGATTCTTGCAGTAGAAATTCATTCAATATGAAGAAATCATAATTAAAAATGAAAGGTGATGTGAGCTCAAACTGATTGCTTGCAGGGATCAATTAAGTTGATCCCTGCAAGAAAAACGTTCTGAATAATAGGAATCAACTCATACAAGAATTACCTTTACATATTTGAGAATTTTTGGATTACTATGACTGTTATTGGACTATATTACCTTGCAAGATGGGAACTAAGTAAATAATTACATTTTAGAGGATGAATCGACACCTCTACAGCAACAAAAAATAAAGCCATCTTTGCTGGCGGCCTAGTCAGCGGGCAGCTTAATTGTTTATTGATCTGTCTCCATAAGATCTTAGAAGATGTGCCCCAACAGTGCACTATGTTCAGGAGAAGAGGTGCAGAGTAGGTATTATAAGTAGTTTACGTGGTCTTGGAATGTCCACAAATCCACATTTCGTATCTGAGGGTAGGCTAAAACCGTCTAGATCCCAAAGGCGAGTGTGAACCGGAGAGAGGCAGACTGTATCGCTGGGGGAGACACTACTAGGTACATTTTGTAGGGCTCCAGAGAACGTCCTCTGCATGGAAGAGATCCCTTCCAAGGATGTGCTAGTTTTAGCGAGACGAAGGCAGAGAATCCCACTAGGAAGGTGTGGGGTCTGACAACACCGGACTAAAACATAGCAAGGTTAAGAAAGAGAGGTGCAGAAGTAGTTCAATAAGAAATCCATGGTTTGAGAGTGCAGAGAGAGAGAGAGAGAGAGAGAGAGCAGTCTTTACTTCAAATGCCGGGTTCCAAATGAATGAAAAAGCTCCGAATTTCGGCCTTATATAGGCAGGTCAGAGGCCAGACTATCCCTGCTTCCCCTAGTGAGCTTCAGCCATTTGTAAACTAGTCCCCCCTTTCTAAACTGACACCTAAGGTTTTTATTATTAAAATATGGAAACTTAGACGGGTGTTTTCTGGTCCGAGAAGAGGGGAAGTTCTATTTATTCGTGGTAAAGAAAATGGTAAAACAATGGCCTAAAGGGAAATTTAACTATGTAGTCATTTTTGTAGTTATCTCAATGATCAGAAGATTTTTATTTTGGAGAAATTAAAATTAGTGAAGATACAAAAGATTATATATTTTCATGATGGATATGATTTGGAGATTAAAACATACAGTTATTTTTTGCTAGTTAGCTACGGATTCATCCCCTAAATATTGTAATTTATTTGGATTCCATGAAATAGATGGTGTTGTATTTTATTTAACAAAAGAGGCCAGGCAATAAAAGGATTGTTGGAAGTGTGAAGATAACTGCTTGTTATCCCGTAGGTCATCAATGTAGTGAAATAATTTCAATTAGTTATATAAAAAAATTATTGTGAAAATAACATCCTTAAAAAAAAAGTAGCTGGAATCCCAAAGGATGATTAGTAGGCTCCTGTAAAGAAAAACAGTGAAACTCATTTGAATAATTAAACTAACAATGTAAATTGTTAAAACACCGTACATTGCCTTGTCTTTGAGTTGATGTATCCACGCATGAAACAAGGAATCCTCGTTTAGGATAGGAGGAATCGTTCTTGTCGGTATCTTTTGGTAACAGTTTTGAATTTGAGTGTAACAGTAAGGATTCAAATGCCAAAATAAAGTAGTGTAGTAGTCCTAAGAAAAGAAATTTCTTCCTGAATGTCCATGAAACTTAAACTTTTTGAAGGTGATAATAATAATAATATTAATTCTAAATAAAACTTAAAATTAAGTTAATTTTCACTTACTTATTTAAATGATTATCAATGTTATAGCTTGTCAATGGATAATAGTAGATTTTCTTACAAATTCACATTCCAATAAATAAAATGAACAAATCGATAGAATTTAACATAATATACACCTCAAACTGGTTATAATTTAATTTTGGGTGAAGACTTCCTCTTTTTATAACTCCTGGTTGCTGTGCTACAGCAGTAGTTTGTACCTTCTCTGTTGCAAAGATACCGAAGAGAACCAGCTATCTGGAAATTGGTTGTTGTTATCTGGTTGGGATGAAGTTAATAAATAATTTATTAGTTTATCTAAAGATAGGGGACAATTTATTAAATCAAATTTACACCTTCTAATAAATTTATCTTACTTTTTGGTATAGAATCGATTAAATCCATTTTCCTCAAAAATGTGAAGACCAGCTATTCAAGATACAGTGCTAAAATAATTGAGAGTTTATTTCCTTAAATAGTTCATTTCAATAAATCATGCCAACAAATGAATCTAATATTAGTAAATATTCTACCCAAACATGACTATGATTAATTTTTGTAATATATTTTCAGCCGCATTAGAAATTAGTGTAAAATCTATGAACAGCCAGTTATTCCTCCACAGATATTGTTCAATGCAAGCCTTCACTGATGCTAAAATGATTAGCGATTTCAAACCAGCCATCTGAAAATTACGGGTGGAATTTTTTTTTTAAATGTAAGAAGAAATTTCAATTAATAGCTTTATGGGAAAATTTATAAATTAAGATATTCATACTTAATTATTTTATTTAAGTTGTCCTACTTTTGTGAAGAATACCGATTAGATTCAGATAATTTAGGTAAGAAAACATTTTATTATTCAAACTCTGTAACATTTCCTGAGTGAGGTGTAATCATGTCCTGAGTTTCAGTCACAGGATTTGTAAGAGCTGTAAAAGATTTATTGGTGCTACAAAAAACAAGAAAGCAACAAAAAATAAAATCGAAAGATGTACCTTCAAACCCCATTGAATAGTTGTTTGCAGTTGTGTTTTAAAAAATCATAGGTAAATAACTAAATGAACAATTTTTTTTCTTCAAATCTTCTGTTTTCTGAAAAATTTTAGTAAACCAACAATTGCTTAATAGAAAAATGATTAGATATATCCAGCCATAAGCATTGGTCTAGTTTGTGACAAAATCTTTTGCAGTCAGTATAACTCATGAGTAAGTTTGATATTTTAGTCAGAATATTATTAGAAGTAGCGTACCTGGGTTGGGGAGTGATGGAGGTGGTCCTCACCGAGTGGCACATAAATTGGTGGAATATTTTTTGACTTTTTTGTCAAATTTTATAAAAATAAAAAATATAATAATGTTGTAAACAACAGAATAACTGATTATAATAAGTATACTAAATTAATTTAGCAAAATTGAATGCTGATTTAGATCTAGCACTTTTCATAGAAAAACTACTAACAGATGATACAAATTTTGACAATGTCATTCAAGACTTTTCTAATAAAAATGTAAGAAAAATAAATATAAAGACACACTTTTATCATTATGTGTACAATCTGGCAAATTGGGGACAGCCCCAGGTGCCAAAAGCTGTAGGTACGCTACTGATTATTGGTTGTGGTTATGATATTAAAATATTATTGGATTTAATCCAGGCTGCAAAGAGGATTAAAGATCTAGCAGTATTGCATTCTGCAAAAAGGTCTAAATTATACTTGTCATCATCATGCTTCTGAATAGAATAGTTAACCCTTTAAGTAAAAAACTGTTCAATTTTCTGCAAAATGCTTCTGCATGCACACTGTATACTTGGGCTAACAATGGTTTGCTCTTCTGATTAGTGGTAACCTAACAGTAAAATAAGCAGTGATTTATTTCTATGTTTTAGAAGGATTTAGTCAAACCATTTTCTTTTTTCAATTGAGAAATGTATTTAAAAATACTAATAATAACTACCATCAAAAGACAACTAAGTAATTTGAATTTTGAGTTATAGAAAAAAATAAATAATAGAATAATTTCATATCATTAAAAAAAAAATATATAGCATGCTTTTATTAACGATAAAAATTAGAGTATTTATATTTTTTATGTATTCTATGAAATAACTTAGTCAGCATTAGATATTAACAAAACATATATTAGCTGAAATTTATGTTTAATTAGTTATTCTGAATACCCATCTATACTATAGATAGAATATACTAAAGAAGTTAAAGCTAGATGAATTTAGAAAGATCTAAAGTTAAATTAATATCACTCAAAATAAGAATATCAACAAACTTTCCAAAACACAATTGATTTCAGGCATTTTTTTTACAATTAACAACTTAATTAATTTCTTTTTTATTTCAGTAGCATGCTGTTGTCAACACAAATCACTAAATGTCTGAAATACACAAACTAAACAAACTGTCTCGATTGAAACCATTAATTATTTAAATCCAATTACTACATGTAACTTTAATTAAATAAATAAATGTTGGATTTATTCCTACTTGAAGTTCATAAGAACTAAAACACAACTTCTGTGGTGAGATGGCAAAATGTTATGTCACCTTTCCTAACAAAAAGATTTTTTCATATTCCAGAGTCTATAAGTACTATAAAAAGAGACTATAAGTACTAGCCAACTATCATTGGTAATACGTTCACTCGCGTAAAACAACTTCGTGATTGTTCATAACACTATATTACTTATAGACTCTAGAATATGAAATCTTTTTGTTCGGAAAAGTTACTGTAACATTTTGTCATCTGAGCACAGACTTATAAATATCATTTTTCACACCAACCAGCAATGTCATTTGAAAAGAAATGTTGCTCATTTAGGGTAATTCTCTAAATATGCACAAATTGCATCTGAATATATGAACACAATCATTTGCTTTGAATAATGTTACGGCTAAAGTTGCTTAAGAAACCTCAGTCTAATATATGATTATGAATTTAAAAAAAATTGAATTAAAAACAAAAATAAAAGAGTAACATTGTAAATATTTCATCCATGCATTAGCTGCAAATAAAGAAAGCATTGTTATTGTTTGAGCAAATTAATTTCAATAAACTATAATGATAAATAACAAAAAACAGACAACAGTAACAGTAAGAAAACCAAAACAAATAACACTAAGTATGATTAATAAATAGTAACAATAAAAATAACAAAAAACGATCGTTGCAGTAAAAAATAATATAAACAAACAACAGTAAAAAAGTAACAAAAACAAACCTAACAGTAACAAATAACAAAAACAAACGTAACAGTAACAAATAACAAAAACAAACCCTGCAATATCAAATTAAAATATGAAAACACCAAACATAACAGAAACTACATAACAATATCCTCCTATTCTGCTACTCATGGGATAATAAAGGAGTGTTAAGCCTTGCCAAAAACTTAAAAAAATAAATATAAAAGGACATTTAACCTATAAAATCCAATTCAAAACTTTAATATCATCATATGATACTTGATTTGATTCAAATTACATGGGCGTAAAATTGAAGAAAAGTGTTAAACGTCATGTTTAAGTCATCATTTAATTTACTTATCTCTGTAATATGATTACATTCTTGTATTTGAACAGTTTATCAATTTATAATTGTAGTGACCCTTTCTGTTAAATCACTGGCAGTTAATGTCATACTGACAATGTCAATAAACTATGTTTCATAAAAGTAACAACAAACATAACAAACCCCTCCCCCCTCCTTTGTCATTAATGGGATTTAGGATATTAATCCTTACCCAAATTACAATTAATTACATTTTAACAACAATAACATAATATTTACAATAAATATTTGAAGATTTTCTGTCGAAGAAATTCCAGCTTCAATTTCAAACTGAAATACGAATAACATGATGCTTCACTCGAGAGTAATGAAATAGAAGAAACATAACATGCTAAAGTCAGCTTATAACTTGTTTATTTCTGCTATTAATTTCTTGGTTCTGTAAAACCTCTTGGTGTGAAATTATAATATGATTTATTATTGCAGTAACCCAACCCTTAGGGTCAATGGCACATAATGTCATGTATAACAACTGTTGCTAAACTATTCATCATAAAATAACAAAGCAAATTAATGATTCATTCAAATTCTCATGAATTTACAGCTGAAAAAGAATCGATATTGTTTAAGGTATTATATTAAATAAAATATTATGATAACAATCATTATTATAGTACTCCAACCTTTTGGACCAATAACATTTCATGTCCTGCAGTTGTATAATTTAATGTTGATAAACTATCCATCATAAAATAAGATAAAAAACAAAATAAACCTTTCCACCATTAATGGGATTATATAGAAGTCTTAAACTCTTCCAAAAAAGATTGATAAATAAATAAACTTCACAACAACATAAAGATAATATGTACAATTAATACTAAAGGATCTCCTTGGTAGTACTTTTCCTCTTCTGATTTTGAACTGAAATAACCATAATTTTTACTTAAGGCGAATTAGAATGAACAGAAACAGGAGAAAAAAAATTGATTCATGTCACATTTAAGTCAACATATAGCTGATTCATTTCTATAATCTTATACAGTAGAATTCCAACTATCCTGATCCTGATCAACTCATGGCTTCCAAAATTCGTGTATTATACACTTAACAAAAAATATGCAAAACACGGAAGTGAAATGGATCTGCTATTTAATCTCTAAAAACACCAATATCATTACTCCGGTGTACATGATGTATGAATGTATTGCTATACATATATATTATTCTGGTTGATATAATTGTTTATAGATGAGTAATCGAACAAATTAAATGTTTTTAATCAGTGGGTTACAGGTAACTTAAGATCACTTAAAATAAATGCTGTTCTGTCAGTTAATGAGTTAATGTAAATATTTTGGTTGTTGAAAAAATAAATCACACCTGATAAAAATATTTTGAAAAAAATTAAGAGTTCATAAGTGATTTTTACATGAAACATTGACTAGGTATAAATCTTTGTGTCTATTGTTATGAGAACTTTATTATTTTTTATTAAACTCCTTATATGGGTTTTAACATAAATCTGTTATATGAACACACTTTGGTATTCGTAGGGGACTTTGTCTCGGAATTTTTTTCTATTCTACAAACAGTAAATGCCAATCTGCTTATGAAACCGTAGTAATCTTTTCAAACAGATGTTAGAAGTCAATCTGAATTTTAAAGATGTTTTGGATATTACAAAATTTTAAATTAAAAACTGAATTTCGAGAGCTAAAATTCATGGTGGAAATTTATGGTGTGAGATTCAGTTGAAATGCTTTTATATTAATTACCCAGACTAATGGAATCCTCGATTGATATAGATAATTGGAACTCTACTCTGATTTCAGTTCAGCAATTCAAAAATTTCCTGAATAAAAAGTATAATATCTGATACAATTTAATAATTATACTATAAACAATTTATTATTATAGTGCTCTTACCCTTAGGATCATTGGCACTTTTCTCATGCTAATAAAGAATTAAATGTTGTACAATCATTGGGAAACAACAACAAAGACAGAATAAATAAATTTAGGATGTTAACCCCCTAATTTATAGGTGAAAAGCAAACAAAAATTGTCGCCATCATATTGCTAGAGGTAAAATAGAAGTGAAATGTGATAAAAGTTATGAATGAGGTAACATTTATCACATTTGTTTCTAAATTCTCATAATCATGGTTATATAAAAAAAAAGTTGATGAATATAATTATTTTGTACATTACAATACAAGAATCAAAAATATAAGATTTGAAAAAATAAAAACTATATATTTCATAGAATCTGTTGTATTATTTTTATAAATATATACTTTTTACTTTAATAAAATTTATAACCAAATTTCAACAATAATAGCTTATTGAATAAATTTATACACAAAATAAACAACAAAAAAAATAAGGCAACTAAAATTTTTTTTTCAAGAAATGAATTTAAATTTCATATTTATTTATTTGAATGACACTCCTAAAATATGTTTATAGTAGATTGATTTTTAACACCAATCAGGTTCTGAAAATAACAGGTTCATCAAAATAACTTATTCAGTATTAATTTCAACAAACAAATTATTAAATTTTGAAGAAAAAAATCATTGAACTCAAGAGTATTATTATTTATCCTCTTTTGCCTGAACTTAAGTAATTTAAAAAATGATAAATATCAAAGACAAAGAACATTTGATGTTATTTTTAGAAAAAAATCACAGCCTTAGTATTGAACATGGACTAATTCTATAAACCAAAATTAGATTAACCCACTGCCGAAAATCTTCGACATTATTTATTATTTTTAGGGTCAAAATGAAAGTAGCATTAAAGACAAACATTGTTAGGCTAACAAATGTATATTTTAATTAACTATTAAAAAATAATCAAATAGCCAAATTTAATGTATATAATAAGCATTTCTGTTAAAGCTTTTTTTATTATTAGAATTTTGAAATTAAAACAAATGTCAATATGATTTTATTAGAGTTTTAATATTAATGTCCATAGCCTTAATTTTTTTTATCAACGACTGTAGATATCAAATGGAACTGATAGCTATTATTTTGAATAAAAACATAATACCTAGTATTAAGTATATGATTTATGGTAAGATACTAACAAATATATTTTTTTTCTAATTAATTTTAGTATCCATGATTTTTATTAGTATTAAGACAAATTAAAAATATATATATAAGTTATATATAACGAAGAACTGTTTTGCGCAAAAAAATCAAATCATAACTTGCTTTTGAATTCAGCCACAATTGAAATACATTTTTTTTGTAAATATTTACACGCGAATGAAATGTATGCGACACACAATAGATTGCTAAGAACATTGAAATTGTAAAATTGTTTGTAAAATTCATATTATTACTTATTAATTAGTGATACTCAATTATCTAAGAAACCATAACACCAAATGTGACAAGATTTCTTTTAACTCCTAAACATACAAAAAGATATAAAGCAAACATTTTAATAGTAAATCATTTTTTAGTATTATATTAATCGCAATATTTGACTTGAGGAAAGAAGAAATGAAACTAAGAAAAACAAAACATAAAATTTGTTACCGTTTTTGCATGCATACAAATATAACATTTTAACATTTAGGCACAAGGTTGGCACTTAATAAATTTCATAGTTCATTTTAAATAACTATGCATTTCACATAAGATAAACGGAATTATCAGTTATTAAGTGCAAAATTTGTTTAAAAATTTTCCTATAAGCTTTTTTTATTTCTGTTATGTAAGAGCAAGATGATCTGAAAGATTTTTAAGCGAAGAAAAGTAAAGTATAATAAATAAACTGTTCAACAAATAAGTACTATATATTAGATTGTTAGTTGAGTTGATTTTTAATGAAAAGTTAATAATGAAAATATAAAGGTCCAACTGAGTGTTGAAAATATAAACATAATATATTAAAGTGTTAGGCCGTCTCCACATGTAGCTACTCAAAAGAAACTGAATCTGGCGCAAATCACTAACCAGTTCACGTTGAGTCACTTTCTCACTTTAGTGCAGGTAAGCCACAGAGGATGCTACTAGTTACTAACCAGTTAATAACACATTAGTGATAAGTTCCAAGTGACTCAACTGTCGAGTCACTCCCCAGCTGCTTCACAATCTCTAGTCCACTGATAGGATAATACCGATTTTCGTGCACATTATTTTGCTATTGAATTGGTTTAGTTTATTTTTAAAAAGGGAGTAATGTTAATTAATTTGTTTGCTTCACGAATAAACATTTTTTTGGGAAAACATTTAAAAAATAATATTAATAAATATTCCCGCTAATCCGAATTTTTCACTAATACAAATTATCCCTTGGAATCAGTAGTCGTCAGTGAGACTCTACTGTACTATCCTACTCTATTAACTCTCTTTATTGCTAAAAATACGATAAAAATTGAAATTCTAACTGACCTATGAATACAAGAAACTGATACAATATTATTATTATTATTATAATAAATATTATTAGCAAATATTAATCAATAGCATATTTACATTGCCAATGCAGAGACACTCGTGGATATAGAAAATAGTTGGCTAAATTGGTTTGGATCACTTTTGTGTAGGCCTCATGTGTGGATTGGAGTCATGCCTGCGTTAGTTGTAACCGATTGGTAATTTTGATCACAAACCCGTTTAGTTTCTTTTAAGTAGCTCTGTGTGTAAACGGCCTAGGTGTAATTAGTTTTTAGTGAAAAGTTAATAATAAATACAAAAATAATAATAAAAAGATGGAAGTCCAAATGATATAAATAATTTAACAAATTAGTTTATGCAACATGCAAAGAAAAGTAGTTAAAATTATTCAAATTTTAGTGATAAATAATATACCACTTTAATTGAGGCCTATTGAAAAATGATCACAATGACTGTAACGATGAACATTGCCTACAAATTCTATATTGTTCAACACATAAGTGTTCTATTTGAAAGAGTTAATTATTAGTGGAAAATTATTAATAAAAAAGAAAGACAGTTAATGATTAAAAGATGGAATTCTAAATGGTTTGAAAAAAATAAATCACATGACAAATTAATCTCACAACACTAAAAAAAAATGGTTTAAATTATTTCTGTTTTTGCAAATCATAACATGATAGCAATAGCTCTATATTTGATTGGCTTAAACAAACGCATCATGTTCTAAAAAACAAATACATTATTAATACATGTTATTCAATAAACCTGAGCAGTCCTTCTATAATATTAAAATCACTATATGAAGTGGAAGAAACAGAAATGAAACTCCTAGCTGCTCGGTTAATAGCAGCTAGCAATCGGTATTAAGATATGGAAGATTTCAAGGTCTGAACTTCTGTTGGAAAATGTGTTGTAAATACATATCATGCATGGGCTAATTTTAGCCCTACCTTATATTAAAATTTTCATTATTAACTCTGATAAACTATTTAAATAATTCATCAGAGAAAAAAAACCGAGAGAGAAAAATACTTTCTTAGTATTTTAACTTAGTATTTTCTTAGTAACTTTGTTACATTGCTGAGACATAGTCTACTCATCAATACAGTGTAAATTATTTTTTCTTTTCTTTTTTCCACATTATTCTTAATAATGTCAAATTAAGAGTTATTAATTAATTAACTAATTAATTAAAATCCACATATAATTAAAGTAAGTGAGATTAGACAAAAAAAAACAGAGATGTGAAAAGTAATTCGCTATCTAAAAAAAGGTTTGTTTCAACACTTTCAGGAAAAACAATTTAAGATACAAAATGACAGTTAAAAAACTATTTTTGAAAAGTTTTAAATTCAATATGTTTTACTGAAAATAAAAATTTAACTATCAAAAATAAAAGTTTTGATGAATTTTATTATTATGCTTCCCTGAAAAAAAGTTAAATAAAATTATGAAAAAATCAGATTAGTTATAAACGAATTCAATGGAAAAACATTATTTTAATGAAGTGGGTTGAATCTGAGAAAGAGTTCCAAAAAAAAATGTAGAAACTAACTCACCTGTAATAAGTTAATATTAGGATATATATTAATATATGAAATATATATTTCCTCTCAAGCCTGGCTTTGGTCAGAATAAGCCGTGACAGACAGCTTCTCAGCTGGAATACTTAGTGATTTTAGAGATAATGAGAGGCTGTCAAATTCAATATTAATATATTGGACTTGCTATTATATCTAATATAATATATCAAAGACATAATAATATCAAATACTGAAAAAAAAAATACAGCAGTCCCTGATTTGAATTCTTATTTTTCAATGGTTGGTTTGTTCTGTATTAATTCCCGGCAACAAAAGTGATTCAAGTATTGCCTATCCTTGATCATTCTGCAATTCCCTTTTATTAACTTCCCAACAAACAGCATAAACAGAGAAAAAAAATTGTTTACCCAACCCTATTAAAAAAAGTTGAAGTGATACTTTGCTGGCTTCCAGATGAAAATTTTATAACTGGTTAAAATAATTTTGTTTCATCTTAATTTCATTTGATAAGTTTGTGATAAATTACAGCCAACAGAAGAGTTTTTTTTTAATTTGATCTATTGGAGATTGAATAAACTGAAGCTAGAATGAATATCCCAAAATGACTATGAGACATGTAATATCCAAAACATTATAATGAAGAAATACTGTTAATTGTTTTTGGATAGTGTTTTTTTTTTTTCATCTTTCACAGCATTCAAGGCAAGTTCATAAACTAATAACGATTGCAAATTTTATAGAGAACAATCACAGCTATAAAAGTAATATAAATTATTAAGAGTCGACTTCAAAACTGAGATTGAAACATTGTTTCGAAAATGTCAAATTTAACAGCTCATACTGAATCCGATATCTTTATATATAAACTATTAAATATAAAAACAATAAACATAACATATAATATACTTTTGTGATAAGACACTTTAAAAAATATACATATATAAAATATCTACAACATAAATACAACAAATGTACAAAATGTGCAATATCTACAATAGGATATCAACATAAATACATCAAATATACAGAATGTACAATATCTACAGTAGCATATCAACATAAATACATCAAATATACAGAATGTACAATATGTAAAATTTTCATTTGAAAGACAAAAAACATGTCATTTGCATTACACTGTGTAATGTCTTATAGCCTCAAATTATGTTTTTTTAATGATGGTTCTATGCCCTTATGAACTCTTATTAATAGCTGAAAAGGTGAGGTGTCCTATCCAGAATCACCCACTTATCACAAAACTTCAAGTGAGTTTAAAAATGCAATATTTTCAGTAAAAGTAAAATATATTATACATTATAAAAAATATGAACTTTATCATACAGTTGATTTATCTTGCCTAAAGTCATCTTATTTTCTAAATTTCAATGTAGGCGAACTGAAATAAACAAATAACAAAGCTGCGATTGGGAGCATTCTTTTTTTTTTTTAAATATCAAAATCATACTTTGGTCTAGATAATTAGAGATCTAATTTGTAACTAGAAAATACCGTTTAAAATAAAAAAAGAAATATAAATGGTTGTTATCAAGTAAAAAACATTTATAAAAAAGAGAAAATGATATTTCGCCTTTTGTAAATACATTTTTTTTCCATCATTCAGACAAGTAAACAGAAACAAAAACTTCAAAATACGGGAAAAACAATTACTTTAAGTAATGTACAATATTTTATATATTTCGTTACGTGTGTAGACTTGGAGCCCTTTTAAGCAACAGATTTTGGCACCTATTCATGGTAACAATATATATGTAAGCTATTGTTGATTTTGTATCTTTTCTTGTTGGACATAAAAAAGTGAATGGAACAATAAACACTGCAGTCCTCTTCAGAATGTTTTGGTCAATTCCCTATCAATGTTTGATTGAAACCTATGGATTACTTTTTCTTCTCTAGCTCTCTTTGCCTTGTCACCCTGTCCGACACTCATTTCTATCTACGGCCATTTGATACTTCTGGAGACAGGTCTTCATTCTCTGTTTTCCTAATATTTTTCATACTCCCACTATGTTCATCTAGCATTCCCATTGGTCTTATTTCTACTGACCTGGCCTCCATATTATATTTCACCACCCCAGTCTTGTCAATTTGTGGATAAAATTTCTGAGCCGTCTAAGTTGGCATTCCTCTACTTTTTTTTAAACCACCAATAGATTATACCTAGTTCATTTCCTAAAAAGTTCATTTGAGGGGCAGTCTCTCTTTATCTTCCCCATCTATTTCCAAAATAATTCCTGCATTGTTGATTCTAGAGAAATACTTATCTAAAGCTGCACAGTAGTCTATTCCGTACAGAAGTATAAATATTATTTTGAAAACAACCAGTTCAGTTTTCTTTTTGGCAGAATTTGTCCTTCTTACTCAGTTGCTAGTTTGGTAAAATATTCTATTTGTTGTTTCATCTTGTTGGCAATTCATGAGACTATTTGTTGTCTAGGCTTAGAAGCATTCTCCAGTTGTATTAGGAATCGACACGTTTCATGATTAATTCATTGCAAGTGATCTCCAGTTCATTTTCATTTGTTCCATCTTGCATCACTTGGTTCTTTGCTACATTTATTTTTTTTCTTAATTTCAGCTACCTCCATTCAAATAAATTCTCCTCTCTATTTCATAAATGTTTTCTTTAGGTTTTCCTTTATTTTCTGTATGAGGACAATCTAAATAAGTACCTGTGCCTAAAATGGAATTAGGTTTGTGTATCCAACAACAGTTCCAAAAAGGCAACTGTAAGGAGAGTGCTTAGGCAACATATTAAAAAGTTTGAATAGTTTTTCAATGCCTAATTTGTTGGCATTATTCAGCCTATAGAGATATTAATGTAATCATAAATTTGTTTCAGTTTGTTTCCATGGAAGCTTATTCCTGCTGAGAATCCCCACCAATCAAAATCTTTTTTCAATTTAAATTTCAAATCATTAGTATTTAATGCAGCTTCATTTTGATATCCCTTCGTATGGATTGCTTCTTCAATCTCTTCTCTCAATTCCATCTTCCTTTTTCCTTCAGGTATCCGCCTATATTCAAGAGGCTCTTTGTAGCACACATGTGATGAACTCTTCGCTCATAAATTAATGCACGTTATCTTCTTCATTACATGTTTTCTTTTAGATCTGATCTTATATTGTAGAAAATTATAATTAAAACAAAAAATGAATCGATAAAAATTCATATTAAATCTCTAGTAATCGTCGTAAAATGTGTTTTATTTATCAGAGAAAATTTGAACATTTTTTATATATCTCATATTAGGGGCCACTTGTCACAGCTTTAAAAAAAAAAAATTCAAAATGGTCATTTTGACCTCAAAAATGGAATGTTCAACATATATGTTTAAATTGAGAAATTTTAGGGGACTATTCTCTGGTATTTTGCCTATCAAAACTAATGTAAAATGTAGCTAATTCATAACTCTAAAATATTCTTTATATTTAGAATCTTCTTTACCTGAATCGTTATAGATTTCGTCACTGTCTTTGATAATCTCAAATAAAGAAATATAATCATGTGTATTGATTACATGCAATCCAAAACAAAGTGTTTTAAGCAGTGCTTAGGATTTCAGTTTTTAACGTCTTGTTTCTTTGGAGGGAAAAGGCTCATTAGCCAAAACCACTTAACTTGTCACTTCATCACACAGAACTCACAATTAAACCAAATGCTAGTTGCTTTAGAGGATGTCGCGAAGTTGCTTCCACCTATCGCTCTGGGTTGCGGGGATGAGATGGGAGTACAAAACAGAATCATTCAATTGGAATGGCCCGGGAGTCGGAAATGGAAGTCCCTGGAAGTTCTTCTTTAACTGAATCGTTATCAATTTCGTCATTGCCTTTGTTGTTTTTTCAGTGGAAAATTTTTGTGAGAAGACTCAATTCCAGATGCTGGATTACGGACAGCAAAACTTTTCCGCTCGTGAAAGGAGTATGATAAGGGCATTAAAACATAAGTAAACTGGTTAATCGTAGAAAAATACTTCGTTTTACTTGTTAAGCCACCTCGGTAAGTTACCGACGGGGATTTTGCAAAATACAAGACGTAAACACCGTGTTCTTTTGGGATGTTCCTGATTGTGCTTATAAAACTTCAGATCTGTTGGATCGTTTTAGCTGTAGTCGAGTCGCCAAAAGAAACGTTACGGGTAGTGGGGAATGCCAGTAGGATAGGGCTTTCTCGGGCCAACCAATCAGTGTTTTTCCTTCCAGAATTTTCAGCCAGCCGTAGACTTGTCATCAAATTATAGTTTGACGGTTTTTATTTTTAAAGTTCCCAAGTATTTATATCACATATATACTTCTAACTGTTATTATAGTTGAGATATTTTTAAATTTTCGCCTGTTTTGTGCATAAAAAAAATTTCAATTTATTTTTTTATGCACAAAACAGGCGAAAATTTAAAAATATCTCAACTACTATAACTGTTAACTCCTATTTGTGCTAATTTATTGGAACGGAAATAACAAAATAGTGTCTTCTGATCAATAATCTTTTGGTATTGTTTCTTGTTGTTTTGCATAGATATGCATCTTTTGAAATTTATACAATAGTTTCATCGGGTGTTAATTTTAAGTTTCATAACTATTTATTTCTAAAAAAAAAATTTGTCAAAAATTGAATACCCGTAAACAATATTTTGTGGATGTACTGTTAAAAGTGACCCATGATATTGGCGATACATTTACAAAAAAAACTTTAACACAAACCCAACAACAGATTAAAAAAAAAAATTGAACTAATTTAGGACTAAGTAATTCACACGGTTACAATTAGTGGAAAAATATGTTGGCCGCATGGAGGGGAAAAATTCCCAAGAAGAGTTCAGAGAGGGTCGGTGGGATGGGGGAATGTCATGTTGTTTCTTTTAGTGACTCCACTGTAGCTACCGTATTTCATATATACAGATGTTCGATAGTAAAACTTCTATCTTCGGGCTCAGCAATAAAGCATTGTAGAACGCTATTTAGCTGTACCAATGGTAAAGATGAACTGTCTGGTCATAGTTAAAAGAATCTGAAGGCATTGGAAGAAGAGTTGGCATTGCATTTTCTTTCTGATTTTTGGGTTAGGAAGATAGAAAAATATTACTATTACAAAAGAGTATCCCCTGAGAAAAACACCACTTTTTAGATGATAATTATAAATATTATATAAATCTAAAAGAATAATTAAACATATAGTTACATTATTTTTATGAATATTGATAATTTTATCATTTTGAATAAATATTATTTCTTGGTCTGTTTTTTTTTTTTTTCCACGAATGATTTTCAATAATGTTTTGGCACTCGTGTCAATCTTAAGAATTGCAGAGTTATTAGCTATAATAATTAATTACTAATATAAAAAGCGACTAAATGAAAGATAATATAATCCAATTTTTGTCACCTCTTTCTCTAATAATATTTAAATAAACAATTTCATAAATCAACAGTCATAAAATATATGGTCCTGAAGCTAAACTTTCATAACGAAGCAATGAACTCCTAGAATTCTCAAATACATTTTTAATAAACTATAATATAAACATAACAAAACAAAAAAAACAACATTAAATTTAAAAAAAATTTAAAACTCTATATAAATAACTGTCTACGAATATATAACACTATATTACGCGCGAAAGAGATGATTTTAATTATTTGCCGAGATATGATGTTTATAATTAATCAATACCACCATGATCATTAATAACGTATATGGTTGTTCTATAAAAGTTACCCCCAGTTATTGTTCTGAAAGCGTTTTTCGGACTCATAGGCTCAAGATATTTGCTGTAGTTTAAATTCAATTAAAACTCATTTAAATCCGGACGAGCTGGCTCCCAACGTTTCCCTCCAGTCGTGAAGAACGAAAACAGACGAACCCCTGCCATAGAATTAAAAAAATATGCGTTTCCCTATTTAAAAATAAACATAAACGGTAGACAGATAATTAAAAGGATCTAGATATTTCTAAATTAGTTTAAATTAATATTTTGTAAATATGATTAAAAAACTATACCAACAATAATTCACAGTGTTACAGTTAAAAGTTATAAATGTACTCAAGTGCTTATCTCGGGATGTCTTCATCAGAAATAGTCTATCCTTCAACAGCAGGGATCGGACCCGACACATGATGCAAGCTCTGATACAAGTAGCCAGTACGAGATTCAGGTAGCGACTGATTGGCGAACCTCGGCGGAGGGGTCTTATAAAGGCGAAACGTTCTTAGGGGGAATGAGGAGTGGGGATGGCGTAACGGTCGAAAACGACGCACATTGTCTTATTACCTGTTTAGATTTTTCTTTTTCCAAAACAAAACAAAACATAAAGGTTGAGGGGGAAAAACAAAACAAAAAAACAACAATTAGTTGCTCCAATGATTAAGTTTTTAAAATATTTACCATCTGAAATTTTGTTAGCTACTTCTAATATAAATCAGTCTTTTTTTTTTTAATCTATATCCAAACGGAATAAAGGTCATTGACAGTGTGAAATTATATCAAGATATAATTATCTTTAGCATATAGGGTGGATATTATTGGACCTTTGGCTGAATCTATCTGAATTAAATTATTGGACAAATAATAGTAATTATGTTTAATTACAAACACTTGATTTTATTTCTTAAGCCGCAAATCCTACAAGGCTATTTATTCGAATGAAAAAGACTGTTGACTAATCCTTTATTCAAGTATTTGTCTTTCATTTACTATTTATTATACGCCTTGCAACGAGAATGATTTAAGAAATAATCGTGATTCACCATATTTTTTGAAACACTACTGCAAAGAAAGATTGAGGGATGAGGCGGCTGCATTAGCATTAGCAGAAACAACGGGTGCCTCAAATGCAAATAGAATTTTTGAAAAAATAATAGTTTTATGCACAAGTACGTCTTAAATAGGTTCTAAAAGTAAGTTGAGAAATCTCATAAGCCGGAGAAACGTGACCAGGTTTTTTCACGGTTAATGTTTTTTCAACGTAATTTCTGTTGCCTATAATTGTCTCTTATCTAAACATACGCAGAGCAATCGGTTATTTGTTGTATATTCCTTTAAAGTTTCAGATAGCTTGCAACTTTTCTGAACAATCATTGAACCAATAGTCGAACATACAGACGAAAGACTATTTCGGTATTCTTGACAAAAAACCTTTATATAATTTGTTGGATAAAGAACAATATTCGGCTTCCATCTCGACAAAAGGCTGACATGGAACCCACACACGAGGCTAAAAAGACAAGAAGTAAACAGAGGTTTTGGAAAACTGTACAGACTACTTCGAAGGACATCCCATCTCTCAATAGAAAATAAATTACTAATCTACCAAGTTATATTTAAGGCAATCTGGCATACAGAATAGAGCTGTAGGGGGGGGGGCAGCAAAGAAGTCGAACATCAAGTGTATCCAATCCTTTCAATCAAAAGTCCTGAGAACAATAGTAAATGTCCCTTATTACGTCAGCAACAAAACCCTTCATGACGATCTTAATATACCCTACATTCTTGAACTCATCCCTTCCAAGTTCATGAAATTTCATAGTAACCTATCCAATCACCCTAATCACAGTCATTGCACAACACCATTCATCTCTATAATCCTCCTCGGAGACTGAAACGGCAGTGGCCTTGTGACCTAATATAAATAATTTGCTAAACCATATTTTTTTCACTGAAACAGCATATCGAACGAATAAATGAATTGTTAATATTGACATAAAAAAAGTATTAAAAGTGGCTAAGTTCTGCGCATGCGGAATGACATTAGAGATGGGCCAGGTCATCTTTCATTAAGACCTCTATCGTAGAACTACGAAGGACAGACGAAATACATTACCTGTTTCAAAATTAAGCCACTTCAAGAACATATCTAGCACGTATATACAGTGCAATTAAAACAGCCTGTTAATTTTGATTGTTTTTTCATAACCTAAAGAAACTATTTTTTTTTTTTTCGGAGTTTGATTTTGCAACAAGAATAGAATACATCTCTATATCATGCCAATGTGTAAAAATGTACATTCTATTTCGACTGACTATTTACAATGACATTTTACAGAATTTATTAATTTGAAGAATAGTTAAATGATTAAATTAAAATTAAACATTGTACACAATGGATTCAAAATAAATTCTAAGGTGATGTATTGATTTTTTTTTCAATTTAAATGTTAACACCGAATGAATTTTTACTGAAGATGCCCTTGAATACTTGTTCCTTTCCATTTCTAGGAGGAGATGCACTTATTGAATAATTATAATTTCCCAATGTAGTAACTACATGTTATTATTTGAGAATGAAGGATCGTTCCTCGAAAAGGATGCGGTTTAAAGAGCTCCATCGGCCCTTTAAATACTTGCGTGGCGGGTCTTTGCCTTGACAATAGCTTGGCCAGGTGGTGCTTCGAGCAGCTGTTCTTAACACCCTCATTCGAAGAAGGTCCCAGACATTCTCATTCACAGCTGGTTCCATGATTAGGGGGGATTTAAACATGGTTACAGAGGACCTCAAGCCATGTCTGCCTGTAATATCCAATTCCTAAATTACGGTACAGTAAAACAATTCACCTTCATTCCAGTGGTAAACCTAACCTCTGTCTAACAGCCGGAGGCTGCTTCACGACGTCCTTCAAACCAATTTGCATTTTGTTGGTTTTAGTCAATAAGCATTTTTCCCTGGTAAGTAACTGTTGTGGCAACCTCTGAATTACGAATAATTAGAAGTTCCCCTCTTCTCAGCCCAGAAAATATCTATCTATGTTTCCATATTTTAATAATAAAGCTTATGAAGGGGGAAACAACCACAGGTGGGGGAACCATCCCCACCACGGCTGGCCTGCCTATATGTATAAGCAGCGAGACTGGCGGTAGTCCGACAGAACTGGCACTTGGAACACTACTCTCTCTCTCTCCCTCCCTCTCTCTCTGCACTGGCACTTGCTTCTCTACTCAAACCATGGCCTTCTCATTCAACTACCTCTGCATCTCTCTCCTAGCCTCGCCATGTTTTAGTTCGGCGTTGTCAGACCCCCACACCTTCCTAGTTGGAATCTCTGCCTTTGTCTCGCTAAAACTAGCACCTCCTCGGGAGAGACCTCTCCCTCGCGGATGACGGTGGCCCTACAAACTTTACCTAGTAGCGTCTCCCACGGCAATCCAGTCTGCTTCTCTCCGGTTCACACTCACCTTTGGGATCCGGACGGTTTTGCCTACCCTTAGACACCGAGTGTGAATTCGTGATCATTCCAAGGCCACATAAACTACCTATTAACCTACCCTATTCCTCTTCTCCTGAGCATAGTGCTTTGTCGGGGCACACCTTCTAAGATCTTATGGAGTCGGATCAAAACGAATTAAGCTGCCCGCCGACAAGGTCGCCAGCAAGGGTGAAAGACCACAGGTCCACCCGTTTTACCTCTTTCTAGGCGTTTGCCGGACGGCGGCTAGAGGTTGTAGCGACCCTAGCCCGCGGCGGGCATCTCCTCCCCACCTGAGGGAACTCACACGTCTGATAACTCCCGACTGTAACAAACAAGACATTAAAAACTGTAGTTAAAAGCAGTGCTTAAAATACTTATAACTAATTGATTGCATGTAATCATTTCAATAAATATATATTGAAATATCTTACAAGACCTTTACCCGAAGACTAATATGACACGACATGAATAAAATACTAAGTAAATTGTCTGTGATTTTCTGCCTGAAAGTCTAGGCGATCAAAGATCAGGGCCCTGGCCATTTAATTGTTTTTATACCCAACTTTCTAAAAAAATAATTGATAATGGTATTTATATTATGCTAAAAAAACAAAACAATGAGCTCTCTTCTAACATATCTTTTTATATTGATATACCATCCTCAGTCGACGTTTTGCCCATACAGGCATCGTCAAGACTACAATTTAGAATAAAAAAAAAAAAATTATTTCTTTGTAATTATTCTTCTGAATATATAAATTAATGTTTCTTGTTCTGAATTGTTGTCCAAATTCCAATGCCTGAATAGGCGAAACGTCGACAGAGGAAGGCATGCTAGTAAAAAAAAATATGTTGGGAGAGACTCGAATTTTTTTTTCTAACATAATATAAATGCCAATATCAGTTAGGAAGTAGGGAATAAAAACAAATAAATGTCTGAGAATTACTGTCAATGAATAACATCAACTAATTGATATTTTTAATTATAAATAATTACCTGTGATAAGGGGATTAATTCTGCAATTTTCATGAGTGTGGCAGGGAAACGCCCATATGTATATATATATATATGGACCCGTATGGATGAGGTATATATAAGCTGTTTTAAATGTTAATACAATCAAATAATTAGAAAGGAATACTAAGTAGGCTAGTTTATAACATGTAACATTTACTAGGAGCTGTATGTTATATATATACGGATCCGAATTGATCATGTATATATACGCATGTAGCTCCTTCGCCAAAAATAGATTGAGGATTTAGTAAACTGACCCTAATTTTTTTTTTAATTTCAAAACCGATATATTTAAAAAATTTTTACAAATTCTTTGAGGACCGCTGGAGTTTTGACCAAAAAAGTTCTATTCGCTATCATTGGTTTCTATAATGCATATTTTTTTTACTAATCACTAATCATTATTAATGAGTGGTTTTCGTAGGGCTTCAGTCTTTGCAGGTTGCGTCCAGCTCCTTGCAGTGAGTGGGGCGATACCTTTCCACTATAAACAAAAAGGTGACGAAGCCGTGGTGGCTTGGACGAAGGACCTCCTGGGTGGCTTGGAACACTGGACAGACAGACAGACGGACATTTTTACAGGATTTTTTTTTTTTTTAAGATTGTCTACAAGAAATTAATTTGCAGCATACTCCTAGCAAACTCACTGCTTGATGGCCCAGTAGTTATGAACAAGATTTTAATGGCGGTTGAAAAATATTACGACGTTACCTTACTCAATATATTTACTTATTTATTATACCGTATATATTATTGGCGATGTTCAGTGACTCTAATTTTGTAGTAAATATGTTGAATTATTTGTGATCTAACATTTTCGGTGTTAATTGAATAATTTTACAACGAGGGTGATACGCTGTGTTTTACCTAAGGCAGTATATGATGGTATATTACGAATGAATATGTAATATCAAACTAATAAGCAAAGATCTTTTCAGTACCAGTTAGTATAAAAATTCCGCTTTGAATGAAGACAGTCTGCTTAGTGCTGTCATGAGCTCTTCATGTTTAGCCTAGCCACTAACGTATCGATAAACTTCACATAAAGACTACATCAACTTAATTCGACCCCTTTTTAGAAAGAGAGTAAGAAAGCACAATCACATCCAACAATGAAGATGCTCTTTAGCCACCTCAATATTGACAGGTGTACAACTATGTACCTCTTTAAAGGTGTAGGATTTTTTCATCCGTATTAATAATTTAGCAAATTGTAACATTTTAGCGATTTCACATTTTCTTTTAACTGAAAAACTAATAACTCTTTTACGGATATCTTCACTTGTATGACGAACCATTTTAACTAACTCACTGAAAATATTGTTTTTTATTATCTTAATAAGGGCTAGTGGGCAAACAAAATTACACATACCGTAAATAATTTTCTTTATTCAAAAATAAATTTGATCAATCTATTATCAATCTGCTGGTTTCAGAGCATTAAAAAATATATGACATAACCGGAAACTTTTGAACACTATTACCACTAAAGTATTACATTTAACATTTTTGTTTTATTGTTTCAAATCCCTTTATTTAATATAGATACAGAGTTACATCAGTATAGATTCCATAATACGGATCCTTAATATAAATGCATATTGTGCTTATAATATCTACTATAGAAGAGCTACATTGTACATAATTTGTGAGTTTAACAGTAATTGTGATAAGGCAGTCCGATGTACAGAATACAAGGCAAATGAGTTACTTTTAACAATTCACCCAAATTTAATATTTTTCCTACAAGCTAATCAATCCAATCGAGAAAGAATATTTAACTGCAATATAACCCCTTTGAAAAGGCGAAATAATAAAGCCCTTGAGTAATGGCCTCAAGAATGGATTTTCAGACTCGTAGGCAATAGCTCATTTATCCGTGGTGGTTTTTTATCTAGTCAAAATAATATTTAGATGGCTTTATGACGGTTGGGCGTAAGTCCAGTCTTTCTAATTTAAAAAAAAAATATCATCCACCTGGGGTCAATATTTCAATTTATCTGAAGACATTATCTATAACTTGTCCAATTGTGGTTGTGTGATTTGCTATTGACCGTGTGAGTTTACAGAAATACTGGATTAATTTTATTCAGGAACAGTTTAATAAATACACTGGAATAAGTCACTTAATTGTTCAGTAGCCATTCGAAATCCTTTAAAATGATTAAAACGTTAAGTGAAACAGGTAGTGAAAAATGTTGAAATGCAGTTTGTGTAGCAAAAAGGATTGAATGCTCCTTGCTTGTCTTCTTGCTCACCCCTACCATCAACGGTAAACAACAAAATAAGCTCATTAGAAAATGCTTTGTACTGGTATAAACTAAGCCGGGTTTTCACGTTATCAATGTACCCTTGATTCCTTAGATTTATTTTTGGGGCACTTCCATGTCCGTC
Organism: Acanthosoma haemorrhoidale; assembly: GCA_930367205.1. Lineage (NCBI taxonomy): Eukaryota > Metazoa > Arthropoda > Insecta > Hemiptera > Acanthosomatidae > Acanthosoma > Acanthosoma haemorrhoidale. The sequence goes on along the minus strand of OV884013.1, from coordinate 31,149,325 downwards.
GAGTTAAGGTGGCTCTTCCCCTCCTTCCGTGCAAAATATTTCCTCGTTTCATTCCTTTTTCAAACCATTCATTCCCGTCACCTCTCATATACAAACAATATCTTACAGTTCAAATCCTAAGTTCGGCCCCAGACCACAATATCCCGTCTCTCGACCTTTATACTTCTTCCTGCAATACTGCAGCTTATGACCGTTCCTTCCTTGCTCACTATTACTCTCTGGATTATCTAGCTCCTAATATCCGCCATGCTTCATCCCAACCTTCAAAGTTCTCCTATTACAACACCTCACCACCACCCAAAGAGACGCTCGTTAGTCTGTGAACGATTCATTCATTATATTATATTTTCTGACTTTATGTCAAGTTGTAGTTGAACGTTAACGACTGGTACAAACCGAAATCACTTTCTTGCCAAGAGATAGATATTGGCTGCCAGCTTGTTTGCCAATTTTTAGTTTTCTTTTAGCCCGTTTTTATTTAATGCCGTACTATACAGACTTCTGCATATTGTCGTTTTGGTTTCTTATAGGTGAACTGTCTATGACTTTATTTACTAAAAGCACTTAAACATATTTTATTATATTTCATATTTATTACTATCTTTCCTACAGAGGTTCACACTTAGTTTTACACTGTCATTATTATTTTTTATTATGATGTAGTAGTTTGCCAGATGTGAATCTGTCATCTGAGCATTAATGTTTTGTACCGGAATAAATGTTTTTGTCTATTCTATGCTATCCCCGCTTAGTCGGTATCTTAGTTTAGAAAGCCTCAGGAAGACCCGATGACCTCTGCGAACTGGGTTCAACTTGTTACGATTGAGAACCTTTGATATAAAGATGCGAGCTGTGGTGAATCCCTTGCATTGATCATCTAGTAAATTCGACAAATTCAGAAATTACAAAATTAATTCTGTTTTCATTTGATAATTCTCATCCCAAAGTTTCTACGGAAACAGGTGTTTTTGAGTAGATTTCAGTAGGGTCTCCTTAAAACATCCCTGCCCTTTGATTGTGAATAGTAAGTTCAGCCTCAGCCACTTTCTCAGTGAGAAATTTATCAATTTCACATCGATGGCCCCACAAGTATTACAACAGTATTGGATTGACTTTTAATCACGAAACCCTCAAATTGAACAATTGGTATCTTAATTTTGATATAAATGTGACTGATGGCCTTACTACATGAAGCCCATGCGTGTAAAACTCCAAATAGGGATCAAAAAGATGACAAGATTATCTTGAAAGAATTCAAATAAAAGCCTAGGGTCCTTCAAGCAAATTTATACATTTAATTGCATACGTTTTGCCAAATTCAGGGAGCCTCAGTACCAAATAATAAAAAAAAATTATTTTTTACATAGCCCATTAAACCATTATTCAAGTGATTCTAATAATGAACTTCACAAGTTTCACGAAGTCCTCAATGAGAACTGTCTACACTTCAATTCTACAATATTAAAACCATTTTTTTTTTCAATAAATTAAAATCAAACAATTTTTTTTCCATATGCATTAATGCTAAATAACACCGATGAGAAAATACTTCACCTTATCTTAACTTTTATTTCCTGAGAACAAACAGAGGCTACAATTAACCAAGCTGGATAAAATTAAAATTAAAATTTTCAAATAATGTAAACAAAAATAGCTGGAATGGAACCATTTAAAAATAAATAAACAATGAAAACCAAAAAGTCAAGGTCACCACTGATATTAGGATCAACAATTGATCATTATTATGAGGTTCCAAAGGGTGGGGGCAAATCTCCCCCAATACAAGGAACTTCCCCTCCGTCTTATCGGAACTGAACCATTGAAATATTAGGGTGGCTGGGCCGTTACCGTGGGAAAGCCAGGTATTGTAGACAGCCCTATGTGGGGAGGGTGATCTCCATCTTGCCCCTGACTTACAGTTGGGGGACGGACTCAACCAGCTTTGTCGGATATTATTAGCAGAGGAAATCATTTCGAAAATAATTCTAACGTATATTGGACTCAATTCTTTCATTTATCTTTTCCATCTATGAGGAGTAGTCCTTGAATTGTAACACAAATCTATGGCGTGACTAAAACTGCGTGTTATAACTTTAATAATAACATGTACCAATGGTATTCTCTTGTAGACATTTAAACGGCATTTGACTGTGTTGGGAACAAGTGACTCATATTTAATAACTTGTTGACAGCAACTTCCCCAACACAGCAACTTCCCCAACACAGCAACTTCACCAACACAGCAACTTCACCAACACAGCAACTTCCCCAACACAGCAACTTCACCAACACATTTATTTTTGAGTATTTATCATTTAGAGTGACCCTGTAAAGATACTTAAAGAGACCAGCACATAAATGTTTTTTTTGTACCATCTATAATATGACTTTAGTTATATTGGTGTAAAATTTGGACGGAGTTCCTATAGTGTGATTGATAACAAGTTTTTTAGGATTTATTTGGTATTTTCAAAACCACAATGTTTTCTCCCGTGTGTCTGTCTGTCTCCGATGGTCCCTCCGAGACCTCTCTTTGAGCTAGAGTCATAAAATTTTAAGCTAAGGCCCGAGTTGATTATGCTAAGAAAAATTGTCTGCAAACCAGAATTCTCTATGCAAATATTATGCTTTTTCTTTGCACAATCTAGGTCTGAAGAGGTACAAGGCTGCTCAAAATATGCCAAGCTTCCGAAAAATGCCGACAAATTGACCTGAAAAACTTAAAGACGCCCGTAACTTCGAATCGGTTAGAGCTAGAGCAAAAGAAAACTACATATTCGTGATCACTAACTTTTAAACGCTGTTCCTTTCTTTCGCCAGATTGTCCTACATATTGATCTACAGATCCTCATAGAAATCCTAACCTTCTCAACTTCCTTATACAATTAGGCTCAAGATCCTTAAAATTACACGTCTTATACCATTCTTCAGACCATAGCTCGGGACTACATTGCCTCTCTCTTACCTATATCCCGAAAGTACAACATCCTTCTTTTATCAGAGGACCCATTAATTTGGAACATTTCCGAAAGATTCTGTCCGACTCCATTGAACTACGAGCATCCCTCAAAACATGACAAGACTTGGAAAACGCTTTACCGTTTCCATCAAGCCATGTATCTGGAAGGCCTTCAAATCCAGTCTCAATATCAATACTAGAACCCCCTACCCTAACATATCACAGAAACGATTAAATCCTAACGACAACCCCGAACCATCTGGCAAAAATCCCGACACCCTTGCCGCTCCTTACGAACTCGCCAGTTGAAATCATACAGTTTTGAATCCGTCAATTCCTGAGTATCCTCTATATTTATTGCTGATAAATCCCTCTGGTTTGGCAACCAAAACAATCCTTAAATATATTCCACCGAAGGGTCTTGGGCTGCGTCAGGTGGAGATAAATCCGAAGAATTTAAATCTCCTGAATATATCTTTTTGACTCCATGAATCCACCACCAACTCCCGCATAAAGCCGTAGTTGTCCTCACATATACTTTCAACTGTATTCTCCTGACCACAAACTTTCTTCTTCTTTGGAATATTTCCATTATAATATTATTTCACAAGCGCGACAAACCACCTAATAGCCCGTTATCCTATTGGCCTATTAGTCTTCTCCCAAACCTCTCCAAGACTTAATTAATTAACCTCCTTTCCATTTTGGACGCTCACAACCTTCTACCGTTACATCAGTTTGACTAACACCTACAACTTTATACAGTGCAGTGGTTTCACGGAGTCGACCACATTCCCTCAGCTCTGAAGAGCAAGCACTTCTGCACTGGTGTGCGTTTCTTGACGCTACTACCAAGTCTGCTGCGGCCTAGAATACTCAAACCATTTTCCAGTCAAAACCGGAGCTCTTGAAGGTAGTGTTCTTGGCCCTCTCCTATGCACATTCTTACCACTGCTGATTCCTTTCTTGTCACATTTGCTGATGCCATAGTTGCCCTTTCATCCCATCAAGACCCTGACATAGAATCCCATAGCCTACATTTTCATCTCTCCGAAATTGAGTGCTGATGCAGCTTATGGAGAGTTTCAAAATAATGCTAAAAACAATTAGAAGGGGCCTGAGCAGAACTGTATACCTGCCTCGTGAATTCATGGAAGTCACTGATGGTTCCCCGTTATTTTTAAGTAAGCAATCTCATCCTTCCAAGACCACCCTACTTCCCAGAATCTTATCCTTTTCTTATACATATGTGTTTCAGCTTTAGCCCCATACCCCACTTGTGCCTAGACTTTCCATCCAGTATGTTCTAACTGATCTTGTTTAATATTTGTATATACCAGTGTTTTGATTGTACTTCATAATAAAGCTTTTCTTTTTTTTCTTCTAAAAGACTCTCCTCTACAAAGATTATTTAACTGGGGATAAAAGTCAACGAAGGAAATGCACCAACATTTCTCATTAGACGACTTAGCCTACTTAGGTTTGGGTACTAGTCCTTTTCAAAGTTTCTTCGAATTACAAAAAAATGATTTCTGTTACTGTTCTATTTTTTATTGATTGTCTACAACCCACTATTAAAACCGTTTAGATATTAAATTAAGTGTGATAAACCGAAACTCAGTTTGACTTTAGTCTTTAACGACGAATAACCAAACTAGCCGCAATGTATAGGCTTCTATAAAACAACCATATTGATTTCAAAGATTGAGACCTGGCTTTGGGGAAATTCTCTTGAATTCGAACATAACGTAATGCTGAAATGTTTTCGCGTGAAAAGTTTAGAAATTATTGTAATCATTTACGGGTTTCTCCGCGTAGGTAGCAGTTTAACTGAAGAAAAGGCAGTCTTGCCTTCAATTGAGGAAGGTTGATCTTCCAATAAAACTGTGACCTTTATGTTCCTAATCAAAAATTACTATCTCAATGCGTCAACTCTTGGAAGGGCGCGAATCCGTCGCATCTTACGAAACAATTACGGAGCGTTTGTTCTTTTCCATCATTGTTCATCTAATTCACCCAATCTGCTAATATTTACGTTAAAATGATGGATATTAAACACATTACATACAAATGCAATGGGAAGGGGCACCTACCACCAGTTTAATGGCTAACGTTTTTATTAACAAGCAATATTTTAGTAGGCATATATATTTTTACGGAGAGTGTATATATGTCGCTCAAAATAAATGAATCAATTAATTTTTGATTGAGTATGGATTTGGGAATAATAATTCAATCTTAAAATGAAAAAGTAATAATTGTTGGCAACTTTACTGGTTAACAGAATACACGAATGTACTCAATAAAAATAAAGTTGGTTTAGAAAATTGCGAAATCTCACTATTCCACCATTATTGCCTAGTTATTTTTTTAAAACTAATTATAACTATACTGAAAATACACAAAAAAAAAAAACTTATTCCTGCGAAATATATTTGGTTTTATCTTATTCTTTATTAGTTCGATGAAATTTATAAAAAAAACAACTAATAGATAATTGGTGATTAGTATCGAAGTCCCCACTCTTGGCCTAGTTTTGTTTTGACTCCACGTATTTTTCATGAGTTGACAGTGACAGTTGTAGTGTTATGGCTGATGGCAGGAAACATGAGGATATTAAAGTTATTAAGAATCCTTTGCTTTCACAGAGTTTTATGCTGGAAGAGTTAAGCGGAGCTTCTATTATTGTACCAACTCCGCCTCCGAAAACTCACTCAGTAGATTCAAGTAAGTATCCCATTTTTTCGTTATAACCTTCCTGTTTCTTAAGGTTAGGCTGCCGTGAATATTATCATCAAGTGCTAGTAATTTCTAATTAATATTATGCATATTACGGGAATAAATAATAACGGATTGTTGGATTTCGCCTGTGACAACTTTTCCAGTAATAGCTGACAGCTATCGTTGATTCCAGATGGTACATATGGTACTCAACTGTTCAAATATCGTTCTTCACAAACCTTCGATTATATATTTATGAATATAAGGTACATTCACTGTCAGACGAAGTGAGCTATCAAGTTGGTTTTGCTTTGCATAAGGAAGAATGGCATTTTTCAAGCATGTTCTGTTAATACACCTCATTAAGCATTCCTGTTGTCTAGCTTAGCTATGTCCATAGTCTCGATTGATTCGAATGATCTTCCACATATTTGTTTAAATTGATACTGTTAGCTCTTAGTGTTGCTTAGGACTTTTAGACTTCAGCTCTTTATTGTACTAGATAAAATCTCTTACCCATGACCTCCAGATCGTTGGCAATGGGTTCCACATATATTCTCTATTGTGTGTTTCGAAAGATCCTACACTGTAATTGTATATTTTATGTATATATGAACAGTTGGTAAGAGTTATAAATTTGTGGGCTGCTCTATATTGCCACCCCCAGAATGATATTTCATGCTTGTCCCTAAATTGAATTTGATCGAATACGAATTGAGGTGAAATAAATCTTTAGCTCATGACCTCTACTCTGTTGTTCCTGAAGTACTAAGTATTGTTTATGCCAAATGTAGCGCTAAAAAGACATAAAATATATAGAGCAGAATGGGGAACATATTTTTTCCCTATATCCTTGAATTGGTAGTTGTTTCCTTATTATATGTCTTCATTAACCAGACTACCAAAAAACGGGGCGGGGGGTGCCTCCAGGCTACTTTGATGTCTGTTCTTACCTTCATGCTTTCATGGATTTACAAGTTATACTTTGTTACTTATTGATTTTTTTCTCAAGAAGTTTTAAAATATTCAGGCGATACAAGAAATTTGTAGGTTTTTTTTAAATTAAGAATAATTATGTTAAAGTAATGGAGAGCGAAACAATTTATCGTTTAGCATCCACATGAACAAATTAACTTCCTTTTTATCTTATTTTTCCAATGTGCTGAACAGAATTCTTGTCAAATTTTGTTGCTTATACCTCAAATATAAATTGACAATGAAAAGTGAAGTGTTATAGCTATGACTCATTTAGTAATTTTCACTTAGTAATAAGCATTCTCTAATCCTGAGTACTGTAAATTTAAGGATAAAGTAATTTTCCTAGAAACTTTTCAATAATCAGTGGAAGAAGATGTGAAATAAGATCTCTTTTTGCCTCTTATGTTATCTAAGCTCTGATGATTGAGCTCTTTCAACCAGTAATTGACCAAGTAATGTTTAAAAGTATTACCTCGCACTCAAGAGTCACGACATACCTCTACAAAATGAGATGGCAAGAAAGAGAATATTTCAAATATAACATTGCAGATTTTTTTTTTTTTAAATATGTATTGTAACTTATTTATTTGTATTCATGATTTATCTGTTATCTGTAGTGTTTTCATACAAAGTATTTATTAATATTAAAAAACCTCGATATGTTTTTGCATATTATCTTTGATCGAAACAAGTTGTAGTAGTTTAAACTACTTGGTGGATATCTAAGTTGGAACTTTTTTTAATTCTATTTTTTATGAAGGTGCCACATCTACCACCCTTAAAGTTTTAGCACCCTGGCATGGATTGCAAAAAGATAACTTGATGATCGAATAATGAGGTAACAAAATTATTGAAGTCAAAGATTACCAGTATTTAGGAGCCCTTCTTTGTTTGTAAAACAAAAGACCTTTTTACAAAAAAATCAGGGATAGGATTTCAGCAGCCATTACAATTTCTAATTATAAAAAAACGCTAGACAGAAAATTTCAAGGGTATAAAGAAAGCGGTCTGTTGGAATTTGTTAGGTCTTTCATTGGTTCAAGAAGCAATGATTAAAAAACGAACACCCTAGAATAAACTGAGTGGCCATACTGATTACTGCTAGTAATCATTATACATCATTGGAAGTATGATACAGTAAGGTAACCATTAAAAAAAAAAATTACTTAGATAATAAAGAGGACAAAAGATATCATTTCACTCTTTGAAGTATATCTCATGGCACTTTATCTTTCCAATAATTAATGTTGTAAGAAACAAAAAAAATCAAACAAAGAATCAGTATTTTTTCTAATTTTGAAAATAAAAAAAAATTTATTAAAAACACAACTTAATAATGTTCAAGATGGAATTTGACCTTGAAGTTAGATTACCTTATAACATTGAGTAATGGGTATCAATAGTAGCTGGATAGATAGATCATCTATAATTTTATTTTCTTAAAATAATTTTAGTATATTTACAATTTGTATATACATATATCAATTTTTAAACTTTAAGTGTACAATTGACTTTAATATTTACAAATTCTAAACAATACATCCTACTATACAGTTATACTCAATAGTTGAAAATAAATATAATTTTTATTATAAAAATAATATAATATAGAAAATAAATTAATAATCAAGAAAATCTATAATAAATACATCTACGTATTATAAAAGTGAGTGCTACAGGAGAAAAAAAAGAAGAGTACTGTACTTCATTAGCTCATCATGTTTAATACGCACCTAATTTATTTTTACTTAAATAAAGATGTTTTAAATTTAAATTTAAGGTCATTTTAATTTGCAACATGTTTTTAATAGAAAATGTCAAGATCTAATAGTTTCCGGGTATATACTCAGAGTTCGTCGATTTCTTCTGCAATAAAACACAATACAGACTATAAGTGCTATGATGAGTAGGACCAATATTATAGCTCCTAAAATGATTGAAATTATTTCTCCTTTTGACAGCCATTCTGTAAAATAATAACAATTTATTAGTTTGTGTTTAGAAATTATTGGGTGTAAGACAATTAATACACTTCATCAAAAGTATTGAAATGGTCAAGAATTTATTATATTTTCTGGAAATGTAGCTGCCCTGTTGTTTGTTATTTTATTATAAAAACAATCCAATTTTTCATAAATGAAAACGTTCATTCACGATAAAAAAACAAGTTGCTGATAGGGTATATTACTGTATTTCATTTTATAATACTTTCCAGTTGCCTTGGAATACTCTTGAAGAGATTCTCAATGTTTTTTGTGCAGAATTTAGTCCCATTTCTCAACTGTTTAGGATAACTCTGGTCTCATCTTTGTAAAACTCTCTTCCAATCTTCAACAGTCCAACCCTGATAGCTCTTGCAAAACGTAGTCTGGCTGTGTGATTATCCTGATGTGAAGTGACCCCAATGGTGGTCTAATTGATATTAAGCTGCTCTACTTTAGCTAAGCCGTAGTCTTTCCTTAATTGCCGATAATAACATTTTAGTGTTCTGTACTTCAGCAATCAAGGTTTAAAGACCTTCATTATTCTAATTTCTCGGAGACCTTGGAACTTATCCTATCATCTCTTGTCCCTCTGAGACAGCTTAGGATTTATAAAGTATCTTCCATTTTTTTAATGTCTTTATGTACCCTAAGCCGGGTACTAATAAAAGGTGAAAATAAATAGAGCAAAACTGACTCGTAAAGACAGATCACGAACTCCGTACTAAGAAAATTTTCCTGTTAACAAATGATCAGACCGGATCCTTCTGAAGTAGGATTTTTAGAGTACAGGGGAGGGGGGCAGCACATGTGCCTTATTTTGGACTATATATTAACATAATAAGCTATGATTATCATAAGCTATGATACAAACAGGTCAGATAGATCACAATTGATCGACTAGAATGGTTTGCCATAATTCATTTGTTTACAGTTGGCAGAAATATTTCTGCAATTGACAAATTTTGATTCAAGTTACTATCCATCTTTAGAATTATCTATTTCTAACGTCTTATTATATTCTATATTAAAAAAAAAAGTTAAATTATATCCCAAAAAATCAGCACAAGGAAGTGAATACTGTGATGTATGAAAGGCAAACTAAAGGTTTTCATATAGTCAATTTTTGTTGTGGTATAGAGCCCACTACTATTAATAATTATTTTCCAAAGAAAAATTAGCCAAATACTGGCAAGATCGGGACTCGAACCTAGGTCTCGCCAATATCGAGTATATTGAGTAATAGACTTACTTGTGCAGGCCAGCCAAGTTTAGTGCCCTTGGACTGGGCATTGGGGAGACTTGTGTTGTCCCGATCCTGATAGATATTTTTTCTTTGGCTAATAATTATTAATAAAGACATTCATGGTTAAAGCTATTTATCATACTTTAATTCTTTTAAAAAAAATTTTTTATTATCTATTTTATTATTGAATAGCATTGCACTTAGCAGGTAAGGGTTGTGATTTCCTTTTAATAGTCTCAGAAATATCTAATGTTGCAATGCTTTTGATGAGGAGTATAAATTATCATATCAAATATTTATTAAAATGATAAAACTTAAATGAAGTATACTTTTTTCAATGTCAATGCTAATGGTGTTTTCATTCCCAGAAACGTCAGATGCAATTATTTCCACTTTGCTTTGGCAACAGTTAGCCCTGTAATATCCAGTTACCTCTTCAGTTGTACCAACAATAAATTTTTTATTAAGTATTAATCCTACCGGAACTGATTTTACATGGAGTAAACCTAAAAATATTGTTCAATGCATAGATAATTATAAATGTATGTTATATGTTTGGATTGTATTCTTATTTTTATGTTACTACCTGAATCTCCATCTTGTATTGAAATATCAGCTTTCCATATCTTATTATGGCATAATGTTGGACTTAAATGATCACTACAATCACCACTAAATGTATAAGATATTGTGGGACTTGATGAATCTGTTTTCTGTTGGAAAATAATTCATAAAATTTTATATGCTCTAATCATATTTTATATTTGTTAATTTATATTTAATGTATGTGAAATTTTATTTAACTTCATTCCAGCACATTGGTAGTATTTATGCACCACAATTAGCTGGAGTTATTTGTAGAAAAAAAAATATGTTAGTGCAGAGTTTGGAGGTCTAAGAAAATTGGCCGCAAGACAAATTTCAATATGACATGAATTGCTGTGAATCTGTACCAGTCCGAAACTAGAGGGTAATAGAAGGCGAACAAGCCACAGTCCCTCGCTAATAGATGCTTGAGGTTTACCATAAACATTGTAGCCTGCTGCTATCAACAGCACCCTAGGGCAGTCATCTAACAAATTTACTAAAGAAATCTGCTCCTGGAATCCTCAAAAATAGAGGAGAGGAAGTTCATAGAGCACAACGGAGGAAATTTTTAACAGACAATGTTGTCTTTTATTTTCAATCTATAAATGATTTAATGATTTTGCTCAAACTTATTATATTTAATTTATTACATTAGATTTTACCTGAGTTCCAATGAAGTAATAAATCTCTTGGCTGACTTCTTCTTCAAATAATGAAACCCATTTTGCTTTAAATGTTAAAAGACCTTTAGCACTCCCTGAATTGGTAGCTCTTGGAAAAATTTGAACTTTAACAAGAATTTTGGAGGAGGGTGGTGCATCTGAACTATAAAATAATTTTATTTTGTATTAGTAAGTAAATCAACAATAACAAATATAAGTAAAGTTTTGGAGAGAAATTTTGTACTCGTTTACACTTAATAACAAATAGTTTTGTTTATTTTAATTGAACTAATTATTGTTAATTATATAGCTGTCGTAGTCTGTTAAAGCTGACAGTTGAATTTGAGAATAAAACAAAACTGCAACTATGTACTCCTTCTGTCCCACAATAATAGTGGCAAGTGAATATTTAAATAGGAATTATTGGCGATTGCAGCTGTAAGTTATGTGGTCCAAAATTTTGAAGTCTTCAATCGAAATCAATGTTTCATGACATCTGTCATTTGTTTTGACATATTTTTCAATTGTTAGGTTAACCTAATTATTACGAATTGTATATATTTTTCTAATTTCATCCGCTGATCGAAATTAATTGTTTTATTTCAGTTGAATATCAACCCATTGTAAAAGTAAGATAGAAAAAAAGAGAGTTTTCAAGCAAAGATCGAGTTGTGATTGTGCAGTTCTTAATGCATCAAAAGAAAAACAAAAAGTTGCAGAAAGGTGCAATTAGGTTGGTGCAAAACAAATTAAGCGTAACAGAATGACCATATAAAGAATTTGGAAACTTGCTTTCAAAAATAATTGTCAAGTTGAATCTTATGCTAATGCGATCCTTTGAAAAAACAAAACTGTGGACGTAAATTCAAAGATTATTGAAAAAAACCTAAGATATATTCCTCTTAGCAAAAGAGGCACCATAAAATCAGTTGATCAAGCCATTAATGTTCTCAAATTAAATTTAGAAAAAAAGGAAAATCCATAAAACTAGTTCAAGCACCAACAAGTCATTTCTTATAGAAAAGAATAAGAAAGATCGCATAGTATTTTATCTGTCAAAAGTACTTCTTGATGGAAAGTTTATGGACTTTTTTAAGGATTATATTCACATGAAAAGTGGTTATACTTGAAAAAATGCAAGCAATCTTATTATGTGCTTTTAGACTAAGAAACTCCAAATAGAACATGGAAAAGTATGAGATTTATATCAAAAGTTATGTTTATGGCAGCAGTAGAACTTATTAGATGGAAAAATTGGCATATGGCCATAGCTGGCAAGCAAATGCCAGCCCAACAAAAGTGTATGAACCAAACAAAATGAACATTATTACAAAGCTTATAGAATCGGTTACAAGTACAGAAATATGGAAAGTGTTTTTTGAAAATATACTGTCAACAGTGCGCAAAAAATGGCCAAGAGTATCAAGACATTGCTTCATATTTATTCAACAGAATAACACAAACCCATATCTAAAAGATGGTGATTAGAGGACTAAAAGATTACTATTAGAAGAGGGATTTTGTGATGGATTGGAAATAAAAATGAAATCACACCCATTAAATAGTCCAGACCTTTAATGTGTTAGACTTGGGTTTTTTTTTAACCCAATGCAGTTACAATAAAATCATACCCCTACCAATAAAATTGATGAATTGATAGTAGCAGTAAACATAGTCTTTGGCAATATTTCTCCTGAAATACTGGATAGTACATTTCTGACTTTTCAACAAGTTACGCTGAAAGCAATGAAGAACGATTGAGTCAATAATTTTAAGCTAATGCATATGGGGTAAGCAAAGCTTCTCAGCCAAGGGATCCTACCTACAAAGTTTAAAATGCAGTAATGAACTTATTGAAAAATTCATAAACTATCTGAACTTTCAAAACAAAAATTAGGAGTAATATGTTTAATTTAATCTAGTTTTTTGATAATAAATGTTATAATTTTTTTTCCGACAATTATTATGGGACAGAGGAAAGATTAAAAACAAATCTAAATTTATGTTTACTTTTGAAATAGCAAATCGAAGACACCACAAAAAGCAACTTTTGATGCGTACAAGTTGTTATTAATATATTTTCAAAATAAATTGATTTATACAGAATATAATTTCTTGGATCAATTGTTCTCATAGTTTCTATTAGCAGATAGTATTTTTTGTTAGGATGTTTTATTTTGTAACAATTAAATGCTGTACATATTTACCTCGGCGGTGTTATTTGGACCAGATTTGATTTGTCTTCAAGAATCCCTTCAAAAATGTACGATATATGTTTGTCCTGATTATTGGTGACCTCTATATTAATAACAACCTCTTGACCGACATCTGCATAAAGTATTGAATCCGATCTAACTTTTAAAGATGTTGGAATTGGTTTGATTAACTCATTGGTTGCTCTTTGATCTGTTGAACATTTTCATAGCTTATTATTTTATTGTAATAGTTAGTAAAATAACAATTCATTAGATGTATATAGTTTATAATAATTTAACATTTCTCTCTTTAACATTAAACAGAGGGAAACTATTATTATAAGTAACACATCTAGAAGAAAAACAGATAGCCCGCTAAAACAGCATACATGTCCTTCAGAGTAACTTATGAGAAAAATTCAAGACAATTCAATTCGATACTACTGTGAACAAAAAATTATTGGCGTGCTTAACGATATTTTTTTAATTATAGTCCACTTAAGTCTTCACTATATTACATATTATTAATCAGGGGATCATTAAGGATACCCTACTCAGTACGATCAGAAACTATTTATTTTTTTATTACAAGCCTTAATTTTAGATTAATACAGCTATTTTAATTTTTGTACATCCAAATTTCTTCTTGTAATATTTTAATTTGATGGTAGTATTTAAATATTTTTATTTGATTAATAAGGGCACTGCGACAGACAGACATAGTCTATTGTCTATATATATATGTCTATTTGAAAGCAAGCTAAATTTTTATATATGTACCCACATATTTAAAAAGAAGAGTTTGAGGCGATGCGAGTGTATTCCTCAAAAGCTTCTAAACCAATTAAGATTTATACACTGAATTTGGCACATATATTTAATAAATAAAATTAGCATCATTTATATAACTTACTGGGAGGTTCGCAACCTCAAAGGAGTAGAAATCTTCCACCTTATTATCTTATATTATAATCTTATCTTAAGAGAATAACTGATATATTTTCATACCATTTAATAGATTTCCGTTTTTGATTTGTATTGTTGATCTTCTTTTCAAATTCAAGACAACATCTGTAATTTTTGTGTCATTATTAACATTCCTGTTTTCACTTCCTGTTATAAAAAAGTTTGGTAAAAATATGGTTCATGTCATGAGAAATCAACTAAGTTATTGTTATGTTATCATAAAAACAATTATATAATGAATTATATATTGTGATACCTGATTGAACCATGCAATAAAGAACAACTTTTGGATGTCCTGAAAATGTATGTTATGAATCCTTTTCGTTGAGATTTAACCTACCTATCATAGTCATCTTCCATGGCACTATGATCCTTCATGAATTTTGAGGATGAGGATTTTCGGCAAGGCATTGAGGAGAACAAGAAATTCAATGTGGATTTGCAACATTTGTTTATTTGAGATTTAACATAAGTTTTTTAAATTCCACCTTTTACTTGTTAAATGTTAAAGTAAATTGTTGATGTGAAAAAATACTTATTAGAAAAGAATATCACAAGATTTTGTAGACGTAATGCTACTGAAAGAAGAAAATAATGATGCGATAAGTGAAAATGATAGTCATCTGCTAGATCTGTTCTAGAAAAAATGTTTATTTTTTTATTATTATTCTTGTTATAGTCTTTTTTTATGCTTTATTTTGTCATTTTTTATAATTAATCATAATTAAAAAAATACTATTAACATTAAGAATAAATTATATAAATATATATCTATATATAATCACTGTGTTTCTAAAACCTCCTATCTCCCAATTTCAGTCAAACTCACATTTTTAGATCTGGCATGAAATCCACATTTCTTTAACATATTTCAGATGATTTAAAAGGTGAAATGTAATTGAATAATGAAACACTTTAGGTTTTGAAAAAACATATTCTGGAGCATTTAAAGTATTTTACAGTTCTGCAATAATTATTTCTTTCCTTCTTTATATTATAATAGTTTATATAATCTGTTTTTAAGATGTATTTTATAATGAATAAGTATATATTCTTATAATAAAGAATGTATTCATTAATATTTATGATAAATTGATTTTGTTGGAGGTAGGGGTTATTTGTAAACTATTTTATCTCTGGGTAATGTCCATTGTTACAACAGAAAAATGTTACAAAATGTAATCTTTATTTTGAACCATTGGTTCATTTAATTTGCAATTATATAAGTTTAATATTTATGTCTATGAATGCTGACGGAATACTTTTTTCTCTTTTTCTTTTTACTACTCATTAACAATATGCATAACTGTTTTGTATCTAATGACGTTATTAATTATAAATTTTGTAATAATGGTATCAGATCTCCGCGTAGGTATAAAAACGTAAGTGTTAGTAAGAGTTCAAGGTCTGTTAAGAATAGCGTTACTCGGTTATCAAGTTGACCCTCTTCTGTGCCAAATCTATCTCAGTGTATGCTGTCCTCTCCTAGTGGTTTCTTAGTTGTCCTATATTTTACATAGGTAGGTGTATCTTATATGATTCATACGTGTACTTGTAATTTGTCTATATAACAATGCATCTTATTATATTTTACAGTAAATAATACTTCTGACGAGATATTAATATTATAGTGTGCATTCACAATCTGTAAATTATCTCAATTCTTGTTTGTATAAACTAATCTAATAATTTTTTATAATATGATGTCATTTTTTTTTTTTAAATAGATTTGTTATTGTTGATTGTAACAGAATTACATAAGTAACTTGAACCTTGTTTTATATATAATCATATATATTATCAGTTCTTGAGTATATACTTGAGTTCAACTTATACATTGTATACTTCAGTTGTGTTACAACTATAATATGGAACAGTTGTTTATATAATAAATATAGAGTGAAAATAAGTAAGTACATTACCTTGATTTTTATTAAATATTAATTTTGTGTGCATACAATCTATTAAGTTGAAAACAATAATACAATAAAGTATATAAATGCTCCGTTCAAGAATTGCTAATTGTGATTGTAACATCATTTAACAGTTATAATAATTCTATCAGCTCTCAAAGTTCGATAAAATCTTATGTCAGTTGAAATAACTTCGCATGGACCTAGGAAACTCATTGAAATTATACAGCGTGGTCTTTATTCGACAGATTACATGCTTTGATTCATTCAGGCTATTTGTTTATAAGCGTATGTTTATTTACGAAGTGCGGCTTGACCTACAATATTACGTAGTGGATAAGATTGCAAACTAAATAACACTGTCGATTGGTACAGGTTTTAGTTCGGTTGAGGGAAACTTCATTGCAATATTCAGTCTTATTGTCTACTATAAGAAATGGAATTTTCTAGTAGCTTTACAATTTATTAGTTCAAAAGCATTTTTGAACAATATGTCTCTGGAATGGATTCTTAGTACTATAAGATTTAGTGACTAGATATATTTATTTATTTACATTGTTGAAAGTAAGGTTTTTGATTTTGCCGTTTAAAATTTTAAATTGTTAGGGTTTATTGATGTTTAAAAACCAGAAACCCTATTATTAATAATTTAACAAAGTTCAAGTGACCAGTTTAAAGGAAGATAGAGGAATCATTACGTGGAATTGACCTTAGTAGCTCAGATGGCATGAGCTCTTAAATGTTAACAAGGAGGTTCTGGGTTCGAATCATGGTTGAAATACTACCTGTCTCTTACATAGATACACTTATGTTTTCAGCTATATAGCTGTCCATATGACATAGTAACATGGAAGTTTCAGTCAGACCTTACAGAAAAAATACTGTCAACCCTATAACAAATAATTAAGGGACATTAATTAAGCGATTACAATATGATTGAAAAATTTCGTCACCATAACATTTTTTGCACGGAAAGAGAGGTCCTGTAATTCTGGTTAACAATATGTTCTATTAAAAATTTAGGGCTTTACAATCACAAAGAATTGTTAAAATGGACAATATTATCTTGTTACAAGTGTCGGCAGTTTCGTTTTTTGTAGCTCCTGTTTGACCCAGAGATATGAAATTTGTATGTATGTTCAGCTTGATACATAATAAAAATCCCATAAAAATAATTAAGAGTGCTTTATTAATCAATCAATAGAAATGTCAACACCTTTTTCTGTGAGGGTTTATTTAAAATTTGATTGTGCTATTAACAGTTTTTAATCAGTATGTAAAATAGAAGTAAATAGTGGCTGAGCCCGATAGATCTAACATTATGTACTACAATAGTGGTTATGGCACTCCAATCGATCTGTAATTTTATAAAACCTCGGCTCATAATAATTATTGCTTGATTAAAATACAATGATGGGAATTATACAAAAAATATTTAGAAAAAGTCAGTCTTGTTTTACTAAGTATTATCAAGACAGATCAAAAGTGTTGCTTAAGTTCTCATTTTTTCCCACGCCTAAGAGCATATATTTAATATACAATATACATTAAATTATGAAATACATATTAAAGGAACTCAAGTGGAGAACTCGGATCATAACTTGATCTTTTTACTTATTATGCATTTTAATTCGTTTATGAATATTTTAATAAATAAAATCTATTCGGTAAAATTGAAAAAAAACTCATCTTTGATATAATAAAAACAAATTATCGGCAAAGCCACCTATTTCTGGGAATAACCAGTATTGTCAATGTTGCCTATAGAAAGCTTTAATTATGTGAGTGACAGGTCTTGGATTTTGTCCAAATAATGGAACAAACAGTTCATTTAAATTAGCAATTCACGGCAATATATAGTTGTAGTTCAATGACCAGAATAGATTACTTGGATTGCCGTCTTTAGCTCAAGCTAAATCGGTCGGCTAGCCCAAAGAGGTATTTCATTGACATTATAATGCGTATATAATCTATAAATATCAATTTTTATTATTATTACGCGTTTCTAAGAAGAAATAAAAATCGTTTTAACCACCGCATAGGAATGCAATTGTGTCTAGCCCAAGTATTTTTTTGAGAGAGATATCAACTTGTATGTTTAAAGAAGGATTATAATTTTAGCCCATATAATATATATGTTTCTAAATATGTAAGTGAGGTCATCATGGTTTAAAATAAATAAATAAGATATCTCTGGCGTAGATGTGAATGATGTATTTCCTCTATTGCAACCACCCTTGACCTTATAATCGGGAGACTATCGCGTTTCTAGGAAGCGAACGCGTGGGACTCGTTCACTTACGTATACAATGCATCAGTTAATTAGTAATTAAGAAATAAACATTTCAATGTTTCAATTTCTATCTAGGCAAATTAACCAAAGAAAAATAATCCCACCTGAATTATTCTCCTGTAAAATATTAAATGAATTAATACATATATTAATACGCTATTTAACATATTTTCTTATCACATTACCTCAACAAAAAATTGATATTTTTAATGTAATGCTTATCTAATTGTTTAATCCAAACTAATTTATAATACTTCCGAGTTATAATACTTAATGATTTGGTTATCACCTTTTTGCCTTGTATTTATTGATTCTTCACAACCGACTATTCTATTTTGTAAACATGAACCAGTAGCATGTCCAACATGAATACAGAGGACATCCCTCATATTATTGAAGCTACATTTGATGTCTTATTCTTATTAATTTAGAAGGAAAAATCTTCTAATGTTTTTCTATATTCCAACGTGGTGTGCATAGTATTTTTACGGGGTTTGGGTGGCCATCCGATTTTTCGTGAACGCTTCTGTATTATGTTCTAATGAAGACGTGCACGTAAGGAATTTTTAGGCCAATATGCACGTGTAATGTTAAGGGTATGATTTCGTATAATAAAATCTGTATAATATTGATGTAAGTATTTTTAGCGTATCCGTAAGTTTGGACTGGAAATTCAGTAAAAGTTTGTCAATAGTTTCTGGGACAAGGGAAGTTTTCAACGTTGGTCCAGTAAATGCTTAGTTTGAGTCGGTGATTCATTTTCTTACCCGTTGTACCCAAAATGTATGCCTTATAGATGTACAGAAAGTTTTATCTAGGAGCCTAAATATTAAGTGTCTGTTGTTAGCTTAAATTTATTCTTTCTCAAAAATCTCAGCAGGTTTCCAATTTATATGCCTGCATAAGTGAGAATATTAAAATTATTTAGTTGAATTGTATTCTATTATAAATCTTACCATTTAAAGTTGAATAGGATGAAGGTAAAGCACTTAAGACTGTGAATATCCACAATAAACCTGAAAAAGTATAGATAGAGATTAAATTTAACTGCATATACTTAAGGTTACTTAAACAAAAAGAATGTACTGATCTTAATCTATGTAGCAAAAATCATCGCGTTTGTTGTATGTTAACAGTACTGTGTGACAGTGATATGCTACTAAGAAAATTCCACCCCTTTTTAAAGAGGCTCCTCATACGCGAATCAATCCTATCAGTTAATAAACTGGGACCCTTTGATTCGGAGCACCGAATTCGTCAATGATCGAAGTTTAGTATCAAAATCTTTTAGAAGGAATATAATATTAACGGTTCAACCTGTTTTTCATTTACTTCTGTTATGGGCAGTTTCTTTTGAGTACTCTTTGAATGGCGCACATCTACATGGCAAATTCTTTATTTTTCCCTCAAATATATGTTTTGCTTTTTTTTTAACGTTTGATATCTGAGTAAATGTTAACCTTATTGAATGAATGTATAAATACGAGTCATTGTTTAAAATCCTCACTTGTACTCGTATATTTTCTTACGGTAGCAAAAATATATGCCTATATCTATTCAATTCATATACTTGTTGCTTTTCGCTACAGTATGTTATATTGTGTTACGCTAGATTATGTTATATCTACTTTTCTCTTCCTCCTTGTCTTGTCCTTGTATTTTGAACTATACCTTCCTTATCTATACTTCCTCTACCTCTTCCTCAGTTTTCTTTTAACAATTTCTTGTTCGCTCATCCTTGTCCTATGACCTCAGCCAATCCTAACCTTTCAAACTTGATAATTGTCTCAATAGTTGTCTCTCCAAACAACTAATCGACATATTATTTCTGTCGCCTTCTCCCCTGGTCTGCTTTCACGGGTCCTTTCCATTCACGAGATCCTCCCAAAAATTTCAGTCTAACCATGGTTTTCGTGAAATGTTTCTTTACCGACTAATGACTGAACCTATTTCGCCGTTCAAGGATCGAATCCAAGAAGCTGGACTAATGTGTTTTGTGAATTTTATGATAGCTTTTCAAGTGAAATGTTGAATACTAGAAAATAAAAGAGATGTCCTAAGGCGAACACTTCGGATGAAATTCAGAGGAGGTATCTGTTTGTTCGATCCCTATACTTTGTAATTTTTAACAACCTGATTAACTCGGAGATATCAGTATTTATGTGCTGTTTGTTACTTAATGAAATTATAGTCTAAACTCATTTTGGATTTTTGTTCTCTGAGACCACATATATTTGACCAATGTTTCATTTTCTCTTTCTTAATATCACCTAGCATTTCCATTTTTTTCTCGACACATACCATTAGCTTCCTGAATAAGACAATAAATAGAACCTTGTACTAATACTA
Organism: Acanthosoma haemorrhoidale; assembly: GCA_930367205.1. Lineage (NCBI taxonomy): Eukaryota > Metazoa > Arthropoda > Insecta > Hemiptera > Acanthosomatidae > Acanthosoma > Acanthosoma haemorrhoidale. The sequence continues at coordinate 31,128,473 of OV884013.1, read as the reverse complement.
AAGATAGAAAAATGTAATAAATACTTCTTGATAAAAGAAAAAATAGCGAGGTCACTGTTCCTCGGATTTACCGTGAGTGTTCTCATTCGAATATGCTTGTTATAATTACAAATGAATAAAGGATTTTATGTGGCATTTGCGTTTCCGAAAGGATTTAATCGAAAATTAAATTAATTCAAAGGTCGCGGTTATGTAACATATCTGCATTCTACCTTAACGAATACGGTATAATTATATTTTTCAAACTTTTAATATCTCACTTATTCAAATTTAAAAACAAAGATGTGTTGTTAACATGGTACATTTGGACTTAATTCATTTTTTTTTTTTATCTTATCAGAGTTAGTGATATGAACGAACTGTGGTTAAACCCCAAAGTAGAAGTTTGTGGCTCATAACATGGATAACCCACTTTTCCTAACCCGAAAGTTTATAATTAGGGCATAAGACTGGTATAAGAGAATTATTTTATGTAAAAAGATACAATAAAGAAGAGGGAAGCCTAAAAATAATCTAGAAAAATTATATCTAATCTAACTTAAAATAATTTAAACTTTTTTTTAGTAAAATAGTTGCTCAAAAATTCCTTATTAAAAAAAGTAGTTTTATATAATCATCGGACAATCTTTTCATAAAAAAGAAGATATCATCTTTTATTTGTGGTCTTTACTCGCTTGTTTAGTCCAGGACAAATTTAAACGAAAACCTAATCGCTAAGATCCATGCATTTGCCATTTTAGCTGCATGCCCTAACTCTGCACAGTATTACCTACCACACCACTGGAAGATTTTATTTTTATATCTTCTAATTTTAAATTTACGGAATTGCTCGTCCACCTAGTGGTTTAAACCAAGACTCATTATAGTCTTAATTATTAAAACAATCCTAGTTAATTTGCAAATCAAGATACTTTTTTTTCTATCATATATTTTTGTAAGCTAAAATAAATAATTCCAAGTGTAAATCCCATAAATGGTTTTGGAGATTTAAACTAATATAGCTGTTATAGTTTTTTTTTTTATAATATATATTTTGAAGTGCTTCCTTCTGAATTTATAGGTTCCAGCTAACTTAATTAGATTGTAGCCAATTAAAATCATCCATCCAGCATAAAAAGGGTTCCCGATCAAGTAGTGGTATACTTATTTTAAGTCTGTAAATCGGAAGAGTTATTCTGTTTTTTCTTTAGGTACCGTTATCTTATCGTTTTGCATAAAATGGACATTACCATACTGGCCTCCTTGGTTGTCATGGCCATTTTATCAGAGTGGAAACATATCCCATTTCCTTCAGTTGTTTGCGTTTCTTCGCTCGTGTTGCTCAATTCTAGATTGTTTCCTGTTTGCTCTTTTTTGTTTTGTCAGTGATGGATAACCAATAGAACGCCTAGATAATCTACTGTATACTGAAGATAAGTCTCGATTCTGAAGAAGTAATGTGAGTAATATGTTTCCTTTTCCCCCTTTTTTTTTTTTTTTTTGGTGTGTGTGCGTGTCTATTAAGTTTCCAATCATACTCCCCCCGTCAAAAATAAACAGCTCGTCATCGATTGTTGTATATATATTGCGTTATTTGTACTAAGATGTGACGTACAAAACATCAACGTAATGATGAAAAAACACAGAGACATGAAAATTTACATGCAGGTCCCGTTTAATGTAAGAAAATAATGGAAAATACAACTATCTCCTTAAAACAAATCATGCAATGTAAAAATTGTCCTCCATTCTATGATTATTAAATGGCATAATAAATAAGGCGGTATCAAATTAAAGATGTCGACCTACTTGTTAATTTGTATTCGAAGTTGAAGTTGGTAATGCAATCATTTTCGCAACCTAACCCTTAATTGTATGATATATCACATTTGCCATGAACATTTTTCTCTCGTGGATTCTACGACGTGAAATATAAGTAGATACTACGAATAAAATTTTACTCAAAATATAAACAAATAAATAGATGTACACCACCTCAAAAAACACCTTACTCATAACTAGATGAGCAATGTCGTGTTTGTATCGAACAAAAAATTTCACTTCAAACTTATTGCGAAAAATCCCTATGAAGTTTTTATTCGTTAATTTATTTGTTGAAAAATAGCGAGTTTAATTATACAGGGTTGTGATTGGTTCCTCGACTCCCCTCTTATCGTATATCCAACACGCACCCTTGGCATTAAAGCTACTCGGTGTCGCATTGTTATTTTATTTAGTAGGTCTTCTTCGTTCTCTGTTGCGAAATACTGAGCAGTCGTAAGGATTTGATGGGGGATATCGCTTGTCAGCGCAACTGAAGGTGAACCTTATTTTTGTTGATAGTTAGAACTGAACCTCTTGGAACGCCTCGCCGTTCACTGCCGAAGGTATTTGTTTAAAGCTATCATTTTTATTTTATAGGTGTGCGTTTCAACAGAGTATGCTTAAATACCCATGATTATATAGTTAGTCAAGGTAATTTAATCCTGACTAACAGTTAATTATTTTTATTTGGTGTAAAAAACTTTACTACCAGGGAAAATATGATGTGGGTAATGACATTTGGTTACAAGGTGTCAGCTTCAGTTGATAGAAAATACAAAAATATAATATAGGATTCTATGCTGACTTTGGTTTCTATTCTTTAATTGTGAACGAAAAATTTTAATTTCTCAGACATTGGGACAATTAAAACGTATTTTAATAAATACTCATACCAAAATAACTCTGCAGCTCTATCTGTCATTCTGGTAAGAATCGTAGTGATTAACGCGGTGTCTGCCTCGAGTCAGTCTACCAATCTTCATTATACGAACCACACTAAGTTTTTTAAATGGGATACAATTCCTGGTTTTATCACCTACTCCTATAGACAGGCGGCTTGGAAAAGCTTTATCTCGGCTATCAAGAGTTGTTCATTCACTTTTGAAACGGTACACTTCTCTTAGACGCACTAAAGAATGCATTAATAGAAGATACGTCTACTGATTTGTCTGCAAAGGCCAAAGGAACACCGCTTGGCTTACATGGGGCACATATTTGGGCTACAAAGGAACCAAAATTTATTCCCGAACCACCTCTGGAAAGGTTTACGAACCATGTTTTTGTATTTAAGCACTAGCAAGCGAACCAGAAAGAACACCGTGGCCGCAAAAAATGCGTTTCGGTGACTTGAAGAGGAGCTAGGGTTAACAATTAAAATGTCTATATTTTATTGGAAAGTAAACCACTGCTAGGCGCAGTAACATGTTCTTAATTGATATTGTTCTGTCATGTCCAGTGGATGTGCCAAAGATAAGTAACTTTCTGTGGAGGCACCACGTAGGTAGTACGACTGTGCTGGTGTATGAAATATTGGCATGGAACGTTGTTACCCATATTCTCCGATCAGTCCTCGTGTTGTTAAAATGAAAATACATGTCCTAACTTAACAGGCAGGAATGGGGTTCCATGGTCGCGGACCGTGGCCACTCGGATCAATAAGATACAGACAGTTTCTGTGTTAAAACCCCAAAACACGTTAAGAAATTTCTTTTCAAGCACTGTTAGATAATATTAAAATATAAAATAATTAAAAAACCGCTGTTGTAAAACCAAAATCAAGAAAGCGGGGATCAATGAGAACAGGCCGCAAAATAATTGTTTGTAAGGATAACATTATCGCCTCACTGAAGGGCCTTGTATTGACATGAACCAAGTCACGGATAGGACAACATAATCGGTGAGCACGAAGTATAAGAGAAACGGATTGTAAGAAGAAACACGGAAATACATCTGTTTCCATGGCAGAAATTGCTCTACCTAATGCTACTTACTAGCACTACCTAATGCTACTTACTAGCACTACCTAATGCTACTTACTAGCACTACCTAATGCTACTTACTAGCACTACCTAATGCTACTTACTAGCACTACCTAATGCTACTTACTAGCACTACCTAATGCTACTTACTAGCACTACCTAATGCTACTTACTAGCACTACCTAATGCTACTTACTAGCACTACCGCTAGACCAGAAAAGGCAACTTTGTTCTATACATGGCTGAATATCACCTTCTCAAGAGCATTGTTCAAAAAATATTTACTTCAACGCATCAAACTGCCTAAGATCTTTAAATGGGGACAATTCTGTGGAGCACCTCCAGTTATTTGCCATTTATACCGTTCGTCAGTCATGGTCAGTATCCACATTCCTGTGTAATTGTCACAGATGTCACGCTTTCATTTGCTTGCTGAGCTTCTTGTGATCGATTCTGTGCCACAGCATTCTATAACTCGGCATCATTCACTTATAATTTGGGAACAGGTTCAGTGTGGATTTGCGTAGAACCGGGACCACATGTGTAATGAGAGACAACACTGAGGAAGGTAGACATAACTCCTCGGAACCATAAGAGAGATTGCCTGTGGCTTAACTTTTGTTTGTTTTTTACACCTCAATTGCCACAAAATGAAATGAAATGAAGTTGATTTCTAACTGCAACCTAAATGACCTAAACAGAATTAGTCCACAGCTGACTAAACAGTTCCTAAACGATTTTTCTTAAGGAGCAGAACATGATAGTTAGACCCCACTTAACAACTGTCATACACAGAGCAATGCTCTCTCCGTCTAAGTAAATACATACGTAAATAGTTAACGCCATGATTTCCATCTTAAGACTGTTAATTAATATTCAAAAGAAGTTGTACAGAGGGGGGGCTCACTATTATCCCCGCCCCCTCTCTCGTAATTGTAGTCTACTCACCTAGTGCTGTAGTAATATGTGCCTCATTGCCTGCAATAGATTATTCATACCCTGAATGACAGGTGCTTCTAAAAGTAGCTACAGGTTTGTGTTTAGTCAGCTGCTTACTGACAACAGGATACGGTACCATTATTACATGCAAGGGTATCCCCAATGCAATTAGAAATACTTCGAGAACAAACAACTTCAGGAATCCTTTAAATATTCTCATCAATGTAATAAATACTTAGCTACGAAATCGGACAGTTGTTGCACGAGAAACTTCAACTTTAAATACAATTAAAAAATGTGTCTCGATATTTGAAAAGAGAATTTTTCGGTATTTTTCTATTGATTAGTTTTAAGGAGAAATTTTATGTTGAAGCATACAAAAATATTAACACGTCTGTTTCAAATACTAGTCGTTTGCAACTTCGAAATTCCGTTTCCTGCAGAAGCCGAACAATTGACAAAGCACTGGTTTTCTGCTCTTGATCATTCTCTCCGCTTATCCTGTGCGTAGTCCTACGTACGTAGTCATTTGTCGAACTACACATACACAGGATTACAACCAACTCAGATGATGTACAAAAGATTCTTGCGGATCAAAGCTGTAGCAACAGGATAGAAATTCAATGGCGCATATTCTCACCTTATCGTATCCTACAAATGCTTAGAACAAACGAAGGTCTACTGGCTTTACGGATTACCTTAGTTTAGTTTTATTGAAGTATAATTCTTACAATGCGTTTGTTGTATGAATCCAATTTGGGAGTGCTATTGTATTTATGTATATTTTACCTGGTATATACGAGTTTAACCTATACCGTCGGTCTTACAATTAAATGTTTTCTTGGGAATTTTAAATTTAATTTTCCCACCATTTATCTAAATCTTACAAATATGTTATTGTTTTATCGATTAATCGGGTGGTCTCGCTATAATTATACCTAAATCTATGTGCTTAATTTTTTTTTTCAAATATAAATTTAGTAATTGTTAAAAAAAATATTCAATATTTTGTAAAAATTACTTTAATTATTTATTAAACTACACTGGGTTACGAAAATCGCTTTTAAACAAAACAGTTAGATTGTATATACTGATAAAACATTCTAAATGTTTTATAATATTTCTGCGGTTCTGTCTATAATCATGTGGAAATAATTTAATAATGTTAAATGGCTTTCGATAGGAGTATATAGACTATCTGAAAATCTGATGAATCTAGATTTGGGATTTAGTTGAATAATAGTTTTTTTTTAATTTTTATTTAAATATCGACGAACACTACTGTCCCATATCTGTTTATAAGGAATGCGCTCAAATCCTAGCAAGCGTTACATGTTTTTAAATCCTCAGATCGAAATCTTTAAGTTGGTATCCTCCTACTCCCCACCTTAACCCCTAAGTATAATATTTAAAAAAAATTAATTGTATACAATAATATATATAATTTATTGAGGTATGAGTGGCTCCTGCTACTGAATCTATAAATTTTTATCAGTTATTATTAACCTGACATCATCTTTTTATTGTTACAAATTATATAAAGTAAATGGGGACTAGGTGATGAGGCTCGCCTTTGGTCTTACTCACCCTGAGAACATTTTAATAATAAGATAGGAGAAGGTTGCGACAGGTCCGGGATTTGTATTGCGGATCTCCCTATCGAATCGTCTGCTGCCTAGTCAGTAACTTTAGCTGGTCACAGATTAATATAAGCATATACTATTAACCAAATAAAAGAGGGATGATGACACAGCCGGGACTAGGAGGACAACACAATCCAGCGGGAGGGATTCCATAGGGCAACTAGTAATTCAGACGTACCCATCCCTACTACTTACCGCCATACAAGAATTACTTATGCTAGACAGTGATAATAGTGTGTTAGTAATTAGTACTTACTTAGTTCCATGGCTGGCAGTGTACCATTTGATTGTGACTGGTGCTCCGCCGGTATTTGTCATATAGGTGTGTTGTTCTCTCCCCCCACCTGCCGTTATTACTAATCATCTTCCCTTCCCGCTTACTTAACTCTTGCTTCTCCTCTTCTTTTCCTCCTTCTCCTCTTCTTTTCCTCTTTCTCCCCTTCTCGTATCCATGGAGAATAAGAGTATCTCACCCGGGCAGACACCAATGACCGTTAAAGCCAGCATGGCAATCTGTAATGATGATCTCGCCATTAGCCATCACTAGTTGATCCGAAGAGTATTATAATTAAATTGCATCGTTTGATATGTATAAACAAAATGAAAGACCTAAGAAACAATATGAGACTCCACGTGAGTCTCTTAAGTACTTATTAAATGATCAAGTAAGGTCATACTTAAGCCAATCTGGACATATGGATTAGAGCTATGGGGGACAGCAAAAAAAAGTCTAACATCAAGCATATCCAAACATTTCAATCAAAAGTCCTGAGAACAATATCCCTTATTACGTCAGCAACAAAACCCTTCATAACGATCTTAATATACCCTGCATACTTGAACGCATCTGTTCCAACTTCATGAAATTCCATAGTAACCGATCCAACCGCCCTAATCCCCTAGCACAGTCATTAATCTGCACCACTCATTCCTATAATCCTCATTGGAGACTAAAGCGGTAGTGGCATCGTATAAATATGAGACAGTGGGAGTCCTGGAAATTGCTAGTTTCTCCAATTATGTCCTGAGCGTCTGTGGCTCTCGCGCTCTTGGCCAGCCTCCACTGGTTTTTATCCGATGACGCGTCTGACGGAGGAGCGTGGGGAAATGTGGGTTTGGGAGGCCTCTGGGCTGTTTGTATATACTATATAAATGAGCGAGTGAATGAAGATGGTAAATATGGCATCAATGAGATCATTTATCACAGTTACTTATTGGCCAATAAGGCAGATTGTAATTTTATCACAATAAACACGTTTATAATAATAAATAAATTAAATGATCAATTGAAAAACTTTTTAAAAGTTATAATACTCTACTTTATTGTACTATTATTGACTGATAATATTCTTTTCGACAAATCAACAACTGAAATATTGACTAGAAACACCAAGTGAGATCGACTCTCTTTGTAGCTGATCAAAGACTTGTGAAGATTTTGAGAAAACTTTTGTAATTCTGTTTGAATTATAGGCTCTAATATGTCGCAACAAGGGGGGGAAATATAGATTTATTTAAGTCTTAATTAGCTTTTAATCTTAAAAGTTAGCGAATAGAACTTTAGGACTTTTAGCATGTAGAATTTCGAAGCTTGTTTCGAGATGTGGATTATACAACTTTTAAAATCTGATTGATAAATTGAATAATTTGTATAGGGTACCTGATTTGAAAGTAGGAACTCCCTGTAAGAGATAACTTAGTCATGGGTAAATCAACTTGACTAAAACTTAGTCACATCTAAAATAAAAATTGCTGCCGGATTGTGGAATGGTATAATTTTAAAACAGTTTTATTGTCTTTACACAACTTATAACTTCTTTAATAGCGCTTTCGGCAGCTCTAAGCTGTCATCTTCAGTTATTTCTACAATAAAACAAAAATAGGCAAATGATAACTAGATTTTAACTGCGCATATGGAGACAAACTATTTACTATTATTATATGTAATGATTGTTACTTAGTTTGAAATTGTCCTTCTGTTCTACTACAATTAACAATTCAAACAATAAACATTGCCACACCATACAAACGATAAAAGATTAATCAATAGCCTGGAAAATGTTGAAATAAAATTAGATTCCCTAATGTCGGATAATATTAATAAACAGGAAGACATAGCAAACACGGATATGCTAAGAAACCCGCCCCTAGTTAAATAGATAAAACTAGTGTTTTAGATGAGTTGTAAATACCACATAACCATTTGGGCGAGTAGCCATAAGATATATAGTTGTGTTTTAAGTTGGTTTTGTAATTTTACGACAACTTGCTATTAATTTTTAATACTTTTTGATGGCATAATGTTACTTGATAGTTTTTAATTTTGTTTTTGGATTTTAATTATTTACTACATACGTGTTGTATGTTTGAACTTTAAGAATTCTTAATTGTTGTTACTTGTAGGATAATTCCAAACTATGTAACCATTGTTGCATATAATAATAGTAATTAGTTTTGTCTCTTAATGAGCAGACAAAAGTTTTTATCGTTTCACTTTGTACTTTATTGTCGAGATAACTTAAGATGACATCTCATCAGAGCTGTCGAAAACGCTATTAAATTAAAGAAGAAGTTATAAGTTATGGAAAGACAATAAAACTGTATTATAATTAGTCATATCTTTTATTTTATATGAGGCGCAAAGAAATAAATATCATTATATTGTATTTATAATGTATACATGTGTGTATGCCTAGATCACGTGATGCAAAGTTGATCTAAATTTGTATAAGTCATTTTATTTTTACATGCGTCAATGTCTATCGACATACAACGCAGTACGTACGTATGTTTAAAAGGAACAGTTCACTTACTTTATTATAACTTTTCAGTTTTCTTCCTTCATTTGCGATTCAGTATTAACTTAAAAAATTTCGCCGTCGTGACCTAAGTACACTGTCTCCCGGTTTTTTCTACAGCAAATAGAAAAATAAAATACTATTTAACTTTAGAGCGGAGATGGGATTTAGTCCGGAAGAACACTCCCATTCCGTGATTCGGCGGCACAGCTCATGTGTTTGTTTGTTCCACGTTTCCCTTTTCGTTTTATGACGTAAGCGGGTTTTCCGATTTTTGAACATTTTTCGCCTCCTTCTGAGTAATGTGTACGGTTGCGGGTTTGTCTCATGAACGACAGGTTAAATAAACGTGACTCACGACGCTTCCGGTGTTGTGATATCGTAAGCTTCGGTCACTGAATATACTTTGTGTGAATACTTCTTGAAATTATTTTTTTTGTTTGATTCGAATTTTTTCACTAAACCCCAACGCGATCTGTGACCTAATCTGCTCAGTGCGCTTACCGTTCCGGTCCGATTCCGTACTTAGTCTAATGATTTCTTTCCGACGAGACTGGATTGGATACATTCAACCTCTTAAAGGAAATGAATAGTTACTTCAGTAAATAACAATTTGCTCTGAGTATGCTCACCTACTATCAATTATGTATGATGATCTTCGCTGGTTTTGTGATAATAGTCGACTATCATCAATCAATAAACATAATTGCTCTAACATTAATTAATTTAACTATGATATGATTTTATAAACTTTCATCAGCTGTCAAGATTGCACTGTCATAAACTGAACAGTGTTCTTCTTCTTCAACTTCTGTAGACCAATTAACTTTTGTCACTGGTTCTTTCAGTTCTTCAATTAACGTTAATTTTGTTAGGTGTAAAACGTAATTTATTTTCGAAAACTCTAAAGTTACTTTATGCTATTATTTAATAAGGTAGCTTTTAAAAACAACATGGTAAGGTCTAAACAAATTATAAACGGTGAGTTCATGTGAAATTGAGTTGTTTTATTTTCTCTACAATACTCACTTACCTACAACTACATGTACTATTTAACACCATGTGAGTTTAATACTTTAAAGGTCTAATGAAGAATTCAAAGTAAATCTTAACCTCCATTTAATCTCTGTCCCAATTAACAACATAAAAAGTTTATTAACATGGGAGGGAATGTATAGGGGGCCCGCGACTGCTCTCACCGGCCCTGCTCAAACTCTCTATCACATCTTGTCATGTATCACCTCTTTATTTCATTTCATGTACATTGTTGATAAGGTTGGTTATTTTAATAATGAATGTAACCATGGGTCCACGACTGAATAAGCATGAAATAAATCCTTCTACAGATGTATCTATGCAACTGGAGACTAACCCAAAGCCAGGATCACCACAGTATAATAATGACTGCAAATTTTTATTTATCCTGGAACTGCTTCCCTCAAGAAAAAATGACAAAAGGCACACATTTGAGGTTTAGAGCCTAAAGTATCTGCTAATTATTTTACATAATATACAAAAAAATAAGAATCGTTGAAAGTATATATCTAAATGAATTAAAGAAAACTAAGACATAACTTGTACACTACTGGGCAATGAGGACTGTATGACTCGGTAGAGGAAAGATGCTGGTGATTACTCCAATGGTAATGATGGAGTAATTTCAATTCAGTCTAGAACTGAGAAATGGGAGCATCCCAAACTAAGGTCATATAAAAAAATGTCAGTTCATCAATCGACTCTGGCTTTGAGATATGTTGACACCATACACATAATTGATCTATTATAATACTCCTATTTTAAAATTATTTATATTTAAAGCTTACAGTTATTTAATTGATTACTGAAGTTTTTAGCTTACATTTTATTAATAGTAGCAATATTTTTCATCATCCAACAAACTTGCTTATTTTTTTAAGAACATCATAAGCAATGCATTAACATTGGAAAACATGTTAAACACTAAAGACGATTCTTGCAATTCAACTTGTTTACATTAAACTTCTGAATCTATCTTTAGAATGTTTTAATGTGTCAAAATTTATTTTAAATGGCGTTGTTCTATTAAATTTGTGATATATATGTAGAGGATATTAATAAAATGATTTCATTTCTGTGTTGATATTATTAAAATAATTTAAATAATTTTCTGCCTATTCGATCAAAATTTTATTTAGTTTAGCATGAATAACTTTAAGTGAAGTTCTGGTATATTCTGCTTTCTATAATCAAACTAAAAAAAAAGAATCCCAAGCCTTGTCTTGTAGTGTTCTGCTTTTTTATAACCCTGCGGCTTATAATAGATGAGAATGTTGATTACAATGGTATAGTTGCATCTGTTTGATTTATTTTAAATTGAAATTATATTAAAAAATAAGTATATTTCAACTAATCAAGGTTTGCACTTTTTTTTATTTTATTCCATATCATTTTGAACTTCAAAGTATTGATTCCTACAATTCAGTACAACTTTTAATTGAAAAAGTTAACATTTATCTATGATGCAAGATTTAAAAATCAATTTTATTGATTAACTTCAGTAATTAATATGAACATAATAATGCTGCCAAAATTATTTAATGGCACTCTTAATGTGTGAGAGGTATATTATACTTATACTTGCTTTGGTTGTGGATCCTTTCTTCAGAATGCTTAGTGTACTCTAACTACATTTTTAAAATACATTGAAATTATTAATACTCTAATACAAAATTATTATTTACAAAAAAAATTTTCAAATCATTTATTTACATTTTATTTTATTTATAAAACATTGAATCGTGGATTTACTTACTCACTAACTTCTGTTTATTTTGAATTATCTTCTCTGCAGCAGTTAGATGGATGGACTTATAGATCTCGTGTATGTTTCAGATGGGAGTAAAACAGGCGTGGATGTTCCTCCATTCGGAGAGAAGAAACAGGGTAGTCCCCTGGCCCAGGGAAAGGGTGGGGCCTGTGATGTGCCCCAATCCTCCCAGTCATTTACAGAAATACCCCTAAATGTATCAGGATCAAAGGCAGCCACCCTTTATGATAAACCCCCGTCATCTTCTCTGGGCTCGGCTCTTATTTCTATAATAGGAGGTGGATATGGCCAGTCCAAATCCCCAGCTAATGTCATGCCGACGTTAGTGTCACCTGCCCCTTTAAATGCCCCAATTAGTGCGAAAGAAGGAACTAACCCCGGTTTTGGTAAAGGTGTAGCATTCAATCCAAAATCTCAACCAATACTTCAGACCTTTGAACCCCAGCTTGTCCCACCAACATCTGAATCAACACTTAATACAAAAATCATAACATCAGAAAACAAACCTCCAATGAAAGTAAATTTAAATTATCCAACATTGATACCCCCAGCCCTACCAACACAAACAGAACCAGAAAAATCACTCATTTCTGAGCCTCCGAGATTCTCCTTGCCTCCTACTGTGTCAGCTCAAAATAATACAGGATTAAAAAATCCGTACGCTCTAAGGAACACTCATAATACTTATTCTTCAAGTGCTTCTCGTTTATCCAAATCCCCCCCAAGCACCTTGGGTATTTCTGATTCTATTCCATTGTATTCAACACCAAATGTTTCAAATGTATCTTCTAATTTGTTCAGTTTTTTCTCTGGTCCTCAAGTAGTAGCCTCTCCAAGTTCTGGAACTTTTCTTGTTGATCCTAACTCAGCTACCCCTTCAGTTCAAGCAATGGGAATAGATTCTGCCAATTCAGAATTGAATTATCAGAGTTCTACTCCTGAATTGAAACCATACCAACCAAGTCTAAAACCATCTGATGCCCCACCGCTTACTCCTCTTAATCCAACAATCTTTACACCTCAAACAACTTCTGTTTATACTCAGAATGCATACCCTGAATTAAAACAACATGCTGGCTTTCACACTGAAACCCATGACTCAACAAAAAGTTCTGAAATATTGTCTCAAGTATCTGTTAATGCATCAATTTATCCTGGCCAAACAACACAACATAGCTACCCCCTTTCGGAATCAAATAATCAGGAAAAAAGTGAGTCAAAGCCACACACAAATATACCAAGCAAAATTCCTGAACTTCAAGCTGTAACTTTGCCAAATGTTTATTCAGGGCAAAATCCATTAACCAGTCTTATCGAAAAAATTCAGCAAACTTTACCTGCATCAACGCCACAAACTAAAATCGAGAACATTGTTCACAATAAAACAATACCAACATTTGATTCTTCTACCATACAACTCACTGATTCAAATGCTTTTTCGGAAGAAAAACATCAACCTGTTCCAATGATCCCTATTGCTAATACTAGTTTACCCTATCTTCCAGACTTTCAGAATAAATTTTTTCAAGAAAAATTTAAAAGCGTTGAGATTAAATCTTATCATAATCAGTTATATGATGCTGGAAAGTCTGCTGAGATCAGTGAGTCGGATATACTTCCCCATCCTTCTCATGTTACTATTAAGCAACCTGAAGAAAGTTCATCAGATTCTTTCTCTCTTCAATCAAAGCAAGTTACTTCAGATAATATACATAAAAATGAAACTCAAAATGCTGAGAGAAACTACATGCAATCTGTAAATAGTAGTTCTTTGTCTCAACAATCACAAAATATTCAAGTGACTAATCCTCCTAGCTTGTCAGGGTTTTTCACAGAAACACAAGCTAATATTAAGGATCTTCCAAGGGATACTACACACTTTACTGTTTCTCAGCAACCGTTAACTGGTTCTTTTCCAACACCTCAGCCAGTATCAGGTACATTACCACCATCTACATATTTTCACCAAGTCCCATCTACTTCAGACAGCTGGAATCAGCATATTCTGAATCCTAATGCGTCTGCTCCAATTCATAACAAAAATGAAAATTTCCCCCCTATTCAGTTTAATGCTGATAGTAAAATTCATACAATTGGTGAATCGGCTAATGGCAATCCAACTTTAGGAGTAACAGTTGAGTCAAGCATTATACCCCAGCCTCAAAATTGTCTTGTTAGTCCTTTAAATGTTACTCTTTCGACAACAATTGTTACTAGCACTCCTCCTCTTCCAGCTATTTCCTCTACGAGCCAAGCAACATCCAATTATTCTATTCCTTTTAGTGCACCTCAATCTCTTTATAATTTTCCAAAACTGAACCCGGACTCTTCTACCTGTATTTTTCCACAACAATTCAATGTTGCCCCTCCTGCTGGGGAGAAAACTGACACAACTTATAGCTCTCCTTTAGTACCAACTTTTAATTATTTTTCAACACCTCAGACAAGCTGCTTGCCTCCCTCTCTTGATCAACCTTTGCAAAAATCCTCTGCTTCTAGCAAAGCTCCTTCGTCCAGTTATTATTTTAAGCCGATACAGACACTACACTCTGTAGACGGTGCATCACAGAGCTCTGAACCAAGAAATATTGAACCCCCCCACCAAGTCATAAACCCCATGCCTTCTGCACCACCGAACCCATTAAATTTTCCACCTCCAAATGTAAGCTATCCCAAGGATATCCCATCCACATTAAAGCAACAACCAACAAACATTCAAACAGCTTCACTATTGCCCAATAGAGTAAGTCAAACATAACTTAAAATAATAACAATATTCTTTTATTTATTTGTTTTGTTTACATCAATATGTGTTTATAATGTGTAAAATAGTTAATCAATGTTCCAAAAAGAATACCAAGTACTCCACCTTCTGAAATAAAGAAGTACGAATGTCCACGATCAAGAGGATCTACCACTCCTTTGTAGAAAGTTTGGTTCCACATGGTTATGATATCAACTATATCGATAAAATTAGAACAGTTGTACTTAAAATCAATTTTTGGAGTAGCGATGGTATATCAAGGAGACAGGGTAATCTTGAACACGGTAATCAGAACTAAAGTAGGTGTTCGTTAAACAATGCTATGTATTATAGAAGTGAGAAACATAAAATCATATGGAGACCTAATTTAATGAGGATGAAGGCAGAACGCAGGCCTAAGAAAATAAATAGCATTACTCTCTCTCAAAAAGAAGACATTGGATAGAAAAGGTGGATTAAGAAATGGCAGCAAAAGATAACCCTTTTAACATAGAAAACTGAGAGGACTCCAACTACTTCAGTATTTATTGGTGTATAAGGCACAACATATTTTTCCTAAGAAACAATAATTAAAATTTTACAGGTTATTCAAATATACAAAAGCTAAACATATTCTCATTATTAAGAAAATGTATTGATGTATTCAGCTTATAAGATGCACCCAAATTTTTGAGCTACATTTAAAAAAGCAAAATATGGTTTATACACCAATAAATACTGAAGTTGTAAAAAGCTTCAATTATAAGTATGCATTCTGATAATACTTATAATTATTAAAGAAAAAATAGTTACTAGTAATCTACATGATAGCACAAATTTTTTTCAGGATAATCAGAATTGTTCTGAAGCGGAAGAACTTGACCAAATTCCACTGGAAGGGAGTTCAGTTCTATTGTTCAACCCTGAAACAATAAATAGAAAAAAAAAAGTGAACATTCCAGGTATATAAACCGCAATGCACTGGCATTTTGATAATTATAATTTTAGGATATTAATTGTCTTTTGCACCTTAATAATAATGTTAATATATTTACAAAATATGTGTTAAGAAAACTACTATGTTATCAGATGTTTTTCATGGCACATATATATTAAGTACTAAATTGCCAGTCATTAAATTTAGTTATTGCAAATCATGTGAATACATTTAATGGATGAAATTTGTTATTGTTTTTTCCATTCTGACTATTCCTAATATACTTTTCTGTTCAATGGCTAGACAAAGCTTTAATTTTTCAGAACTAAGATATATATTGATGTATTGATTCAAAGTTACATCACATATGATGTTCCTAAATAACAAAAATAAACCATTTGCTCTATTTTATTGTGATTCTATGTGCCTTTGTCCAAACGAAACCCCTTTCTTAAATCAAAATCACAATATGACATTGTCTTAAGAAAAATATGTATACTTGATCAGAATGTGTCATGTAATCATTCTCCCTTGGCAATTTTCCAATTCAATTAACAGTCGATTTAAAAAATAATTATCATCCAATAATTGTAATCGAAAGATTGCATTCAAAATAAAGTGCACAATGATAAGGTTAAGCTTTAAATATACAGACTTTGCTTTTTTTTCCCCTCTCTAAAGGGTGTGTGGGAAAAAGACTTGGCACGCATTTAAATCTGGTCTGAATCAAGCTTTTAAATGTTTTATTTATTTTATGGAACTACTTTCTGGGAATTTATAATTAATGAACGCCTCTGATTATTTTGTATAAGTGTAAAAACATTTGTAGTCCTTTTTTCTCACTGTATTCTCCATTCTGCTCCAGAGTTATTATAGTTACTAACAACAAAAATGTTCAATATATTTTTTTTTATTGATACACAATACAAAGGCTGTATTGAGTGAAGTGAGTATAGTTATCAGCAGATAGGCTCAGACAAAGGGTGTTTTTGAATTTAATACTTACGTATCAAGCTCATTCAATTTTTTTATTACTACCGATATAAAAAAACAAAAAGTCAGTTGTGAATATCTTCAAAATCTCAAAATTATAAATTGGTCATTGGCACAATAATGATCAGTTGATGAATGTTTTTACACTTAAAACAGTTATATAAATGAACTTATATTGTCAATTAAAGATAATTTCCAATAGATTTTATTTCCTCAGGAGTAGGAAACACATTCCGATTAAGTGGAGGAATTAGGAAGCCTACGTACGCTCCTGTCCCCGATCTAGGTGTGACGGGAAGAAGGAATTACCCTCCACCCACTAGCAGCCCTAGTGGTCTGTCGGTTTCTAGTCAAGAAGAAATGGCAGCTATACATGAAAATCAAAATAAGAACGGGGTGGGCACTTCTCCTACAAAGACCCCGGAATCCCCATTAGTCGTTGATAACTACTATGGAAACGCTGTGAGTACTCTACCTTGCATACAATTGGAGTAAATGTATAAGCTCTTATTTAGTTTCAGTGTTGTAATAATTCTCTAAACAATACTGTTTAGGAATTTTTTTAAAACCAGGAATACTTATTTCTTTTACTCATGTACCTGTCTCATTTATTACGATTTTTATTTTACCTCAAAGCATTTTGCTTGTTGATCTGAGAACAGGAGAGATAATCTCTTCCACTTTCTTCTAAATATACGTGTGACTGCTTAAACAGAGTGTCTGCTAACTAACCATATTTATCAGTCTCATAGACATTGTAAATAAACAAATACAATGAGTAAATAAGAATTATAAAATAACAACAACACTTATTAAATTAATTACAAATAAAATATAATGAGTTAATTAATATCTGCAGTCTTAGTTATTAAAATCTAAGTTAAGGAACTCGAGTTTTTAAAAAAAAGAGTTTAGAGAAAAATTTATGAAAATATCTCATTGTTAGTTATTTTTTACTCATTATGATAAAGGTTATATGATTCATTCATTCAATCGAGCAACCACTTAGTAATAAAAAATAAATTTTTGTCCATGAGGAGCAGGGTACCAAATTAATGGTCCGGCCATTCTGATTTAAAATATGCATTGTTTGGTTTTTCATGGCTGTGTTAATGGTTTTAGCCCGTTGCGATTACGAAACTTTGTTAAAACTATAGATTATATCACTTAAGGGTGTTCCCATTTCACACCGGAAATTTACATTTAATAATAATATCTGTATTATCGTGGGACTATGTCCGTTAAGAAGAAACATTTATTGCACATAAAATTGTTTTTTTGACAGTATCAGTCTCCAATAAAATTTACCATGTACAAATAAAAATATACATATACACAAATTAAATAACTGTAAACCAAAACAAGGTTTTCCTCCTTCATATATTGTCCAAGATATGGAGAAACTAAAGAAACTTAATAATTATATATTTCCTACTACATGATAGTAACCTAAATTATATAATTAGAATGTTATTAATATAAGCCTCATTGAAATTACTATACTATTAATTAAAGCTTTCATTAGTTAGCACTTAATGCAACTACTCAATTATTTGTGATTGCTGCAAATAACTAAATAATCTTGTTTTGAACACATTTAATTTAGGAGCATGGGGGAGGGAGATCTAGAAGGATATTTTAATTATTTAATGTACCAATAATGGTAAAAATAAGTATTCATCAATTACATGGCAATTCCAACACTTAACAATTTGCACTGGCCATGTCTGCCAAGATATGGGAGATAGGGTTTTATATTCTACCTACTAAACAAAAGGACCTAGACAATGTGCAGGTAGCAAAGGTAGGGAAACAGTGAAAGTCAGCAGTTTATTGCAGGCAGGCCCTTCAGTACACTGGGACAGGTACACATGTGTGTATAGTTAGGAACATTTTCTATACCAGATGGCGACTCGGCTCTTGTCTTCACAAATATTCTCACAAAATTCACAACGGTGGGAGTTTGTTTCACGAAAATCTGGCTTGTGTCCTCATTTAAACCAACCGTCAATTGGCCTCACTGTATGAGCAACTCAGTTAAACTTTAATTTTTGCTGTTTTCATATTTTAGCTTTGTTTTTTAACTATTATAGTATTTCTTTACTCTCTGAACTTTGGTTTGAAGGTGTTATACATTCAACGTTCAACTTTTCAAAGTTTTTTCGGGAATGGAGTGATCCTTATTATCAGTTAAAATGCATACATCAATGTTTGGAACCATTTTTAACTTTTTCAAATAATTGGTTGATAGAAATTTAAAAAAATATATATTTGCAATGTTAAGCAGTATGTTCAATATATTTTATTATATTAATAATCATTATATATAACATAAAATATAAAAACGAAGTCATATGTGATTTATCGTGCATAATTTAGGATTTCTTCAGCTGCGAAAAAGTTGCTAGCAAATTTTAATGATTTTTTTGTAATTATAGTCCACCGAAGTTATTACATTTATTTTAATTACATATCTTAGTTCACATGAAATATAAGTATTTATTCTTATAAATTAATTACTTAATGCCCCTTCTTTATTTTTTGTTGAGTTTTTTTTATTTCTGGTATTATTGGGGTACTTAATGGGTCTAATATGCAAAATACCTTGTCTCTATGTCATCAAACATAGGTTAAGGAAAAGTTGTGAACACAATTTTAGTGAGTTTTCACGAACTTTTGAGGTCTTTAGTTTATTTAATGTTACTCAATATGAAAGAAAAGTATTTATTTTTATTATATTGGAATTAACTACTCAACGACGCATAATGATGTTTCAAGGATTTAGCAGTATTTAATTTGATATGCGATTAAATGGAACCTCAATGTAAAATTTCATGTCTCTACGTTAAACACAGGGGTCTCAAAATAACTATAACAGAAGAAAGAAAGTGAATACATAAGGTTTTTTTTTTTTTAAACTGATAACAATATATAAATCATAATTATATCATTTAAAATATCTGTAAACTATACTTGAGCATAAATGCAGAATAGCATAATATGCTTATCAGTTAACTGGAAGCAACTGTCGTATGTATGATTAAGTGGCACATTTTTCCATTATTCATTTCAACCTCCAAGTGCTATAGTCCAGTACAAGTGATGAACTGTATACAGCTTTTCTTTTCACAGTGCTACCACAAAAACAGTTTAGTATTATAAAACATTAGTATTTCAAGTGTATATTGTACACGAGTAATTTTGTGAAGTGGTGGAGATTTGCTATATAAATATGTTCTGTTTCTGCCGTTACCAATACTTTCCTTAGATCCTTCTTAAGTACTATCATGACTAAAACGCCTCCTTACATTTACGATTTCCTTTTGTGGTTTGAACCATTATTTTTTTATCCTTGCCACAAACTATTGTAACTCTAGTCCTATCAATATTCGTTGCTCCCCAACCCTCTTAATATTTATGTCTAGAAAATACCAGTTCCTTATCTCGCTTCAATATCATCATTATTATTATTAATTATTATAATTTGAATATATCGATTTCCTAGTTTCATATATTCCCTGCAACCTTTCAAGCTTAATGCTGTTAGTTCATTGAAGTCATCACATAAGTAAATAGTCCTAGTATTATTTATAAGCTCACCACATCATAGTAATTTATGTTTTTTATATATATTTTTTTTAAGACAAATATTTGTATTAGATATTTATTTGTACCTTATTGTTATTATAAGGGGTCCCAGAATAGAATGCTTTTTATTTCATTTCATTGTATTGCAGATGCAAAGTAATGTTTATCGACCACCTTACAACCACTGGTTCTTTAAATGTGGTGGTAACAAAAATACTCCTTGGACACCATTTTCAATGGCTGATTCTCTAAATTTAGAGCAAGTGTTCACTTCTTGTAAGTAACATCATACAAATGAAACGATAATGTTCTTAAGTCTTAATTTACAAATGCAAATTTTTTTTTTTTTCTTAGCCGATTTAAACGAAGACACCAGAGTATCTACAGATGGAGGCCGCTATGATGTGGCATTGTTACGAAGAAAGAAAATTTCGGTTTATTGGGATGAGCCTGATGGTGAGGTGAGAAGATGCTCATGGTTTGTGAAGTCGATTGCCGACTCGAGGTATATCCCTTATGATGAAAACATAGCTGCACTGCTAGAGGTATGCTCACTATTTTATTATTCTATTTTGTTTATAGCAATCATGTCAAATATTGATTATTTTATATACAATTTATTATCAACCCGTTACATCGATCTGAATATTATTATAGTGGATCAGGAAAGGATATAGTATCGCTGGTAGCTAGATTTACATTATGATTACTTTTCCAGGATGAATATAAACAAGGATTTGAAACAAATGAATGGAACAGAACAGTGGAACTAGCAGATGGGGAAGTGATAATACTTCATGGACCTAGTGCTATCGCACACCATGTCAGATCTGCATCACCTGATGCATGGGGAAGCCAACCGGTTAGTAATTGCAGTTTCTAATTGAGTCATGTGTTTAGTTTTTTTTTATTATCAATTAAACTAAATTTCATTCTATTATAATTTTAATAAATTATCAGAAGTAAAGGGTCAGTAAAAGGACATCAGTTTTAGTATAGCTCTCAAAGGTAATAGAGGTTTGGGGAACATTTAGGTTTCGTGTAATATAAGTTCGATTAATGTCAATGACAGCAAACATTATAGTGATTCTTTTATTAATTTATGCTTTAACTAATATATTTATATTTATACTAATATAATTAAATATATATATATATAAATGAAGTAGAATATCCATAGATTGCTGAGGTGTAGGCAAAGGACCAATTTGTTAAACTTCTATTGTGTTATTGCATTACCTGCGACATGAAAATCCTTAAAAGTAATAGTTTAAACAAAAAGACAGCATTATTCATTTTTTTTCTCACATAAAACCTGTTATTATATCGCAGCCAAAACATAAAGTGTATTATAGGGCATTAAATATACCTTTTAAGAACCGGATTGATTCGATCATCAGTACATCTGCTATCATAGCACCTACAGACAGACGAAATATGATTGTTATTTACCTGGTTGAGAGAAACCCTCTCCCGATTTGCCAGTAACCATGAACTCTTTCATTTAAGCCAGCATTTCGGACCACACAATATGTACTTATAATTTCAGAATTATTATCAATCAGAAACAATCTATTTTTGTGTTTTAAATTTAGAATAATTAATTCTGGCTGCTCAGCATCAGATGATGTTTCCATTCATTCACTGCCTAATACATATTTAAAATATTCTGAAGTAAGGAATTGAGACAATAAAGGGGGAGCTATAATAAATATTTGAGGATGTGTTTGCTGGTTGTGGGTAAGCTTATATTTAAGTACAACGTCTGTCCACAAATCAATATTTTAATATATACACTAGCGATTTTAACTGCGAGATGTTTGATCTCGTTCTTCTCTGGCAGGAGACCACCCTTATTGGCAGCATCTTTTGTTCTTGAGAATGGCAATGCGAGCTGTTGAAAGCGCTTGTGCATATAATGAAATGCTGATTTAGGGGCAGACACAGTGTTATTGATAAAAATAAATATTATTTAAAAATTTTAGATACAGCATATTTATGTATATACATATAAACAATTAGTTCTATATAAAAATAAGTATTTCATATATAAATACAGACAATTTAAAATTAATCGATAATACAGCCATTATTTTCTTTCTCATTTTACACGGTTATGCATTAATAGAAGAAACAAAACATTTAATTTTCAATGACAATTAGTTAATTATTTTCTGTCAATTAATAATATTTAATAAATGTACTAAATTTCATTAAAGTATTTTACATACAATTACTTGTGGACAAAACCTCATTTTAATCATGTTAAGTTCTATTTACAAGAATACCTTATGATTAAAAGAGTATACAATTCTTCAAATGATTTACATCAGAAAATATAAAAAAGAAATAGTATTTAAATTTTGTTCTGGAATATTTATTGTTTATATACAAGAATAATAGTACACTGGATTCAATTTTTCATAAAATATACTAAATATTTGAATTCTAAATCTGAGCAAAAGATTTATACTTTTGTTATTGCTTACAAATAAATATTTACTACTTGTACTGAATACTCATAACACAGCAACCATTATTATAAGAGATATATACAACAAAATATAATAATAGATTAAAACATCAGTAAAAGCATCAAGAGAGAACTTCAATAAACAAATAAACAACAAATGTTGCCAAAATTGACCAATGGCTTACATAATGTAAATTCTCCCATTCTCTAAACGTATCTTTAACAAGTGATCTATTGTTGTTCACTTCCATAAGTACTCCCAAATAAGCCAGATGGAAGATAGCGACCCCAATAAAAAATAAATTAACTGTATGAACTATCAAATTTCTTGTTGTCCTTTTATGTTTTTTGCAATATTCTACACACGGCTTTGAGGTTATGCAAGCGTTGAATATTTTACCCAGACAGTATCTAAATCTATGCTCAACATAAGTGTAAATGCCAAGTGAGAGGAGTACAGCTGCTATTCGAAGATTAAAACCATGCAATAATGACGAAACAAAGTATGTAAGCATAACGGCTATGAAGCTTCCGAGGTGTATGGTTGTTTTAAAAATGTACGTTTTAAGCCACCTATGCATCGGTATATTCCAACAAACAACTACTTGAACAAGAGAATATGGAAGTTCAATACTCAGTGGTTTGGTTACTACAAAATCCCATTTACTCCCTCCAAATCCGCTTAGAACAGATGATACTTCAGATATGTAAGAAACAAAATAATGCCCAAGTCTGAATAACATTGCATTACGATAGACCAGCCATATCATATTGGAATCGTCGGGAACTAACCATTCTAATAAACATACAGAATTTACAAAAAAAAATAAAGACATTAGAAAGCTAATAGTTAGTTTTAATATCCATTTCACATCCCATAAATCATTATGTTTTAATTTGACATAATCTGAATATGATACCCAAGGTCCAAAAACACAATTCGCTGGACATAATATGTATCCGCAAAAATCAAGAAATTTTATTTCTTTGATAAGACCTGAATCTATATCGAATGCATAAGAGAAAATTTTCATTGAAGCTATCATTTGTGAGCCTCTTATAGATGACCAAGTATCATATTTAAATATAAAAAATTCTCCAACAAACAAATAAATTAGAATTATCATGCCTACTGTATAACCCTTGTATTTTTTTTCAGTTAATAAGGATAGCAAGTAAATTATCACAAAGCCAAAAACTGCTAGACCAACAGTATTTAGACATTTTATTCCGAAGAACACATACAGTACATAGACACCTCCCAAAATTGAACTTGCATTGAACATGTAGTAATTATGTTTTGGAAAATGGGTGACTATTCTAAATATTATACAAATGATAAAAAGGTATAAAAGCTTTCCATAAGTTTGTAGCACTGTGGGCTTAACACAAAGTTCCAGCAATTCACTTACTGTTTCAGTCATATTTTCTTCCTCTCCATCATCAGGATATTGCTCATCCAACATGTCATAATTGTCTATGTCAGCATACATGTCGTAAGACATGTTTGTTTCTTTTTCTTTGCCTATGTAAAAACAGCAAATATTTTCATGACTTGAAGTGAATGTTTAATGCTGAACTTCTACGTTGGCGAGTAACCTGCGCTGTAACCTACCATGTAAACAAAAATGGACAAATCTGCCGGATTTTTTCTTTTTTCGTATTGCTAGGGCTTTTTAATTGCTGATTTTTATTACCATTAATATCGGATTTTCAACTCAGGATCCCGAACGATGTAAACTTTAAAATCTTTCTAACGAGATAAATAATTACGTTTAGGGTAAAGAGAATAGTTTTCACTTTACCTGAACTAAGAATCTCGTTAACATGTTAATTGCTCACAGAAGTTTAAATGTGTAGTTTTAGCAATGTCACAACTGACATTGCCCAGGGAAATCATTCTTCTCGCAGTCATTATAAAATAATTAAGGTTGACATTTGAATATGGGGCATATTTCCGGAAGAGATTTGAGATTAGTATTGAGCGGGAACAATTAAAGTAGTAATTAATTGCCGAGCTCGAAAAGAGTTGCTTTATTTTGAAATTCCTTTCGTCAAACCATTACTCAACATTGTGGATATTAAATTCTAAAGGTATAATACACAACGCCTCCGATTATTTGTTGGTTAAGTACAATAACAGGACGTTAGAAGATTAGCCAATCCCGTCATTTTATCTTTATCAAATGATAGCTCTTCTGGTTCTGCTTTTTTCACACAATTACGTTAATTAAAAAATAAAATAATAATATTCCAAGAAATTACGTTTAGAGAGCCAGTGATAGAAATCTCCCACACCCGATTCTGTTTCAATGTTTTTCTAGTAGTTTTAGAAACTTAAAACATTTGAATTTTTTCAACAATTTTCTTTGACTTATACGATTTAAAAAATCAAAATTTTCGTTATAAAATACCCAGTTATATTTACACAACAATTTTATTAATATTTTAAAAATATATATCTCTTGCCAGCATAGCAATAACATAAACTTGATTGAAACCATGTTCTTTTGAGGTCTTTTAATTTAATTGATATTGATACGATTTAAATAGTAATTGATATTACTACATAGAGTAAACCAATAAGTCACAGCAATAAATTTCTTCAATAAAATAAATGGTTTGGCTACTGATCCTTTAATCTGTTGTATGTTAACCTGAAGTACTAGTATCATATAAAATTAATTTATTTGTAGACTGTGTTTTTTTACCTTGGGCTCAGAGATATCTCTCTCATTCCCATTGTTAGTACCTCCATAAATAAATAAACGCATGCACACCATCAAAATATGATCCCTATAGTTGTTTGAAAGTAAAAAATTTAAGCAAATATATTGTAGCGATTTTGCTTTTACTTTAAAATATGTTTATTATTTTGTATGGTAAAAGGACATTCATAAAAATTCTTATGCAATATGCTTGGAATAATTATTACCTAATACAAATACAGATTACATAGATTTTGGGTGGTGTGTTGGCTTCAATCCTCTGGTCTTCATATGTTCCCTCTCTCCATATGTTATACCTCTTCAGTTAACTCACTGACTGTCTAAACCAGGTATGGGCAACCTTTGACATGTTATGGGCCAAACTTTAGTGTGCAAATACGTTCGCGGGCCGCGTTTAAAAGTAGTGCATTTTAAAGTAGTGTTCATAATTTTTAGCGATAGATATCAGTCAGCCATGAAATAATACGACAATGTTATTACAACACAATTTATTAAAATAACAAAATGAAATGAAAAAATAGGTACCTACAGCATTAAATTAAATCGTTAAATTTAGAATTGTTACAAACTACGAAAGTTAAATAGCGACACCGAAATCAATGAGACACTTGAGCTTGAATTTGGGAAACTAATTCATCGATGTTTGGATTAATTCCACTGGTACAAAGACGTAAAGAATTTTCCAAATTATCGTCAGTCAGCCTTGTACGATGTTTTGATTTATTAACTTTCATCAATGAAAAGAACTGTTCGCATTTATAAGTACTGCCAAACGCACAAATCAATCTTCTTGCAAATTTTCTAAGCTGCGGAAAATGGTCTTCTTCGAGGTATTTTTTGTAGAAATCGCACAACTCCACGTCTTCAAATTTAGATTTTAGGAGTGAGTTTTCTTGAATGTCGATCAACTCCATTTGCAAGTGTATTGGAGCATTTTGTACATTACTTTTTGTTGGAGTAGCAAATAAATTGAAACAGTCTTCCATGTGTTTGAAATCGCTAAATCTGATCGAAAATTGCTCCGACAGTAACTTGAGTTCTTCAGCATATTGAGCGTAAGCAATATTTTCATACGCAGAGAGCGTGGTGAAATGGTAACTGTTACCAGACAGCATATGTGCCTCCCACAAGCGGATTTTGTTCTGAAACGCTTTCAAATGGCTGTACAATTGTGCAAGATAAAGAAGAATTCTTCAGTCCATTTTTCTTGAAACTGGCGACCCTCTGCATCTACTTTTCGTTTCCTTCCACCAGACATCATTTTCATTTACTTATCGTTCGATAAACTTAATAAGAAAATAGGTATAATTAGTAAGCACTCAAGATGCACACAAAGTCACAAAGCAAACTTATCACCACGGTAGCTCGAATAGGACTGAACTAAGTTCCGGCCATCCACCCGCTTATATAGGCAAAATGAAGGAATGATCTAGAATCGTCTAGTGTAGAACAATACAATTGCGAAGCAATAATCCTTTGTTGCGCCGCCAGTGTGGCGGCAAACATCAATGGCTTTGAACTTTGATGTTTGCCGCCTCACTCTTTGATGATCACCGCCACTCGGCTTGCTCGCTCACTTGATTCCATGAGTATGAGTAAGTAGTGTATTTTTTTTTTTTAAATTGGGTTTTTCAAAATGTCTCGCGGGCCGGATCAAATCTTACAGCGGGCCGGATCCGGCCCGCGGGCCGGCTGTTGCCCACATACGGTCTAAACTGTTTGAATTAAAAGAGAAAGACCAAGATCTGCCTTCTAAACGCTGCTATTTATGGCTCCCTCTCCCCACTCATAAAAGCTACCTGCTTCCCAATGGATTTTTCCCTAGGTACAGACAAACAGACTACATCAGAACTCTTCCTTTTTTCAAATTATTTGAATAGAAAACTCATTTCTTAAAATTTATCTAATTCTAATAAATAATTAATTTGTTAATAAAACAAACATTACATATTGCAGTTAGGATAAATAGAATAACTTTAGTATTTCCTCAGTTGCCCCAGACTTTGATATAGGCCTGTTCTTTTGCCTTTAATGATAGTTCTAACGAGGGTTAAAGCCCCCCTCCCCCACCAAAAAAATATACTTTTAATTTTCAATTGCTAATTAAAAGGGAAGATGTAACTCCTAATGTTCTGTATGTTTTTTTTACTACATTGAGTTTCAAACTTCAGTTATCAAACCTGTATAGTCAGTAAACTCAGTTTAGATCTTCCCTTTTATTTAGTAATTGAAAGAAATCCTGAAAATTTTGATACTATTCAATTTTTTAATCTATTTATTTTAATTTCCATTACTTTGTTAAAATAGCAATTTATTTCTTCATTCATTTCGTCAGAATATTAGAATTGTATCTAGACTACATTACATTGTATCTTGAATGTTCTTGGGATCAGCTTTATTAAAAAAATTTTATTCTATTAAAAAAATATCAGCCGGTCACAAAACATTGCTAAAGAGCATACATACATTTAAAGGAATTTACTTGAATTGAATAATTATTTAATTATTCAATTATTATTATTTATATTTTTTCCTCTTTCAGCCTTTACAACAGAAACCTCGAGTTGTTAAAAGGGGTGTTGAAGAGTTTGACATTCCAAAAGGAGAACCAAAGCAGGTTGATCATCTCCTTTTAGTTGTACATGGGATCGGAAAAGCATGTGACCTTAGATTTAGATCACTTGTCGAAGTTGGTATGGAAACTATAAATCATTGTAGACTTTTTAATATTTTACCAGGGTGTTTCAGAAGTATGTGTATTTTTTTATTTGTTTAATTGCGAGCAAAAAAGTGTAAATATGTCTGGTATCCCAATGGGTTGTGATTTACTTTTTAATGAAGCTAGGCTTAGTAGCCTAGTCAATAGGCTACCAAGTGGCATGTTAAATGGCTTAGTAACTGTTTGAATGGGTGGTCATCCTGGTGCTTACCAGTTCTGGGCTCTCCCGGATGAGACGGGACCCTCCAAGCCCTATCCATTAATCTTATCTTGTGTTATAAGCACTTTGTATGAAGTATTAGTTAATTTACTGAGTATTTGATTCATGTTATATTTTATTTCAACTTATTCCATGAGATGAACTAATACTTAATGAAATTAATACACAATAGGGTTAAAATAACAGAGAAAAGGAAGAGCAAGTTGCTATTATTATATATAAATAAAATGGTGTCATTTACATGCACTTCACAAGCCCAACATTGAACAACAGGCAAAATAGTGAAAGATACCATAGTTTATTTATTTATTTGTTACATCTCTCCAAAAATATAATAATTAAATATGTTTTGAACAACTTTCCCAAGATTCAAAAATTATACTTGAAGGTAACCCAGGCACACTAGTCGTTAGTGGCAAAGACTTAAACACTAAAGTAGGTTATTGGGCCTCGACAGATTACAGACACATAAAAGGCAGTGTAGTTACTTGGTAAGTAAATAATTTAGTTTTGGAAATCAACATTTGTGGCAAGATCCTTATGAAAATAATGAGTGATTAACGTATTTTTATTTTATTTATAGTTTGTTCTATCAATAGTACTACTACTATTAATAGCACTGCTTATATTTATAAAGTGTTTTACTCAAAAATTTTATCTAATGTGCTAAAGAATTCGCATTATTTTATTTTTTACATTAATAATCATTGATATATGTGTATATATAAAACATATCATAACAAATAAAACTTGGTCTATCCTATTCATTTTGAGGTTTGTATTTACTTAGTTGTTGTTGAATTTATTTCAAACCATAGAGTTCTTGAATCTTTCTTAAACTCTTTCGGAGCTTTATATGATGAATAATCAAAGGATAATATTATTAATTAAGCTATTTTAAGTAACAAATGACACAATAAACTTTTGTGATCTATCAAATTTAAATATAAAAACACACAGACATTTTACTCACCCTGGTATATATCTGTTATAGTATTTATTTTGTTGTAATTCATTATTTATCTAGGCTCAATGTATTCTCCTTGGTTATACTTTAGATATTTTGTAAGCTATAAAAGTACGAAAGTCTTATCTATAGTCAACCTTAATGTATAGTGTATTGTTGTTATACTTCTTAAGAAAATGGTTGAATTTATTATAGATTTTTTGATTGCTATATTGTTTACTTTATTCATTTTACAGTTGATGATTTCCGAGCGATTTCACTCCAGTTAGTTCAGTCTCATTTTCATAGCGGAGTACAAGACGGAATGGTAGGAAGAGTAGAAGTTTTACCTGTAGAATGGCATAAGGCCCTCCACACAGAAACCATTGATGATAGGCTATCAGCCATCACATTGCCCAGCATACCCAGAGCTAGAGAATTCACCAATGAAACACTCCTAGATATACTTTTCTACACTTCTCCTGTGTTTAGTGAAGTAAGTACTTTTTTTTTTGTTATATTATCTCTATTCTATCAATCACAAGACAAATAACTTTAATGATAGATAAACGTTTATTGATTAAAATACAAATTTTACAATTACCAACTTTTTTTATCCGCCTGTCAGGGTTGTCCAATTAGGAAGGTCAATATTAATGAAGTATACTTCATTAAAGCTCAAAAAAGTTTTGCAACTTGAAAATTAGTATCATTTTCCTTTTGCATTGACTTTTTTTCATCTATATTTTTGATTTGGTAACAAATATTTTGTAAATTACTGTTTATCATACCTTAATATCATAAGGGTAAAGCTGCATTGAAAAACAATTTTTCAAAAAAAAACTTTTTACCATTTAATTATATTATACCCTTCTCAGCCGGCACTAATCATATACTTTTTATAGTTTCAATGTATCTGTTATATAGATCTTACAAATAAAAAAATGATGACAATTTATTTTTTATTATTACATTTATCTGGTTATATTTTTTAAATTACTGCTAATCACAGTACTTTATTTTAAAATAAATATTTATATTGTAGAACAAGAACTAATGCCCTATGTAATTCATTTCTTTTAAAATAACAATTTATTTATGTAAGTTAACCATTTTTCCCAAGATCTATTTTTAAGCTGTTTGCTACAGCTATGATCCAGAAAAAATCTATACCCTTGTAAGAAATTAATTGTTTTTCTATTTTACAGAAAATTGTACAAGCTATCGGTATTGAACTAAATCGGGTCTTCACATTGTACCAGAAGCGTAATCCAGGCTTTAGAGGACAAGTCTCTCTTGGCGGACACTCTCTAGGTTCTCTTATACTATTTGATATGCTTTGTAACCAGAAACCGGTTATAAAACCTCATTTATCTACACAAGCATCACTCAACGAGGTATTTATTTATTCTATTGCTGTGTTTAATGTATTATAGCCTGTAAAATAATTATTTAAAAACAACTGCTCCAGTGTTTTTTATATTATTAAGTTATTTTCATGATTTCCCTGATATATTTTGCATGTTCATTCTGTTTTCCTTTTGGCTAACTCTTAGCATATCCGTCCTACTCGGGAAAATGTGCAATGCGACGTCAAACTAGAAAAAGGATCAATCACGCCTATTATTTTTT
Source organism: Acanthosoma haemorrhoidale (assembly GCA_930367205.1). NCBI lineage: Eukaryota > Metazoa > Arthropoda > Insecta > Hemiptera > Acanthosomatidae > Acanthosoma > Acanthosoma haemorrhoidale. The sequence goes on along the minus strand of OV884013.1, from coordinate 31,097,525 downwards.
GTTATATATTTTAAAGTTGTTAAAATATATCCAGTAACCTTTCAAACTATATTATCAGGACGATGAAGATATAGATGAAGTGGGCTGTTTGATGAGAAAGGCAAAATTAAGCAGACGGATGAGCTACTTAACGATGGGCCCGGGTACTGGACAGCCTTATACAATTTATCCACAACTGCTCTTTGAACCTAAAGCTTTTTTCGCTCTTGGATCCCCCATAGGTAAATGTGCTCCATTATTAATTTATTTTTGTTTCATAAAATGTACTTTATCATTTGTTATATAGGGTGAATTTTTTTAAATACTTTCTTTAGAATAAAGTTGTGCATCTTATACACTGATAAATACGGTATCATTTATTTATACACTTTGTGGATATTATTGAAATGGTTGTTTTGTGTTAGCATATTGATTCACAAGTTTTACACAAAGTATGTCTATTATTTCTTTCGTTACTACAATAACTAATATATTATTACGTTCTTTGAAAAATAGATATGGTAATTTTATTTTTTATTCTTTTACTTTAAATATATTTTATTTACTATTTATTATTAGGTTCTATTAACAAAAATAATTCTGGCAAAAGATTATATTTAATTACAAAAAAAACGTAAATTAATTATTTATAAATACTTGTTTACAATTTTGCTTCTTCTTCTTCTTTTATCCTCATCAATTATTTCCAAACCAAATCAATTCTTTTTCTTTTCTTGCAATGGCTCTTCTTGGTTCTGCCAAGTCCAATACCACTAACCAAAAGAAATTTTAAATTCTTTCTGACACACAATTTACAGCTAACATGTATCACGGGCCGATCCCAAAACCAGAGTGAAAATAATTCTGTGTTCTCCTCACAAAACAACAACTACATTATAACTGGCTAAAACTAGAGAGTAATTCTGTGTGTGTTCATCATGATATAACCACAACTATACTATCTTTTGTTTTTTTCTTCCACTCTCAATTGTTTTTATTTTGCCTTCTTGATAAGTTGGATTAAATATTTATATACAAACTCCACCATATCTAATATCACAACAATGTATATATATATATAAGTATTGGCAAATCAAAACAGTAAATCATATCAGTGTGACATATCAGACAAGAAAGATTGACCTATAATAATATTTGCAAGTTATATCTTTGCCTTTTATTTATAGGGATGTTTGTTACTGTTCGAGGGGTTGAAACTCTTGGAGAAGAATTCAAATTCCCAACTTGTCCTGCATTTTTTAATATATTTCACCCTAATGATCCAGTGGCATACAGAATTGAGGCTCTAATCAAACCAGAAATGGCTAAAATACCAGCTGTTCTTATACCGCACCATAAAGGAAGAAAAAGGATGCATCTTGGTAATGATTTTAATATGTTTAACTATCAGTCAAGAAAGTCTTATTATTTCACTGATAATATTTTCATTAGGAGTGCAAAAAGTTATTCAATGTCTTATGAATTTGTTTTATTCTGTGAGGTATAAAATACTTATTAAAATAAAACTTTTAAGTTGTTCTAAAGTTGTAAGCTCATAATGAAAAAGTTTCAAGCCATTACTGGCACCATTTGGGGTCTGATATTACTAGAAATATTAATTAAAAAATTAAACTAATTTATTTGTATCTACAATATTAAGTTCATTTCCTTAATGAATTAATTAAGAGCTGAGGTGAAAATTTATTGTTTTTTAAAAATAATTATTGGTAAAAAAAAAATATTGATGATAGAGCCGTGAATTGGGGACCTGATTAAATGTCCATATGTTAGGCTATCTATGCCCAATACAAACAAATGTAGAAAACCACACAAATTACGATATTTTTTCAGAGCTGACTATGATATAGTCAATTTAATTTTTTTTTTTTTAATGTATCACTATTTTTTCTCTTTAAATAAATAAGTAATATTGGAAATAAAACTATTATTTCTTTAAAATAAGAGTAAAAAAATTGAAATTTCTTCAAAATAAGACAACTACACTGTTTCACCAAAAAAAATTCAAAGATTGGCTTCCGATAAAATTATTTTGGCTTTCCATTCTTTTTAAATTAATTTTAAAACGTTTTCAGTGTTAAGGGGCTATAAATATGAAGGAAAACCCCCCATAGATATTCAAAAAATTTATTATAAAAAAATTATATAGAAATTTGTGATGATGAAAAACAAATTCTACTGATTAAAAAAAAAAATTATGTTTTAGTACTGGATAATTCCATCTCTGGCTTAAATCACAGCCTCGTATCTTCGAAGCACCATTCTTATCAAGTTTGATGCAATCTCTTGATATTGTTATCCTCGATATCCTCCCACGTCTGTACTAAGGAAATTCTTAACTCGTGGAAGTTAAAGTGGGGGTTAACCTGACGTGTTACACATCTGCTAAACCACGTCTTGTCCCACAAATGCTATATAGGATTTAAATCCAGGCTACGAGCTGGCCACCTCAAAGTCCGTATCCTCACATTATTGAGGTATTGCAAAACGAACCTCGGCAAGTGTGGTCGCACATTATCCTGCATGAAAATGAATTTTTTGCTAATAAAGGGAAGACATACTCATGTATAATTTCCCTCACATACAATTTGGCATTAAGAGAAGGCCTGCAAATCAGGTGGAGCTCTGCATTTGCCAAAATTCCACCCCACATCATCACTGAACCACCTCAATTGAACTCTCCCAGTGACATTAGGCTCAGCGTAGTGCTCACCAGGCCTTCGGTAAACTCTCCTCTGTCTGTCTGGTGTATAAAAAAAGCTCCATTTGTTTTCAGTCCACATAAGGTTTTTCCAAGCAAATTCTAAATGAGCTTTATGATGTTCTCTGGTCAACAATGGGCATGTTGGTATCTACGGGTTTAAATTGACTTTAGCGAGTCTTTCACAGTTTCTGCGCGTATTACTACTCCCCGAGTTGTACAAAGAAGTTGAGCAGTCGAAAATCGATTTTGAAGCGTTTGTAATACAAAAACCATCATCTCTTAGCTCTGTCATTTACGGCGGTCTATAAACCTGTCTAACGGTAACGTGTAACTGCTCTCCAAACAGTAGTTTCAGGTGTACCCAACTGCATGGGCTGCATACTTTGGGCTTCTACTAAAGCAACAACATGGGTTGGACCATGAAAACCATTTTTTAAATTAAAAGAAAACCCATTTGTTAAATTTTGCAAATGAAGATAAAAGATTTAGTTTTTGTTTATCCAATAACATAAAGGATTAAATAAGGTAAACAAAGCCCTTCATTGAAAAGAAAACAAGGCACTTCCCTTTAAAAATTATTTTTGAATATTCTTTTTATTAAAGCATGAACTTTTTATCGGGCACTTATTTTTTAATAACTTTTCTGCACTACTTTTTTTTTGTTGAGTATTTTATATCTCCGGTTTCCTTTAATGTTTAACTATGCTTCATGTTTTAACAGAGCTGAAAGAAACCATGGCGCATGTTACGGCTGCACTTAAACAGAAGTTGGTCGATTCCATGAGGAATACATGGAACACTGTGTATCAACTTGCTATGTTCAATCGAAAAGATCATAATCTCCATGGGGAAGTAAATAAGGTATAAAAACTTATCCCAAAAAAGTAATTTCCTTGGCAAATGACACCTACTTAACTGTTACTTTGCAGGTAATTGAAGATGAAGTTTTGAGGGAAGCCTCATACTTGGAAAGTGATCCTCCAAGAGGCATCATTGGCGAGGAAGGCATTGGAAATGAAATGAGAGTGGGCAAGCTTAATGATGGTAGGCGAATAGATTATGTTCTTCAAGAAGCTCCATTAGAAACTTTCAATCAATATATTTCTGCGGTCAGAAGTCACTTAGTGTATTGGTAAGAAAGTAAAAATATTAATATATTTTTATCTTGTAAGGTCTTTTTATTAGTTAATAATGACAAATTTCTGCTACAGGGAGTCTGAAGACACGATGTTACTCATTCTAAAAGAAATTTATGGTCAAATGGGAATTTCTGCCGATAGCCAAGTACCTCAGCCAATCCTTCCTTTTGATATCAGTGGGGAAAGTGATTCATATTCAGAGTACACTGACAGTATAGGGGCACCACCAACACAATTTGTCAGGAAATAACCATTAAAATAATTTTTACAGTATTTTTTCTATTGTATTATTTTAATTACAATTAAACTAAAATTATTAAGTCAACATTTTTTATTAATATGAAATACTTACGTATATTGTATCTTTGTTGGAAAGAATATAATAGGAGTACTAAATTCATTACCCACCCTCACTTATTTATTTCAATGTGATGTACATGATGTAATTATTGATTTAAAAGAAAATATATATTTATATTTTGTGCTATTGTTTGTAATGAAAAAATATATTTATCTACTTGTTCATACTTGATTCATTTCCCTTGTAAAAAATACTGATTTTTAACTAATTGACCTAAGAAAATATACATACTTCTAATGTGACAACTTTTCAATATATATTTCACTGCAACACTTTCATTGAATTTGAGTTGTAATCATTTCTATGTATTTTACTTGATATGTTCCACAATAGGGGTCAATACCACTAAAAATATAAATCATTTATGGTCGGAAATATCAGTGAATTTTATCCACAACTTAATTTAAATTTAAGAAAATCGATATGATGCCTCTCAAACCATCCCTAGTCACTTTTCTTCTTGCTTTAAGACTTCTATTTGTACACATGTTGATTGATGTTTTAAATAAATATAGTTTTTAAGTAAAGTTCATATTTGAAATAATGAGAAGCCGCAAGACTCTTAGAGTTTGTCGAACATAAAATTCTGTCAGTTTGACAATGCACCCTCCAATCAAATAGTCTATCCTGGCTTGTTCAAAAATTAATTCAAGCATTATAAAAACCAATCGCCTCCACCAGATCTATTTTAATTTAAGCTATATGCTCCTATTAGATATGACAGATTTGCTAATACATACTTTTTACATTATTTTAAATAAGAATATCAAATTTATTTTAATTGATGCAGTAAATTCTAAGAAATAGAGAGAAAGCAATGCAATTAACTCTTTTAGATGGCGATTGATTGACTTTTGCTTCCGGAAAGACCATGTGCTAACTTATAATATTAAGGTTTTTATTAACTTTTGCCTTAATTCATCCATAGTCTACAATAAAACAGTAAGAGATCCATAGTCTACAATAAAACAGTAAGAGATCCATAGTCTACAATAAAACAGTAAGAGATTGTTTATCAATTTAATCCATACAAAGATTAGGTTCCACCTCCATGTCTGGCCAGAAGTAGAGTCAGTTTGAAATATAAGTGTTCACATATATTGTCCATAGTCTATTCCATTTATCATTAATCAATTTGATAATGTAGCTTGTGAATTAACATGGAAACAAATATTTTATTATGGCACAGGCTTCATTAAAACTGTATTAAAATAATTATTTACATTCCTCCAGTTCTCCTGAGCACAAGATTCTTCTGATACAATCTGTATCTCTCCCCTTAATTATAAACAGAATTTTCTTCCCCTTACTTACTACATATTGTCTACCTTAGTTACAAATTATGTCTTCCTCAGCTTCAACTTTCAACTGGTTTTCCTCTAACTTTGTATCATTAACCCTAAAATCCTGTTCTCAACCACTGGTTTTAATTCGTCTTAGTTTTTGCGCCTGATTAGAGCTCATAATTATTAATTTATTAACTATTTTAAAGGTTTTTAAAAACTGTTTTCATAATTCGTAAATAAAAAAATATACAATTGACCAAGAGGATTACGAGGTAAGACATCTTCCATCTCCTTCCCCATCTAAGATGTTAAAATTGATTAGTTGAAAATTAACTAAATTGATTTATGTTAAGTTCAAAGATGTGAGAAAATTCTTATTCATTAGAAACATGACATTAGCTTTATTACTATGAATACCTTTTTTCTTGACATAAAATAATGTAGTTTTAACATGTCAGCCGACCAGACAACACTTAACGGTTTTGATGATTACAAGTAGCATTGATTAAAAAGAGAAGATTGTAGACATTCTTAGTAGCACCAATCTTTCAAACAAAATAATGCTGTACTAGTTGTATGTTTTACCGATTTTAATTTGTCAAGATGAGGTTTTTACGATTTGAAAACTTAGTGATATAAACAGCTGTTTCTTATGAAGAAAATAAAACAATAACAATTGTGTTTATACAGGCTAGGCTAAAATAAATGTAAAAAATTAACAATGTAAAATTCCTTTTACAGGCTTTGACTTTTGACTCAGCATCCCTCTTTCCCTCACTCTGCATTTGAATAATATGAAATGAGCTGATTGTTATGACCCACCCCAATAAAAATCATGTAAAGGTAAAACATGATTGATTAATGTGGTTAAGGCAGAAATTGTAGTATACTAGTATAAAAGATAATACACCAATACAAAAATTAATTAATACTTGCATCAATGGATGATAAACAAACAAATAAAATAAAGTACATTTATTTAATAAAAATGGTTAAATTTTAACAATTTAATGTGTGCAATCAATACACATGTGTATACAAATAAATAAATTTATACTGGTATAATAAGGGCAGTATTGTAATAAAATATATGGCATTAAAAATATTAATAACTGTCATTGGGGCATTATTCTGTTCATGTGTCATAATACTACATTATACAACAGGGCATGCTTTGCATTAAAGATGAAAGCTTAATGGAAACAAGTCTATGTGCTAATAAAAAATGTAGCACCACATGTTCAAATTATTAGTGTTGATTTTGACAACATTTTAGTACCAGTAACTTGAAAAACAAGCAATTAACATAAATATAAGCTCTGTCCAAGCTGTATTGGTCAGTAAAGTTGGTATTTGTACCGACTTAAAGATGAGTTGCATAGCAGTAATAATCACACAAATAAAAATTGACGTTTGTTACACAAAAATATTTAAAAAAATACATCATACAATGAAAATATTAATTTGTTTCTTTAAGTTCACATTTCTTCAGATACTGTGATTCATCCAATAAATTATCTTTGTACTGCTGCACAAGTGCAATGTCAGGAAGAACTATTGCGATGTAACCTCGACCCTGTGGCTCCGTTAACAATAAACTAGGATTATCTAACAGCTGCTGATTCACTTCCAGCAGTTTCCCGGATATTCCGCATTTCACATAGTAAGTCTTGCCATCTGCATACTTCACTAACATGATTGTGGAGGTCGGTTGTAATCTCTGGGCCCCATGTTTCCACTTGCCGGAAACTTTATTCTTTAGCCTGTTCAGATCATCGGAGACCTGAAAACTAACACTGAGGACATCCTTGTTTTTAAACAAAGTATGTGATGGCGCAAGTGTGATCAAGCAAACTCTGTTTGAATGAATTAAAATGCAATAATCATCCCCAGGTTTGGTTATGTTCATGCAGTACCTAGGAGAATAATAACGTTCCACAACAGATGAATACTTATCTGACTCATTGAAGTTATAATCAATAGGTAAATTCGTAAAATCCATTAGAAAAAAAAAACACTAAAAACTGTCTGACAACTTTCACTTATTTGTGTTAGAATTTGACTTCAGCATGGCCAAATATGATTTTCAATTGTTCCCTCTCAATTGCATGTGAAGATCGCGAGCGATCAAAACAAGGGCAAAGAGTATATAGCTAAACTGAGAGAGGTACTAATTCACTTCAGCAGGGGATCTTGTTAAGCGCTACCTCTTGGATAAAATTTTAAACAAATTTGAGAAAAATATTCATGTTTGTGCCGTGTAGCACAGTCTATTAGGCCGATTGGCCCTCTCCTCTTAGCCCCTAACTTTGTATTGATTAAAAAAAAACTAGCTATATAGAATAACATAATATATAATTAGCTGTAAATGGCTCCTTGTACTGCATGCTATCTATGCACTGTAAGCAGTTTTTGTAAACCTAACATATCTATCTTTTTATTGTTAAAACTCTATATAATGTAAAAGAAACTAGGTAATGGGGCTCACCTTCAGACTACATGTAGGAACCTAAAACTAACTTAATCCTAGAGCGTCCCTACCTCGACTACCAGCTGCCATTGGTGGGGAAACGGAGAGGAGGAAATCGTGTTAAACATAATCATAAGTTAGATATTACATTGAATCAAAGAATTTTATGTGTCTACGGTGAATGAACCCATCTACCGTAGGCAGCTCAAAATCTTCGTGGAGCTCACTGATCCTCCGTAGCTGTAATAAAGTATGTCAAACCACTTCCATGAGTATCCCGTTTTGAAATTGATGAAATCGCTTCCTTCAGATGAGTAAAAAGCGGTGCACCGTCCAGCAGTGCCAGCCTAAGTATGCTCTTATAAATCATGAGCTTGAGGCGCAGAGATATCACAAAATGACCACAAAAACGGAGGTGTCGGTTCATTTTTATGCCCAAATATACGATGCTGTTTGGCGGTGAGCTCTGCGGCGTTCCTACAGTATATGTTGTAGACAGTGTCTTCTTTCCCTTCTGAAAGGAGAACATTACACATACAGTCTTACCTGCGTTAACGGTAATGTTGAGTTCCCCCAATTTATCACTGATCTCATTTCAAGCGACGTCGTCGGCGAAAGCAGCAACTGTAGTGTTTTTTACCCGGCTCCAAAAATTTCAGACATATACCCATTGAAAATTACTGGGGAGGGCACGGCTTCTTGGGGTACTCCACAGGTCAGAGATACAGCCTCGGAGAAGCTATTATCTACCCGCACCCGCAGCGTTCGGTTATTCAGGGAACATTGTATAGCGCTGCTCCGACATGCCCGGTCGCAAAGAATTCGGCAATGAGATCCGTGGGACTCGAGTCGAAGTCCTGGGTGCAGTCTAGTGAATTAAGAGTCGTGGCTATGTTTCTGTTCAGGTTTCGACTGTAGCTTCACAAGAGGATGTTCTTGGAGATAATTCAAAATAATTTTCTCCAGAACCTTTCCCATTATGGTAATAAGCTGATCGGGTGATAGTGGGCAGGGTGATCTCCCCTCCGGGCTGGCTTGAGTAGTGGGAACAAGATGGATCGTTTCCACTTGTCAGGAAAGTACCCCAATGTGATACAAGAGTTGTACAGGTTGGCAAGTTGTACTATCCCTCTCCTCGGCATCTGTTTCAGCAGAACCGTTGTATCCCGTCGTGCCTTGGTTCTCGTTTTCGCTGACACCGGCGGAGAATCACCTTGAGCTATTTCGGAGATAAAACATGTGGTTCTGTTCTGTTTCTAGCAGAGGAGGTGGGTGGTAGTCACCTGTCCTAGCCGTGATGACCCCAGCGTAGTGATCGGCCAGTTTCTTTGCCTGTTGCTCCGCAGTAAGATGTGTGTCACCTTCGTGAATACGGGCAGTAGATGTCTTACTTTTTGTGGTCTTCGATAGCTTCCAGAAATTTTTATGATCGCCGTGCTTGCTGAGAAGTCGCTCATGCCACTTTGCCGTCTTCAAAATTCGCATCAAGCTTTGGTTTTGTATTGTGAGAGAAATCAAAACTATCTTGGCTTGACGGTCTTTGATCATTGGGTGGCCATTATTTTAATATTTTAGGGCCTTCAAATTATGGTTTTAAGTCTATATTCTAGAACTAGTTTAGCTGAATCCTAAGTAAATATTTCAGAAAAATAATTTAAGCTGAAATAGGCTGATAACCTAAGGTATTTTCCCCCTAGGAAAATCGTACTAGATTCGATTCTATCTGAGCCTTTTTAGGAAAAATGATATGCCTTCCGTTATTAATCTTGAAATAATTGAAAGTAGCCCTTGGAGGGATTCTATCTTATTACCCTTTTGAAAAAAAAACAAAACATCCCTCAGATTATCAATGTCAAAATGTGTGAAAATTGCTGTCAATTGAATTCTATCATTTTAAGAAAAAACACTTATTTCGCTTATCAATCCGAAATATGTGAAAATCGTTCTAAACTGGATTCTATCTTTCAAGCCTCTATAAAAATTTCATTGTCAATCTGGAAAAGTGCAGATGGTGTAGACATTACCTCCAAGGTAAAAAACGAAATAAAGTTAGATGGTGGCACTCATACTGGACAATTTAGGGTCCTATGATCGGACAAATAGACACTCCATTTAATTAGAGTAAACAAAAACTAAAATTAATAAATCTCATCACTTTCAAGAAAATTGTTCCAGCCATTCCATAATTACGCTGGAATACACTGTCATCCATTTATATAGGTATACATTGATTATTATAAACATAAATTACTATTTCAAATCAATGGATAATTTCTAAAATATTTTAATGAAATCAAATGATTCTGTTGAAAAATATAAAAAAAGTCCCAAAAATAGTGAGCATTATTTTATGTAAATAATTGAAATGAAGCAGGATCTATTGGTTACATTTGGAATTGGCTGCCATCCTATTTATCCAAGGAATGCATTTTTTATTTATTACAAAACTTATGTGTGAACTTCCATATCTGATGATGATGGTATTAAAATATGATCACATCAATACGTCCATTATTTATTTTAAAATATTTCTTAATTGACAGCACTTTTTTTATAAGTGGAGAGATGGTTCGGTTCCACTTCTGTCATATTATTTTTTATCTCACTTTCATTATTAAACTGTTCCTAGTAATCATTAGACCTAGAGATAGTTTACCTAAAATTCATTTTATGTTAGACTAATAAAGTTCATTATTATAATACATTTGTGGCTTATATATTGTATATTTATTTTGGTATCCATATAATCTGCCATTGATTAACACGCAATTCGTTAAGCCCAGTATATGCTTGTGCGTATCTCAGGTTGTTATGATCTTTGAGAGATTAGATGTATTTTATCCAGCTTTGTACCCAGGTATATTGGTACCATATCTAGTATCCTGATATGAAGAGAAAAATACTAGTTGCGAATAAGTTTTATTTTAGGTTACAGAGGCATCTAAAATATAAAAAAAAAACTAATACGCCCTGTTTTAAATTTTGAGGCCGAGATCTGGATTCTGGAAAAATAGAGAGAAAAACTGTATGACAATTACGGATTAACTATGGATGGGCAGACTGGTAAGCAGTGGAAAAACACTGAACTGATTCTTTTGTATAATGATGTTGACATTAACAACATGATAAAACAGACAAGACTCTGATGTGCTGGTCGTGTTTGTTCTGATGGGTGATTCCAAAGAAGGTACTGGACGAGCAGCTCTGTATAGTATCGAGCTATGATGGATTGATGGTTTGACAAGTGATTCCCCAATCCAACCTTGGCATAATAAACTGTAGGGCAGCTGCAAATAATAGTAAAGACTGGTAGCCGTTGCTGGAAGAATTAGATATCTGTAGGATGAAGTAACCATGGAGACAGAAGTTTGATATCCAGTTCTACAGAAGATTTCTTCTGGAGTAATGATGGGAAAATCAGAAACGGCTTGAATAAAAAAGTAGCGTATCTGGTTTAAAACAGATTTTTAATTTGAGGTTCAACATTTGATTTTATAATTTAAAATATTTTAGTAAATAACTTAATTAAAGTGTACAAAAGTCTTTCTTGATCTTACAGGGTCAGGCTTTTACATTTTTACATACAATAGATTCGTATTATTATTAAAAAAAAAAAAAAAAAAAGAAGAATCTTGTATAATATTAAGATTAAAAAAAAATTACAATAATTAACTTATATATCAGTTATATACATATGAACAGAAAATAATGATGGAAAAAAATAGTATAATAATTTTATCTCCTGTATCTGTATCTCTTAAAATGAAACCACAACTGAAAAATATTGTTATGGAACTGGCATCTGAATCCCCTTTTGTATGAGTATTCCCATTCTCTATTGACAATCTTGAAGGCAATATCTTCGTAAGGAGGCCCGGCATGAAACCGAAGAACAGCAAAATCTGGATTGTCAGGACAAGTAGTCTGAAAATATCAATTAAACACAATAAAAATATTAAAAAAATTGTAATAACATAATGGGATATTGGTTAACTAATAAGAAAGATACATTCATATGAATTGAATATGTACAACAAATTTCATAGCACAATTAAAGAAGCCAGAACAACTATTTATTTATAACTTGTTTATTTTCATGTATTTAATTCTTTAAATATATATTTTATAAACACCAAATAAAGAGAGCTGCACTGATTGCATCTTCCACCATTCATGTCTTAATGGAGTCTAGCCTATAAACAACACAAAGATTTGTTTTTTCGAAAGAACTGGAGAAGAGTTTAGGAAAATGATCACTTGAAAAGTTGCGGATGAAGCTAGTACATCTTGGAGACATCCAATCTAAACCAATGCACAATTAAACATCAGCATATATCAAACTCAATGGCTAATTATGAATGAAGTATAATGCTTATTTCAATTTATTTTAAACTAAAATTCAGAAAACTTTTGGGGCTTTGTGGTCACATATATTCTGTGGTAACAAAGATTATAAATATTTTATTTAGTTATCATCCAGTAGTATACTTACAAGGAAATATTCAGGTGTTGCTGACTTATCAATGAGATCAGGGAAGAAAATGTTGAATTTATATCCCTGTACGATTTTAGGAGGAGGATTGTCCATGTCATAATGAGTTTGGTTGTATTTGTTCCATTCAAATCCTGTATGTACCCTGCAAGAAAAAAACCAAACAAATGAAAACTTTTTAAATCTTACTTAACCATCAGCAATAACCAACAAAATTATTGGGAGTGCTGTAAAAATAACATAATGTGTAACCAAATGTTCATCACCTGTTAAAATATCTCGGTTTTCGGGGACGGTATTTGTCAGACCACAGGTAGACTTGGGATTCAAGAGCAGTCTCGACTGAAAATATGGCTTCATCACTTGACATGCCTTTTCGTGCTTCCCTCTGCATCGCTATTTCTTCTGAGGAAGCTCCAAACTGCAATTAATGAAAAAAACATAAAGAGAAAATAAATATGCACATGGTATAAAAGAAGAAACACAGAATGTGAAATAGTTATTTCAACTTAAGTGGAAAGTGACAAGAGTCAAATATTCATGTCGCAACTACTTGAGTGAGACAATGATTCACCACATTCTGGTTGTGTGGAATAAAACCTATCACTCATTTCACAGCAATGATTTTTTCTCTGTGGAAATCAAATATATATGAAAACACTGGATGATTGGGGACCAGTTGGAAGTTGGAAATAAAATACTGTAACTATTGTAGAAAGAACTTATTAGTTTGGATAAAATGAAGGAATGATCACTTGTGCCTAAAGCAAAATAGGCAAAATGGTATAAGAATGATTTCCTGGCTGAAAGTAGGTAAAATGAACCAACTTAATGTATATATTACCTGACTTTCGTGAGACAAAAGGTGCTGTCGGGCAAACTCCAATCTCTGAGTGTCTTCCTCATCACCAATTATTATTGTGCCTGGTTCTAGACTGGCCGGGTCCAAATAAACAGGTGAATACGCTCCAGCTTCGTACTCGCCGAAGCTTTCTTTCAGCATGGACTCACCAGCGTCTTCTTCATCATCACTAAAACATAATGCAAATAGTAATAATGCAGGAGAGAACTAAAGTTGTAAATATACGTTTCCTTAAAAACTAGCCAGCAAGAGAGAGAGAGCTTAATTCCCTGCTCTTAAAATGGATGTTAAGTTGAACTCATTTAAACTAAATACAGTTTGTATAGTTAAAAAAAAAAAAAAAAAAACTAACTTCCTTGTTGTTATATCCATTTATAAGAGCAACGTCCAGCCAGCTATGCTGTATAGTACCCACTATTTAGAAACCTTGCCAAAATCACTTCAAGAATATAAGAATGTGATAATGAGAACAGTGTTTCGGCATAGGGACCTGGACAGCAACGGTAGAAGATTTTATCCACCATGGGCATGTTAAGTGCTTTGACTCATTGTTCCAGATCAGAAATTAATTAAATAGCGTTTTGTATGAAATTAATGAATTTCAAACTAAACCCCCCCCCTCCCTTTAAATCTAAGCAAAAGAGTTTATTTTTTGATTGGTACAAAAAATTGTATTTATATATTTTTAAGGATGTTGAAAATGAATATGAACTTTTTTTCCTAAAACTTTTTGTTGACTCTGTACTTGAGCTTATCCAGGTTTTTGTAACTTTTCAATAATCTAAGCTCATGTAATGATAGCCACCATATTTTTTTCTTATTCCATGCAAAAAAAACAAACATACCAATTGATATATGAAGCCTTATTAAATAAGCAGAACAAAACCAGAAAATGAAGTTAAAAAAATGGGGTTTTTAAATAATCTTTTTGTTTTTGTTTAGACACATTGGCAAGAACATATGTCAAATATTTTTGACCTAGTATCACAAAAAAAAAAATTCATTGACCCCCATGACTCTTATTATGCCTCTTCTCGAAAGAAATAAAGCTAGATGAAAAATGAATTGGTTACCTTTCTTCATCTTCGCTTTCTTCCTTTTCTTCTTTGATATCATCTTTCATATTTTCTTCATTAACTTCCATTCTGTCTTCAGGTTCTTCTTTTATTTCTTGTTCCTGTTGCCTCTGTTCAGCCTTAAGCAGTTCCAGCTTCTGTTTAAGGTTTTCTTGATGTTTGTCTCTTAGTCGAGCTCTCGCCATATGAGCTATAATGTAATACAAACTATTATTTACTGTTAATTTTAATAATAAATTCAAGGATCAGTAGCCACTTAATTTTTTTTAATCTATTATTGTTTACAGATTAAAATGTTTTTACACCATTAAGTAATAAATTGTATTTATAAAAAATATATAAACAAAATAAAGGGTTTAGAAAGTGAAGGATAGCTACTAAGAGGTGGTCTTGGTGGATTTTTATTAAATACTTATTAAATGTTGTGAAAAATTACTCAATATTTTTTATTAAAAATAGTTCATTTTATTTTTAAAAATATCTGGATGATTTTCCAAAGAAAATAGTAGCTAAAGCTAAAATATTTATATATAAATATTTACTCTAAATAGGTGATTTCTGTCCAACACTTTAATATCTTTGAATTTATTTATGTGTTGCCATCTATTTGTTTAAAGCTATAGAAAGTTTTCATCATATTCACAACACAATCGTGATGGCATAATTATCTAAATTGTTTAAATAATGACTTGTCTGCCCACAATGTGCTTCTGATTTTTCGTTTTTGTAATATGACTGAATATAATATAATATATTTAAGATGAAACAATAATTTTGGGACCGATTAAAATTTATTTTAAAAATGAATAACTAGTTAGACAGAAAAGGCGGAATTCATATTGTTAAGATCTTAAGTATGAACACAAGTGACAAGGGATAATTGACCTGGGAAAACCAAGGATTGGTGGTAGGGTGTGATAAATATCAATTGGAAAGAGTTGACTCGACCAGAAAAAGTGGCCAGAACCTTCAGAGGAGACCAGGATGATTTGGAGTTAGTTAAAAGCAAGAAGAAGGAAACAAGCATGAGAGCCAAAAGCCCTGGTATGATGAAAAAGATCATCTATTAATAATGTTTTCATCTATAATTTTATATCACTGTTTGTAATTCTAATTAGATAGGTAATTATTACTTAAATTATAAATAAAGAAATATATATACAGTAAAACTTCTCAATAGCCGACACCTACGGGGAATTAGCATTAACCTGTATAAAAAAATTGCTTATGGTAGGTATGTATTCAGTAAGTTTTGTTTGAACTTTTTGTTGCATTAATATTTTGTTTTACAAATTAACTTAAAGAGACAAAGTCAGTAACTCATCCTTGAAAATTAAAAATATTTTCGGTCGACCGAATTGTACCTTTTTGAGTACACAGATAAACAGTTAACCACTCTTTTGAAAATTTCCCACCATTGCAACCCTCATATTTTAAACGCATTGTTTTTTCAGGAAGTGAATCGAAAATCATCCTGTTTCTTTGCAGTTAAAAATGTCTTTTATATCATAACCACAATACAAATCTTCCAATTTTTTACACCAATTGTTCACGACTGACTTCTATTTCCACAGAGCCACTCTCCCTACATATTGGTTACTAGGAAATGTGGCGTGATTAAAATTTATCAAGCTGTCCAGTTGATGCCTTAAAATCCATTAGACTCAAATTCTGTGCAACTTCTAAAGCTTTTCCTTTGATCAGAGGAATAGTTTGAGGCGCGAGCTCAGCAACACCATTCACATATGTTACTTGATCTATGGCAAGACCTGAAACTTAAGGATGTCATTTTTTGCAATAATATTTGTGTGTTGCTTCCACAGTTCACGCAATTCTTTTTTTCCATTAAACTGTCATCTGTGTGTTCCCAATTTTAAATGTAGCAGCTAAATCACGAATACTAAATTTTTCACATACATTCACGCTAATCATGTCAATTTTATAATAGAATATTACAAAATGTCTTGCCATCAACGTGGGGCTTTATTCAAATTTTTTTAAAAGCTACTAGAAATGTTACAATATGTTTATTAACGTAGTTGTCTATAGAAATGTTTCTTTGTATAGCCAATTATAATGATATGAAATATTTTAAAAAGCCAAAATTATGCAATAGAATCAATACCCTGAGATCATATTAAATACAGTATTTTGCAATAAACTATTATTTATAATAAACTTTTTATATAAGATCCTTATGAATAAGCAAATAAAAATTATAGCCAAGTAAGAGGATTGTTATAATAAATACAGCATAAAATCTCTCACACAACATACAAATATCATTTGGCTGTTTAAAGGTTTGATATTTTGTTTTTCATTTTCTTGTTAGTTTGTATTGAATAATGTTATATGAAAATGTTTGCGGATTTAAAATATTTATGTTCACCATTGTAATCACAGGTGTTTCTGATAGTTTTTTTTTTGTTTTTGTAACACTTGATAATGGCAGTATGGCACCAAAAGCTCTTGTAAAATAAAAACATCTATTATAACATGGCAGATACGTTATTTTCATTATATTCAATATTAATCCCTAAATGAGCAAAGAATTATAATATGTAATTGTGATACCTTTCAATTGAGATAAAAGTGATTCCCAGTAGCCAATATCTATGCCTTCCCCTTTGTCACTTATCTTTTTCTCAATCTGCTTCTGCATTGCTGCCAACTGTGAAGCAGTTTTTCCCCTGAAGACTGAGGAGACGTCTTTAGCGACAGACTCGTGTATCCCCTCTCGCCTCCCTACAGCTGGAACAAATCAAATCAATCGACGGTCATAAAACAAAATCAAATCAATGATTATTATCATATAAATTGCTGAGGCTATATTTACCAGTTTCATATTCTGATTTCTTCTCTAATTTTCTAAGTTTGTGTAATTCATCTTCAACAATCACAGTTATATCATTCCAGTAATCCAGGTTTTTACCTTTTTCCAGTTTCATGTACACCTGAAAGAATTTAAAACAATTTTATAATGATTATATAGTATAATAGTCGAGCCTGAAGGGAAAGACACTGGTAAATATCTATTGACATTTATTTTTGTGCATTCTATACATTAATTATTTTGTTTCTGTTGTTTAAATCTTTGAAAAATACTAGTTCAGAATTTATATTTTAAATAATGATGAGTATATTGATCCGTCTTTCAACTAGTTCATCTAATCTAATTTAACATTAAATAATAGTAATCATAGGACTTATTTATTTATTTAGTAAGAACAAAATAAAATGGAAATATTGAAAATACCTTAATATCTTCAACTAAATCTTCCAAGTCTTTAATCGATAAACCATTGAGATAAGTATAAGGTTCGTGCATTTCGACAGCATCCACCTCTTCTTCTGAATTGATATACTTTGCTAGGAGATCAATTGGTTTGGCTGCAAAAATATGAACATGAATCAACATTATTAAATATACATTAGACATATTAGTCAAACACCGGTAACATTAAGGATTGGAAAATTTTGAAAATAAGATATTGGTGCCACTGAATGCTTCATCAGTTGACAACTACTGAAGTAATTGTTGCGATGATAAACCCAATACTGTCCAAATGTGTAAGAAACACCTAAGTGCTTAAGAAATGTGTACAATGAGACACCAAAAGAGTCCAACTGGACCAGGGCAATAAGGGGCATATGCTGCAGAAGGTTATATTATAAACTAGATAAATGATTATAGAAATAATATTAACATTGTAAATATCACAGGCTTTGTTTTGTCTAACCACAAATATTTGCATCTTATAACATATTTAATATAAAAAAAAATAAAATTTTAAAACTACTTATTTTATGCCATTTTAGTTAAGATTTGATGTGAATAATTGATTGTATGCTATTTAAACCTGCAATTAATAATAAATCATTTCATCCATCAATAAAACAGAACACAGAAAAAAGTCTGAACTGCGGGCATATCCACTACTGCTTTCAGATTTCAAAATAATCAAAAAGTTGTACAAAAATAGGTTTCTGTTCCAGTGATAAGCTACTGGAGTGTTAGTTATGAAGATTAATTCATTTATTACAACGAAAATGTCAGAAAATTGCCTTTTTCCTGATATCACCCATAATCACATTTACGTATTACATTAATAAATGATTCTCTTGTCCCTTGGAACATTTATTTAAGTTACTTATTAGGCTGCACTAAATTGCAAGTATTTGGAATTAGTTTAACAAAAGAAAATAAACCAATACTGTAAAAAGTAGAAGAAATAAATAAACAAACAAATTCTCTGAAAAGTACAGTTATCATACATAAAAACAACCAAGTGTCAGAATGGCACAGCCTTCTAAAAGCCATTTAAGTGATAAGTACAAAAAACTGAAAAGATTGTAACCTCGTCCATCTGCTATTCTAATCCTAGACCTCAGTCTCGCTTGCTCCAGATGAAACTGATCTTCTTGTGTTGCCCATGCCTCAAACTGTTCTGCCTCCTTCTCACGCTGCAAACGCATCATCGCTTCCTCCCGTTCCTGCCTTTCTTGTTCTCTCTCTTGCCTTCTTTTTTTAACCTGTAACATATATTTTGATAAAGGTAAACATTTAGATACAAATTTTATTAGTATAACATTGAGACATAAATACATGTCTAAAAAAAAATTGGAGCAATCAGACTTCATATGAAAGCTAGGCTTCTAGCTCTTAACTCACACAAATAAACTTGTAGGTACCAGGAATATGTAGATGCATTCCCTAGAATAAACTAAAATTTGATTATGATTTTAGAGAAACATTATTTGAGCATAAGCTCTATTTTAATTGTGATGGTTATTAAATTCTCTTGCTGTAAAAAAATGAATCAAATTAAACAAAGATGAGGTGAAAATTAGTTTAGGTTGAAAAAATTTAATGTTCCAGAAATAAAGGATTTTTTAAGTGACAAACGTTGAAAAATCGTCAGTGCTTAACATCAAAACAGTAGCGAATTAAAAAAATCGAACTTCACAGCAGTTTCAAACAAAAAACCAACATTTCACCTACTCTGACACATCTCCTTATACATGGCAACTAGTTGGCTTGGCATATGTTTGTTGCATTTGAAATTCAAAGACCAAATAATTTTCTAGTTGGTGAAGCAAATTGAGGTCTTAAGTCCCAAAATTGATATGGTCAATCTTCTAATCATTTCATCAAATTTTCAAAGTATGTGTGTGAAAGCCAGCAAGTATTTATGTGTTATGCAGATACAGAGATGTTTTATTATAATAATAAAATCTGTGGGAAAATTCCATATTAACTTTAAATAACCATTCAAATTTTAGGTAAAACTCTAAACAAGGGTGTGTCTTTCTCTTGAGGGTGAGAGTAATTTAAACTAAAACTTTGGTTATGAACACATAACAACAATCAATACCAATTTATAAGTTAAACAAGAGCGGCAATATAAATTGCTGAGATAGTAAACAGACTCAGTATCTGTGCATCTGGATAACACATAGGTACTGAAAGTAATTAGTTATGTATTCATAAGTAGCAGTTAGAGTAAGTTTATGTTTAATTTAACAAGGAAAATATTACCTTTTCTAATTCAACCTTATTTTCTTCTTGTTTAGTTCGGTTAATATGTTCTAACTCTTCACGAGACACATCTGTAAGTCCATCTTTTGCAAGCTTCTTAGACCAAACAAAGGTCGATAGTAAATTCGCATCACCAAATGGATTATCTGTGTTTGTATAGTGCAAGTAATCTTTGTCCCATCCCATTCGCTGTTTCCTTTTTCTTTCTTTGGCCTCTTTCTTTAACAATCTTCTAATTCTTTTTTCTTCAGGTGTCTCATTAGCTTTCATTAATTCTTTCTCTTTTTTCTTAACTTGAACCATTTTTTCTTGCTTGTCGTGTAAGCGTTTCAACAGTTTGACAGAATTGTCTGTTGATGAGTCGGAACTTGAACTTGAATCTTCACTTTCAGACCTGTAAAACATAGAACAAATTTATAATATTTTCCGAATGCAAACACACTATATACACTATGATAGTTTATTTGCATCTACTTGTTCTAAGAAATCATATATTAAATTCAAAGTTCTGAGTCTCTTCACAGTATTCCTTATCTGGTAGGACAATGATAGATTTAAGCTTGTAGCTAGACCCAGTAAAGTCTACTGTGGAGAGAAACCACCAATAACCAGATAATCATATATAAATCCAGTATTTTTATGGTAGTTTAAGGAGTCCAGGAGTAGTTTAGGTAGTCGATACATTATCTATTTGTCGGAATAATTTAAGACATTTTAATTGAGCTGTGGCATGGCAGGGCGTGCTCGACTCCCTTAATAGCAGTGGAGGTTCAAATCCTGCCCAGGGATGTGACTTTATTTTGTTATGAAATAAACTTCAAGTGGTGTAGATGTTATAATTGAGCTGCAACCAGCAGATAGCCAACCCTGGGTGATGTACTCAGCTTGTATGGTGCCCCAATCGAAATGGGCAGCATTATCAGTTCTTAAAAAGGCTGAAGGATGAAAAGTCCACAAAGGTGGCTGTTGTATAACAATATCATTTCACCTATATATAAGATGTTGGTAAGTTTGTTTAGTTACAATACAATTTAGATTGTCAAGTTAGGCCTAATTGTGATTGAAGTCTGTGACACTATGTCTCACTGTTATATGTTGTCTCCCATATTTACAACTACACGTCCTACTTTTAATTAATTATATGATGAGCTATAATAAGTAATGAGCTTATACTGATTTATAATACAAATGTTAGTGTCGCACAGAACTGACAAGTACTATACACAGGTAGTCTGAAAAGTTTCCTACCTCAACATGAAGATGATAATAAAATAAATAAAAGCTAAAATAAAAGCTTTGTTAGGTCAGAAACTTTTCAGACCACCCTCGTATTCCCTAATATGAAATACCTTTTCTTTTTTTTATCTGTCTTAAGCTTGCGTTCATATTCGTGCTTTTTCTTCTTTGATTTGTGTTTTGAAGAGGAACTTGCTCTTTCATCTTCTGAATCATCTGAATAACGAAATTTGTGTTTCTTCCTCCTTTCCCCTTCATCTTCATGTCTTTTATGCCTATAAAATTGTAATTTATTACTAAGAAGTACAATATATCCACTAAGGGATACATTCGAATAAGAAAAAACATATTTACTTACTTGTGTTTACTGCTCATAGGAATGTTTTTTCAACTGTAAAATATATAAAATAAGAAAGGTTATGTAAATATAGTTTCTAAAATTATACGTTAATTATAGCAAAAATACTTCATAAAAATTAAGGGTCAATAAAAATATTAATCAATTTACAGACTAGAAGGCTAAAGATAACCTCCAATAATCAACTGTTTTGTAAACAATTGTAAGAGGTATGAGAGAGTAAAATATAGACGTTCTCATCATAGGAGGTTTAACGACGTCACAGACCCCATTGCAACTATGATTCTGGATAGGTTAAAATAATTCAAGTGTTTAAAAACTAATATTCAATAGGTTATGTTTTGATTACGGGGCATTTAACAAGTTTCGAGGGATTTCGGTTCCGAATTCAGTATCATAATGACCTTCGACATCAATGATTCGTATACTGATCAACTTGAACAGTATACGAGGGATGCTCTAAGCGACTTGGTTTGTAGCTTATTTAGGAGCTGATGGGTGCCCATAAAGTACCTAGGCTTGGAGTTTGGGTAAGTTCTAGGGATTTCCCTTCTCATTGAATACCTTCAGGAGTGAGTCGCAAATACGATTCTCAATTTTGCAAGAATCGGTGGTGCGACATGTGGGCTGAGATACCCGGAATAGAGAGTGTTCTACGTCCTGGTAATCCTTGGGATAAAGAGGTATACGGCAGAGGTATAGTCTGAAGAGTCACGAGTGCCTACAGGAGTGTGTTGTACGAGACGGCCTAAGTATATATGTTGACTAGTCGATGATTCTAGACAACGACACATTAGACACTCTCGAGTATACTCACAATGGTCTTACTTATTCCATCCCTTCGAGAGTGTTTGTCTGATTTTTGCCAAAATACCTTCTTTTTATTTATAATACTTTTGAGGACTTGTGGCACTGCTCTCCCATTCGGAACTTATGACTCTGCAAGAATGTCTTTTTCTAGCTCACCCTTTTGTCTTTCACAGTTACCTTGAACGTTGCCTGTTCATTTTCAGTGAGAACCAACAAATGATGGACCACTAGGAGAAACATAAGCCATGAAAAAAAGTCTTCTTATGTACGTGGGGTCTCCTCTGATATTCCGCTCCGCTTTTCTTCATATTTTAGTATAGCATCGACTTTTGAAAAGTCAGATCTTATCTTCTTACCTGTCAGGACAAATTATCACTGTTAATTATAACTTTTCTTATGTAGTTTCGATGCTAATTGCGTAATTCATATGACAGCTTACACTTGCCTAGGCGATCGTACATAATAATAACGAGTCTAAATGTGTTGCGCTATTTAGAGCTGTGGATCCTAACTTTTTTTTTTTGTCCGTCACCCACTTTTAGGAATTCTGTCCAGCCATCACCCCGACAGATCGAGTTTGTTTTGGGAATGGGCTTAGGTTGATGAATAGTTGTCAGGTTTTCATCAAATGTACATTCATAATTTTGATAAAAATCTAACAACTCTCTTTTATCAACCTAAACTGATCTCCCAACAAACTCTTCTGTTCAGTTATATACCTACTCAAGTATATATCTGTACCTCGGAGGGATACAACACTATGTCCATTTTCATAACTTTACAGGAGAGGAGTTTTAAACTTTTTTAAATAACTTAAAAAGTGTTATTGGCACAGCTATTTATTGAGATGTTGAAACAATATTTTACCAGAACATTCTATTTATTGTTATTTACATCATGCAGTTGTTATAAAATGAAAAAAAACCTTTTTTACGGTAATAAAGTCAATATGGAAAAAAATGGACATAGTGTTGTATCCGTCCGAGGTACAGATATATATGTTACTAACGAACTTACATCATTAATAAGATTTCCTGAACCCCCTGGGTAATTATTTTTTTAAATTAAATATTTAAATTGATTTTAAATTTACAATGTGGATTTCTCCTTATACTGCATTGCATACATTTTAACGAATTATTGTTTTAAAAACTAACAAATCTTTATTTGGTTAAAATTATATAAAGTAAAAAGGGTCTAGGTGATGGGGCTCACCTTGGGTTTTTTTTTTAAATAAGATCCCAGTCTTTCTGACCTTTATACTCCTTTCCAAAGAACGGCAGCTTTCCACCATTATTTTCTTGCCATATCCATCACTATCTGGAATTCTCTCCCTCCTAATTTCTGACATGTTTCATCTTGCCTGTGCCTTCAAAGCCCTAATTTTCGTGATCTCTATCCAATATTATTTATTTATCTTTAAGATTTCCTTTATTACCAAATGAACAATTCATTGGAATTAGATTCATTTTGAGGAAGTGAGTTTCAGTTGAAATTATTTAACAGAATGATACCTGACCAGTGTGCACTTTTGGGAAAATCCTCCAGGTAACAGGTAGCCCAGGAAACATTGGGGAAAACAGCTTTTATGTTTGTGTTGGGTTGAAGTTGCCTATAAATAGCAGCGCTTAGTGGCTTTTAGGAGGCAGGTATTTGTCTTTTCTTTTCCATTCAAGAGTTAGTGAGTTAAGTTGGTCAACACAAATGAGGTGCTAAACAGAGGCCACATGTTTGAGAAGTATGGACCAGTTCAGGGAACTTACCAAGAAGATTGAAGACGACCACCCAATATCGAACAATATCCATGTTTCATTATTATGTTTGGTAACTATTATTTTTAAATATATAAAACTCGAACCATTTACATAAACATTTAAAATACTATCATTATGCTATTGACCCATATTGAACCCTGAGACAGTATTAATTTAAAATCTTATAAATAAACTATTATTCTTAGTAAGATTTCATGATGTACATTCATAAAAATTACCTTTTATAATAAGATAATAAAAATATTTTAAACAAAAGCAGAATTGCTTATTTATGATGGGTGTAACTTAAATGATCTCCAAAAATTAAGAAAACGGATTGTAGACTTCATATGGAATAGAAAAGTTCATTTGAGCTATGGTCCAATTCCAAACTGGGAAGGAGTAAATTTAAATTTTGTGTTTTTTTAAGGTTGTCAAGGTTTGTTTTTGTTACTAAAAAACTGTTTAAGTTTGGTTATTCCCTATTGCAGCATCGTAAACTAGCTGCGTTCCTACTGTGTAAGTAGTAGGCAGCGGACTTTTTCCCTTTTGGAAAGAGAAAATTACGCAGTCAGTCTTACCCTGTAAACGCGGTAATATATTGAGTCTCCCCAATCTCTCGCTCATCTTGTTACAGGCTACTTCAGCCTGTCTAAGAGCTACCTTGGTGCTCATGCTATGTCATCAGCGAAAGCAGTAATTGTTGTGTTTTTATACCGGGCTCCTACAATTTCAGACGTGTACACGTTGGAAAGTACTAGGGATAACACGGCTCCTTGGGGTACTCCACAGGTAAGTGGCACAGCTTCAGAGAAGCTATCATCCACCCACACCCGCATCGATCTGTTTTTCAGGAAGCTAGCCAGAATTGAATACAGTTGCTCCGGGCATTCCCGGGCGCAGAGCATTTGACGCAGCGTCCCGTGGGACACCGAGTCGAATGCTTGAGTGCAGTCTATCAAAATTCTATTCAAGTTCTGGCTAGCTTCTGACTGTAGCTTTAGAAGGGGATGTTCTGTGTTCAGAATGGATTCTGGATTCTGTTCTGGCGGAATGATGTAATTTTCCACACAGTAATGTTTGAGATAGTTCAATAGAATTTTCTCTAAAATTTTCCCCATTTGCGGTAGCAAGCTGATCGGGCGGTAGTGGGCTTGGTGATCTCCGCTCTTTTCTGGCTTGAGTGATGGAAACAAGATGGCTTGTTTCCATTTGTCAGGAAAGTACCGCAATCTTATACAAGAGTTGTATAAGTTTCCGAGTTGTACTATCCCTCTCCTCGGCATTTGTTTGAGCAGCACTGTTTGTATCCCGTCGTGCCCTGGTGCTCGGTTTCCCTGACACCGGCGAAGAGTAGCCTTGAGCTGCTTCGGTGAAACAAACATGTGGTTCTGTTCAGTATCTAGCGGAGGAGGCATGTGGTAGTAGCCCGCCCTACTACCACAGTTACTACGCCCTAGCCGTAATATCCCTAGCGTAGTGGTCGGCCAGTTTAGTTGCCTGTTGCTCAGCAGTGAGAGGATTGTCGCCTTCGTGAAGTCGGAAAGTAGCTCCCTTGGTATTTGTAGTCTTCAACAGCTTCCAGAACTTTCTGTGATCGCCGTGAGTGCTACGAAGTCGTTTATGCCACTTTATGGTTTTCCAGAGTTTAATCAAGCGCCGGATTTGCGTTGTGAGAGAATTCACAACTACCTTAGCTTGATGGTCTCTCGTCCTGTACCATCTATTCTTCCAATTGTTGCGCAAGGCAATAATTTTAGAATATGGTCTGGAGGTGGTCGCAGAGTCGGTGGCATGGGGCTAAACTTCGGGATTGCAGTGTTTGCTGCGTCTACGATCACATCAGTTGTGAAAGTTAGTTGAAGATCTACTTCTTCTTTTGTGTGGAGTATTGGCACTGTATGCAGGTTATGGTAAATCTGCGACCGATACAGCTCCCAGTCGGCACGACGGTAGTCGTATCTCGTGGGCGAGGGGTCACAACTTTACCATCCACAGCGTACAGTGGCAGGGCTGAGTACTCCTGGAAAGACGCGTACGGTCTCCTATATAGAGTGGTAAGGTAAATGGGTTTTCCCAAATTTACCTTTACTGTCAGGTGGTGAAGCCTGGGATCATTTGTAGTCAGTGGTGAAGCCACTTCCTTCCAATTGATACCAAGGCGTACAACAATGAGAACACCACCGTAACCGGTGACCCTTTCAAGGGCAGTAGAATAACCTTTTACGTGGATCGATTGTGTAGACACCCTCGTGTCTGTCAGTACTACAATATCTGGTTGGTAGAGTGCTATTAACACTTCTACCTCATCTATCAGGTTGTGTTTAGGATCATCCTGAAAATTGAAAACCAAAACGAACATTATCGACACCTCATGCTTTTTTATTTTAAAAAAGGCAAGAAAGCAATGGAAACTTGCAGGAAGATATGCGCTGTATACGGAGAGGATGCTGTTACAGAACGTGTGTGCCAGAAGTGGTTTTCAAGATTTTGATCGGAAAATTTTTCGGGTCAAGACGCACCTCACTCTGGCCGGCCAACTGAGATTAACAGCGACAAAGTGGAGGAATTAGTCGACACCAATCCCCGTTATACAACTAGGGAGATCGTAGTTATCCTCAAAATATCTAAATCGAGTGTTGAAAACCATCTGCATCAACTTGGCTACGTGATCAGGCTCGAGGTTTAGGTTCCCCATCAAGTTAGTGACGCTAACCTTGCCCAAAGGATTTCCATCTGCGATTCGTTGCGGAAACGTGAAGAAAACGATCCTTTTTTGAAGAGAATGATGGCAGGAGACGAAAAAGGGATCGTCTATAACAACGTGGAGCGCAAACGCTAATGGGGGAAGCGCGGCGAATTACCACAAACAACTCCCAAAGCATGACTTCACCCAAAGAAGGTTATGCTCTCGATTTGGTGGGATTGGAGGGGTGTTGTCTTTTACGAACTTCTTCCCACGAACAGGACCATCAATTCGGATGTGTACTGTGACCAGTTGGACAAATTAAATGCAGCGATCCACCAGAAGCGTCCAGAACTAGTTAACCGTAAGGGGGTTGTATTCCATCACGACAATGCCAGACCGCACACTTCTTTGCAGACGCGGCAGAAGTTACTGGAGCTTGGCTGGGAAGTTTTGCTGCACCCTCCATATTCGCCCGACCTTGCACCTTCAGATTCCCTTCTGTTTCGGTCTCTTCAAAATCATTGAATGGACAAACCTTCAACTCTGAAGAAGATGTAAAAATCCACTTGGAAAATGTTTTTGCCAGTAAAGAAAGGAAATTCTTTGAGCATGGAATTATGAATCTACCAATGAGATGGCAGAAGATACTAGATCTATTTTCGACCTTTGTCGGCTTCTTCTTTGTAGGCCGCTGGTACTTTACTGTAATTTTTGGGACAACGAAGTCCTCTTCGCTTAGTCACAGCACTAAAAAGTACACTGGCACTAATAGTTAAAACAGTTACCTTATACAGCCGTCACCTGAGACGCAAAACAGGCACAACGTGGTGTTGGCGTCCAGCAAGATGGCGGCTGGATCAAAAGCAAGAGATGTTGACTCAACAGACGCTAACACTCAATTGTGACCTTGGTTCTCTTTAATTTAATATTCTATTATACTGACTTTTTTTTTTTGTCCCTCCCAAAGGAGATACATTTTTGTAAAAATGTGAACTGCAAGTTTTTTTGTTTTTTTTTTAAATAGAATGTTCTATTTTTCCTCTCTCTTCATGTTACATTTCTTATTTTCTGATAGACAGTGAATTCATTAATATGATGTTATTCACAGGTGACGTGTTCCGACAATAAATTTTTATGTCTGTCTATCTACCGATATTTGCCCTCTCCATAGCAAGGTGGTTAGTGTAGTGTGCATGACTACTAAGTAAGATGATGGGATAAGGTGTACTACACACAGGACATAGGCTAAGTTTATAAAAACCTCAATAAATCCTTATGCACTGATACTTTTGGTTCGAAGGGATGTCTTATCCACCAGTTCACTACAACCTGAGGGTATATGAAAGAAAAAAATATGTTGCGACATGGGTCCAATATTTCTTTCCAAGTCGTATAAATTGTGAAAATTCCATGCAATTAACACACTTTTGGGTTTCTCACTTTTCTGGTACCATCATCTACCTATTTGTCCAAATATTTGTTAGGGATCTCACCTCCACTCCTATTTCATTATCCTTCTTATGTCCCTATTATTTTTAAAATATCGTGTCCTTGGAAAAGTTTATATAAGTCAAGATGTACTATACAACCCCAGACTTCTTTTTACTTAATGGGTCTAAATCTCTTCTTATAAAGGCTTACTCAAACACTTAATGAATTGAAATGAAAATCCATTCCCAGGATATTTTAGTCTTAAGCTTTTAGCTTAATTTGTTGAAATAAGAGACTATTCATTTCAATGTTTGTTTGCAATTAACTGGTGCTTATCTGTGAGTTTAGGTCTACCCTTTGAATTGACAACATCATTTAATCAAACTTATTTACCTTTATTATTGGTATTAGATGCATTATAGATTACCATGATAAGCCGCTTGCCCACTATAGTTGGGGTTCATTAGTGGCCTGACAACTTATTATTTATTGGGAGTTTTATTGCTGGCTGTGACCGACTAAATGATAGCCTACTGAAGTTTGTTTTTGCACAAACAAGTGTATTAGTATGTGTGAAGTACTGAATTAAACTTAATAAAAAGAAAAGAAAACAATATTTCTTTATACTCCTAGGTGATGCTAATATAATAAATTAAAATAAAAGAACATACAGGAAAAAAAATGCAATGCAGCACTTTGATCACAAAGCGAACCAAAAAAGTTGTACTGGGTAAACTTTTCACTAAAATAAAGTCTTAACCAACAACAAGCCTCAATACTTGCAAATGAGCTAATGAATCTAACTTATTGATAATTGACAAAAATAGGAATGGATCTTCTGTGTGGGACTGTCTTATAATCCCTTCTTTGGTAAACTTAAAACCATAACGAGAACCTCCTCTGACCAAAACTGGATAAGAACTGTCAAAAACATGCTCATACTGCCAATGTACTATACAACCCCAGAAGGGTGTATGTGCCCAATTCATGTTTATTTCCAGAATATATAAATACATGGAAAAAATAACTAAAATCAACAATTTTCAAAAACCCTAAAAATACCGAGTAGGTATTCTTAGTAGGAAATTATATTTTTTTAATTTGATGAACAATTTCATTACAGAATAGGATATAATTTTTTTAGGACGATAATCAACATCACGCCAAAATTTTAGCAAATATCAATATGTCTCAGTAATTGTGTGTTTTGAAATGTCAACGCAACTTTTTGTTCGTTGTAACAAAAAACTGTATAAAATAAAATCCATGTATTATTTTTAAATCCTTTAGTTATTTTTTAAAATCATTAAGTTAATTAAAAAAAAATCTTTCATTACAAGAAAAATAAATCAATGACATGGTTAAAATTTTGACAAATTACATTAAACAATTGATCTTCAAAGGACAACATGAGATCTGAAGCAGAGAAATCATATTTAGCATGGTTTTATTTTCATGCACTATTATTATTTTATGAATATTATATATTTATGTGTTAACCATAATTCATTCTATTTACTATTTTAATTTTTGTTACCTGAATATTATAAATACTTTTGTAGTTTAATATTAACCGTCACTATATTTAAAAAAAAAAAAATTTCCAAATAAGAAATAAGTTTTAGATCAGGGTTATTCATGTAGGATTATTATGCTAGAATGCAATTCAGTTTTTTAAATTTATGTCTGAAACTATTTTGAAAGTGAACAAGATTGTTTACAATTTAAAGCAACCCTTTAGAAAATTAGCCTTTGAGCTGTCCTTAAATAAATGTCTACAACCCATCACCCATAATTCAAATTTCTTTCTTTAGCCCGTCGATTCCATCTCTCATCTCGATATAATTCTAATGATGATAGTTTATTAATTTTTAATTATTGCTTTTTTTTTTTTTAAATAAAAATATTATAATAATCTTGTAATCAACAGAATTAATGATTATAATAAATACGCAATCTAAAATAAATGCGGCCTAGCTGAAAAATATTTACACTACTTATTGTGAAGTGCCGCTTGTTTCAAGAGAATTTTTTTTTAGTCATTTTCCAGTTTGCATCATTTACTTCAGACTGGTATTTGCAATGCGGTGATTAACTTTGTTCAAGAATAGGTAACAATGTCTTTATGATTAGGGAATGAATACAGAACAGGAAATAATCGATGGCTGATACAATATATCTATTTTAAACAACATTTTCGTCATCAGAATATAAAAATCCATTTAAATAACACTACTAATTTGCATTTGAATAGTTAATATTTCCCTCTGAACCGATCATATCTAATTTTTTCTATAGAATATGTATTGCATTGTTTATTTACTGGAATCCTGAGTGGAGAAGAGCCACATCTGAAAATAACGCAACAAGGTCACCAATACCGAGGTCACCAGAAACCACACTCAGCCTGCGGTCGTAGAGGGAGTGACCTGGATTGTAAGCTAGAGTTTTTCCCAATTACCTTAGTTTTACTTTTATTTTTAGAATAAATCATGGAAATAATGTGTTTTGTACGACCGCATACACACCTGCCACGGTCTGACTAAAAAACAACAATTTGGTAGAAATATGAACTTTGGTAAAAAATAATAAGAAAGGTTCTTTATACGGGGGTTATGGGGTGGAAGGAGACAAAGGAAGTATAAATAAAAACCGAGCCACCATTTTCTCTCTTATTGTTTACTGACCACAGTTCGATTATTGATGATTCATTTATTGAGGAAAAATGAGACTAGAAAATGGGCTAAGTGCCAGCAACAGCACTACCTGCCGACAATTTTGTTTGGCCTTAACTCTCTTCATGAGGAGTTACGCTAAAGATTTAATTAAAATTTATCAATTATAAAAACAAAACAATTTTACTATTAGCATAAAATTATGAGATGGTAATATGACATATTAAATGTGACTTCCATGGCTTTAGTACGAACGAGGGAGTAACAAAATCCAGGACAGACAGGCAGACACGCAGTTGAAAACATGAGGGTTTCCGGTTTGGCTTGATAGAACAAAAGGT
Source organism: Acanthosoma haemorrhoidale (assembly GCA_930367205.1). Classification (NCBI taxonomy): domain Eukaryota; kingdom Metazoa; phylum Arthropoda; class Insecta; order Hemiptera; family Acanthosomatidae; genus Acanthosoma; species Acanthosoma haemorrhoidale. The sequence continues at coordinate 31,066,305 of OV884013.1, read as the reverse complement.
GCGCTGACCAGTGCAATACATCCAATTGCACTGGAATACGCGCACCACAGGCATGGTCCCGTCAAAAATGAGCGAGACCCATGAGGGAACCCCGTCTGGGACACGGACCCTGTGGTAGGATTTACAAAAAACAAATCAAAAACAGACGAAACCAATATAAAAGGATGACTACGATTCTCATTTTGGGACAATTCAGCATTTACTTTCTGTCTAGAAAAGACGAATAACTTGCTGATAAATCACGTTCCTTGGCTTGTTGCAGTAAATGTTAAACTCAAATAAATACGAGTTTTTACTAAAAACCAGGTTAAAATAACCTACTTAAATATGACATAAATTGTTAAAACTTCCAGGCTTAAATAATGAATGGTCATTAATAGTCAATTAATTAATTTTCCTATCACATCGGGGTAGAGTATAAATTAAAAATCACGACGCACTGATAAATAATGTTTATTGTGTGTTTGGACTTCAGTGGACTACAAGAAGAAAAAAACAGAACAATAAAGACTGTCATTAAAATCGCGTTTGCAACTTTTCCGAAGCCGTAACGAAATCTTTAACAGTGTGACGCGTCACAAATGACTTGTTTTATTTTAACGAGAACACTAAGCTTAAATTAATGTTCTTCTTCTGAGTGAACCTTATTGCAAAAATAAATTAAAATCAATATTAGATTAAAAAGTAACTCTGTTAATACTTATGCTTTATTTTTTGTACTGTTTTATTTTTTTTTATTGTTGTCGTTATTATTATTTTAAGTGTTTTGTATGAAATAGGCTTCTATGTATGTGTAGTATAGCTATATGTCTAGCCCTATATTTTAGCCCTGAGGATGCCTAAATAGGTGAAACGTCGACCGCTGACATAATATCAATAATACAAAATATTTTAGGCGAGGCTTCAAGCCGTTTTTTTAAAAATAACTAATTTCACAGGATAATATCTTAAATTAATGGTTTGGTAAAAATAAAATATGACAAGCGGCGTTTAATAAATTTTTATTATGAAAATGTAAGTAAGCTAAGAGAGATAAATGAAATATATGTTAGCATCTTGATTTGGAATGGTGAGATGTGGGTCCATCTCATAAATTAAAATGGAGAAACTAGCTCAGATGTCCTTGCCACCAGACAGGACCAACTCGGCGTCTTTGAACTTGAACTCTACTGGAGGCTTGTTCTGTCCGACGGTCCACACCGTTCCGTTGCCTCCTTTCTCGATGACTACGAGAGCCGCATCAACAACTGCGTCGATCCTGCAATCAAAGTTATCAAATGTTTGAGAGTAGCCAAGAGCACAATCGACAAACTCATATCGCCTTCATAGATTCTGAAAAAACCTCGAGAATTCGAATACGATCTCCATATCAGCAACCGTTAATTGATTGATATAAATACATATTAGCAACTTAAAAATATCCCTCAGTCAATCAAAAATGATGTCTTCCCTAGGCAGGTTTCGGATGCTGTAAAACATCATAGAAAAGGATTGGGTCGTTGACAAATTTTTCCACTACAAATATCTTGGTTGCGGTGTCTCATTTGGAAATGAGCTAATCATCAATGGCAATTTCAAATAATCAACAAGTATGAGGGACCATAAAAATAATTTTAAAGGAAATTACAACCAAAGATGACATTTTATGCAGTATTAGCTGTTCCTTTTCTCTCAAAAAAACAAGGACCCTAAAGGAATCTGACCTCAGTAGAATTTAAACCTTTGTCTCAAACTGATGATATATAAATGTGCCCTATACTATACGAGTATACTCACTTAAATGACAATACAGCTAAAAGTCTTCAATAATTTCATAATGGGACCATGAGAAAAGTAGTCAGACATACCTCTCTCGGGAGGACAAAGAACACCGACCTGCACCCGTTGCTTGGTGTGCCGTCAGTGGGCCATCCACCGTAGACACATCACGTCTTTTGACTCGTCGCAGCACCTAACCAACCCAGTGTTTAACACTGTGACCCCACCAGCTTTCCCGTATCGATGTCAACAGAATTTCAGGGAAAATTAGGTCAAGATTTTGTTGTTAAATGTAAGTTAGTTTTAAGTCTATGATTCATAAGATGAACCCCATTAGTTTTAAACATGTTTAAAAAATGAACGTATAATGTACATTATACTTTTGTAACAATCACAAATCGCAATGTAAAATTATTGAAAATTGTATAAAATGTAGCCAAGTTACAGGACATATAATGGCCTACTTTAAATGGATTAATTTAAGTAGAATCTGTACTGAGTTCCATAATTTATAATAACAAGGGGATATGAGGAAAAAAAAAAAAAATCAAATAGCCGAGATGAGGGTCTTTAGATTTGATGAAGAATGCAACAATTTTGGGCAAAATACAGAATAGCCCACCAGGTTGGAGCTTAACATCTAATGGACAACCAAGTTCAACAGAGGTAGCTTCCTACAAGAGGTAATAGTGGAGTGAGCCTAAATAGACTAAAGGGCTTTACGCCAGCTCAAATATATGCGCCCTGAGGAAGGATTGGAATAGGCAGGCGACTTGGAGTCCAGACTGGCAGTCTTTGTTTCGCCCTTACAGGTGGAATGATGGCGATAAAGATAGTCACATATCAGCTTTGAAGTGACCTCCTTCGACGGACTATTTGTGATAGCTGGTCACATTGTGAATCAATACTTGTATGTAAATAATAATAATTATAATGTGTATCATATAATAATTAGAGATGTTGCTGAGATTACTTTCTAGAGATTTTTTATCAGGATGGGATTGGAAACCCTTCACGGAATTTGGGTCTCCAAGAGCAATGCATAGTGAAAATTATTTGTATAATATTACTTGTGTGCTATTACTGAAATGAGATTATATCAAATGTTAGAATACTCACGTTTGGTAGTCACCAGAGCTGACTCCACTTTTGTACAGGTCGACCATCTCTGGTCCAGGAATGGGGAAGCACTTGTCCAAGTTGTCGAAAAGTGCGGAGCCACCGGTGGCATGCGGGCACAAGGCGACGAACTTCACACCGTTCAACTTCATGTGAAAGTCAGTCTGTAGAAAATATAATAAATGATATAACTTGGCCATTTAACTGTTATACATGCAAATATGTAAATTATTATTGCTGCACTAAAATAAACACGATTGCTTACCCCAAAGCACCTGGTGAAAAGGAGTACTCCAGCCTTGGTGCCAGAATATATGGGCATGATGGGCGACTGGAGCAGGCCCAGAACTGAAGATGTGTTGAGTACGGTACCTCCGGCACCTCCGTTCTTCTTGCCCATGAACTCCAGGGCCAGTAAGGATCCGTTAACTGGCCCTTTCTGAAAATGAGTTCTTGAGCATTAGGGCGGCTTGGCTGTACTTTTGACAATTACTTACTATGTTCCAATGATTAAAGCTAACAAAAAGATTCTCATCATTGGTGTTACCCCTATCTAGCGCAGCCATAACAATTTATTTAAATTCAATGCTGTTATGTACTTCAGCTTAGTGTAGGAGATGTGGTTTATATAAATGTGATACCCATCGTTTTGTCGTATATTCTTCAATTCAGTTTCTTTGTTATTCAATGAATCTAATCTCTCTTTCGAAGGTAGAAATCCCTTTCCGGTCCTGAATAGGAGTGCAATAGTACATAGGAGCGTAACATCTCAAAAATATATACTCCTTCTTAAATCTCAATTAGAATATCTAACGCGATGTAACATAAATAAAACAACTACGAATGCCGATACTTTCTCTACGGCCAGATTTCATGATCATTAGTCAATCCTCATGCCAAACGATTAGGCGGTAGCACACTGGTGGTTTTGAATACATTCAAGTTGACAAGTCAATAAGCGGATTATGATAAATCATCTTAACTTACGAAGTTTATGTTCACTTGTCTTTCCCAACCAGAGGGGCTGTCGTCCCATACACCGGCGTTGTTGACCAGCAGGTTCGGGGCACCCAAGCTGCCTTTGGCCTTCTCGAAGCATTCTGCAACAAACAAACGTGATGAACAATATGTGGAGTGATCTTTCATAAAAACATAATTTTAAGACGCTCTAATACAAACTGAAAAAAATATAATATAATAGTATTTAATTACAAATTTAACTTAACTGATACCCGTAATATTACGTAAATAAACTTTTAAGTTATATAATTTCAATGAAATGAGACCAGGGTCAATAATCTATCCAAAACACACACTGATCGTAAATATACTAATTAAAATTCCAATAAATATAATGTAAATATTATCGCTGTGATCAATGTTTATTTTTGTTACTATAAACTGACCATGTTTTAATTTCATTTTAAATAATCACAACATTAAATATCCTAGATCGAGAATGGTGGTGGCCCAAAGACATGTCCTTTCATAGACCGTTTTATTTAAAAAAATAACAACATTATTATTTAATTCCTACTTGCATAACTTACCATTTCGATCCTGATCCGTTTATCAAGTTCAATTGCTTATTTTTTTGGAGAATATAAGATAGCATGCTCCTAATAAGAATTGACAAGTTTATAGAGTTTCCATTTCCACACGTGATTAAGGAGTCATCAAAATCATAGAGATAATAAATAATTTACATGTATGGTACTGATTGGTTTCGGAGATACTAACCGGTTTAGAGTGGTCGCGAAAGGTTGTCTTTTTGTAACCTGGAACCATTTTATTTTATTTCTCTCCAGAACAAAAACGAATTCCTTGTTTTTTGGCCCATGGGAAGAATCCCCAAGTGAGGAATACTAAGCAGACTGCCAGCCAGGGTTGCAAAGATCAAGGGCACAGTGGAACCGTGGAGGAACTGCCGCTGCCATCACAATCCACAAGGACAAAGAAGCTCCAGCCTTTACTTATTTATATAACAATCTAATTTTATAGGTTATTTATTAACACGAGACATACTATGAGGGTAGTTAAATCTTTTTTTACCATTTCAAGCTTGAATAATTTTCTACATCTCGAACGTTCATATCTATATCAATCCGTTTTTTCATCGGTTTTACTTTACAAAATGTCTTGTTTATACTTTATAATAGTCATATTTTTTGTAATTTTTATTGTTGTTATAGATTGTGTTTTTATCCCCGTTATTTATACTCAATATATTTTCGTGCATTAGATATACATGTGCTCAGTTCTCATGTTATGTTCATGTCTTGAGTAAGAGAGTAAGAACATTTTTCAATGTTCCTTGTTGTTGATAGATTGAGTCACTGCGATTTTTGCAACTACAATCCTGTAAAACCAAACTTCAGGCACTCTTAGACTTTGGCAACTTCTTTCAATAAGGAAACATAAGCAATCCTTGATGTTTTGCGCGCCATACTGCACATCGGAAACACTACTGAAAACAATATAAGAATGTATTAACCCCGGTACAACCATTATATCTGACATGTGGGCATCCTACAACCGCATTATTAATATACCAGGAATAAATTACCATTATTGTACTGTGAATCATTAAAAACATTTCGTAGATCCCACCACAGACAACCAAGAACAAAAAAGAACATGGTACAAGAAGAAGTTTGATGGATTCATATCTGTGTGAATTTTTATGGTGCAACAGAAATAGCTGTAATAATTTGTCCAGTCAATTAATAAACGAGATTGTAAATTTTTGTCCACCAGAATAAATATGTTCAAGACTAAAACATATTTTACTAAACACTTTCCCCGAACCATTCATTCACAGATAATGGACTAGAGAAATGATTAAAAATAATCAGGGGTCCCTATTCTCGAAAATACCCGAATCCCTTTTATTGCTATGAGGATAAAAATAAAGTTCAGAGCTAAAAAATACTCATGCGTTTCATGTGTTGAAAATAATGTCGCTGAAATGAGCCCATGTCGTCCTTAAATCGCTTCAAAACTAGATACCAATATCACACGGATCAAAAAACTGACAGAAAGTGCCCAGTAAAAACAAACGCCAAAGGAAGATAACAGTGAGGTAAGTCAAGAAAAACTTGAGGGCAAAGAATCTAAGAGCGGCTCAAAACAAAAGACTGGAGCAACTCAGACAAAGGTGCCTCACATGATAGAGTATTATAGTCAAAACTATGTAAGATGGCGCCTTACCTTATAAAGCTTAAACCATAACACTCTACCCTGCGACAGCTACTTTCGCCTGGGTCACTCTATTCTCCTGCGATAGAACTGTTCTTTGATTTTTTCCCTCAAATGAAAATGTTTCTCTTGTCTTGCCTCAAAGCTTTCTTCCTTGGGCCTTTGCCCATGCTAAGCTTTCTCTGCCAGCTCCTCGATCTGTTTCGATCCGGCCTGAGGATGAAACGTCCCATACCAACCGCAGTACCTCTAAGACAAGACACACCCCACATAGACCCTGAGAATTTCCTGGCCCATCACCAGACTTCCTGCCTCACAGATTAGAATACCTAATTATCAAGACAAAATTATTAAAAAGCAAGTAAACACATTTTCGTTTTATACTATGCTGATCAATGTGAATCGAAATACCTAATCGCAAATCAAACTTGTATCATAATCCATTTTCGTTATGTACTATCTTGACCAATGAGCATTGGAATATTAACACAATAAGTAAAAAAACTGAAGTTACACAATTACCACAAGAGTACAACTACAGAAGAAGAAACCCTTTACTCAACACAGTACATATATGTACTGTACTAAACACACACACGTATATATTATACCCTGGGGTACCAAAATTGGAACGATTTTTTTTATCAATGTTAATGTTGACTAATAATATATATTTAGTTTCAATAAATAGTTAACGATAGAAATAATTTAATTCAATAAAAAGTTCAAATTTCTCAAGTTTATACAGGTGGCAGTTGCCATGGGCGTATACAGTATCCGATAGATGAGATTCAGCGTTTTAATAAATTATTCCAAAATATTAAGAATAATAATCGATGGCATTGTGTTGACGATATAATTAGGCTTCTGTCGGGTGCATTATATTATTTTTTTTGCCAAAAATAAACAGTTCAAATATTAACTTATACAATACAAACTATGTTTTACCCAAATGACAAATGCATTAATTAATAGTGCGAACTATAACACAACGAAATGGAGGACTCAAGGTATCGACATTGAAACGACAGATAATGACGTATTAAACGAATTTTTAAATATGTTTTAATGATACTATATGTCCTTACTTGTAAATAAATTTCACAATGATTACTATAATCATTTCCAGAACAGAGTCTACTTCCTTATCACGTTTTCGACCAAGGCCGACACTATTTGTAGCTGGTTCCTAGAACGGTTTGTTTGATCTGCTAGAAGGCTGGACCGGTTCCAGGATAAAACAGCTGAGTTGGTTTTTTACATTGGCCTCAACTTTTAGGGCACCCACTTGACTCTTTCGTTTTTTTGACTTCCTGCGGTCGATAGAATCTTGCTCTCTGAAGGAAGGTCAAACTGATGAGCAAGCTCAGCTATTAATTTTGTCTTTGACAGTTCCATAGAATATATCTTCTAGAGGAATAGAGACTTTTTATCGACAATTAATCAGATCTCTACCAAAAATACTTATATTTTTCATTTGAGAGTTTAACCTTGTTTTTTGTTTGATATGGACTCAGAGATCAACGGTAATTGATGATGTCATCAGTAAAATCCTTATAGGGTCGTTCATCTAACTTCATATACCCCCTATATTGGTCTTAAAAAGTCATCAAAAGTTTAAAAATTATATCTCCAATTATATTTTGGTTAAAATACACCGGAAAAACAGAATAAAATATACAAGAACAAAATCCCCCCAACACCTCAACTCACTTCAATGTCTTCAGTCATAGCTCCGAAGATATTTAAGTCATTTTTTCCCTAAGGTTTTAGGACAGAAAGATAATGAAAAACGATTTCCAAAAAATAAGTTTTTTTTTGAGAGCAGAAACCGCATCTTATCTTGACTGAGACAGTTATCATGCCAATATTTTACCTATTTAAATTTTTTTTTATTTTTGTTGAAAAGTCGATTTTCGGCGTCCGGTGGGGTTGAAGAAATAAAACCAAGTAAGATAACCAAGCAATGAGTAGGTAGGTCTAACATAAAAAAAAAAAAAATGGAATTCTGCGTGAAATTCAGAAACCGCTCCTTTATATCTATAACAAACTTTCTTTCTTAATATGAGTTTGAAATATGTGAAATTCACGTTCTTTTGTTATGAGTTAGGAAAATTCATACCTGGGCATAAAATTGCATAAGTGCTCGTGGAAAGCAATAATTCTGAAAGAAAGACTCTCCAGCCTTCAAGATATTGTAGCTTTCATGCTCACATTTTTTTTGTTGAAGCAATGTTTCAATTTATGGGTGTCTTAATTGTAAAATGAAAAAAGAAAAGAAAAATACTACAGTACCTAATGTATTACGATTTGAAAAAAGAACACCAACTGCTGAATACAAATCGGCAAGAATTATCCAGTCAGCAGCGGCTCCTTAAATAAGACAAAGAGGTATGAATTACCTTTGAACGACTTCCTGTCAGTGACGTCACACCTGGCGAAGATTGCGGAGTCCTTGCCGTGCTTCGAATTCAGCTCGGAGGCGAACTCTTCTCCTTTCCTGGCGTCTATGTCACAGATTGCTATCTGGAACATTTATCATAATAATCTTATCAGAAACTCTTGCTATTCGCAATGAAGAAATTAAATAGTATTAACAAATAATTTATAAACTATCGATTTGCAATTCAACACGACCAGGAGAATGATCAGAGATATACAAATAAATCAACCACAAGATCGGTACTACATATTCATATGGTAAGCTTTTTTTAATGTATACACATAAAATTACTAAAACATCACTTATTGTCGATGGACGAGGAAAAAATGCAAAAATATGAAAATATTTTATAATAATGATAACAATTAGAAAAAAAACGAAAGATTCTCTTTGCATGTGAATCCAATTTTTTCCAGGAACGTATGCCATTATTTTCTCGATGACTATTATTGGCTCCAAAGCGAATGGTGAGTCAATGATGGCAAATCTTGGTCAAAACAAATCAAAGGAGGTGTGGAACATTGGGGACTCTTTAGCACTGGTGGCAGCAAGTAACTTCAGACCAAGTATTCAAAAAATCGTTCTTCCTGCTGATGTGTAATTGTGAGTACATGAAAAATAATAACCGAAAGACCTATTTTTTAAAACTCATTTTATATTGCTCTAGTAACTTAGTTTATGATGGATTCCGTTGATTTAATGCAATGACTCCGTTGCTAAAAAAAGATATAAGAAAACATGATGTGCCCTCCTGTAAATCATATTCAGCTTTCCCGATTAGTAGATTTGATCCCGATTAGTAGATTTGAAATCATCACTAATTGATAATAAGGGTTGTTGAAATCGTTCTTGACGGGGTAAAAACGCTGCGGGCTCTAGCTCGGTGCGTGTGTAACAAAAATTATTATTATAAACAATTTAAATTGAAATTAGCCATGTAATATTTATATAAAATATCTACATGGATTATTCTTACTTACTTTAATTGTAAATACGTAATTTTTTTTTAATTGTAAATTTAAATCTCGATTAACTAACCTATCGTTCATACCATTCTCAGCCAGAAAAAAACATTTTAACAAATAATTTGTTTTTGTCTAAAATTCCGGTGTCATAAATTGGAATTCAAGCCACTAACATACATAAAATATTTTTTTTAAATTAACAACTTTGTTAAAATAAAATTACAATGTGCCTCATTGGGCAATAACTAATCGTGATAAATGATCTCATTCATACTATATTTTCATAAAAACTAATTTTTAACATTTAGATTAAATATTAAAGTATGGTTTTATAGATAGTTTTATAAAGTTAAAAAAAAAGAAGTGTAATTTAGGTAATAGAGTTGAGGAATAATGAAACCAAGATTGTAATATTTAATTAATGATAAAGATGGTTTGGACAAACTGCTGAAGTGTTATCGGGTCTTGGCTTGCTGCCTATGCATTCGATGTTTTTAGCCTTTATGAAACGTAATTTTAAACAAGATTTGATGATTGGGGGGGTGGTAGATATTTTGTCGTTGTTAAATGCTATTTAAATCAACGAATATATATATCATAAGAAATACTACACGATTTTTCAATTTCAAGTGATATTTTTCTGTTAGCAAGTCACGTCCCTCCATACTTTCCACAACTTAGAAAAGAGTTTTTGATTCTTTACTAGTTCTGTATAGCTCGTGAATCTCTTGAAGAGCATATCTGGTGGCCATTGTAAAAACAATATAACGTCTGCAGTTTTAGACATTCCCGAACAATTTCACCTTTACATCTTAGTTCGTATAATTTTCCTGAAATTGCCAGTTAGCAAGTCACGTTCCTCCGCTAGTTCCTGCATACTTTCCACAGCTTAGAACAGAGTTTTTTGATTCTTTACTGAACTAAGCATGAACATTCTAAAGACCCCTCCACGAATGTAACTTGATTCAGAATAATGCACAACGAATACCCTATTTCTACTTAAGGCTATTAAACTGTAAAATTCTAGATATTCATCTTAAAGCCGCCACTGATCGGACATGGTGTATTTGTATGGGTTCCTTTCGATTCCTAAATAAGTGGGAACTGTTATGTTTTCATAAATGTGCTAACTGTCTCCCTATTCTTACAGTTTTTAGTCTCCTGTTTGGCCTTGTGACTTGAAGTGTCACTTGTAAGTTCTCATGCATGATCCTACGACTGGCTACACTGGGGGAAATAATTATACACACTTTAGGGAATTATATACACAATTATATACTCTTTAGGGAAATAATTATGGTTCTATTACTATTCAGCAATTTATTAGTAATAATATAACGATTTCTCAGAGAATAATGAGTACGAAGTCAAAGGTATCATTATTCTAATTGTGTATGTATAACGTACGGAGGGGGTTTAGTGGGTACAAATGACAGAAATAACACTTTTGGACAAGATCCTAGATTTTGATTGATTTATGATGAGTTGCGAGATAGAGCCTTGTGTCCCAAATATTAGAATAGGAAAATTACACACGAAATAATTAAGGGTAGCTATTTTATCAATGGATTACTTCAAAAGTCTTTCAACGTATTTTTGTTCGCTTTGGAGATAAACTAATGCGAAACCCAACGGTACCAATTCATGACTGTTTACCCTAGGACTCGTTTTATGTAGAAATTGTGAAAAGTGAGTATTAACTATATATAAGTTTCATCACAAAGAAACAAAGTTGCTGCTCTGTTTGTGGGATGTCGTTAGGATGTTGTAACGCTAACATATTCAAGCAACTTGTTTAATTAGACCTTTTATGTGTTTTGAAACTGTTGGGAATCTTATACCCAGTCTTGGATAATTTAGAAAAAGCTTCCCTCGATAAATGGATTAATTTGTCTTATTATTGTTTCTGGTATTATTGACTAATATTACTAAATCACTTATACACGCTGTGTTGAAACGAACTTCACTGAACGCCCTGTTAATTATGCAGGAAACTTCACGAATGCCTGAGAAACATGTTTCAACATCACGACCCTGCTTTCGCTATTACTGCTAATAGGTGGTATTAAGATATCCATTGTTATAACTAATCCTAGTAGCGAAAAATTATAACTCCCTCATATAGAGGGCAATCGTAACAACACACATTACCTAGTGTTTCCTAATTTAATAGCTGTCAGGGATTTTCAACCGAAAGGCCATGAATTAAAAATACAGGTTCCAGTTTAAACTAAACTACTCAAAAGTTATGACGATTGATAATTTAGGGAATAAATGTTTTTTCTTTGTTTTTTAATTTAAAGTTTCAACACAAAATAATTCTTAATTTCCAAAATAAAAATTTCTTGTGAAAAATGTCTTCAGCAATTATTTGACAATTTTTTTTGTGCAGAGGCTTTTGATAGAATGTCAGTGCCTCTTCCTCTATGAATAGATCCACACCAGTCTCTTATACTCGAAACAATTGAAGCAATCTCTTGAAATATTTTCCCAGAGTAATCTTAAAGCGTTTACAGCTCCGACTGTTCGTGGGATAGGAGAGGTAGTTATTCTGTGGTGCTTGATAAGGTTTTGTTTTCTTCATAAATTGCTCCATATATGAGGGATTGAGAAATATAGTGGCGTAAGTGAGTATTGAAGAGTTAGAAGTAAAGGACACTCACATTTGTGTTCATAAAAAAACTCAAATTTCCTTGATTGTTTTCTCTCTCTCATTGTTTTAGTTCTGAGGCTAATCTATCGCCATTGACACTCCAGCACTATTTTTGAATGGCGCAAATTGACTTAACACCACTATTTTCTTAAACAGATGCTTGATATTCATGTAGCCTCCACATGGTAACATTATAATTCACATCCAACCCAGCGGAATTCAAAATATGATTCTCAACAGAGTATGTTTTTCTAATGTTAAACTATGGCGTAACTCACCTTTACAATTTTGCTGACTTACGCCACATTATTTTTTCTCAACCCTTCATATGTTTAAAAGAGTTTAGGCTGGTGATAATGCTGGCAGGGGTAAGTGAGTAATACCAAGCTCGTGAATCTCTTGAAGAGCATATCTGGCGGCCATTGTAAAAACAATATAACGTCTCTGCAGTTTGAGACATTTCCGAACAATTTCACCTCTACAACTTAGTTCGTTTTCCTGAAATTGCCAGTTAGGAAGTCACGTTCATCCGCTAGTTCCTGCATACGTTTCACAGCTTAGAACAGAGTTTTTTGATTCTTTACTGAACTAAGCATGAACATTCTAAAGACCCCTCCACGAGTGTAACTTGATTCAGAATAATGCATAACGAATACCCTATTTCTACTTAAGGCTATTAAACTGTAAAATTCTAGGCACACATCTTATAGCCTCCACTGATCGGACATGGTGTATTTGTGTGGTTCCTTTCGATTCCTACATAAGTGGAATAACATAATTATTCCACCACACTCCATGCCAATGTACGCTATTATAGGTTTGATGATTTGTGATTTAAAACAACTGTTCTCCCTTTTTCAGACTCTTAAACGTCTGTAATCACTATGTCGACAGAATATAAACAATACGAATTCTTAGTTTCTCAGGGTTCTCCATTAGCCTTGTGTTCATCAATTCGAGTCTTGTCCTTCGGTGCTGAAGGGTCACGCTGTGTCTGCAAACAGGGTGGTATGATTCCAAACCGACTTCTATGAACCGGTTTCTAGTAGTTTGATCAGACAGAGGCTTCTGGGAGAAAATTTTGTAATTTTCACGACGTTAAGAAAGGATTCGTTCACAGACACTTAATCTCACTAGAAAATGTCCTTCTCTTTTTGGCGCTTTTCAAAAATGATCACCATTATGCTAGAGGTGCAGCTCCAAACTCTTGTATTTTTATTTTTGCTACGGTGGCAAACGACAACCAATGTTGCAACCTTCAACAAATTAGCTATCTCCTCGTACCGAGAATGTCCTCGATATGTAATTGAACAATTACATTATTCTCGTCATCACTTAGGATTTTTCTTTGCATGATTTAGAAAAAGAAAAATATGAATAACTTCAAATTCAATAAAATAGTTCAATATAACATATGATTATTTATTTTTGTTGAAATAATCCTAACAGAATCCTTCTAATATTACAGATAAAAATCCAATTTTGGTTAATTATTTGAGATTTTTTTTAGAAATTTATTTGTTGCTATCGGGAGGTTTTTATAGTTTTATATTATTGAGTTCATTTACGTGTTTTGAAATATTCGCAAGCTTTTGGAAACAACAGATTAAATTGATTTTAGATTTATTGTATTTTGGATTTTACAAACATTTTCTTTAAAAATAGAAGGCAAAAATACTATTTGATTTGGCCAAATAAATATATACAGGCCATTCATTACAAAAATATCCGAACAAGAAACTAGATTTCCAGATTTTTAAATTAAATCAATGAGGAAGATACCAAGGAGAGGAACACAAGAGTACTTGTGCGTGGATCTGTGTCTTCAGCGTCCCTCAAAACTTCCGGGCCAAGAAAAGGTTCGAGCCAAGAGCTTGAAGTAAGTAGTTACTCCCTTGGAATAACGTTCTTTATGTATAGAACGTACGAACACGGTATTAACAATTCAAAATCATCACCGATTTTGCCGGCATAATTACGGGCTTTTGATGTTTATTTATTTATGTTTTGCATCCAATACACTGCACATTATGAACATAACTCACTTGTAATAAAAATATAGTCGATTCGTTGTCTACTTTATTTGAAAACTGAACACACAAGGTATTAAGCGGCAGATAGAAAAGGAGGAATAATAGTATTTTGATGTAGACAAACATTTGTGTGCCTGTTCATTTATTTAGGCTGCTTAAAACCGGAAGCGATCACATTCTATTTATAGAGCTGAAATAAATTGTCTTTCTATCTGTGGAGTTCGAACCTGTCATATCATTATGGGTACGGCCAACCACTAAACGACTAATGAGCACTGACTAACTTACGGTATTTGGGGAAAATATATATTTAATTTTTGTAATTTCTGTTAAAGGATTACTAGGTGACATACCTTGGCTCCTCTTTTGGCCAGCCGTTCGGTGATGGCCCTGCCGATACCCGCCGCTCCGCCAGTCACTAGTGCGATCTTGCCCTTCATGTTTGTCACTGGTGCCCTGTCTGCCTCCACGGCCTTCTATATAGTACCCCCTCCTGGCTCCTCTCTAGCCGCTAGCCGTATGTATTAGTCCACCTTTAGTGCTACTAGTTTTAGTTCCGTTTCATATAAACTTTGTTCTATTTTTGTAGAGATAACACTAGGTAATGCTAACTTTGTACATTCCCTTTGAGACAATTTTTTTTTGAGGGGGGGGGGAGAATTTGTTTATTACACTTTTATGTTTTTAAATGGGGTCATTAAATATAGTTGCCAGAAACAAGAGCGCCTCTAAAACTAAAATTTCAAGTTATTTACATGAAGGAAAACGGCAACAAGAAGGCAACAGCTAAAAGAGTAATTTTAGTGGTCCTAAAGGATTAAATGATGATATGTACGTATGCTGGCATGCATCTTAATCCTAGCTGAAACATTGTGCACAACACTTTTTACTAAATTATCGTCTCTGTTTTCCCCGTAATTCTTTATAAAGATGTTTCATCAAGAGAATTTCTCCCACGTCGCTTGACGGCAGAAATACATTCGAAAAATATAAAAATTCTGTGAACCAGACACTACAGTTTGAATGAAGCCACTAATCAATTCGAACAGGTATCGTCAGATTATTACTCCTGACTGAAAACGGTCAACAGATACCATTGAGGAGGTGAATGTTTCAAATGACTTAATTTATTCCTTACAAATTATACAAGAAAAATTTAACTATGATACGATTATTAAATGAGTGTGATTATTTGATCACACACTCTTTCTCTCTCTCTCTCTCTCCCTCTCTCCCTCTCTCTCTCCCTCTCACCCTCTCTCCCTCTCACCCTCTTTCCCTCTCTCCCTCTCCTCACCCCCTCTATCCCTTTTCTCACCCCCTCTCACCCCCTCTCGCCCTCTCCTCTCCCTCTCCTCTCTCTCTCTCCCTCTCTCTCTCTTCCTCTCAGGAAGATACCAATATTCCCAAGCTTTTGGAAACAAGAGATTAAATTGATTTTAGATTTATTGTGTTTTGGATTTTACAAACATTTTCTTTAAAAATAGAAGGCAAAAATACTATTTGATTTGGACAAATAAATATATAAAGGGCATTCATTACAAAAATATCCGAACAAGAAACTAGATTTCCAGATTTTTAAATTAAATCAATCAGGAAGATACCAAGGAGAGGGACACAAGAGTACTTGTGCGTGGATCTGTGTCTTCAGCGTCCCTCAAAACTTCCGGGCCAAGAAAAGGTTCGAGCCAAGAGCTTGAAGTAAGTAGTTACTCCCTTGGAATAACGTTCTTTATGTATAGAACGTACGAACACGGTATTAACAATTCAAAATCATCACCCATTTTGTTGGCATAATTACGGGCTTTTGCTGTTTATTTATTTATGTTTTGCATCCAATACACTGCACATTATGAACATAACTGACTTGTAATAAAAATATATTCGACTCGACTCGTTTATATATACCTCGATTAGGTATATATATATAAACAATGAAAAAAGAAATGGTGAAGAAACAATCAGTTTTCCAAAAAACTGTTGATTGGATTGAACAATTGAATTACCTTTAATAAATTACTAATATACAATTTCTAACCACATAGAATCCATAGTTATACGTTTAAGTATAGTCAGTAAAAAATAATATTTGTATGATTGCGAACGCAACCAACTGCAAACAAAGTGCTATGAGAACTGTCCTTGGTAGAGAAGAAATTACAGTTTACGTAAGCTCTAATCATAGTACCCGCGGCTCCTAGTTTAACCCGGAACTTGAATGTGCACTTGTTCATTTAAGCTTGATTCTCTCCGTTATATCGAACAAGTAAGGCAGAACATCAAAAAATAATATTGGTACAATAATGTCCTTGGGAGAATTCGCCATTATTTCTGCTATTAAACATGAGATACAACTTGTGGCCGTATGCCGAATTTTTATTTGATTCTATTGGCTAGGGAGATGAACTTGTGAAATATGTTTTAGTCTAACGTTAGCTGGATACGTGGATTAAATTATTTTAAACACTTGCTAAATGTCAAATATTAAATAAATAAACCAGACATTTTTATGCTGATTTTAAATCACTTATACCCGAAGTTATTTATTTGATTATTCATGATTGTAATGGAATTCTTTACTGGCAGTTCATACCTCCTGCCGTTGATAATAACCCTGTAAATATGTAAGCTAAAAAAGTAGTGTATGCACACGTCGATTTCACATTTGACGGTATGGCTAACTCTATTTGGGAATAATTTTCAGTATATAGCGTTTAAATAAATAAACAGCATATTTCGAGGTGTTATAAAATAAACCTTAAACATTTCAGAGCGGTTAAATCAGTTTCAGAACCGAGAATTTGCATATCAAATCTTTATGAATTAAAGTATAGCCTCCCCTTTCGAGTTGGGCAATAAAGGTCGATTTAAAAATAGACGAGCAGGGACTAAATATTCATAAGTTTCACAGTAAAACGAATCACAATGAATACAGTAACTGCTGCCCTGCGAAAAAAATATATAAAATCAAGACGAAAAAACATTTTAAACTATTTTTCAGTTTTTATTTCGGAATTTATTTAACAAAATGCACAATTTGTGGCAATATTATTACAAGTCAAATTTCATTGCCTGGATTAGCTAGAAAGTGAACGGAATAGTAAAATAGATGTGAAAAAGTATTAACTCAGAATGTGTTCCACTCTTTGAGCGTGTGAACCCCTTTTAATAATGAGAACTTTCGCCGCGTTTTTTTAATCAGTTCCAAAATCCTTCTGGGAACACTTTTTACCAAGTTTATCAAAGTGCTCTTTGGTATGTTTTCCCGAGCTTGTGTGATCAAGTTCCTTTATATTTTGGATCTTTGGCTTCTGAAGGTCATAGACCGTCCCTAGCCATGATCCCCCACAAATTTTCAATGGGGTTAATGTCCCGACTAATTGGTGGCCAATCTAAAACATTGAGACTCAAATCCATTGTTTTGCTGTGTGCATCCGTGTGTATCTTGTTGGAAAATTATCTCTTCTTCTTCTTATGATAATGTAACGAACGGCAAAAGAAATTCTTCCAACACTTTTTGATAAGTAACTGCATTCATTTTGCCAATTATGAACGCGATTTGAGACTTACCCTTTTCATTGAATGCAGCCCATACCAATACTCCACCACCACAATGTGACCTTCGCGACAATATTTTTTCTTTTTACTTTCTTAGGTCGTGCCGGTAAATAATATAACTTTCGGGGACGTCAAGATTAAACCTTTTTTCGTCACTAAAAATAACCTTGCATCAAATTCGGCTTTTGTGAATTTGTTTTCAGAATGCAATATCATAAAATGTGCCGTTGCAAGTGATATTTAAGAGTATTCTTATAATTTTGTGATATTTAAAATACCGGGTTTCAGCAATCCACTTCCATAATAAGCTGGCATCACACCCTAAGTTGAATCACCACACGATCTGGCCAGAAGAAGCACCGAGAATTAAGATTCCCGTTTACCGTCACCGGAAATTCTTCGAGTCCTTTCAGTTCTTTTATTCTATCCGTTATTTTTTATCGACCCGAATTGAAAAAGGTTTTAACCACACCTCAGGGTCGGTTTAACGATATGCCTTTGTGTCATCCAAACTCTTTTTAAGTCGATTAATCGTTGTTGCTCAATTTCACTTAGTCGAGTCCTGCGCAGCATATTTTAAAAGATTAATCAAAGCAATCAATCCCTCTTTAATGTGAATATACGAATTGTATCGATATTCCTCCATAGAAACAAAAGTAAATTGAAAATAAACATTGATAAGTATCTTGAATTTATATTTATACGCAACGTAAACAAGGTTTGTTTACATGTTTTGTTGTTGTTAGATTATAACGGAAAGCTGATTAATGACCTTCAAATGCTCTCTGCCAATGTAATAATATGAGATCTAGTTTAAACTTATTGCTTGACTATGTTTTTTAAAATATTTCAATTTTATCTATTGAGTTTATATTTTTTCACAGAACTGTATTTGAGGTTATGGTGGATCAAAGGAAACCAAGCCGACCGGCGTGGATGGCTACAAAGTTACTAATTTGCTCCAGGGTTCTCCAAGCCTTGAGCAGTGCAGGCCCGGAGAGTTCCAAGGCCAACCACCACATTACAATCCACTCACTCTCCACTCCCCACACAATCCTCTCACGAGAGGCCTGCATCACCTCTGCTACTGGCGGATTTAAAAATAAATTGTTTATTTATAATATATCCCAGTAGCCTGTAACCAGATCTGTGAGAGATTGGGGAGACTCAATATCTCTGTAAACGCGGGTAAGACTGACTGCGTAATTTCCTCTTTTCAAAAGGGAAAAAGCCCGCTACCTACTGGTTACATATTAGGAACCGAAGAAAATTCACCAGCCAACAACCTAGTATATCTGGGAATTAAAATGGACAGACACCTCCAGTTTAGTAACCTTTTTACGAAGAAGTTTAAGCAAACACGCACGAAGTCTTACCGGCTTACGCACTTATTGACTTCCCACAATCTATCGCTGCGTCTGAAGCAACTGATCTACAAGAGTATACTCAGGCCTACTCTGCTGTATGGTGCACCGCTTTTTCGTTATCTGACGTATACGACAGATCAGCGACTCCAACAATTCCAAAACGGTATACTAATGAAAGTGGTCAGAGGTACTTCATTCGAGCAGCGGAGCAACAGTGAGCTTCGCGAGATCTTTGAGCTGCCTACGGTGGATGAATCCATTCAGCGTAGACAGATCAAATTCTTCGACTCCTTGCAATACTTGACAAACCCGGTGTTTAACACGATAACCCCCGCTCCGTTCCCCCATCGATGGCAGGACGCTGTCTAGTTTTCTAGCTTTAGGTTTCAGTGTTATTGTTTTCCACGGTCTCAAGCTGAAGGTGAGCCTCATCACCTAGAGAGTGTATGTGTATTGGACTTATTAACAACAATCTGAAAGTATTATATTTTATCCACTCCTTCGAATGCATCTGCAAATAAAGCACGAGGAGACAGCTGTAATTCCAAATTTATTTATTTATTTTTGTCATTGTATATATATTATCAATAAAGAGGTTTTGAAAAAAAAAAAAAATAAATAAATAATACATCCCATTTACTTACTTATCCGTTACTTCGGATTACACTGTTTTTGTAATAATGTAGCAACAGAAATTAAGTGAATACATTATTCTTTTCATATCAATTTAGTTCCAATATTTACATAATAAAAATAATTCTTTGAAATACGTCAAAACAAAACACAAAGGTCTGACCACCATTGCTCTTAATTATTAACAGTGTCTTATGTTAATCGTATGTAACATTATGTATACATAAATTTTAATTTAGGAAACAAATATAAATAAAAAACCTAACTGCAAAAAAAAAATTAGATGCTAATAAAAAATATTTATTCATTAATATATTGTGCTCTATGTTTGGGTAATTTATCGATGTTAGCAATATTTTGAAGTTATGTTTAAATTTATCCATAACGTTTCTCGCTATCGTTTTTAAAATAACTAGAATATAATCAGCTTCGGATAGATTCGTTCAACTCAACTATTGTAGTGTAGCTTGGTTTGTCATTGTCATTGATGTTTGGATTAATTGATATGACAGACTCAGCTCCAACAAGTTAGTCAATGTGGGATTTACTAACAAATTGTAAATGAATAGTTTGGTCTGTGTGTTTAGCTTAGAATTTCTTTTGATAAATGGTAAAAAGATAGAGCTGATTTTCCAGTTGTGCATATATGATGTACATACTACGGTGTATATGCGGCGTGAATGTCTTTGGTCTTGATAAACCCCAAGGTACTTTAAAGTTGACTGTCACTTTTATTCTTTATTCCTGTATATTTTCAATATTAAGTCTTCTTTTGCTGAAAAATATAGCTGTAGTATGTCATTTATTTTACATTTCCACTCCATATTCATCCAACTAACATAAATTAGCCTCTAGCCTGTTTAAAATTGTGTCACACTTCCTGTATGACATGAGCACAGCTGTGCGAGTAAAAATCTAACGTGAAAAAGTAGGTTTTGTTCTTCTTTCTTTTGATATTTCTCAAGTCACGACGCACATCGAATCGCCTAAGTCAAGCAAGGTGGAAAAAACACAATAATAAATAATAAATAATAGATTAATTAATAATCTCGTGACAATAGAAAAATCCCATAGGTCACAATTCACGGTAATAATTACAGCAAACATTCCAGAGCCTTGAGTCATAAGTGGTTGAAGTGAAGAATACTACTGTTGCTGTGATGGAATCTACTTCACTTTAAAATTTGATTCGAATGAGAGACAATGTGTCTCTATAATAGATTTTGGAAAGAAATAATTTTCGAACGAATTCAGTTTTTTTTATCTACATGAATCCAAGGTAATTTTTTACTATTGCTTAGCAACAATCCTATGCTATACATTGACATAAAATGGAATACCACATCGATCCCCAATCTTTCTAGTTTATTTTTTTCAGATCTGTGTGTGTGTGTGCTCTCTTTCAAAAATGTAATTTCCACGAATATAGATTTGCTGACGTCCGATACTGTAATCAACTCACTCAGAGAAGAACTGTAATCAAATCTCCAGCCCATGAGATAGCAAGTGGTGCTCATCCTGGGGACGATGAAGATTACTCAGTACCTAATTCGTCTGATTGTGAGATTGATGATGAGTCATGTGTTGATAATTATTAGCTAATTTAATTGTATGCAGTTTATTTCGATAATCTAAATTATAAGTAGTAACAGTAAATTTTAGTGTATAATTTATGATATGTTAAATTCTAAAATTATAAATATAACCAATTTTTTTTAATACGTTTTTTATTAAGTACTCCAGTTTTTTAGTACAAATATCCCCCAAGCTTCTAAATTATGAAAAAATTCGTAACTATTCACAAACTATTATTCATCATAGCCAGAACAATCAAATCGTCAAATAATTTTTTTGTCAACCGAAATCGGGAATTTGACCCACTGTATGACAGCTCCAAATAGGTTTTAGATTAAAAGTTGTTTTTTCCCCACGCATGGTTTTAGACAGCTTAGATAATACAAATATGAATTTAAAGCTATTTCAAAAAGCATAGAGTCGGGGGGCGTCACTAGGGGAGTGCCTAATCACTCTAGCCCTGGTGACAAGTTCGGATTGTTGTAGTTAATAACATGGACCATTGTTCCATGTAGGCCTTAATATCTGACTCCATTTATGATAGGGATGTGTCACGACAAGACACTGTGTTCAGGATGAGGTTCAGAGGTTCATAAAGAATAAGACCAGTTTTCAGAGTTTGGACGGGAGATCGGCAGCGTAATAGGTACAAGTCGTCAGAGGTCTGCTAGAGGCTGTGAGGCAAAGTGCCGTCGTAGAGGTGCGGCAGAGAGAGTAGGCTGACGAGGAGTCTGTGTGTCTGCCTTCCAGGGCCAAGCGGCCCTGGGGTATAGCGACTGAGTATAGTGGCTGAGGAGACTGGGAAAGAGTGTGTTACAGGGCGAAACCCTTTGATTTAAATACTGTACCCCCTTCCCAGTGGAAGGTGGAGACGGCTGAACGGGGTATGTTTTATGATGCCCAGGTGGCCAGTACCCCTTAAGTTTATGACTGTTGGCCTAAAAGGGTGTGTTTTATGGTTGCTAGGGACTCACCTACTTAGGTTTTATGACCACTTAGAGGCGACCCTAGGTCTATCGGGTTCGGTTTTATGACAGTCAGGTGGCTTACCCTCTCAGGTTTTATTGCTGGACCTTCGACACTCTGTTACTTGTTTTATGACTGCCGATATCTCCATGATTTATTACCAGAAAAGCATGCTTTACATCTAATTACAATACATTAGTTGCACCAGAGTATAGGGTAATTTACATATATGGTTGGCGCTCGCAACACATAGTTTTCTAAGCTAACAATAGAAACGACTTATTTATTCCATTCCAGCGGATTTCAACAGTTTTTTTTTGTTTTTGGTCAATATTTCAGCTATTCAATTTTTTTTTTAAATTTATTGAATAGAAAATATTCAGTGATCAAGATGGTTTAAAAAAAATATACATTTTTGTCAGAAATTCGGCGTATTTTTCTCACATTAGTTCATGCAGCCGGGAGTAGGACCACCTGTTGATAGTATCAATACAATTACTTTGATTGAACGATTAATAGGGAATATTTTAATCGATGAAATAAAAAAAACAAATGCGTGAGGCCAATAATCTGTGGACGAATAAGTGAATATTTACAGGTTGGTAGTTCCAAATATCGCTGTAGGGCAGCAGCTCACCAATCCTTTTCATGTCCAATACCTGCCCGGTACTCGAGAATTTTCTCGTACTTAAAAATGACCAGTGTGATAACTCTTCGTCGCTAAGTGGATTCGATGGTTAATTCAAATCATGAAATGCAGCGAAAAAACCTAACAGGCGCATAGGTAGGCCGCGCCTGCAATACTCAGCGGTAGTGAGGGCTTTCTGATCCCTTCAAGTCGTCGATGGCTCTTTTCTATATCAGCTTTGTAAGGGAAATTTTATTTTTTACTAGCTAATTTAATAATGGCAGTTTAAAAAATAAATATTTTAAAATAATACAGCATTGTATTATAAGATAAAATGTTTATTAATGTAATGAAATTGTAAATGACTGTTGCAGATATAAGATGTTTTGACAAGTTGCAGGCTAATATATTTTCAATTTATGATTACCTGTATTATTCTCTGTTATTGTGATCAACACAATTTTTTTATAAGTAACGAAATTAGCAGTAATATTATAAAACAGAAATATGAGTGAAGAATTTCATAAAATTTATTAATGGACAATGTTTCTACCATACTATGTCTGCATCAGCTCCTATTACAAGTTGGCGTAAGGATGGACTTAATATGTTGTTGTTGAATGGATACTAGAGAATAGGAGTATATAACATAACTATTCAACAATAATAATATAGTCCATATTTTATTTTACAATACCAACAAAAACAATCCCTATCATAAGTGGTACAATATACAAAACCAGAATAGAAACAATAATAACATCTTGAAGCAAGCACAAACAAAAAGAGGGAGCTAATATGTATAAGATAAGATATTCATTAATAAAATCATAATACGTAAAGAGAGTTACTTTATCCATGAAGACTAAAAGAAAGGACAAACACTAAACTCACAAAGGAGGTTTTGCTAAAAACCGCAACTGTCAGTGTCTAGTGAGACATTCAAAATAAAGCGTATAAGAAAATCTCGTGAAATTATCCTTTTTTTTATTTCTAAATTTAAACAATCTCTTCAACAATCTGTGGCATACCACATTCTGACTGTTTTTTTTTCTAAACCCCTTCTTTCAAACATTTTTTACAACAAATTATGAACAATAGCAATGAACAAATTGGTGATTAATGACTCCTTTTTCTGCATAACACATAATGCATTTTATGGAGAGTAGAAAATACAAAAACAATTGTTTTGAAGTTATAATTACATTCTCAAATAGACGGGACTAGGTTGTTGCTTTGCTCCTTCTCTCTCTCATGCTTGAATCATTTACTTACACGATAGATTTCCTAGAGGCACCCTTCCAGTTTAATAATTGGCTTTAAAACTGACCTGCATCAGTAACATTCTCAATAACATTAAACTTAAAATATCTGCCTTCATAATTATCAATAGTTAACTCAGTGGTTAAATGGACAATTCCAATATTGTGCCAGAGGTTTGGCCTTATCAGGATTCTTATCAGTTTAAAGAACAAGTTCTGTATTTCAAATGATTCTTCTACTTCCATCGACTTTATACCCATAGTGGTAATTTTAATTATCATATTTTTGTTGATTATACCAATTCGATGATAGAAACTGTTATTTTACACTTCAAAATCCAAGGAACTGTTTTAATTATGCACTGTAAAACACTGGCGTATTCCATAGGACCTGTGCTGCGACAAGTTTTCATCATCAGGTCTCCAATTTCTCAAAGTAGAGATGAAGCAGAAGTTAGACTATTGGGGCACACAGGATAGCTCAGTTAATAAAATCTACGGGAACAATTATTGTGTGTAGAGCTTCCAAAATATAACACTGGATGAGTGTTTGCCCAACATATTTTCATATATTATATATAATATCATCATAATCATATAATATATTATTAAAATATTTACGTTCTTTAAAAGGTATCGTAATTTTATTTTTAACTTTAACTTTATTTTATTAGTTATTAACTGATGTTTAAGGTTCTTATTTAATTACAAAAAAAACTTAAAAATAACTTAAATTAATTATTTATAAATACTTGTTAACAATTTTGCTTCTTCTTCTTCTTTTGTCCTCATCAATTATTTTCAAACCAAATCAGTTCTTTTCTTTTGTTGCAATGGCTCTTCTTGGTTCTGCTAAGTCCAATACCACTAACTAAAAGAAATTTTAAAGTTTTTCTGACACACAATTTACAGCTAACATGTATCACGGGCTGATCCCAAAACTAGATGAGATAATGCTCTGTGTGTTTTCATTCTCACAACAACAACTATACTATAAATGCCCTTCCATTATCACTAGACCCAGACACCTATACACTAGGCCGGTCCCATAACTAGATAGAGAGTAATCATGTGTGTGTTTTCATCATCACAACAACCAGTATACTATCTTTTGTTTTTTTTCATCCACTCTCAATTGTTTTTATTTTGCCTTCTTGATAAGTTGGACCAAATCTTTACATTTAAAATTCTTATATACAAACTCCACAATATCTAATATCACAACAATATATATATATTATTATATATTAATATAAAGGGATAGGCAAATATCCAATAATTATTTTATAAATACCACTTAAACATGCCATATGATTTTATCTATTTATAGAAAATCATACAAATATAATTAATAGATACTAATATTTTAACATAAGAAGAAATTAAGTTTTTATTCTGTTCGAAGAATTATGACGAGGCCAAGTATTATCTGTGTTTAGTTTAAAATAAAAAAAAAGGTACTCCCATTATATAAAATACAGGATAAACTATTATTTAAAATAATAGTGATACTAAACACTATAACATAAATAAACAGAAGAAAATTTCACAAACTATTTTATTTATAAAAAAAAATTATGTATTATTATTTAAATATTATGATAAATTTAACGCACTACAAGAACAAGACATATCTAACTGAACTATAATAGCTACATAAATTGCTGTCGTAGATGAAATCTGAAAAACAAAACGATCACATAAGACACAGGAATATATTCATTTGTATTCCTAACAAATTGCATTCACTACAATTATGAGAATAGTTTTAAATATTTTATTTTCTCAGAAATATTATGCAGCTGTGATATTGATTTATTTTTAAAAAACTCACAAAATGCCAAACTTTGCATGAGATATAATAGATTTTTTATTAACAAAACATTTATATATAGGCGCACAATAGGTCTCAGTGAGGCCGCGGTGCACAAATGCCGGAACAAATAATAATAATAATAATAATAACAAAACATTCAATAATTACTGACCATTTGAAGGAGAGAGTAGTTTAAATCAAAATATCCAAAACATGAAAAAGTCATTTTGCTGTTCATTATTATATGAAGCTGGAGTTTATCCTGGAATAATAATTAGACTATAATTATATAGTAATTCACCATAAAATCTATAAATAATTTAATTTCTAATACTTAATTTACTTACATTTCTGTACATTGCTTCTGATGAATCATTTTCCATTAATCTGGCAATTCCGCTGTGGAATTTTTCACACTATCAAATAAATTCAACAATTATAATTTATCACATTGCTTATTTATTCACTTTGTTAACAATAAGAGAGTCTAAATTTATTTTAAATATTATATTATTATAAATATAGCTAAGAATCGAAATCAGGGTAATTAATTGGTATAAAAGAATGTTAATTATGATATGATAAGCTTTTTTATAGGGTTACTAAGGTTCCTTTCACACATGGTTTTGACCGCACGGCTTGGGGTTCATGTTTTTTTCAGATGGCAGTGCACTTATACCTCCGGCGACTTTGCGGTGATGTACATACATTTTGCAACTGTTTTTGTAATAATACTTCAGTCTTGAATCAGTGAATGAATGTTTATATGGTGTATAGTCGATGAGTACTTGCATCAATTTGCAGTCATGTGTGTATTGAAGTGCTTTTTTGTGTACTGCTAAGCTTTTTGCACATCTAGTGAACAAAAAATATACGATTTCTGGGAATGGGACTATTCATTGCTGAATAATGCTAGATGGATATATAACTGTGGTAAGGTGAGTTAATCCTCGGGTGCTCTGTTTGCTTTGGTTTCAAACTGCCTGGCTAGTAGCAGCTTGAAGTAGAAAAAAAAAAAATTCCAACAAAATAAAAAAATTAATATTACTTTGGCATACTTACTTTATTGACTACAGATGATATTGCATCACACATGAAAAACACTTGAAAAAGTCTCAGTATGAAGTTGAAGGTATAAATGATTGTATCAATTTTGGAATCAGTGTCAGCCGTTAAAAAGTTTAAATATGCTTTGGTAAGAAGATAAGATCCAGTAACTATATATACAAATACAGATAGTATGAAACTGAAAATCTGTAGAGCATACATCTTGTTAACTATCTTGCTAGCAACAAAAAGAAAATTATAACTCCTGACAAGTTTGACAGGGTCACTTTTTCCAATCAAAGACGACAGGGCGTCAAGCCTTGTTGAAATGATAAATATTGTCTGTTTGAACTGGTCTTCCAAAGCGAGAATGAATACAATCGGCATGTACTCCCAAAACCTCAATTTTTCATCAGAAGTGAGTGCATCAATCAGTGAAATACATAAGATGAATATCATGGAAAGCCGTAAAACATATGATTTTTTCATTAAACACTTCAAAGAAGAGCTATTGTCAACTTTATTTAAGGTGTCGACCAGTTTCTGAAACTGTTTGGTGTTGGTTATAGATTTGTAAACGGCTATCATGTAAGTGATACTAAGGAGGACGACGTCGGTCCAATGCGCGATCGAGAAGAATTCGGAACTGAAGGCCAAACAAATTTCTGCCGGCCAGTACGCGATCAGTAGCATCACGAGAAACAGAGAATACCACAAAAGTTGTTTGTCCAGTGCTAAATTGTATTTGTAAGGCGCCAGTCCGAAAAATTGGCTCAGATATAAAGCAGAATTCAAATGTCCTACCACATCCATGTTTGAAGCTTTACTAGATTTTCTGATCGCAGTGGCACAGTAAGTAGAAAATGCTTCCATTAACTGAAGTGTTATCGACTCCCAAATCATTCCCTTTCTGTGGTCAATTTAGACTTCTTATTTTAAATATAGAGAGTGCAGAATTGTTGAGGGGTATCAATACTTCGATGACATGCAGTCTTTTTTAAATTTAAAAATAAATTTCGGGGTTAAGTAATCTATTCTTTTTAATAGTAAATTTATAGATCCTAAGCTATTTACCTTTATTTAAGAAACTATATTGCTCGTATAATTAAAAGATAATAATGACAAACAAATGAACTATCTATTTATATTATCATTAGTAAATTACCTGTACATATTCTCGACATTGGGTTATAGCTAATGACGTAAAAGACAGTCAGATACTTTACACTGATAGACTTTTCAAAAAGAGTTTATTCAAAAGTACAACGAGGTAAAAGGTTCTCAGCGGGGCGTGGGAAATATAGGTAGGTGGATGTTGCCTCAGCCGGTGGTCGTCATCTGGGCTATTGCTTAGGGAAGGACAAATTATTGTTTCCATAACAAGGCCTGGTAAATGAGGGTTGCCTCATCTGGTTAGGTGTCATCCGGGCCACCGCTGCGCCAGCAGCTGACGTGATTTGTTGTTGACTTACGTAACTCCTCCCATCTCCAAGATTCTTGTTCCATCAAGAAGTTGGCACGTATGGAGCATTTATGTTAAGGTTGAGTCTGGTAAAGTCCACTGGTGGAAGGATTTGTATGGTGGAAGCTGGTGAGGAAGCTAAAGTAGGGTTATAGGTGATAATAGGGGGTGGAATACAAGTGGTTTTGGGATCACAGAGTTTCATTTTGATATAATATAATATGTTAGTATTCCTAAAGTATAGGAACCTAAAGTTACATTTTCGTGTATGTCATGTCGTATTTGAGACATAAGGGAAGAATGTGTGATTATTATATTGCCTCTACCCTTATGGAAATTGTCATTTATTAATTTAATGCCAGTCTTGAAAGTCTCTATAATTTGTTTGTTCATGTTTACTGTGAGTCAGGTCAGTTATTTTCAGTGAAGTAATTGCAGTCCATAAAATTGCTTGTATCAACAGTGCCGGTGACCTCATTGTTATCTGGAACATATTTTCGGTTAGTCAGATGTTTCTTACGAGGTCTTTTGAATTTGTTTACATGTAGTCGCCTAATAGTTTGTCCTTTTTTACTAAATCATTTATTAGGCTTTTATCATCATGATATTTTTGAACATATTGGTCTTTTATTGATTTCTTTTGTTGGTTAGTTTGTTTAGTTATTACAAACGTTATCTCGTCAGGAGTCATACTTAGTTTTTTATTTAAGGTATTGTTGTATGCAATAGTTGCTAAAGAAAGTTTGTTAGTTAACATCTTATCGGTTAATTTTTCATTATTTAATGTCCTTAAATATTCGATTAATGTGCTGTGTGCACGATTCAAAAGTCCTAAAGAATTCGAGCTATTAGGTGTTACATGCATTGGTTCTATTCCATACGTTTCAAGGAAGTTAGTAACTAATTTATTTTCATACTCTCTTCCGTTGTCCATTCGTATAGAATTTGGTGTCGGGTAACGTTCTAAGTATTGTTTTATAACGTCACATGTGTTAGTACTTGTTATACTTTTCACGGTTCTTGTAAATAGTCTTTTTGAAAAAGTATCAATTATAGTGATTATGTATTGTCTTTCGTAATGTAAAGTATCAATCATTAAATCTTCAAAAGGTTTTTCTGGTGTAGGTGTTAACATAAATTTAGCTTTAATTGGTTTCCGTTCATATTTAGTTTTTCTACATATCATGCATTTGTTAGTATAATCTGTAATAATTTGTTTCATAGGGGGGAAATGATATTGTTTTCTTAATTTGTCATAAGTCTCAGTTGTTCCTCTGTGTGCAGTTTTTCCAGTGGGATAATTGGAAAGAATCCCGTTTTGTTTGTCCTTGTCTGTTACATTTAGTACATGTTTTTTGTATCTTGTTATCTTAACAGTATATTTTATCCGTATAATTCTTGATAAAGTATTGAATTTTTCATCATACCAAGTAGTCATTACATTGAGTTTCGATTCACAATAATTTCTATAAACATGTTTTGGGTGTATAATTTGCCCTAATGTTTGGTCTAATTCTTCCTCATTATTGAAAGAAATGTCATATCTTATTTTATTAAACGGTTTGCTAAATTGTAAGTTTTTATGTCCTCTAGTTATTATAATTTGGCGTTTTTCTATGTTTACATTTCTGTCATTGTCTACAATCCATATTTGCTTATTAGAAGAGCGTTGGGAATGTGCAGTCGCTTCATTGGGACATGACGACGTATTATCTGTTCATCTGTCTGTTGGGGAATAATTTGTTCTAAATCTGTAGTTATTGCGTCATATTCTGGATTATCTTTTACTGGAAGTAATTCTATTTCTTCAAACTCCATGTCATCATCACTGTCTACATTATCCAATTGTTGTGGTAAATCTTTATTTGTTTTAAATATTTTTCCATGTTTACTTTGGAACACCACAAGTTCATCCGAAATCTTGTTTTCAATGTGGTCAGTTATAATTAATGGTTTTATAGTTTGTCTGTCAACAATATAGTTAGTTTCGACTTCTTTATTTTTAATGTATTTGGTTGATTTGTTTTCCGATCGTTTTTCCGTTTCATTTTCCAAGTTATTTTCTGTTTTATTTTCCGAGTATGTTTGGTCTCTTTTTTTTTTTATTTTATTTTCCATGTTTAGTTGTTTCATGGCATTTAGCTCATCTTTATAGTAGATTTCATTTTCGAGCTTATGTTTTGTACCGTTTATTATTATTTTGTCATTATGACATTTTATTTCGGCTTTTAATTCCTTCATTGTCTCGTATCCTAACAGAATATCAAAATGGTTGCTGAATGGATATATTAACATTTTTACCTTTGCACTAATTCCTAACAGCGGGTGTAAGTCTATTGTTGCACTTAGTGTGCCCTCCGCTTTCCCTGTGGAAGTTTTAATGATAAAGTCTTCGCGATTAATTTTTGTCCCCTCGGGTAATGCATTTGGATTAATGTAATTTTTAGAAGCTCCGGTGTCAATTAGCCAAATTTTGCCTTTTTTATCTTTAATTTTCAGTAACGAGTCCGTGTAATTTAAATTATATTCTGGTTTAGAGGAGGCAGATCGTTGTTGTTCGTGGCGTAGTTTAAAAAAATCATTTTGTGTAGCTTCTAAGTAATTTAAACGTTCAGTAAGTAATTCTTTGATTGTCTGTGTGGTTTAGTTCGTATACCGGTCTGGCGGATCGCAATCGTTCGGACCTAGCTCTAAAAAATGGTTTTGTCTGGTTTCCAATTGATGTAGTCTTTCCGTTATTTGTCTAATTTGTTCATCTTTGTCTGTTTCAGTATAGTGAACCCTGTTACTAACTGTTCTCATTGAAACAGCTTGGTTCTCTGCTGTTGGTTGTTTTGATTAACTTCTTGTTGTGGTTTGTTAAAGTACTGTCTTTGTTCTTGACTAGGTTTCCATGTTCTTCTAAAATTGGGATCATAATGTTTTCCTAAATAGTTGGGATTTCTTTGTTGTGTGTTGTTATATTGTTGTCTGGGCCTTTGTCTGTCAGTTTTGTCATAACTTTCTTCCATTATTTCGATAGCGGAAGTGGTTAATGCTCTTTGTAAATCACGAAGGTTATTATTTTTAGTAGTACATCGCAAAAAGTTTCTCAGTTCTGGTACAAATTGTTTTGTGCAATGGTTTGTTATCAGTTTGTCATATGCATTCATTTTATATGTCTTTTGTATTTGTTCTTTCGAGTCGTCTGTAATAATTCTTCCTGCTAGTTCGTTTCGTAGTGTTATTAGTTTGTTTGTAAATGCTAATGGATGTTCGTTTGTATGTATTGTCATTTCTAATATTTCTGTAATTGATCGTTCTATAGTTTTTTTGTCCCGGAAATATCTTTTTAATTCTGTTATGAACTCGTGAATTGTGTAGTTTTCCGCAAAATTTTGCTTGTTTTGTTAATTTGTTCGATTTTGTGTAACTAAGTAATTGTCTTAACTTATATTCCCTGTGTGGGTTGTCTAATGCTCCTACCGTAGAGGCAACATATAATAATTGGTTTAAAAATGTAACTAAGTCACTAGGATTTCCGTTGAATTCCGGAATTTGTTGGAAATCAGTGGCTTTGATTATGTGGTGGTTCATATTTAATGTTTGTGAGTTGTGCTCGAGTAAAGAATTTTGTATTTCTTGTATTGGTGGGTGTATAGTATGTTAAGTATGACTTCCCTTAATATGCTCCTCTCAGTCATAAGTCAAAATGTGTACAAGAAAAATGTTAATAAGTTATAATTAACAATTACAACGTCGTCTTTTTTTTGATGTCCTGGTCTTCCTTCAACGATTTCTGGTTCAGTATACCTTGGAGATGTATATCAAAATATACCAGCGTCTGGTATATATCCTGAAGTCCTGTTAGGATTTCGTCGGGCTTCTCATGGAACGAGTAGAGGATGTCTCGGGTCTTGCCTAGCCAAGTGCGGGATCGCAAAATGGGGAGATTCTACCGAGTTACGCTACGCTACCAAAGTAACCTGATCGGGCGCCAGTTAAAGAAGTTTACACTGTTAGACTTTTCAAAAAGAGTTTATTCAAAAGTACAACGAGGTAAAAGGTTAGCAGATACTGTCTTACGTCTAAGCAGGAAGAGAGAGTGTGACTGAGTGAGGGCGGGTAAAATCTGGGGAAGGCTTATATAGGGAGAAATGGATCATGCCTCCTCAGCGGGGCGTGGGAAATAAAGGTGGATGTTGCCTCAGCCGGTAGTCGTCATCTGGGCTATTGCTTAGGGAAGGACAAATTATTGTTTCCATAACAAGGCCTGATAAATGATAAACGAGGGTTGCCTCATCTGGTTAGGTGTCATCCGGGCCACCGCTGCGCTAGCTGGCTGATGTGATTTGTAGACTTTCGTAACTAGTCTGTTTTGTCTTCCCACAATACGTAGGTATACGGTGCAACGTCGATTATCCGGGGCAATTATTCTCGGATAATCCAAAAACACGTTTTGTAATTAACTTTGATGTAAATAAACAAAAATCACCAATTTTAAACTCACAAATATACATACATATAGAAAAAATAAATCCATGGGTAATATAATTAAAATATTCCTGTCAGTTTGGATTTCGCTCCTCGCACTGCCTCTACCCACCCATACCATCACATAGTCGACTCCATTTCCAACTCATTTAAGAAGGAGTATTTCTTGAGATCTCTAAGGTCTTTGGTCGAGTATGGCTCCAGGGTTTGGTCAGTAAACTCGAAGACAATCTTCCTTCCACGTATTATCTCATCATTCTGCCATACCTAACTGAAAGATATTTTAGCTCGTCCTATACCTCTTCCACATTCACCTCATGCTACAACTTGCCAGTGTCCCCCAGGGTAGGGTTCTTCTGTACTCCTTTGATACTCATCCTTCAACCTCCCTCTATGAATTCGCAGGTGACACACAATCATACTCGCTTGCCAAACTTGGCAAGAATACCTAGCCCTTCTAGAACCATGGCTTTACAAATAGAGGTTCAAAGTGAATACTGAAAAGTCTTCTCATGTTACTTTCACACTTTGTCGCTTGAACTGTCCTCCAGTATTGTTATTTAACCAAACCGTTTCTGTTAAATCCCAGAGCAACCATCTTGGCCTTAAACTAGACCCACTTGGGGCCCTCACATCATGTTTAAACGACAAGAAACTAACAGTCGATTCATACTACTTCTCCGTCTCATGGACAATCGTTTTACAATAACAATAGAAAACAAGAGACTAATTCACACAAAGATACTACAATCTTACCTGCTCCTACGGAATTGAAGTCCGGGGGAGCGCCAAGCCCTGCAATATCCTTCATATCTAATCCTTGCTATGGAGAATCCTCCACAAAACCTAGCAATCTTCCACTATCACAACTTCCATTTCTGCCTCCCTGTGCATGCTAATCTGTATGCTAACGCTCTATTCTCCCATCTCATCCCCGGTAATCAAGAGTGACACCTAAGGCGGAGGTGGCCTCATGATCTCTTTTAAACCAACTAGCATTTTGATCTTGTGAGCTCTGTGTCAAATGAAGTGGTTTCACCCAAAAACAGCACTCCTAATGAAGCAAAATGAGAACATTTCTTTCCCAAAAAATTCAGGACAGGTCTTCACATATTTATTAGAGTATCACTTAATCCAAAAATATATGTAACAGACATTTTAGAAGATTATGTGATACTATATGTGCCTTTTTTTTGAGTCAATTTTCATTTAGTGCCAGACCACATGTCGTGGGATGTGTAGTGGAGCATCTTAAGAAAGTTGGTATTCAAACTATTAACTCAGATGTAAACCCTATGGAGCATCTTTGGGTTGGGCTTGGCAGATGTGTAAAGACGCAGAAATACCCCTCCTAAAACCAAATCCCAAATTAAAAATGGTTTTAGTGGAAACATGGGATGAAATTCATCAAGATGTTGTCATCAACTAAATAAGGAGAACGCCAAGAAGGCTCATTATTAAAAGTAAGAAAAAAAAATTGTTATTTCAAATTTTTGTGAAAAACACCCTTTTTTTTATTTTTGTCATATTTTTTTATTACCCCTGGCACAAGTTTTTCAAATAAATAAAAAATAATTAATAAACAAAAATTTTTAATGAGTGCCACTTTTTGGTGGATTCAGTTTAGTAACATGAGGCAAAATTAAAGTACGTGAGTTTTGTACGTTCTCACTTATTTTGAAATGGTGTCTAACAGTAGTCAGTGATTACTGCAAAATGATTATTACTAGATAAGAACTAAAATAGATTAATATTTAAACAATTATACTGAGGAACTAATGTGGTGGGCATTAGGGTTGTTACCTCTCAATCTTAATTTCAGTTTTCTGAACATCATTTACTACTTTTTCACTTTTTCATTCAAGTAACTACTCGTCCGTCCTCACTAGGATGAGTGAACAATAACAACATCTAACCCCAAACAAAAAATACTTAGGGAAGCAGAGAATTAAATTTGCCAGTAAGAAGGCAGAATGCTAACCATTAGGCTACAAGGACAGATGCTGTCTATTTGAACAGGGGAAAATAAGTTACATAAAATATAAAAAAAGTCATCGTCTAAAACTCACTTAAATGTTAGCTTATTAATAATTAATAAATAACATACAAATCATATTTAATAACATCAAATGATCAACATCATTTCCAACACAAGTAAAATCTATCGATAACCTTTGACAATAATGCTAAAAAATAGTATCCTCTTTATTCAAACAAAATCTGTTATCTAATTATTTTTAGCACAATACACACAAAAGTAAAAAAAAATAAAGTAAAGAATAAATAAATTAAATAATGATTTTCAAAGATCAAGTTTTTTTTTTTTAATTGTAAAACAGATTGTTAAAAACATACATATATGACTATACATATCATGATATTTATATATATGACATAAGTAAAACCAATATTTAATATCAGTACATTCAATTAATAGTTATCTTACTGTCACTTATGTTCATCATATGATGAATGATGGAAAATTCTAATTTATAAAATTCTAATTCTAAAATATACAAAAAACACTAAATATAAAGTTAATAATATTAGCTAAGAAACTGAAAACAAGGCCAATTAAAACTATCTAATATTAATAGATTTTCGTCTCATTATTCGTTTTCTGCACAATGTTCTTCACTAGCTATAATTTCTATCACCGGAACCTTTATTATTTTGCTGAAACATACGAGATTAAATAACAAATTAATAACACTTATTGCAATTGTACTGTTACAATTATTATTATGAAACATGCAGGAGGAAATAGATACTTATTCATTTATTTTTTGTTAATAACACTTATGTAACAGTCCGAATATGGTTACATCAACATTTTTTAAATAAATATACCATAAAATGATAAAGTGTCAATTTAATTTAGAAATCTACCACATTTAAAGCAAAACGATATTTAATCCAAAGATGTAAGAATATACGGAGGTTGAATTAAATTGACTAATGTTTTTCCACTCGTGCACAGTTTTGATAGATATAAATTTTGTCTTTTTTTTTTGAACTCTTGTTAAAAGAATTAGAATTTCAGAGTTAAAGGTTCAAAATTATTGAAATTATGAAAGTTTAATG
This sequence comes from Acanthosoma haemorrhoidale, assembly GCA_930367205.1. Classification (NCBI taxonomy): domain Eukaryota; kingdom Metazoa; phylum Arthropoda; class Insecta; order Hemiptera; family Acanthosomatidae; genus Acanthosoma; species Acanthosoma haemorrhoidale. Next base: position 31,030,265 of record OV884013.1, on the reverse strand, counting down.
TTGCCTGTAATAATTTTGTACTTTTAATTATGAGTAATATAAACATTCCATATTATTAACAATGATCTACAGACACTTAGGCTATTTCATAAATCAAAAATTTTAAACACATCTACTGATTAACATTATCATCTATCTAATAACTATGAACATGAAATAATTAGCACAGGGTTGAACATAAATTTTTCAAGATATTTACAGAAAACAACTACAATGTAACAGGAAAAAAAATTACCAATGCTCTAGAAATTATTTGCCCGGGAACCCTGTACATAGTCCAGCATAGGCAGTCATCCATAGAAGCCATAGCTATAACAACGTAGCCTAAGTGATATTCCAGTTGATCTATTGTATACATAGCTGCGTTATACAATGTAACCTCACACTTATCCTGGTTTTCAGAAGCCATTCGAAGTGTTGCAGTGGATTTAATCTGTTCTATCTAGAATATTAAAAGGTTCATATAAAAATATTTTAATAATAATTATAGTTTGTATAATTTCTGAGGTTATATGAGAGTAGCTTTATTGAGCTAGATTATATTGAGAGATTGGATATTGGCATGGTTGACCAGAGTTCCGGACAATTTATATTTTTTTCTATGACGTTATAGTGTTTATTGAGCTAAATTAAAGTTAAAACTTGAAAGTTAGTTAAAATTTACACTTATAGACATAGGGGTCCCAACATTCACTCACTAAAACTACTCCACACTGTTGTACCAACGTGAAGACCACGAATAAATAGAAGTTCCCCTCTTCTCGTACCAGAAAACACCCGCCTACGTTTCCATATTTTAATAATAAAAACCTTAGAGGTCAGTTAAGGAAGGGGGAAACTGGTGCACGACACAGCTGAAGCCACTAGGGGGGCGTGGGTGTAGCCCAGCCTCTGACCTGCCTATATAAGGTTGAGATTCGGAGCCTTTTCCATTCTCTCGGAAACTGACACCTGAAGTGAACCCTGCTCTCTCTCTCTACACTGGCGCCTGCTGCTTTGCTCGAACCATGGCTTTCATATTCAACTACCTCTGCCCTCTCTTTCCTAACCTTGCTCCATTTTAGTCTGGCGTTGTCAGTGTAGTGGGATTTTCTGCCTTTCTCTTGCTAAAGCTGGAACATCCTTGGAAAAAATATTTCCTTGTGGATGTTGGTTTCTGGGGTCCTACAAACTTTACCTAGTAGTGTCTTCCCCAGTGATCCAGCCTGCCTCTCTCCGATTCACACTCGCCTTTGTGGTCTGGACAGTCATCCCTTACCCTAAGATACCGAGTGTGAATTCATGGTCATTCCAAGACCACATAAACTACCTATAATACCTACCCTGTTTCTCTTCTCCTTAGCAAAGTGCACTGTCGGGGCACATACCTACCAGATATGGAGTCAGATAGCTTAGTAGTAAGACCCGTCATCAAGCAATCGTCCAGGTCATAGCCTATTTAACTCTCACTCCGTTACCAGGGCTAGGATAACTAGGCCACCCTCGTGACGACCCGACACTCACCAAAGGATGAAAATTGCCATCGATCGCGGGTGGTGTTTCTCCTCAAAGGTAATGTTCTTCAAAAGCGATTTCTCACTTCTGGTGTTTTACACTTGAAATATGTGGCATACTATTTGTTCTGTACCTCTCTGTTAGCTCCACTAATCTGTTCTCAATATAAATACAGTAATCTGATCACCTCTTGATATTCTATAATTTTGGGCTTCCTTGTTATGGTTCCTACTCCTACCCTTATCTTTTTATAGAATGACTTGATGAGGGTTCATGCTTATTATTAGGTCCCCGCTACCGGCCCATCACTATCCTTTTTTTTCCACCATTAAACCGGGGGATAACAGATCGCAACTAATAATTATTACAATTAATTCTATAAAGTTAATGTTTTACATACCTCTCTTACTGTCAGGCCATATACTCTTGTATTAGCAATACCAAGATTTCCTCTTATGCCTATGTATGGCATGTTAAAATTTAAAAAAATATGCCGATTACTGTTATGAATTCCAAGCTGTAACATAAAAGTGGCAGTAGTAAAAATAGGTTTAGACTTCAGAACCTGCCAAAAAAACCTCTTCTGATTTTAATTTTACAGACCTAATGCCAGGCAAAGCTCCAGTGGTTTGGATTGGCAACAAATGTTAAAGAAGGGGTTGAATATGCTCACACTATCGCTCAAATTGGTCTTAACAAACTTTTCAGTCAGAAATGAATAATGGATGATTTTAGTTAGATGATTAGTTTATTTAGCCGTAGTTTGTTTGGTTGGTCTTACAATAAGGATAAAAACAATTTTATATACAGCAATAATATTTTATAGGTCTATTTTCATCTAAGATAGAATTAATTTTAAATATAAATATTAATTTGAATTCAAAATTGTAACTATTTTTTGTGTTACACACTAAGAGGAGTAAATTTAGAAGATAAGAAAATTAAATGAACATTACTTCTGCTGAAAAGTTTGAGTATTGGTCATTTTTGAGTTATTCTTCGGAATACCCCAAGGTAAAGAGCAGACAAAAGAATAGCCCTGCGGAGGAGGTAGAAAGATAAAGCCAGACAGTTAGTTAGTGTATCACTAAGGAGGAGTACAAGTTCATATCACATCAGATGATTCTATATGAAAAAATATATTTAAAGTAATAATAGGTCGTTCCATCAAATGTACAATTTATCCATTTTTAGCGACATGTATTATCAAGGCGAGTAGAACTACTTTAGTGGTTGGCATGGCCTTAAAAAAAAAGTGAGTATATCTCTGATTGGTAAACTATTTTGTGGGACATTAACAGATGATTACTGTTAGTTACTTAGTTAATAGTCAGGCATAATAAACAGCATGCTGGCTAATCATAGTTTATTTTTAAAAAATGAATACAAAATTGTCTCTAAATTTAAGAAGAATTAAACAACTTCTCGAATAACCTTATATATTACTAGGGGGGCGTGGGTGTAGCCCAGCCTCTGGCCTGCCTATATAAGGTTGAGATTCGGAGTCTTTTCCATTCTCTCGGAACCTGACTGATAATAATAAATAAATATTAAAGTTATATATATGTCACCTCTTACCTCTCAGATAACTGGATTTTTTTGGAAAGTTAGATTATTATAAAAATTATTTTGGAGTCTTTATTTAATCGATACAAAGGTACCAGTTATCTTTCACCATAGCCAGGCCTAAACATTGTCCACAAGGTGACATCTTCGCTTCTAGGACCTGATGTAACTGTATTTGTGCAAGATACAACTTCGTAGCCAAAAGTGAACTCCAACTGGTTAATAAGGTTAATTACAGGGGCGAAAAAACTGATTTCAGTCTGGTGTTCTGATTTAGGACCACCTCTTAGAAGTGTTTGAATGTGTTCTGAGTCTGATGGGCTTAGTCCTTCAACTTGAGAGTATGTTCCACCTAGATTTCCCTTGACTGATATATATGACATAGCCGAAAAAATTGGTGACACCGGTCCTACAAATAAAATGGATTATTTGAGTCGGGTATTGACAAGGGGCTAATGAGCACTCGATAACGGATTTTTTTCAAACGTCACTACTTACGAGTTGCTTAAGAATTTCTACAACAGTGGAAGAGATTAAAATTAATAAAGCATCGCATCCTTCAAAAAGCCGGTTCACATGAGTAAGGTTATAAACACTAGCTAACTGTCAATGTAAAACTAGGTGAATGGAAGAGTAACTTACTATTACTAGTTGAGCACTCTTCCAACCTCCTTGATGTAAAAAGACAGAAATCCAAAAGAAAATTAACAATTACTTGTTTATCACGAGAGGACAGAATGGATGGAGTAAAAATTGTGAACTTTAAAACATAAAAAGAATTCGTAACGCCGTCAGCCGGTTTTTTTTTTAAATCATCATGCATTAAATTCCAGTTGATCAGAACTTATTAATATTTCTCTTGAGGGAAAGTACTTCAATAAAGTGGATAATATTAATTTTTAGTTTAACTAAATAAACAAGTTCCGTGCAATTACTGAAGTATTATTTTTTGTATCAAGGTTACTTAAAGAGAAAACTGAGACTATTTAAATAATGTATTTTCTTGGATTGAATTATTCACTCATTACAAAAAATAAATCTTCAGTCTTGAAAGAGAAATTCCTTTGGATTTTTGAAGTCTCTTATCCCCTCCCCCCGAAAAAAATAGAAATAGGCAAATCCCACGATCCTCCTTGGCTACACCATTGATTATTTTAGATTGTTATCTCTACAATAAGGTTTTGTAATCTATGAATGTTATTTTTGTTGAGGTCTTTCAACAACTATCAACTGTCAAACAAAAAAGACAAATTTAGTTTTGTTGTCAACACTGAAGAATTCTGCATAAGCGAAATCATCTATTTGCGAACATTGTTATAACACACTGGTTACATAGTGGGAATATTTGTAGTTTCTTATTATTTAATGTTAGTTTTGTGTTGTAGGCTTATTTGATAGTGTAGTGAAGGCTTTACCGACCTGGACTAAGGAAGTTATTCATTCAAAATGCTCGCATCTGACGTTGATGATGATTATATGTGTGAAGAAGAAGACTATGGCTTAGAGTATTCGGAAGACAGCAATTCTGAACCCGATGTCAATTTGGAAAATCAATATTACAACTCGAAAGCGCTCAAAGAGGAAGATCCGAAACAAGCTCTTGCTTCATTTCAGAAGGTTTTGGAGCTTGAATCTGGTGAGAAAGGAGAATGGGGCTTCAAAGCACTAAAGCAAATGATAAAGATGCACTTTAGGCTCAATGAATTTGAAGAAATGATGCAGAAGTATCAGCTCCTTCTAACCTATATCAAAAGTGCTGTCACTCGAAATCACAGTGAAAAGTCGATAAACTCTATTTTAGATTACATCTCCACCTCAAAAAATATGGAGCTTTTACAGAATTTCTATGAAGCTACTTTAGAAGCACTCAAAGATGCTAAAAATGACCGATTGTGGTTTAAAACTAACACCAAATTAGGCAAGTTATATTATGATATTGAAGATTTTCCGAAACTAGTGAAGATAGTCAAGCAGCTGCATCAGTCCTGCAAGACAGATGATGGAGAAGATGATTTAAAAAAAGGTACACAGCTATTAGAAATTTATGCTTTGGAAATCCAGATGTATACTTCACAAAAGAACAATAAGAAGTTAAAAGCTCTGTACGAGCAATCCTTGCGTATAAAGTCTGCTATTCCACACCCTTTGATTATGGGTGTTATTAGAGAGTGTGGAGGGAAAATGCATCTTCGAGAAGGTGAATTCGAGAAAGCTCATACTGATTTTTTTGAGGCATTTAAAAATTATGATGAATCTGGTAGTGTACGTCGTACCACTTGTTTGAAGTACCTTGTTTTGGCCAATATGTTGATGAAATCTGGTATTAATCCGTTCGATTCTCAAGAAGCTATACCATATAAAAATGATCCAGAAATACTTGCCATGACTAATTTGGTTTCCTCCTATCAGAATAATGACATAAATGAATTTGAGCGTATACTTCGGACTCATAGAGAGAATATTATGGATGATCCTTTTATTAAAGAGCACATTGAAGATCTTTTGAGAAATATTAGAACACAAGTACTCATCAAATTAATCAAACCTTACACAAGGCTGCATATACCTTTTATTTCAAAGGAACTTAACATAGATGTAGCTGATGTTGAAAATCTTTTAGTATCTTGCATTCTAGATAACTCTGTGGACGGGAAAATAGATCAAGTGAACCAAGTTCTTGCACTCAATCAAGAAAAGGATAATGTGTCTCGTTTCACTGCCATCGATAAATTTACAAACCAACTAAACAATTTACAACTAGTCATTACCAACAAAATGACATAGTTTCAAATGTAATGTATGTTTATATATTTAATATTGCCAAATAAAGATATTTTTTTAATCCATCTTCTCAGTATAACTCACAATTTTGTCTTCTTTTTAATATTCCTATGTTAGTTGTCACTTATATTGATCTGTTATCATTTAAGGTTTTTTTTTTAAAATTTGATTTATCTATTGATTCAATTCAAGTAAATTTCACCAAGATATACTTAATTTCAAGAGAGAGTTAACACATTAATTAGTTTAATTTCTTTCTAATAAATGGTACATTGTGTAGTGCTTATTACTTTTACTGATCGCTGAAGGTTATGCTAGACTTGGCTGTTTTTATGTGTATTTTTTGCATTTTCTTCTTAACCATTTATATTATTACTTTAAGTAAACGTCTGCTTAAAATTTGTATGCGTAGGGTGGGTCCGCCCACAAAGACAAAAAACTTGCCTATATATTATATAACTAAATAGGCAAGTTTATTATATAATATAAGTCGTATCCTAAGGTGGTATTTGAGTTAGCTTTCTGAAATTATTTGAAACAATAAAAAAAATCATAGTCTTTAGAGTCGCCTATCAATAACGACAAATACACAACTATCATTACCTCAATTTATTTATTTTTTTCCATAACCATTGGTCAGGCGTGTTACACAACCTTCCACGATCAGTATTAATCATAGGTATCGTTTGCTTTTGTTTAATTTAATGACATTTATTTTAACTAAGGGTGTTATCTACAGGTTCCTACCCTTTTCTAGCCAGTTTGGGAATGGCAACTTGGGCTGGCAGGAATTGTAGTAGTTGTAATAGTTAGATGATTTTTTTTTTTTTTTATTGAATCACTTTATACTCATGTGCCTATAACAATTTTCACTTTAATTAGTCTTTTAAATCCATTGAGTACTAAACATTATCAGTAAGTAATAGTATTGTTTATAATCATGATGTTAGCTGGAAAAGGTGCTGTTTTAATTTTTCAATGAAAAATCTTGTTTGAACCTCTTTAGCTGTGCTCTATTGCTGATGGGTGGATCAAGAAAGAAGGCTGTTGTAAGCGCTTGCCATACTTGAAAAGCTTGAATAGGCTCAGCAAGATTATTTATTGAAACAACAAATTATTATTATTAAGCAATAAAAAGTTATCATTACAATTGTACCTTATAGTTATAGCTTACTGGAAATAGGCTAAGGGTGTAATAAATGTAAGAGTGGCAAGTTAGCATGAGCTAAGAATGAAGTAAACTTAATTTTTAGATTTATTTTATGTACATTATTAAATATTGTAAAGATTATGGTTTTATTTATTTTGCTTTAATCAGTTCGGAAAATTTTCTCTGTTGTGTTTGCACATTAAAGTAATTGTCAATGATTGTTTTGGACCTCCACCGATCTCTTCATATTCTATTGAAACTTATATTGGCCCTCTGGGATGGATACCAGCTCCACCACTATAATAGTGGTAATAGTACCATTACGTTGGATAATGGAATTGAATTCTGTATTACCCGTAAGCTGAACCTCTCTAAATTAGAAAATAAATGTGTATTTTTTCTGAGAAAAATAACTTATGATTGTAGGTTAAATTAAGAAATAGTGGTTGAATATTAGTTTCTAGTTTGTACCTTAGATTTGGCTTTAATAATAATTAAAAGTAGACTTAATATTATTGGTAGTAACATTATTGGCTGTATAATTGTTAATGATTTTGTTCTTTTGAAACTGTTCCAAAATGACTAGGGGTATTTACCACTATAAATTAATTTTATTCATTTGTTGTTTATTAAAATATCTAATTAAATAAATTTTACACTGAAAAAAGATTGTGTAAATAAATTTGTTGTTATAATTTAAATGAAATTAAACTCTAGGTAAGTTACATAAACAAATTATCCCTATTAATTTTTGAACAGAATATGTATCATATATTTTTTTGTCAAGTCGTTCCTTCGTCCAGTACATATATTGGGAGGCCTTTAATTTCTGTTTGTCTCATACATTTGTACATATCTCACAATGTGTCGTATCTTGTGAGTATTATAAAAATATGTTTTATTAATGTATTATAATAGTGTTATATTATTTGTATTATAATTTATCTTAGTGACACAAATATACTGCACTGCTACAGCATAACTTATTATGTATGGAGTTTTATTCTGTTACATCATACTACTAAGAGGTCATTTTATGGCTCGATGAGTTGTGAATTATGTATGATTATTAATGTTTTTTTTTTTTTGTTTGTGCAATGTATGATTTTCATGAAATGAAATAATTGTTAGCTGGACTAAATTTGTATAGGGCTCAGCCCCACAAACAAGTTGAATAAATAAATAGAACATAATTGTGTTATTAATTAAAATACAGAGGAAATCGTTGGTATTATTCTCTAAGTCAGCTTAAAGGATATTAATAATATAGGTTTACAAACTTGCCAGTGTATTTGGAACATGTTCAAACCAAAGATTTATGAGATTACACATAAGTCTAAATCACTCAATGAATACTCATTAAATAATGGTATCATTAGAGACATTTTCATACATTAACATGATTTGTAAATAATTGTATGTTTGCAATAAAATATATGGAAGTTAATAAAGGGGACCCAGGGTTCTACAAGGACTTTAGTGGCAATAAATCATTCATTTTATAAAATATTTTATCATGAAATTTTTATTTAACTGAATAAACGAACAATTTGTTTTGATATTACATAACCTGTTGAGGATTAAAACATTTAAGCACTTAACAAATATGAAAGACAAACTTTTTTTTGTAAATCCTATTCTCTAGGCCAGGGATCAGCAATCTTTTCAGTCTTAAAGGGCCCATTTAAATTTTATTTTTATTAACCGGACTAAAAAGTTTCTGAAAAAAGACAATCTGAATGTAAAAAATACTCAAATGCTTTAAATTCATCATATAATACTCAGAAATACAATATATAAAACAAAAATGAGACTGGAACATAATTATCAATATTTAAAAAACAAATCTGTATCGCTCTGTCCCGTTATAATCTGTATAGTTTATAGATCGTTTTTTTTTTTTCTCTCCCTGGACCTGGATGTATCTATGGTTCTACAGGTAAGATGGGACCTGAAAATGACTTGATGTTTAAGAAGAGCCAAAAAGTTGTTAAGTTCACATTATTCACTATTACTATCATTAGCCAAAGAATAAAGATATTCATAGCGACGGAATATTTAAGCCACGATCTCTGATCTTCATTATACTTAATGTTCTCATTAATCTGAGCCGTCCCTATATCCCTCAGCTAAATTAATTTCTATGATTCTGAAAAATCAGACGACTTTCCAAGATTATGATGTAGTTTATTTATTGATGTGCCACAACTAATAATTATCAACTCCCGGTTAAGCGTGTGATTTCATGACATATCTTTAGGCGCACGGAGGTCACCTGTTCCCCATAGTAGAATCCTCATTATGCCCTCCAGTTTCTTTGGATAGTATTGTTACAAATTTAACCATCTTCAAAATTAATTATTAATTTTCAGCCAACAGAATCACTGCCATCAATTTCACGAAAGGCCCTGGCAGAGGAAAAATAATAGATGGTAAAATTGACATTAAATTTATGTTTTAGTAGATACCTACTTCCTATAATAATATATACAGGAAAAACAATTGTGTAATTATATTTTCATTGAATTTTTGTTAGATATTGAACATGTTTGTGCCATAGAACTCCTCTGTTAATTCAAAAAGGGTCGTTTTTTGCAAGTAATTTTAGATTCAGTTTTAGGCAATATTTTTCTAGAAGGCGGTATTACTTATAGAGCTCAGCCATGAATCATTTCTCAATTATTTTGGTCTTCTCACACTTTTTCGAATAGGTTTGCAAAAAGAATTTAGAGATTGTGGGATCCTACCAAAGCCCTATTAAATTTTTTTTTGTATCAAAACCCTTTATTTAATATATAAAGATTGATTTACAAATTCCACAATGAGGAATCTTCACATAAATGAACATCATGCTTATTATATTTACTCTAGTGTAGCTACGTATTATATTGGTTGGCTAGTTGGCGTTGTGGTTAAAGGTACAAATGAAAAGATCAAAGTGATTTAGAAAATCAAATTATATTCAAATTTTTTTTTTTTTTTAACCAAGCAATTACTTATCTTAATACTTAATTTTTTTGACCAGTAAGTAATTTAACATTAAAAAATTAACAGAGGCCTTGAGAATAAAAAATGTACAGATTATACATAATATATAGCTAACTACCAATAATAGAAGTTAGTCAAACACTGATGGTTGAGCTGAAGTTATAACCATCTTTTAAATCGTGTTCTCAATTTTTTTCTGGCCCTTTAACATAGAAACATGATATTTCTTTTATGGTTGTTCCTTCAATGAATATGTCTTCATCGTATTGAGTAGGTTATAAAATTTAAGAAGTCACCTATAGATCAATGTGAAATAAATATGGGGCTATAATCATACAAATTAATTAAAACTATCATTAAATAAGTGTTGGCAAGTTTTTTATAATTCATATTTGGCGTTTGAACGTTAAAATTTACAAGTGAGCCACGCTTGATACCACAATGACGAGAAAAATAATAGTAACTCGATAAAATATAATTAGCATCCATTAAATAGTTAATTAAATGCCACTTCAAAATATTTACTATCAAATTGAGAAGGATAACAAATTATTGACCTTCATGTCTTGATCGATATATGCAGTAATGTGGTAAATTTTTTGGAACTATCAATCAAGTAGGATTTATTACAGTAAGCTGGACTTTGTGAAACCCTTAACTTTGTGATTCATTGCATTGCCTTGAATTTATTGTTACCTTCAAACAAATATTTTATTGAATAAATATAAAAATACATGAGTTAATTTTCCAATATCATTTTGGATACCAATCACAGTCAGATTACAGAGTAATTAGTTAAATTATTATTTTAAGAACCATTTGGAATATTAAATGAAACCAGCTTGTAAAATGTCATCTCTCTTAGTAAAACACAGGTTAAGTTTGAATTTTGATCATAATTTTAATGATTTTGTGTGACTGAAATTTAAACATAAAAATAAAAATTATATATTATTAATCACGGCCAGAGATCTTTCATTTGTTTGATAACTTATTCAATATGACAGGAAAATATCTAATTTATTTATTATTTAATTAATTAAGAGTAATTATGTTTTATGAAAAGATTGTTCATCTCATTGGGTAATCAAATAAAATCTTGATTTAAAATTTCTTGTTTATAGACCAAACAGGGGACAGATAGACAGACACACAGGTGAATACATAAAGGTTCATTGATATATTTCAAAATCAGAAACCCCCCAAAAAAGATGATGAGAAAGAAGTTATACCCATATCTTGTTTAAACCCACTACTTCAAAATAGGAGCCAGTTAGAGCACTCAATATAATCTCAAATGTTTCATTAGTATAAGGAGTATCATAACTGCCCTAAAAAAAACTTGTCTCCACTATTTCATTTTTCTTCTTATTTAGAGTAAACTGACTGGGGAAAAGTCAGTTATTTTTTCATCTGTTTTGTGGAATTAGTCGTGTTTGATGTGTGCCAACATGTATGTAGGGTTTATAATAGCGGATGGTATGCAAGCTACCCTATTCCTTTTTTTCCTATTTCTCGGTTCCTTTCAAAAGCTGCATTTCAGCTCTTTTGCCATCTTTTTTTACCAGTTAGGTAAAAGGCCTTATTGATATTTATCAATTTGCTTTCCTAATTGAGCCTACTAAAAAATACCTGATTGGGAAACATTTTCACACAAGCTGGGCAAATCTCAAAATCTAATTTCTGAAAGTTCAATAATTTATTATCTGTTTTGACTGGTTATCAGCATAGACAAACTGGTTTAACAAATTATAGGGTGCAAACAAAAAAATAAACAAAATTACAAAAAGCTGAAGTGTTTGAAGCTAATAATAAACATCTAGAAGACTAGCCGAATTCTAGTTCTGGTATTAAATTTTTATTGAAAAAAAACTTTAGCTAGTTTATAACATTTGACTTTTATTTCTACAGGTATTTTGAATTATTCATGTACAATTAAATGTTCAGGATATGACTGAAGAAATCAGCCTCCCAGCTTTAATTAAAAAAAAATTTATCTGAAAAATTTTAATATTTGAGATCTCCAATTAATTTTCTAAGCAGCCAAAACTTTGGAATGGAACAAGGCTATCTGTGAAGGAGGTGGCGGAAATATAATTGAAGCGACTATCTTAACTGGAAAAGGAGAGGGTAAATACAGTTTTATTCCACAGATACAGACATTCTGACAGATCTTCTTTTAATTTTAAGAGATTACAGTTTCCAGTGAAATTCACATTATTGATCAAAATCAACAAGTCACTGGGGCAGTCTAAGTACTGAAGAGTAAATTTGAGATTGCTCTGTTCCTCCCATGGTTAACTTTATGGTGCTAGGCTCAAAGGTGGGTTCACTCAAGAATTTATTTATTATTGCTCCAAGAGGAGAATTTAAAAAGGTTTTTCATAATCATTTTTGAGTATAATCAACATTATAGTGAGTTTGTCCCCGTAAATTAAAATGACTTTGATTTTACATTACAGATAAATTGTATTCCTTTTCCTGTCTAATAATGTAGATGATTGGGATAAATATATAACTCAGAAACACCTGATGAGGAATGTTTGTTAGTATAACATAGACTCAGAATCTTCTGAACATATTTTAAAAATGGAACTTCATGATAATTCTTCCAAAACATTTTTTGTGGTGCAATGAAAATAGTCTTATTGGGTTAACATTTCTATGCAAGCTAAGCCAGTCAAGAAGCTAGTGTGAAAATAAAGCAAACACTATTGAATATCAAATTAAATAGTAGTATGTTTGAATCCTACCAGAAATATGTTTACATAAATACAATTTATGGTCAAAATTTCAATTGACCGTTACTAACAGGTCTGTGGCGATCATCTTTCATCTGTATGCGTATTCTAGCTATTGTACTATGCCATTAGCAAAAACTTGAAATCAATTGTGTCAGTTTCATTTGTCTTGTGAATTGTGTCAGCTACATTTGTCTTGTCAACATTGAACCATGTTAATATATTATTATTGTCGGGTCGTCACTAGGGGGCTCAGTATACCTGGGTATCCCCCAAGTGGCGAGGAGACACCCGCCGCGGGCTAGGATTGCTACAACCTCTTAGCCCCGTCCGGCGAGCGCCCAGAAAGAGATAAGGCGGGTGGACCTATGGTCTTTCACCCTGGCCGCCGGCCTAGTCGGCAGGGTAGCCTAATTCGCTTTGATCTGACTTCATAAGATCTTTAGAAGGTGTGTGTGCCCCGACAAAGCACTGTGTTCAGGAGAAGAGGTCAGTCTCTGTCTGGTCTCTGACTCAGGAGCTCGGGCTTATATAGGAGGCCAGCCAGTAGGGTGGGGATAACTCCCCACCTACAACTGACTCCCCCACTACTTATCCCCCCACCCTCCGACTGGCGTCATAAGCTTAATTTATTAAACATATGGAAAAAATTATAGATATGATATGATCTGATCGAGAAGAGAGTGACTTATAATTATTTGTAATTAAGAAGTGGCCACAACAATTATTTTCAAATTATTTATGTTGATTGCTTTTTCTTCTATTAGCAACCCAATTAAACAATTAACATTGGGTACCTCTCATTATGTTGAAATTAAAGAGTTTTGCTTTAATTATACTTTTATTGGTTGAATTTTTTACACTCTTTTATAATTCCGTTAAGGGCTGAAAGGTGGGCTACCCTATAGGAGCTTTACATTGTGTACATAGATGATTTGTGGCTCTCCTAAAGTTGTAGAGCACAGCTTAGCACCCTTCCATGCCTCTAAAAATTTGGAAAGCCAGTAGTCTAGAGAAACCCATGCGACCATGAACCTTTTAGTCGCTTTGGTAAACTCCCCCTGGAAGAGGATATCCAGAGTCCAGAGCAAACATATGCACATCCAAGTTCCAGGGTCTTCCCGGAAAGCACTTTGCCTTCCTCTAATCCACGTAGAAGGCCTCTTTTATGACGAGGTCAATAATCATGACCACAGCTAGGATTTGAAGCGCCCCGTGATAGGTAGTCTGTTACTCTAAGTGATTTATTATGATAAAGAAAAAAATTGTGGACATAAAGTGTTCACCTATGGAATAGTCGCGACCAGTGTCCCAACAGCATATGAGTACGTGCTTTGAAAAAAAAATAATATGTTTATAGTTCAAGGAAAATTTTCCTGAAGGAATAAAAAATATTAAACTCCATTTGTTCACTCCTTTATCAAATTAACAAGTTATAAGATATACAAAGCACTCATGTAGCTATTTATAAACGCCAATGCGAGTGTATTTGAGAGCGATCAACAGTATAGTGGAAAAAAAAAATCACATGCCCTTCTAGAAACACCAGTTTTTTTAAGAGACTTACACGAGAACCACACAGAGGGAACATGCCATAAGTTGAGCGGACCAACATATATAAATATTCAATTAATTATTATAAATAAGATAGATCCGACTGGCGCCCACACCGACCACCCAATACAGGTTATCGGCGAAGATCTTGCAGATAGCCGTAGAGCCAAGGATTAATACTCGTGTCACATATGAGGCTATTAAGTATAGTATTCTCTAAATGTACTTCGAGTTCCTTTTTTCTCATTACACAATAAATACAATAATAGTTGACTTATTATAAATTAATTTATTTATTATGAAGTACATATGAACAAAGTCAAGATGATAGGATAGTTTCAAGACGTGACCTCCGTGAGGATCACCCCGAGCCCTCGGTTTCAAGTTCTTCAATACTTGTTAAATGAATGAAAAACTACTGATTAAAGAACTTCATTTAATCTAATTTAGTCGAGTTGGTGTCATATTTTATCAGTTTGCAATTTTTAACAAATTTTAGGTAAGAAAAATTAAAATTAAATAAACATTATATGATTCCATAAAAAAAAAACGCGAGGCAATAATCCTTGAATTAACAAGTGTCATAGTTAGAGTAGACCGTGCATTAATAGCTTCAAATTGTCTTCCATCTTTAATAATGGTCTTTGGTATTCTCACTCACATTAAAACTTTAGCAAATGCTTACTTTCTCTATTCCAGAGGGTGGAATCTTTAGTGTCCAACAAAAAAAACCTCTCCTTGATAACACCATACATAATAATGATCACGATTGGGCTAGGAATATCACCCTGTCTCAGTTTTATTGTATTTCTTTTAAAATCCATTAAGAATGCCCTGATATAAATGTCAAAATTAATAAATACCGCGCTGGGTGAACCTTGAACCGGTTATGCAACACTCAACCATTCATATATTAGGATAAGCCTGTCTGTCTAAAAGATAACTGCCTTCCCAGAATGTTTCTATCAGACAAGAACTCAGAACAGGGTGGAGTTCGTCCCCCTTAGAAAATCCAGGCAGGTTAAACTTCTTCCCAACTTTCACAAGTGTAAATTTCCCTCATTATTTATTAAAAACTCACAGAATACTTCAATGAAAATTGAAATTTTTCAAAACATTTAAAAATACTTAACAAGTTGTTATATGTCAACTAAGAATATTAAACACGATACGCGATAGAATTTTAGAAATGAGCCCCCAGGAGGGCGAAGGGGGTGAAATGGATCCTGAGAAGGCAAACAAAGGCAGGAGATCTGATTAGCCCTAAAGGAGCCGTGAATATGCATCGAGTGGGAGAAGATGGGCCGAGTGTGAGATTGAGTGCAAAGCAATTATTTACAGAGCCATAACCAATCCAGGCCCCTCTGATATACAGGCTAAGCAATCACGAGGACCACTTTAAACAATTTCCACGGGGAGATGATGCGAGGAGCAATCAGCTAGACTGGCAAATAGGGCTGCTTCGCATCACTCAACACACGCTCCTTTGTACTTTGCCTTATAGCCAGCTGGGGATGTCATCGAGTTCACAAAACACTAGTCTTCCACAACTGTTCATTCCATTTTCAATGAATCAATTCTATTCTGTCAATTACTGTGGCTTTACTTAATATATTTGTTTGGTTGGCCAATTATGATATTATATTTTAAATGTTTTTTGAAATATTCTACTAACTGAGACACCTTACTCATGATCCATTTCAAGCATCAGATGGTATATGATTCAGCTCTACCGGGCTGAGCTAAGAACCATAACAGGACTATTCATTGGACATCGTCCAGTCTTTCAGACTTAACAAATAATAAAACTGATTGTAGCGACCGCTAACTACATAAGATAAATCACCCTATACTCTATAGTATATATATATATATATATATATATATATATATATATTGTAAACAAATGTAAATAACATTACCAAAATATAAATCATTGTAAATGTGTTAAACAATAAAAAATGCGTGGGAGCCAATTAGTCATATGAGCTGGGACACCAGCTGACAGGCAGGTATAAGACCCAACCACCGGGAGACCCTCCCGGCCCTGTCAGGGAACAAAGGAAACCACATCATTGGCTACTGACTAGGCCAGCTGGGTATTTAAGACCGGCGGTTTGGGTCCTGTATATCATTCACCTGACAACTACCTGCTCGTGGCTCCTGCTTGAAACTCTGAAATTTCCTGCTTCTTTATGAAAAACCTCTGCATCTCTTTCTCTCCTCGCATCGCTACGTTTTAGTCCTGCGTTTTGAGACCCCGCACCTTCTCAGTGGGAACTCTGCCTTCGTCTCACTAAATCTAGCACCTCCTTGGGAGAGACCTTTCCCTAGTGGACAACGGTTGTCGTGGCCCTGCAAGATTACCAAGCAGTGTTACCCACGGCAATTCAGTCTGCCTCTCTCCGGTTCACACTTACCTTTGGGATCCGGACGTATTTCGCCTACCCTCAGATACCGAGTGTGAATTCGTGGTCATTCCAAGACCTAACAAACTACCTACCTACCTACCCTATACTTCTTCTCCTGAACATAGTGCATTGTCGGGGCACATACCTATAAAAAAATGGAGTCAGATAGTAAAGCCGTCATGAAACGATTGTCCAGGGTATAAACTCAAACAACCCTCACTTTGTCACCAGGGCTAGGGTAACTAGGCACCCCCCTCGTGACGGCCCGAGCCTGATGGATACTCCTCTGATCGTCTAGGATTAAATAAGGAAGATTTATCTGTGAAAATGTCTGTTCTTGAAACTATCCAACCACCCAAAGTCTCAGGTTCATCTCGGGAGCCATGATAGGATCAACAGCCACAAACGGTCCTTTGGGTCAAATCTTCTAGAGGTAGATTAATGACACGCCCCGAAGTATAGAATAGAATGTAAATCATGAGTATATCAATGGGTATTTTAAATATAAGGCAGAAAACTTCTTAGAGGTGTCATCTTTGTAAGCTACCATCTTCAAACGCGAAGATAACGCAAGGAAGAAATACTCGTAATTTACAAATAGACCATTGCATCTCCACACATTTCTATCAGTTACTGTTATTGCATCCCCCGTGAATAATGTAATAACAGTGTCAAATTAACTAACTCGTAGTGGTAGAAATCCCAAGCTGTCATACTGAAACGGAAACTTTTGATATGAAAAGTAGTAAAAAAGTATAATTGTGAATTCAATGTATCAATATCAGCAATGCACATCCCTGCTGTGAATACTAAAAATCCTGACGGGATTTGCACGAACTATAACATCCTACGCGGCGGAAATAGACGATCAATCGGCAGGCAGTGGGAGTGACTGTTTTTCACCAAAATAAAGCTCTCTCTTAAATATTAAATCTACGAGTTAATATTTTCGTGGGCGAACGACTTATGGAAGACACTATACTGGTGATAAAAGAGTGTACGCCCGATGAGACAACTGCTGTTGTCACAAGGGCTGAGGGGCCCGGGTGTAAAAGCAACAGCTCACGGGGCCAAACAGCTCATCCCCAGGGAGCCCCACAAGAACGTCCTGACCATCTTGATAAAGAGGCGACTGGCTATGAATTTAAAATACCTCTTTTGTTTTATATCGCACCCTGATTGACAGCTGCGTATTTTTTCAGCCGTATCCATTCGACGTGGCCCACACGGCATGGAAACAAAGTCCGATCAAATTCCCCATATTTTGAGTATTATGTTCATAGTTTCTTGCGAGTGTGTGGGAGGCGATGGCCGAAAGAGGAAAATCATTTATTCCCAGTTTTTTTTTCAGGTTTCAGAATGGGATAATGCCAAAATTAGCAAAAAATAATGGGCACTACTCACAACATTGGATCAATCAGTTCCAAAACGTGACTCCTGAAGAATATTGTCACACCCACATGTAAGTTGGTAGTGTTCTTACATCAATTAGTTAAAATACTGCATCTATTCAAATAGTACATAGTTCGCGGGCCAGATCTATGTGGCCTTCATTAATTTATAATGTTCTTGTACGAGAAGTGAAATCGATGCAGCATATTTGCTGCATATATGCTCGATACAGCATATTTGCTGCATATATGCTCGATACAGCATATTTGCTGCATATATGCTCGATACAGCATATTTGCTGCATATATGCTCGATACAGCAGCATTATAATATTGGGTTGGCAAGAAAGTGATTTCGGTTTGCACTAGTATTGTTATGTTTGTCTCGTTATTTGGCAGTCGATACCTTTAGGTTGCTATAGAAAGAAATTCCGTGTAATTTTGTTTAAAACTGTCAGCTTACGGTCAGTTTTAACACGGAGTGCAAACATTTTCGACACATTTTACTTTTTTATTTTCATAAAGGCAAGAAAGCGGCTAAGGCTTACAAAGAGATACGTGAAGTTTATAGTGTTGATTATTTAACAGAACGCACGTTTCAGAATCGGTTTAAAAAATTTCGTTCTGGAGATTTTTGATTGAAAGATGACCAACGTTCTGGTCGACCTTCTGAAGTTGATGATGACAAAATGAAAGCCATAATTGAATCGAATCGACATATAACTGTGCGAGAGATTGCAAAACAGTTAAATGTATCGCACACAACAATTGAAAATCATATAAGACGTCTTGTACTTGTTAAGAAGTTAAAAGTTCCGCCACGACAATGCGAGGCCTCACACGTCTTTAGCAACACGTACAAAACTATTGGAGCTTGGTTGGGAAGTGATGTCGCATCACCCATACAGCCCCGACCTTGCACCATCGGATTATTATTTATTTCGAAGTTTACAATTCTTCTTAAATGATAAAAATTTCAGTAATAACGATGCCCTCAAATCGCAGTTGGTTGAGTTTTTCGCTGATAAGGACCAGAAATTCTATGAGCGCGGTATCATAAGTTACCAGAAAGATGGCAAAAGGTCATCGAACAGAATGGGAGATAATTAACTGATTGAAGTTCATTTTTTGTATAGAAAAAATTAAGTTTTATTTCCCATTAAAAAAACTAAAATTACTTTCTTGCCAACCTCAATAAATATTAATTTTATATACTTGCCATACCGCTCTGAAGTGAAAGATTTTTTTTTTTTTTAACTTTTATTTGAGAGAATACTCACAGAAGTGTGCGTAAACATATTCCTGAGATAACTCTATTCTTTTTACAACACTAGCGAAGTTTTTATTGAACACGTCTGTAAGCTTGGCTGTACTCCTGGTACAGTTTGAGATTACTTGATTCATGACATTATTAGAGGGATGTAGTAAATAAAACAGTAGCTACTTTAAAGTACAAACGATACTCATTACAAAGTTTTACGCAGCGTCCACCATTGTATCCCAAGTTCCGCCTCATCCATCTTACTAATAGTCGAGGTCGGTATTGCAATCCGTTCTCATGGTTCGATTGTTATCCGACGACTATCGTGATGAATCCTCCTAACAGAACGATTAATGGCTATCTAATAATGGAACTTTAGTCCACTATTATCATTCAATGTTCTTTACAGTTGATGATTACGGATTGATATTATCTCGTTATTTAGAACCAACGATCTGTGTTGTTTCTAAATGTTTTTTTTGTTTTTTTCAAAATTCAATAGTTTTAAAAAGAAGGTGCTTTCAGGTAGTTGATTATTTTCAACAAAAGTCAACAACTTTGCTAGATTTTCACCGTTTTTGCAGAATAGAAATGGTTTATTCTTTATTGCAGGAATTCTTTATAAAATAATTCTTGTTCTTTTTTTTCCTTTCCTTTTGTTGCTTCAGCTATCTTGAATGGTTAGTGCGTGCTATTATTCATTCTGTTACTTTCCAATACTACGAATATTTTAGATTTTCTAGTTCACTAACTGAAAATGTGGTTACCTTCTCGTTTAAGGTTTAAAAGTACAGGTTTGATCTGAAAAAAAGAACATTTTATCTTCTACAGTTTCATTTCACACCAAATTGAAATTATGATTTGAGTCAGAATGAACTAATTACTAATCATAACTATCATAACTGAATACAAATGTACAATATAATGAAGAAAACATATTTGTACTTCATGTTAATTTTACTAAATTTATCTTGAGTTTAAGCGGTTGGGTCTTTAAGCAATCTTAAATACGTTAAGTTTAAATACTTTAAATCAGTGAAACGAAAGCTTGATCAAAATTCTACAAAATTAATATTACTTCTAAACCTTTTAGCTGAGCTTTGGGGTTTTCTTGAATTCTGGTTTGTTCTTCTCTTCTTTGCTTGTTTGCTTTGTCCTACTATCGTTAGATGGTGTGTATTTGTATCAAATGGACATAATACTTCGTCTCAATATTTTAGGAGTTCGGATTAAATGCTGTCTATTTCAGGTTTTTTGACACCATTATATGCTTCGAATATTTTATGGATTCATTCTTAGTCTAGTGATGATGTTTCATGGCTCAATTCACCGCCCTTAGATGTTGACAATTTGTATGCTCCTGTAGTTCTGCGGAACGATTCCTAAAAATCTTTCCTCTACCTTTCCAGGATTTTAAACTATTTAAAACAGTTTTCCTAACTAAAACAGTATTATATATTTATCCAAATTGCGCTTCCGCTCTTGTTTGAGATTGACACCATTTGTTTATAAGGAAAAGACTAAAAAAAAATTATCTTGTTACGGTTATTATAAGTTAGTTAACAACGTCAATTTCTTACTTAGTTTGAATAAGTAATTCTTTTTGAAGACCTCCGCTTGCGGAAGAAACGAGTGAAACTGTACTTGAACACGGAAAAGACAGCCCTCCTTAAAATTTAAAGGGGCTTGGTTCCCCTTATTGATCCACCTTATCACTTTTAACAATACTCTGATAAGTGTAAGGAAATGATATATTTAGGAAGAAGTTAATTCAGTAACTGGTAACAACTTTCTAACGGTCTTTATCTTGTGCCAAAGTTAACTCCCTGGTACTTAAGATCTCCAATGACAAAATATTAAAGTTTTCGCGGAAAAGCGGTTGGGGGCGAATTCCAGAAATCCATTAAAAGTTTAATTCTTGCGGTGCTGTTTCAATCAGAGTACCCATTGTTTTATCAACCGGCTGCCTAATGAAGCCATACCATTCTCAGATTAGTCGATATCTTGTAACAATTTTCCTATTTTGTTACAATTTATTAATATATAAAAAAAAAACATGTTCCGTTTAGCTATGTTTTTTATCAAATTTATGTGGTTGGAAGTACCTTTTTTTTTTTTAAAGATGTTTTCTTTGGGGCTGAAGTGGGCCAGAAAAAATTTTGTTCGACTGGTAGAAGACGAGGTGCTCTCTCATTGCCCACTGACTTAAAAAACTCCTCGCCTGTTTTCATTTTCCTTTCCGGCTTTTCTCGCCCCGACCTTTGCATCGTCGATCGACTTCCACAAAGCCCCCACTTACAATAACTATTTTCAATTAATAAATAATATGTTGTGATATGGCTCAGTCCATATTATTACAATATATTTGGTGGAGTCTAATAACTGTATACGTATATGTAGCGACCGCTAACTACGTAACATAAATCACCCTATACTCTATTGTATATATATTGTATGTTGTTATAATATGTTGTAAATTAATGTAAACAAATGTAAATAAGATTACCAAACCATAAGTCATAGCAGTGTAAATATCTTCATATATATCAATAAAAGACGCAACTGCAAAAAACTAGTCAGTGGCCCTTGAAGGTAGCGGCGAGGAGCTTGGGTGGGTCCAAGCATAGAACAAGCAAGCGACACCGCAACCTGCGTTTTGGTTGGTCAGAATAACACCCCAGATCATTGGTTACTGGGGGCTATATATAATCCCTAGTTTTGGGCGATAAATCATTCTAACAACGGCTCTCTGACTGGCACCTGCAGCTGTACTGATGTTTCAAGATTTGGCCTTCTCATTCATGAAAACTTCTGGATCTCTCTTCCTTACCTCGCTACGTTTTATTCCGGCCTTGTCAGACCCCACACTCTCCTAGTGGGATTCTCTGCCTTCGTCTCGCTAAAACTAGCACCTCGTTAGGAGAGACCTCTCTCTCGCGGACGACGGTTGCCGTGGCCTTAAAAACTTTACCTAGTAGTGTCTCCCACGGCAATCCAGTCTGCCTCTCCGGTTCACACTCGCCTTTGGGACCCGGACGGATTTTGCCTACTCTCAGATACCGAGTGTGAATTTGTGGTCATTCCTAGACCACACAAACTACCTACACTACCTATCCTATACCTCTTCTCCTGAACATAGTGCATTGTCGGGGCACATACCTATAAAAAATGAAGTCAGATAGTAAGACCGTCATGAAACGATTGTCAAGGTTATAAACTTAATCAACCCCCACTTCGTCACCAGGGCTAGCGTAATAGGCACCCCCCTCGTGACGACCCGACAGCTACCTTTCTCATATAATACCTGCATGTATATAATCCTTAATATAAAATGTGTAAGATGTAACCAATCTACTAATTTTAACCCGGGACCAAACACAACGCAGACTTTCACAACTATAATTTATCACACCATACATTTGCTTATTTAGCCTTAGAAAGATGACGAACTTGATCTTATCAAGTTAATAAATTAACCTACTAACATACTTGTCGGGGGCGTCACTAGGGGAGTGCCTGATCACTCTAGCCCTGGTGACAAGTGCGGATTGATGTAGTTTATAACATGGACCATTGTTCCATGTCGGCATTTAATATCTGACTCCATTTATGATAGGTATGTGTCCCGACAATACAGTATGTTCAAAAGAAAAGGGTACAGAGGTTGCATAAAGGATAAGACAGGTTCAGAGTTCAAACGGGGCACGGCAGTGTGGTAGGCGCGAGGCATCAGGGGGTCTCAAGCCTGTGAGACAGGGTGACGACTCATAGGGCAGCAGAGAGAGAGTAGGCCTCAGCCCTTAATTTCCTGGTCTTAAATACCATATCCCCTACCTAGTGAAAGGTGGAGTTGGCTGACAGGGGTATGTTTTACGATACCCAGGTGACCAGTTCCTTTTAGTTTTATGACCGTTGGGATAAAAGGGTGTGTTTTTTATGGCTGCTAGGGTCTCACCCCTTAGGTTATTTGACAGCCTATAAGTGCCCCTATGTCTGCCCTGGCTAGTCAGGTACCGTTTTATGACGGTGCCCCTCTGTTTACCTGACCTACCGCCATTGCCGCGTGGACCCTGGTTTTTAATACAAGAAGCTTACAAAGATTTACATAATATTATAATACATTATTTGCACCAGAGTATAGGGTGATTTACATATATGTTTGGCGCTCGCTACAATACTAATTACAATTGACAACAAATTATTGTTAATCGCTCTCATATAAAATAAATATTAAATACATATCCACAAATATCTC
This sequence comes from Acanthosoma haemorrhoidale, assembly GCA_930367205.1. Taxonomy (NCBI): domain Eukaryota; kingdom Metazoa; phylum Arthropoda; class Insecta; order Hemiptera; family Acanthosomatidae; genus Acanthosoma; species Acanthosoma haemorrhoidale. The sequence goes on along the minus strand of OV884013.1, from coordinate 31,006,673 downwards.
GGACGAGCAGCGTACCCTCTTCAACGCCGCATTCCTTCTGAGTCGCCTTTGCTACTCCCCCACCTTGAATACCCCATGCTCACTGTTAGCGCTCCTGTTTGTAGCTTCTTGAAGTTCTATCCAACAATTTAGTGGGTTTTAAACGCTAAAAGAAAACCAAATGTGCGCTTAGTGTGGATAAGGATTTTGATCGCTGTCGCAATGTTAATAGTTACAAAACTTTTACAAATGACGGGTTTTTGGCCATTTAAGAGAGATTAAATATTTTACTCAGGAGGATTCACAAACCCTGGACCACATCGACGTTTATCAAAGTAAGTCATAGATGGGAAAAGTAATATAATCCGTGTGCTGTAAAGAGAATTAAAGAAAAAACAAAATAAGGCAACTAAAAAAAAATTTTTTGGCGTTATAATAAATAAATACTGCCATGAACAGGAACCAAGTCCGATGCTATCAATTAATGATTATGAAAAAAATACAAATAAATCCAAAAAAGAAAATGGGGGTTCCAAATCATTGAATGTTTATAACTGCCTGCAGACGAGCGATAGACCATTTTTCAGCCCTAACTCTTAAATTTCTTTACGGGCTGGTAGCATCTTGGATGGCCTCCAGAAGCTTTCAGAAGATAAACAACTTTACCGAAGGAACTTTTCCTCGAATAGGAAATAGTTGTATCGACCAAACGACATGAATTAAATTGTCTAAAGCCTCCTCGATATGAGATCGTAATTGCTTTTAAGATAACGATGCGCAGCAAGGAAATGTTTCTCATTGTCAACATTGCCTGTTATGCTGGCAAACGTGAAAACATTTTATTTAAACATTTTTATAAATTTTAATTATATGTGTACTATCTCTTATTGACCAGTAACATCCTCCTGCCCTCCCCTAAGTCCTGTTCATTAGTTTTTTTTTAAATTTCATTCCTCTTCCTATATCCGAGACACTATGGTATTTAGCCTTCCATCTCGATAAAAGGATGACATGGAACCCACACACGAGATTAAAAAGACAAGAACTAAACTGACGGTTTGGACAATTTTACAGACTACGTCAAAGGACACCCAATCTCTCAGTAGAACCTAATTTACAGAAATTACTAATTTACAAGACCATACAGCAAAAAAGTCTAACATCAAGCGTATCTAATGAAAAGTTCTGAGAACGATAGTTAATGCCCCTTAAAACGTCATAAACAAAATCCTTCATAACGATCTTAATATACTCTTGAACTCATCCCTTCTAAGTTCATGAAATCCCATCCAACCACCCTAATTCCCTAGAACAGTTATTAAACTGCGACACACATTCATATAATCCTTCCCGGAGACTAAAGCGGCAGTGGCCTCGTGACCTGCTATAAATACGTGACAGAGAGAGTCCTGGCCAGTTTCTCCAATCATGTCCCGCGCGTCTGTGGCTCTCGCGCTCTTGGTCAGCCTCCACTGGCTCGTATCCGGTGACGTGGCTGATGGAGGAAGGTGGGGGACTTCCCAAGACTCCGCTTCCTCTTTAAATGCGATGAGTGTGTTTATAAATATTGTATAAATGAGCGAGTGAATGAAGAAATGTAAATATGCTATAGATGAGAACATTGCACACAATTGTGGTATTACAACTATTTTCCAAATCATGGATTTTATTAAGTAGATCATTAGTATGCCAGTCATTATTAAATTTGGGCTTGCCATAGGTTTGGTTGAAGATTTATTAAACATATAAAAACTAATGAATATTGACAGGATTAGTGACCAATGAAAAAAAAGATTTTAAAATGTTAATTGTACTTGAAAATTAGATTAGTTTTAATTTGTTAGTTCCATCTAATAGCTTGGGTAAATTGATAGCCATCCATAGAAAGTTGAGTGAGTACATAAATTCGAATATTTCACAGTTCGTAGGGCTCGGAAAGTTTACTAGCCCTTTGAAAACCCTTCATTATCTGCGACCATTGACAGGAAAATTGTTTAGGTCAGGCATTTAGAATTTATATATCAAGTAAAGACTTTAATTAATGGTGGAGGAATGTACATCAATAGATGTAAGCGACTATGGTTCGTGGTGTAATGCTACGTGATTTATTTTTAATACTTAAATGTATATATTTCAATATTTAAATTCTGCCCTTATATGTATGGTGGTGGGTAATGGTGGTAAGTGATTTCATTCATACTACAATATCAAGATGTATTTACTATATACATACTATTTAACATATATTCGTAACCCATTAATCCCCACAAGGACTTGTCACCTTCCTTATCCTGGAGAAGGAAGCGTGGGATTCCCACACGCTACTTCTGCAGCCACATCAATGATTGTTTCGACTGGTGCATTTCGATGGTTTTACCTCGCCGTTTTGAATGCGTCAAGCAGTGTTTAGGGTATCGGACTGCTGTGCATAAATAATATCTAACCAAAGTGTAAATAATTCGAAGCTGATTGAAAATAAAGGTATTACAGTCGGCATTTCGCTCATTCAGGCCTCCTCGGCACAATGAATGATATCATATTTAAATTTAAGAGCATAATCTTCCATTATTGAAAACGGAATTGGTAACTTTTCCATGATATATGAATCCATTCTACAATCCACTTCTGATATTAGCTGTATGTTCTTTCAGCCTGGGATTTCCCCAAACAAACACACCTTTTAATTTTATCTCCAACTAACTCTGATTCCTCCCAGCGACTATTGCAGTTACAGTGATATGAGATCAATGACATATTGTCACTTTCTGATTTTGTTATTTTGTGGGCTAAGAAAACAGCGTTTGCCAAAATATACGGTAGGCGAACCCTTAACGTAAGTTTATCCATCAATGATCAGGTTTTTTTGAATGTCGTAGCGCAATCAAATTCAAGTTTTGACAGATCGCGTTTTATTGAATCGAAGCCCTTGCAGTATTTAGCTTAATTAAGTAGTATTTAGCTCCTTCTAACCATGTGCCGCTTTTTGTAACTACTGGTTGAAGTGGCAAGCATAGGTCGAGATAGCGTTCCTTCAAATCGGCCCTGTTTTATGGTTTATTAATTACTTATAAAATTAATTAATAAATAATTCATGTCAACTAACAATCATATTACAGGGCATTTTAAAAAAAATTCTGAAGTATTGCGTAGTAATTGAAACAGCTGGGCTACATGTACGAACAGGTTCGTGGATATGAACTTTGTACCCCTTCGGCCCAAGTTCTCGCTAGTTCCAAATTCTACCTCGCACGAGGTGGATGTTATTAGTTTTTGACCTTTTTTTTTGTGAAATAAGTTTAATTTCGAGCCGATATATTATTACGTATTATTAGATCAGGGATACATCGATGTGTTTTACATCTGTTAAAAATTATCTTCATAATCATTTATCGAGCTAGTCACTTCAGAATAGAGAGAAGTCTGTTCACAAAAAGCATTGAAAGGTTAGTGAATATTCTATTGGTATATTTGAACCAATAAGATTTTAATGTATTTTTAATTAGCTTGTTATTGATTAAAAACAGTTTTTTTTAAATTGCTTTGTTCGTAAAATTAATTTTTATAAACTTGATAATCGATTACGGCTAATAATTATATCACGTAGATATGTTCATCATACATAATTTCCAAAATATTTTATATTTTCATAAACATTGGACAGCAGACACAAACAAGTCCACGTAGTTGATTGCTTATATTGCAGATAAAGGTTCCTTTAACATCGTATTCACTTAAACTGTTACATAACATTAGTTATTAGGGTATTGACACTGTATTAATAAATACAATAATAATAATCATTTTTAAAATTACCTACTAATAATGATATTACAAGAAAAATAGGTGTTAAAGTAATAATTCCTGTAGTTCTTGCTTACTATTGCAACAGCTACGCTGAAGGTACGGGCTGGTTCTTGAATTTGATCTTTGTACCCCCGGCCAAGGTGTTCCCAGTTTCAAATTCTACTTCGTAAGGGACAGGTTTTATTAGATTTATGAACGTTTTTTTTTATAATCAGTAGGGTTGGGGTATATGCGTAATTGAAAGAAGTAAAATATGTATTTATTTTCACAAAAATGTATAACTAATAATCAGAAATATGAACTCTACTGGGAAAACATTATTAACACAACAAATATATTCAAATCTTAATTTTACTTAAAACTTGTGACAAAAAAAAACAGTTCATTGTCCATCTAACAAGAAAGTGAGCTCTTCTGTGTCTACTAGTTATCAATTATATTATATGTGTTATATATATATATATATTATATTATGTAATGTTTGATTGCATAATATAATTATATTATATATTATGTGTTATTAATTATATGTGTCTACTAGAATCGCTACCAATTCCAAATGAATAATGCAAGATGGGATTAATTAATGATTTCTGATAATGGATTAATGAAGACGAAACGTTGACTGGTGATGTAAGTTGATGATCAAAATGAAAGTGTTTATTTTTGGAGTGTTTGCTCTTCAGAATATTAACATCTAATGAGGTGTGTATTTAGTAATTCTTTAGGAGATATAACTTTATACAAAGACATATAATTTTTCTTGGCGTAATTCTATTGAGTGAATGGAATTTCTCGTACACGGGAAGATGGGCTTTCTGTATATTAAGAGATTGCAATTGACAGATCGGGACATCTGTGTTCTTCTTTCCTCTTTTCTATTCTGTTACTAAGAGCGGAGCTCGAGCGATGTTCGTGGCTTTGGGTCCAATTATGGATAAATGATGATACGCTGGGCGAACGTAGGGTTTTTAATTTTAATTTGACGGTTACTTATTTGCGTATCGATACATGAATATATCTGATATGCAACTGTATCCGAATACATAAACTCTAAGGCGATATATGTATATCTTTTCTACGGATGCACGTATCCTGTTATATATTTACCTGACTTCCCCGCAAACACCACAGTGTTAGGCTCGAGTTGGGTAATTAGAATATTTACCGGAATGCGATCTAACTACTCAACTTCTAACGGATTTGATTCCTCTATAAAATCCTGAGCGTATTGCATTAGGGGGAAGATGTACCAAATTATACTATTTTCAAAAATACTCAATTACATTTCTATTGACCCAATCGGAATCTAAACCCATGTAATTTACTTTAATAAATTATTGTGTGGATCAATCAAATGTAAGGGATTCATTTATATAAAATAAAAATTTATTTACACTATATTTTATTACTAATGTCTAAAATAATTACTTAATATGAATAAAATGATGGAAATATTGCATAGATTATACTAGCTAACAATTAAAATACCCCTTGATATTGAACATCGAAGGATTCTGAAGATGAGTCCAGTGGTCTTAGCGTTCCACACGCAACTCTCCTTGATCTACCCCGAAACGAAGTAGCCCACCGTACCCTTCTCAGGCGCTTATCCCTTATCTCTTATAGCCACCCTCTCTCCAGAAAGTAGGATGCCATTCTTTTTGACCGAATGGATTAAGGAATATGTCTTTCTGCTCTTTTCAACCGAGATGGGGTCGTGTTCTCCCCACCTTCTCTAAGGCTGCCTAGCTTACTCTACCTCTTCATATTAATTATTTTTTTTACATTAAATTCACAAGCTGGCATCGATCCCATATACTACAGGCTACTAAGATGTGGACGATCCTGGGGCCAAAGAGGACAACGCCCCATCATGGGAGAGGATTCGAGAAGCGAAGAGTGCTGAAGTAAATGGTGTGAAGACTACACCATTAACGCGGAGGTCAGGTTTCCAGCAGAGAGCTCAACTCTCCGGTCAATTAGTGGGCCCACCCAACCTCTTTCTTACCGACCACTCACTGTTGAGGATCTTACTTTACTCCTGCGTCAGTGCTTACTTAGTCTGCTTCTACAGCATATCACCAATTTTATTTAGGATGATGTGATCAAGTCGTAAAACCATTGAAATACAGCAAAAATGATCAAATTAATAAAGTAAGGAAACTAGTAATTCATATCACGGTACTAGGAATTGCGACCGTTGAAAATTTATAATAACTATTAGATCAGTATATCAACATTTTTTAATATACATTATGAACAATCATTATACAGCCTCACTGATTCCTCGTCCTCGTGACATGCTATAAATTCATGATAGTGAGAGTCCTGGCAATGGCCAGTTTCTGCAATCATGGATAATTATGAATTATGAACTAGAGTAAATTTTTTATTATATCTAAACGAAAATTAAAGCATAACAACTGATGAATTAGCACCGTAATTCACTTACTCCGCACATACTTCTAAAAGACTAATTAAACTATTGTGAAAAACCAAATAAGGTGTGATGCACTACACAATTGGTGGTTTAGTTATGGCTGTGAAAACGATTTTATTGAAAGTTTCAACGACTACATGTAATGACAGTCTATTAAAGCCGTAATTTACAATACATGCTATTAATCAGGATCATTAATTTGATACTAATTGGACGATTTGTACTACAAATAACTGTTTATTATTTTCTCTTAATTTTTTTTCCCTGTGACCCTGACATCTGTGGGGGGGGGGGTCACGTAAAACTTCCATGCAAAATAGCATCCCTCTTTTAATGAATAAAAACTGCTAATAAAACTGAACATTGTAAATTTTGACGAGCCAATTTGTTAATTTGGATTCAAAGGATAAAGTATTACTAAATTTGTTCGAGTCTAGAACCGTAGTATAGACAAAAAAAAATTAAATTGAATTATTATGTAAAAAGGAATACTCTAAAGTACCCGTTAGAATAAAAGTTGCAAGCACGATATTAATGTATTATTAATGATAATAGTTAAACAGCTGAGACTGCAGGCCCGGACAGGTCCATCTAGTTGAACTTTGTACAGGGCAGATACTTATTACTGCCATGTCGCACGGATTGGTTTACAACTGTTTTATGTTAGTTTATTTTTTAAATCTGTTTAATATTCCACCGACAGCTTATCCACTGTTGCTTTAGTGCAGAATTCAACATATAATAACGATGAACGGTTCCCCTTAAGATGCCACCGGGGTTCTTGGAGCTTGTTCTCAAACCGGGGTTCTTGTTTTCAAAAATAAAAACAGTGATGGGGTGTATTAGAAATGTAAGTAATACGTCTATTAAATATTTAATACACAAGCTACGTAAGCTATAAAACGTTATTTTTTAATAACAATGTATGGGCTGATATTATTATATACATGGAAGTACTATTTAAATTGTTAAGTAATTGCTTGGTCTTATTTTTTCGCTAAGCAATTCACAAAAATTTTGTAGTTTGGATTCTTAAGCCTTAATACGGCTTGTAGTTGCTTTGGGACCAAGAGTCAATACGACACAGTATAGAAGTCATTTACAAACAATGAAGCTGTTCTCTTTATTTCCTAATTAGACTCTAATTTTATTTCCCGATTATTTCGTGTTTTCGTGATTGATAATTTTATAAAACACAAGCATCCACAGCTTGTTTGATTAAGTCATCAGAACTATGACCCTTTCAAATTGTTTCATTGCACTGAGTGATTCTTATCATATTCGGGGCAATAAATGGAATTACCAAGTAAAATGTTATGCCTCTAAAATTTGTCTGTTTGAGATAAACCTGAGAACACCGTGTTAGTACATGTTTTAATGACTTATTGTGATTGCGGTTTGAAATGTTTTTTTTCATAGTTTTTCTTTCTCTGGTTTTCTATTTGTTACAAAATTATATTTTGTTAGTAGTGTGACTTAATGGGACCATTCTCCATTCTTTTCAGTGATAACATTATTTTAACTGTTATAGTATGGCTGTCTTGTTGATACAGATATAACAAAACAAAACTCGACTACCTTAATCATAAGGGTAATCTTAACTTTCTATTTTATTTTACAACTTCTGAGCTGTGACTTAAGAAGTTAACGAAGTGGGATCGATTATTAAATCATCCTTTCATACGTGACATCATACTATAAAGTGACTCAATTGATTTAGTATATTAGAGGTATTAATTCACTACCGCCAGTGTAGGTGATAGGATAAGTCTGATTAGTCTGTAATTTGGTAAATTTTGTTAAGAATTACCACATGAAAGTGAAATTTGACTTGAAGGGGTGCTTTGATCGCCGAGAGAAAGGGGGTAATTAATAAAGCGTGAACAAGGGGATTGTTTGATGAGCCGTAATCAAGTTAGATTAGGTCGGCCGGTAACGACCCAAGTTCGGCAACCCATCTGGGTAGCCGCGGGCCTCTTGACCGCTTATCGACCCAACTGTCCACAGCCCCGTGGTTTTTGTGTTCCCGTCTTAGATTGGGTAATGAACTTGGTTTTAAACTTTAGCTGTGACGAAAATTGAACAATATGGAGGCTTGAAATATATGAGAGGCAGGCTCTACAACTTCAGATCTGAGATGCCAACACAAAAATCAATCCGACCCTAGAACTACACATTGTGCTTTATAACTACTGGTTGCCACTTGTGTATTTTTATAATTATAATAACACATAATATACAAAAATATTATGATATGAAAAAAAAATTAATATTATGATGCTTATCTAAAACACAAATATATAATTATGCAACAGCTACGATGCAGGCACGGGCTAGTTCTTGAATTTGATCTTTGCACCCCCGGCCAAGGTGCTCCCCAGTTCCAAATTGTACTTCGTAAGGAGCAGGTTTTGTTAGATTTAAGAACGTTTTTTTCTATAATCAGTAGGGTTGGGGTATATGCGTAATTAAAATAAGTAAAATATGTATTTATTTTCACAAAAATTTGTAAATAATAATCAGAAATATGAACTCTACTGGGAAAACATTATTAACACAACAAATATTTACATATCTTAATTAAAAGAAAAACATGTTTAGAAGAAACATGATATGAATAAACATGTAAAGAAAGAAGGAAAAAAATCCAGAATAAATGCTGTAGTTCACATATTAAAAGTATACCAAATTACATGCATTTTCAAATCGTTGAATAAAAAGCTGCTTAGGCCCTTTTAAAATTTAGTTACTGTAACAAAACAGCGTTGAGTATGTACCATTCCGAGAGATTAGATTACCGGCACCGACTGGTATCTGCACTTCCTAGACGGCTGGAAGAGGATAAACGCGTGCCTTTGACATCAGCATTGAAAGAATAAAAAAATAAGAACACATGATATAACAAAACGAGGAAGGTTATCTCGTATGTGTGTAAGCTTTGATTGAATATACGGAAATACCTGTGAGAAATAGTGAGTGTTCTAAGGGAGGAAAGATAGACGGATCTTAGGAAAGGACTGTATTAAAGGTAACTCAAGCAAATTCACTTGGTGTGGGGGACATTAATCCCCGTGGGAGCTTAGGACATTCAATTATTATATCAATATACAATGAGCATTATGTGTTATAGAAATTGTTTAAAATGAGTTATTAACTTTAATAAACCAGTAGTTTTGGCGTAGAAAAAGGATCGTTTTTATTTGTATCTTTCCCAACCAATTCACCCGGTTATAAATTGGTGCAGGCTAGCTGATAAGTCTTTCATAATTCTTTCCAGGTTCCTAACTTCCCGTTCCCTGATTTCTCAACCTCTTCCAAAGGAAAATTTCCTATTTCCCGGTAGGTACGGGGCTGTTACAGTTACATTTGTTACTGCTGAATTATTATTACGCCCGTTCCACTTGACCAAAGTTTAAGAAAGCATGTTTAATAACGGTCATTCCCATTGGAGATAATTCGACTTATCAATTTTCTGTAATTCCACGGTGAACTTCTCATATTAGCTGTATGTTCTTCCAGGCTGGGATTTTCCCAAACAAACACACCTTTGAATTTCATTTTCGAATTCCGAGTTTGAACTCGTCTGTCCGGAAACTCGTCCCGTTTCTATAGCGATGATATTAATCAGTGACTTGTTCACTCAATGTTATTGAGTGGGCTAAGAAAACAGCGTTTGCCGAAATGAGCGCTAGGTGACCTCATGGTAGGTTCATCTATCAATAATTTGGCTTTTTTTTTTACTGCCGTGGCGCAATCAAAATCAACCCCCCCCCCCCCCGATCTTGTAACTACTGGTTGGCAAGCATAGGGCAAGATGTGCTCCTTCAAATCGGCCCTGTTTGAGACCATTTTAGATTTTAGAGAAAGTTTATGCGTAAATACTTTCTAAATAGGTTTTCCTTGGAGGGATTTGCTCAGTTGTTTTTCTACTAGTGTACTTCTCCGAGTAACCCTTGAAATGAGAGTTGTTAATTTTATAAAAGGGGATGTTGACCACGACAGAAGTCTACGTGAATCCCTTGAAGATGCAGTTAATAAAGTTCGTTGAAACCTTGACTTTTTTCCCTTGCTTTCTTTATGTATTGCCTTACCAATACGCTGAAAAACTCGGAAGCCTTGGACAGTCGAAACTGGTTTATCAAAGTACTTCGCGCATCACTATTAAATGCTTCGTAAGGGAATTTATGAATGTACATGGCAATTAGGCAGTTTTGGCGTTGTTCACCTACTACTTTTTCACGTTTGTTGTTTAAAATCACAGCTTGAATTGAAGAGACAGATCAATAAAATTTATGAGGAGTGATTTCATAAATTTAGAAAAGTAAACAATTATCAGTCTAGTTATCCAAAAAAAAAATCCAACTTGTTACAAAAATCCGACAAGCATTCAGAATTTCTCCAAAATTCTCATCTTCACTTGAATGTGCCGCATTAATTTTAATTAAAAAAAAATTATTTAGCAAAATATGGAAGAATATCCAAGAAATACTTAATGTCACGGAAATATATAAAAATATGTAATATAAAATGAATCTAAATTTACTAAAAATACATCATGAGTATAATAATCGATTGTAAAGGAAATATTTTGCTCTGAGAAAAATATGTAAATACATATAAATCCCAGTCCTCGTGATCATACGAATATATTTGAAAAACTCTGATTAACCTGTTTGTAAGGTTAAGAATATATTTAATTTTTCTGCTAATTGTGTCGTATGATTGGATGCGTTTCGTTTTCATGAGCAGTTTTAATTAAGCCTAACTGGCACTAAGAAGATAATAATCTTGTATTTATCTCTGCTGTGAAAGGAAATATTTATGCTTAATTAATGCAAAGACATTACATTATTCAACGAGCTCAAAGAAGCTGCTGCTTTTTTCGTTATGATTTGTTTTTCATTCCGTTCCAGGACAACCTTGACAAAGACATAATGGTTTCGTCCCACACAAGAAGGAAAGCTAACTAACTAGCCATGTTCTGATTACTTATATACGAGTATATCTAATTTCCTACCTGGCGAGAACGCTAGCGAGTTGAGTAAAGAGCTGCTACGGAAATATTCGCCTCTAAAATGAATCCTGCCTTGGATAACAAAGTTATTGCTAATTTATTCTATTGGGACAGGTTGAATAGGGTAAACTGGACGAAGAGTCCACACCTATAAAAATTTATACAGTTTTAATGAAGTGAGCTCCACTTGAAGAGTGGATAAGATATGGCGTTGTCGTGGCAATAACTCAACTCGGTTCTGTTTCTCTCTGGCTGCCATGTTCTGCAGAGGCCATGTTATATAAAAACCAACAGTGCTCGGAATGCAGGGACGGAGGCGTCCGGGGGCCCCCCAGCGTGCATACTGAATAATATTTACGGAATGTTATATTTTTGAATTGTTTTGCAGTATTTCTGAATACCAAGCACGAATATAGTTATATAAAAAAAAAATTGTGTTTAATCAATTTATGGCATTTTTAGCGCCTCCTGAATTCCCGCGTAGGAGGGGCAAAGTTTAGGACTATGTTAGATACTCTTTCCAGGTCATTCTACCAAGATGAATTAGACAGTTTCCTGCTCCAGCTGATTCTCTCATAAGTTTTTAGAAGACCGAACCTTGGGAGCGACTTCCAGCCTCGGGGATGACACACGACCGGGTAGAAAAAACCTTAGCACCACACCTTGAACCCTGGCCAGAACTCCATGGCTAGTTGCAATGTACCTTTGTCAACAGAATTATAAAGATTTGAGTTTTAAGCATTAAACGTTTAACGTTTGAGAAGCTATTCGATTCATTGTCGATTTTCTTGTACAAGATAACTCCCAACGTATTTCCCAAATGCTTCCCATTACTCTACCGCTCAAGAGGGAAGCACTTATTTTTTCACCCTTTATAAGACTGCCTAGCTGTTCAGAATCCTTGTTTGTCCAATAAATATACTTGGGGTATAACTAAGGCTCATTGATTTATTAAATAAATGGTTAATATATTTTCCACAGTACCTCCATCCAGATGAGGAATGTTCGAGAGTAATGTATTTTTAATAATACAGATTATTTTCAAACATTTTCGAGCGTTTTGGTCAGGCTTTCTCAAAGTAGGCCAAAATACTACAAGAAAGTGAATCATAGGTAATGTTTTACTGCATTTGGTTTCAATCCGAAATTGGATTCAGTCCTTGTATGAATTGCAAGATCATTACTTTCCTACCAGATCACGTTCAGTTGTGGGCTGGCAAAAGTGATGTAGATTCGTTCCTTTTATGTATTTTAAAGATTACCACATACAATGACTTAATGGCAAAAAAACATTATGAATATTCCGGATAGCCCAGTAGGAAGGGCAGGGTGACACGACGGCATAATTGATTTCGCCCAGTGTTTTGGGGAAAATAAGGATTGTGCATGTATTCCGACAAAGATACATGTAAGTTTGTCAGACGAGTTAGCAATGGGCCTTACAAACAGCCCACCTGTTCCCTGTAGTCTGCACCAGTTTTTGTCCATTTCATTAAACTTAATTGAATACTGCACGATTAACAATTCCTATCAGGTAAAAATTCTGTATATTTTTTTTTTTTCGTTTCTCCAAAATCCATGAACCGTAATCGGAATTGTTCGTATGATTGCATTAGCATTCGAATGTACGATTTAAGATTTAACATACAGACCCCCTTACTTTCCTTGCGGATGAAAATTTATAAAAATTTCGAAAAAATAATCTTTATAATAAAAAGATAAGAAAATAATACCACTCTAATTATAAAAGCACATAACTTAGTTGTAGTTACTATGTACAACTCATTTTTGAGTCTAACTAAACATATTCAGAAAGCACTGATTTAAAATTCAAATATAGCTTGATACGTAATACGTTTCGTTACATTATAAATATTATTGATCGAGATATTTTACTTGTTACTCTTATTATTTAGCGACAAGTAGCTAATTATTAGTTGACCTACTGAATTTTTAAGAAATAAAACAACTTTATTAACACTCCAGTGGTCACCTGAAAATTATTCGACACCAGTGGTATCCCCTAGTCTCTTGGGGGGGGGGGGAGATGAATTGTTTCATCCAACTCTTCTTTACTTTCCGACTAGTGATCACTAACTATGTAAAAATTAGGATCCGTGTCTTCGTCATCACTTTCAGGATCGATTTCACTTATCAAACATTCCTGTTGAAGAAGTTAATGAACCAAGTCATCATCATGACGATTTAATTTAAACTTTTCGAAGAAAGGTTCATGATGAAAAAAAGTAACGCGAATTGTAACCTATGAGGTCCAGACTGTGTTTTGTGACTTCTTATCACTTTATTGATCTGAGCTAAACTAAGAGAGGATCAAGAAAAGGAGATGAACCTGTTAACTAGTTTCTGTATAAGAAATACAACAACAAATGTTGTCCCCTGGTTTTTACAACCCCAACCCAAGTGCTGAAGGGTCAATTATATTACGAACGTTTTTGTCGCACTAGGCGGTCAATTTTATGTTTACTAGCAGGGGTTGCTATAAGATTAAGTCTGGCCTGATTAATAATAAAAATAGCCAAAAATAACAACACAAACATAAATTTAAACCACAAAGAGGAGGTGCCTAGAGACGGTACATTCTCACATCCACAACCACCACTCTTTCACCACGCCTTAGGTTATATGATAGCCACTCCAGCACGTACTTCAGTCACAATCCCTTGACGGAGACAGTCGAAAACGTTCGGGTATAAATCAATAAAGTTGACTACGGAGAGACATAAAGTTGTTTTATTTAATAAAAATAAAGAGTCAATAAATAATCACTGACTTGTGATTAAAGAATAATTATTTTTCCATATCACACGAGCAAAAAATTAAAGATCTCGTGTATTGTGACTTTAGTTTGCCATTATTCCAGAGAGTCATTATCGTTTTCGAACAGTCATTATCGTAACAGAACCCTAAATTGCAACACACCTCATTTGAATTTTCAACATATTTTTGGTATTTTAAACGAGAGCCTTTTGAATGTGTACTTAGGTGGTTGTATATTTAGTAGTTAATATTTAACGTGTGCGTGATATTCTGTTTAGATTTTTAATTGTTGTAACCATTTTCGACATTTTTTATGACATTTAACTTATTGCATGAATTGAAGTGATTACATTGTTTATAAATGACATGAATGCGGGAACCGTTCAAGATAAGGGCCCAAATCAATCGAAAACATTCGGATGTAACTTAATAAAACTGTTTTATTTCATAATAAACCGCCAATCTGAATTTAGCTTTTATAATTTCAAGGGATGTTATTTGTGAGGTCTCATCTTTTCAAGTCAATGTGTTCTATGAATAAATGAGTGGGATTTCTTAAGATTTAAAAGTATTCTTTATTGAATGGTTGATAATGTTATTATTTATATTTAACTATATGTATAGTCAGTTTTATTTCCATATAATAATATACTATTAAAAAACCTTTTATCGGAAATCAGATAATAGCATCGGTTTATGATTGGATAGTCAGTGGCGACTTGTAGTCGCTATTTGCCCATAATAAAACCAATCCTTTCTGCCGTTTTTAAGGGCTTCTTAAACTGAACCCACTTTATGCCCACTTATATAAAGGAAAAGGGCGAAGGACCCACCTCATATAATATATTTATCTCAGTGCTGGAATTACTTCTCCATGAAAAAATGTGATGATATAATTTCATATTCACTTTTTTATAATGGTGACGATTTACTTCCTAATAGAATTATTTCTCCTTTCAATTATTTTCTTCATTTTAATTAATACTAAACTTTTTCATAGATAAGGGGCTAGAAATATGAAAGAAAACCCCAATAAAGATTCATAAAATTAAAAAAAAAAATTATACAGACATTTACGTTCTGATTTCTTGTGAAACTAATATCTAAAAATTTAGCAAAAAGTTTTTAAAATTTTTTTTTATTTTAGTTTATAAAAAGTTTTGTCAGTCAAGCATGTAAACCGTGTTTTTGCTTTAGAGGGGGATAGTTGAAGCCAAAGATATGCGGGTTGTGCTTTGGGTTTACCTGACACTACTGCTTGGAGAGCAATTACACGTTATCGTGAAAGTGGTTTGTGCAATCGCAGATCCGGATCAGGTCAGCCGCGAGTGACAGAGCCAAGAAATGACCGGTTGTACTACACACGTTTCGAAATCGGGTTTCAAGTGGCTACTTAGACTGCTCAACTTCTTCGTACAACTCGGGGAGTAGCGATATGTGCAGAGACTGTTGGAAGACTTACTAAAGTGAATTTAAACCTTCAGAGACCAGCATCAGGGCCGTTGTGGACCAGAGGACATCGCAGAGCTCTCAGTGTTCACCAAAGAAGAAATCAATCCTCATTACTTGGTCAAAGTTTTTTTTCGTTTTTATTGTTGGAGTTAGAGGAATATGTTATTCTTGCATCGTTATAGCAATTATCTTTCTGTATCTAGGGTGTTGTTGTAAACGAATTCCACCATAGTTATATGAGTGTGCTGAAAGGCGATAAGGGGATAATACAGGGAGAGAAGGTGGCCTGGCCGGCAGTCCAACTGTCAATGCGCCAGTCAGTGTCTAATTAACCGCCCATCACAGGCAGCTGTAGCGACTCGGCCGGTGTTCGAGGCTTATTATGTTCAATGGCTGGGCCAGGTATGGGGTCATCTTTAAATAGGACATTTCTCACTTCAGCACGGGTTAAAATTTCAAACGAGCCTCCAACGGATCTCTGGCTGGCCTCGAGGAATGACGGTGTCGTATTTAAATGATAATAATAGCCAGATAAAACGGGAAAAAATACTCCACACGTTGTAGTCGAGCTAGAATTGGTCAGACCATCGCCACTCTGCTTTCGTAACCGGGTGCTCAACGGTGGCCTAAAGACGATTCATATCGATTTGGAATTTTAATCGTATTTTCCGAAATACCTCGAAATATTTCGATTATAACAATGTTAGTGTTTAAGTCAGACTGGACAATGTGGGGCTGGGGAGTGTGTTTGGTTGAATGATGAATGAAACCTCAGGAGTGAGTGTCTAGCCAGACTGGGAGATTTGGCACCTTCCGGTACTCCAGCTACAATTTTTTTTAGCAGGTTGTTATAGGCACCATACAATATTATGGTGGAACGCTAAATATGAGTCTCTTTTTCCATAATCATTTAATAAGTTTTGGCGACTTTTCATATAAATAGTCATTTGAATCCCTAATAAGACATGTTATATAGACACATTATTGATCAGGACGTCTAGATCTTTAATTTGATGGCATACAACAATTATCGAATTATTTGATTTTTAAATAACGCTAACGGTTTAATTACTGATACTTATCCGATGTTTATGGAGTAGGTTATATGTGTGACGTTTTGCATATATCAAATGAGACCATGTAATATTTCCTGTGAAATAGCGTTCATGCGCGCAAATAGGCACAAGACTGCCGTTGTAACAAACCTATTATTGCATCGGCCAATCGGCTTATCTTTATTGCGCACCTAGCATTCAACCATTAATATATATTCATAGTTAACTTCCAAAGAAAAATCATACCGAAAAGTATGAAGTATGAACAACAAATGAGAAAAAATGCCCATTTCCTAACAACCATTCCTGTTTTCCCAACTACTAGCAACTACAAACAATTGGCCCCGCAATGGTGGATATGGACACGCGAAGGGACCAACGGACACAATTAATTTTCAAACTACATCAGAAAATAATTTCAAAATTATTGAAATATTTTGATGTAGTTTCCATCGATTTCAAGTTTTGTTGGGCCAGTATTGATTGAAAAGGCGATTTTTAGTGACCAACATGGTTTATGTTCATGCAGGGCTGCTAGTTTGTTGTAACCAAAGATATTGAATAGGCTAGTGATGAATAGCAAACTAGTTAAATTAGGCAGCGTGGGTTATTCGTATGGGTACTGGATTATTCGTAATGCATGTATTTTTCTTTTCACATGTTCATTTCATTATAATTATAAGATATGAATTATAATGATAATAATACATGAATTAGCAACATTATACCATGTACAAAGATCAATAAATTTCCGAATAAACTGTGGTAGCCAAAGGCACTGGAGGAGACCACCTCGAGGGAGATAATTAACAGTTGGAGACAAGGGGGATGGAACTGCAGCAGCAGATCATTGTGATAAAGGACCTGTGACCGTGCCATTGTAAACGATCTTCGCGCGCCGACCGGGATGTAAATCCCTCAGTGCGTGGGCACCCCACATGTTCCGCGATCCGCCTCCCAGGGGCCGAAAACGTTCGAATATTCGGCAGGACATCCTCCTGAATAAGTGGAAGTCGAGGACCTGCCCGGTTGTCCAGCGTCCGTCTGGCTGGTGACAGCCCTACAAGCGGACAGGTGGTGCCGGCCCTTCGACCGCAATGAATCAACCTCTTTAACTTTAAATAAGTGCGAGACAGTTGTTGCTTTAGGTCTTTTTACGGCATTACTGCGGGGTTAACTAGGGACCCCTCCTTTAATGCATGCATCTGTAATGGCTCCGCAGGCGCTATTAAATCAATCGGGAAAATATCCCTATTATTCTGAATATTTGAAGGGGAGTGAGATCCTTGGTACAGGATTGTTTTATCGGCCCATAACTTATCGGCTATTGTAATTTAGATCTCAGCCATGGGACAGCTACGCTCGGTAGGCATCCGTGGGGGGATCGACTTCCAGATCATTATCGTATTTTAAACTGACCAGGTCATCTTTCATCCGTGATGCCGCTTTTGAATACAATTATGATCCTACGCTAGTAATGTACATTAAATGTCTTGTGTGCAGTATTATTACATTCTACAGTATGCGAAGTATGGTCTGAAGTTTAAACTGTAATCTATCTATGATTTCTTATTATAAAACCTGTTGATTTTAAAATACAATTTCATTCTGTGAATATATCTACAGGGTTTTGAAAAAGTCGAGTGTGATGCATCACACGAATGATTTTATAGTTTTGGTCCTTATGTTCCTCATTCTTAGCCAACTAATAGTTTGTTTACAATAATGGCGAAAACAATAATCTTCATCCTGAATCCCCAGAAAGATAAATCTCTAGGAAAAGAGTATCCAGACTTGAAGACATATTCCGAGCTCAAAAATAGAAACAAGAAGCATTATTGCTCGGGAGAGAGAGCTAAGAACCCCGGGGGAAATATAACGGAGAGAAGGAAACTATAAGTTGCTCGTTATTAGTTCCTGAACAGTACCTATTCCCAATGGGTACATAAGTCTATCACTGGAGAGGTTCAGGCAATTGCTTTTCGAAAGATTGAATCACGGGTCTCGTTTGATGCGAAAGGATGCGGGGATGCCACAAACACACTTTATCAATACCCTTCTAGCGGCGAGGTGGAAAGAGCAGCAACGTTTTGTACATGGTAAATAAATATAGAACAATTCTATTGTTAGAACCATTTGTATTGTACAATTGTTTTTTTAATATTGAGAATTTTATACGTTATTGTATTTACGGGGCGAAATAGGTAGATATATTGGGGAATATAATATAAAATAAAAATAAAAAGAATATAAAAGCCCATAAAGGTCATAAAGCTCTTAAGAATATGCTCCAGTTAAAACCGGGAATTGCATGACCTAGAGTTGACCTATATAGTTGCATAATATGATATAGAGCTTATCTATGGCTAATTCTAGCTCTTTCTACTTGGATAATACCGATTCTTGTTGAGAACAATTTTTTAAATATAATTACATGAAAAAGGATGTATTTCTGCCTGCTTGTTCTTCAGAAAAATCGACACTTGTCAGACAAATATGTATCTATTAAAACCAGCTTGTATGATTTTTATAATTTTCATACTACTGTCTTCAGTTTGTATTTAAGAATGGTTTAAATTCAAAACTTTATATCTTATATGGGTTCAATGCAGAGAGTTGAGAAAGCTTAAAAGTGAAATAGTAACTGTATTTTTTCATGTTAATTTTATTAATGCATGATCCTCTTTATACTGAATATAATCATCCGCTTGCGAGGAAAAATTAAAAAGAAAACGGAGATGAAAGAATAATCTTATTATGCAAATGTATCTGCGTATGGTTGATCGCCGATGGTACGGTTGATAAAAAGATAATAAGGAAAGAGGGAAATACACCGACACACTCTGACTCCAGTAAAAGACTGATTTATTGTGGAAGATAATCAGACATACATAGGATCATGGGTTGTTTACATTCTATGATCGTATCAATACTCGACATAGCCATGCCTCTGGCTTTAACTCTCCCCTGCCAGTTCCTGACCATCCGTCGGAAAATCCAATTTACCACTTATACACACTTAAAGGATATACTAATTACCTATAGGTCGGAAAATAATAATTCCGTGCTCATCCAGAACAGCACAACAATGTCTTACAGTCATAAGAAATAAAACAGAAACCTTATCGAATTTGTATTACAATAAAATAAAAATATCCTGGTAAAACTATATAAAAAAAACCAAATTATGACCCCAATGAGATGTGTGGAGGGGCGAGGATACTAGAGCCAAACTATATTACTTCGGTAGGCTTCCCCACCGGAAGCTTTAATTGCTCTACATGTACAGTCTTACGCTTCCCGGGTTCACGGACACTTTGGATGGTCACCAAATTGTGTTCGCGAATCGCGATCACCCTAAAGGGTCCCTCATAACGGGACAATTCTTTAGTCCGATTGGAGCCGATCCTTCGATACACGATGGTGCCTATCGTGACGCGTCCTTCTAACGGTTTGACGCCTGCATTCTCCCTGACCACCCTCCTAGTCTTTTCGACTGTAATTTTGGCGTATACTTTCCCCCACAGTTTCCCCAACTCCACGCGGTTGTGGGTCCGAGTAGCGAGCGTGCAAGTATATACTTTTTTGTGGCTAATAATTATATTATATGAATGAATAATTACAATCAGATGAAAAAAAAAATGTTTTTTTTTGTTTATTTTATTTTCTAATTTTTGTGTCTAAATTTGATTGTAAATACATTTCGCCAATTTTTGTTGTGGTACTGATCCAACTATAATTAATAATTATTAGCCAAAAAACTATATACTTCCTACTCGGACCCTGGGAAGATAAATGTTATTTGCAAAATGCCTGGACTAACTCGAGTTGTTGGACCACCGGACTGGGTATTGGGGTGGTCTCAGGTTCCAGCCCTGCCAGTAGACTTTTTCTTTAGCTAATAATTTGTAAAATAGTAAAGTGAGTTCCTCAGCATACATTTTTACAATGTAGAATATGAATAATTATAGCTGGCACAGTATTTACTCGCTCAACTTGAAGGAATGGAGAGGAAGAAGGAAACTTCCTAGAAAACGATAAACGGTAAAAATTTCGTTGTTTACTTCAAACCAACAGACCACGTATAACTTTCCAGAGCGGATAGGATCATCACAAAAGGTTTTTCAGAAAACACAGTAAGACTGACTGAGAGACGAAGTATAATTGGATAATACCTGCTTGTAATTGAATCCTCATCCTCACTCATTTTTTAACTATCGTTATGATCAGGATGGTTAACTTTTTTACTGCATACGAGTTAAAAATAATATTATTTCTTCCATGGTGAAACATCGGAAAATGGTATTACTTTAAAGCTTAACCTTGATGTTCTTATGTTCCTGCAACGTAGGTTTTTTTCAGTATTTACCTATGGACATTTTTTTTCATAAACTCTGTTTTTAACATTTTTTATTGAATGTTATTTATTTGAGGAAATTTGTTTGACTTATGTATATTTTTGTAAATTTCCAAGTATTTGATAGGACGAATGATATCAAACTGTTTTGATCTTATGTTTGTTATGTCAGGCTCTATTTAAATTTTATAAACGGAGCGATTCATATTTCTGGCTCTCAAAACTTTTTTGTACAATTTTTGAGTTTTTTTTTTACTTTACTGGTTAATTTGTCGTTGGGATAATAGCTTTTTATGAAATTTCAATTAAACTGGACAATCTTTAAGGTCGGAGAAATGTTGAGAATGATATTGAGAAACTTTTAACTCTCCCCCTCCCTTAACCTCTTAATTAATATTTTTTACAATTTAAATTAATATGTACAATAACATAATTTAGCTGTGGGTTGCTCCTTCTACTGCATAATATATACATTTTAAGGAGTTTTTATCTTAAAAACTAACATCTTTTTATGGTTAAAAATAATATAAATGAAAAAAGGACTAGGTGTTGGGGCTCACCTTCGGGTTATAATAAGGGACTTGGAAACTATCTTAAAAACTAATCTTACAAACTAACTTAAAACTAGAGCCTCGGCTGCCTTCTGCTATTGATAGGGGAACGGAGCGAGGGAAATTGTGTTGAGAATTTGATATGTCTACGGTGAATGAATTCATCCACCTCCAGCTCCAGATCTTCCTGAGACTGTGTCTCCGCTGCTGGAATGTAGTATGTATGACCACTATCATAAGTATGCCGTTCTGAAACTGTTGAGGCTGAAAAATGAGTCGCTTTGTTGTCGCTTCAGTGAAATGACAAAAGCGGTGCACCGTACAGCAAGACAGCAGACATGCGGGAATACACTCGTATAAATCATGAGCTTGATGCGAAGTGATCGATTGAGGGAAGTCAATACGTGTGTAAGCCGGTACACATGTATACTACGGTACACGTACGTATGAAGTCTCATAAGAGACTTCATGGGTGTTTGTTTCAACTTCCTCGCAAAATGGTTACTAAAACGGAGGTGACGGTCCATCTTTTTGAGTTTTCCTGCGTTCCCACAGTGCATGTAGTAGGCAGTGGACTTTTTCTTTTTTGGAATGAGAAAATTACGCAGTCAATCTTACCCATGTTTACATGTTCTGTTACAGGGATGTTCAATATTGAGTTTCTCCAATTTCTCACTGATGTGGTTACAGGCTATTTTGGCGCGTCTAAGAGCTAATTTGGCGATTATGCTGCTACTGTACACCATGATGTCGTCGGCGAAATAAGCAACTGTGGTGTTTTTGTACCGGGATAAGGCAATTTCAGACGTATATACCTTGAAAAGTACTGGGGATAGCACGGCTCCTTGGGGTACTCCATAGGTCAGTGGAACAGATTCGGAGAAAATATCACCCACCCGCACCCGCTGCGATCGGTTTTTCAGGAAGCTCGTATAGTGCAGCTCCGGGCATACCCGGTCGTAGATCATTCGACACAGAGTCCCGTGGGACCCGAGTCGAAGGCCTGTGTGCAGTCTAGCGAAATCATAGCCGTGGCTATGTTTCTGTTCTAATTTTGGCTAGCTTCTAACTGTAGTTTCATAAGGGGATGTTCCGTGCTAAGACTGGATTGAGATACAGTGTGTTCTGGCGGAATGGTGTCATTTTCCACACAGTATTATTTGTGATAATTCAAAAGTATCTTCTCCAGAATCTTCCCCATTTGTAGTAGAAACGTGATCGGGCGGTGATCTCCGCTTCTGAAAAGCTTGAGTAATGGAAACAGGATGGTTCGCTGAATTGTACAGTGTGTGTATAGTTGTATATTGTGTATTATCCCTCTCCTCGGCATCTGCTTCAGCAGAACCGTTGTATCTCGTCGTGCCTTGGTTCTCGGTTTTGCTGACACCGGCGGAGAATCACCATGAGGTACTTCGGAATAAAACATGTGGTTCTGTTCTGTTTCTAGCAGAGGATAGCAGTGTAGTGATCGGCCGGTTTATTTGCCTGCTGCTCGGCCGTTAGAAACCGTTTTTTTTTTCATCACTAACTTCAAAATTTGCTTGAGAGTTGAAATTATGGGTATTATACAAATGGTTGAATACAAATACTCCATGATTTGCAGCTTGGCTATAATTTTTTTAAGGGCTTAAAAAAAAACTGGCTTGAAGTTATTAAATACAAATTATGGTCGCAAGTGATGGTACTGGGTTATTACCTCACCCATAGTTGTTTGCTATTAATATTAATATTTGCTATATATAAGGTCGTAGTGGCAGACAATAGATTAAGAATAGAATTTCTAGCATGGAAACCCCTACTGTATTCAAATGGTCAGTAGCCACAGATAGATAATGATTATGATGTAATATAGCTTCATAAGATCACTATCGACGAAGATATTCGAAGGAGGCCATCGAGAACAGGTGGGCCAACCACCAGCTGTACGACCACCAGAGAGCATCACCTGCGCGCGGCCCACACAGTTCGTTAGGGCCTATTAACGGCGTCATGCATGCCTCTTTGGATTGAGCTGTAACCCCAAACATGAATTATACATGCGCGCTTTTTTAAGTCACTTCTTCTTCTGTTTTTTTTAATGCATTTATTTTCTTTCTCATTTTCAACCTCGCTCCTCTCCTCCTTTAAAAGGAATCCACACCGGCGGTGACTAACATGTCTTTATATTTTATTGCTAATATCCCGAGTGGGAAAACAAAAAAGGACATTTGTTATGGCACAGCCGTAAAGGTTCCTTTTTTATAGCCTGCATAAATGCTATCAAGGATGCCGGAGAGCGAACAAACCATCCAGACAGCTGTTATCTTTTCTTCACTTGAATTTTAACTAGTCTACATTAAAGAGAAGGATGTGTGATCTGATTACTGGGCAATAGTGTCAACTAGGATAGTAGATAAGGTTTCGTATCTTTGCTGAAATTAATTCACTTGTTTGTTTAAACGTTTGGACTAAGTTCACGTTACTTTATTAACTCGGTGCATTACTTAGAAAATAACATCAAATGTAATACTGTCTAAGAATAATGGATATCATTTAGAGCGTGGGTCGTGAAAACCATGTTCTTACACCCACTATTTTCAAAAGTAACTTAGAAGATAAACATGAAAGTTTTATTTTTTTTTGTTATAAAATTTAGTTTATTTTGGCTAAAATTTGTGAAACCGTCTGAAAAAGTAAATTTGAAGAGAGCGTTATGTAATCGCCCGCATTGAAGGGAGATGCATAACCTAGTGGACCGGGCAAGAATAAAAAGAAACTTAAACACTTTCCCATCTCCGACAGGACAGAAATAATCAATAACAGTTAATTTTGAATCGGATTTTTGTCCAATTTGTTTTGACGATATTAATCGCCCTATGGGACAAAACAGCCCGCACCGCCCACCGGCAGTAACAGACGCAGATGTGGAAAGAGATAACCACGTGGAACAGCCCGAGGTATCCCCGGCTATTTGTATAAGCCTCCTAATTGGTTAAGCTGTTCCGGAACAGAGAGGGCTATGGTAATTATCCGCCGACTGTAGGATCTCCAAGAGCAAAGCGATTTGTGATGCTAAACAGGGCGGTTAACTAGTAGAGACACTCCACTGGCCCTATAACAGGCCCTGAATACAAATATGCCCTCTCAATGGTCTAGTCTCTTTGGAACTATTAAACGGACCAGGGCGGAATAGTTTAGAGATTCCAGGGAGACTGATTTTGAGCATTTGTCCCGCCCGAAACGCTTCATTGCGAAGAGACAAAGAGAACAGAACGAATCAATTCTGCTTTTGAGTTTGTTAGTGACACCTTTGTGAGTAATGTACACGAGTTGGTTAAGAGCTGGTGCTCGTTGTAAAGAAACATATATAGAGGAAGATTCATGTAGAGGACTGAATATTCAGGAGAAAACCGTTATAATCCTTATTTTCCGTCCCGGCTCGTTTAGGGCAACTATTGAAATGAAAAAAAAAGATTACCTTATTCTGGGACATTGCCCCCTAGGAATAACTAGAAGGAACACAAAAGGAATGTCTAGCTGACTAAAAAAATACATTTCATTACACAGATTAGATAAATTCATAAATAGTAGTTTGTGCATATGAATAATACGATGTGTTGTTATATGAATTGTCAGATTTAAAATTTGGGAGAGTTGGCGACCTAGGTACTAATATTGAGGGGAGTACAGTTACAAATGTTTGTGGCAAGGATAAGAGAAGAACGGTCAAAGGAAGCAGATTTGTGAGAAGGGAAGTGCAAGCGGGAAGGATGGGATCAAGTATAGTAGGATTTATCGCTCATTTGAATTGGAGGAAGTAGTGAATGCTAGAGGGCTTTAAGACATGATGGTAACGGACAGGTGGGATCCAATGAAGTATTGGCGACGGGCGGAACGGAGGGTCTGTCCCAACTCGGAGTAGAGCCACGAAATGTGACAGGCTCTGGAGATATCGAGTATAAATCTCAAGAAAACAATTCATCAGCCACTTACTTAAGCCAAGCCTCGAGATCCCAAGAGAATACCACCGTACTCGAACACCAGGCAGCCGTAGTCAAAATGTGGGAGGTCAAAAGAGGAAACAGTTTAAAGGCGGAAAAGGATTGGCGGGTGATTTTGGAAATGTGGTCTTTCCAGGATAGATTTTGAGCTGAAGTAGAAAATTATAGGTTGAACATCGGTGAAGTTGGGAATATCAATTAGGGTTATGAGGAGGAGACATGAACCAATGGAGATTGCCTTGGATTTCTTCGCATTGAAATACGGTCTAACTTTTGCACGTCTAATTGTTTTCCAAAATAAGATTAGATGAATGCTAAAAGATCTCTGAGCTACTTTAAATTCGTATTCGTCATAAAAACTACAATAATATAGTTATCGGTAATATAGATATCGGAGATGAAGTGATCCCGACTATTAATCGAAGGATTGGAGAGTTGGATTTAGCGCTTTAGGAAGTGAATAATGGAAAGTCACCTGGTGGAGGAAGTTGTGCTGGTGTGGAGTCAATTAATGCAGCGCCACTAAATCTGTCTATGAATGATCTGATAACAAATACCTCAAGATTGCAGACGTTATTAAACTAGTAATACAAGCAACAAATCATTATCATGGAGAGAGTCTGGTATATTTTAATTCATTAAATTACAAACAACTTTAGAGGCGACAAAATAACTAATGATTTTTTGTAATTATAGTTCACTAAACTATCATGTTCAGTAGTCAACTAGCAGTGATATAGTGAAGGTCGTTCTGCGATCGCCGCACCTATTGCTGTGATTTTTGTGGGTACACATTTTTAAAAATTTTTGTTATCAAAATCATTACGTGCTTATAGCGATTTTTTTGTTAGTCGGGATACCCCTTTGAAGAAGGTTGAAACAACAAGATAGCTAATACAGCGAAATTGTGAAGGAATGAATATGACGTTTCAGTATCCAACTTCTTCGCGTTGTTCCAAGATAAAGTAATAATAAAATAAGATAATAGTAAAACAAGCCCTAAGGTATATTTACTATGATTCACATGCTAACAATGACCTTATTAAATGTATTAAACATTTCAAGATGGAACTAAATACTAAAATTGAGGCCAAAATTAAGCCAAACAAACGAATATGTTTTACTAAAACTATAGATTTATTTTATTTTATTTTCTTTCATAGCCCCTTTAAATTTACAAGTAATTATATATAATTATAGATCCTCAGGTGAATCTATTTACAAATTGTTTTGTATTTCCTGTAGCATCACTACATTATATACAGGTTTTGTTATTTTATAGAAATTATATGATGAATAAACAAGTATAATGATATACATTATACGTGACTGGACTAAACTGACTAATAAAGGTTATGGGGCTCACCTTTTTGATCAACCTTAAAACTAACTTACATAATCATTCTAAAACTATAGATCATTTCAAGTAACTACTTGAAGAAGGGAGAACATCGTAAATGACTGAGATGAAACCAAGATTAGTTCTAAAAAGTCTGACGTAACTAAATACGTAAATAAATAATGCCTTTTTGCCAGCTTAGTTCACTAAAGCTACACCATTGGAACATTGGGCCTAGAATCATAACTGTGCCTCTAAAGTAAGCTTTCAGACCAGAGATACCATCAAAAGTCCATGTGATATGTTAGGTGGTTGCCTACCATAACATGTAAATGCAAAGTAAATTTAATATAGGAATAAGAATAGCTTAAGAGAGAGAGAGAGAGAGAGAGAGAGAGAGAGAGAGAGAGAGAGAGAGAGAGAGAGAGAGAGAGAGAGAGAGAGAGAGAGAGAGAGATTTTAAAAGCGGCCGACTGTAAGTCTTCTGGAAACTTTCTGTAAGAATATCCAGCTTCAAAAGGTCGCATCTGTCATTCATATGAACCCTCGTAAAGACACTGTCAAGGACAGTTTACAACCCTTCCCGTTCTTCTTGCTAAAGGGAGTTCCATAAATGATATGGGATTCAGCAGTCAAGGTTAGAGATCTCAGAGAAACACTCCTTAGAGAGTGTTTTGAGTCAAGTACTGACTTATTTGGAGCTTAGTGTGAAAATATATTCTCATGATAGTCTTCTTAGGGATATAGACCTGGTTCCAGAGTATGGGATATAAGAATCTGAGGACGCAAGCAAAGGTGGGCATCTGGCTCTTGATCTGCATCTGCTTCCTTGAGAGGGAATCTGGGTTTTCTGTGACGCAACCTATGGCTGAGGATTGGTCGCTGGGACCCCTGAGACGTTGAGGTTGTGATCGGGGCTTCCCATTTTGAAGCTATCATTTTGTAATAAATATTAGAAAAAAGGATAATTTCAATAGTGAGGTAGCAAGATCTCTGTAATCATTTTTATCATTCATATCCGCATCTATGTTAATCAGTTTTCATTAAAACAACCATTTGTAATAAAGTATATTGTAAAATTACATTCTATATATAGAAATTCCTTCCTTGACCACTGCGTTAATTTATTTAAGTAAATTAATTTGGATTTAGAGGCAATTGGGACAAATAGTAAGTTAATTAAATAAAAGGTGTCCCAGAGTTAACGCAAGATTTGAATTTGCTGCCATTTGTGCAGTAAAGTGCTGGCAACCCTAAAAAAAAAACAATTTGACAGCTGACAGTTTAGTGTTAGTAAAAATGGAGCGTTACACGATAGAAAAACGTGTCTTTATTGTTGAACATTATCTCAAAAATAATGAAAGTTTGGCGGCCACAGTTCGAAAATTTCATACAAAATATGGTCGGAATAGTGTTTTGACTTCATCAACTATGAAGAGATTAATTCAAAAATTTAGGGAGACTGGATCAGTTGGAGACACTACACACTGGTCGTCCAAAAACAAGCCGTTCAATTGTCAATATCGAAGCAGTGCGTAAGAGTGTTGTTGAAAATCCAGGAACATTAATTCGTTTGTGCCGAAATTGGATGATATTGATGTGGCCAATATGTGGTTTCAACAAGATGGTGTCACATGCCATACAGCCCATGAAACAATTCAAATACTGCATGAGACCTTTCCAGGGCGTGTACTCTCTCGTTTCGGTGATCAGAATTGGCCCCCTAGATCGTGTGATTTAACGCCTTTAGATTTCTTTTTATGGGGTTATTTGAAGTCAAAGGTGTATGTCAACAAGCCCACATCCACCCGTGCGTTAAAAGAGAAAATTCAACGCTGCATCAACAAAATTCAACCACATATACGCCAAATGGTCATGGAAAATTTCGACAAAAGAGTGCGTATGTGCCAGCAAAGTCGTGGACGCCATTTGGCGGATGTGTTATTCCGTAAATAACCATATCTTATTTACTTTATAATTCAATAAAACAATAACAACAAAAATACTAAAAACTGTGTTTTCTATTTAAATCAAATCTTGCTATAGGGATACGTTCAGGATTTATTAGAGGAACCAAATCATTTTAAGTTGAATGTTGAAATTCCATTCCCTTTTTTAACTAAATATTTTAATTGTTCAACTAGAGCGTATCAGCGTGGTGATTATGGACAAGTCAGGTAAATATATAAACGAATATATGTATTCTTAGAGCAGATACCTTTAGATTTTGTGTACTGGGATACAGTTGTATATCAGATATATTAGTGCATTAGTATGCGGTAAGTATCCATCTGCTTAAATAAAAACCTTCATTTCGCCGCACATAGCAGATAATATAAAACAACATAAGCAAGTGATAAACAATGAAACGATAAACAGGCGATGTAGTGATGTGATAACCAAGGCTCAAATAGGCAATTTGACTTAATTTGCGATCACTCAATAGGCGAGGCTTTTAGACAGACCAATTGCCCTGTAGGATATTCAAATTGAATGTCAACAATACTCCAATCTAGATTCTACTGGCACAATCTAAAATCATTACAACGCTCACACGTCGTGGCATAAGTGACTTCATCAGAGGCCTTATCGGTTACACCTCATTGGTCTCCTTGTCTCTTCTATGTCTGCTTTGAATCATTTTTAGGCCAGCTGTTTTATTTACTTTGACCTTCTACTTTGACTTTGACTTGATAAGTTGCTTTACTGCAATGTTTTAGTAGAAATATTATCAGTTAAACATATTCGAGCTTTAGTATTTCCCGTCGGGTTGATTTTAAGTTTAGAACTATCGGACGTCAAATTGAATACACACAAGGTAAAGACCGAAAAATGTATTCACTTAGGCTAATGATTTTATAACTAAATTTATAGAAGTAGAAACAAATTACAGTATACCTATAAAGAAATTAAATCTATCTCGTACTGCAGTTAGAGGCCATATTGCTGGATGGCATTAGTTCCTCGTTTCTTAATGTAATCAAACATTGGCGGTCTATGGTGAAAGGTGGTAGATTAAATGATGTTACATATTACTTTGACCAGCTTTGCTACCCTGCCATTTCTCTTCATGTCGTTCCTCCGGTGAAGCAAAGAGGCTATCTACTCACTTGAAAATAAGTGATAGAGAAATGGCGAAAAGACATGATATCGTTCATGGAATACATATCTCGATAAACAGTCATGTTTTCAGACATCAAGCGGCCATTGCAATTCTCGCCGTTTGTCAGTTTAGTAGGATCGCGTAGAGATAACGCCACCGGTACAGTTGCAACTCAAAACTCGCGAGCTATACGTTGGGCACTGGCTTCAGAAACGGTGTTTTCTGAACAGCCATATTAAATGAAACAAAGATGTGTTGTTTCCCTCTGTTCCAAAAGGATGCCAGCAAGAACCTATCCTAATCTAGTATTGTATTAGGTACATATATGTTTACATCCTAGATTAGCAAAAGGGATTCCGTATAATTATACAATTTTAATTTATATTTATTTGGAGTTCAAAACCTTGCAAAACTCGATGAATGTGAAGTACTCTGTTTCTTAGTCTAAGGTACAAGTAAATTATGGTAGAGGACATTCAAAGAGAGTGAGTGAAAACCTTAGAATTTTTTTCTGTGTTGTATACTCATGGAAGTCAAGTATAATATGCCCTACTGATTCTATTCTATTTTCTCTTGAAACATTTATTAGCACTACGCACTCTTCTCAAGTATGTTTTATCATTAAGTGGGACATAAAATTTTGTGTTTGTAAGTCAAACAGGGGAGCCCGAAATACCTGGAAATACACACACTATGATGAAAACAGTAAGGGTTCTGGTTGTGAAAGAAACAAAAAAATATAAAGCGTAGAATAATATTCCTTTAGTTCGGCATTAAATCTTTTTCGTTAGATTCCTTGTCTCTGACAAGCAGCCTAAAGTCACTGGAGCATTCCTCAATGGAGAACAGGCTTGTCAAGTAACTTGACTGCAGAATTTATTTAGAAAGAAGAGCGCTGCTGGTTGGAGAAAATGTTTAAAACCTTTTTCAGATACATTTGATTGATTTATGTCCTACCGTAACAAACAAGTAATAATAATACCTAATAATAATGAAGAAAAGGAACACTGTGATATTCGAAGCTTTGGATTACACAATGTTTGATTTCACTCGATTACGTAAGGAAGTTCGATTATAAGAGCGAAATAACCTCGGTAATTCTACACTGTAATCCGATGAAAGAACCTTCTACTCTTCTGGAGCTCAAATTCGACTACTGCCAAAGGAATGTTCAGCGGAAAACATTCACAAGTACAGAGCAGTAAACAACATTATCCACATATGAAAACTAATCTTATAAATACATGTGAATAAATAAATCTTTGAAATGAACTTAGTTTTTAAAAAAAATTGAAAGATACCATGCAAATAATTGATAAATTTTTATCTCAATATATTTACCCGAAAGCATATTCAATGGAGGCACTCTAAACGCTCCGGAATATCTCGTCAGACGTATTCCTTTGTTATATGCAGCATCATTTGAACATACAGTCGAGGAGTGAACAGAACTCTCATACTTGAATTTGTAATAGAAGCAATAAAGTTTTTCAACCGAATCTAACAAGTTATGGAGTACCAATGACTATAATACATAAATAAGCATTTTCATTTACAATTCGGGTGGTCTGGCTGATAACCGTTGCATACCGAATTCCAAGTTGTGCCTATAACTTACTTATACTTAAGTTTTTTAATAAATTTCAGTAGAACTAATAACTTTATATGAGAGATTATTAAAAAAAAATGCCAGAAAAACGTTTTGAAATAAATTAAATAATTGTTTGCATAACTGGACAAATGCCCTTTAGGTCAAATCATCCAAATTTGATGCCAGGTTTCGATGGCCATATAAACCTTTTGATGTTGTTTGGGTACAATTTCGACTTGAAATGGTGAAAGCAGATTATAATTTTTCCCTAAGGCATATAGATATATTGCCTTCAGCTAAAATGTCATAGATATTTAAGACTAATGGAAATAGGCGCAGGAGCTTAGAAATTAGAATGAGCTTACATTTGAATCTCACCATGCGTCGTACATAAGAACAACATTTCGAGAATTCACTGCATATTTTCATATAAAATTTCTCACGTTCATAAAAGTTAGAACCATCAGAATTGGTTAATTTACATGTTTAATTTTGTAATACCCGTGATTAGAAAATATACAGATCAATAGGGAAAAACTACTACATCAAATGCAACGTTTCGTGAGAGTGATTTTTATCGGGCTGAAATGTTGAAGGGGAGATAAAATAAATATTGTTAACAAATAAAAAAGTTTGGTAGTGTTCCAAAGGGCCCTGACGCTCGATAGACTGCACAGGCATATTAATAACATTTTCCTTTTGTTCTCACTGTTGCCAAACGTTTTTGTCTTTTCCATTGTGCTAGTCAAAGCTTGATGCTATTTATTACTGCGTTTTTTTAATATATATGGATATTTATTTTTTTAACTTTTTTAGAACATCATCAGTTTGGCCGACATTTTTTCATTGGGCGTGAATATCACCAAATATTTTTTAATCACAAGCTGACAATAAAATCTTCCTGTACATTACCATACAAGCGTTATTTTATCCAGTTTGGTCCTAAGATTATCAGTTTCTGAAATACGAGTGGGTAGGTCCAGATAGTTGGCCTTAATGGATTTATGAGAGAGTGTAATATTGTCATTATCTATATCTTTTGCTTATATTAATACTTAGTACGAATATATTTACTTAAATGGACATATATATCAGTACAATTAATAATACTCGAATTCCATTATACTCAAGATTTAAAACACAATCTATGCTGATAAGCAAGGAGCCCTATACTGTGTCCACTTTAACATCCAACTGTTTTAAAAACATATTGTTTTTTTGGAAATTCCTTTTCAGGGTCTGTCATTTTTCGAATGAGTTTTTGTATTTGTATTTCTGAACGGCAGCAGTCCAAATCCAATGAATTGGACTGAGAAATAAACTTTATTCTGAGACATTGAATAACAAAAATGATACTTATTTAAGTCCACATTCTGGCCTCTGGATGTACGTAATAATATCAGCTGATTATGATAAAACACAAAGAAAAAAAATGCTGTTAGGATACCTCTCAAAATAGTTTGATAGTGGTTTGAAAAGAAAGAAAGATATATGAGGGTTCCAAACACTGTACATAACGACGATAGAAGGAGGTCGATCTGTGAGCAGGAAGGTAGAGATCGGATAAACGATATCTTGTGTTGTGGTAGTGGAAGGGGTTATATTTAGTGGGGTTATGAGTTTGAAGAGGTTATATATGTATGGCGGTGTTTGGTGTGTAAGGTTTTGTAGTGGAAGGTATTGCCGCCTGACTGAGGGAAGTAGCCATTCTGACTTAGCATAGAGAACCGAAAGATACCACGATACCCCACACAGCAGTAATCAAATGGGGAAGTATAAAAGAGAAAACAAGAAGCTGGCAAGTTTGTCGAGGAAGTCAATGATGAGATCGGTAGATAAGTTTTACGGAACGTCATAGCATGCTAGTGATTGATCAAGGATCAGACAAAGATTTTTAACGGAACGTAGAAGTGTATAGGACTAAACTCGATGGAAAAAAGTAGGTAGGTACGTGAGGGTTTCAGAACCTATGATAAAAACCTAGTACCAAAAACTACTTACTGGATGAAGGTCAATCATCCTGAAATTTTAATTGTCTATTCAAAATCTCCTTGGATTACACTGTATGTATATGATTTGCAATAAAGGAAAATGTGCAAAAACATCAACTACCTGAAAGATGTGTCCCGTTTTACAGTTAAACTTTAAGGCTTCAAGTTAATAACTGATTTTGTCCCACGTGGCGATTTAAAAAAAAAATGAAGACAACAAAAAAGAGATTCAAGGATATTCCAAAATAAAATTGAGAGCCAATTATTAAAATAGCTAATCAATATCGTCCAAGTAAACATTTTATGACCCGTGTATGATACAAATGATTTCCAGGAGGTCCAATAATTTCAAGAGGTAATAAATTCGGAAAACTCAATTGAACGACACGTCCCACTCCCAGAACACGTTCATTTAATTTTTATATCTTTTATGTCTTTTACGTATATTCTAATAATGAAAAATTATTCATAATTTATGCATAACTCAATTATTAATTCGTAAAAACAAATCTACTCTGCAACAAAAATAGATAATTGAGAGACCGTCGATCCTTTTATCAACTAGTCAATATGTCATTATTGTTAAATACCCTTAGTCCTTTAAAAATTAATAACGATTGAGGTGGAACAGATTGTCAAATTTATACGGCTTTGTCTGACATATGACTAAACAGTTAAGAAAATTGGAAAACCGATGCTATTGAAAATAGAATAGAGAAAAAATCTTTATTAACAAAAAAGAAACAGTTGGAAGGTTCGGTAGAAAAGATTTTTTGTTGAAAAAATCGCGATCCTATCTTAAAAACATGAATTTATTGTTGTATAGGTATTATTTTTGTCACGAGCGGTTTATTGTATTATACATGACCTGAGAGATTGATGGCGTCCTAGGCCAGGATGTTGCCGAGGTGCAGTGAACTTCCTGTGGAAATACGGCGGTACAAATGCTGAGTGGCTACTCAACCTGGATGCCTTATAATAGCACCATTTCTCTTTGTCTGGGAAGATCAACTGCTTCACTTCACCCGAAGATTTCTTGTTAATACAATTCCCTCAAGTGTAAACAGAACTCCATCTCATACTTTCTCTCTCGCTCTCTCCTAGCGATTAATATTCTAAAGGAGGTCAATGGCTATTGTGTCCATGAACTGCTAAGTTTTAGTAGATAAACCCTTTTTTATTCATTTATTCAAAAATATACGACAGCAGACAGGATCCGTTAAGTATAGTGAAGATTAATTTAATTAAGTGATGGCTGTACCTTTTCTGAGGTGTGACTAAAACAGTTAAGAAAATTACTCCAATTACATTTGTTGTGTATGTTACTTGGGCTGTGGAGGCTCAATAACCGTTACAGTTTGACTGCATGAGACTGTGTTAGGAACTTAACGTCATCAGGTCGATTCTCCCCCGTCGTGAGTACTCTGCAAAATAAATTCACTACAGTTCACTTTGTTCGTAGAGGTAGTGAGAAAGTCTGTAAGAATTTAGTAAGTTTCAAGAGTTGCTCCTTTCCTTTAACATAGCTCCATGACTCCCTGTTCATGTGTATACCCATCGTCGTAACTGGCCTACGCTAAGTCGTGGAAAGTGGAGGAAGACAGCTAACCATTAAAACTGTGAACTCACTATGAACTCGACAAACTATGCTCCAACTTAGCTAGGTAAGCTTCAGATAATCCGCGCTTTCTGCCGTTGGCCTTACAATGATTAATCAAACCAACTATTGCTTCTATAAAAGTAACTCAAGTCAGTACTGTGAGCCATCAAACAATTAATTTATTTAAGAGATAAAACTTCTTGTCTTTCAAAAAAGTTTCATATTTCGGTAAAGCGCTTTCAACATTGAGTCAACCTCCGTGCGCTTCTTTACCAGCCACAAATCTGTAGCAGCAGATTTGAATATGCAAATGAGATCTGCCTGACAGTTGAAATCGGTTAACCAAAATATAAAACTTTTGTGAAGAGACAAGACGTTTTATTTCTTAAATTTGTAACTCCACAAACATCACTAAAACATAAACTACTAATGATTTCGATACAGCTGGGAAAACAATTTTAATATTTCTGGAGTGGCTGACGTTGGCAAGCTGGGAAGTGCTTCAGTTCAAAGCTTCTAAGTCTTTCGAAGACTTTCCGGTATAAATTACATTAATAAAGTTAATTATTTTTAAACCAGTAACAATTAATTTCATAAGTAACATGATTTACGATGCAATTGAATAAAATATTTCATTAAGATTAGTGTATAAGGGGTATTATATATATTATCTTTATTAGACCTGATGATTTGAAGACGAAATTTGATTTTTTTTCTCAAATTACTCAGGACTACTAAGGACTAGTAAAGTCAACTACTAAGGACAGAATGAGAGGGCAGAATCGTCTCCGAAAAATATGTACACTTCAACGTCTATTTTAAGTATCCATCGTGGAGGTGATTAAATTCCATTAAATAGTTCCAAAGAATTGATAAAACATCTTAAACATGGAAATGGAGAAGTAAGTTGTCCTCACCATTCCGCCGAAAATGAACTTCCCACTTGCAGTTCAATTGGCAATCGAGTTTATCCCGACAGGGCCCGCTCCATTGGAATTAATACCCACCGACAAGACGCCTTGTTATGAATAGATGGCCCAATAATAGAAGATACAACACGTCAATTATAGTTAGGAGCACTCTGACAATTATAGGATAATAAATCATTTAGACCACTGGAGTGGGAAGATCCTATTAGCCCCAGGCAATGTTCACTTTAGTTTATTTCTTAGCACTTGTGTTGATTCTACTCAGCAATACTGCACCTGTAACAACAAACGTTCTTTTATTACGATTTAACTTGGGTCATACAATTACTTACACTTAAAAAAAATAATACATCATGGACAAAATTAGCGCATCACTTTCTATTTTATATTTGTTTGAATACAACATAATTAAAATGAATTGCTCTAACCAGCACTGGGTATTAGTAATGCAGCATTAGATATAATCCTCTAATGTAATCTTCCGTTGAGAGAATAAATGAATAACTCAGTATGTGGTACATTTTCCACTCTGTACGGTCCCTTCCTGTACTTAAGTGATCACTTTTTTAATTGTTTATTATTTTTTAGTTACAGTTTTCCGGAGCTTTAATTGCGATACGCCTGAAGAAATCACAGTTAGAGCACTAACACTCTTAGGTGGATGCTTGTCCCAAAAACAAGCGGTCATACGCTTGGGAATAAACCAAGCGCCGGCCGGTTAGCCAGGCACTCCGTCGATACAGGGCGACAGTAGCAGCCATAGGAGACCCACGCATGGTCGGCCAAGGGATTTTTCAACCAGAGATGGTCATTTCATAACGCAATCCACACTAATTCAGAGGATCCGAACAAGTCTTCAACATCGAAATGAACTTGATTCACCCAGAAATGTAGTGATTTCAGTCCTAACGTCTCCACTAAGGGAATCTGATCGCCAGATGCACTGCAACTGGTCCAATTCTCATCAGCCTGCATTAAGTAGCCACACTTGAATTTTCACGTCAGTATGCAAATTGGTCAGTTACGCATTAGAGAGTGGTTTTGTTCAGGTTGGCCCTACATTCTCCAGATGGTCGGGTAAGGATGCTATGACGGCCTGGAGAGCGGTTTGCTGTCTGCAACATTTCTCCAAGAGCAGCATTTGAAGGTGGGTCTTTCATTAAAGACCCACACAATCGTGTGGGCTGGCATAAGTTTGGAAGCCCGCACAGAGTAACACATATTAAACAGGGGGTCACTGACTGCATGTGACGAACTTCTTGGAGGAATATGCAATGCCATTTGTACCATCAATTTGCCCTTTATCTCCAAGACGATGCGATACCATACCACCTTCCAGGAAGTAGCGTTTTTCTTCAACCGATTCCTGGAAGAAGTCCGGACATTAATCCAATAGAGCACGAGATATGCTGAAGGGGCGTATTAGAGCTCGGGATCATCCAAACTTGTTGAACTTCAAAACGGTTTATTGGAAGATTGGGAAGCATTACCCAAAAGAACATTGCCCAATTCATTTAGTCAATGCCAATACGACCGAAAACTGTTAGACAAGCCTCCTCTTGCTTGTGTTACCAGATACTAACACTTTAAACATCTTTTTCTAATTAATTCCGTGTTTGTGATTTATTCTCACATCAAACTACTTGTAACGTTTTCCTTTCATTTTTTTTTTTTTACTTGCCCTTCTAAGGTTGATCATGTTACCAAAAATAGTCTTTATTATAAATATCTACAACAACTATATTATGATAAAATTACAATCTGCCTCTTTGGGCTAAATTGTGATAAATTTACTTAATAAAATAAGTAATTGTGATAAATGTTTTCATTCATAGAATATTTACAATTTTCATTCACTAGCTCATTCATACAATATTTACAAACAGCTCAGAGACCTCCCAAATCCACATGGTTGTCACCTCCCTCGCATGCGAAAGAGGAAGCAGAGTCTTGGGAAGTCCCCGACGCTCCTCCGTCAGCCACGTCACCTGATACAAGCCAGCGGAGGCTGACAAAGAGCGCGAGAGCCACATACGCTCAGGACATGATTGCAAAAGGCTGTACTCCCACTGTTACCCATTTATAGTAAGTCACGAGCTCACTGCCGTTTTAGCCTCCGAGGAGGATTATAGGGATGAGTGGTGTAGTGCAATGACTGCTAGGGGATTAGGGTTGTTGGATAGGTCAAGGATTACAAATATCTAAATAAAAATATGAGAGGCTGTTGGGTATCTATTACATGCCATGAAAAAATGAAGAGGTGCGCTAATTTGGTCCAGGAGTTTATAATTCCCCTGTACAGGAAGTCGAATTGATGTAGCATACTTTAATTCATACAATCCCTTTTCAGGAAACCAAATTGACGAAGTAACAATATAATATAAGTGCAAATGTTTTCTACTTATCAACGTGGATATGGAATAGTCTTAAGTCAGGCATCTGGGTGGCTTCCAGCTTGCGTCGCTAGGAAAATCCCGGAAGGCTTCTCTGGCAGGCCTAGCGAGATTGATCAAGTCAAGACAAGACAAAAAAATTAGGTAAAATAAATTTACTTTGATAAATTGGAAGTTAGGATTTTCAGATGGCGTTTTCTTTATCACTAATCTTTAACTTACCGTTATAGGTTGAAGTATGAAACTTAACCGTGGGTCACATGCACTCATTCCAGCTTGGAAGAGTCACTTACACCTACCACATCAGGGAGTAGCTAGATCGTTATTTATGGCCTTGAGGTTGGGGTACGCCATCCGTGGTCTAGGTGTTAACTAGCTGGGCTGTGCTTCCTTTGTTGATCAGCATTTTACCAACATCTGGAGTATGATGTAATAAACCATAGCAACAATAAACATGTATAAATATTTATATAGAAACATGGAATATTAAAAAGAAATCATAAAACAGTTCTTTCCACAACTTCTTTAATTTAATAGCGCTTTCGAGAGCTCCATACTGTCATCTTCTGTTATTTCCAATTGGTTATGTGGGATATATACCTCATCCACATTAATAGTATTTTTATTCATCTATTTAACTAAGGTTGCTACAGCCAAGCTCCTCACTATACGACCGGCTACGACCAGCTTTTTAAAAAGATGTTACTACACATACCTTGAAATGATTGAAACAACAGCTCTAGATGGATTATCATTAAAAAGTCAATAAATAAAATTATTTCAATGTATTATTTATTGTAAATTGTCATTAATTATTAGACTATTTCTTTATTTGATAATGCCAAACAGTATTTACAGTATTTTTCTTTTTTTAAACATAATGTAAGTTCAATTTAGTTTCTGTCATCTATACTTTTAGAAAATGTATTCTGTTTTTTTTTTTCTCAAAAGTTTAAAATAGCAATACAATTAATATAGTTAATTGTAAATACATCTGTAAATTTCTGATCGGCGTAAATGGATTTCGTTGTAGGTGGAATGATTTTGTATTTCTTTTCATGTAATT
Organism: Acanthosoma haemorrhoidale; assembly: GCA_930367205.1. NCBI lineage: Eukaryota > Metazoa > Arthropoda > Insecta > Hemiptera > Acanthosomatidae > Acanthosoma > Acanthosoma haemorrhoidale. Next base: position 30,967,248 of record OV884013.1, on the reverse strand, counting down.
TTTATTTCACCAAACATTAAGAAATTTGAATTTGAGTATTATTTATTGACAATGCAAACTATACGACATGAAGAATTTTCGAAGACATTACATGTTTTGTTTACAAATATTTGTTTTATTATTTATATGTTTTATACAATTTTAATCCAGAAGATGCAAGATTAGTCGAAAGGCCGATTTGAATATATTATTTAAAATAAGCAAACAGAGAGCATAATAATACGTGATATCGAGAGCCTATCCCCCTCAGACCACACAGCTTCCGGAAGCACAGTTAACACCGGGCCCACACACCTTTCATGTAGCCGACTGAGGCTCTAATAGGCAAACACCGGGTGACAGCTGATCCGACCTCACTGAATGTTGATGTCCAACAGAAGCCGATATAACGGCCTGCGAGCTTCCGCTCTCTCCACTTCTTCGATAGGAGTAATTTTTATCTTCGCAACAGTAAATTTATTTGTACTTTCAAGATATTGTAGACGTAATATGCATTTAAATTAGCATTGTTTTAAATCAGCATTGTAGGTCTTTTGAATCCCCTTCAGTATTTACTCTTGGTCGTTAAGGGCCCAGGGCCGGTGAATAATTGCTAGAGTAGATCTGCGAGAATTGTTCTCCTACAGGAACTATTTGCTTTAATTCAGGAGCTTTATTTTGTAAATTATTTTTTAATAAGGGCACCGGAAAGTAATGACGTTTTTTTTTAACAAGATTTTATTTTTAATTGCCATCTAATCTGCACATTTTTAATGCCAAATCGATAAAAATCAATTGGATTCTGTGCACAATATCTGGAGATGGCATTTTGGACATCATCCGAATTTTTAGCGATCGGAATTAATGGGAATCCGATGGCGCAATATCGGGTGAGTATGGTGGGTGAAGCTGGAGATGAAAAATGGGTCCTCTATGATAATCCGAAAATCTCTCTCCGCATGAAGTACAGCTAAGCCAGGTTTACACTCCAAAAAGGCGCTTTTGTGTGTTTGGTGGAGATTTCGCGGCGTCGTTCATCGCTGATACCTGGAAAAACTGTGAATGCAGATCTTTACAGTGAACAATTGGATCGAGTAAGTCAATCTTTAATTGAAAATTGCCGAGCGATTGTCAATTAAAAATGCGTTATTCGTCAACACGATAATGCAAGACCCTACTGCACCTATTTTTTCCGCAAGAACCCTGGAAAAAATTAATGAATTGGGGTGGGAGGTATTGCCTCAACAACCATACTTGCCCGATATCGGATTTCCATTTATTCCGATCGCTACATTTTCTAAGTGGCAAAAAATTTCAAAATTTGGATGATGTCCAAAATGCCATCTCCAGATATTTTGCTCAAAAACCAATTGACTTTGATCGATCAGGCGTTGAAAATTTGCACACTAGATGGCAAAAGGTTGGTGATAACGATGGTGATTACATCATTGATAAAAAACTAAAACTTGTTAAATATGTGTTTGAATTTTATTAAATTATTTAAATGAACAGTTTGAAAAAATTGTTTGAATTTAATGTAAAAAAAAACAACATTACTTTCCAGTCCCCCTAATATTTTCTATTTAATGTTACTCTTATTTTAGAAAAAGTGAAAATTTCATATTTTCGACTGACCAACCAGTACTTACAATCAGGTTAATTCAAAAAGAAGTTAAAGGTTCTATTTCTGGATTACATTGTCACAATTTAAAAAAAACAACAAATAAACTGGGAACAGAAAACGATCAGGGAGGCCTAAAAAAATATGTCCTAACAAAGCTTTTATTTTAGCTTTTATTTCACTAGCTTTTATTTATTTTATTATCATCTTCATGTTGAGGTCAGAAACTTTTCAGACCACCTGTGTACTGATGTACAACATTTAAAATTATTGTCTTTTAGCAAAAAATCTAGCAGAGAACTGGTTCAGTAAATAGTTGCTACTACAAGGACCAAAGTTTCATCCTCCTCGATCAGAAGGAAACGTATATCAATTGACCTTGAAGGGTGCCAGAAGGGAACCGTTTCTTCACCCAGGTAGCAAGCACAAGTGACTTAAGTTTGCCAAATAAGACGGAAATTGGACAGAAGATACTGATAAAATGCTTATTACGATAAAATGACAATTTCTCTTATTGGGAAAAAGTTATTGTGATGAATTTTCTCATTCATACCACATATACAATTCTTCATTCACTCACTCATTCATACAATATTTACAAACAGCCCAGAGACCTCCCAAATACACATGGTTGTCCCTCGCATGCGAAAAAGGAAGTGGAGACTTGGGAAGTCCCCCACGGCCAACAGGCGCGTCGCCGAATACGAACCAGTGGACAAAAAGTGCGAGATCCACAGACGCTCAGGTACATGATTGGAGAAAATCTATTGCCAGGACTCCCACTGTCAAATGAGTGCTGTCCAGGGTACATATCCTTTGGCTCTTCTAGTTCTTCTAATCTCTCCTGAGTACTCTCTAGGGCTCCAACTTTCTCAATGGTATCGACTTCCTATTTCCTTCTTGTTTAGTTCTAGCTTTCAATAGTTCAGAAGTTTCTTGAGGAAACAGTATACTTTGTATTAAGTGAATTCACATCCTTATCCTTTATCAGATTGCCTTTGTAGAAAGAGTACAAGAGTATACTGAAGCTTTCAGCATTCGAATCCGGTGACAAAGCAATACTGTCTGCAAGCGCTAGGCAGCTACTACTGACCTCTTGCAGTCTCTAATAAATGACTTCTCATTTAACGACAGGGGTTTGGTAGCTCATCCTTGTGTGAGTGAAAGAGAAGTCAACCTAAAAGTGCGCACCTGTCTACCTCAGGTACATCTTTCTCTTTTGATAACCTCCACTGTCCTCCACTCTCAAGTCTCAAATGTTTTATCCAGGTCAATGAAGCATACTTGAATTTTTATTCTTTTTGAAGCTCTTCTTCATAGCCCCTTTAAATTTCCAGATAATTATATAGAATTATAGATCCTCTGGTGAATCTATTTACAAATTATTTTTGTATTTCCTGTAGCATCACTACATTATATACAGGTTTTTTGATTTTATAAAAATTATATAATGGAATAAACAAGTAAAATGATACAGATTTCACGTGACTGGTCTGAACTGACTAATAAAGGTGATGGGGCTCACCTTTTTGATCAACCTTAAAACTAACTTACATACTAGCTCTTAACCTAATTTTTCACCGTCAGTCTGTCGCCATCGATGCGGGAGGGGTGGTGGGGTCATAGTGAGAGGTTAAAAACGCTGATCTGCACCCGTTGCTGTCGTTTTTTTAAGGTGTCTTTTTTTTTTTTTTTTTTTTCAAAACCTCAAAAAGTAATACAATGAACAAATAATATAATAAAATAATTGAAAAACAGATGTCTCCTCGTACTGCGATGCACTGATGCATTCGAAGGAGTGCATAAATATAATACATTTTGTTTGTGGTAAAAAGTTCATAGTGTCATAAACAACACTGGGTGATGAGGCTCACCTTCAGCTTGTTACCGACACTAAACACTAAAACACTAAAAACAAAACAAACTAAAACCTATACCTAGAGCCTAACAGATATTATTAAACTATTAACAGATTTCATGCCTCCATCAAATCCTGAATGTATTGCACTAGCGTAGACTGATCCTGATATATTTTTTACTCAATAATATTTAATCAGGTTAATATTGCCCAATTGCTTCTAACCCAAAGTAATTTATCTTAATGAATCACTATTTTTTTTTTTTTTTCTCCCCCCCCTAAACCCCTAGAAGTTATACAATGAAAAATATTACAAGAAGCTTTGAAAATTTCTCCTCATTCTGCTATGCGCAGATGCATTTGGAGGAGTTCGTGTTACTCAACAATACAGGTTGTGGTTAATAGTAAAATAACATGAATACAAATCTAGGTGATGGGGCTCACCTTCGGTTTAAAATAGAAGAAGAAATAAAATAAAATTTTACAATACAATATGCTTTATTCAGATGAGAAGTCCGGGCCAAGACCACATCATTTTATGGTCTCCATACTCAACTCTTATAACTCTCCTAGTTATTGTGCAGGAAAATTGCGAAAAAGGGCGGCCCATGCTACCCCTTGTAAACACTTCCTTGGAGTCACATTGAACCATAGAAATAGAATTATTGCCTGTCAACCCAAGACTGCTTTTATGACGGGCCTTAAGGGACCCACCCATCTGTACCTTTGCCCACTTTCACCTTGCAAATTTCAATCCCTTAATATTATTTCCTACATTTAATTCACACGTCGGGGTAGACACATAACATTACATATATATATCTCCACGGGCTTCGCGGGAAGTTAACAGCCTTTTTTAGAAGCAATGGTGCTAAGTGGTAATTCCATGGCTGAACCTAATAAGGCCGGACCGCAGACGTAAAGCGCCGGTGCTGTGAGCCCGCAAGGCCGTTATGGGAGTCGGGCGCCGAACCGTAAACGTCGGCCACTCAACTGTGGCACATTTTATAGGATAATACGCAATTAAAAATAAAAGATTACTAGTAAGATAAAGTGAAAGGAGTTTAAAATTTATTTGAGCAGAACGGTTTATTGTACATTTGTTACTAGTTGTACTAGTTCTAAGGAATCTCGCTTTGGCTCCTTCACGACTGAAGGAATTCAATAACTATTTACATATAGTAATAATGTACAACACTATGTACACTATCAGTAGTACTCTACGCTTGTAACAGACGGCCATAGCCTCATTCAGTTTGCCTGTCAAATTTATTTTTAAATCTTTTTTTTCCTTTCTTCCTGGTATTGATATCTCATAAAGGGACTTCCTCAGGAGCCTGTGTTACAAGGGGTAGGCCTGTGATACGCGTACTCGCGTCCTAATTATGGAATAATAATGAAATTATTCCACCGCCCAGCGCACCTTGGTTTATTCTGTTAAACCGTATTTATTCTTTAATGCAGAATTATAACTTCTTAGCATCTATTTACAGACTATATACAAAGATGGTTACTAACTAAATGTAAACTAGTTACAATTAGTGCATGTTCTTTTTTTCCTAAACCTAGCTTAACTAATACTTACCCTTAATCCTAACTTATCTTATAGTTACAACGCCTCTACTCCATCCTGGTCAACGATGCCTTCTAGATGAGTGCGATCGTGAAGTTACCAAGTCCCAGAAGCTCCCTCAACTTCCGGATGAGGAAAAGAAATACCTCGAAGTTCTCTTCTGTATTGGCCAGCGACGGAATTTCGTCCAACCTACCTTCTTATCGAACAGATAGCCATGCTCTCGCGGGTCCCAGTCCTCGACAGTAGAGAACGTGTTCTGATGTGTCCTCTTCCCCGCAGTCTGGGCAGTGGGGGTCTTATGCTCTTTTGCATTCGTACAGATTGGATCAAAATCCACAGTGTCTTGTGAGAAGCTGTGAGATTCAACAATCTGGGAGGACCCATCTCCCCCTAAGCCTGTCCTCAACTGAAGGGAACTACTTTCTCAGGGTACTCCCCTTTGTTGTGCTAGTCCACCTGACTGGCGTATTTCCAAATCTAAATAAGTAGTTCTAGTTCTGTTTTAAAGTTGCGTTAACTTTTACCGTTATGAATGTTCCTATCTCAAGAAGAAGTACCAACTGATGGACCATCTAGTTTGCCGGCGAGATTGTGAATCGGTCTTAGATGGAAATTTCCCATATTCCAATGTTGCTCTGCCTGTATGCTACAAATACCCACCCTACTGGTTTATTTCATAATTTCTAATATCAGTCAGCTCTTACGTAATTGCTAAATGATCTGTAGGATGAGGACAATGAGTATTATGCACGTCTGTTTCAACATCAAGCTAGAGGAAGTCATCTATAGCTTCGAGTAATGTGTATTTTTTTTAGCTACGCAGCTAAGCAGCTTCATAGGAAATGGGCTTGTATCTTTTATAATTTTATCCTTGGATGTTAAAAATTATTTTTTCATCCCTTAGTCCACCTATCTAAAATGGAAGTCTATTTGACATTTTAGGTAAAATAACTCCGTTGTCCATGATATTAATAGGCCTGCTGACGGATGCGCCCAATACAATGTATCTTAAAAGTTGATGAAAAAAAATCTATGACATAAAGGGGTAAAAATGGCGAGGAAAGCAGATTCATGGTTTAAAATATATATTATTTATAGTCCTAAACTATTCCACTATAATTCCGGGTTCCTACGGGGCGTGAATCACGAAAGTGTTAATAGAGAGTAATATTTATACACTCAATACAGATCAAGGAAGTTAATTACATTTAAAATTAGTTTTGTGTGTGAACGGTTCAATCTTAATGTAATTAATTTCCTTAATCCAAATTAAGTGTATCAATAATACTCACTTTTTCGATTCACCCCTAGTGAGAACCCCGGGTAATTCTGATTACTGAAATGAACTCCTGAATGAAGATTATTGAAAAGACGATTATGGAATACTCCGCCACTCCGGTAGCCGAGGCGTCGACACTAAGAGTTCTCTATAAACCGTGTGTATAAAACTGGTCGTTATTGGAGGCGATGGGGATACAGCGACTGCCAATACAAATACAGAGCGGATAGATAAGAGGTGGTGGGGGGAGGGGTTACAGAGGCTAATTGAGCCATTGGCGGGCCGGAGACGGCCGAAAACTGCCGAAGTATTCCGAGTCCTGGGCCTCGCTGTGAGCGGCCCAGTCGCTGCCATCTCTCGCACGAGGCAGGTACTGTCGCCGATCTCAACGAGTTAGCAGTCGCGTATTTTCGTAAACAGTTGCCGTATCCTACAGCTCCGGTACTCATCTTGATTTTTTTTTTTTGTCGGTTTGTCTGTCGGTCTGTTTGTTTTCTCAGTGATACATAGTTTTGGATTATTCCGTCTCAAGGTACATGAAATATATTTTTTTTTACATTTTGAATTAGAAATTATTTCAACTTGAAGTTTTGTATTAGCAATCTAATTATAACGCCATATCAAATGGTTTTTTAAACCCACTACACATTTTGAAAAGTATACATTACTGATCCAAGGATTAGCTGTCTCAACATTCCCTGCCCGTTATATTTTTTTTTTTATCGTCCAAAGGTTCTTTACATCAATGAGTGATGAAACATAAACAACTAAAGTGGTGGTATCATAAGAAGGGCTGAAGTCTGAGTGGAAGTTTCTTAAAAACTTATTAAATAATTATAAATAAACTACTCGGTATTTTTGACCAAAAATTATAATTATTGATCACTCGCATTTTTAACAAATAAATAAAATATAAACTCCTAAAATATTTACGTAGAAATACTATCACAACCGGCTTGGAGGAAGTTATATATGCGATTTAGCTTGTTGACTCTTACAACTTCATTTTTTATCTTTATTTTTTTATCCTGAACCATGTGGAAAATTCGGAAATTTAAATCTTGAATAAGTTTGGCCCTGGGATTTGTGAAATCTTAAAAGTTAGCAACATTTGAACAATTGAATTGTTTTTGTTGTTTTATATATTTTTTTTCAGATCTCTTACTTGCCAGTACACAGTCAGCAAGTTTTGAGGTGTTGTGGGGTGTATACTTTTTTTTTTTTTTGCGACCGCTAATATGCAGTACATATTACAACAAACGGACCATAAGCGGATAAAACTTTCGTTATCTTTAATAGATTCTCAACTTCCCTTAGGGCTAGTCATGATTGTAAAACAAAAAAAACAAAACAGAACGCGAATGGAGATATGGAGGAATTAAAATAAAAATAGTCAAATGTGAATAAATATTAAAGAGCGATTTGATCGCTTGTGTCAGCATCTGTCACTCCTGCTCATCATTCTCTCCCCACCCCCACCTAAAAAAAACAAACACTCAATCATTTCTTCATTCTGGAATTTATCGTAATTGTCTTAGTGTAACCTTATTAGTTGTCATTTTATTTTAATTCTTGTAAATATTTTTTATATTTTTCATACTTCTTAACTTTACACGAATGGCTCTAATGTTTATTGCCGGGTAAATTTATGATTAATTAATATTATTATCTAATAAAATGGGAGTATAGAAATTCAAACGGTATAACACGTTACGGTATTATAGCATTGGTGTGAACGGTTATTCATAAGATTACTGTTAATTTTTATTAAGACGGCTCGAATATACTATTTTAATTCCAAATATAATTATATGAATGTCTTTCATAACTTTAATTAAACTACAAAAATGGTTATGTAATAAACATGATTAATATTAGAAAAAATGAATTCATGTGTAATATATGCTGAATTAAAGGATATAGTTCTTCCGTATGCGTCGTATACAATTTTTTCTAAAAACGCGTTTGTAAAATTAGTTCGGAAGGTTGTAATATTAATTAACGAGCAGGTCCATCCGTATATTGACATTCCAGGCTAATCCACTCAAAAGTTCGTCGGTCCTTTAATGAATTTGAGTCTCTTGATTAATTTCGGTGAGCAACTTGTAATTAAATTTAGACATTCTCTCAACCTGATTAAAAATTAAAAACTCAATTTCCGAACAAGCTCCCGGTTCATGGGCGGTTATTGATCTTTTGTTAAGCGAAATCTGATTGGTTGGCAGTTTTCATCTTTTTATTTTTTTTACAGAATTTAATTGTTTTTTTTTCATCAAAGAATAACTTCCTAACAAGCAGACCTTTCGAATGTTTTTTCCGCCGGTATGCCACTTTTAATAAGTACATCCCAAGTTATATTTCAATATGTTTTAAATAGCCACAGACATCAATGACCTTTGTGGTTGTCATATCTTTAAAAAAGTACAAGCCACTGTAAAAGGACAAGCCAATATTTCAGTTTATAATTAATGAAAATGAAACGGTGGAAAATAATTTTCTACGCACTTATTTGACTAAAAATATTATAATAAAACTAACTGTTATATCTTATTCGGCTGCTTAGAGTATTTAATTATTAATAATTTTGGAGCGTGGTATTGTTCATACTTAAGTTGATTTTCCGTTTATCGCGTAAGCGTTCTCATCTTGTACAGGTTTGCATTTTAACTCTTAAGCTCTTAATTAACTCTAAGCCTTAATGGATCCACATTGATGCTACTTTTTTAAATTACTTACTTTCGTATTGTTATATTTTTTTAATTTATTTAAAGTACTTGAATTATTTTAACATTTAAGAAGTATTTGCAATCTGCAATAATTGTATTTAGGAACATCTGTTAACATTTATATGCGGAATTCTTCATAAGTAAATAGATCCCTTGGCCATCTTCTATTTAGCCCTGTAGGAGGTTTGAACTTTTGTGTTTTCTTTTTGGTGAAATGTTGGAAAATCGAGTTGTGATGTCCGCATTTTGAGTATCATTTAACACGTACAATAGAGGATTCAAAATCCGAAGAAGAACTTTTGACTGTAATCGGTATATTCTCATTAAAGATGAATTGTATGTTATGATGAATACCACCTGCCGGTAACTAAATAATTACTTTAAAATAAAATTCACATTCTGCTTTCAATTAAAAATTACGAGCCTTATCATTATTATAAACTGTGTAATGGAGGGATATCGTTGCGGGCTGGGAAAATTCACATTTATTTAAAACTTTTTTTGAAAAAGTAATTTTTTTTTTAACCTCTAATAATGACCAATAGTATGATAATGGTTTGACTATCAAATAGGTAAAGAGTATCAGTCGTATGGATTGTGGTGAGTTTGTTTTGGCTTATACATGACCCTCCCCCCCTAAAAAAAAATAAATAAAATAGTTTTAAATAACTTAGCATATTATGAAAAAAATGAGATATCTCTAATTCAAGACTTTTTCGTTTTGGTTTCGACCGGTTTTGAAAATAATGGTGGTGTTTCGGATAGCCACTATTTATATATTTAATATTAACTACACAACTTATTTTATTTTTGTAGTTAAAGGATTTATCTAATGCACGTATCTATTAAATACGACTTTGGCTTGAACCAAAGAAAGTATATAAAGTGATATTGTCTTGTTCATTGGATTTTTAAAATAGGGTTTTTGTAAAAAGATGATTCGCAGTCTACTCACTAGCTGAACAGTATTGAGCGTTGTCCTCCTATGTGAAATTTTAATATGTAAAAATGTTTCTCTATTGATGATTTATATGTTTTTTTTATCTATGTGCTTATGTTCAAGGGCAGAAGGCCTGGTTGTGCTGTCGGGAGCTCACTTGTAATTTACAGTTTTTACTGGTGAAGAAAAATTCACTGTCCTTATGAGGAGTAGAACTCAAAACATAATTTCAACCAGCAGTTTCGATGGAAAATACACCGTGTTTCATCTTTAAGACGGCACGTGTAATAAAGCAGCAACTAGTTATTTCGTTGTAATAGTTCTGAATTCTGATGTCATTCGATCACTCAGCTGAGAGAATGCGTGAATTAATGATCAGTTGATAGTAAACTGAAAGTTTACTATCAAGCTTTCCTCCGTTTTTATTATAATGAATTATCTTCTGGTCTGCTTCGTTATCTCATTAGTTATCGATCTGCTGAATTTAAATCATCACTCGAACGTGTGGAGCGCCCTAGCTGTATTTCACTTCACGTCAGCAACGGAAACTTTCCCCCTTGAATGTAATTATAAATGGAATCAGCTTATGATTGATGGCGTTCGATATTGATTATGATTACAGGATCCTTTAATCAAGGAAACCGCGCTAATATCCCGCGTGGGAGAGGCTGTCATTCTTGTTATTGATACCGCTCGTATCTTAATTATTTGTATATATAAAGTAGGCGAGGAGGATACATTCCGATCCAGGAATCAGAAGGACTGATATTGAAGTACGATGTCTCATTTTTCCAAGAAAACAAAATTTTTCTTTTATTAATTGAGGATAAAGGCAGACAACCTCTGAAAGTGAAATGAAATGTCCATACTTATTGTTTATTACACAGTTAATTTTTTGTTTCAAATTTCGAACTTGATTGAGGAACTGATTTGATCTATTATGATATAAAATTGATGATTGGTCCATTTTCTTGGGTCGAAAGGTTTTTTTGATTTCTCACTCGATTTTTTCCCCCATACATTATATAGTGGAGTGACGTTTACATTTTTCTTTATAGTCACGTAGAGGGGAATTTCTGTACAAACATAAATTAAATGAATAACTTTCTATACAATACACGAAAATGTTCCCGGATGGACCCGCTGGAATTCAGCCAGGCTGAAACTGTCGGGCGTGTTGTCCCTTTGGAGTGGGAATTTCAAGTAGAGCTGTGGTCCCTATGCGAATTAAAGGACTCGTTAAAGTCCCTACTGTAAGTGTGCTTGAAGCCATTTCACGCGGTAGGGCCAGGACCTCACTGAACCTCCGGCTACTATTCTCTAAATTTTGAGAGTTTTTTGGTGAATTGTATATGCGCTGTTAAAGAAAAAGCTCACTAATCATATTTGACGGGCCATTTAGCTAAAAATGTACTTGTTGACCCAACGTTCATTTAATTTTTATCAATTATGAGCAGAAGTATTTTTTTAAAAGGCTCTTCAACGAAATAAAGGAATAAGAGTACGTATTGAGAGATATTCACGGAGCTTCACGTGTATTTTTTTTTAATGCTGAAAAAAACAAAACAACTAGACAAATCCAGAATATTTCCATCTATAAAATCTCTTTAGAAGAATGCGTGAATAGCTAAAATACAAATGGGGAAAAACCTATTGTAAATTGGGTTGAACTAAAATGTGGGTTAAAAATGTTGATTTTTCGACCAGACATTGGGAGATCCTCGGGCTCAAATCACACTATCTCATTTATTTGACTAACATTCAACAAAATACTACAGACAGTGCTTTTCAACAGCTAGATCGAATGTATAGTTTCTCAACAAAAATATACTTCACTTCCTCGTTGTCAGTTTCAAGTGTAGGTCTCTTTTTTTTTTTTTTTTTTTTTTTTATTGTTAGGGCAAACACAATTCGTTAAGATAAGATAAAGCAACATCAGAGTAATGGAGAATAATTGTAAGTCGTTATCTGCTTTGGTATAATAAATAACCTCCGGACAAACAGTTCGAGACGAACTCTTCGAGAAATGGGCTAATTTTTAGAAAAGAGAAAAACTCACATTTTCATGCAGGTACACGATAGCTGTCAAAAGATTCAGTAACAATGGTCAAATCCATCAGAAGTGTTAAAGTTAGTTTGCAAACCACCTCGAAATACAGTTATTTTAGAATACTATAACGTAGGGGGAAAATACCTGAATATTAGGTGCAATTTTGCTAGGTATTCAGCATTTTTTTTTTTTTTTTTTTTTTTTTTTTTTTTTTTTTTCCCTAGCCCCTTTCAATTTACAGATAATTATATTTTATATTTGTCGAGAATGACAATTTTTACTGAACTAGATGGCAGAATGACCGGCAAGAGATTTGGCTTAGGTTGTTCTCTTTTTTTTTTTTTTTTTTAAACCTGAATCGCTCACATATGTTTCGTGCAAAGCCAAATAAATCTCTAATTTTCCACCCCTTCAGGCTAAATCCTGAAGGCTGTATTAACATTGAAAAAAAAAGCTTTTGAATCTCTCCAAAACCATTTATTTATTGTTACATCATATGCCTACATGTCGGTATAAATCTGGAATTTACTTATTTTATTGAAAACAATTTATTTTTATATGTAATTTGTTTGAATTTTAGTCCTAAGCATGTCTGAATAGGTGACATGTTGTCTGGTAATGTAACAGCAAATAAAAAGGTTTTGGAGAGGCTTAAAAGCATTTTGAAAGATTTATTGAAACTTCTTTATTGTGATAAAATTACAACCCCCCCTAGTGGGCAATAAGTAATAGTAATAAACGTTCTAATTCATTCCATATTTACAATTCTTCATTCAATCTCTCATTCATACAGTATTTACAAACAGCCCAGATACCTCTGAAATACACATGGTTGTCACCTCCGTTGCTTTCGAAAGAGGAAGCGGAGTCTTGGGAGTCCCCACGCTTCTCCGTCAGCCGCGTCACTGGGTACGAGCCAGAGTAGGCTGACCAAGAGTGCGAGAGCCAAAGACGCTCAGGACATGATTGGTGAAACTGGCCATTGCCATGACTCAAACTGTCACGAATTTGTAACTGATCACGAGGCCACTGCCGCTTTAATCTCCGAGGAGTGGCGCAGTGTATGGCTGTGCTAGGGGATTAGGGTGGTTGGAAAGATTACTATGGAGTTTTATGAACTTGGACGGGATGAGTTCAAGAATGTAGGGTATATTAATATCGTTATGGAGGGTTTTGTTGCTGTCATAATAAGGGGCATTTACTATTGTTCTCAGGACCTTTGATTGAAAGGATTGGATACGCTTGAATTTCGACTTTTTTGCTGACCCCCATAGCTCTATTCCGTATGTCTAGATGGGCTAAAGTATATCTTTGTAAATTAATAATTTATTTTCTATTGAGAGATGGGATGTCATTCGAAGTAGTCTGTACAGTTGTCCAAAGCGTCTGTTTAGTTCTTGTCTTTTTAGCCTCGTGTGTGTGTTCCATGTCAGCCTTTTATCGAGATTGAAGTCCAAATACCATACTGTCTCGGATACAGAAAGATATATGGAATTAAAAAAAACTTTAAAAATAAAATATTGATACGTCTCATGGAGTGTTTGCTCTTTCGAATATTATGTAACACGTTGTAACAAATTGTACGCTGTCGAACTTGAGCAAAGCCCTGTGATACAGCGTTGCATGAGTAACCACAGAGATACAAGCAATATTCTTATCCCGACCACTGCAGATGTAAATGGCTGCTACTTAGGTCTGACGGTAGAAAGTGCTTTGGTTGCGTGCTCGCCGAATAGGGACCTATCGAGTTTCCTTCTCCTCCAAACCGTTGAGTTAAAATATCGCCCTTGGTTATTCGCTCAGGGTACCGATTTACGATATATAAAATACCAAATATCCATAAATAAAAATTATTCACGTTCCAAAATTATAAAACATTTTTATTACCTTCGATTGGACTGATTGTTCATGTTCTGTCGGCGGATATCTAACGGTTCCTATGAAGAGAGTATCTTTGCCCGTCATTCGATTAATTAAGATTTTTTGTTTTATATTCAGGAGATGATATGAAGCTATATTATAAAAAAATTTAGCGTGTTGTTTGATTTGGAACCGTCTAACGTTCTCTTTTCAGTTCAAAATAATTCAACAGATCTATTTTCTAATAGTTTTATCAGAATTTTTCAATTAAATTTAATTTTGAAACAATATCAATGTTCGTTTCTCCCCAAAAGCTTTCCTTAATTCGCAAATGCTTAGGAACTCATGGGAGTACTTGATAGTTCGTAGTGGTGGACTGATCGTTTTTTGGCGCCTGGAAATGATAGAGATGGCCGTATTAAAGCGCTTGACAATTAAAGAAATCTTTTGAAGATAAACCGCATTTATATTAGTGTTCTTTGAATCTTAAATCATGCCATCTCTTTCAGAGTAACCTCAAAGTACATTTCATTGCAGTTCCTATTTCCCCTAAGAGCTCTTAGAATCGTAACGAAAAAATGAATGAAGAATAGAACATTAGAAATCGCCCAGTATTAGATGTCGTTCAGGCATTTTTTTTATGCTGAATATTGTTGTCATTTGTTGATCCAATGTACTGTTTGGTGGTTTAAGAAATTACGCGGTGAGTATTGTACTTCCGATTTACAATCGTTTGATGAAATACTAACGCAAAGTCAGTAAATATTCTTGAGATATGTTTTTAGAAAATACAATAATAAAAATCAGGTTCATCGCAAGCATTTATTTCGGCAACGATAACCACCTTCAGTGGCACTAGATCTGTTAACTGTATAGAATATTTTGTGCTATAAAAAAAACAAAAAAACTTTTCGTTAAGGATCTTATCTTGCGGTTTCACGAACAGCCCAAGCACCTTACATACAGTTCGTATAACGTTTTTTATTTATTACAAGACATAATTTTTAGCACCAGCGAGGATGACAATTGAACTGAACTGTCGAAAGTGCTTATAATAAATATTTGTGAGCGATCACTAGGCTTTGACTGCTGATCCTGGATCTACTTGATTGAAATAAACTGGATCATCGAACTGATTAGAGCTGTTGAGTTATTTTAGAAAAAATTTTTTTACTTAATTTAGTTTTTATAACCCGTAAAATGTAGAAGTTAACAATTTAGAGGCATTCCAGAAGAGGAATCTCTTCTTACATCAAGGACAATATCTACGAGGAGCAGGAATGCGCCAGATGCTTGCCCTTATAACTTATTGCTATGAAAATAGGACGGAGTGATTTGCCCTGAGAGAGCAGATAGCTGAATGAAGATTCCAGAAAGATTCCTCGGGTGCTTCAGAAGATTACTATCCCATCTAAGGAAGATCTGAAGATTATTAATCGATGGCTCCTGGGTAATTTTCACCTCTGAGCGCCAGAGTTCTTGCGAGGAATCCGGTTCTTAGGCTCTTCTCCATTTGCTCTGGGGGTCGTTTCCTTAATATATGCAATGGGTTTTAGGCCGTTTAATTATTGAATCAATCAAGTAACAGTTTACAACACCCTAGGGGAATCAATGTTCAAACCAATTAACGAAAATGTTCCCTCAAATGGTTGGCTAAGAGGGCATCGTATATTTAATAAGTAAAGACCGATTTTGTGTACCTTTAACACTTTTTTCTGGTCTACCCACAGTGTCGGTGGCTGAAATGGCAATACAATTTAGTTCAATGTGACGTGTAGTGCAAATATTATGTAAAATTCAAATGTATACCGTGATAACATTCAAAATTAACAAAAAAAAACCAACAAACTGAAAACAACTTTACAATATATGAGTGAAAACGCCCAAAAATTTAACAATTAAAAAAAATCAAGAATAAGAAATTCTCTGCTGCGAGTATAGTAGTATCAGAAACAACTGCTATTGAAAAATATTTGTGATTTAAAATATTGTATCAACACAATATATGAAATATTAAAATACAACACATAATCAATTCCAAAACTGTCAACAAACATCATACTTGCCTTATATTTAAAATGATATAATATTAATGAATAGGACATAGAAGGTTAAATAAGTAATAATTAAAGCAAAAAATGATGTCTTCTATTGTTACGCATTACTAGGTTCTATTTTGGTAAGTTTGATTGGATTGAAACTGGAAAAAATTCTAAATAATAATAGTTTCTGACTATTACAGATGGGTTGCCAGTTGTGAGTTTAACAAATTTAACTTGTTTAAGGATTCTGGTTCATACACAATTAACGGTGCCGCTTCGTCTACGAAAACGACATTTTGTAAATTCTTAACACATACTACAATAGGATTATAAACTTAAGGAGATTATTAACTTGATACCCTATCTAATATGATAGAAAAACGTTCATTTTATAATTACTGAGTAGGAAGTAATTAGACTACCCTTAGTACCCTGATTATAATTTTATCTTTATGATGTGAACACTATTTTAATAATAGTCTGAAAAAGCTTTTGCGATTGTAGTTAAAAAATACAAAACACAATTTACCGATTATTAATTAGGACTTGGAGATCATTAATTTTATAGCCTAAACAATATGATTGAAAAATTATTACTTTTTTACTACCATATAATAGCTTAATCAATGACACATCAGCATCACTTTCGTGTTGCAACATCAAAAGTAAGCAAAATTTGTATAGTTGCCCTTTAATTTATAATATTGATAATTTTTTAATAAAGTCGCTGTTTTTACAGTATAAGTTCAATGTGACGAAGAACCCTTCTTGATATGAATCAGACCTTTGACGTGGTTTGGTTTGTAATACATTAGATAAAAGAAATAAAAAGCTGATGTCTTCTACCGCTTAATTGCTTCATGATGGTAAAGTATGGCAATAAAATAGCGTACTCTCAACGACCTGAAGACAGGGGTGAAAAAAAGGGGATTCTGATTTTGAAAAAAACCCTATCCGTTTACCTATCCCAGTAATCTTAGCTAGAGGCAGCTGTCACTGGATATACTTTATTTAGATTGTATGTATGTATTAATTTAATATTGTATTGCATTGTTTTTTATATGTCGGTCCATCTGTGGCGTTATTTACTTTTTTCTGACAAAAATTGCCAGTATCTTTCGATGAATCAAAATTATATTCAACCACATCGCAACGGATCAAATTTGAGACCAAATTAACAGGTACGTTATAATATATCAATTTATACTTCAAATCCGTCAGAAGTTTGGCATCCACAAATTTGTACACACGACCAATAAATGTTAACCCGGCAAAAAAGTAAAATACTTTCGCTCGTAAATCTGTCGGTTTATCTGTTCCGGCGTTATCGCTATACACTCAGAGTTAATTGATGGGTTAATTACCTAGTTTTTATTTTTGTGTAGTGTTAAATATAATATCTCGATCTCGATTAAAAGTCATTAAAATCGCCGAAGGTTCTATTACTCAACCCTTCTTTGGACTACGCATGGTAGTTACATTTTGGGCATCGAATACTGATGTTAAAATTTAAGAAATTACAGTTCTTTAACTAATTAAATAGTGATAACAAAATGAATATTTTCCTTATCAAATTGAACGATCAAAGTACTTAAAGGTTTTTTTTTTTTACAATTGGAATATAAAAGTATTTAAAAATATATAAAGAATAGACCATATGGCTGAATTCTATTCAAGTTTAACTTATTTTCGATTCGAATAATAGGTTACCTGCATTTATTTTATTTTATTATTATTTTGATTTTTCTCTAATAGAAGTTTACGCTTTATTTTACTTTGTCCTTTTTCTTTATGTGGTAATAGATTTTTTTTATTTGCCAGATATAAAATTTGTCACCTGAAAATTATTTACGTCTATAGGGGACTAAAATTTTTTTTCTATTCTATAAGTTTCGCTTAATGGATGGAAGACTTGGTTGCTTATGAGCAGCACCATTAAGTGCATATTAGTACTTAACCATAGCAGTGCCATATTTCTTCCTTCACAGAATATATATACATGGATACTTTTGTTATCGAATAAACCATTACATAAGGTTGTGGGACCCTTGAAATGAGACTTTCCCCCTGTATAAGGTAATATTTCAGGGGAGTGTTGCAGGGATGTAATAGTAAGTGGTAATAGGGTGGCTGTCTTCTAGGACGGGGAGAGCCAACTTTCAGATTTATGCTTGAATAGTGGGACTTGTGCGAACCGAGGAGCCTTTGTACGAACATCTGTTTATCTCAGTCCGCGGTTCCGCCCATATTTGGCCAAGAATATTTATTCTGAGAGAGATAACGGTTACTACTCTCCAAGTGTATTCCTCTGTGCTCCGCACATTTTATCAAAAATTTATTATTTGATATAAAAAAAAAAAAACACTTTATTATTGGATATTGTCTCATAAAAATAGAAAAAAGGTATATAGGTATCTAGGCTCCTGGGTAATTTTCACCTCTAAGCGTCAGAGTTAGCTGACAAAAAATATATATATAATAACGAGCCTAATTAACCAACAGCTTAACATTGAATAAAAAATGAATAGTAGTAAATGACACTCTCTAACAGGTGTAACTAGGAACAAATTATTGCCAGGGGAAAAAGAGAGTGCTTATTGCTGGGATGTATTAATATGAAAAATGACTGAAATTAATATAAATTAAAGGAATAATAGTGGCGATGAATCACGAATTAGTTAGATTTAAGGGATATAAGATTAAAAATTCGGAGGATTTGGCGAGGAAATAATATTGATGGGAATAGAGTTCCAAACGTTTCAGCATGGATAAGAAAATAACGGTAAAAGTAAGCAGGTTTGCGGTATGGAAATACAGGTTGAATTGGAGGAGTTTGTAAAGGCAAGGTGGATTTTTAGGACTTGGCAAGGAAAGTGGACATGGGACTCGGACATATGTTTTAAACAAGTAACTAAATAAAGGAACTTATTGAATTCTTGTGGATTTTCGTTAAGTTTAGTAAGTTAAGCTATAGTTTGAACAAAATTGTGTCTTAGGAAGAATTATTGATATTGATAGAAAATACCAAGGTTGTTTGATTGACAACGTTGAGGACTTCTTGCCTCACTGTGCGACGTGACTCCGCATACAAAAAAGACAACAACGATTCCTGCTTTAAAGGATCTTCTTTTGGTATTAGTAATGTACTGCATGAGACTATTCCCCAAACAAGAACTGCCACTCAAACATAGACAGACTTATTAAACGTATTTTTGATTTTTTGTTCGAAATTGTGTCAGATTTGATGGATGAGTTTTCGTCAGTAAGATAATAATTACAAATTAAACGTGTTCTTCTCCCTTCTCCTTGTTTCCTCAAGTGTTTTGAATGTTTATTATATACTCATGTAATAGTAAAGTTAATTATATTTATAACATTTATGTAATAAGGCGAATCTTACTAGGACAATAAACTATCAATCATTCACTATAATCTATCAACAAACAATGAACTCTTAATTATACGCATGGCCGAGGCTTAATTAGAATAAGACAGCCTTGACTTATCTCGCAACCTGCCTTAACCATCCACCACTGCGATGTTAATAAGATTTTGTACAATATAATTATAGATTGATTAATTCTGTAGCGTTCGCTACCATCTGTTAATCTGTTTGAGTTTTTTCTGACAAAACTTGCCAGTATCTTTCGATGAATCAAAATTAAATTCAACGACATCGAAACGGATCAAATTTGAGACCAAATTAACAGATACGTTATAATATATCAATTTATACTTCAAATCTGTCACAAGTTTGGCATCCACAAATTTGTACACACGACCAAATAAATGTTAACCCGGCAAAAAAGTAAAATACTTTCGCTCGTGAATCTGTCGGTCTATCTGTTCCGGCGTTATCGCTATACACTCAGATTTAATTGATGGGTTAATTAACTAGTTTTTATTTTTGTGTAGTGCATAATATCTCGCATAAAAAATCTCGATCTCGATTAAAAGTCATTAAAATCGCCGAAGGTTTTATTACTCAACCCTTCTTTGGACTACGCATGGTAGTTCCATTTTGGGCATCAAATACTGATGTTAAAACTTAAGAAATGACAGTTCTTTAACTAATTAAATAGTGATAACAAAATGAATATTTTCCTTATCACATTGAACGATCAAAGTACTTAAAGGTTTTTTTTTTTACAATTGGAATATAAAAGTATTTAAAAATATATAAAGAATAGAGCATATGGCTGAATTCTATTCAAGTTTAACTTATTTTCGATTCGAATAATAGGTTACCTGCATTTATTTTATCAATTTATCAAATAATTTATTCATGCCCCAATGTTGTGAACACATGATGGGACGTGTAGTAAACAGATTCGATTACTAATTCCTCCCATGCTCTTAATAAATGTAGACCATTTACAAACGAGCACTTTTGAATTTAAATTGAAAAGCTAGCGATGACTTTCACGCTTATAAACTAAACTGCTAGTTGTCCATTGATTTGTTATCTCGGATAGCCGGTTATTAATTTCCATATCATTTCTCTGACCGACCTAGATAAATTAGAAAGCTTTATCAGTTCCAGTCTCCCTGTTATTTATCATAATTAGTCTAGCATCACAAATAATTTCCTTTCAGCAAGAGTTTTTTTCTCTCTATACTTGTAAATGCCCAGAGCCTTTACAATCAAACGGCAAACAATTGAAGATATTCAATTTTTTAAATTGTGGTTTTGGCTGTATTATGCACAAATACGCGAAAAGTGAGCCATGTGCTTTGAAAAGTGACGCAGAGCTGTAACGGAATCAGAGTCTATAATGGACATTATTACGTATCTGTACAAGCCTACAAGAAACAATTATTTTTTTTGGTGGATTTTAGAACTGATTTTAGCTATATTTGGGGCTCTGAATCTATAAAAAAGGTTTTTTCTGTATGCTCTACTTTTGTATATCAGAGTTTACTTAACGTGTAGTTCTACGCGAAATGTGGAGTTATAACTTCATATAGTCCTAAATCACATGCACAAAACCCTAAATCTACTTCTATGACTGCCATTTCTAGTAAATATTACTGGAATGAATAGAAACAACCGTATCAAGTGTACTCATCCTAATTTAGTCTCTTCAAGACGCCCGGAAACTCACTAAAAGTTAATGCAGATCCAAATGTTTTAACAGCTACCGGAGTTCTCCGTGGAAGAGTGTTATCCCTCTTATCACCCTTATGCTACTAATAAAGGTGGCAGTGATTATGGGGATGTCATCAATACCTCAACATTTCAACTAAGGTGAGTTAAATGAACAAAAATCTCAACCTTTCAGAAGAAGTTTCTGAACTACTGGCGTCCAGATTGAAGGACAAAACCTTGCTGGAACAAGAAACCAAAATTACCTTTTACCGTACAAGAGAAAAGGGTCTACAACTCTTCTTCTCTCAAAAAGACAATCATGTATTTTTGTCACGAAGTTAGAGGAGTCCTGAAAAAAATGGGTCTTCTGGCTATTTTCCCGATCATTGGCACATGTTTATTGAAAACTCAAAGCGAAGTTTGAAATGTGTCCTTCCACAGAATGGGAATAAATATGGTTCGGTGGCCATGGCTCACTCAACGAAGATGAAGACTATAGCTCCCTAGCTTTGGTCTTGGAGAAGATAAAGTATCATGAACATCAAAGGGTGATTTGTGTGGATTTAAAAATGACAAACTTTCTCCTTGGATAGGAAAGTGGCCTCACCAAATATTTTTGCTTCTTGTGCCTCTAGGATAGTAGAGAAAAAAACACATCACTGGGAGTGGCCTAAGAGACAAAACATGGTCGTTGGAGAAAAGAATGTGATTAACGACCCCTTATTTGAACGAGGGAAAATCATCTTTCTTCCACTGCATATACAGCTGGGCCTTATGAAGCAGTTTGTAAAGGCTCTTGATAAGAATGGATCATTCTTTGCACATATAGAGGAAAAATGAGTACGGAATAAATTAAAGCAGGAATATTTTATGGCCCGCAATTAAGACATCTCAGTAAGGATTCTCCCTTCGTAAATTCGATGAATGAACCTGAGCGAAAAAAACTCATGACCTCATGAGGACTTCATGTTGTTGTTGGAAATTTTCTGGGCACACGCCAAGCTGAAAACTATGTTGAACTGGTAAACGAGGGGCTTGACAGTTTCAAATACATTTACTGTAAGAAGATTATTAAGGTGCACTATTTACACAGCCACTTAGGAGACACCAGTGAGGAGCAAGGGGAAATATATCACCAGGATATTAAAACTATGGAGGCCAGCTATCAAGGAAGATGGGATACGAACATGATGGCATATGTAATATATATTCAGTAGTATACTGGAGTTTAAAAAGGGACTGTTCCAAAATGCATTCAAGGATGTCAAGAAAAATAAATTTCTGATGCGTTCAGTGACTAGTTGGTTTCATCGACGACTTTTTCGTTTATAATAATATTTGTATAATAGAATAATAATAATTCCGTGTATAGTTTTATTGTTTAACCCTTGGATTTAACTTAAAATAGTGGAACGTATATTTAACTAAAATAATATCTTAGAAATTTGAGCTCCTATGCAAAAACTAATGCCATATTTAAATTCAAGGCATCAAATTCATATGAAATAAGCACTAAATACTCAAGCACCAAAACACCTGTTGGCCGGTTATTGATCAAATCTTCACTGAAGTACACCTGAATTTTAACTTAAATAAAAAAAACCTTATCATAAAAAATAAAGCAAAAAAAAGAAGCTAGATGGTAAAATATGACGCCATAAGCCCTTCTTTTTGGGTAATTTATCTTAGTTAGCAGTATTTTTGTGTAATCTCACTGTGTTTACATTTATCCATAGATGTTGGCGCTGTTGCTTTAAAATATTTAAAGTATAATTAACTTTGGGTTAGTCGGGCAGCATGTCTATTGCATAATACTTTAGTCTGTGATGAATTCTATAAAAAATGTGTTTTTGCTCGGGGTCTTCTGAAACGAGTATTCCTACTTATGTACTTGAAAAAAGCTACCCCGACTTATTACAAGGTGTACTACATATTTTTCGTTAGGTTTAATTTACCCTCCTTTCCCACATGAAACGTATTACACCGCAATCTGTCTGACACGCAAGACAGATACTAACATACCGAATAGCTGTATGCATAAGCATAAATCACCGGCTAAAATAAATAACGTATAAGGTTTCTAAAATTAAACTAACCATAAATTTCTGGTTGGTATAAGCCCATAGAGCCGAACAGGTATATGATTTAAAGCCAGCCTGAAATATCCAATTCATTTATGTAAATTAATATGACGCCTCCATTCGTCTGAAAGTCGGAGGCTAAAAAATCTACGCTCGAAAAATTCATGGCTTGTATAACTGTATTTTGAGAGTTGCTTTTAAATCAGAAACTTCCCTGGTGACAGTATTTAATTTGCCTGTGAAGGCAGAAAATAATAATATTTTAAATATATTATTTGAAAAATAGTTTAGGTAAGTTTTTTTTAAAGAAGACTTTTTATTTTGTACATATTCAATGTATAAACAAAGTTATTCATTTTTAGTTTATCTTTTAACTGAGTAGCTCTTTATTTATTTTTCCAACTATTAGAAAATGTTTGTAAAAATAATTATACAAAGCTAAGAAGAAATACCAAAAAGTGCGTTTGAATTGTTAATTCTTACAGAATATGTAAATAATGTTTTTATCGTAACCAGAAAATAGAAAAAATATTATTGCTATGAAATTAATATTTCCAGAAATCATGAGGAAATTTTCAAAGGAAATATATACTAGACTATTTAACAGAAGGTTCCACGGAATAAACATGAAATAGCACTTTTCTTCTATTTGAGAAAATGGTTTTCAAGCGTTTTCAAGCCACGCGAATCTATTTTGAGTAGAGCCTTTTACCTTTCCTCTTATCAAGCCGTGAACATTGCCAACCTTAACACTAAACTTAACGAAAGTAGACATGTTTTGTTTTATCTGGAGAATGTTCATTGGGCAATTCAGTGTTGGGAATAATGTCGATACAAAAACAATTTAAATAAATGGGAAAATTACTTTTAGACATCTAATTAACATTTTGTGAAGTTGATTAATCCGTCATCTAAGTTAAAAAAAAGTTAGGATTAACGTGTCACCCTTTTTGAATACTGAGTGACAATTTAGTATTAAAACATATTCCATTATTCAAATTTGAAATTTTAGATGAGAAATCTTCCTGATTTTTTTAACTTTCGTTTATTAAATGTCCTCATATAGTGAAGTAAGCCAACTCTATGAAATTTGTGCTATGCATTTTTTTTAAGAGCTTTATTTTTTTTGTGTAGCTCAACACCCCAATGGTGCATTGATTATTTTGTCCGTAAGCAAAGGAACTCTCCTTTATCGACAAATCATGTATACTATAGAATACACTAATTAACTAATCGATTTAAATCTTTGGGTCGTTGATGGACTTGTATCTGAAATTGTCCTGTAAACAAATAAATATAACAAGCTCTAATATCTGAAGGAATATACTTTTAGAATTTAAATAGACCTTTATTTCACGCATTTAAGTTTTTAGGACCACTATCCCAGAACAAGCAAACATACATAAGAAAAACGATTGCCCCGTAATGAAAAAAATACCTTATTCTTTCGGACTTAGCAATTAAACAGTACAATATGGTATTGTTGAATAAAATGAACTCAATAATATCTGATAATACTGAAATTCTAACTTACATTGCAGATTCTGATTATATTTCATGAACATTGCTTATTAGAAAAATTGCGGTATTGGTCTCACTATTATGTATCGCCGGTTCCAGAGGAGTCACTGTAAATATGTATATATAGATATAAGGTAGGACAGAGAAGTATATGGTATAGACATAAGTTTAGTTATAGGGGGATGGAGGATGCACACCCCATGTAAATATAGTTTTAAGTATGTAGGTATAGGTAGAACACGGATCCAAAATTGTAAATAGTATTAAGATAACTAGCTATAAGAAACAAAAAAAAAAGTATATATATCTAGTTTAGTATTTGTAAATATATTATTAGAGGTGTTTCTTTTCTCTTTACTTTAGTTTTGTGTTTTCTTCTTTCTTTTTATATATTATTATCATGTGTTTTTTTTTTTTTTTTTGAGAATAAATGGAACAAAACAGAATAACCGAAGGTGCGCTGACCGGTGCAACAATCCCATTGCACCGGAATACGCGCACCACAGGCTACGTAACCCCACGATCCCGCTTCACGGGCTTGTGGGGCACAAGCCCTTTTGAGGGCGGAAAAAAAAAAAAAAAAAAAAAAGTCACACTATTATTACTTTTTTAACGCGGGTTCAAGTCCCGATTTTGTCAATAATTTTTTTCTTTGGCTGTTGATGATTAATAATCAGAAAGATTGCAATAAGTCCTCTGTTGTGCGAACTTCTTAACCACGAATAAATATAAATGACCATCTTCTCGAGCCAGATAGCACCACCCACATTTTCATATTTTATTAATAAATCTTCGGCGTCGGTATGAAAAGAGGGGACTAGTTCGCAAACCCGACACGGGCGCGTGGTAGACCCTGATTGGCCAAAATAAACAGTTCTATCAATCGCTGTAGGCAGCTATGACCTGCATATAAGGTAAACATAGAGCATTTTCACGCGAAGTGAACATTGCTCTATCTGTCTCTGTACTGCCGATTGCTGCTCTGCTGGAACTATGGCTTTCTTATTTAACTACCTCTGCACCTCTCTTTCCTAAGCTCGCTATGTTTTAGTCCGGCCCCACACATTCCTAGCGGGATTATCTGGCTTCCTAGGAAGGGATCCCTTCCATGCAGACGACGATCTCTGGGGCCCTACAAAATGTACCTAGTAGTGTCTGCCCCAGCGGTCTGGTACGGCTCTTTCCGGTTCATTCCGCCTTTGGGGTCCGGACGGTTTTCGCCTACCCTCAGATCCGAGTGTGACTGTGTATGTCAATGTATAAAGTCTCAGGGAGTTACCCCATTCACCTTTAGATGTCAGTAGATCGCCATAGATTTCAGTATAATTTTGTGTTATTTCATGAACTATTTGAAACTTTACCCCTCTTTCTTCTTCTTGCCTCAAACGGACCAATTAACAAAATACGAACTAAGCTGCCCGTCGACTACGCCGCCAGCAAAGGTCAAAGACTACAGGTTTATTCATTTGTGTCTTTCTGACGCCTGCCGGGCATTGGCCGAGCCGACATCCTCCTAAGGCAATAAATGATCGTGCTATATAGGTGGTGCCAAATTTATTATACCGAATGTACTCTCTCATTCGAACAGTATTTTCAATCCGTACATGAAATTTAAACATTTACTAGCTTTGGAATTCCCCCAGAACCTCCTACGGGTCCTTATTGTTTAGAATATATATTATTCAATATTTAGTGTTTTGAGTATGTATTTTAAGTAATTTTATTTGGATATAAGACATCAGGATCATTCATACCCCAAGATATACTCTGGATAGTTACAGTCACTAACGAGGCCGGCATGTCATATCTGTTATTTAAGCGTCATCACTTAAGACGTGAAACGCGGGCGATAAATCGACGTTATTATCAACAGTGGGTCGTATATACGCGAGAGCGGTGGCACTCCGCCCCTCTAACTCTCACTGATGGCTGAATATTTCTTCTATTGTTGTCTCTTTTCCGGGCTAATTTTGTCACAGGCTGGTTTATGCCAGCTCCTGGAATGTGGAGCTGTCTCACTGGCCCCAGATGTAAGACAGACATAATATCCTAGATTTGCGGCCCGATGGTCCTGAATGTCAATAATCTGGCAAAAACAAAACATGTCTAGCCTGATGACTCTCGCAATTAAGGGCCACCAAAAAGTTCTAACACGATTTTAATGACCGGTTTAATGGCTTATGACGGCATTATACAAAACTATTTTTCAACGAATGCCAGGAAATAACCTGTGCATAATCCACCCTTCCTGCTCTGAGCTCATAAGAGTTCAAAAACCTAAACAAAGAATGAATTCTTGGCCGGGTTACAGGTCTACTTGGGAACCGTTTGAAGTAGGCCTGTGCTCAGATGGCGCTTACGTGCGTAATTACCTTACAATATTGGCTGACAGCTTTGCCTTCCCCATTAATTTTCTTCTGTTGACTGTCTCAAGTTTGACAGCTCATATGACATCCTTTTGATCGCAGCTGAAATACATAAAGTATTAATAGGAATAGAGGGAAATAACAGACAGTTTACCGATCACTGAACCTATAGTTAGGTCCTACATCTACGGCACATTTTTATTAAATGACTAAATGTTAATGCGTATGTGGAAAATAGTAAGTTTGCCAAAAATATATGTCTGGGGTACGATAGATCGTACAGAACAACCCACCCTTAAGGTATTATATAAAGTGTGTCACTGTTGTGACAACTCACAACTAATTATTACTTCAATATTTTGCAAAAGAAAAATCAACAACAATATGAATATTTTTTTATTATAAATCTGCCAGAAATAAAAATATGAGCTTACTAAATAAAAAGAAAAGCTACTTAAAATAAAGTCGTATTTTTGTCTTCCCAAAAGTTACTTCATGTATTGAATATTTTATGTATTTGTTTTGATCTATTTACTAATAAATGTTTATTCATTTAGGATTTCGATGGGGAAACAGTTTTATGTATGGTTTCTGCAGCACAGTTATTGATTAGTTCATAGAAAAATCTTTTGTTGCTAAAATTTACAATGTGGACGAAATTTAAATGTGTTTTAGTTTTTAATTACGACACGTATGTAAATTGTTTTTAAGGAAATCTTTGTTCTGTGTTTTTGTAGGACTTGAGATTAGGCTCATGGAAAAAGCAATAAATAAGTTGTGGTAAGACAAAAATAGGACTTAATCTAAACCCACAACCAGCCATTAAACCATAAAAAAATGTACCCTACGTAAAAATTAGGGTAGTATTGACAAATAAATAAAATACATTATTTCTAATTGTTAAATGTTTATTTTAAAGCAAAAAAATTACCTTCAGATCAAGTACGCAGATGGTTTCGGCTTTTAATGATTTGGCTTATGTAACCCAAGTCGAACGGGGAACACTCACTTATAAGTTCATGTTGAAGAATAATTTATTAACCTATTTAATTCGAACCATTGAGGGTTGGCCACATTTTATAATGTTCGGGTTAATATAATTTTCATATTAAATTAAATTTTACTAATTTTCATTAGTTAAAGCGCAAAACCCTAAATTGAGACAATAATTTTAATAAAAATTGAAATAATAATTTTAACCCAGACAAGGTTTTGGGAGTATTTTGGTGTTTCACGAAGATCAGGCGTAGTTAACATTCAAAAAATGGCACAGTCATCGCAACAAAGATTAAAAAAATAATTTGTAAGTTTATGACAAAATAGGTAATTATCAAAAACGCACGTTATTTATCCATCAACGAGGGCGTACTTAAGAAGTATTCTTGATACTCAAATTAATATGTGATATGCGAGATAAATTTGGTGAGATAAAATTCTTTTATTGGATTTCTTCTAAAATAACTTTGGTAATAATTTTTATATTTATTTTATAAACAATGAATGATTTAAAATAGTCTTCGGTCCAATAAGAAAAAATAATGATTTATCAATGTCTATAGTAAAGATGTTAACATTGATTTAGTTGGTAAGTTTGTTTAGGTCAAAATAAACATGCCCTCACAGTGATTTATTCTTGAAGTTTTTGATTCATTCCAGAGGGTAGAAATGCACCACTTTTTTTTTTTTTAAGGGATTTTTTCTTATCAAAAGTGACTTATTTATAATGATGTTGATAATTTGTGATTTGGCGTAATAAGTCCTCATTCTGACGATGTGATAATAAAATAAACATTGTGAAGAAAATAAATTTATAATTAATTATTTTCCTTTTTAATAAAAAAGACACTTATTAAATTCATCAGTATTTAATTTCCAATTTTGCATTTTTTTTTATTATTATTATATCCTATTTCCAAACAAAGACGATCTGAATGAAATAAGAGACTTCGGACTCGGCTAACTTGTAATCATTGTACTTTTATACTTCATTCGATTTCATTGAAAAATATTCAGAAATAAACAGTGTATGAGTTTAATGTCAGAAAACTTTTATTACTGGTCCATTTGTTAAATGAGAAAATAATGTATCCTCATATTTTAAATAAAAATTTTTTTTTTTGCCAAATTTTGGGGTTGTGAATTAATGATTGCTCCGTGGGTGGTGAACATTATTAATATCAAACAACAGGTTGGCAATACAGAAATTATTAACCCATAAAAAGCTCCACCGACTTAGATCCACGGCAAGAAAACTTGCTAATTAACCTTAAGAAGTTGAAAATATTCATTAAAATCAGCTGTTTTTTTTTTTTTCAGACGTAGAAACCATTTCCTAATTTCGTTATGTCCTCGAGGATTAACGAAGTTAAAAATTTATCTTTCTTTTTCTGTTTCCCTACACCTCTTCCCCTCCCCTGCATAGCTCCTCTTAAAAACTTCCTTATAAATGAGTTTTAAAAAGGTTAAAGCTGATTTTCCTCTTCAGATTGAAATTTCTCATGATTTTTTTTTTCTGTTCCCCCCATTCACCAGACTTCGATTCTTGTAAACGTGAGAAGAATATCATTCTGAATGAATGAGGAGTTGATTTTATTTCGCAATGAAGGTAATGAAGAAAAAGGGGAGTGCTTCGGATGGGAAAAAATCTTGCCAGCTTACCAGAATATGAATTAATCAAGATTAAACTTCCTTTTTCCTGAAACTTTCGTTAAATAATTAAATCCCTCAACGGGTACCATACTCATTTAAAATTTAATGTCTATGGTCTCATTATATGAATGCGTCCGACTCATGGAGAATAAACGTAATGTTTTACGCCACCCTTCAATTTTATTTTCAAAAACCGCCATCCTTTTTTCAAAGCAGGCTAAAATGCTAAAAGAAAAACAACTTTATCGAACTTAAAGGTATCATTTGAACAAAACTACGCGATTCACATATAAGTATCAGAATCAAAATTTTTAAATATAAAATTAATGAAAAGAAAAAATGAAGTTACATGATAAAACATGAACTGATTATAAAGTACATCATTAATTTTCTTCTTATAAGCTTTACTTGTAGATAAACATTTTAATACTTTAAATTTAGAGGAAAAGCAACCAAAATAAAAACAACTATAACAATAATAATAGAGAGTAATGACTGTTGTCAATAAGCTTTATCTTTTCTAATAGTAGCTAATAGATAGCTTATACAATTGTTTACATAAAGCAGGATATTAGATTTACAAGAATATAAGTTTTGTAATTTTATGAATGTATTGTTTTAGTGAATATTTTGTGTAGTCTTGTACTATGTTTATTAAAGGTTTTACTGAGTGCTTTCTAAATATATGAAAGCCAGAGTACATACATACAGTCTGCCATAAGTTTAAGACCACACTTGTTTAGTTTTTTCAACCGTTGTAAATTGCACATATAGGCAGTATTTATAATTTATTAGTAATAATTAATAACCAAAGAAAACAAATACTGGCGGGACCCGGACTACAACCCAGGTTCCCAACATACAATATTTATCAACATTCATATAATCCAGTATTAATTATGTTTAATCAAACTCTCACAAAGACTATACGAAATGTCAAATATCTATACATTTTTATATGTAATGAAGATATCTCTCACCACTGTACCGTAACAATCAACCTCCACCGAGGATTCCCACACTCCTTACTCCTCTCACACCACCTTCAAGCAGGTACTCTTAGTACAAGGATCCGATCACCCTAAATATTTTATATTTCTCCCTCATCCTAAAATTCTAACAAGAGAGCTTAGAAAAAAAAAAAAAAAAAAAAAAAATGAAGATATGAATATATATACATAAAAAAACAACTCATTCTTGCCAATAGATATTCTGAATTTGGCTGTAAATTTATTCACATAGAGCGCAAACTGGGCTTTTAAAAATTAAAACAGTTCAACCCTCCTCTTTTGAAGTTGCTTTATCCCTACTCCAACTTAATTTATCTTGACATTATTGATCATATGTTTATTTATGCACTTCCGATATGTTCATATTTATTGTGGAAGGGATTGGTTCTATGAAACATGCATTTATTATTTATTGTTAAAGCTCAAGTCTATTGTGTTCCGTTCCACAGAAATGCTTCAGAGAGTTCTCTAATAAGTCGTTAAGTATACTGCCATAAGCAATAATGGTTGACGTATGTTCGCACATTGGATAATTATATATTGTATATATTATATAAACATACGAATATATTTAGTAAGTAGGCCGTTTATGGAGCAGTGCTATGAATTATTCAACGTACAAAGGACCAGTTCGAATCCGTGTGGGAGGCGTTTCAGAATAAACCGTTTATTTATATATTTCATAATTACAAATGCCAATATATAAAGCTACGCGTGGCCGAGATAGGGCCGTCAGCTCTCATTTGTTGCGAGATTAACCATATGCCAGACGCAACTGATTTTGGATTAAAAAGAGATTAACAAATACGATTTGGAAAACAGAAACTGGAATTGATTGAATTTATCTGGCATTTCGAAGGTTTATGTTTTGTTTTCAACAGTTTCATACGGTTAGCTTGATTGAGGATAACATATATGATAATCAATTATCAAAACAAAAATAAAATGCTTAAGCTTGTATGGAAATAAACCCTTTTACTCACGCAAAATTTTCTTTTGGACTTTCACGTGTTTCTTGAAGGGCATTTAAGAAACTTACTAGATTCCTACGTCTTTTATTACATATTGTTTAAAAGTTATGGATTATAATTTTAATTAATGTTGGTCTATATAAAAAAAGCCACTGATCCTTGGATCAACCAGATTTATTTTTCTCGGATGCAATGTTCATTGCCATTTTTACATCTCCACCTCAGACCTCTACGCCGAGTTCAATTGGCTCTTACCCTCCATCCACAAATAAACCCTCCCCTAGTTTAGTTCATTCATTTTCCAAACTATTCAATATCATAATGCATACGCCATAACACCCAACACTGGGGTATCTAGACTGTGCAAATGGACTTTATAATATGAATCACCACACCTGGGAGACAGAGAAAGAAATTATCTTATCTGGTCTATCACCTCTGCCAACAATGTTCTTCTCACTTCTCCTTGTTGTGACTCAGCTCAAAACCACTTGACACCACCACCTAGTTCTATAATAACATTAATACAACGGGAAAACAACACCTCGCGAATAAGATCCCGACATTTATCACTAAATAGGTTTGATTACGCCGGCAAGATGGCTACAACACAGGTGAATCAGACTTCGATTCGATTTTGTCATCTTCACTCTACCCCCCACCAGGTGGCATGTGACGACCCAAAATGACGTCGCACCGGCGTGAACAATAACCCTGCTTATATTTATTATATCCTACGGTTTAAATTCTCATTCTATTCCTGGAACACAAGACCCGGTCTTTGTGAGGCTGGAGAACTGCACCATTTGACCGGTCCTTTCTTGTTCGCACCACCCCTGATTGGAATTCTCTCTCTCCAAATATCCACCGTACTTCATTCTCCCTTACGCACTCTTAAACCCAGCTATTCCAACACTTACTTACCATTCAAGCAGCCGCTTGGATATTTGTATTCGTTTTGATTGTTATTTTTACTTTGCGAACATTATCTATCATTTAACTTTACTGTTGATAAACCTACATATGCAACTACTAATAGTTAGAAGTAACCACTAATAATTACTTTTTTTAATCACTATTAATTTTCCCTCTTCTTTTTTTTGGATGATTTTTGGATAATTTTTTATTATAACTTCTTAATTTTCTCTCCCTGAGTATGTTTCGTATAATGTATTGTTTCGTATAATGTATTGTTTCGTTTTTATTGGATTTAATTATTTGTCCATTGTTGTTATTCATAAATTTATTATTTTTAAATTCACCTATCTGAATATTATTTGTCTATCGGTCAACGCTGTGCATTAGGCGATTACAACAAAGATGTCTACCGGATGCAGACACGAGATGACAAAGGACCTTTTATCCGTTGCAGACGAATACGCCCCTATCGATCTGATAAACTAGAAAGGCCATATAATAAATGAATAGAGGAAGGTGAATGGCTTCCCGGGATCTCTAAATCAGTTTACGGGAGAGCGCCGCCACCTGTTGGCCAGGGACCCTGGAGGAGGAGGGATATTATTCAAACTTTTCAGTCAATAGCGAACCCTTTTAGTCTGATCATTGCATTTCAGCCGGCCCAATAATGGATATGTCATTCCGTTCCCCATTCCTTTTAAAGTCAACTGGACATTTAGTAGATTCAGTGTGTGCTTGCTCGCTGATCATTTTAAAAGTAGTTAGTCATTAACTTCGTCATTAGCTTCGCCGTGAATTTTTTTTTTTAAATCAATTTCGAACTGAGATATTTTCCGAAATTTACAAAAACGTAATGTATAACGTGATGGCACAATATTAAGTGATACAGTGAGTTTAAATCCTTATTTTATTTTATGCCATCTCTGTCGCTGAAAATGGCCTTTTAAGAAAATGATAACAGCTAAAATAATGATATTAAAAAAACCCGATTAAAACCGGCTCGCAACAAAATTATTTCTTGGCATATATTTAAATATCTATTTGTAATACCGTCTTTAACATCAGGGAAAACCAAATGAACATCTTATAAACTGAGACTTGAAAATTAGTGAAACAGTTTCTGCACATACAGCTCCTCATCGAGATGTACGAAAAACTTGCGCAGCCTCATGAGACGGTCATCTCTTGGCTCTGTCACTCGCGGCTGATTGGATCGCACAAACCTGTCTCATGGCAACGTGTATTTGCTCTCCTAAGAGTATTTTCAGGTAAAGGGAATGTAAGGGTTTAATATCTTTGGCTTCGTCCTCTTTCTTGCTTGACCGTCAAAACCATTTCAGCTTATCCATGCTTTTGGGAAAAATATGTTGACCTGAGAATCTGCTCTCTATCTTATTTATCGGTGTCATTATTGGTCTAGAACAGAATAGAAGAAAAAAACACAAACTCAGAATTAATTTTAGTTATACTTTGTCTATAAATATGCCATAATTAGTTAGTTCATCAATTTTTTTCTTGTATAAGGTTTTGAACTATTGGCATAACAAGTATTCATTTGGTTCAATAAGGTATAATATATTCACGGATTAATTTAGTATTTTGATGCGATAAATTGAACAAACTACCCGAATTGAAACATAAACACTTGATCCCCAGCCAGATGTGCCTCGCTAACATGACAAGTACTCATCGAAATATAGCGGAATCAAACGTTCCGCTGCAGGGGAGAGAGGGAATAACTGTTTGAATAAATATTGATATTACAACCCCCGCTTGTTCCAGTGTTTGAAGTATGACCGTGGGCGCTTGTTTATGTACGTCAATGTGAGCTTTGCTTTTTCCCCTTGTTGGGGAAGAGATGTTTTTTTGTTTAATTTCTATTTTCATTTGTGGCCGATTTTCGTAAAATATCCGCACATTGGTAGTAAAATACACTAGTTAATCTGTGGACCTGTTGCTCATCTTCCAACATTATATTTAACTATTTATTTTTCTACAAATCAGCATTTCAGGAAAATTAAAAACAAGAATGTATTTTACAAATCAATACATGGAAACGAGAATTAAAGACACGCATAGTGAAGGTGCAATATTATGTAATTACAGAGCTAATAGTCCCTGCCATATTGCTAAAAACTAATTAAATAATTGCGGATAAACAGCTCGATTTTTTTTTTTTACTAAAACACTTAATTTTATTCGGGAAACCATCACGAAAAATTGAAAATCGTCTTTTCTACAAATTTGGGGCACATTAACTAAGTGGTATTGTTGGCTATTCATATTTTATTTTTTGGCGTTGAAATTATTTTTTTGTTGCAATAACATGTCCTTAACCTTAAGGAAAAATCAGAACGCAAAAACGTAACTGAGCTTTGAATTAATAAATTTTAAAATTTCAGGCTCTTTTTCTTACTACCCTTTAGGGTATTTTAACGAGCATATACCACACCTGATATCTGTTTCCGAAATAGCATCCTTAGTTAGCTTGCCCTAATTAATTTATCTTGTCTGACTTGTTGATTTAGAAATAGGCTCATCCTAGCTTAATCAATATATATAATTAACATACCCACTTGCCAAGATGATTAATCGTTCCTGAGAGTATATAAATATTCAACGGGGTAAGGGTGTGGATTTTCAAATCGAAATTAGTAATTAACATATATTGAAATTAATTGGCTAATGGGTTGGACTTTATTAACTGTAAACATTTTTTTTAACATGTAAACTTTGCCCCCGGCAAAGGCTGTTTTATTTGAATGTAATTGTTCGTACTAACTTAACGTACTCAGTCAGGCAGGTGAAGGTGAGCGCTTCAGACATAGTCGCTTCATACAATCCTTCTAACGTACTCAGTCAGGCAGAAGGTGAGCGCTTCAAACATAGTCGCCTCATACAATCCTTCTAACGTACTCAGTCAGGCAGAAGGTGAGCGCTTCAGACATAGTCGCTTCATACAATCCTTCTAACGTACTCGGTCAGGCAGAAAGTGAGCGCTTCAGACATAGTCGCTTCATACAATCCTTTTACGATGAAGTAGAACAAGCCAATTCTGACACTCAGCTATATACATCTTTCATTTCTTCTACATTTCAGGTTTTCGGAATGACTCGACAACATGAATAATAATGTGTAATTTATTGTACATTCTCTTTAACAGTCTTCACAAAAGAAAGATGTATCAAATTATTTGAGAAAATTCTAGTCAGCGCAAGAATTACTTTTAAAAGTTATTTTCTTATGAGTATGACCATTACTTTTCATACGTGTTAGATAATTAAGTTCTTATAATAGTGATATAGGTGGTGACAGAAATAGATTGTATAGACCAAACTATTTTGCAAAACAGAGGTCTTTTTTTTTTTTCAATTGGTTTATTTACTTGTAACAACTAGTAAAATAGTGTTTTAAACTTAAATATTTCAATGTTCACTTCATATTATTCCTTTGAGAAGTCCCAGTGGACAGCTATATAAAAGTCTATGTATTAGATTTTTTATTTTACTAAAAAAATTTAGTCTTTTTTTTATATTTTTCTTCTTTGAGAAAAGAATCCCCCCGTGATAGGGGAGAGGGGGTGAAAATACGGGAACAAACGTGAGAGGATAGCCAAGAAGACATCCTAGTAAAGAAATTGAAGGAATATGTCCAAACATTTAGCATCTGAAGCACCACAATCTTTGTGTTTTTTTTATGTAAAACTTTTTTTTTTAAGAGACACTACGTGTAGAAAACTTTCGTTAGGGCAATAAAAGCCAATGTTTTGTTTTTATGGCATCGTTATTTCTTTCATCGCCTATAAACGATAGTCGATAGTGTATATTCTATTCTTGGGTTGGTCCTTTGCTTGGAAAAACAAGAAGTACTTGTTCGTCTTAAGTAATGTGAAACACGTGAACTGTCTGTGGAACCACTAGAAGTAGTTATCTCCCTGTGACTGTGAGTGTCGGCTGGGTACTAAACTATTACTGTCCCGTGAGTGAGCTTTTAAAGCACTCCTCTTTTACACCTATGCTAATGTTGCGGAGGACTCTACCGCTCTAGCCTTACAGACGATAGGGTCTGCCCTTATATAATTCAGCTCTCTTTTACCTTCATTAGGGCCTGGCGGGGCTGTAAACACTTGTTAGGGTGACCGTGGCAACGGATTTATGCTCCCGCTTCCCGCCTCGTAGTCAGTTATTCTCGACTTTTTTTCTCACTTTTCTGCCCTTACACGGCATTTTTTCGGGTTCGTTCGCTGTAGCGTATTAATAAGCACACACTACTCTGTCTACTTAATCAACATGTTCCTAACAAATGGTGATTAAACCGATATCATCTCAGTGCTGTTTCAAATGCTAAGCAAAATGCCGATAAAATATAAAGGAATAATTTATAAAATGCTTCTCTGACCGTTCTGACAGAACATCGCCGACCTTGAGTACGCTGTATTACTAACTTCCTTGAACTCTAGAGGTGATTCATGTATTTCTAACAATAATAACAAATCTATCATCGGGAGCGTTTTACTGTTCTCACAGATAGTGTGCAGTCCACCGTCGCCCACCCTGATAGAGCTCGTTGTTCCCGACACTCTCCGTCATAGTTTGGCCTTTAGAACGCTTGGACTTAAACGCCGCCTTTTTTTTCACCCGAAATGATGAAGTTTGAAAAAAGTTTGCTGTTCGTCGCACTCCTGGCATCTAGATCCTCTCTTCTTCGTCCATCACTAAAAATTAGAAGTGGAGTAATTAAGGGTGGACCATAGCATTCATTGATAATTTACACTCCCCACAAAAACAGAAAAAAAAAAAGGGGCGCATTTACGTCAGATGAAGAGTTGCTGAAGTGAATTTAAGCGTTCAGAGACCAGTATCAGGACCATTCTTGACAAGAGAACATCGTAGAGCTCGTTTGGAATTAGCTCGGGAACACCTTATGTGGAGTGAGTGGTGTTTTCAGATGTCCCACTTCTCTCTTCATACACCAGATGGACGGATGAGAGTTTACCGAAGGCCTGATGAGCGCTACGCTGAGTGTAATGTCACTTAGAGATGTGGGTGGGGGATTTTATCTCTTGGCCCTGCTACTGGTCTCTGAAGGTTTTTTTCTGGCTGATTCTGATTTATTTTTCATATTTCAGAACAAAATTCATACAATAACGGAAACAAATTTCGAAGTCATACTAAGAATAAATCTATTCAAAGGTATCAACACAATAAAGGTGTAAAGGCAAAGGCTATAATCTATGCTACCTCTCAACGACACCAAGTGCTCTCTAGTTCAAAGATGGTCAATTAAGCCATGATGATTAGTGAGCAAGCATTTGTAAGATATGCATGTCCATCTTTTGTATTTATAATTTTAGACATAATATGGCATAAATGAACAACTGTCAAAAGTTACCTAAAATAAAGCGTCTTTCTCAGCATGCTTTCTTTTTTACACCTAACACCCAAACAAAACGAATACGCTCAAAGCTGTTTTTAATAGCTTTAATTTTGATTATTTCTTCGGACGAATGCACAGTGAAAGATGAAATTTCGTGATTTTTGGTCGAGAAAATCAGCCAGAACCAATCTCCAATTTCTACGTCTTTGATTTTGTTTATCGTCGAATCAGGCACTCTTTTTTATAGTCAATAAACAGCCTTGTATAGAATGTATTTAATTATGTAATTGTCTCGTAGTGTAATTGATGAGGTTATCCATCAGTGTGGACAGATCGAACTCCCGCCTAGTCAGGAAGTCTGTGCATACTAATTAGTGCATTGTGTGGTGTGGGCCGGCTAGATCTTCCACAGTCACCTGGCATGAATATTCAGTGCTCATGTGTGTATGCGGGTTTGTCACGTCGGCGGTTGCCTGTCCGCGCCAGATTTATCACTGTTTTAACGGCGAATTTATGTCACTGGCGAAAGTGGCTCGATGAATAGCTTAAACATCCCCGGAATCGGTGATATAGTTAATAAGTATTCTGTGTTTAGTGCCTGAGTAATATGTTAGGCTTCCTAAGATATAAAAAATCAATGACAGTACAACTTGTGAAGAGGTAATTGTATTAGGTGGGTTACACTGATGTACTAGCGTGGTTGGGGCTAGGTTTTTTATCTGTCAACCTTAATTGCGGTTTTCTTAACCTCTTAACCTCTTAACCTCACAGTTAGAAATCAAATAAATTATTGATATAAATAAAAATTCAGTGCCGGATTATTATGTCGAACTTTCTATGGTATAAATAAATCTCAGAATCATAAATAATTAATCTTACTAAACAAGATTTAAAAAAATGTATGGCGAACTAAATATTCCTTTCACTGAACAGTTCGTATACTCTAAAATCAAAGTTTTTTTTTAACTCTATAAATCCACTAATTCAATAAATAGAAAATTTCACTAAATTTACATTCAAACGGTACATCGGTTAGAGAACCAAACATAATTTATTACAAATGTGCCACATGTCAAGCTGAAATCGATAATGTTGCTTATTTTAATATATTTTTCTTTGTTGTATGATTCCCTTTCTACTAAGGTTTGTCATTATTTTGATATTTAGTTGTGTCTTTGTTGGTTAGTAGGGTGGTAGATGTCGTTGTTGTGCATTGTAATTCACGGAAGCTTACTTGTTTATTAAAATATGGGGCTCATCAAATGTTGATCAAGTATCTTCTTTATTTGTTTTCATCACTGAACTTGGAAAAGTTCAAAGTAAAAAATGTTTACTACTACATCAATCCATTTCTTTTCTTGTAAAAAGTTTTGAACTAAATAACGATGTCAAGAGATACGAGACTCATTTGAGATATTCATTAAATGATTATGAAAAAGCTAGTGGTATTCAAAATAAAAAAGCAAACCTTATTTAAATTGTTGAACCATCTCTGATACGAGTAAAATAGAAATATTAATAGCCTAAGCTTGCTGATAGAAATAGTACCCTCCAGTGATGTTTTTTTGCGTGTATGGGTATTGTAATCTTTTAATCATATTACTCTACATTTCCCGATGGCTATTCTTCACGAATGCGTTCCTTGCAGGACTCCTGACTGACAGATCATTCGATATGGCTTTCAGAAAGCTGCCTGCCTGTTGCAGCATCCTGTCGTTCTCGAATGACTCTCTCACCTGCCCTCTGACGGTTTCTAATCTGAACTGAACACTCGTTAGGCGTTTCCATGGAAACGGCTTACTCTAACCCCTCCTGCCCTTTACTCCTTCCTCTAACGCTTTCCGGTTATTTATCGCTTTATTATTCCCCCTGTCGCCGGAGCAGGATGTTTATGACGTCATAGGGGAATTTTTCATTTTCAGATTTAAATCAGTGGCGCTATTGTCTGAGAACGTTTTTTGAATAATGGTTCCCTTAGCGGCTGTGGGGGTCTTGTACGCGTTGGCCCACAGCAGCAACAATGGGTTATTTCTAAAATGAAAAATACAACAAAAAAAAAAACCGGAGTTTAGAGAACATTTGTACTGTGTCAGTTTTCAAGAAATGAAATTTTTTTCCTGTAGTTCTATCTGAAGGTAAATATTTTACTGTCACAGAATCCCATATGCTAGGAAAGTATCGTGTAATTTTATGCAATAGTGTTGGAATATGAATTGCAAATGTGAAGATATATAAAACTAGCTTCCAGGACATGGATTAATCTCTCCATTTTTCTCCAACAAATTATTTCATTTCTGGCTAAGAAACAATTAAACAACTTAACTATATAAAATCATCCCAGTCATAAATATCTTAAAAATAACTACGATGCAAGATCCAATAAATTAATTGTAACTCGCTATTTCTTCATAAAGTTGTAGCTATTATGGTTTATAAAAATATTTACAGATATGACTATGAATCTGAAACATTAAGATAATTATAAGTAAATTATCCCCAAGTTGCTAAGCATATGTCTTAGTGACAAGGAGGTGTTAGAATAAAATAAATTCCACGTTTTAAGTTCCTTAAACTAGTATCGATTAAAAAATTGGATTTTGAATTCTAGAGTTATAACATTGTAGGACATTTTACTTGAGCCTAATACAATTAATATTAAAGAACTAGGCTTTGAACAATATTTGTCTGCTTTTCTCAGTAAAAATAACAATATACATTTGAATGCTCACTAACTCCAAAGAGATTTATACAACCTGTATTTGTTTATGTAAAATCACCGTAAAAGATCAATTTGTTACTCGAAATGACAAGGTGCATGTATTTTAAGTAATCTGGTTTTTTTTAAGTCTATTAAGAGGCGATATCTACCTTATAAAAACGTTCGCTGGTGCACAGAGCGGGACAGCATGAAACAAACTGCTGTATAAATAATGGCTACACCGGACCGGAAAACCGTAAAATTGCCGACGGTAGCTTGGCGCTAATCGAACCCAATAAAACATCCTGGCCTACAAAAAGGAAAAAAATTAACTGCTCAACTGGCGAAAAAAAAAATCGGAGCACCGAAACGACGTCATAGTGATTTACCTCCCGTGCAAATGAGCAATTATAATAATGAGGCAATTAAAATGTATTCCTCGAGGAACCCTGGGGGTGGCTTAAACAGTATTTCGTCGGGACCTGACCGGAATCCTTAAGCAGGAGTGTGTGTGTCCGCGTAGGGTGGGCCTTGCTCGGTCCCGAAACTTGATAAGTCTCTGGCCGATTGTGTTTGAATATTGGGCTAGGACATATCTATGAGAGTATTTATCAGCTCTTACATGAGGGATAGTTCGCCTGGGCCAAGTGAGTTCTCACTAGCGAGATATGAAGTGTAATAATTAACTTCGTTCCATTCGACAATTTCAATGCGTGAAGAATACCGCTTGTGGCGTTTACCATAGCATATCTCAACATAATTTATGTTTGAAGCTTAATTTCGCAAGAAACCACTCTTTGGCTACATCAGGACTTCATTGAGTCTATTGAGGTGTCATCAAAGTCATTGGTTTAATAGAGACACTTAAGAAAGTAATCACAGAAGTTTGGAAAAGTGTTTGCACGAAGCGGCACTTCGATGCAATGGAAACGAAAAGGGGTCGACGTTCCGATCCGGTTACAATAAGCTTCTTCTGTGAATGTATTTTAACTATTTAGAAATTCTTTTATTTATCAAAAAGTCAATGTTCAGTGTCCGAGATAGTTTTTTTCGATTTTTATAAAATTCTTTAAAATCACTATTTTTTTATCCAGCCTCAATAATCGTGATTTAAGATCTTATTTAGACCTTACCCTTACATATTCTTATCGTACACCCCCTCAACATGTACAGTTCGCGTTCATACAATAATGTACATACATAAGGTGCCATCATGCCTTAGAGGCGTGTATAACCCCCCGTGGAGAAGTCAGGGGCAACGAAGCTCTCCCTGGCTCATTCTCCGACCGATTCGTAGTTACAATAATTTAAAACCCTTTTAAGAAAGCCCTAATGTTTATTATTATATATTTACATACTGCCCATTCATTTACTAAATGCTCCTAATACTGCTTGTTGTTGCCTCTGGAAAAGGGTATCGATGCCAAAATACTGGCCTAGTCAACTGAATGAGGAATTGCTATTGCTATACTATTGCTTTAAGGACACCTCTAAGTGAAAACTCTTAATTATATATATTTTTTTATACAAGTACAAAATCTTTATTGTGGCAAAATTACAATATGCCTGATTGGGCAATACGTAATTGAGTTCAATGTTCTCATTCATACCATATTTACAATTTCATTCACTCGTTCTTTCATACAGTATTTTCAAACAGCCCAGAGACCTCCCAAATCCACATGGTTGTCACCTCCCTGGCATGTGAAAGATGAAGCGGAGTCTTGGGAAGTCCCCCACGCTCCTCCATTAGGCGCGTCACCGGATACGACTTAATGATATCAGTGACAAAAAATTGACAAAGTTACGTTGTAAGGAATAAACATAAAGATAAACAAACTATGTCTCGTCACATCAATCTGCATCACACATAAATGTAGAAATACATAAATGCAATTCTGTTCATGATTTTCACCTAGTTTTGCTGGGTAATTCAACCATTAAACAATCTTTTGATACATAATTTCTGAGATTCCAATAGTCAGCTGATCAATTTAGATCCAAAAGCCACTGATCTCAGATCTGAAAAATTACTCACACTGAAATATACTTTGGTAAACGGATATCGATTACTAATATATGCAGCGAGAGACCGTCAGCAACAGTATGATATCAGCGGTATGATGAATGGGTTCGTTCCGGTCGGCTGACGACAGAAGTTTCACATCTCTATAGAGCTCTAAACCAATATACATATAAATGTGTTCAGGTGTAACAGCTGTCAATTAGGCCATTGTAGGGGCACAATGAAACATTTCCTCTCCGCCTACATACCCCACAATAATACACCATATAAATAATGGTTATTATAAAAGGGCATGAGGGGACAACAAGGGGAAGCTTTTATTGTTTTTGGTCTGTGCCCTGCTTCGCCCGCCATCCATCATATCGCTGATGGATGGTGAGCATTTTCTTTGCCTTCAGTCCTGCCAACCTAGCTATATTTAAAACAATACACACCGCACGCCGTGGGCGATTTAAGAGGCGATGGCCACTGCCAGCCGGTTTTAAATCAGCTCTTAGGGCATGTCAATCTTGTTTACTGTTGTCTGCCATGACAGCCGCTAAGAAGAAATCCCATATCTTTGCTTATTTAATAATATATCGTAAATCACTTTGGAAGAACTTGATGAAATTTACAGTTGTTATAAACAGTGACGATTGTCATGC
Source organism: Acanthosoma haemorrhoidale (assembly GCA_930367205.1). Taxonomy (NCBI): domain Eukaryota; kingdom Metazoa; phylum Arthropoda; class Insecta; order Hemiptera; family Acanthosomatidae; genus Acanthosoma; species Acanthosoma haemorrhoidale. Next base: position 30,923,968 of record OV884013.1, on the reverse strand, counting down.
TGACAGACAGGATTGTATTTTTAGCTGTTTTTCGTCTTTTTGTATAACATATTATAGATATAATATAACAGAGCAGAAGAGGCTGGAATGTTGAGAAATCGCTTTTTTCAAGGTTGGAATGTTGTCCCAATTTTTCCCTCCAAAAATTCAAGAATACAGACCGTATTCATGAATACTCGCTTAATAAATGATACATTAAATATATTACATTGTCTAAAATAAAAACCCTTCAGGTACGTAGGTCGCTTCTAAGCCAAATATGAAACTATTATTTAACTACAGGATATTTGGTTATTTCCTGCGTCATTTATTAGTATCTAGTTTGATACAGTATTGTAGTTCGTGTAATAATTCATTTACAAAATGAAAACGTCGTCTGGTTATAAACTTGATAAAAAAAACCAATAATCTTTCTTCGTCAACCAAATAATCAACTCATATGAATTTACAATTCATTTTAATTTTGGTCAAGGTTTAATTAAAGTCAGCCAAGAGTATTGACGTTCGAACGCACATACGCAATATATATATATATATATATATATACGCAGCATAGATATTAAAATTGTCAAAATTTGTTTGTAGCTCCATAATAAAAAAAACTCAGTAATGGAATTTATTAATAAAAGAATAATCACTGGTTAGTCAAACTATGAGGAAATAAATTGAATAAAATAAAGATAAATTGAGAAAATATCTTTAGGATTTAGGCGGTATTTTGTTAAAAGGATAGAATTGTTAGGAATAGTCACGGAGGCTAGATTCAAATCACGTTTTATTAATTTTCGAATAATTCTGCAGTTCTGTCTGAATATAACTAGCCAACCAGTCACTTATGGTAAAAAAAAAAATGTGTTGCAGTTAGAATCATTTAAAAATTAAAATTCAAACAGGGAGTCTGCACTTTGTGCACGAGTGGTTTTAAACAGCTCAAAAATAACTTTCCTAATATTCCCGTCGACAAAGTTTTCTTAATGTCCCGGAATAAAAGGGTCGAGGATAATTAAAAATTCTCTTTCTCCCAGAACTCCTCTCAGGGCTAATAAAAAAAAAAAAAAAAAAAAATCCCAAACAGTAAGTTAAATAAAACAAAATTACAGGGGGCCGAGTAAAAATCAATATTTAATTAAAAGCGGTAGTTTAATTTTCTTCTCGGCGATTGTACTCCTAGCTGAGTTGGCTAGCTGTAGAACTGTGAAACAGATTGCCTTCATTGTTCACTGTTACCTGCTAAGAGATAAGTCACTAATTAGCTCTGAGTAGCCACCATATTTTTCACCTTCACTAAGTTTACCGGACGAGGCTAGAGAGCTCTCTCTACCTCGTTTGTTCCACGGATTCTCCTTAGTCCGAATGCGATTTTAACTGTTTACGGCTAGTGCTCCGCTCTTCTTTTACAAACAACGTTACTTTGTACCTCCTTCCTGATTTTTTACCTTTTTATTTTTCTGTTAAGGTGGTTTTTCTCATGAATGACGTTACAAGAGCTTTAGGATTATTTTGCTTCCGTTAGATTAATTTTTTATTACGGTACCAAGCTCTTTTTTATATTTTTTATTTGAATATGCCAATACTTGTTACATATTTAATATTAGATGGAACTTTACATATACCGTTTTATCAATATATAGAGGATGGTGAATAAGTAATTGTAACTTTAAATGATTATTTATAGTGAATATTTATCGATAATTTCTCGACAATTAATTTTTCAAATAGCTCTTGTATCTCTCGCTAATTGTTACGTACATTGAAGTTTTTCATGCTCTTCATGCACACATGTGAAACTTCACAAGAAACTTTTATTAGTCAGATTCCTTTTAAAATAAGCTGTTATGAAGGGCAGGAGAGGCATACAGCTGACTAAATCGAAATATTATATATATATGGCTCCGACATATCCAGAGTAAAGAGAGAGAGACAATCTGAGGCTGTAGGCCAACTTGCAAGGCAAGAGACGAGTTGGTAGGCCCCTGACTGGAAAGTAACGTTGGAGAAATAGCTGCAGGGCATGGAGAGAGGTTAAAGGCATAGCGAAGGATCGGGGGATGAGGAGAGAGGAGCTCGTTACGTTTCTCTAGAAATCAAAGGAAATAAAAAAAAAAACCAAATTCAAAAATTGATTTTGGTTCGTGAAAAATAATATGTCTAATAGTAAACAGCTGAAACTGAGATTACTTCAGTGATGTACGAGCTTACCTTGAGTAAATAAAACTGTTATCCGATTGACCCCTAGCCCGCTAAGACAAGATCAGGCCGTGATCTGTAAGCGAGGCTGGCCATGCGTCAACTCGGCTGCCATATCCGATTAATTCGTCAGTGCGGCCGGTGTGGGCGATCGGGCCGATATTTCATCGCACACCGGCGATAATCGGACCCGGTCCGACGGTCAACGGAGCCCGCAGCTGCGAGGGCGTCGACACCGACCCGTGTAGGCCCCGCGGAGACAGTGAGTGAGCGAATCCTACCGCGATTATTCACGGTGCCGCGGCTCGCAGGAGATAGCCCCCAGATAAGGGATCTTATAGATCGCCCTGGGTGGGATAACAACGGAGCCGGCTTCTTTTCCAACTTCCAACTGTCATTCTGTCCGCCTTTGCTTCATTTCTTATGCTTTCAAGGAAATCCGCTATTGAGATTGCACTTAGACCACGTCGTTATGAAAGGGTTTCCGCTCAATGAATAATTTCCAACCACGAAGAATGTGGCTTCACTTTGGAACAGGTAGGAGTGATCGGCTTTCAAATGCCTGCCTGCATGCTCACGCTACAAAAGTTCTCATAAAAATTATTCAATTTATAGGAAATGTTTAAGTGCACATTGATCAGATTTCATGGTTGTCTAGACACAGTAAGAAGAACTAGACCTATAACTGACAAGAATATTACTTTATTCTCCTACACCATATTTTTATCTTTTCTTTGTTTTTCTATCTTTATTTTATCCTGAATGGAAACCTTTACCATTTCCGTAAAGTGGAATTAAAAAATAAAATCAATTTAGCATAAAATGTTCTTTAATCACGCTAAATCTCTACAAACATCTCACATTTCCCCCCTCCATTGCCCCTGCTATATTAACAAATCAGTATTGACTCCGAAGGCGTGTAATCTGCAACGCGATATCTAACCGGAGATACCCAAAGGCTTGTACCACTGTCGTCTTTCCGGAAGATGTAAATGTAAATTATCCATTATGTTTGTATTCTCACTATGAATTCAGAGAATACGTTAGCTGAGTATATTCTTCTTCGTCTTTTTATTTTATTATTTATTAGACTGTGAACTATTTGCTAGCCATGCGTATATAAAAGTTTACACCCCCCCCCTATACATTACCCCAGCTTGTAGTTTTAACCCACGCCGGAGGGGTCCTTTTCAATCGAAAATTATTAATTTAAAAAAGTACAGAGCAGGGTGATCCCCTTGCATGAAACAAAACTTTGTTGAGGTCCCGTGCCATTTTTTCGCCCTTGTTCCAGGATGCCAGCAAGAAGCTAATCCTAATCTAGTGGTTTACCAAATAGTTTCTTATCTCCTTTAAAAACATTTCAGATGCGAACTAATAATTACTATCTTTATATATTTATCAGAAAAAAAAGGTAAAATCATAAACCAAAACGGAAAAAAAATTATAAATATTTAAGATATAATGGCTTTGGTTATGCAAAGTAGAAATTATTTGTTTATGCCGAATTTTAAACACGTTTTCGTTATTAACAAGAATTTTCTTGTAAGCGAGGGAGTTTAATATATGATGTTTGTACAAATACACATTTTTTTTTTTGTTAAAAACAGCGTATGCTTTTAAATAATCAATCTGGGAGTTGACAGTTAGCCGAGGGGATGTATTTGTATTCATGCATATTGGCTTAGGTTGATTGAGGAAATATGGTAAATTTTTATCACATTGATTAATGATCAGTGTTTCGGCATAATATAAATGCCTGCATGAGGTCCTAGAATGATACAAAGAGAAGATGCTTCTTACCTCAAACCATCTCTTCCTAGGACGCGATACAGTGATAAATTGTATTTCGAAAATTTTCCATTATTTATTATATAAATAAGTAATAAATTTGACGAAATCTAAAATTATCATTCATCAACCAAGCTGATATATGTCATTTTTGATTATAATTTACATAGATCAGATAAAGAGCACTTTTAATTCAAACGCTTTTTCGCCAAAAAAAAAGTATGAAGAAACAAAACGTTTTTCAAAAATAAAATATACATTTGATAATAAATAACCTATATAATTAAATATTATCTGGCTCTCCAAAGCATAGAGAAATTTTGGCCCAATTCAACACAGTGACTTGGAGGTTTTCCCGTAAGAAGTGTTTCGATCTACATAAATTACACGTGAAAATATCCTGGCCTGTTATAAATTGACAAGTCTCATTATAAATTCATAGTCACTTTGACCCTTCTCTGATGTATAGCGTATTTTTATTTAACTATTTCTGCGAGGTCTATTTCTGTAAAATTGAGGAGAAACGACAAATTTAAATATAAATATGGCCAGGGTCCTGTTCGACCAGTTTAGCAACAGTTTTGAATTAATAATAATATGCTGAACATGTAAATCAATGAAAATGCTCTGTGAAAATTTGAAATTCTAAGAGCGAATTAGGGCATTGCGTGAGCTTTTTTTTGTTCCTTTTTAACAGCATTCCACAAGCTGCCTGCATAAACGATATTTTCATTTCGTCAAGCTATCTAGGTCTTTTAAATGTGTCTCATAAGGGTCCATATCAACGAAATGAGTTATTCAATATATTTTATGTTTATAATTAGTGTTAGTTGGAGTGTGTTACCACAGTGGTAGGGCTCAGTTAAAAGTAGCAGTTAAGAATAATTTCATCCTATCTTTTATGCAGTTAAAATTGTCTTTTGTTACATTAACACACTCTTTTAGAAGAACGGTAAGCGGAGCGGGTCATACAGGATTGCTTCGAGCACGATCAAACGCCTTTTGATCAGTAATTGAGAAACTCAAGCGGCCTGCAGCCAGAAAACGTCATGCTTCGAGTTGTCTGTAGACTACCTATGCTCATCTATTGCAAAGCTGAAGTGCCCTCAGGAAATGACATTTCAATGCTATAAGTGTTGTCTTGCTAATGTCTAGAATACTTTTCCTTAGATAAACTAGTAGAAATATACTCATTTGACTTTGTTTGATTATTCACGCCCTTATGAACTCCTAAGAATGGATATCCTATCAGGACATTTCTATTTATGGGAATAAAATGAAATGACTTCCCATCAAGTAACCCAAAACCTTCCTCTCATGGATCAGTTATACTACCACGACATCATATGGCAGCTCATCATTATTTTATTTGTATAAGCTACTTCGCTATAAGCTATAAGCTAGTCAAGACACCGTGACTGCCATCTGCAGGCGGGGGAACAGGGCTGCCAACACAACTGTCGATTCCTCCCCACTTATCGAAGATTACAGCGAGCACGGCTGCTCCGGGGACAGTTCTGTGGTCCTCTCCTCCAGGCGGAAGTTGTAGCAGTTGGGATCTGCATTTAGGACGGCCCAGTGGAGAGTTAGTCGAACTTCTGCGGGCGCAGTTACACTATCGCCTGCCACCAGGCCACCAACTTTCCGGGACTCTAAGCTATGGTGTGGATTCTCTCTTCAGTTGTCTGTCAATTCGGTTTCCCCCACCTGCTGCCACGCCGGAGAGTGCTGCAAATATTTCGATATTATCTATTTACTGCACTTTATACGGGATAAAAAATGAATAGAAATATAACATTGTTCAAGAAATTTCACGCTTAGAATAACAAAAACGAACATTTGAAATTGCCTAGCTGATAAGCGTAATATCACTGATTTTACTTAGCAGTATTCTCTGACTTGAAATACCAAATTTTCTTATAGTTTGATGAGGGGGAATAATGATAATAATAATTGATTTTTTTTTCTTCTTCTTCATGTCCCCTTCAGATTCTATATAAATCTATTTACAGTAGGTCATTATATATCCTGTAGCTTGGCTACATTTTATACAATTTTTAATAATTTTACATAGCGATTTGTGATTGTTACATAAGTATAATGCACATTATACATTCATTGTATACATTAAATGTCATGGGGCTCACCTTATGAATCATAGACTTACATCTAACAACAAAATCTTTATCTAATTTTCCTCGACAGTTTGTTGCCAGCGATGCGGAAAGGGTGGTGGGTCAAATAACTTTTATTTAATAATTTTCATTGATAGGAGAGAAGGAACTGGAAGAAACTACATTTTAAGGTTGTGAGTGATGTAATATATTTCAATGAGAACAGAGTTCCAGAGATTTGTGCGGATCAAATAGGAGAAATCTAATGTTGTGAAATTTAATAGGAGATGTAAGGGAATACTCGTTTCAAGAAACAATCACGTATGTTTTTCACATTTTGATAAAAAATTTCCACGAAAATATTTCAATAACACCCTAAAACCATCAATTTTCTCTCTGCGACTGGGATTCCACTAGTGGATGTCACTATTAGACGAGTATAATTGTTTTTGCCGCTCATTCAATCTCGAAAAATTATTAGTTAGGGAACGAGTCTTTCAACTAGGTGAGGGTTCAATTCTTTCATTGTTCAACTTTGATGTACACTTTGGTTGAAACAAAAACCAAAGGGAATCTACACTTGTCACTTTGAATGATTCTTACATGAACAACAACAATCGTAAACGTGCCTCTAAAACCACCGTTTCTCTATGTTGTAGCTTACACCTTCTTGGTATACTTCGAGTTATTTCAGTTCTCATTTGTGGCAAGCGTGCCTAGTGGAAGATATGTTAAAATTTTAAGATCTAATAGGAATGAATTTTCATCGTGGTAATTGAAACTAATATGTCAGAGTAGCCGTCATTCTAATTGATACTTTAGGGGCTGAGAATAAAAAAAAATTATAATGAAACTTTTCTATGAACACACCGCCAATATTGCTGTAGCGTGTTGTATTCTTTGAAAGAGAATGGAAAAATAAATCTTGGTTACCCAGCGTGCCTGGAATCTGTATTACTCTGATGTTTATACATTAATAATAATGGTCTACAAAATATTAATGCATAAAAAATGTCTAAACCTCATTTTTCCTCGCCAGTGTTGAGCACAGCTAAGGGATTTCCCGCGAGTATTTTAAAAATTTTGAATAAAATATATATTAACAGAAAGGAAAAAAAACCTTTGGCTACCCCCAAGGAAAACATCGGTATTCAGAGCTCCCCTTTACCGAAATATTTAATATGCGGGTTCGTTTATTTTTTTCTACCGAAGCTTACCGTCGCTGTGTTTACGGTATTATTTTGTATGTGTAAATATGGTTCAAAGGTGGCATACCGCAATCTGCACGGGGTTAAATTATGGATGAGGCATGTACAGTATATGTACAATCTACGATACACTTCACAGCCATGTAATAGTTTTTTCTCCTATTATCTACTACTGACTAATTAATATATTTACTAATATTTATGTTATTGTTCCAGGATGAAAATGCCTCGGCAGTAGGATGGCTCTTCTCTTCATTTCTCTTGGCCTCTTCTTTTCGCTTGTGCAAGGTAAGTCCAATTCAAATCAATACCGATTCATTCATGGAAATTATACCGTACTGGTACAGCCGGAACTGGTTAATTAAATTAATTTTGATTAAATTATTACCGTAAAGTAAAGAATTTTTTAGGCGATTGGCCAATTCAACTTCGAAATTTGTTATTCAAGCCAATTTTATCAGTTTTCGTAGACAATTTCGTTTTCATAAATAGCAATGTTTCTTTTTTAGTTTTTTACTTAGAAATATTTTTAAGATCTAATCCAATCCAAACGCCGCTCCAGAACAGTGTGGCAAAGATCCCGGCATCCTGTTGATCGCCGCACGTACAATCATTACTGCCGATTGGTAAAGCGGCGATTGGCATCCTTCCGTTCCGATTCTTTCAATTCCTACCTCTCCTCTCTGTCCGCCAGGGATAACTCCTTATGGAATGTAACCAAAAAAATCCTAAAGTATCAACCTGTTTCACACCCACTCCGTCGTGATGATGGGTCCTGGGCGGCTTCGGATGGGGATAGGTCGGAGGAATTTACTCTGCATCTTACCCATACTTTCACACCTCACCTTCCTCATCAAAGCCATACTCACAGCACAGCTGTGGAAGATTTCCTCACTTCACCTATTCCTCTCTCTCTCTTCTACCAATCGCCGTTAACCCCTCTGAGGTTAAATACCTTCTGAAAAACTTACCTTACCGAAAATCCCCTGGATATGATCTCCTTACTCCTCAAATTCTCAAACAACTTCCTCCTAAAGCCATAATCTTTCTAACCTACATATATAATTGCATAATCCGATCGACGCACTTTCCTCTCCTCTGGAAACATTCCATTATTGTCCTATTCGCCAAACCCGGTAAACCACCCAATGACGCCTCATCTTATCGTCCAATTAGCCTACTCCCTATCCTCTCAAAAATATTTGAGAAACTCCTCCTAAAACGTCTACTTCCCATTGTTGAATCCAAAAACCTTTTTCCCACACACCAGTTTGGTTTTCGCCAACGACATTCCACTGCTCAACAAGGCCTTCGCGTTGTTGATCACATCTCCTCAGCCCTTGAAACCAAACAGTATTGCACTGCTGCCTTTCTTGACATAGCTCAAGCTTTTGACAGGGTTTGGCACGCAGGTTTGCTCTACAAGCTCAAAAGATATTTACCACAGACCCTTTTCCTAGTCTTACTGTCCTACCTTTCAAACCGCTTCTTCCAAGTCCGCTGTGGTTTAGAATACTCTAACTACTATCCCATAAATGCAGGAGTTCCACATGGTAGTGTCCTGGGCCCCATCCTCTATAACCTATACACCGCTCTTGGTTAGCCTCCACTGGCTAGTATCCGGTGACGCGGCTGACGGAGGAGCGTGGGGGACTTCCTGTCTGTAAATATTGTATGAATGAGTGAGTGAATGATGAATTGTAAATATGGTATGAATGAGGGCGTTTATCGCAATTACTGATTGCCTTATAAAAGGCAGATTGTAATTATAGCCCAATAAAGAGTATTTGCCAGTAGAAATATTTTTATTTAAAAAAATATCTGACAATGAGGCAATGTGCAATTATAGAGTATAGGACGTCCCCCAAAATCACCTGCAGGATTGTCACCTCCCCAGGAAAGGAATAAAGATCGAGGAGACCCCCCACTTTGCTCTTGTAGCCGCACGCTTGCTACTAAGAAGAGGCTGAGGAGAGCGCGAGAAGGTCACGTGTCTATTAAAAAAAAAAAATTTACCCCAGACTTAAAACTATTACAACTAATAATAAATTTGTACATGAATAATTATCATATTCAAAAAGATATTCTTTGAAGGAAAACTTTAGAAAAAATCCGTAATAGCTCTTAATGATGAATTCAATTTGTTATTTCTCATTAATAGGAAGGATCTTATTTAATAACATTTCCTCTGTCTCTCCTCAATGTAGTCTATTGAATAAAAACGTTTTGACAACTCTAAGCTGTCATCCTCAGATCTTAAAATAAAATGTCACGTTATAAAAAGATCGATTGTGCAATTGGAGACAAACAAAATCAATCGGTAAATGTAGCAATAAGTTAAATTAAACGCGCAAAAAATGTATTAAGTTAGGTGATTTAACTGTTTTATGTATTATAATAAAAAAATTGACATCAAATACAAACACAATTACAATTTAAAATTTAAATGTGCAGTTTAGTACTATTAAATTTTTGAATTACTTTTACGGTTTCTCCGATACATGTTATATTAATAGAGCTATATTCTCTAGTAGTAATCAGCCGAGAATAAATTTTTAAGAGGTTCTTCAGAAAATAAGGTTTTAAAAATATTCAATACTACTTTACAACTTGGTATATTTCTATAGTAATATTCTTATAAAAGTTTGCCGATTAGCTGTCATTAAATCGTTTCGTTATTTAGTTTATTTTCATAATTATTGGATCTGAGAGCTTAGCTGTGTAGTTAATGTTATTAAAACCAAATTAAGGACACCTTAGTCTTTTTGTATATAAATTATGTTGTATTTACGATGGATAATTGCCATTATTATGCATATTAAATAGTAAACGTTGAAGGGGTCAATGGCCCATTCATAGGTAGAATTATGCATTCATATGGAGACGACATTATTTTTAAAATTGATTCTTTGATTACGGACGAAAGTGTTTGTATTTTGAAAGATTATATCCTCTATTCACCATTTTAATTATTTCGTTAAACCGCTGCAAAATTCAGCTTTAATTTAATCCCTGTTGAATCTGGAACTTTTCAATCATAAGTGGATACATTTTTTTAGGGGAACAGGGGAATGTATCCATGGGAATGTCCAGCAATGTATCATTTTGCATTGAGTAACTTCATGTAAATAGGTTTAATTATTTATTAATATTAGTGGCTTAGTATTATATAAATATTAAACGTTAGTAAAAACTAAATTAGAAATGGTCTATTAATGACTAGCAGAGGAAAAACGAGAATATAGTCATATTCAAAGTACCGAACCTCCTGATACTGATTGAACTAAAAACTTGTGACGCATGCAATAAGCGCAAAGTAATTAAAATATATTTAGACCTGTGGTAATGATAAATATTTATCCAGAAACAAACAGAGACCTTCAGGCAAACGACAAAAACGGCAGTGACTTCGAAAAAAAAGCAAACGCGTATATATATGAAGAAAGGCATGAAGTTGGCGTGAGTATTGGATTGTATGGATTTGTTAAACTTGATGGGGACGCCTCGACCGCGAGGTGTATAAACAGCTTGTTGATGTCTATCTCCAGTGAAACTTCTTAAATGCATGAATCTTCACATAACCAAGAACTACAGCAAACAGAGAGAGATTCTTTACGGGTGCTACGGATCCAATGTGTCTACCTTACAACCGATCCCTTAGCGCGAAATGAAACTAGCCTGTCCCTCAGACCTAAAAAAAACCTAAAGGTCTCACATTTGGAATAAAAATCACACCAAAAGGTGACCGTTACTAGAATGTACTTACAGGTTTAAATTATAAATTACGAACGATTACTCTTGATTATATGATAGTAGAATATTTTTAATTAGGCTTGTAGGGGAAAAAAAGGAAGATAAATTTTTACTAACTTTATGGGTTCCTTTGTCAGCCATGTTATCGCCGTCTCGTGCAAGATCCCATATTTAGACTAGAGCTGTGTAGTATTTCTATGATTGAAGTAAAGCAATCATAGAGCCGCCTTTACTGCTGGTACTTGGCCTGCTTCTCGTAAAAGCCTTTTATGATTTTGTTTTTAGAGATGCGCAGTGCACAAGGATTATTTTACTGTCGTGCAGTGGACGGACAGGGACGTATTATACGCCTGTGATTCTCTACAGGCGAGAATTCTCCGTGAAATGAAGTTTTATTACAGTTATGTCGATAATAAATATGCCGTAACAGAATAGGGCCTCGTCGAATTATTGGAAGCAAAATATCGAAATGAAATTGGATTTCTACTTGATGTGTTCAATAAATATGCTCTCATTCGGCTATTCTCTCATTTAAAGTATGGGTAGCGAAAAACATAGGTAAAAATTCTGTTACTAACAAAACAAGGATTAATATTAAATCATATGGGGTTATTTTAGGATTTCTTTTTTGATTGTTCCAAATCAAAAACCCTTAGACCCACGTGTTTGTCCATCTTTCTGTCGGTTCCAGTCTTAGTGATTACACTGCTTTACCTAGACACATATGTAGGAGTATATACTTATATAAGAGTTATATATAAGGAAGGGAAAAAAAATAATAATAGTCATTTCCATAAAATATAGGCGAGCGTCAAAAAGTAATTAATTATTCGGTATTCAAAATAAATCTACAAAGTTATACTTAAGCCAATCTGGACAAACGGAAGAGAGCTATGGGGAAGAGAAAAAAAGTCGAACATCAAGCATATCCAATCCTTTCAATCAAAAGTCCTGAGAACAATAGTAAATGCCCCTAATTACGTCAGCAACAAAACAATTCATAACGGTCTTAATATACCCTACATTCTAGAACTCATCCCTTCCAAGTTTACGAAATTCCACAGTAGCCTTTCCAACCACCCTAATCCTGTAGCAAAGTCATTGCACTGCGCCACTCATCCCTATAATCCTCCTTGGAGACTAAAATGGCAGTGGCATTGTGACCTGCTATAAATGAGTAACAGTGGGAGTCCTGACAATGGCCAGTTTATCCAATCATGTCCTGAGCGTATGTGGCTCTCGCGCTCTTCGTCAGCCTCGCTCGTCTTCGGTGGCGTGGCTGGTGGGGGAGCGTGGGGGACTTCTCAAGACTCCGCTTCTTCTTTCGCATGCAAGGGAGGTGACAACCAGGTGGATTTAGGAGGTCTCTGGCTGTTAAATACTGTATAAATGGGGGAGTGAATGAAAATTGTAAATATAATATGAATGGGAACATTTATCACAATTACTTATTGCCCAATGATGCAGATTGTAATTTTATCATAATAAAGTTATTTTATCTGTAGAATTTTTTTATAATTTTTCGTAGAGTATCAAATAAAAGACTCCTGATTACTAATATCTTATAACTCAAATTATAAAAAGTCATTAAAACTGAGATTAACGTTGTGTTTGAAAATTTACCTCAACAAGTGTTTTTGAAAGCATAATCTTTTGTAAGATATTGTATTTTGCGAAATGTTCTATTTTATGACCAAAAAAAAACAGCCCCCGAAAAAGAATGAATAGTCTATAATAAAATAGTTAGTAGGAGCAAATAAATAATTGTCTACCTTATTGATTAGGGTGACTAATTATTAAATATTTCTATACCTTGATATGTATTATCTGCCGGAGCTTAAGTAGACTATAGTCACATGAAATCATTAAGTCATCGAATGTGAATTCTCAATTTTTTTACTACTCCACTTTCATTTGGAGAAATAATATTTTGTTTGAAAGTTTTATTTAATGCCCCTGAGATGGTGAAAATAACAGAAATATTATGAAAAGTAACGAACAGTTAATTATTATTTTTTTTTTCAAAGCTCTTACAATTGAATTAAGGAAGACTGGAAATATGGCTTTTGGGTAATGGGGCCCTTTTTCTAGGAGAAACCTTTTTAAAGGTTGAGTGCAGTAGTTTAGGAGCGTGGGCCACTGACAGTGACAATTCACTCCAGATAGTTTTAAGTGTGGCTAGAAATTATAATTCAATTACTTGCAATTATAAAATAAATATACTTATTTGAAGAGGTAAAATATATTATATAAAATATCTCAATACCCTGATTAATGGCATGTACTCTCATTAGTATAATGCCAAAAATAATTCCAGGAACAACAGCTTAGTGTTGTCAATTGTACTTGTAATTAAATCAGTATACTTCAAAAACCTGTAAATGTGAACGGGCTTGAGTATAACACCGGCTTTGTTTGTAGGAAGACTCGCTGACTTAAGTTTTTACGTCAATGTATGCTATCATGTAAATGTGAGACTAATATTTTAGGAAATACGACTACCTTGCCTGATTGGTTTTGTTAAGTCTCTTTTCCTGTTGATATAAAATAATATCGCCGACTCCAGGTGTTCACAACGGTCCGACCATCTGTGGAGGTCGTTGCTGAAAGGAAATAAATTAAGCGAAACTTTCGACTCATTCGAGCTGTTTAGTCAGAAATGCAAATATTATCATGTTTTCATATAAGGCAATGGCTGGTTTTATTATTGTGTTTTTTTTCTTCTCTCTCTCTCTCTTTCTTTCTCTCCATCCATCTTAAAAAAATAAGTAGTACCCTTTTAATATGAAAACATGTATTTTTCTCAGGGATGTTGTGTTTTACGTATTTCGACGTGGCATTAATCGTTATTATTATTTTAAAGGTTTCTCGTATATTCTATATATGCTGTGAAAATGATTCAATCAATCTGAAATTCTTGAATCACTTCTGTGCCCCAAAGCATGTGGTCATGTGTTTTACTGTGTTCATAGTAATTCAAGTTTATAAGTTACTTTCAGTCACCTGCTATAACTATTGAAGCATTTACTGGACCAACCTTCGAAACTTCCCTTGTCCCAGAAACTATTTAGATACAAACTTCTATTAAAACTAAACCGGACATATTGAGCCCAAGTGTACGGCTGCGCTAAGAAGAGCTTACGACAAAGCTGTAGAGAGTTTCCGATCAAAAGCCCTAAAGCTTATCACAGGTGCACCATTTTACGCATGACATACCTCCACACGGAACACAGGGTTTCTTTGAATAGGGGTATAATAACAATAAGATAGAAAAACTATAATTGCATGTTCTGTGCCTTCATCCCAGAAATGCCCTTTTATCACATTTACAACGCATCGCTGTAACATTCACTGATTGTGACGCTAATCAAAGTAATGAATCAATAAATAAAGTTAAAAGAAGTTATAATTTATATTTGAACAACTTTAATGAAATGAGGCGAAAAATGGAGAGGAAACTGATCCTCGGGCTCGGTGAACAGTGTGTCGTGAATTATAACGTAGCTTAACAGGATATTTTTTCCTTTTTTCTCTGACGTATTCTATTTGTAGTTTATAGACCCACAATTCAAGTGAGGCCCGTTCTAAGCCTGAGTTGCTCTGGATATGAATCCGCCCAGTGCTATGAATAACTTGCGAACTAGTACGGATCATGAGTTACTGGCGAATAGCAAAGAGCGAAATCCGGGTCAGAGGCATTAGTCATGACCGAACACCCGGCCTCCTGTGCAGTCTCCATCTGTGGAGTAAATGTGACAATAGGGGAAATCAGCCTTTCAAGTGGAAAAGTTATTTTCTGTATATCTTAGACCGGTGGCCGCAGCTCGCTATAAATCTCTCGCCGCTTTGAACCACAGCTATAGCGTGATATTTTGTGATTTATATTGTTGTTTATTAGTTTATTTTGTAATATAGACCGTCTCAGGAATGAAATTCCTTAAATAAAACCACTACACAAAACACATGGGGTTTGACTCATAACAACGTTTATTAATTATGTATAATCAAGCACCGGATGGTTACGTGGATTAAAGGATATTAACTCTTACGGTAATGGTGAATATTTATTTCACAAACACAAAAAAAGGAACCCTCTATTAATGTGTTCGTGAACTAAATGTACGTGGATTGAAATATAAAAACGACATAAGACATAATTAAATCATAAACTGACTACATACAATCATATATCACTGAAACAAATTAAATATATATATATATATATACAAGTCCTACTTCAATGACTGCAAAATGCAACCGCGTGCATTGTAAGACAAGAAACAAGCTGTGGTATTTGGGATGTATGCTACTAATGTAATGTTATAGGGGACGCCTCGACCACTGGCTGTGTCCACAGCTAATTGAAGCCCCCAAGCTGTGGATACACCAGATTTTAATAGACCACTCTTCATGATCAAAAACTGCATAAAACAGAGGATGAGACATCACGTTACCGGCGACCCAAAATGTATCCTGGCCGGTCCAACTCCCAATATGAACTATCATACCCTATTACCCTATACTAAAATACCCTAAAGCCACCCCCATAGGGACGAATTATTCTAACTATCACCAGATCCTATTTCCGAATACCACCAAGAGACGAACTTTGTTAAAACTCGAATGTACTAACCCCAAAAAATACATTCTAAAATATCAAACCCTATTGATTTATTTATATAGGTGTTATGGTTGATTACCAAGCCCAAATAAAGTGGTTTTACTTTGACGCATGTACGAAAAATAGACTCAGTTATTCATTCAGGTCGAGTTTGATGCATTATATGCATTCGAAAACAATTTTGATGACCTATTGTAATGATGGAAATAATCCACTGAGGTCCAAACGCATGTTACTAACCATTGACGAGGACTTTAAGATTTTTTATTGTTTGTTTAAGGTCTTTATTGTGAATCCTATTAAAATATTTAGAAACGTAATTAATTATGACTGGCAATCGTGTTTTATATAAGTGTATTTATTTTTCATACATTCTCAGAAACAAATTTTACAAACATCTAAAGTTCATTGTGCCCAGTAACTTGAAAAGAGGAAGAAGTATAGTCCTGGGGAAACTATATGGGTCTCTTGTTTTACAATAACCCAACGAAAACTTAATTAGATCATTAAAATGTTGTTCACAACTCTCGAGGTCCAAAAGTTGCTAAAACTAAAAGCAACACAGAGGAATATCATGAAGAATAATTAGTTGATAAATTAAATGGAATTTAAAAAATAAATATATAATAATATGCAATCGTTTAGAATATAATTACAAAATTCGTTTATGCTAAAACGAAACCTTACAAAACCTTGCCGTTACGAAACACTAAATTGGATATTATATCAACAATTTAAAAATTGTTATAGCTCTCCTTATTGAAGGAATTAATAACTTGCTCTGCAGATACAGGAATTACGTTCTAATTTTTATTTTTAGTTAATTTTTGATTTAATTTTATCACTCGATCGGTAAAATATGTTACTAGATTGCGTTTAAACTGTTTTGAATTCAAAATATTTCATTGGATCTAATTATTGTTTTTTTTTTTATAGTAGAACATTTGCTTACGTAACTAATACATACGCGTGATAATGATTGAGGATTGTGGCATATCTGACCTGACTGAAGCATTGACACGTATGCAACCAAGTCACATAAATGCTGCATCGTTGAGTGACATTTATGTGCCTGATGCTTCCATTGATCAAGACAGCCGTCCCGTGCCTATTAGCTAATAAGTGCATTATGTATGCTCAGGCTGGGGACTGTATTAGTTCATGTCGTGGGAGATCTGTTCCTCTGAACACTATCAGGATCTGAACTGAAGTACACAGCTTTGTGGCATGTCTCTACTCCTAATTGAACATTTTAATTAACGAGCCAATTGACAACGGGTATTTTAATTAGTGTTACTGGGTTGTAGTTTAATCATATATACCACGAAATGCTTATTTTTGATTTCGTATTCTTCAAAATAACATTCCTGTTTGATTAACATGGGAGATTTTTGTCACTCGTTAATAATTCTGTCTTCATTAGGACTTATAAGCGTGATTTCAAGTTGAGTTCAAATTCGATTGGAAAGAGGTTAAACCAACCAAAAACAGTCTGAGCCGGACTCAGAAAATTTCTTGAGAGATTTCAGCATTGAAGGCCAAAACAAAACGTAGCAGAACGTCTTCAGTAGAGGGCGATTATCTGCGAATTTTATTTGTTCAAGAACTGGTGGCAAATCATCCGCTGAACACCTCGTGGTGATTGAAAAGCCTAACCACTTTTATCAAGAAAATACTTGATGACCAAAAAGCATTGGAAAGCACTTCATAGGGCATCCAAAAACTTAAAAGTGCACTAATTGTAATGGTACTTACATCATCTGTTTACAATAAAGAGTTCATTTATGGCTGCAACAAGCATGCTGATTATTTCAAAACGACCCTATACTTTTAGGCAGGAATACGAATCCGGCGTCTCCTTACTCTATTAAATCGGCACGCTAATAAATATATAATTTAATTAGTCTCCTATGATCAATAAAACTCCAATGCAGCTATATAAACTTTCCAAGATATTATATGCTATTACACATAAAATGATTTAGTTCCAGATAAACTTGATTTTTAGTTAAATTTTGACTTTAAAAGCAATTAGACACAAATTGATTATATTATTAAATATTATTTTACGTGGTGGTTGGATTAAATGAGTTCTCCCATTTCTTCATTGAAATTAAAACTTACATTAAAATAACATTAGATAAACGAAAATCGGCTTTTAGGGCAATTATATCTTAAAGAGATGAAGCCACATATATTTATTTAAGCGGTTTAAACTTTTGAATACCTGACGGATCAGTGTTGAGTGTTCTTGCCACCTATCATAGATGTACATGGTACATTTGATTAAATTCTAAGATCTTTTTTTCATTATCCTGACCCATAAACTGTCGGAATTGGAGGATAACCGCGAACTTTTTTTTTGTTTTACCCCTAAACCCTTTTAAATTTTAACAAAATAATTGACAAATTTTCTCCTCTTTCTGCTATGCGCAGATGCATTAACCGCGAACTGGGATCTAGTAGATCCTTTATAGTGGCGTGTAGTGGTCCCCAGGAGGAGATAGTAGGTGTGACGTCAGGCGAGTGCGCCTGCCCCTAGATGGGAAAGGTATTTTGCAACTGACTGCTCAGGAACCGGTACCTCATAGGAGCACCTCTTCGGCCGGGGGGGGGGGGACCCGCTCTTTAAAATATCTGACTCACGCCTTGTATATCTTATATTCCATTATTGTGTTCGATCCCAGTCGGGGATAGTAAATATCTTCCAATCGTGAGCAGTTCTCTCACTAGTTCGCTTGTTCGCCTGCCAGTTCGACCGCTATATTTTCGATTTATTCGCCGGTTTGCTACAATTGCCATCTACGTGATCCGGCCAATGTGTAAAAGATTTAAGACTAGCATTGCTCAAATTCCTTTGTTCACTCACCCGTTCCTCGAGCGTTAAAGAAATTAGACAAAGAAATGAACATAATTTCATAAATATTAGTCTTCAGAGTGACACACTAAAAGAGATACCTGTATATTGATATTTATATTATGTGAAATTATTTTTTAATAAAAAATCTTGGGCTTCCTTAAAATATATTTTATTATTGATATTAGACCAATCGTCGACGTTTCACCTTTTTAGGCATCCTACGTACTACAATTGAGCCAAAAAATATACATACATACATAGAAAACAGTTTTATTCGAAACACTTATTAAGATTGCCAATAATCCAAGGAAAATGAGACACCGGTGAATTATTGCCAATCTTATTATTTATTATTTCAATTGTGTAATTCTGTTTTCTTTAGATGTGAATTTATGATCTTTGTATCATTTGCATTCCTGAGAATGCCTAAATTGGCGAAACGTCGACTGTTGATGTATTAAAGTAAATTTTGGGAGGTACCAAGCTTTTGTCTATAAACCTAATTTTCCTAGGATATACTCTTTGGTTATGTATCACTGATGATCTAGATATCCTCTAGGTACTGGTTAGTTGCTCGAATAAATGGAACTAATTGTTTTATGTCTTGTTATTACTTCGTTCCTACAGGAAGATGAAGATCCGTCAGCTAGGAGGAGGCACTGTCTCTAACACGCTCTTCTTGGCAGTGACGATGGAGCTTTCCATGGCGTGTTGCGTTCCTTCAACTTCCTCAAATGATTTAAGCTCAGTCTATCTCATTCTTCGTTCCATGTTTTCCTTGTCATTCCTAGCTCTATCTTTCTTTTGACTTCAACTGAAACAAGTGTGCAGTACGGGAAAGCAATTTATCAATTGTGGCTTATTTTGTAGCGAGGAAGGTGAGGTAAGCCTCATCACCTAGTGTTTTAGATGTGTTTTTTGACTTTTTTTACTACAAATTTTCAATGTATCATATTTATACACTCCTTCGAATGCATCTGCGTATGCAGTACGAGGAGTTAATTGTAATCCCATAATGTTTTGTTCATTGTAAATAATAAAGAGGTTTTGAAAAAAAAAAGAAAAATATTTGTTGTCTATGTAGAAATAGTTCGTTGACTATTCATTTTGTATTTCCTCCTGAACGAAGCAGGAGTAAGCGATGTCAATTGTAAAGTTTAAGTGCATGTTATTATTTTTAAATATTCAAGTATTATAGTATAATTATATTATTACAAGTATTATTATAACATCCAACACTTCGTTCTGTTTTTCATCCATCTGTGAAAAATCTCTCATCGCCTTCATATTTCCCGATAACATTTTGAAAAGTTCGTTTTTAAAGTTACATTTTTTTTCTACTGGTATCGAAGCTTTAAGTTAAAAGTTATAGCTGGATGCAAACAGATCGACTCGTGACATCGACAGTGAGCACATTGTCTGGGATCTCAATTCCTATTCCTCTTTTAAATCTTATTTTGTTTCCTCTGTGGAAATAAATTAAGCTAGCATTTTGGTTTAGGAATATGACTGACTACAGATTGCTGAATAGGTTATTAGTTAGGGCATATGATATATCTAAACGTTGTATATTAATAAATGTGAAGGTTATATTAATAAATCTTTCAAAACTTGTTCCAGCGCAATTTTAGTTTGTAATTAATAACAACAAACTTTTTGGATAAATATGGACGCGTGGTGGCATTTCTGATAACTACCGCCATTTACCTTGGTCGTGTTAACATTTTTTTTTTTATGGTAGGGAGGACGGTGTATCACTTGCCTTCATAATCACCCTCTATTTTCTTAAATTATTATTCTTAGTTTCATTCTACAAAAGTATGAATCTTCTTACAAAAATTGGAAATCTTCGTTCGTTTCGGAGATCGTAAATAAAAATAGGAAGCACTGCTGCTCGTAATGTTGGAGAATTTACTGTCATATACTTCGTCTACCATCTTGTATACTCGTTCACCCATAAATATTTTGATTTTTTGACATGGAGGCTGATATTGGTATGAGCTCCTATCTGTATATTCGTTAAAAAATATATTTTCTAGCTACAGGGAGGGTCGGAATATTAAATTTTGCACGACCATATGGACATTATATTATTCACTGCTGGATGCTGACACACAGCTGTGCCTGTAGAACCGGTACCTGGGGTCACCCTTTAAATATCTGACTCATGCTTTCTATTCTAAATAACTTAGGCTATATTAGTCTCAATACTTACTTAATCAGTTACATTTACATACAATTAACAGTTATTTCGAATATTTCAGCATTATGTGACTCATTGACTCAAGATATAGCCCACATATGTAGAATATGTAGCACGAGCGAAAACATATCCCGAACATAGACTGGAAGAGAATGTTGCTAAAAAATGAAGACGACATGAAAAGTGTATTTCGTCTTGACATTGCCTACAGTAGCATGTTTAATTCATCTTTTTTAGGTTTCATTGACAGGATGGTTTATTTCCTCGTATAATATTGTCTACTAATCATGTTTTTTCCTGGCTGTAGTAGGTATTCAAATTTGAATTTTGAATATTAGCTTCTTACCTTTGAATTTGTACTTAATACCTTTTTTTCCTCAGTATAATAAGGCAATTAAGGGAGTTGAGGAAAAAATAAAACATTCAACATAAAAAAAAAAACAGACGTCTCTTACTTTGTACCCTAAGATAAGTAAGTTACTTGATATTTTAAATCCGTAGTTAAAAAGTTTTTCTTCAGAGTTATGAAAAGTTCTAACTCCTGTTTCATTGCTGTAAAAAAATCAAAGGTGGAAGGAAAAAAAAAAGTTTGACGAAACAAACTTTTGAGAGTCAATTAAAGAATTAATCTCAATCTCATACAACGGGACATTGAGGTTTAAAGTTTATAATTGTATTTTGTTTGAATGTGATAATATTTTGTACGTAATATTTTCGGATTCAAGAGTCAAACAGTTATATTGTATGACGTCTATTTCAATGTTATTGCTATAATTTTTCTTCAAACAAATATTAAAATTTTTTGACCATCCAGCCGTGAAATTTTCTTTCTATAATAATAATAGTCCCTCCCAACGAAAAGACATAGAGCTATTTCCTTTCTCGATGAGCCCGTTGCTTTTTGATACCTAAAGTGATTTAGGTCACTTTTGCCTTGGTCTAAGGGAGGCCGACCCTTCCGAAAATTGCTTTTTCGGGAATAAATTGAAAGAAGATGGCGTGGCATTTTTCTTTTCTTTTGTCATCAATCTGTAAGAAACTTATTGAAAAAGCTATTATTTTTTTATGTACGAAATTTTGTTACATGATCGATGAACTAATCCTATTATCCCATTCAAAAACTATTATTTTCAAAATAAATGTTTTAAATCATAAAATAATTTATGTGTTTTTTTAGGGAAAAAAATCATGAAATAATTGATGTGTGAGTAACTACTCAATTACTATTGATATTTATTGGGCGTTTTGTTCCGTTGAGATTCGACGGCTTGTAATGTAATACCTCTTGTAAATAATAGCTGTTAGTTGTCGTTTTTTTTTAACCCGGACTGACTTGTCGACTCAGAAGTGGTCGGTGAATGACCTTGCCCGAACGAGTTCCTGCGATCGTATAATGTCTACAATACATAACGAGTCATTAGTGAAAAATGTAAATTATCTTACAGTTAATAATTAATTCCTGATCACGATAAATATCAAACAAACGTGCATAAGTTTCATATATGTTCAGTGCGGATAATCACGTTTAATGCCCTACAGGCTACAGTGCTGCTAATTAAAGTTTTATTGAGATCATCCCGATTACAATCTGGCCTCCCGAAATTTCACGAGCTAAAAAAGAGAAACGCCCTCGAATTTTCAGCCTATTGCCATATATTACTCTAAGTCCTGTTATCGACGTGCTATAACGAATTTTGGAAATAAATTTGGATGTTATCATTGTATCATAATACATAAAATAGAATAGATATAATAATCATGTATATATTTGCAAATATTTTCTGGGACCCTTTCCCCTGTAAATAACAACATTGCACGAATAGTTAAATACAAATCTGCCCCCCCCCCCAAAAAAAGAAACTATACATCACACAAGGAGAGAAAACAAATTAATAATAAGAAACTAAAATGTATTCCTCAAATTAAAAGAATGTCATCCAGGAATTTATTTATAGTAGTAATAACAAAATAAAGTAAATGAATATTAGTAGTTACTCTTTTACAGAAAATTTAAATGGTAGAAATTTTACATAGTTAAAATAATAAAACAAAATAATATTCAAATGAATAA
Organism: Acanthosoma haemorrhoidale; assembly: GCA_930367205.1. Taxonomy (NCBI): domain Eukaryota; kingdom Metazoa; phylum Arthropoda; class Insecta; order Hemiptera; family Acanthosomatidae; genus Acanthosoma; species Acanthosoma haemorrhoidale. The sequence continues at coordinate 30,901,160 of OV884013.1, read as the reverse complement.
AAAAATCCTAGCTTAGTAAGCGACTCTGAGCGGAAAAGAGGTGATGGAATATGAGGGGACATACACTAATGGACTCCGTAATGTTCAGGACATATGCTTTATATCTTAAATAAAAATAAACGATAATTAATTAACTATTTAAATCAAATTATAAATCTGTAGCAATTGATACAAAAGTATGTATAGTAAAAAGGAGGCTTATGTATAAAAATGGTTATCACGTATCCATGCCTTTTGATCACTCTCTTTGGTAAATAAATTGTGTCCTAAACGATGAACCCGTTTCTTTTACGAAACGCCTACAACTGTTAAACATAGTTTTCTGATAAGTTGAATTTTTTAAGTTATCTTTAAACGTGCTTGATTATTTATTAAGAATGTTTAATTGAAATACTTCATTGACTAGCCAGAAAATTCCGTTTGTGTTGAGTAAGTGGCAGTTGGTGATTTAAGTGGTTCACGAGCCATGATATCTTTGGCACTTTACATAGACGTTTCATATCAAGGTTATAATTAATGAACTGACGAGATGAATTTTTTTCTACTTCATAAAACCTAATTAAAAGCTATTAATTCTTTACTAAAAATAAAACATGTATTTATCAGTCGTATTGAGTAAGGTATAGAAATAATGATCTCCTCACTTTGATTAATAATATGTAATTTTTTTAACTGTAACGAAACAAAGTCATTAAAATATTGTTCAGCATTGAAACTCATTTCGTGGTTAACATCTGGAGATCTGAATATGCAGGTTAGTTTCTGATGTTAAAATCTCAATCTATTTGCCCAATGATCTGCTGATTTGGATAAAGGACTTGTTTTTAAGCTATTCTTAGATTTTTTCAATTAAAAAACGTTTCAGAAAAATCATGAAAAAATTACTCAAGGGAAAGAATTTAATTTTTTTTTCTTTAATGGTACATTCGAAATTCGTTCCCATTCAGGTTTTATGGTAAAGCGATTTTTTTTGTCTAAATTACCAAAAAACAAAATATATTCTGACGTTCTCAACTATTTTTGTTTATGACGAGCATGATAAATTTTGTCAGTGAGAGCTTTTAAGTGTTCAAATATTTGTCATGTCAACAAAGATGAACCGTCGGTTGCTGACGGTCTTCTACCCTCGCAGTAACCCGACCGTGGACGGGGGAGCCTACTTACGACGCTCGGAAGGGGGACTTGGCGTCTCCACCTCCGACCCCACTTCTCCGTCGGCGACACCTTCCCAGGTGGCGTGCCGTACTACGTGACTGCACCCGGCGCCCCCTCACGTATTCATTAGAGGACCCGCTCGTGAATTCACGTGCCGCCGCCTCCTTGGCCTGTAATTTCTCAGCTGCTCCGCCAAACTGCGCCAATCCCTTCCCTAACTAGTACAGCTACCATCCAAGTCACGTAGCCTAATTCCCTTTTCATTTGTATAACCAATTAGTTTTACTGCCTGGGGTCCTACGCCGTATTTTCGGGGATACAATCATAGAGAAGAATTTGTTCATTAAATGTCAACTGTGTCATTAGAGCTTGTTGTCATCCATTTATGGAATGGAATAAGCCATTCATTCTAATCTAGGCAGCACAATCGGCAACAAATTGACCCGGCAATCAGTAGCCTCGCCTTTGTGAATTTTATGTACTGAATTGTATTTTCTTTTTTAATTTATAAACAAAGTTAAATACCGGAGGGTTGTCAGGGGAAAAGGTATTGCGTTTGTTCACCGGGACTCCGCTTTGAGTGATATAAATACTTATTAAACGATTACGAAGACACTGCTCGGTATTTTACTAAAATAATATAATACTCCGTTAAATATTTCAGACCCTCCCCCTCAAAAAAGCCTATTAAATTGGGCATAAAACATTAAACACTCTATTTCTAAGGTTGGATATAAACACTCCATTTTTGAATCACTGTCTATAATCTATAACCATTTGAATCACCGGAAAAAAACAGTGTCAACTTTAGGAGTTGACAACATCGCAGTTATGATGTCGATGTGGAGAGGACAGCTATGTTTAATAGAGGTATTGCTTTTGATCCTTAAGTCTGATGCAAAATAAAAATAATAATTAATTATTAACACTTAGATTTACTTTACTGTGAAAGAACGTTAAAAGAATCTTTGAAAGAAAAATTCATTTTGCGTTCTCTGCATTCTTTGGCAGATTTATTTGGAAGATTTTTCTTTACTTCAAAAATATAAATTTTTTTTTTATGACTACCCAGTTTTTCTACTAAGCCATCAATGTACAGCTTGGATATTCTCACCCTCAAACCCCCAGGTATTTCTCCCAGCATAGGGCGATTTCCTTGTACAGAGGGCGAGTGATCCCCCATCAACAGTGGATAGCTTCATGGAAAAAAAAATCAACACATTTAAACGTTTTCTTGTCGTTTTAAATTATTATATTTTCGTTTGAATTGCATATTAAGTATAATTTAGATAATTAGCCCCCTACTCAGGTGTGCATTTAACCAAATTAAAACGGAATGTAAACTCTACAATTTTTATAAAATATGTAAATTTAGTAAAATTTGCATCTATAAGAGTGTTGATTATAGGGTTATTACTAGGAATATTATGATAGCTGTATGTGATAACGAAAACTTCTCTACAACTGAATTTAATCAACTGCTGTATTTCTTTTTACATTTTATAAAATGTGTTTCATAAAAAAACATTGGATTCGTACCGTGTCGAGAAACACCAGAAATAAATTTAAAGGTATTCTGTTTATTCAGAACGGGGGGTGGGAGAGGAATTGTCTCCATTTGATTATAAAAAAATGAATCAGAAAATATTCATGAGTGCTCTTTGATATATTCATAAATAAATATAGCAGTTCATCGAAACAAGTTTGACATGACTGATTGGAAACAATTGAATGTGCCTTATTCGACGAAATTATCTCAACGTTTTTGATTAATTAAATAAAAAAAAAAATTGTTTTTACTTTGATTTTTTACTAAAATCTAGAAAGATGTGAAAGCCCAACCGAACATGACCTGCATGAGTGACTGGACAATTACTAATAGTTAGTATTAAAAATAGCAGGATCAATACTATAACTAAAAATAACAATAATTATTAAAATTTACTGTAGTGAGATTGCATAAAATAAGTTTTTATTAATAATAATAAAAATTTATATCCGAATAAGCTACTTAGAAGGACTGTTCAAAAAACGAAATTTCTACACATATAATTTATTATCTTATTACCGTAACAAACAACTGTTTCTTCTTGTATATTTATGGTATTGGTAATTTATTAATCAATTACTCCAACTGTGAGGTAGCGGCATATGCGGACGATATAGGGGTCTACAGCACCAGCCTCAACCCAGCGAAAGCTCTAAAGGCTGCAGAGGGCGCCAGTCAGTTAATCACCGACAGGCTGCGAGCTGTCCACATTCAGGTAAACCCAGCCAAGACGCAAGGGATCGTTTTCTCGTTCCAGCACGGGAAAAGAAAGCTTCCACCCAGCTTCAACATAGACGGGACTGATTGCAAACTGGCCAATAGCATATGCTACCTAGGCATCAACCTAGGCAGACACATGACGTTCGGCACACACCTGCACAAGAAATTGAAAAGAGTTCGTAGGACTACTCTCTCCAGCATCTCATCACAAGCCCGGCTATATCCCTTCGGCTGAAACTGCTCATACATCAAAGCGTCCTTAGGCCAGCACTGCGGTTTGGAACTCCACCTTTCCGTTTTTTCCACACCCGCACCATAACTAGAGTCCAGAGCTTCCAGAACAACATCCTGCGCACGGCACTATGGCATACCCCTTTTCGTGAAATGAGGACTTCTGACATCCGCGAAAAGTTCGAGGTCCTCACCATCACCAAAGCCATCAGAAGAACACACATCAAATTATTCGACTCGATGAAACATTGCCAAAACCCCCTATTCCAAGACCTGACACCCCTACCACTACCGGCAAGATGGCAACTCTCTACATCTAGGAAAGAAGACCATATGGTGGACATTCCTGCCCTTGGCCAACCAACAACAAGCCTCTAACGGTCACCCATCAACTGAATGAGCTTCCACTACATGTCTAGAGTGACTCTAGGCTCAGCCTTCAGTGGACTCTCACCACTGCACCGCAACATTTCCACCTCTACCGAGGCTTCCCACACTCCTTAATTCCTTCACTCCACTTTCAAACAGGTACTCTTAGTAAAAGGATCCGCTCACCCTAAATAAATTCCTTTATTTTTCCCTTATCCATAACCTTAAAAATTTGAGAGCTAAGAGGAAAAAAAAAATATATATATATTAATCAATAGCTTGCCAGAATTTACATTATTTTTTAAGGAAGTTCTGAAATCGGTTACTTGTTGTCTAGTCTATTGACATATAGCGACATGATGGCTTATTACTACATATATTCATCCTAGTAGTAGAGAAGATACTAAGACATCTCGATTCCGTAGTGTGCAACAATGCGATTAGAGAGTCTTATTGCTTTATTATTTATGGACTATATAATGCTCAGGGCTCTCATTTAGTGTAGTAGTTGTCTTAACAACATGATGTTTCTGGATTCGAATCCTGGACGGATAATAGATTTATTTTATTGCCATAACTAAAAGAAGATTGGCAAAAGGTAGCTAACCATTCCTTATTGCTGTCTTCGGTATCTGTTCAGCTTATTCAGATTGGCTTAGCCAAATACCATGAGCAAACTAAAGGACAGTTAATTTCTGCGTGATTGAATAGCTCGGGGTCAGGTAGTCACTTCATGTTTCTCGCTCAATCAATTCCTATTATTGCCATCCACTAGAGTGAGTATTAATAACTGAATCGATTCAATCAAGCAACAATCGATTTGTAGGCCACCACTGAATGGAGTTGTGTTCAGTATGATGTACTCAAAATCAAACGTTTCGTTACTGCTATTAACATTTTCAGTAGCGATCTCAAACTCATCCCGTATTGTTGAGCATGTAGATCAAAGTCAGTTTTCAAGTCTTTCCACTTTTTTAAATATATACGTAATATTGTAAATAGTAATAATAATATTCGGGACCTTAGTTGGAAGAAATACAGAAGATAAAGTAGGCAGGACACGGGTGGACAGAAGGTTCGCGTGTTCACTAACAAGATGGGGTGTACCCCAAGGCCTTAATTTAGGAAACTTTGATTTACCTTTCCTCCTACTTCGGATCTGCTAAACATACCTCCTACCCGTGTCTGTACCTTCGTTTTCTTTTTCTTTTCCTTTTCCGTACTAAATCTCCTTCGGGGGCAGCGCCACTGAACCCTGTCACCGAAGGACGAAATATGGCCCGCATCTCATTAGGAAAAGGTGCAAAGGAAGGCCATAAAGAATGGACCATGAGGACCTCTGTACGAACTTTATTAGCTTCGATATTAATGTTCTGCAGGAAGTGATTTTTGTAACCATCCTGATCCCTTGGGCGGTATCACTTATTGAAATATATATTTAGGTTGTAATTTAAAACTACAAAATTATTTTCACTAACCAAATAACCTATGCTATTTTAAATGTATTCATGGCAATGGAGTGATAATATTGCCGACCTAAATATCAAGTCACCATCCCCTCATCCTTATTATAACAACAATCATATTGAACAATTTTTAAAGGGGTTTTGTTTGTTATTTTTAACACCAGAAACTCCTTTTATTCAAAAATTCAGCCAGCTCTATTTGATATATACTCAACATAATTTGCAAGGAAGTTACCAGTGATAAACAAAATATATACAAAATAAGTCATACTCACTGTATTACTTCATTGTAATATAGTCCTGTTAGGTTTTGTATTACAGTCCTGTTATAATGACCTTATTTGATAAACATCCACTCTATTACAAGTAGGGAAAAGGCGTAAAAACATTGAAATAAACTGTGGAAAAGCTCAAGCAAAGAAATTATTGCTAAATGAATTAAGGATCATTGTAATAATAAATTTTATAAAGCCATCAAAATCTGCTAAACCAAATGAGTAATTGTATAATCCATCGAACTTGTTTGCGCCAGTTGATGAGCTCTACTAGCAGAAGTCATCGACCTGTTTGTATTTATACAATTACAAATTATATTTAGTGATTTGAATCATAACGCAACGTATTCAACGGATAAGTTAATTTTTTTTCAATACTTCTGGCTCGTTCCGAAATTACACCGTATCTGAATTCCGTTGTTTTATAATGACGAATAATACAATTGTATGACGTATAGGAACAATGATGGCCCAGTACAGATGAGACGTTGGCAAGCCTGCATTGGAGCTGTCTAGGAGGCTGGGAACGCCATATAAATCATCCGGAAATGGCCCTTTCCAGTTGCATATGGTGGCCGTGTTATCACCGAGGCCGTTTGTGGAGCGAATGCTGTCATCGTCACTGCCTTGTTCGATAGCCCTAGGGTCAGCTAGCACTGACTGACTAATGCTTTTTGTAAATTATTAACACTTTTGTAAATGATTTATTCACTCATTGAGGCTAGTGCAGAAAAATCTCGATAGTCCGAATACAATTAAACAAACAGTTTGACCTATGACTGATGGATTACCGTACATTCGATGTACGATGATATCGGACGACAATTATCAAAGTAAATTGCATTCATATGTTACTGATTTTGGTTATAATAGTCTTTATTACTTTGGTGTCTTGTAATTCAATCCTGAATTCTAGTACATGCCGGAAACACTAAGGCTAGCATTTTCGATGTTTTACTGTGGTGACATTAGTTAAATAATCTTGTTTGAGGAGAGTATTTTAAAAAACTTTATTATGAATAACAATCAAAACACTGGTATATATACAAATATCAATCAATTAAAGCACTAGGACATTCTTTGGCTAAGGCTAAAGCACAGGTGTGGGGTCGAAGGCCCTAGCAGGTAGCAAAGGGTTAGGATTGGGTTAAAAGGAAGGGGAGACCATATGTCTCAACTGAAGTACATGTTTCAGCTAAAAATGAATATTATATAACTCATTAGTAAGCATGAAAAGTATCGTTCACCTATAAGTAGGGTACATTTCTTCGGCCAGTATAAATAAAACTAGGCCACGTCGGGCACGCCCGCCGGGGAGGTCTCGTCGACCTAGCCACTGCGTGGTGGGAGTCAAAAAGAGATAAACCTTTCTGGTCTTTGACCTTTTCTGTTGGGCTAGTCGATGGGCAGCTTGATTCCTGTTTGTTTTTCTGTCTCTATAAGATCTTAGCAGGTTTGTGGAACCCTCTGGATCCCTAAGGCGTGTGTGAACCGGAATGACTGGATCGGACTACTAGGGAGTTCTACTAGATACATTAGTAGGGCTCCAGAAGTTGTCGTCCACTTGGAAGGGACCCTTCCACTTCAAGTGTCTGATTCTGGCAGAATAAAAACGTAAAACTCGGAATTTCTTCGCTGAGAAAATGAGAGGCCAGTCTATTCTTACCAATCAGGAAGGCTGTTATTCAGACCAATCAGGGCGACCACGCCAGCGCCCCTACTGAGCGCTCTGGCTATCGGAATCGCAACTTCTATAATTATTGATATAAACATATGGAAAAGTAGTCAGGTGTTTTTTGGTGAATTTATGTGGGTGAAATTTCTATTTGTTAATGATGAAGTTGCTACAACACGACATATAACACACTAGCTTCAAATCATTCATAGCTCCTTTACCTCTTTGGCGTAAGTGTAAAATAGGCCAAATGTAATATGCCACATTTCGCTAATCCTTATTTGCACTTTTCTTGGTTTGTATTTTGTATATTGTATTTTTCTTGAATGTATTTTGCGATGAACCACCAGGCTGTGGCAATTAGTCGCAACTGCCATAAAACAAGGAAGGAGTTTGTATGATTGAGCAAGATGAAGCACTGTTAACTTGTATGTGTTCCATAATTTATTAAACAATTGTCAGTTCCAATCGCATTGGGTATAATTTTATAGCATTTCTGACGATTAATATCAATAAGTTTTTTTTTTTTTTAACGCATTCTTCGTAAGTTTTAACATATTTCTTTAACGATATTCTTAAAATACCACGCTAAAATCACAAGGGGAAATATAATGCACAACTCTCTGAACTTCCGGATTATATAACACCCACTTTCAAGAACGTTGGACTGCGATGGCACATCGTTCCATTATACAATTCATTTTGTCGTCACCAATGTCTGAAAATTTGATGTCTTCGAACGTTTTGATTAAATTAAAAAGAAGAAATGTTTTCTTTGATGTTTTGACTTATTTATTCTAACCAAATGTCCAGTCCATCTTAATGTTCAGAAGCCTGCCAAGTTACCACAACCACATTATTTTACCAAGTGTTTATCTTATTCAAGGTCAAGCGTAACCTGATATACCTGTGGTGTAAGGTGTCTTGATCAAATCATTTATTCAACATTTTATGTTTTGAGGAAAAAAATACATTGTCCATTTGGGTGTTAATTATTGCGAAAGCCTTAACACGACTAGACGAATAAATAATACCACTCAACGGTTACACAGCATACAGATGTTTTATTCATTTATGGAACCTCCGTAGTTGAAAGACATCTCTTTATTACAAAGGAACAAATACGATTAACTAGGAGAAATAGAATAAAGGAGGCACAGTAAAGTGCGGTAGCTAAACAAGCAAAGTTTGTTAGTAGAGCCTTGTTAGTTGTTGCCATTTGTTTATTTATAAATTAGGAGGAGTTAGCTCTACCCGCTGTTTAGCGGTGTGGCTTAGCTGCCACTAAATACGTACTCTTGCCCATTCGAAAACCTTCCTCTTCTATAACAGCTACTGTTGCGGGACCTTCGCGATCCTGGTTAGTGTAAAAGCTTTTTATCATTTTATATGGTGATACTCTATCGGTGCTGATGGCCGTAGCTTCATAGGCTAAATTATCACCTTTGAGAACACGTTTTATTTTTTGGAGGATCATAGGAATAAATACTGTATTCTCATATTGGCTTATAGATACCCCACCATTCCTACCTTAATTTGAAATATAACCGTATACGTATAGTCTGTGACATTGCGTGTTCAATGGTTTACGAAAGAAGGATTGAGAGAAATGCTAAACATATCACACATAAAAATAGACTATAAACATTTCAGGGGGAAAACAATAAATTTAACCAGCTGTCTATGTAGAAGTACGTTGATATTTTGTGTGTGTTTTTTTCTCAAACAATACTTTCGTTAGAGAGTATATGCCTTTTTTCTATATATTATGAGTTAGCTGATGTTTGTTTTTGGTTTATTCGTATAAATATATTATTAGCTCCAATTAGATATTGTCAGAATATCGTTAATGTATTTACCGTAAATAACTATTCCTAGTATAATGTTGGTATTTTGTATAGTATCTCGTATTATGTTAGCTATGTATTTAATATTATTCAGTATTTATTTATTTTTTTTTTTTAAGCTCTCTGATTAGGGATGAGGGAAAAATAAGGAATATTTGGGCTGAATGGATCCTTGTACTAGGAGTACCTGCTTGAAGGTGGTGTGAGGGAATTAAGGAGTGTGGGAAGCCTCGGTAGAGGTTGATAATTGCGGTACAGTGGTGAGAGTCCACTGGTGGCTAGGCCTAGAGTCCCTCTAGGCATGTAGTGCAGTCTTATTTAGTCGGATAGCAGTGATGGGTGCCCCTTAAAGGTTTGTTGTTGGTGGGCCAAGCGCCGTGATGTCCACCATTTGGTCTGCTTTACCAGATCTTGAGAGTTGCCATCTTGCCGGTAGCGGTGGGGGTGTCATGTCTCGGAACAGAGGGTTTTGGCTATGTTTCATCGAGTCAAAGAACTTGATGTGTCTTCATTGGATGGCTTCGGTGATGGTGGGGACCTCGAACTTTTCGTGCATGTCGGGAGCCTTCATATCACGAAAAGGGGTATGCCATAGTGCCGTGCGCAGGATGTTGTTCTCGAAGCTCTGTAGTCGAGTTAGTGTGCTGGCATGTAGGAATCAGAAGAGTGGTGTCCCAAACAGTAGAGCTGGCCTCAGGACGCTCTTATATATTAACAGTTTCAGCCGAAGGGATATAGCCGGGCTTGTGATGAGATGCTGGAGGGAGCTGTTCAGCAGATTAGAATTATATATACTATATAAATTCTATCTAAGAGAATTATTGGGAGATAGCGTGCTACGTTTAGCATCCATTTCAACTTCCGGTAAATTTTCTTAGGGCTAGTAATAATGATTAAAATTTGGGTATTAATACCGTCACGGTATGTGAACTTGGGCCGGATTGGTAGGGGTACCGTATCATTTTGTAGTTGAGTACCGTTGATCATTGACACGTAATGAGCACAATTAAAATCAAAATAAAAAGTATATTACTATATGTTAAACATAGAATTTAAACAGTGCTTGACAAATTAATTTTTGCATAAATGAATATAATGCAGGATAACGTTATTGATTGGAAAAATGATAGTGATATAATCCCTGAGCCTAACCGTTGTATAATATGATTAATTTACGGAGAGGAGAACATCAAATTATGGTTATCTGTACAACCTGCTTTTATTAAATTGGTTCTAACCGGGCTGCTTTGCGTATAAAATGCCCGGGAGATGCGTTCCCCTCATGCAAAATAAACTCGGGTGGGGGGGGGGGGTTGAAGAGAAAGGTATTGATAAAGTAATAGGTTAGGCAGTAATCAAGGTTGCCGTGGCAACCGCTTCGATGCCTGCCTGTCTGCGTTTTTTATTTTACATTCAGTCTCTTCTTCTTGTTTTCTTCTAGCAGCGGTCGCGTGTATTTATAGCAGTAACAAAATACATTTTGTAGTTTATAGTAGACATCCGGTCTAGGATTATTACAAATTAAACCGAATTAAGGGCCTTTAAAGCCAATCGTGATCGTATAAAATATACGAAGGCTTTAAATCCAAAGAGAATGCATCACTCAGTTGTTGGTTATAAATCGGTTTTTGTGTACACAAATATTTATTCATTATTTAACGTCTGTGAAAGAGAATCAGTAACAGTAAATCTTATTTTAATGTCAGGTAAAAATCCGAAAGTGAAGAGAACCTACCCATAGCTGCACTTAGTATCGTATTAACAGATCCACATACCTGCAAATTAGTCTTTGTGGAGTATTTGAAAAGTCTACTGTGGAAGGTTCTTGTATCAGAGAGTTGCAGTGACTGTATAGTTTGTCTTGAAACCCTATATAGTTTATCTACACAACCTGTTAATGTCAGTCTTGCAGGTCTTTTTGCAGATTGTGGTTGCTGGTTATGCTGCTGGAATATTAATAAATAAAAAAATATGAAAATAAATAAATATTCTCAAAAACGTGAATTAATTTGGATTAAGTTGGAGAGCCTTCTTGAAACGAGACTAACATGTCTTTATGCATTCCGAAGAATTTGATGTTTTTCTTGTTTTCTTTTTATTGTCAGCTAGCATCCCATTTATGTTGTTTCTCGTCTCGTTATTCTTAGGGGAGAATGTCCCAGACTAAGGTTTTTTTTTTCCATTATCATTTTAAAGAAATAAAGATAAAATAAGCTCCGGGAGATAGGGCCCCTCCCTCAAGAAAAATACAAAAACTTTTTATATACATGAATCTATTTACAAAAATATTATCAGCAATAGGAAAATCTTATCCATCTTAGTACTTAAACAAATCATATTAAACTAAAGGCATAATGATTATATAAAATAATGGTATATGTAATTGTATTTAGAAAGAAAAGGTATAAAAGATAAAGACTAAATAAAATGTAAAGGAAAGAATTGCATCATTTAGCACATGTGAAACGCAATTTACTAAAATTGGTTTGGTCACAATATGTTCTGGTTCCATTCACAGAGAGAAGATGGGAATGTAACAGGTCGGTTAAAGGAAATATGACGGACGCTTATGGAAAGGTGGCATAGACGTATGGTCAAAGCAATATCTCCTAGCACACACTCGGGAAGCAATAACATCGGGTACAGAACCGTAGGCACTTGATACCCACGCTCAGGGGCGTATATCTCAGGCAGCGAGCGTGGCATCCCAACGTATGCTCGCTGGAGGAACATCTGCGCACATGGGATGGTTCGAGCGGGCATGTGCTCGATGACTTGCGATGCGGCTAGGTTGAATGAACCGATATGCATGTCATGGGCCATTTGATGTTCCCGGCTACGGCCTGGCATTAATGACCTCTAACCACTGTCACAACTTCATGTCTATAAAGTGACCAGGAGAGACTTCATGTCTATTAGTCTGTGCTTAGTGTCGTTTCGCCTAGTGAACAACCATTATACTTTCATAGACTTTGAGGCCTCCTGTCATCAGCAATTGTCTTCGTTTCTAAACCAGAACCTTTCAAGGAGGTCATAATAGGAACTTACAGTAGAGTCTGGTATGATGTGCGTCACACAATAAAAATTAAAAATAAATAAAATAATCATTGACACTTCATTATTTGTACTTTCTTGCATAATTTCATTTTAATCTTGCACCAAGTTGTTATTTTATTGAATTTGATTCTATTTTTTATAGTAATTATTTGATACATTTACATGTAAGTTTTTGCATACTATAAATGTTTTTCTTAAGGATAAGAATTCAATTTATTAGGTTTTATAATATTATATTACTATTATATGCATGATTAAGTTGTTATAATATTTTTATTGATTTATTATTCATACATTGTTTAGTTAATTTATTTTTAGGTGAAATTTGATTTTATGATTCTGGTTTATTAGATTATACGAAATTTTTATTTTAAACAAGGAAATGTAAAATTATTTTATTGGTATTAATAGTCATGATCTTTAATTCAAATGAATTTTATGGTAATTTATCAGAGGAGCTTGTCCTTTAGTTGATACTCCACGTTAAATGTTACTTTCATTTGGCTAAATAGGCTTCTTATTTCTAATACTCGATTTATTTGTTTTTTATTCTATAGTAACCCCCCCCCCTATGAATGAAGCGTTTATTTCCAAAACTGTACAAAAAAAGCTCAGTCTGTAGTACGAAAATGGTACTCTATGAATGAGTCAAATTCTTTGGGAATTAACCAAAAAACAAGATAGACATTGGTCTATCTGGATTGCCAGTCTTTCATCTTATTCAACTGGTTGTTGTAAGTGCCTAGTGCTTGTACACGTGAATTTTTTTGTAGGAAAGTCACTTCGTCTAATGCGAATGTTATGTACACATTTAGACCAGACAATATACCCCGACCTTCCAAACTTTATATTATTTTCGTGTTAGATATGTGTCTCGTTTTCAAACCCTTTTCACAATTCTAATCAGATCCCATGTCCAAATGACTATTGCTTATTAAGTACCAGAACGTAAAGACTCAGCTTGACAGACTACTAGAATATACAATATAAGATAGGAATATATTTCGTTTTTTCATTATCAAACTACAGCCTCATAATAGTCATTAATTATAATGTCGGCTGAATTACTGTTTAAATGGTGGTTAAAAATACTGTTTAATGGTATCCAGTATTTTTCATGTCGTCGGGTCATTAATTGGCACCTACATGTTAAATTTAATGTAACCATGTCGTATGAGATCATTCTAATCGTAGATATTAATTGGAATAACAGACAGACATACATATGGCTTAAAGATTCACTGCTTCTTTATTAAAATTTATTTCCCAAACGATACTTATTAGAACGTTTTTCATTCTACAGCTGGAATACCAATCTGCTATTTCTGTAAGATTATAATATCTAATTACAAATGCTCCCTGCCAATATGATGTAGCGAACTCGTACTAAAATTCTCGCTCTCTCGTGTGCTTTGAATAAAATCGAACAATCTGTTGCCTAGAACGGTTTGAATAAATTATGATACTGCTTTCAGCGGACCCCATATTTATTATATATTCACTGGGAAACTGCCTCTGTAAGTATTTTTGTTGAAATAAATTCTGTGCAGTTGCGCTTTCTACATCCATTGGTTATTTATGATAAAAAAAAACAACACAGAAAACAAATAAAACAAAATAATGTAAACTCTATCGTCAGATTTATTTATTTATTGATTCGTGATAAAATATACATATTTTTTTATGTATGAAAGGCAAAGATTAACTACTGAGTTACTCTCTAGGTAGCTGTTACATTTTAAGTTGTCTGCTCCAGCTGGTGTTTTATGAATAGCTTCGCAAAAACGGAATGCCCAATGCTATTCCTGTTTGAACCCGATCTGGAATGTTAGATCTAAATACGTCTCTCCTGTATGTGAGGTGTTGACTGATAAGATCATGCGCTCATGCTAGCAAGCATTTGCAATTCAATTTTTAACAATTTGGTCTTTGTTAACAGTAAAACAACTGTCAAAGCTACAGCTAACTGAATAAGGTAGATTAGATATTACTGAATACTTGTAATTTATTTGTAGATTATGTGTAAGTTTCCTACTCATGTCAAATGTGATGTATTACTCAATTAAGGGTATCGCTTTAGATGAAAGGTTTTGATAAATTTTGGTAATTGTATTATTTTAAAAAGTATTACATGAGTACGATGAAAATTCTAATTTGATAACCGACGAATGGTATACAAACATTTAGCTTTTAATTACAAAGTGGTGGATTGTGATGGTGGTTGTGAATAAGTCTATAAGCCGAGTTATCTGAAAAAAATTAAGCTTATTAATTTGGTTAGTTCATCTTTTGTTGTGTGTTATGTCGTGTGAAATCGGTTAAGTCCTGTTCTGCGATTTGAGGGAGGATTTCCTATGTGAAGTTTAAGGGTGCATAAGTTCGTTCGTTTAATTTGAGTTACTTGATTTGTCCAGTTTTTAAGTCAATGATTTCGAACTTATTTTTCACGACCGCCGAAGAAATTTAGTCAATAATGATGTTTTTAAGGGACTGCTTTTAATTTAAGATAATCGAGCTGTTTAATGGAACTAACTTGAAATACTGGTAAATTTTAGTTCTATCCGCACCTATATCGGTTTTAATGACGTTAACGCAAAGCCTTACTTCTTTATTTATAAATCTCACTTAATTAGCATTCTGTTAATTATTATTAACATTTATGTTGAGCACCAATTCATTATCTCCAAGTGAAAAATATAACTCATTACCTAAATAAAAATGTGTAAAGATTATCCCGAACAGAGTTCAAATTGAAATATAAAAAAAAAAACGGTTTTAAGAAATTGCTAAAAGAATTAACGTGGTGGAATCAAGATTACTACCTGCTTTTATTTGTAATCAGTCAAATGGAGTATCTTCTGTGACGAAAAGAACGTATTTCATCCTTTTGCAGATTATCTTACGTCCAAGCCAGCTCATTTGCTTCTTTTTACTTTCCTCTGTAGGAGTGTTTTTTTTTATGTTTTTTAAATTGAAACATTTTCCTCCTTTGCCTGCTTCCAGTAAAAGGTTCCTTTGATGTATGTACTCTCTCCAGGAAATCTAAACTAATGAATTTTGTTTATTTTCAAGTTATAAATATTCGGTTTAATAATCGTCGAAAAAAAGTTCTTTGTTGGTGAGTTGATTTTGGTTTTGGTTTCTAGAGCTCGACATTGCAAATACATTTCGCTAATTTCCCACTATATGAGGGAAGAACTTTGAAATACTTGTTATCAGAGAAAAAAACATCAATCCTTTAGCATTATTAGCTATAACAAAAAAAATTAGTTAAATGACCTAGATAGTCCTAGATAACAAGAAGAGCATTATAAAATAGTAGCATTCGATAGAAATAGTACACTAATAAAAAATAGAAAGGTTCTAGGGTTCTTTGACACTTTCCAGAAAATTTTCAGAAAACGTTGTTAACATTTAAATTTTTTTCAGTATTTATAAATTTTAGGGTGGCACCACGTTATTTTAAATATAAAAGTATTACTGGAAATTTAACGTTGTTAACGAAAATGTGGTAAAAATGGAGAAAATTATATAAAAAAAAGACAAACATATCTTGTCAACTTGATGAGATAACTGACAAACCGAACAGCCTGTGAATTTTTATAGTTGTGGTCTTTAAAAATAGCAAAATTTTTCCCATGTTATCAGACCGGCTAAAGACATTATATATTACTAGGTTACCGGGTTGGCATGGATGGTTTCTTTGGATGGACCGAATATTCATTTTTAAACGATAGGATCTGTTCTCTGCTCTCAATCTCTGGATGTGTTGAAATGATAATCAAACCCATACATAACAACTAACTCCGTTGTCGGACAGCTCCGCGAGGGTACATCTCTAGATTTACACACTCCTGCTGGAGCTGCTGGAGTCCAGAGCTGTCTCCAGTTTGTTAATAGACTTTCCCCTTATCATCTGCCCATTCATCTTAATTAAGGCGGTGACTTCCCAGCCTTGTCTTTAATGAGCTTTAGCTCTTAAATAAAAATATTTATATTTCTCAATGTCTTATAATTTATTACTGCTTTGTTCCTTGCCTTAATAGCCCTAACGACCTCCGTTTAATTTGAGAAAAGATTCCGATGAATAAAGAAAAAAACAGAAGAGAGACAGTAAAAGAATAAAAAAGAGAAGATATATATTTTTTTTAACTATGTGCTCCGACTTTATACTTCTGTGCTTTATTGCATTCTCTTTTACTTAACTAATTAATGTTTAATGCTGTCCTTTTGTTTCTGAACAATTCAACGGAAATTATGACAAGATAAAATGCTTTGTAGTTTTCTTCTTTTATAGCTTAATTAATACCAGTATTACTTTTGGATGAGAACTTTTTAATGTGGTATTGACCTCACTATTATTTATAATAAATTAAATAATCTATCTATCGGCACCTTTATACGCCAGTCTTTGCAAGAGTTTGGCCAAAAATAGTTCATATTGGGATGGTCGTGGGATGGTGGGATTTGAGTTTACCAATCACTTTTTTTTTATGTTAATTTTTAATCAATAAATTTAACAGATAACATTTTCTTTATATATGTTTTATTGAAAACTATTAGAAAATAAATTATTTTTTAAGAATGTCTAGTCTCATTCTCAGTTTCGCAGTTTATATCTACTGTAAAATATGGTGAAATGCAAATTAGGAGGTATTTCATTATAAAGTGGCAATAAGCATCTTTAGTAGCTTGACAACGCAAGTAGTTGCAAACACAATTAGCTAACATTCGGAACATTTTCAATTATGTACGTGGAGAAAAGTGTCAGAAGTCAACAGATGAAAAAGGAGCTTACAATTTCCGCGGATTCGTTTATTATTGATGAAAGCGATGGAAAACTTTTTCGAAGTCTCGTTAATTTATAATGTAATCGCCTTAAGTGAAACAGGAGTGGAAGGAATAGTTACGAAATTATACTGTATAATTGTTACAAGTGAAAGTAACTACAAGAAGTTGAAATGTGCATCCATTATAGAGCTAATGTTTATTGCTGTTTGACTCGCTAGTTTCATAGACACACAGAGTGAGAAACTTGTAGAAGTTTCAAGGTCGGTAACAAAAAAATTAAATGTGACAGATAAGTTTTGCTATAAATAGTTTTAAATACAGACATTTTTTTGAATGGTTCATTTATTTTAAAAAACAAATGCTTTCATAGAGTCATAGTAGACAACGCTTTATCCCAACAAACATCTACTTGGCATAATAGCGAAAAAATCATTGAAGCTAACAATTGGCGTCCCTCTGGTAATGTTGTGTACCTGATTACCTGGTGGCATGGAAATTTGTGTACCTTGCGATAACCATACTATAATATGGTGAATATCTTTAATATTGGAATATATTATTGGAAAACAGGCCCAAGCCTTTGGCATATGTAAGACACCACCGGAAAGATGTCCATTTGAAGGATTACAAAAAAGTATTTCTTTTATTTTCTGTCCTTAGCAAAATAGACACGTGGCTGATGTGAAGGAGCCTGATTTTACATCCAGAGCTCACCTAGAAGCAGTACGTTACCATATATGTGTTATACGTAATATACACATTATTGACAGCATCTAATAGTAAGTATTTGTGATCCATAAAGTCATACAGAATTCATTAACACGTACATTTCTCGGTAGTATTGCTCACAAAAATGTCATGTTTTATGCGTTTTTTTTGAGATTGTGCGTACATAACCCTAACCATTTGTGTTGCTAGTGTTGATATTCCATTATAATTTTCTAATTAGAGGACTGTGATCTCGTTTCCAACTTTGATAATTATTTAACGTATTATCCTTAATCGAGAGTGCTAGATGCGTTACGATTTGTTCAAGAATGATTGATCTGGACCAGCGAAGACACAGGGATCAGCGATGGAGACCAAAGGATGTCGGTCTCATTATCAAGAAGACCATTAAAAGTTTCCAGCAGAGACTTAGGAAAGTGATTTTTCAAAATGCCTCCTCATCCTCTTAATGGAAATCCATTTTTCCCCTTTCAGGCACCCTCGGGGTCATTCCTCCCCCACCAGCATCTAAAGGAAATAGAAAGGTCTTCGTTGGATCTTACCAGTAATCGTATGCATTCTGAAGTGTCCATTGACGAATAAACCATAATCACTAATGCAGTAGAGACTCATGATCTATTCGTAATTGGCTGTGGAGGGACATTAGTGATTTGCAGTATGATATAAATAGAAACAAAGATACCAACGCGTGAAGGATCTCATTATCTCTACAGATGGAAGGAGGAATACATGTGCTAGCTAAAAATGCAACAAAGAAGAATTAGTTTTAGAATTATTTTTTAAACCCGGTTTTAATATGAGAGAGGTAACTCTGGATGTCGCCATATAACATTTAAAGACTGCTCATCAACAGTTTAAAAGAATTTAATATAATTTCTGAGCTATAAAAATGAAATTTGGGATTGTTTACAGGAAAAACACTAAAGCTATATAAACTGCTATAACCTGTCACCGTAACAAATGAATTTCATACACACGAAAAAAAGTGAGAAAATATATATTTATCTATCCATGTATTCGGCTACCTTATCCGGTGACTGTGCCTCATCGCTATAGTCAAACAAATTAAATAATGTATTGAATGGCATTGAGTTTATTGGGATGCCATTAACTTGTTGGCTGTATTGGTTTGATTATTTATCAAACTCTCAGAGTAACCCATTCGTGTTAAAGTTAACATTAGAATAATATTGATTAAAATTTATCCGACTTGATTTCTGCCCCCAATTGGAATATCTGTGAAAAGTAAATTTCGTGTTGATCAATGGAAGGTTTAGTGGGATATTCATAATTGAGAAAAATAGAACATAATTAAATTTACTATGTTAAAATAAAATAAAATTATGGTTATAGTCAAACAAATTGCCTAATGACATAGCAAATGAGAATAGGATAATAAAGGAAAACCAATAAATAAAATTATCATTATTATACCTAATTGACTTAAAGTAGAAAGAGCAATAATTTTCTTCAAGTCAAACTCAAATCTAAAGCCTAACCCAGGTATAAATATTGTTAGACAAGAAAGTAACAAAAAATAACTTGTATCCATACATAAAATAAAATCACTTCAAAGAATCAATAAATAAACCCCTGCAGTAACTGAAGTAGAAGAATGAACTAAAGCAGAAACAGGTGTAGGAGCTGCCATAACATTTGAATAATCTTTAATAATTAATATTAACCCAAATGATCTTCTATTATTACAACTTGTTTTTTAGTGGAATCGTCTTATTGTATTGTCCTCACAATCAGCTGGGACGAAGCCCTGTCTCGTTCGTCTCGAAACTGGATTCTCCAGCCCTGACTGTCACACTGCTTATAAAAAGGTCTGCCGGGTCTCTCAGACCGACTCCATCCCACATCTGACACTTCATGTCTCTAAAACTGATCAGACTCTACCACCACCGAGAACTATTATGTGTCCTCATCTTCCTGACACTTGACTCTTTTCCTTGACCTACTTCAAAAAGCTCCCTGCCCACTCTTTCACAAAAAAGAGGTTTTTTTCACCCGTATTTCTACAAAAATATGTGTCTTTCTTCTCTATCTCTATGACAAACTTATCCTTTGAACTGTTTTCTATCCCCTCTACCTGTGAAAAGTCCGGTGTGTCCTTCTTTCGACTATATTTAACTCATTTTCTCTACCTTTATCCCCATCATACTCTGTCTTGCCAAAACGTCGTACCTTCGGTCTTTAGCCTAAACGCCTTGTCTTTGCCGTGTACCGTGCACTAGGGCGTTCGCTACCTGTTCCCCTTTCAAGGGACATCTGTCCTAACCAGACGAAATCGAAGGGTTTATTCTTAACATATTTCTTAGACTATTATGTGTACTGAAAACCTATACGCTGAGTTGAACTTACTTACATCTTAATTGATATTATATTGTAAATAGTGTAGTAAAAGTAAAGCTCCTCATATAAAATTACCTATGTGCCAAAAAGAATAATGTTAATTAATATTATGATGAAACTATTTTAATTCTATGAATTAACCATCTTAATATAATAAACTACTGTATGAATGAGCGAGGGAATGAAAATTATTAATATGGTATGAATGAGAACATTTATCACAATTAATTACAAGGCAGATTGTAATTTTAGCACAATGAAGAAGTTAAAAAAAAAAATTGTAAATTATGTGGTGAGTGGCATAACAAAACATCCAATTGAAGTTAAATGTAAATTAACCATTTTGCATTGTATTAATTAAAACGGTAATTTTAAAAATAGTAATCAACAAACCTTGTCAAAAATATTTTCCATGGTTATGAAGTTTAGGTGTCTCACAGTTTTAACCCTAACTGTTCAAATTGCAATCTAAATAATTATTAATTATCCTCTACACCACATAGCACCTAATGTAGGCAAACAGCGGTGTGTCTTTACCTAAACATTTTCTAAAATTGGCTGTGTTTGTTTGAACTGAACAATTTTGGAGACTAGTTATTAGTTGAAAAATGCTTTCATAAGATAATAATGATATAGAAATAATAAAATATAAATGTCATAAACATGCAAAGTCTTTGAAAGTCACCCATATAATTGCACAAGTTACACGATTCAATAATTTTATAAAAATCATTGGAAAGGTGGGCAATGGATGGAGTATTGATATTAAGCTGTTTTTTTTTAAACTATATTAATCATTAGCCAAAGTTCATTGCGTGTCAATGAATTGAAATAAAACATTATAAATATAAACAGCAATATACATATAGTAAATCCCACATTTGTTCGAAAGGACTGGTGATTGAATATGGGCAATATATCGATAACGGTACACAAACCAATCCCCGCTAAAGAACTCAGCGCCATTAATTTTATCTCCACACTGCTACCGGATTCTTTTTCATACCGCTTCGTAATTTATGGGCCGGCTGACGTTTATAGATGAAGCCTTTGCTTGTATTAAATTTCAAAATATAATTATTAATTCCGGGTTATAATCCGAGTTAATTGGGTCATAATGGGATTTCAGTCGGCTTGTAATCTTGAAAAATGAGACACTGGCTTCTTTCGCGAGGAGCGACGCATTAGCGGAATTAAGTCTGCGATCCAGATTTATATTATTAGGGTTAGATTTATCACTTCCATTAATATTTCACTCTTTTTTTTTATTGCGGGTTTTCTTTATAGTATGGTCGCTATGGCAGCCGACATTTTTACATTAATTAAAAATATCATCTGGGAAAATCTGAAAACAATTCAGTTTCGTCTATTCCTGAGATCTCATGTCTCTAACTTGACAAAGACGTGCAATTTTACACTGGGTTCCCAATGATCTGGTCAAAGAACATAATTACAACCAACTACATAAAAATGGTAATGTGTCACTGAATGCACTTGCATAATAATATGTCGCCAAATTGAAGCTATATTGGAATTTAAAATATTGAAAGTTTGTTAGGGCTTTAGGGAGGGGCATCGTGATTAAAAAATGTTATAAATATCACAATATATTTCACTTCAAAGTTCTTCTTATTTTCCCAACGACTTAAAATTATCGTTTTAGGGCTGGACACTTGTCAATTGTCACTTCGAGCTCGCCATTGTAATTATCTGATTTATTCCTTTGGTTTTATTCGTCGTTGTTTATTATTATTTTCTTTGCTACCAATCAATACCATTGAGCACGGATGATCAGCTTGAGGCCGACCCTCAGGCTGACAAATCGACCATGAAACAGTGATACGCCGTCCGAGTGATTAGCTAAGTGCTGGAGGGCCCGTTCCTTGAGGCAACTTGCACATTGATGTTGCAGGCTTTTCTCATTTACGTTATGTCAGAACCTTATCTTAAGTTTTATGGAAAATACAATTTCTCTGACAACAGGTTTTTAAGTTATGAGAAGTAAAAAAAAAAAAAAATAACAAAACTGGCGGGATCGATCCTAATAATCTCACTGCTGAATCCGTTAGTGATTATTTAACGTTCGTACGGTAAGGTTTTATTTAATATGCAGTACAATATGGTATGAGAAAATATGCTTTTTGTGTAAGGATATTGTAAATATTTCATAAATAGATCTCTTAAGGATCACACATAAATTAAACTAAAAAACTAAATAAACAGTAATATACAAACATTCACTAAACATATATTATCAACTAAACCCTTTAGTTTAGCTAATTTATCTTTGTTAGGAATATTTTGAAGTAATAGAATATCGCTATGCCTATAATTGTATATTGGCTTTTAATGTACCTAGAATCAGCTTTGGAAACGGCGTGAAATTTACGTGAGACCATCCTATGTGAATTCTTAGAAACTTGTATTAGATTGTTTGAAGTTTGTTTGTTGGTGTTTATATGACTGACTAAGCTACAACTAGGTACCACTAACAAAAAAATCGTAAATTACTAATTTAATTTTTTATCGATAAAATGGGAAGTGGATACCATTTTGGATTGTGTAGTTATGTTTTATGACCACGGCAGTGGCTTCGTGACCTGCTAAAAATACGTGACAGTGTGATTCCTAGCAATGGCCACTTTCTCCAATCATGTCCTGAGCGTCTGTGACTCTCGCGCTCTTGGTCAGCCACCACTGGCTCGGGTCCGGTGACGCGGCTGACGGGAGTCACCTCTTTCTCCTGCAAGCGTGTTGGATTTAGGAGATCTATGGGCTGTTTGTAAATGCTGCATGAATGAGCGAGTGAATGAAGAATTTTAAATATTGTATGAATGAGAACATTGATCAAAGTTCTTTATTGCCCTATAAAACAGATTGAAATTTTATCACAATTAAATATATACAGTTTATAAGCGGCGTGAAAATGAGCCTGTGGTGTAGATAAACCTCAAGGTACTTCGAAATAGGCTGGGACTCTAAATTCCTTAATACTATTTTATTGATAATTTTAGTCATCTTCTTTGGGTGAAAAATAGTGATAACATACATTTTAACGTCCATGTAGAGTCCTAAATGGATGTTTTTGAATTCGGGGGGTCTCTGGGGAGTGAATGTAACATTGTAAATGTGTTAAGAATGAGAATATTGAACACAATTACTTATTGCCCATTAAAGCAGATTGTAATTTTATCACAATACAGATTTGATTTGAAAAATAAAAAAAATTGTCATCTTGTTAGAACAGCAACTGATTGACCCTACACGAACAAAATGCATTTACATTCATTCATATGCTCACGGACCGTCATTATTTCCTCTCATAAGTACAGGCTATTTAAAAACTAAACTGTAAAAATATCTGTGAAATAATAACACTCTGGGAGCAGGTAGCCGGCACAAAAACATATATTATATTTATTATAATGTCCTAGGACGTCAGGCTAAATGTTGCTCCGGTCCCTTCACCGGGATGATGTATACGACCCTAGATAATTAAACTAAATGTGACTCTGATGGAAACATTAAGGTCTGCCCTGTCTTTTAGCTCGGCTGTATGATTTATTACCGGCTCTGTAGCCCGTGGGGGTGGCCTCCCCGGCCGGCTTAAATACAGGCACCATCTTCCCTGGCTACTTCTACACTTGCTCACCCAACCCTGTTTGATTAATCATCTCTTAGTAGATACGTGCGGTTGGCTCTTATACCAAACGTGATCAAGACAACTATTTTTCTAACTGGAAGTATAAACATAACTGCAAAATAGAGTTTTAATTACTCTGACTGGTTGTTGCATATATGGATTATCGGTGCATTTATTTCTTTATTATCTGCGCATAATTCATTTAAAAGCGAGAAAGTCCTCTATAAGCAAAAAAAAAATGAGAAAGAGTGCTAATTAAGAAGCGAACGAGATAAGGGACTAGAAATAGAAGATAAACGAAGCCGGTTAAAGGAAAAAAAATTAAGATTGGAAGTAGTTATCAATTAATTGCTGGAATAATTATTTGTTACGTTTATATATTCTAAACCAAATATTAAACTTAATCAGAAATAATGGACGAACGACTAAAAAAGAATTTCACGGCTGAATTTTGAGCAGTTAAAATCGAAATTATCTATGATAGTATTCTTTGTCAATTGTTTCTTTTTAGCTAGCGAAGAACATTATCGATTGTTTTATCCAATAACAAAACTTAATTAATTATGTTAATTACTGAAATAGGAAAAAATCAAAGCTATACATTGAATTTCTATCGGTGTGCCAATTCCAATTACTGGACATGCGGAATAGAGCTATGGGGGACAGCAAAAAAGTCGAACATCAAGCGTATCCAATCCTTTCAATCCAAAGTCCTAAGAACAACAGTAAATACCCCTTATTATGTCAGCAACAAAACCCTTCATAACGATCTTAATATACCCTACATTCTAGAACTCATCCCTTCCAAGTTTATGAAATTCCACAGTAGCCTTTCCAACCACCCTAATCCTGTAGCACAGTCATTGCACTGCGCCACTCATCCATATAATCCTCCTCGGAGACTGAAACGGCAGTGGCCTCGTGACCTGCTATAAATTCGTGACAGTGGGAGTCCTGGCATTGGCCAGTTTCTCCTATCATGTCTTATTGTATGAATGAGCGAGTGAATGATGCTGTAAATATGGTATGGATGAGATCATTTATCTGTATTATTACTGCCTTATAAAAGGCAGATTGTAATTATTGCACAATAAAGATTGTTGATCTTCAAAAGATGTCTTGTAAATATGGTATGAATGAGAACATTTACTCAATTACTTATTGCCTGATAAAGCAGATTGTAATTTTAGCACAATAAAGAAGTTTCATAAATGTAAAAATGTCTTGTATTTTCCTATAATTTGTCTTAGAGATGATATGTTATTGTTAAATGTTTCCGGCCTTGAAAAACGTCTAGAAATCTAGCCTAGTCTAGTCGTTGAAAAAGTTGGTTTGCTTCTGAGCTATGGGTCGCGGAAATTATCCCGTAAATAGGTAGTTGAAATAGTCCAGTTATTATTTTTTTTTTTAATCAAGATTCTTTGGGCATACCTCGTGTTCTATAAAAGAATATCTATAACCACTACCTGAGATGTGGGGAAGGTGTCCTTCCTAGGTTCTGCTTCCGTCCTTGCATTCTCTAGCTCCCCAAATGAGTGTAAATGTACATACAGCAGCATCTGACCAACAAGTTGTTAATATAATTTTGATATACAAACGTTTAAGAAATAAAGTAAATACATACTCCGAGTTGCAACAGTTGAGATCACACGACAGTAGGAGGAAGCCGCCAGAGGTAGACAATACAGAAAAGCGTTTTATTAAAGAGAAAGGGGTCACAGAATTGAAGAATTACTTTAATTTCGCTCGAGTAGGCCCTCACAGTAAGATTACACCCTTCCTGCAAGTGAGTAATAAAATTCTTTTTTACGCATCGCCGTTCCGTAAATAAGCTTTTCATAACCGGTATCCTCCCTCCTTGCCGTAAAAGGCCTGAGTATTTGCCCTACAAAAAAACAGATTAAGTGACGTTACTTCCCCTTTATATAAAGGGAATTATATCTGAGTGTCCCTCTTCTTTTTTTTTTTTTTTTTTTTTTTTTTTTTTGTATTCTTTCTATTTCTCTCACCTCTCAGACGAATACGGAGAAAAAAGTAAAAGAAATCGTTCTGAAAACACAATAACAGGTCGAGTCTGTTGCCATATCAAATACAATTAAGCAAACAGTTCTCTCAACTCAGCAAACATTTTTCTAAAGAATTTTTATGAAAAATATGTTACCTGTGGCAAAATAAGCGAACTCCCAACTTTAGAAAAACTCACTCGTGGTTTTTTCTTTCGAATTGATGTTTGCTATTCAACAAAAATAAAATGGATGGGGATTATCAAGACCGCAGGCTCACTTTCACGCCGCTTATAAACCATATGTATTTAATTGTGAGAAAATTGCAATCTGCCTTATTGGGAAATAAGTAATTGTGATAAATTTTCTCATTCATACAATATTTCCAGTTCTTCATTGACTAGCCCATTCATACAGTATTTACGAACCTCCCAAATCCACATGGTTATCATCTACCTCGCATGCAAAAGAGGAAGCAGAGTCTTGGGAGGTTTCACACGGTATTCCATTAGCCGCGTCACCGGATACGGGCCAGTAGAGGCTGACCAAGAGCGCGAGAGCCACAAACGGTCAGGACATGATTGGAGAAACTGGCCATTGCCAGGACGCTTACCCCCTTATACTCCGTGGAGGATTATAGAGCTGAGTGAAGCAGTGTAATAACTGTGCCAGGGGATTAAGTTATAGGTTACTATGGAATTTCATGAAATTATAAGAGTTCAAGTATGTAGGGTATATTAAGATCGTTATGTAGGATTTTGTTGCTGACGTGATAAGGGGCATTTACTATTGTTCAGTATTTCCAGGTTTTTATAGGTTTCGACGGAATTTCAGGAACTTGGAAGATCTTATAATTATGAGTACCATTTGATTGGTGCCGGTTGTATTCATCAATCAGACAACTGTCTGTAGAATATTAGTTCTTGTCGGGAAGTCAGATGTGTGAGTCCCTAAGGTGGGGAGGAGATGCCCGCCGCGGGCTAGGGTCGCTACAACCTTTAGCCGCCGTCTAGTGAGCGCCTAGAAAGAGGTAAAACGGGTGGACCTGTGGTATTCACCCTTGCTGGCGGCCTAATTGGTGGGCAGCCTAATTCGTTTTGATCTGACTCCATAAAATCTTTAGAAGGTGTGTCCCGACAAAGCATTGTGTTCAGGAGAAGAGGAACAGGATAGGTTTATAGGTAGTTTATGTGGTCTTGGAATGAATCCACGAATTCACACTCGGTATCTAAGGGTAGGCGAAAACCATCCAGATCCCAAAGGCGAGTGTGAATTGGAGAGAAGCAGACTGGATTGCCGTGGGAGATGCTACTGGTAGGTTTGTAGTGCCACGGCAACCGTCGTCCGCGAGGGAGAGGTATCTCCCCAAGTTGGTGCTAGTTTTAGCAAGACGAAGGCAGAGATTCCAACTAGGAAGGTGTGGGGTCTGACAACGCTGGACTAAAACATAGCAAGGCTAGGAGAGAGATGCAGGGGTAGTTGAATGAGAAGGCCATGGTTTGAGTAGAGCAGCAAGCGCCAGTGCAGAGAGAGAGAGAGAGAGTGGTGTTCCAAGTGCCGGTTCTGTATGTTCTGAAAACTGCCTCAAGACGGCTCGGTTATATTGACAGGCCAGCCGCGGTGGTGATGGTTCCCCCACCTCCGGCTGTTTCCCCTACTACCTTCCCCCTCTCTCTCCTACTCGACGCGTCTTTATTAAAATATGGAAACATAGATAGATATTTTCTGGGCCGAGAAGAGGGGAACTTCTAATTATTCATAAACAAGAGGTTGCCACATTTATTATTAAAACGTTTTCGACAGCTCTAAGCTGCTAATTCATGGTATACAATTTTACATCATATACACTTAGTCGTAAAAGTCAGTTCTGCTACTACCCTTACAACAGTGCTTTTGTAAATTATACATGTTTTGAAATTTTAGACCATTCATTAGTAACTGAAGATGACCGCTTAGAGTGGTCGAAACCATTCCAATGGTAAATAATATCGTGTAAAGGCTGTGTTTATTTCAAAATGAATATTTTTTTTGACGTCTATACTACATTTTTCATATTTACAATGTTTATAATTTGCATTAAATCTATAACAACAAATATTACACTTATTGCTATTTTAGAATAGAATATGGCAGTAAGGGGGCTCTATTTGATAGGTTATATATATTTGCCATGCTATTGAGTGTTTGAAATTTTTATTGCTAAACCGTTTTCTTGTCAGATATCGAAATAACAGATTTACATTTTTTTAATGACCCAATTTATATTTTTTATTTTCATTCTTCTCATCTCAAGACTCGGTGGTGAAATTGTGTGTTGAAACTCCCATACACAACGGAAGGTCTCAAAATTCTGTCCTCTAGAACAGCCTAGTTCTTAATGCCTTCGCCACCTTCCTCTCGCTATGACTCTTAGATTTCTGCTCTTCTAGAGATGTTTAAATGACGCAGTCCAGACAAAGAGGATAGATAAATGCCATGTAATTGTCCTCATGTGTCCGCTGACGCAGGCAGGTAAATCCTTATCGCTAACCTACATTTTATGTCTTCGGAATCAAAAGTCAATAGACATATTCTTAAGACCAACTATCGGGATTGTACTGTATTTTATACAAAAAAAACACAAACTGTAATGAAACGTGAATCGTTAAATTTAGGAGGATACTGTGAAAGGTTTTTTTTTTACAGCAATTTTATCTAAAAATAGTCATTTTCTTTTTTTTATTATTTAGCAGTAAATATTGCAACGTAATAAAGTGAATTATACAAAATTTTTTTGGCTTTTTATACTTCAATCTGTTACTAGTTTATTTTTACTATGAAATAATCTAGGAAAAAAATAGTTATTTTAATGTTGAAAACAAATAATCTTCTAATCATCTTTTGTGTTGTGGAATTTAGAGATGGAAGACGTTATACTTTTATAGCATTTTCAGGTTTATTGCATGACTCACGAAATAGTTATTGGATAGTATATATCCATTATATCATCAACTCATTTTAATTGAATTTGTTTGACATGAATTTTCTTCGTGAAATAAGTTTCAAAAAAAGTGTATGTCTAACGCCTACTAGTTAATACAGCGTATGCTTTTTTTTATTACTTCATCGAATCAGACTCAAACCCATGATTTAATAGCCCGTATTGGACCTGGATTATGAACGGACAAAGAAGAGAAATTGTCTGCGTATAACAGCCGTTCTGATGAGGTGAGTACACAACTCCCCGTCCAACGACACTAGCGCAACGAAATTCAAATGCAAATCGGAGCCCGGAGCATGAACGATCATAAATTAAACCTACACAGAAGTCCACTTTCATTTGGCTCGGACAAAGCGGGCGCACATAGGTCGGCTCCATGTTGATACCGACGGACTGCCTGGTCGGATACAATCGCTTGTGCAACATGACCAACATTGTCAATGGATGCCAGTCAATATGTCGGACTGTTCATCTTCTCTTCATGGTACCTATCCACGTTAATCGTCCTAACCAGTGAACAAGTTGTGCGAAAAATCCTTCTTAATAGTGTATAAACCAGCGAATGCGAAGACAATCACTGTACAAACTTACAGATCCCACTTATGAGATCGATGGAAGGAACTGAACCACCACGGTCAACTTAGTATTGTAGCTATATATATATATATAGCTACAATATATACTACAATACTATGGGGAATATATATATATATATATATATATATATA
Source organism: Acanthosoma haemorrhoidale (assembly GCA_930367205.1). Classification (NCBI taxonomy): domain Eukaryota; kingdom Metazoa; phylum Arthropoda; class Insecta; order Hemiptera; family Acanthosomatidae; genus Acanthosoma; species Acanthosoma haemorrhoidale. Next base: position 30,871,584 of record OV884013.1, on the reverse strand, counting down.
TATATATTGAAACCTACCTCATTTTTTACCATTTCTTTTTCTACTTTATTGATCAATTTACCTTAACTAATTTGGCAGGTCCGTCATGAGATCTTTAATTCAAATTGTTTTATGTCTTTGACATAGGAAATTATCCCGATTGAATCGCCTGATCTCAAGGCTAATGTTGTAGTTATTAATAAATTGAGAACTGGGAATTGTGAAATATATACAAATAAAATGGTTATATCAAATAATTATAATTATATAGAGTGCTGATAAAAATTATATAAAAATATTCAATTCCTTTTGAACAAGGATAGTTACTACTAATTAAAAAAAAAAATGAAATTTGAGCTCAATTTCTTTTAATGGATCCATAATAAAACAATATTAATATCACCCAATCGATGATCTTCGTATAATCTAATCAACGTTACTGTCTGCTGTTGGTTCTTCTCCTCTCTTTCTGTATGGTACCGCCAGTTCGGGAGCTTGCTAAGAGTCCGCTTTTCTAGGCGGTTGGGCTAAGACTGCCAGTTTATCTCATCCCCACTCCTAAGAGCATAAGGGAAGATGCTCACCAGATGGGAGGGTTGCTGGTCATGATATTCTCAAATATCATGAATGTTACAATATGCGGAACCAAAATTCATAAGGTGCAATATTTAATATATCTACATTCCGATCCACTCATGTTACAATACAGACTAATTATAACTGAAACTGGGTTCCCGAAACAACCTATAACTATACATCATTAATAAAAAAGAAGTTATAATATACAAATAAGCATTAAAAATGAATTCAAATGAAAGATGTCATAGTAGAAATAAGAGATATTGTACATTTGCAATCTACGAACCAGGGTTTGGGTATTGGTTCTGTTTAAGCTCGTTTGTTATTACCCTGACACAGAAAAATATTTGCAGTCTTACCTCAAACATAAACTAAATGAACTAATAAGCAGTAACCAACAGAACCAATCAGCATTAAAAACTTAATGCTAACAGATAATTTCAAACAAAACACTGCATACTAATTAGTGCATACTGCATAGTGGATCCAATTTACTTTTATAAGCCACATAAGTCGTGTTATTGACCTAAAAACTCTATACTTAATGTTTACAATCTTATTTTTACAATTAAAAAACAACAAAACTGAAAACTTCACATAACAATAGCTCCTTCTAATTTCACTACCCAAAATACCTTTGCCATATGATCAGCAGGGAGATGAGAAATATGTAGATGGTGTAGGTGGATTTCCTTCATTGAAAGTTTGAACTTCCCACGGTACACCTGTTTAGGAATTATTGCTTTAACGCCTGTAAGTCTTACAGTGAAAGATTACCAATTCGTATGTCTATTCATTGATACCGTTGATCCTTGAACACATTAAATACAAAGTTTTATAACCCTAGAAAAATTAACCAGAGATCACTATCGAGCTCTACACATCCCTACAATTCTCTTCAGAGATTAGAGTGCCAATACCCTCGAGATTTACAATTTCCTATAAGGTTCAGAGCGGAGCGTCTGAGACTCTGTTTCAGCCTTTATAAGTTTGTATAAATAACTTTTTATCCTTTGTGTCCTTCTAGGAGCTAGAACCCAGAACATTCATATCATGGAACAGTTACGCTAGCCATTGAATTGTGAAAGCCCTTTTCGATTAACATCAGGTCTTGCGTTAGTGATGCAACTAAAAAAAAGAAAATAAGTAAATTATATAAAAATCTAAACGGATATAAATTGCAAAATTGTCATTATTTCGAATGCAATTTTCTTAGTTCTATGGGGAATAATGTAATAAGAATAAATCACGACAAGAAGCTGTTGATGTTACTTTTATTACAAGGAGGAGCGATAAGTTGCTTAAATATTTATACACACCAGTAGAGAGTCCATCCAGAGGTGGACATAGCCCGGCTAGTATGCATGGCAGCTCTATTATTTAATAAGCGAAATACCTGCGGCATAACTTCGTCGCAAGAGCTTTGTCCTAAGGGTCACTTATGCAAGGAGTATCCCACAGCTGCAATAAGTAGCTACTTTATGCTTGTTAAAATACTCTACTCTGCCATGGTCGGCAACATAAGATAACTCGTCCATATTTACGCATATATGACGAACACGAATAATTTATTCACACTAAAAAAAAGATTTTATTTTTTATGTAGATATTACTGGTTACATGAGATCGGCGATGTATGGATTTCATGAAAATATTATATAATCAGATTTATTATAATAAAATTACAATCTGCCTCAATGGAGAATAAGTAACTGTGATAAATGTTCTCATTCATACCATATTTACAACTTTCATTCAGTCGCTCATTCATACAGTATTAGCAAACAGCCCAGAGACCTCCCAAATCCACATGGTTGTCACCTCCCTCGTATACGAAAGAGGAAGCGAAGTCTTGGGAAGTAGCAGGACCAAGAGCGCGAGAACCACATACGCTCAGGACATCATTGGAGAAACTGAACATTGCCAGGACTCCCTCTGCCACGTATTTATAGCAGGTCACAAGACCACTGCCGTTTTAGTCTCCGAGGAGGATTATAGGGATGATTGATAGATTGAGGGGAATAGACTCATGTAAGACACCGCATAACCATTGAATGTGTTCTTATAAAAGTGTGTAGGTAAGATTTTTTAAAGTGGTCTCAAATTAGGATAAAGGATTTTAGAGTTCCTTATGCCTTAATCATAAATTTAAGTTTCTCTGCTGCCAGAAGACTACAAATGGCCAATTTATATCAAGACAGATGAAATTCTCGGATTACAAGTTTTGACTTAACTTATCAAAATCCAGAATAATTTTTGTAAAAAAATTTCGATGTTCGACAGTGTTCTCTTGAGTATACCTGACACTAATCTGTAGAGGAGGTAGATTTCGCTTCCCCTCTCTCACCAAAAACGATTTCACATGTATAAGAAGAATTACGAACTGATAACACTATCTTGTAACGTATTAAGCAGCTAATTAATATTTTAATGCATTCTGTTTTCACCATGAGATAAGGAAAACATGAGGTGATCCATTTAATTTTGTATGTGGCGCCCACACATGCATCGAGGGCCTCGAGACTTTAGCTTTGCCTGAAACTGTTATAATTTTCTTGATTTTACAATATTTACCCAATTGTCAGCGCCGAACCAATCGGTCACAAGTGAATGAAGAGAATGTAGCATACGTGGTTAAACCAGGTGAACATGCTAGGCTTGTGAATATCTCACTCCCTCTCTGTTTCCACTCTTTGGTTAGGTTTCTTCGTAAGTTTTGTTTTTCTGCAGTTACTTTTTTTGATATAGAAACTTCTTTATTCTGCTAAAATTACAATCTGGCTTATTAAACAATAAGTAACTGTGATAAATGCTCTCATTCATACCATATTTACAATTTTCATTCCCTCTCTCATTCATGCAGTATTTACAAACAGCCCAGAGGCCTCCAAAATCAACATGGTTGTAACCTCCCTCGCATGCGAAAGATGAAGCGGAGTCTTGGGAAGTCCCTCGCGCTCCTCCGTCAGCCACGTTACCGGATACGAGCATGTGGATGGAGTAATTTTGCCTCTCAACAAAGTCTTTCCATTTCTCAACCAACGTTTTCGGTTGTGCTACGCAAACATTCTCAAGCGCTATTTAATATGACGAAACAAGTTAAATTACAAATAAATAACCCGTTACAAAATGGTTGCAATCCTCATTGTAATTAGGTCGGCACTGAATAGGCCACTGTAGAGTTAACATCCCTCTTTTTACATTTATATGGAATTGTTTGTGTTTAGCTGTATGCAATGTCCGGTTTGAATTATTGACTGGTTTGTATGTTTTCTTGAAGTATCATATATATAACGTTGATATCCATAGTTCCAGTATAAAAGGTCATACAGGTTTGATGATGGTAGCGGTGATTACGTCCAAAAATTGTGTTCACATCCTGACCCCACTACAAGATTGCTATCTATAGCTCCCCCCACAAGCTCCTTGGCGATTGAAGAGGCAATACCTTCGCGATATTTTATAATCATCACTAAATTTTGGTACTATCTAGCATGTGGTGGGGAGGTCAGCGTGTGGAAACTCCCAACAGGCAGGCAATTTTGGGGGATTCATTGGTTTTGTAAATATGTCTATATTATAAATACAGTACGAATGAGTGAGTGAAGGTAAGTTTAGATAGTATGTATGAGATCATTCATCACAAATACTCATGGCCCAATTAGAGCGGATTTCATCTAATGAAGTTGTTTTTTTAAAAAAAAAGAGATAGACGAACTTCGTATAATCAATATTTCCAATTGATCTCTCCAAAAGCGATTTTATTTCTTTGTTGATTCATGCCTGAGTGATTTTATGTAGTTACTTTTCTCGTGCGAGTATGGCATGTCGCAGAAACAATATTTATAGGTTCGAGTCAGAGATAAGGATCGGCGGATAAGCACTCGAACAGACTGGCTATATTGCACCGGGGATCTATTAGCTCGAGTGTAAATAGCCAAGCGGTCCCTTTGAACCCTATCTTATCTTAGCCTAATAATTTCCAACCGTCACCTCAAATACCGATACCTCTTTTTTTTCCCCTCCCGTTGATACCCGGTAATCCTATCTTTTTTTATTGCCTGGCCCTTTACCGCCTCCTCAATGACTATCGACTTTCTCGGAATCTCACTCCAACACATATACATTCATCTATAAAAGGTGCTGGATAATTTCTGTGTGCGGAGGATTTTCGTTCGGTAATCCTGTGGATTCGGGGCTTCGGTAAGCACAATGCTATCAGTATATCCTACTGATAACTTGAAGGCAACGTTTGAAACTGTTCAAACATTGCCATAAAAGCGGTATTTTAATGACTTCTATAGCGCAACTGACCTTGGGAAAATAAGCATCAATGATTATTAGTATCCTGTATAAGAGCAATTATTGATAATTAACATCAAAAGAAAAAATTACTGGAAATATTGGGACGCAAGCCCGGAATCTCCCTGGAAAGGTTGTTTACGACCGAAATTTTGTACTTAAAGCTTTATTCGTTCATTCATTCATTCTCTAGATCTAAATGGGGGCTGCTCAGCCACGAAGGAACTTGGTCGTGCGCCTCGCGATAGTTTCAATAAACAGATTTCTAATTGGGAAGGTCAATTATGGAATGCAAACGTCAGCTGGAGGCTTGGCCCGGATAACACAACCAGCTGAGAAGAGACCTATTTATTACTGACCTAGGGCTTGTTTTGCAAACAATAAACTGCCTTCCTGATGACTGCTTGGCGCCGATGACGACCGCCTGTGTGAGGCAATGTTCACCTATTTCCCCACGCTAGCTGAGAAGGCATGATCCATTTTTCCTCTATATATACCTTCCCGAAATTCTTCTCCCCTCACTTCACCTCACGCACTAGGAGTAGCTCTCCTAGGACCTCACACACCGTCAGACGTAAGACAGTAGTTAGTAAAACCGTTACCTCGTTGTACTTGTGAATAAACTCTTCTTGTAAAAAGTCTATCTGGGTAAAAACTTCTTTAACTGGTCGACACCACCTGTTGGTGGACTACTGTTCTTTAGTAGTTAATTATTGCGAGGATGTTTGAACAGAAGTCTGTCAGTGACACAACTAATGTAAAGAAAGTGTGCATTATTAGAAGCGAGAAACGATTTTATTTTTGACATTATTTTCTTTGTGTTGTTCTTCTTAAAATAATTTTATGTAATCAGTAAAACTATAGTATTAGTAAAACTATAGTATATAGTAGTAGCAAAAAGGGATGGCTGTATACACATGTCCCTTGCATTGTTTATATATCAGTATGTCTTTGCTTTCCGATGGAAGCCGTTAACGTAATTCCATCGATCCAAAATTTATAAGGTATTCAATGAGCCAATAATATCATCCATTTGATGACATTCGAGCTGTTATTTTTGATAAACTTTTTATAGTGACCGAAATTATTTAAAATAATTCACAGCCAGTAACTCACAAAGGGTCCAATTTTGTTAATGCATGTTTCATAAAAAAATTTTAGTTCATGAATTTATGAATGAATTAAACGTTAATGAGAAAAAAAAACAATCACGAAGTCACTGATTCATTGATAAACTAGTATTCATTTCTCATGTAGTTATGTTACTCCATAAATAGTGAGCTCAATCAGTGACATCCCGTTTTTAAACTACGGTGTTTGAATATGAATTGATATAATTGATCAATAATGGAACTAAAACTACGCCAAATTACAAGCCTAAAGAAATTACTGTTCTCTCAAAATTATTATTATTCGACTGTGGACATGCAAAAAGAACACACACAAATTGAGTTTGCATTGTTGTATTCATTTTTGAATACTTGAGTGGCTGAACTTGAGTACTTTGAATACTGAGTACTTTTGAGTGGCTGAAAGTTACCTGAAGAGCACTTGAAAGTAACAGGTCCCCTTTATGAAAAAGTATTCAGAACCAGGCAGTACATTTATCTGAATTTCTACCGTGAAGGGGCGTGATCAAGAAAAATGAGCCCGGACCGAAATGCAGAAAAATAAAAGCACATGCAAATAAAATACATCATTATTACATTTTACCTTGCTTCTTTGGTCCATTCAATATCATGTCCCTGCTCCTAACAGAGAGCAGATGGCATGTAAAAAGGGACAGGGTGAAAAATATGTGCCAACTATGTTCGGCATTCCCTTCTCTCCTCGCTGTTCTGAGGTAATCGCTGTGTTTTTTCTTCGCTCGCCTCGTTCCTCCACCTTAAAGGAAATGTCCGACGACCCTTGAACAGTTTTGCATACGAAACGGTAGGCCGCAGACCAGCCTTGAAGTCCGAAGCACTCCAGACATTCGACAGACCTTGCTCGGAATCCTGCTCCACCACTAGGTGTCAGTCGGAGCTATCTGTGTCCGCCATCTGAGCCTCCGCTGTCTCCCGTCGTCGTCACTTCCACCATTTCTTTAATCTTAGTCGCTATTTCCATTATTCATTAGGAAATTCGTTTATTTATGGACTTTTTTATACATTCGCTCTAATTTATATTATAAGAAGCTTATTATATGTTACATTAAGAGAATTCTTTTTACCAGGCAAAGATTAAGCCCAATATATTTCTTCATTATCAAAGCTGCGGCTCATATTTAAAAAACTAAACATATTCTTTTCAATAGTAGTTCTGTAATTCGTCGGATATTGTATTGGTGTCCAACGTGGAGCTTCAAAAGTAAAAAGAAACAAATTTCCCACAATAATAAATAACTATCCTTAATAATTAAAAATATGTATGGCGAATTTTATTTTCATTGAAAAATTCTTGTACTCTCAAGCTTCAAAGTAGGGCTAAATGCCTTAACTCTGCAAATTCAATTATTAGATAAATAGGAAATCACAGTACATTTAGACCCATAAGAGAACCAAGCATATATTTTACAATAGTGCAACATGACAAGCTACAATTATCGATATTCTTTCTTGTATCGATCACTTTTTAATTAATGTATTCAATATTTTGTTGGGATTTAGTTGTTTTTCCCAACATTAACAATTTTATTCTCATTGGAATAATAGTTGATAGTGTGGGTGGTAAGCCACCATTGAATTTTATTGAATATACTTTTTGTTATTATTGTATGATAAAACTACTAAAAAAAACTTTTTTTTTCAGGTATGTCAAGACAAAACGTTTCTCATTGCTTATTCATTACACTGTAGCAGTAAACGTGAGTTTTATATTTTTATTCGTACCTATTATGAAGAGTCTCAGTTTGTTCACGAAAACGTGTTTTGGACCTACCATAGTTTTCTCACAATGGTACAGACGTTATTGGGGCATAACTAAATATTTTACAGGCTGTAAAAACAATAATATATTGATGGTTCGGAACTGTTGTGAAAATGGACTTGGAATTTCGGCTAAAGAGACCATTGAATTACATGCCACGAGAGAGATTGAATCGAGAAAGGAATGTTAAAAGGTGATTAGTAATATAGAAGCCCTAAAACTTTTTTTGGTACATAACCACCAGTAATCAATTGAGCAAATGTCCATCATTTCAATTCAATCCAATCTGCCTTTAGTACCTAATAACAGTCTAAATTGAGGACGGTTGTTTTGTTTTGTTGACAATTGGGATATCATTTGGTTCATTCCGAGTCTTGCGGACGGGTATTCCGACTGATGTTAAAGATCCAGGTGTTGCTCTCGGGTGGCTTAGGAAATTTACTTTTTGTATTTGAGCAAACGACTCAACCAGCACACCATAAACCAATCCGGTTTCATTCCTCATATGAAATCGTTCTAAGGGAGTTAAAGAAGTTTTTCACAGATAGACTTTTTACAAAAAGGGGAGACCCCTATTTGAAGGATGTATGAGAAGGATATGGGGTGTGGAATGCCTAGAAAGGCGGATGGAGTCAGGAAGGTAGTGAGAGTCTACCAAGGATATTCATTTTCTTTACTAAAGAAAATTCACAAGTACAACGAGGTAACGGTTTTACTAACTACTGTCTTACGTCTAGTCGGGAAGAGAGAGTGTTACTGCGTGAAGTGAGTCTGACTGAGTGAGAGGGAAGAGAATTTTGGGAAGGTATATATAGAGAGGGAAATGGATCATGGCTTCTCCACCAACGTCATCAAAAGTTCTTCGACTCGATGAAATACAGTCTAAACCCTCTATTAAAAGACATGACACCACCACCGCTACCGGCACGATGGCAACTCACAAGATCGAGTAAAGCAGAGGAAATGGTGGACATCACGACACTAGACCCGCCAACAACCAGCCTCTAAGGGGCACCCATCACTGAAATCAGAATAAATAAGAATACACTACATGCCTAGAGAGACTCAAGGCCCAGCCACCAGTGGACTCTCACCACTGTACCGAAACAACCAACCTCCACCGAGGCTTCCCACACCCCTTAATCCTCTCACACCACCTTCAAGCAGGAACTCCTAGTATAAGGATCCGATTAACCTAAAAATTCTATATTATTCCCTCAAAATCATGCCTTCTCAGCTAGCGTGGGTAAATAGGTGAAGATTGCCTCACACGGGTGGTCGTCATCGGTGCCAAGCAGTCATCAGGAAGGCAGTTGTTTGCAAAACAAGCCCTAGGTCAGTAATAAATAGGTCTCTTCTCAGCTGGTTATGTTATCCGGGCCAGGCCTCCGGCTGACGTTTGCATTCCACAATTAGGGTTAAATACAACGAAAATACATAAAATCAATTCACCCTCTCTTTTTCATTTGATTTGTAGGTCCGGCGCAGTGTAAAGCTTTATTTTCGTAAAGGGTTGTCACGGAAACGGAAGGTTTATCAATGTTGCCAATACGAACGGAGGGAACAGGGACTGAGATAAAAGGGAGAATATATTTTATTGAAGCCCGGATCACCCACACACAAACACACAGGGAAGGTAGAGAATAAAAGGTATTTTTAGAGACATATGTGGGGTTTTTTACAAAAGTGTTTCCATTTATTGGTTAACTGTATTCATCTGATATTGGCATGGCTGCTCCTGTTGAATTTGCTAAAATTGATTCTCTAGTTCCAATCAAGTCCAATAGGGCTGAATTATTTTACCTTATCTCTCTTTTTTCTCTTCATCCTTGTTATTGGGTTGTTATTCATTGGACCGCTGGTAAATTGAAGTTCAGAGACAACATTTGTTCTCGGGTGTCTGTTGACCAGTGTTACTTATTGTCTGCTATGTATCTTTTTTTTTTTTTTCATTGCACACTGAACCTTTATACCTGGTGATCATAGTTAATAATGAAAATATTAAAAAAATATATATTTATATTACTATTTGCCCTCGGATACGCATGATATGAGGCGATTTTTGGATTTGATGCATTTTTTTTTTTTACGAAACATGAGTTTTTTGCCCAAATTCCAAGATACGTAACTTGCAGGTTGATGTAAGCATAATAACTTTAAATTTATGCCAACATCATCTCCGGTTTTTAGATATAATTTATTAATATCTAAAAATAGTTTAGATTTTGTAAGAGGCCAACCAGGAGGTAGCCTCCTCTCTGTTTCATAGTCTGGAGGTAGTTTTTTTATACATAGATATGTTTTTCCGATCATAATCGGTTTACAATATCGGCCGCTAATGTCAACATTTAGATTCCTCGAAAAATCATTATCACATAAGTCGTTTAAACGAAAATCTAAGCTAAAGCTTAGTTACCACCCTAAAATATGTGACAAATGAACGATTTGTCTGAGTTGATGTAGTAATTACTTATTCACTAGAATGGGGAAGTTCTGATCCCAACAATGCAAGAAATATGTCATATTTGTTTTGACTGATTCTAGTTTTCATTTTCGAGTTGGTGTTTTTAGTCGTAAGCGAAAAGATAAAATTATGTAAAAAATTCCTCTGAAAAACCGAAACAGGGGAAAACTAAAGAGGTAATAAAGAACCAGGTGCAGGTTGGTATGGGAACTCGAGTTCGCCCACACACTGTGGCCAACACGACTGTTATGGTGGCATCTCATATCATCGCCTACTAAATTAGGGCGTTGAATTTGTTTAGGAAATTTTCGTACAGCTATTAGAGGAGTGTTGGCTAGCATGGTATTAAATTACAATGTGCTTTTATATAAGTCGAGGTTTTTTTCTAAGCCCAGCTTTAGCTTGTTGCAATATTACGCACACTTTCGGCCTCTGCGAACATTTTACAGCCTTCATCTACTATTTTTTGAAGTTTAAATGTTTGCTTTGTTTGATTCCATCTCCGAGTAGTAAATGTTTGGGGAAAAATTATAACATTTTTAAAAGTTGTCTTTTTAATTTCTGTATTGATGGAACTGTCCTTATTTTGGGTTTGAATGTACAATAAACATCCCATAGGCAAAGAAGATACCAAAAACCGAAGTAGAGTACACATTTGGCATAGAACCTTATGAGGTTCACTCAAAATTCCATGTTTTGCAAAGTGATTATGTGATATTAGTAATTGTACAATGTTTATAGAATGATGAGTTGTTACATATGCGTAAATTTAATAGAGATAATTAGGGCAATTAATGGGGGAAAACGTAAGCAAGAGTGAAGCGTAATCACTTTTCAACCAACCTAACAGCCCCACAATGGGGAAAATTGACAACACTTGGTCAATGTACAAATGTGCTTTAGCTTCTGCTTTATCATCAATATAAATATCCTATCAAATTCGAAGCGTAATAACGGCTGACTCCAAAGTATGACAGCCACCAGCTCGAAGCGTACGATTTAGGTACGATATAGCAGGGATAATATGAAACCAATTTATACTTAATTAACGTCGTGTCTGTTACTCACAATAAAGCAATAATAATAAGCAACGAAATTAACTATCACAAGATTAATGATGCAAAGAACTGTTGGTCATAGGTGCTTTTATTACCTCCCAGATAACTAACGGCTCGTAATTTGATAGATTATCTTACTAATAATGGATTATGACTCAGTACCAAATGATTAGCTCTTAAAGATCTTAGAACTCTTTAAAGTTGACCATACAATAATACATCTATTAAAACGTCTCATTTCATAATACAAGGTATCACAAACAAGGTATGGTCAGAGCTTTAGACATCCCGTACCCATAAAGCGTAGTACTTTTCAGGGGGGCTTAGTCCCACATGGTTCTGCCTGGGTCTTAACCCACTCTACATGCTGCTGACTCATACTAGCAAGAGGTTACCCAATCAACAATGAAATCGAGATGTCACACTACAAGGATGACTTCAAACGTTTGTACAAAAAATGAAAATTAGTTTAGAGCCTTGAATCTAGTAAAAAGTAAATGCTGAATCTAGAAAAGGTAAGGGTTTACACCGAAGACGAACATGGACCAGGGTATAAAAAAACGTTGAATTGCTAAGTCTAAGTCCAGATGTTACTCTCAAGAAAACGACATTTTAACTTCCAAGTAGCGGGATTCTATGTGCCAAGAAAGACAAGACTTGGTCTATTAGGCTTTCTTAAAGCTTGGTGGGACAGGGACCTTTTATTAATTGTGGCGTTGTTGGGTGATAACTACGAGGCTCTTAACCTATCATAACAGAAAACCAAGAAGCAATTAACTTTGTCCACTTCAAAGAGGTATAAAGCAAAGCATGGAAGATTCTCCCATTCCCTAGTGGGTACGGGAGTGGATTCTCAGGCTTCGCTATCCTGGATAAGGAATGGCGATGTATTCTGAAAATCTCCGTCTGGATATACATCAACTCATTGCCTCAAGAAAGGTCATCAATCGGGAATAAATCAGTGACTTGTGTCGTTTGCTTAGGAATAAAGTGGAATCCACAAAGCATCAACCTTCGGGCTGTTCGATTCTGGCGGGAAGACATCAAGCTATTGCAATGAAGATGGACTTGTTGAGGAAAGCAATCTCCTCACTATGTATAACATCTAGCGCCAATTGTCTCAGGGAATAATATCACTATTTCCTGGGATCAGGAGGTCGAACCACACGGTTTCAAATAATAGGTCAGGCATCTTATTGATACATAAAAAAGTAAAACTGACATATTATTGAGATAGGAGTGCCTGAAAATGTAGTAGTTGTTGAAAAGAAACGAAAGGATTTAGCAGATAGATTGGAGAGCTTAGGATGTCTTCGGATGACAGCTGCGGAAGAAAATACTTGTGTTATTTGCTGAGCCCTCACTTTTGGGGATTGCAACTTTGAATAATCTAAGCCTAATCCTTGACTAACAGGCTGGGGTTACTAAATATTCCCGGATTATTCCGAGGAGTTGTGAAATAATAATAATCATAATTAACTATATAGTGAGAAAAGGACAAACGTTGTAGATAAACAAAATATTTGTCTTAAAGCAGCACTATCACATTTTCTAATAGAGAATCAAAATTACTAAAAAAATTACCAAAACAAAGTATCCCTCAGTCTGTTTAAAGCCCGCTTATACTATGCAATTTATCAATAAGAAAGTACTAGTTGAGAATGACCGTCTGTTGGAGGAACTAATTTGTTCTGAAAGTTATAGTGTTCGTGGTCCGTTACTCACGGTAATGAATAAACTTTCTCGAAGTTTAAAACTTTGACCGTAACTTGGCTAGAGATTTTAGTGTCTAGAGCTGTGCAGCCACCTCAATATAAACGACGACAGGCAGTTTAAATCGTTATGAAATCTTCGCTAATTTATCTGTTTCCGAACTGGCAGCAGATGTAGACGAGCCTTTACTGGCCGAACACGTTCTCAAAGCAAAAAAAAAATGCCACTGTAGGAAAAAAAAATGGGAACAAATGTGAGACACACATTCAATTATGAGTGTACAAGATGGAGCGGAGATAGACGGGCAAGTGGAGAGATTGGAGGAGATGGATAAATAGACCAGGTGGAGAGCTGCTTTCACTAATTTGAATATTGGCGCCGTGTTGTTGACCTCACTCACTTCGGTTTGAGCTGCCGTCTGCTTCGGGCAGGTCGGGTTTTTTGTCATTGGTTTTAGTTCGAGCGTTAGGCGATGGTGAGTAAAGTACTCCATTTAAGATATAAATCCCCAGAAAAAGCATACAAAAATGAAATAATATTCAAAATCATTGACTTCAAAACTGGACAAATCAAGTTATCGAAATTAAACGAACAAACTTAAGCTACCTAAAACTTTACATTGCAACTTCCTCCTCGTACGACGGAACCAGGCTTAACTGATTTTACAAGACATAGACCACAACAAAGGAGACTTATTAACTATTTTTTCATACTATCCACTTTTGTAAGACCACCTTATAAATAAATCTCTGGTTTACAAAAAAGAAAACTACATTACACAGCGATAGAAAATAAAAATTAAAAATTACATATACCGTAAATTATTTAAGAATTAGATTTAATAAAAAGTATAATTCACTATTAAATTAAAATAATAATAAAACATGAGAGAAAAATAATAGTAATACAATTAAATATATAAATATTAGTGGTTCCGATTTTAAAATGTTGCAGCTATGGTTATTGTGTTTGTTTTTAGAGTCCATCTTCGTGTCACATCGATAAATTAAAAAATGAATCATAAAAAATTTTCCTATTCAATATCATATTACATTCTTAACTAAGTTAACTTTTAGTGAATAGTAAATTATACTTTTTAATAAATCTAATTCTTAAATGATTTATGGTATATGTAATAGTTTTAATTTTCTATCGCTGTGTGATGTACTTTTCTTTTTTGTAAACCACAGGTGTATTTATTTATTTATAAAGCAGTCGTGGAAAAGTGGATAATATGAAAAAAGAGTTTCTTTTGTTGTGGTTTATGTCTTATAAAATCAGTTCAGCCGGCTCCCGTTGTATGAGGAAGAATTTGCAATGTAAAGTTTTAGGTAGCTTGAGTTTTCATTAGAGATATTAAATGTATCTATGAAGAAGCAGATTTATCATGGTTTCAGTTGAGTTATTCATTTTCTCTATAGTTTCCTCTATTTACAACCCTGATGTTGAGATTGTGACAGATTGACCGTGACTGGAATAATATTGCCGATACAGTATCTGACAGTCAATAATAGTACACACCCCAATGGTAAAGGCCAATGAATCGCATGCATATATTTACCGGGCTAGCATTTTCATTCTTCTCATTCGTCTGCATGAATGAGAGTTTCATTAAACTCCAGAATGATTATAAACAGGCAATAATTTTGGAACCAATCAATTATTGATGGATTTACCGAAACATTAAAGATATTGATTCAAAATTGAAGTAACTCGAAAAGTCTTTTGATCGGGTGCAAATTTGGAGAGGTGAACTGCAAAAATATTTAAATATATATTCATTTACCCGGAGAGTTTTCCTGGAAATACCAAATAGTAGAAAAATATCGTCATATTATTATAATACTAGGTAGCTGACCCAAGTTTAAACCTGGATTCTGCAACTACATTTTGTAATTACAAAATCCAGTCCAGAGAATTAACGGTTTTTTCTTTGAAGATAGATAAGCCATTGACCAGAATAGACGTAGTCGGAAGGTGCTATGTAAGCTGGGTGAGGGAGAAGCTCAATCCTATCCAGTTCTAAAATTGTTTCTTTCGTGTAAGGAGAAATGTGTGGGATTGTTATCATGTTGACACAAAACCCGATTTTTGTTTTCTAATCCTGGGTAACGCTGACTAACATCATACATTCTTTGGAACTGATCAATATAAAGTTCTGAATCAATGGTCAGACCTTCTGTGTTGATGTATCAAAGTTTCAGGGAGTTAACCCCCCCTCCACCCGTATAATTTTGTATTATCTTATGAACTATTTGAAACTTCAAGTTTACCCCTTCTATGCTTGCCTCAAATGGGTTTGTATCTCCAACCGATCAAATAAATTTATAGATTCTTTACTTTTATATCAAATTTACACTATAAGTGGCTATACAAATGTGGATTCATGCACCAAATACTTGACTTAGCTAACATAGTATATATGAATATACTTTAAAAAATATACATTTTTGTAGTAAGTATATTGGATATTTCTGTTAATGTTTCTTTAGTAAAATATGGGTTTATCGGCCAAATACTTGGGTGTTGGTTAATAGAATGTATGAAGTTGGTAGAAAACCCCTGGCTTGAAATTGGAGAGGTCTCGTGTTCACTTGTCAAACATTCTTTCTTAGGCAGATAATTATTTGAATAAATCCGATACCTGCCACAGCGTAATTTATTTGGCTTTTTAACTAAAAAACAGCTTTGTATAATGAACTAGATTCAGACAAAGAACGATGAATTATATTTCTGGTTCATAATCTCTAGTCCTTATTAACCAATAAAATATTGTTCAAATTTATTTTCAATTTAATTAAGTGGGAGTCTAAGAGTGTGCGATAGCATAAGCCAAACGATGTGTAGGGACCATCCCACCTGAATTATCCCATTAAATAATCGGCCTATTGTGTGCTATGTCATATCCGGTTTCCTCAATTTAAAGGTTCAAAGGATTAATACGTGGGCATCAATGACCCTTGTGCTTGACATGCTCTAGATAAAAAAATAGAGTGACTTCTTGACCCCGAACTTTGTCGGCTTATCATGGACCTATTTCAAAGGCCATCTGCAATAATAGTGTCCAGTAATTAAATTTTGTCCATTGAATGGTTAGAATAATTAAAAGTCATAAATCATTTCATTCAATTTCAGTATCCCAATCTTCGAGTATTAATTACTTGGCTCAGCCTCGCGACTTCATTATGGATTTAAGTCCGAAAATAGAATATTATTGTAAGGCTCATGCATATTCAGTGACTCTTCGTTTCAATATTCACCCCACCTTTAGACCGCGGCCAACCCCCTCTTGCCAAGATACTATCTACTCTGGCGTTGGAGTTTACATTACTCCCCGATCCACAGAGATTAACAATAACTAATATACATTGTCATGTATAATAGCATTATATTATATAAATGCGATCATAATTGTTGCCTTCCTGTTGTAATACAAAGAAAGTTGTTATGGATGAAATGTGTACCAATGTTTTTTTTTATTATTGTGTCTTATATTATTAGTAGGAGACACGGTTCTTACGCACATCCAATCTGTCATCGTATCATTTACAAACCAGTCTATCCATCTCGAAGGTTTTGGGTGCCGAGGGGTAACTCCCAGTTGCTTGGGGCTTTCGTTTCACTATCATGCATTATAGTCATCCATTGTTGAGAATATAGCATACATATTATTACTAATTATATATTACACTATGTAGATTGAGTAGTGACTGAACTGTATTGATAGAACTTATTTGAAGAGGGTATTGTTAATGTATATCATCTTCTATGCCATGCCGGTTGAATGCTCGAAAGAAATAACTCAACAATAATAAAAATTTTGAAGCGACATTATTTGCTCATTTCAACGGCTAATTTTCGGACAAGTTCACAAATAGATCTACCACACTGGAGGTTATTTAGAAATACCGATTGGGTTCGGTTTTGATAAGGGAGCCATACACTGGATGCATCGTTTGGAACAAGGCTTGAAAAACGTTATCACTTTTATAGGATATAATGCACAATACTGCAAATGCTGTTTTTGGTCCGTTCCGAAAATTGTGGACAGTAAAAGTGGTTTGATGATTTGAGGAGTGAATCCACACAAAACGACATGTATTTAACGCACAAGTTGCAGGCCTTGAAAATGGTAGTTTTAGCTGCCAAAAGTGATTGAGCGTTAAATAAAAATAATTTCTTTCGGTAGACTACATGAACTGACTCTACTTTCATCACTTTGCTATCATTTTATGTTTTAGAGCAGAGCGTCATTATAGATTATTATAGTATTAGTTAAAAACCACCGTTAGTAAAAATCATTCATGAGCATTATCTGAATAAAAATATATATTACTAGTAAGCAAAATTGGTAGTGAGAGAGCAAAATTCCGTTGACCATATGCGCATTTATAAACCGGCAGTGTAGAAAGTTGACACTGTGCTCACTTTCTAGACTGTCTTGGATCTGCCGGCACAAACAGTCCGCTGATCCATTGTACGGGCTTTAGGATTGTCCAATATTGTAATTGTATGACATATTTACATAGGTAATAACTTCCAAGGTATACCATCAGTTTTTGCCATAACTTTGTTGACGCCTATTATTCGCTTTATATTGTTTGATAAATATAGAAAAATTAATTTACAAGCGATTATATCAGTGTTAAAGACCGGTGTTAGAATGCTTTCAGTACACTACTAACTGAGAATCTCTATCAACGACCGGAGCCTCTATGTATATGTTTCATCGGATCCATCATGGTGATTTATTTGGACGTGGTCTACTCAGCCTCATTGGGTAACTTGTTTATATTTCATTACTAACAGACAACCTTGGGTCCTTTTGTCTCTATCAATTAGATAATGAAGCTTATTGTTAATGATACGTCCTTGAATCTATTAATTTATGTTATAGCATCAACTAATAAGTAAGTGTTGCTATTAAGCTGCCGTTTTTGTCTTCAAAAAGTAACGGTTAAGTAAAAATAAATAAAACCTCGAACCATTACCGAAATAAATCATAGTCTCAGGTCAAATTGTTTGAGCCTGTACAATTTCCAAACGCTATGTGGTCGAAAACCTAAAATAAAGAATGCCAGAGCATAATCTTACAAAGGGGGTAAGATTTAATATTGGCTAAGCTTGTGCTTGATAGAGATAGCTCATGTAGTGCACTTGACCGTAGATCAGCTGGATGAGGTTCGACCCCGTCTATGTCACTGCTTTTTTCTTTGGATGATAATTATTAAAACAGTAAGCTTAAATTATTAAGTTAAAGGATGAACCTTAACAAGACTCAAACAACTGACCCTGGATATGCTATAGATTCAGTTTAATTTTCCAATATATCCTATGCTAACACGAAATCCTTTCTTATTTGCGTGCTTTATATTTATAAAAACTGATCGAAGGTTCAAAGCAGTCCATACTAATTAATAATTCATCATTGAACCAGTTTAACTTTAAACTCTTTTATATAATAAAATTAAAATTTGTTAATAGTTATATGTATTCATTTAGGAGATCCCCTTATAATTAGACAGGTCGTCTACCGGTTAAAGTGATCTCAACGCATATTTTGATATTTTAATAATCACCATAGCCCCTCCCTTCATTGAGATGGTATCTTATCAGATCTTTGTCGGTTGAATTTTAAAATGAAATTCTGCACTCATCTCCGACAGTAAATTTTCCGGTCGGCTTGGGGTCCGCTGTAGCCTAAATAATCTTTATTAGATCTCGGAGGGAATAAGTTATACACGGGGCCTTCGACTATGAAGGATTCAATTTTCTACAAGGCGGTCGTTACCAAACGATCCAATCAACTTCCGACTGCTAAATGAGGCACGGTCGATACATCGATATATTCAAATTAGGTAAAAAGGCCTGCTGTGTTTTCACCGTTTCCGTGTTATCCATGTAGGCCTCTTGGCTTGGAAGAATGGAGTGATATCCGAGTATACTCTGTTGAATACATTTTTCTTAGTTTTTTTTACAAAGCTATGTGCGTTTTTTTTTTGTTTTAATTGTTTTTAGTGCTTGCGTCTCTCCCCCAACAACTGATGTAGCTGCAAAACTGTCTAAATTCTCAAAGGCGACATTACTGACATCACAATGCCTCACGTTCTAAATAAACGAATAAGATATGACTTACAACTGCTAAGCATTCAATTACAAAAGAGTTTGAAGGAAATATATGACGACCTAATCCCACATTATAAAAACAATGATCATCTATATGCAAATCAATTTTGATTGTGACACTATAACTTTGAACTTAAATTGCGATTGGAGCTACATGATTGCCGGCAAATATCGCTGTTGTATTTTGTCATATTACTTAGAAAAATAATCTGCATGAGTTTATGGGCCTTGAGAGGATTATTTCACCGTGGGATAATCATGACGACAAAACGTCCTTAAATGTTTACGGGGGGCAAGTAAGTATGGCTAGAAAACATTTATTCCTAATTTATATTACCCTCTTATCGCAGGACATCGCTCAATTTAACGATTTAAAAAACTGCATACCCATTAAATCATATAGAGTTGGATTTGTGAACCCAAATGAATTGCAGAACTATCACAAACAGTAATTTTATATGTTTTTCTTATTAAACTTATAATAGTATTCTATCCGTTTAATTCCCTATGTATTAATCAATGTAATATTATATTACAGTCCACAGCTACCAAACCAATTCGTGTAATTTGAGACGCGCAGTTAACTATTGACTAGACATGAAACAAGTGTTCGTATTATGTATGCTATGCACCCTGCTGGATTTCTCAGGATCGTGGAAGTAGGGAATTGATGAAATGGATTTCTACCCTGAGCACATTTATGATTTTGATTTCTTGGGTGTCATTTTTACGCCCTTATTAATTAAGAGACGACGGACTTGCAGAAGGTTCAAAGTTACTGTAGGGAAACGAATGCTGTTTATTTTCAATTAAATACAAATCCTACCGAATAATTATTCTGACGCTGATTACAATTGAAAAGGGCTAGCTGGCGAACATCATCCATATTGTTTTAAAGAGTAAACAATTAAAGATGAAACATCTGAAGTCGTAATAACTAAAATAGTAATCTTCAGTTGTAAATTTTAGACGGTGAAAGAATACTGGTGTAGAGAGTATAAACAAATTATCTTGAAGAATAAAGAATATTTGTTTATATATGGATTATTATTTGGTCATTTGTCATTGTTACTATCCTTTCTTTCTGTATTAGACCACTCGCAGATTCTTGACTAATAACAATTGCTTAGGAAAGGAAATACAATTCCGTTTTGCTCAAGAGAGAAGGGAAGTAAAATGTTGGTCAATTGTAAGTAAAGTGTTCCATTGGTCTTTTTTGTTAGTTGGATTCTAGACTTCGAATATTTTTAGATTTGTAGTTTAATATAGTTTGAATGTTTCATGACTCCATCAATGAAACTAAAATTTTAAATTCTTTCCATGAATAACATATCTGGCAAGCACCATCTCGACTGCCAATGAGTATTGTTCTATCGCCAGCGACATCGCTAATTGTTATATTTTAAAAAATTTTCATCATTTTTCAATTTAATTTTTAATTATCAACAAACAACGGATAGCCTGGCTGGAAGGGTGCCTAATGGGTGTCATATCCCAGTCCAGCTTGTCAACATTTTTTTTAACCTATGTTCTTAAAATTTTCACCAGTAGGATAAAACACCAAGCAATAAAATACGACTAATTGTTATTAATGTAAATTTTATTTTTATAAGTGCATGTTTAGTAGTCTATCTGAGATCCCTAATGAGGGGTATCCATATCATGTTGTATTTACATGATACTTTCCGCCTACAAGAATTTTTTTTTAAACCTTCTGAGACCTGATACCTAATAGCTGTTTTTTATTTTATTTTTGGATTTAATTACAGTTTCGAGTAATTATACCAGCCAACGTATAAATCGATTACCGATTGACCGCAATGATAAACAACCTTAATTAACGTGACAACCATTTTATAATAAAAGAATAAACGTTGGATTATTAAGATATTATTGAAAACATGGAAAATTCTTGTCTCCAGATTAATCACTATTAAAAACGACTGTCATGTCGTTTATAATTTAGAACCTTGCGCTAATAAGGCACTTAGTATTGAGGTTTGTCTCCCGCATCATTAGAAACTGACTCGTAATAATTACTTCCCGTTTAAATGAGAACTTTCAGGATTTTGAAAACGCCTGTTTAGTCTTGATGGATCGTCGTATTTAAATTCCTCACCCGACTTTCCTACATTTTAATTTAACTTCTACAGGAGAAGTTGAATTGAATAAACATGCCCTTTTAATTATCACAGTTTATTACCCTCGTTCCATTTCTGTGGCGTTTAATTCAAAGAGGTTAAAAAAACAAAACAAATGCTTGCATATTATTCAGTAACAAGGAAACAATCATAATAAAAAAAGTTAAAGGACTTGGATCTGTGTTTTACAAGTTAAATATGAAAATAGAGATTTTTTTCTGTATTTTCCTAACTAATTCCAAGGCAAATAGTAAGTTGTCTATTATTTTTTTAAGTGGTAAATTATTGAATGAATCTTGACTTATAAACGAATTTATGACAAATGAATCGCTACATACAAATATATGGATTAGTAAAAGTATAAAATTAACTAGTTTGAAATATATGGGTTGTTGATGTGATGTATGTCAGGATGTAAGTTG
The DNA here is from genome assembly GCA_930367205.1 of Acanthosoma haemorrhoidale. Lineage (NCBI taxonomy): Eukaryota > Metazoa > Arthropoda > Insecta > Hemiptera > Acanthosomatidae > Acanthosoma > Acanthosoma haemorrhoidale. Next base: position 30,849,893 of record OV884013.1, on the reverse strand, counting down.
TATATTTCAATTTGGGCTTATTGAATCTGATTTGTAATGTAATAGTTCTGAATGATGTCGTATTACATAAATATAGTATTTTTTTTTAATATTACTAATAATAATAACAATAATGCTTTAAAAAGCTTTCCGCAAATGTGGTAAAGATTCCTCCATTTAGAAATGGATTTAATCCTACATTATGTAACTGTAAAAGGCTTTTATTCTTCCACAATCTCCTATCTTTCTCCATTAGGCCAAGTGCTGTTATGTTCTCATATACTTTTTATACTCTTGTCCATTATAAATCCAGTATAAATTGTCTTAATTATAATAATCATAATGATAAATCATTAATTGCTAAGATAATATTGTAAGTTAAAGACGGAATAATAAACATAGCATTATTGTTGAACGAATTTTCACTGAAATTTATTACTATAATAATGCAATGTTCTGAATTTGCTTTTTAAATCATTTAATAGTAGCCAATAATTTCTAGTATGTGCTTCGTTGTAGTCTGATTACTTAAGCAAAGTTTATAATTACGAATGACTTACATACGCAGACTCGATTTTCGGATCCTGATAGAAGCACCCCTATATATGCTCAGCCTCGTAAGGGAAGAATGGTTGCCAGATGCCCTCATATATATGCCCTTATGCCCGATGATGTTGAGCTATGGAATTAATTTATATTTAAAGGGATGACATTAAATTCCAATTCCAAAGGGAATAGCTAAATTTTCATTCAGTCTTTCGTCCTTGTATCGGACTGGATGTAACCTCAACATTAAGGGCCGTAAACATTATTTATTCGCTTTGAAATTAAAAAAAAACGCAACAAAATATCTTAATTAGTATTTGTTTAAACTAAAATGATAAGTAAGCTTGCTTAATCATAGCTGGAAATCTATAATTAATCTAGATCAATTTATAATGTCTAATAAATCACTTTCTCCTAAACCCTGACCTTTTGAAATATTATTCCTTCCTTTCTACGCCTCTAATTTTGTTTTTAATATTTAATAAATACAATTTAGTTTATAATATCTGTAAAGAAGTTAGGTCGTTATAATAAAGCAACAACTCTGAACTAACGAAAAAAATACAGTTATTTGAGCCTTTTTTGCCAATTCCTGCCGTCATTAAAATATTTCATGAAAACTCGTGGTCGTTGGAGCTGAAGTATTTACAATAAAATTACCAGCAGGGATGATAATTAGACATTTCAAAAACCTAACACCGGGGCGATCAAACACAAAGGGCTACCTGTCCAAATTAAAATGATCTGGTCGCCGATCACGGTAACGACCGCGCACTGTCACAATGGCTCATCCTTCAGCGAGGCTCCGGGCTTGGCAAATTGGAAGGGACGAGGCTAACAAGACCGAATTGGGCAAAATGAAAAGTGCCGACACAGCCGATACCTCCATTCTAGCGACGAAACAAAAGATAATACCGACAGAGGGAAAATTGGAGAGGGCCTGCTTCCCTATTCATGGACTTACCGTCCATGAATCCGTCGAGAGGGGCGGGAGCTTGATAAGCATCCCTTTAGCACGAATCCACTTTGTGCGAAGCCCCGTCAGAGTCATAAGTACAAAGGGGACTTATTAACGGTCAGTCTTATTAATGCATATAAAGAAGGAATTACCTTATTCATTAACTGGGAGTAGAGGGTCCGGCATGAATGGATTTACTTTTCAAAGGACTGCTGGAAATAATAAAGCCCGCCTGTTGAAGCCTGGAGGGCTTTTTTCCCATATTTTAATACGGCGGGTTTCTGAATTCCGAATTGCCTTTTCCCTCTTAATGAATGGTGAGATTTTATTATTTATGATTATAGGATAATTAAAATCCAGTTATTACATTTTTCGAATCAAAAACATTCAGTTAATACATAAATATAAACATTTGGAGGTATGAAATGGCATAGTTGAAATACCCACTAAGAACTGTGAACATGTGTTACAATATAAACCAGTGACCCTTTATATGCTATACTCGTACATTCAATTTAACTTTCCGATACAATATGTCCTATGTTAGCACACAAGCTTTTAGAATTCGCTTTATATCTACACCCACTGCACAAAAGTTCAAAGGATTCCATACCCGTTACTAATTCAACATAGAACCACTTTGTTCTTTTATATAATTAAAATTCGTTACTAGCTGTAGGTATTCATTTAGCAGTTCCCTTTATAATAAGGCTTCTATTATATAGGGCTATACCCGTAAAAGTACGGCATTTTCAAACAAAAGTACTCAATTTTATTTATTAAACATTTCAGTAGCGGAGATTAAATAACGTAAATTATTTAGAAAAGTAAACTTTAAAATCATTGTTGGGACGTGGCTTCTTTGAATACTGTTGAAAGAAATTTCTTTTGTACTAAACTTGAGGGAAAAGCTTTTAATTATCTATTTAGAAAAAAACTTTTCATCTAAAATATAAAAAAAAATTGAGATATTTTGTTTATTGGAGACAAGCTGCTACTGCTTCTTCTTCATGATTTTTCTTTAGGTTATTATTATAACTTCACAATCAATTAATACTCGGTGTATTTATAACTGATATAGAGTCTGATGTTCCCTGATTTGAGAAATTCGTCGGAATAATATTATATATAAATATTTTTTGTACACACTGTGAAGTTCATTCAATCCTCCGATTGATCCTCATGTCGTTACCATCATATTGGATCTGGTTGGAACGTACCTTCGCTATGTCTTGGACATACATCAATAGATCCAAATTGCCACCATCATTGAACAGTGAAGAGGATTTAATTTACCCAAAAATTACATTACATTAACGAAATGAAAATAATATTTTATAAAAATTAATATTTTAACGAGCAAACACTATAAAAAGACACCTGTATTTTAAATTTAAAGTGTTTTGAATATTTTTTAAGCTATTCTATTTGACTAAAAATCAAACACATTTACATCAAATACATATTAAACATATATATATATATATATATATATATATATATATATATATATATATATATATAAATATATAAATATAAAAATTGGTAACCACCAAAGAATAAAACAACAGACCTATGAATGATAATTTTTTCAAAATCATTGTTCACATTATGTTATGTTACAATTGCATATCAAATTTATAAAATCACTGCAAAGTTTAATGAATAGTTATTCATTAATGGTAGCTCATATTACATGGAAAGGTAACCTCAGTGGTATACAGTTATCATTTACAGTTTATTAGTAAACATAATAGCAACTTAAATCCTGGCTTGAGTTACTCGAACACATAGTTTAGTCTGATGTTTCAGATCGCTGGTTGCTAGTTATAATTTGAAAACAGTAGCTAATGTTTCTGTAGAATCGGTCGTCTTGAAAATTCTCTTGTATAGCAGGTCCCTTAAACTCTAATTATTAATAGAATGTTGTTGCCACGTGTTTAAATATGTAACAGATTACTTCATTTTACGATACAAGACTCGAGGAGCGGTAGCAAGCGCCCAAAATAAACAAGCTGCCTCCGCCTGGGCACGTTCTACGTCCACAACATGAAATATAATCATACGTAAAAACTGTTCAAAAGTTTAATTTTGTTCATGGTGCCTTTTACGAGTACGATATTTTTTTTATGAATTTTGACGGCATATGGGCTTTTGTTATGTAGATGAGCCCGTCTCGAACGCGGGACCAGTTATAAAGTATGCTGCACCGATGCAGGCCACACTAAATATTATATGGTCATGTGGTCTGTCGTGTCTGCGCTTATTATATATTAATGGATTTTGTAATATTTAATTACATTGTATTATCTTCAGTTTTATAATGCTAAGAATATTATATATAATGCTAAAAGTAGAAGGGAGTTGAGCAGAATGCCTCGTGACTTCATGGAAGTCACAGATGGTTCCTCTTATTTTTCAGTAAGCAACCGTACCCCTCCTTACTTCCCTTACTCCCTACTTCCCAGTACTATCCTTTTCTTATATGTATATGTCTCAGCTTTACCCAAGGCCCCACTCGCCCTTCCACCCAGTATGTTGTAACGTAACTCTTAGTATGTGTGTGTATACACCAGTGTTTTGCTTGTACTACATAATGAAGTTTTTCTTTCTTTTCTTCTAAAATACTCTCCTCTACAAAGATTATCTAACTTTCGGCATTATACAATCAAGTTTGTCGTTACGGCATTGATTAAGAGATGAGATATTCAATTGATACTCTACTCAACTGGATCAGAAAATATTTTTTAATTACTGATGATTAATGACCATCCATTGTTTCTCATACAGCTGCTTGTATTTTTAGCATCATAATCTTGGCATCAAATAGAACTACCATGAATGATACTATACCTTTAAAATTAAACATTGAGTTTTTGCGAACTCGATTTTAATGACAGATTTAATGTCTTTTGTAACTATAAAAAGTCAAGATATTTTTTTTGGTTAAACGCAAACTTAGATTTGAAAACAATTGACGGACTTTTCTTTAAACAAGGTTCATTGTTTCCAAAAAAAAGTTTGCCTTTTCAAAATTATGGTTGATATTAAAACCAAAACAATTTATTTCTAATATATACACAATGAAAATGATGTTCCGATAATATAGAATGCATCCAGTAAAAAAAACGAAATACTGACATCATCGCTCTTTATTATGAATAATGTGTGTTCATTGAATTATAGATAAACTTTAATTAGTAAAAAAATATAAATTAAAGAAACATGACTTTAAAAAAATAAATAAATAAAAACTAGATGCTAATACAAATTCATTTCATCCTATTATATTATGTTCTAAGGTGATTTATCTTTGTTAGCAATGGAAGTAATCCATTATAAAGAAATGGATCATCATCGTTTACTTACTATTCATTATATAATCTGCTTTGGTTATTTAGGGCAAGTTAACTATTCCAGTTTTCCTTGGGCTGTCAAATATTCTTAGAAATTTTATATGATTGATGAAATACATGGTTGTAAATTTTTATGAATATATCTGCACTTCCTTTTCCGATGACGTTCAGTTCTTCAAAAATAACTTATAGCTCCCAGAAACCTCCATCATTCTGAATTTCTGAGAAAAGCGCAAGTTTTTCCACCACTCCGTGAAGATTGCTCTCGGTCGAGTAGTCCCCGCTCCCGAGCAGGTGCCCCCTCTTCCATTCTTTAAAAACCTTTATTGAAATTGAACAGAATTCTGGGCATTCAACCGTAGTTCCGTAGAACTCTTCCCCTCCTCTGAATTTTCCTTCGATGAAACTTATTACCTGCAAGGTGTGAAGTACTTCACATGAGAACCCCTTTCTTCATATTTCTTGATAATCCTAGTTATCAGCTATATATGCTGAAATACTACTTTATTACCATCTATCGATAAGATTCATAAACTATTTATTTTTATTATACCTAGTATATCCAGGTGTGAACGGTTAGTGTACCGACTGCATGCGGCTCGCTCTTCGATTTTGTTTTGGGGGATGGGTCTGGTTAGGGTTAACTTAGCCTCGTGAGGATAAATGAGTAGTGAATCTGATTAAGAAAACCGAATTTAAAGTTGGGTAGAAAAAGAGCTTTTCAACTTTGACGGCAACCTTCGGTCGACTCTCGACGAGATGTTACGCAATGTATTTGTGGATATGACAAGAGTTCTTTCTCATTTCTGTAAAGCGAAAATTTTCGTTCTATTGATCTCCCATAATTTTCTACAGTTAAACGTAAAGGAATCACTTTTTGGAAAATAGCATTCTTAAAACACTTCTATTTTAACGGTTTTTTTGTACAGCTAAGTCTAACTCATCTAGGCAACACCATTCACAGGTAATGTCAAAAATTATTTTTAGTAAAATAATTGAAACCCTTTTTGGATCTGTTGTCCTTACTTACATTACGATATTTACTATTTCCAAACTGAAAAAATAAAATCCAACTATGGAAATGGTCTTCCTCCGTGATTTCCTGACAGGACATATATCCCGGTTTCAAAAAAGCCGAAGTGGAAAAAAAAAAAAAAAAAATAATGTCCTATTTCGTCCTAACTTGTGTACTTCCTAACTAAATTGTTTAGGCTACTGAGAAAACTCGTGAATAAGAAATATAATTCTTGTGGGAATTCAAGAGGAAATTATTTAAGTAATCTAAGGCCACAAACATATTATATCATAAGAAAAAAACAAGTAAACAGTTAAATAACTAGGTGCGTGAGTCCATGTTCATTTTATCTGCTCTGTCATAATCCAGCATTAATTTTGTACTTGTACTCGTAATAAAAAAGGAGTATTTTTGAAGTATTTTTATGACCTGAAAATGAAACTACCAACTTCAATAAAACCCTGAAAGCGCTTATAATTCTTTATCAAGTAATAGAAGTTATAAAGATATAATAAATAATTCTCTAATTAAAAAAAAAAAGTTTTAAGAGTTAACAATATAAATCTTGAATTTACCACTAAATACTGAACCGAATTTAATAACGAACCTATGCCAATAATTTAGGGATGTTTTTGTTTGTTGAAAAGGTGATTTTAAGTTATCGAACTTATTACAACATAAAAAAGTGATTTCAGTGAAAGATACCAAGTAATTATTTTTACAATCATTTAATAGATTTTTAAGAAATGGCTTGAATATTCCTCTCCTCTCATAATCGCCAATTTCTGCGTTGTTCAGTTCGCTTTTATATATTTAAAAACTAATATCAGCTTATAATGGTCAAAAACGTTTTTTTACATTGACTCAGAACTATCTGAAGTGAGGTTAGTCAAACTATGCCTAATCTGTAGACAACACGTTTTCCTTTTTTAAATTGGAGAACCCGTATTTTCTTTGTAGAACTGAGGCCACATGACTCAGCACAAAGGCAAATTGTAAAGCTCATTATTATCTTAAGCTCCTTCATTATGAAAATGTCAAAACAATTATTCAAATTTAGTATTTATGATCTTTGGACTTTCGAGTCCATTACTCATTGCCATTCATGAATTGCAAATGAGTCCGTTTTCTTTTGGTGTTATTTCATTAGCGATGGTTGTATACAGGCTAATGAAAAATTACACATTTTATCAATGAACGGGCCAATATTTCATGAAGAGATTTTCTAGAGTAATATGATTTAATTTTGAAAAATGAAAATTCCTCGAATGAATGCCTAAAACAGAGCTCATAAATGAGGCAATCAATGCCTTATTTATATTGTATTCGAACGCTTTGGTGATTAAATTTATTCAAATTGTAAATTACTCCTGAAGCTAAATCATGATATTTTATTTTTCACGCATAGTGATAAGTTAATATAAAAATACGTGTAAGCTCCGTTACCTTCAGACTGGCGCCATCAAGCCGACACAGCTGTTGGTGAAGTCTACACTTGGCCGGTCACCGTTATGCAAAGGAGCAGGAAGGACGGGCTACTGTGATTGGTATTTTCCTGTTGTTTCCAACAGCTATCTACCTACCGTGTTCATTATCTACTCCTAACATTTTATCCGCCACGAGCATTTTTTGTTTAAACAGGAAAATTACTTTTCAACGCTTAATTCACGTGCCTGTTTCCGGTAGCCTTAGGCAACTGGTTGGCAGATGGTTACATATAAATTAAACACTCCCTCGATCTCTCAACAATATTTTTGAAAAAAACGTTTTCAACACCTTTAAGCTCTCATACCCAGATACTAAAATAAAAATATGAACAAAAACATTGAGCCTCCATTTCTTTTCCACTACCACAGACTGGGTTCCCTTATGAGTTGCCTGAGGTGCGCGTATTCTATTGAAATTGGGTATGTTTATCTGGTCAGCGCACCTTTTGTTATTTTAAGCCGGTTTTATTTTTTCTCCCCCTTTTCCCTAAGGCTAACTTATTTCTACACACAAAGGGACTCCATTTCAACTTGGTACAACGGTGCCTTTGCCCCGACATTCCGGCTGCTCAACCTGCATCACTCCCTTGTAGGTGGTGAAGTGGGCTGGTCCCTGCGGCTCCTTGCACTTCTGGTCAAAGATGAGGACGGGCTGTAGTTCACCTCGTTGTACAGCAGCAACGGCCAGCCTGATTCATCCAAGCTATAGTGACCAATCGAGCAAAGCATCCGTACTTGACAGGTGAGCACGACATCCTCTACGGTATCTCTATCCCCACAATGTGGGCAAATGGGGTCCGCAGCTCTTTTATGCTCGTAAAGCTTGGAACTCAATCCACCACGCTATGATATCACCTGGGAACTCCAGTAGTCAGGGGAGATCTCCTTTGCCCTCAGCCTGTCCTTTGCCGAGGGGAAGTACACCCTTCGTGGTATCGGTCCACCTGGCATCCCACACCTCATTGGTCCAGTAGCTAAGATGGCCCTTCCACTTCCTAGGTTCTTCTTCAATTATCCTGCGAAGCGGAGGGGGGAGCTCTTCCAGATGCCCTTTCTTCGCCGTACCTTTTGAAACCAAAAAATTAATCAGTAAAAGCAAAAACAATAAACAAAAATCACAATTAATAAAACTTGTATATATATATATATATATATTTGTATTAGTTTAATTTGAAAGCTCACAATAGTCCATAACGTTTATTAAGTTAATAAAGCACCCTCACCTTCATGAGTTAAGCATCGTAGAATAAAAATGGAATAGCATAATAATCCTATGGAAACTCACTCAATTATCTAAAATTTCAAAATCATATAACCTAAATAAGGAATAGGGTGGTTATTGTTATTAGCAATTGACTTTTATTTAGGAGCTACGGAGGGAGTTGGTTTCATGATATTCTTGTGCCTAATATTTTCTCTTTTCTATTGACCGATATGAGGGAATCTACTTTAATTTCTATGCTTTCAAGGCCGTCGATTACTTTTTTTAGCATTAGTGTGGTATATCAAAGCTAATCTATGTGATGATACTCTACGCACATTATGCCTCAAAATTTGCAGATGTTGTTAGGTATAAGCTTTATTAACTTTTATTGTTTCTAGTTTCTCAGATTAATTTGGTTTGTCTCGAGATGCGCTCTCAATATTTTTTGTCATATCACTTTTTATTTCAATTTTAGCAACTGAGGATGACATCATAGAACTGTTGAAAATATTTGTACTAAAAACAATATTGTGGAGGGTCCGAGGAGTATTTATTTAAAAATTGATTATTTTTTCTCGTTCAGGTGTCTTTAGGTCTGTGGGAGTGGTTGCGAGTCCACTGTTTGATGTAGAGTCATGAAATTTAAACCTAAAAATATTTAAGCGTCATTAATTGAACAATTGACCTATTAACCTAAGTCGAATGAATGTGTTTTTTAATTCATATAAGAGAATTCCTGACTTGGTACATAATGTCTGTTAGGTATTTATTGGATTATAACTAGGAAAGGACGTTGTAACTGTACAAATTATGGGGTCCCCAAATACAATATAAAATAATAAAGAGAAATTATATTTGATGTATTGGAAAATTCAATTTTTTTTGGGGGGGGGGACGTGGGATTGACAGGGTAGCAAAACAAGTTATTTTCTGAGATTATATTGTGTCCCCGTGAACTGCAAATTATCATTCAGGCCTGCACAGAAAATAATATATAAGCTGTCTTGAAATATTTATCATTTTACAGGGATCCTTTTTGACAGTTACCACCCTGACAATAACCTAATAATATTAGGTTAAATTGTACCATCAACTCTATAATAAATATAATTTAAATTGCCTTGAGAGCGATTAAAATTTGTGGCAATAAATACTTACAATAAATGTAAATGTGATCAAGATTCAATCACAATTACAAAACAGTATGTATTTGCTTGATTTTATGGACTTAACTTAATTAAGTGTTTATGACTGAAATATACATTTTATTTTGGATCAACCGCAGTTGACCCTTAACCATAATTATCTGGAGTAGAGCGTGTTTCTCTTAAGTGGCATGCATTTATTCATACATTTGGTCGTTGCCAGTTCAATTGACATTAATTCGTTATCGTGACATATCCCTTTTCGGTACGGTGACCACTGTATTGTCTGTTACTCTGACTCCATAGGCAGAGAAATGAAAGGACAGGAGAGTGGAAAGGACTCCGGGTTATGGCTCAGCCGACGGCTGTGTTACTTCCTAAGGGAAGGTTTGTATTTCACTTTGAATAGAGAGGTCGGTCGAACAGAGCAACTGGACCGATAGCCAATCCTGGCATAGTTGATCGTTCGCGGTCAACAAAAGCTTGCGGGGCCATGGTATATAGGCCGCTTTGAGAGACATTGCTTTTAGGAAATTTCCTCTACGAGTTGTTCTGCTGTAGCGTTCCATCTGTTACGAAAATACCACGCGTGCCAGTCAAAGCTTAACCTCTTACTTTCTTAACTTCTGAAAATTCATGGTAGTGGCCACAAGATAAGAATTAGAAAATGAATTATTGCTAATGAAAAAACGGTTTTTCTAATTTTTACAATGCGGGATTGTTTGAATTTTAAGTATGTTTCAAAAAAGGTTGTCGGGCTCAGATAACTGAGTATCCCCAAAGCCCGCTAGAGTCACTACAACCTCTTAGCCGCCGTCCTGCGAGCGCCCAGAAAGAGATAGAGCGGGTGGACCTGTGGTCTTTCACCCTGGATGCCGGCCTAGTCGGCAGGCAGCCTAATTCGTTTTGATCTGACTCCATAAGATCTTTACAAGGTTTGTGCCCAGACAAAGCACTATGTTCAGGAGAAGAGGTACAGGGTAGGTTTATAGGTAGTTTATGTGGTCTTGGAATGACCACGAATTCACACTCGGTATCTAAGGGTAGGCGAAAACCGTCCAGATCACAAAGGCGAGTGTGAACTGGAGAGAAACAGACTGGATTGCCATGGGAGATGCTACTAGGTAAAGTTTGTAGGGTCACGGCAACCGTCATCCGCGAGGGAGAGGTATCTCCCAATGTGGTGCTAGGTTTAGCGAGACGAAGGCAGAGATTACCACTAGGAAGATGTGGAGTCTGACAACGCCGGACTAAAACATAGCGAGGCTAGGAGAGTGTGATGCAGAGGTAGTTGAATGAGAAGGCCATGGTTTGAGTAGAGCAGCAAGCGCCAGAGCTGAGAGAGAGAGAGAGAGAGAGAGAGAGAGAGAGAGAGAGAGAGAGAGAGAGAGAGAGAGAGAGAGAGAGAGAGAGAGAGAGAGAGAGAGAGAAGTGTTCAAGGTGCCGGTTTGTTTCTTTCTGATTTTTACCCTGCAGGGCGTTTCTTATATAGGCAGGCTAGCCGTAGTGGGGAGTCATCCCCACCAGCTTCTCTCCCACTCCGACTGACGTCATAATCTTTATTTGTACAAATATGGAAACAGATGTTTTCAGGAACGAGATGATGGTAATTTTTAATTATTCGTAATTAAGAGGTGGCCACAACAAACGTCTACCAAAGTTGTAGACAAATGTCAAAAAAGGGCATCCAGGGGATTTTGGAATTAAAAGCCATTTATTAGCCAAATGAAAAGATTACACAGACCGGCAGATGGTTTGGTGCCGGAGTATATGGAGCTGATTTCATATTAATTTTATGTCATGAATTCAAATATGGCAGTTTTTGCACAGGAGCTCAAATTTCTAAGTTATAACATTCTAGTGAAATCTCACTTGTGTGCCACCAAATATTCCTGCTTTAATTTTATCCATAACTGAGCATTTTTCCCTGCAAAGCATGATCCGTTCTTATCAAGAGATTTTACAAACTCCTTCTTAAGGCTCAGCTTTATATCTATTGGAGAAAAGATGATTTTTCTCTCGTTCAACTAAGGGATCGTACGTGACATTATTTTGCCCAACGTCCATATTTTGTCACATAGGCCACTCTTTTTTTAACCCAGTGCCGTGTTTTGTCTGTGCTATCCCAGAGGCACAAGAAGCAAGGTGTGGCCGCTTGGCTGTCCAAAGAAAAAGTTTGCCATTTTTAAGTCCAGACAAATCACCCATTGATGTTCATGATACTTTATCTTCTCCAAGACCTAAGCTATGGTGTTACATTATTCCTCCATTTTAGTTGAGTGGGCAATTAGTATTGAACCATATTCATTGCCATTGTGTAGAAGGACAAGTTTAAAACTTTGCCTTGAGCTGTCAATAATTATGTGCCAACCAACTAAAATATAGTCTGGAAGTCCCATTCTTCGAGAATAATTAGAAATTTCTCAAATTTCGAGACATAATAATAGATTGTCTTCTTGATAGTAGAAGGGGGAAGAATAATACAGGAATCAATCCTTGTATATATGATTTAGAACTGAACAAAATGGAGTTTGAACTGCACATTTCGTGTAGACCTGTACGTTAAAAAAAAACTCTAAAATAAAAAATTAGAGGACAGTTAGATTGTTAAATTCCTTGAACATATTGCATTAATAGAATTTTGATTTTCCTTGGTTTTCTTATACTAACCTATTTTTTTTGTTAGTCCTGGGTCTAATGTCCTGGAAAGGGGGTCAAATGTGTATCCGTTCATGCTGACAATGACATGACATGGCACTTTATTTGATGGTCCTCGAAGTCATTAATTAATTGCTTCTTAAAAATGTACTTTTCAGTCAAATCGAGTCGCTTATCGTATTAAACGTCTTCTCGTTTTCACTTACCGTGTAATATGACTAATTACAAAAAACATTGAAATGTTGTTTGTCAGTATCAATCTCCAACTGTTAAATTCACTGCACAATACAACATAATGAAACTGACCAGTTATTTTTTTAAAACAATTTGAGTTTGGCATGGCTACCTATGTCTTTTTGTGTTATTATGAAGTAAATCATATATTACAGAGGACTTATATATGCATACCGTGCTTGTTATAATGTATTTATAATTTTTGACTTGAGGTAAGAAACTGATTTCTTAGCAATGAGAGCTGCGTGAATATTATGCGTATTCAGTTACTTTAACATAATTTTTTAATTGGGAGAAAGAATTTTTTTTGAATATTTTAATTTATTTGTCTATCCAGTTAAAATTCGTGAAGAATATATACCGTAAAAATGTTTCTATGCTACTATTCAACCTAACATAAGCACTTGACCACTTGTTACTAATTAAGATTTTACCATTGCATACAATTTCTCGTACAATTTGTATATTTCCTAGTCTATGATATACAGTACATTTTGTAATGTAATCCTGCGAACTCAAAATTTCATTATTACCTCTTTTTTTCATAAGGTTAGAGATGCTTAGATGAGTAATGTAGATGAATTCTACATAGCATTACAAGTTTTCAGGGTTGAAAGGTGGGCCGCCCTACTGGGACCCACTAATTACTATTTATAAAAAACCAGTTTCCACAAAAGGGTCTGTACCCACAACCTCCGAATCATGAATCAACTCGATAACTACTATACAATACGAGATCCCAAAGTTACTAACCCTAAGACCAGGCCACAATATATTTTTAAAGAAAATGTAATTATACGGGAAAACATTTTAACTAAAGTTAATAGTTAATGATTTGATTAAACTAGCACGCAAAGGAACAAATTCCAGGTTCAAAAGTTAAAATTAGTTATTTTTCTAGTAACTAGTAAATAGTAAAAATAAGAAAACCCAGAGGGAAGGAATGACAATAAATTACTAGTAAAGAAATATATCATTTCAGGTTATAAAGGGTGTTCCAGCATTAACGCAAGATTTAAATTTGCCGCCATTTGTGCAGTAAAGTGCTGGCAACCCTAAAAAAAACAATTTAACAGCTGAGAGTTTAGGGTTACACGATAGAACAATGTGTATTTATTTTGAACATTATCTAAAAAATAATGAAATTTCGGCGGCCGCAGTTCGAAAATTTCATACAAAATATGGTCGGAATAGTGTTTTGACTTCATCAACTGTGAAGAGATTAATTAAAAAAATTAGGGAGACTGGATCAGTTGGAGACACTAAACACACTGGTCTTCCAAAAACAAGCCGTTCAATTGTCGATATCGAAGCAGTGCGTGAGAGTGAGAGAAATTCAGGAACATCAATTCGGTGTCGTAAACACAGTTCTTTTTCCCGAAATTGGATGATATTGATGTGGCCAATATGTAGTTTCAACAAGATGGTGCCACATGCCATAGAGCCCATGAAAGAATTCAAATACGGCATGAGACATTTCCTGGTCGTGTACTCTCTCGTTTCGGTGATCAGAATCGGCCCCCTAGATCGTGTGATTTAACACCTTTAGATTTATTTTTATGGGGTTATTTGAAGTCAAAGGTGTATGCCAACAATCTCACATCTACCCGTGCATTAAAAGAGGGAATTCAACGCTGCATCAACGAAATTCAACCACATTTATGCCAAATGGTCATAGAAAATTTGGACAAAAGAGTGCGTATGTGCCAGCAAAGTCGTGGAGGCCATTTGCCCGATGTGTTATTCCATAAATAACCCTATCCTATTTACTTTATAATTAAATAAAAAAATAACAACAAAAATACTAAAAACTGTGTTTTCTATTTAAATCAAATCTTGTGTTAATTCTGGGACACCCTTTATATTCTGTTGAAAATGAAGAGCTATAATATGTTGTACGATTAATATGTGTTTAGTAAAAATAGTTTAAAGTTTCATATTATTTTGTTGATGTTCTGAAAAGATGAAAGGGAATGTGTATAACTTTTAATAAACTCACAGGACCGACACCCACACGAACATCTATAGGTCTTGCCTTCCTTTTCGCTGACCGCAGGGCCTGATCACGTGTGTCATTCACTCGCTCACTATGTGAAGGCGTTAGCTTTTGAGCCTTATCCGCTTAGGAGTCGTGAATGAAACCGGCCACTATGGGCTCACTAAAGCTTTAGAGGTGTCGAGTTTATTCCTCTCATCGATCTCAGCGGTTCATGAGCTCGTTTTCTAAGTACGACATCTCTACTGGAATTTCGGTAAAGATTTCATTAAAGGACGAATTTTTAATTTGTCCATTTGAGTTTTTTAATTTGGAGTTAAGCGTGAAGTTTTTCATGAAGTGGGGATTAGGAGCTAGGGGTGTTCGGACGTGGTGATTGTTTTCCTAATATCTTGTGCCAGTTAATGTCGGTTCCGGTATAAGGAATGTTTGTGAACCCTCGTTCGTAAAAGCTTAGTTGTTGAAATATTGGTGTTTAGTGGTTAATGGTGT
Organism: Acanthosoma haemorrhoidale; assembly: GCA_930367205.1. Classification (NCBI taxonomy): domain Eukaryota; kingdom Metazoa; phylum Arthropoda; class Insecta; order Hemiptera; family Acanthosomatidae; genus Acanthosoma; species Acanthosoma haemorrhoidale. The sequence continues at coordinate 30,834,823 of OV884013.1, read as the reverse complement.
AAGCGTTTAAGGTGTCGTAATGTTATTATAGGTAGTCTATAAAAAGTAATGAAGTACAGGGCAGAGAGTGATTGAGTGGTAATTTATTATTTATTAAGTGCGTTTGGAAAATCCGGAAGATAGGGTCAATTAATTTAGGTTAGAATGGGAATTTTTAGCTTTGTCGGGATGCTTGTAAAATTTGAGTAGAAGGTCGGGCTTAGCACGCTAACTTGCGGAACACTAGTTAATGGAAAAAGCAGTATGTGTTCAGCAATATCATTTCTACAGCAGAACTCGATTATTTAACCAAATTTATTTGGTTATTTTTTTGGAGGATATGGCATAAAGATATAAGAATATGGGGGAAATAAGTATAAAAACGTATTTAACATGGATGCGCACGTCTGCTATTGGTGAACGTTTAAATAAAGCCATTTTAAAATTTGGTGAGTTATTATAAATTATTCTTTCATCAATCAAAACAGAATTACAATCGAATATATCTTTTCATATCATGGTCACTGGGTTATAATTGTATAAACATCTTAACATAACTTCGATTGCTATAATTGTCCGCTTCAGTACATATACACGAACCGATACAAACTAGATTAGAATAACAATAAACTATTAAGTGGCCGTTATCAATTATACAAATTCCCATCTGTGAATGACAATTCTATCAGCTCTATTATTACCATACAGTTGACGTCTCAACTACAGCCGGACCGTGGTTCCCGTCTAAAACGAAACGGCCGCGTATCCAACCGAAATTTTAACAAGTTGGCCGAGCCTAATTGGACGTAAAACCCACCTCTGCCTAGTTAATTGCCAGCACATGGACCGCCGGCCACAAAGGACCCTTGTAATTACATTTTGACGTACCTACATGTAATATGTAAATAAGGGGGCCATGTGCCCGCTTACGTTATATGTAATATGTCCGGCGTACATGTATTAAAACGTCATCTGTGTACCCTTTCGAGCCGGTATCGCCTTAATGCCCTTCTACTCCCAAGATTTGAACTGTCAATATCCTCAGATATTGAAAACTTAATGTAATCCATAACTGAGGAATACTATGCTGGCTGTAGTTTTTATTATTTTCCCGTTCAAACTAGGTCATGTGCTGGTAATATTTTAATCCGGAATGGCTGTATCAAGACAATGGTAACCTATTCAGAATAATGTCAGAGATGGTTCAAACTGTATATTATTTTATGCATCATATAAATTATAATATCCATTGTTGTGACCACCTCTTAATTATGAATAGTTAAAAGTCTTCCTCTTCTCGAATCATACCTGTCTATGTTTCCATATTTGTTGTTAATAAAGCTTATAACGTCATTGAGAGTAGGGGGAGGAGCCAGTGGAGTGGGGGCCCATCCTCACTTCCTCTAGCCGCCTGGTAGGGGCCCGTCCCTTCCAGGGCCCTTACCAGGCGGCTATATAAACCTCACGTCCTCAGACAGAGGGCATATCACGGTCGCAAGCTGAAGGTGAGCCTCATCACCTAGTGAGTGTATGTGTATTGGACTTATTAACAACAATCTGAAAATATTATATTTTATGCACTCCTTAATATGTATCTGCGAATGCAGCACGAGGAGACAACTGTAATTCCAAATTCATTTATTTATTTTTGTCATTGTATATATATTATCAATAAAGAGGTTTTGAAAAAAAACAAAAAAAAAAAAAACAGAGGGCATAACGAACCGGACCGTCACTTGGAACACTACTCTCTCCTCTCTCTCTGCACTGGCGCTTGCTGCTATACTGAAACCATTCTCATTCAACTACCTCTGCATCTCTCTCTCCTCACCTCGCTATGTTTTAGTCCGGCGTTGTCAGACCCCACACCTCCCTAGTGGGAATCGATGCCTTCGTCTCGCTAAAACTAGCACCTCTATGGGAGAGACCTCTCCCTCGCGAACGACGGTTGCCGTGGCCCTGCAAATTTACCTAGCAGTGTATCCCATGGTAATCCAGTCTGCCTCTTTCCGGTTCACACTACCCTTTGGGACCAGGACGGGTTTCGCCTACCCTTAGACACCGAGTGTGAATTCGTGGTCATTCCAAGACCACATAAACTACCTACCCTGTACCTCTTCTCCTGAACGTACACCTTCTAAACATCTTGTGGAGTCAAATCAAAGCGAATTAAAGCTGCCCGCCGACTAGGCCGGCAGCCAGGGTGAAAGACCACAGGTCCACCCGCCTTATATATTTCTGGGCGCTCGCCGGACGTCGGCTAAGAGGTTGTAGCGACCCTAGCCAGCGGTGGGCGTCTCCTCCCCACTTTGGGGATACTCAGTTAAACTGAGCTCGACATCCATTAATATTTTTTAATACCTGCTCTAGGTATATACTGGTTGAGCTGACATTGTGGAACTGTTAGCGTAACGAATATATTTTACTGAAGTCTGTAATAAACAATAACTCGTGCAGTCACGATTTATTTTTTATTATACCTTGAAAATATTTGAAATTAACGAAAGTAAAGTTTATGACGGGATTAATCTCATCTAGGTTGAGCTGACGAAGAGTAAGCAATCTTAAAGTATTTTATTCATTTCTTATGCCAATAACCATGATATATACTTACCAAACATTAATCTTTATATTATTGACAAAAACATGACCTTTTTTTTGTTATAGTCAATAATTACAGTAAACTGTTGGGAAGTTTCAAAGTAAGTGAATATTTGACTGTTAATGATGTGTTCGTTATACACTTGTTTAAACATTTATTACATTAGTGCACATATCTGCGCATATGTCGGAATGAGATTAAGGATTATAAACTTTTTCTGAAGTAATATGTTCCTTATTATATTATTATTATTCCTTATGATATTTATATTTCAAGCATTGGAGTTATCATACCAAATATGGATAGGTTAAATTATCTTTATATACATACATAAAAAGCGAAGGCTCATGCGATAAACTGGGAAATATACAGGTACATTATGTAGTATTGTAGCTGGTATGTCCCATCTCACCCTTCTTTACAGACAGTTTAAGCTCCGAAATCGATTTCGCCAGGACTCGAGAGAAATCCATGTCAATTTACTGGACTCTCTAACCTATCGATGCCACTTGTTAGCAATAAAGGGAGGAGTCACAGCCCCAATTGCAGTAATAAATCATCATTTTAATTAAACTTTAACCCGCTCGATTGCAACCATTTGCCCTCCTCCCCCCTACTCATTTCCCGCAAGATCCATTTATTTTAGCCATTATTAGACACCCCAGACGAGAGCATCCTTAGTTTTAAATTCGATATAGCTTTTAGTTTTTATGGTGTTATTATTTTAATATAATTTAATTGTGAGCAAAGTTCAATTTCTAAGAGACTTTTAATATGATTTATTTAACTTTTGTTTCGATACTATCGATTCATATTTATTTTAAGTGCTTAAATTATAATTTTACGATTATTGGGACATTTTTTCATTTCGTTTTTATTTACGAGAGTATAAAATGTTTATAAGGTGTCGGTGAAAGTAGACTGGTTCTGACGTTGGCCTGCTCCATCCTTTCAGGATCCAAACTTGGATAACGGCCGAAATGAAAAGTTGACGGACGATTCACTCGGTTGCGTGAAATTGTGGTTCTCAGGATGAAAATACACGGTTAAACTATATGTTTAAATTCCATAACGAAGTATATGTATAAAAACTAAATTTCAAAGTTTTCACCAAAGAATGAACTTAGCAACAAACAAGCAGCATACATCCTGGACAACCCTATCCAGACACCTCGAAAGAAGGTAACTAACTATTATAGAAATTAGTAACAGTATTAAAAAATCAGAAATATTTGTGGAAAGAAAAAATACTGGCTATCACTATTAAAGATAGAACGCAAATCGAGCTCTTTAACCCTAACTGCAATCAGTGTGGATCGAAAAATAATTAAACTATTCGTATTGAGTCCCAATCTTGCTTGTGAATTTTTTGGTCATTAATTAATAAATTTTATTTGAAATTTTTTTTATTAGGGTTGTTAAGGCCAGATAAAGTTTTTGTTTTGTTGGAAAAGTGAAGTAAATTAAATTAATTTTTTTATCTTTATTTAAAAAATTAATTTGTTTGTTAGATTTAATTATTTATTATTTCGTTACTGACGTAAAAAAAACTGTAAATAAAAATCGTAATTTTTTTTTTTGATTGTTCATGTAAAATATGATTGTGTAATTCCTGTTATTATATTTCGTAAGATTAAATTGTAATCTAGGTTAAATACCTAAAGGAAAATTCCATACCTAGGACAGTGGCACTTTGGACTGTTGGTAGGGGAACTTGTGGGCCCAAGCCCATTTACGTCAGTGTTGAGGTAACGTCTGAAGGGTTAAGGTGTACCGATCTCAGACTTAATTGGCCATTTGGCCAAAATCATACCTATATGATCTTCAACGTTCCCCTTGGAGCTTGGAATAGCCGCCCTGCGGTTGGATTTTTTTTTGAGCCACAACCTGATGACGACAGCTCTACGTTTTGTTTGCAGCCCGCACCCGCGAGAGCACTTGAACTGCAACTTGCCGCTGCGTGAATATACACTTATTTCATATATACACTAAAAGTGACGAGAATTTGGTTAATTCCTTTAATTATTAAGGATAAAAGACATTTTTTTATTTTTTGAAACCAGTCTGTCTTACATTGGCAAATTTTATTATTATTAACCAGGCCTGGGTATTTTATTTTGCTCCTCATTTTTTTTTATGAAATTTTTTTTTATATAATATTCTGTTTAATTTTAGAATAAATGTATTGTGAATTGGCATCAACTCTTATTTTCATTAATTTACAGTCCACTAGTTCATGCTAATGAACCAACCTGTGTTTGAATTATCACTTGGAAGTATATAATACTCCACGGGTAGTTCAGCGTAAACAAGGGTGATAAAAGGGTAGATTTTCCCTGTTTGGGCAATAATTAACTGTGATCATTAATCATTATTTATATTGTGATTTATACCGTAATGAAAATTGTTATTATTCCATATACATATAGTTATAATGTTTAGTTTAAATTGGGAACCGAATGTTTGAAAATATGGCCTGGTTTAGATAGCAGCAGATACCTACCAGTACTGATGAAATCATGTTTTCGTTTCCTTTGAACCAAACAAAACAAAAAGAGCATGACCAGACCATTTTATAACGAAAATGTTTTATAAATAAATTCCTGTAAATGTACAAACCGTTTTCTATACTGCACAATTGCATCAGGGGTAGAGTGGGGCTTCCTCAATCGGATTTGAGAGAGACGATGTAACGAAATCTCCTGCGGAAATGGTTCTTTCATTAGACCCCATGGGGCCATAATAAGGATATTACCAGGTAGGAGAGTCCGGCCCTTTGTGGGTAGAAATTAATAACCTGCCTCAAAGGTAATTCGAATAATCCCGTTCATACCCCGTCAGTTTGAATAAATCTGTTAATGTAATCCTCCCGAACTCTACCCTATCTACTGTGCATAGGCTGGTCATTCTGCGTTATTCACTACCCGGCTTGTTCCCTCTTAATTTCGCTCTCTGTGGAATATATATTTTGTAATCTGACTACATTTTAGATTTTGGTTTCTGTTATGCGTTTCGTGTTACGTGCATTATGATGATATTTCTTAAGGATTATGGCTTTATAGGCCACTACAATAACTCTGAATCTGAATTTCTCCAATGGAACCTGTTTTATGCCGAAGTCTGAAGGACCTGGAATTAAAGTACAAATATTTCTTAAAGAAGCTAGCTGAGCGTTAAACAATGTATATAATAGGGTCCTGAATTGCTTTGATCCTGATTATTACTATTAAAAAAAATAAAACATTGATACGTACTCTGATGATATGTACATTTAGTAAAGTAAGCCAAGATATGAAGGTTTAACTAGTTTTTTTTATACAGCTGTCCTGTCATAGTATTCTGTGTTTTTTTTTTAAACTCATAGACCACGAAACTAAACGATAAATTAATGCTTCAGAAATTTGACTCTAATATTGTAATAAGGTAAATATTGTCAGAACTATAACTGATTCTTTATCTGCCGACTAACCAACATCTAAAGCAATGAAGAAAACATCATAGAAACTCGTGAAAGGCTGGAGCAATGAAGATCACAGGAGGATTACTCAAAGGAGGCATCCATTACGCCATCTCTTGTATTCATTATAGAAGAGCCACCTTGAAAGCTTTATTAGGAATAATGATTGGCAGAGGTGTAGACGTTAGCTTATGCAGATGATGTTATGCTACAGCTATTCTCGCAATTATGCTCTGAATTGCAATGCAATCTAACAGAAGGCAGTGCAGAACAAGTGTGAAACAAACATAATATTTCTCGTTCTTCTAAAATATATACTTTAAACAACCATAAACCGGTTGTTGTTGCTGTTCTGATCAGGCATTATTCCAATTGTGTTTTTAATGGCGAAGTAAGCGTTCTTTGGTTTTTTGTTGACAGATAAATTCTAAAATAAATCCATTATATTTTTTCTAGTACGTTATCTACGTATGTTGACTGTTTCAATTATAATTGTTACAAATTAGAATAATTGATAATGTTGATGTTAAGAGCCGATTTTATTGAAATGTTTCCATCTCCAGGAATGCTTTTGACGCAGCACTTAGATTGCTACTTAAAATCCTTCCTGTGTAGAGGTAACGTACACCCCCTTCGGACCATATATTCCGTTCCTAATTGGTCTTGGCCCTGAATATCTTCGGTAATCCTCGGCTTTGGAGGCAGGAGGTTCGAATCCTGCCCACACGAGGCATCCTATCTCTTGCAGACAGACTTATAGGGAGCCCAGCCGGCCTATCAATAAGGGACGATGAGGAAGATAAGTTAATGGAGAAGGCATGTTAAGTAGGCATTTGAGATCAGGTTGTCTAAAATATCTGCCGATAAACGACCTGTGGCCCTTGGGTACGTGGCGTGGCTGTTGGGTAAGGGTGTCAGCGCTATCTCGTCTGGGGCTAGATAGTTGGGATAGGATATGATTAAGCATAGTTATAGGCACATTGTCCCTTGGAATAATTTAATAGTGATGATGCAGGCTGGGTTTTCTCTGCACTTTTCCAACATAAATCTTTCTGAATAACTAATAAATTTTATTTTATTTTTCAAGAGTGTCTAATTTTGTCTTTTATTGCTGGTCATTATACTCTGAAATTTGCCATGTTTTTGAAGTCTGTGCACACGTGTCCTCATTTATCCATCAAGTTTATTATGGATAATCTCACTATCATTGGCCATCCTTCAGAACCAAGAGGTCAACTTTTAAACGTTTTATATTTTACTAAGAAGATTAATTTTCGATTTCTTACTCAGTGCATTGATCAGAATGGGATTCTAAAATTATTTTAAATTAGTTAAATATTTTTTTAAATATGATACCACGTGAAGGGAAAGTATAATAAATAATTAATTTATTAGTTTATTATTTCAATATATTGCCTATTATTATTATTATTATTTGTTCCGGCATTTGTGCACCGCGGCCTCAGTGAGATCTATTGTGCGCCGTCCATGTCCCTGTCCTATATATGTGACAGGCCCACGGCCTTTGCAAATCTGAGGATACTGAATGGATCGATCAGTTCACATAGTTTGGGGTCTACAATGCGATCACTACCAAAGTGAAGGTATCGCCTTCTAGCTAAGTTATCACAGTCACATATTATATGACGTGCCGTTTCTCCCTCTTTCTTGCAGAATCTGCAGATTGGTGATCCCACTATCCCCAAATTAAAGAGGTGTTTATTTAACCGACAGTGACCTGTATAGAGTCCTGTCACACTTTTGAGTGTCCACCTGTCCATTGATAGAAGTGCTGAGCTTCTTCTCTTACAGGGTCCATTAAGAAACAGTTTCGAGTGTTCCTGTTTCTTAGTTTCTCTCCAAGAAAGTCTTGCCTTGTCCTCTAAAGCTAATTTTATACGCCTTTTAGCGTAGCTGACGCTGATACCACATATGGGATATATTGCCTATTACTTAAATATAAGTAATAACTTAAGGTTTAATTTTTTATATTAACAAACAATTAGTCAACACTTGGTTCAACGCCAGTCATTGGCATTCAATTAAGTTTAATTTATTAATTACTATCTTATTAACTCAACCAGTTTAATCATTAAGCACGCAACCATAATACATTTGCTAGGCTTGGTGTAAATATATCAGATGGAATATGGTTAAGCTTCTTTACATCCTCAAGAACTGTTTGATTAAATCCCCTCTGGGCAATGGTCTCATATGTTAGCAGTTACATCTAGTATTTTACCAGGGTCTTCGAAATTTAATTTTTTGATATACCACGCTGGGGGAAATGCTCGTGTTGGAGTAATGCATTTGATGCCTCCCATATTATGAATGGTATTAAAGCCTTCAAGAGTGGAAATAATCAAATCTGTGTTGTCAAACACATATTGACAAAATGACCCCGGAGGTGTAGGTTGCTTAGGGTGGTACTCAGTTGATGGCTCAAGCTGTTGAGCATCATAATATGCACCACTGAACTCCAAACCTGTCAGTGAATTTCTATACATGTACTTTCTGTGAATGAATAGAGCAATACTATGGAGGATGGTGGATAAAAAAGCTCGAAGTCGATTAATTAAAGCATAGGCAATAGATACAAGTTCAATTTATCCTGTTCCCGTTTTTTGGAAGATAAATGAGAATCCAAGAAAACATTCCGGGTCTTTGGAAGCATCTTCTCAGTATTGTGAAAACAATTGTCAGTTAGTTAGTAAATGTAAGTTTCGTATTCCTGCGGTTGGACATCTTATTACTGCATCAGTGGTTCGTAGAATTCAACCACTCTTCAGAAGGAGAGGTAGGGTGTCGGTGTGTAAACGAAACACTTATTCTATGCTCATGTGTATATAGTAGTTGTATGGTGTGGTTATGTGCTTCTATGCTTATGTATTATGAGTACACATCGTTTTTCACTTTACTAGTATTGATTGGTGTTGTTATATGGGATTAAGAGGTAGTGATTTCAGCAAGTTAGAATGTTAGAAAAAGGCACTAAGGGAGGGCTATGTGGTATCCAGATGATTCTTTTATGCTCCCATAGGTTACAACGCTTCTTTGGGGAGTACCAGAAGGGATCTGGGACTTAGCATCCCAGGACAGTGTTTGACACGTCCTAATTTCTTTGCAGCCTGATGTGAAGTAATATTCTCTTAACACAAAATATCAGAAAAGAAGATTACCTTCGCTAATTGAAAGTAACCTGGTCCGTTAGTAACTGGCGCATCCCAAGCCACTCCTGGGTGTCTGTGAATATCTCTCTTCTGGGGGACGTTGGGTGGACTTTGTTAACGGCTCGATGGGTTGAGCCTCATTATAATTTTCACTAGGGTTAAGTCGACGAGTAGGCTAGTATGTTATATCCATATATTTTAGAGAAATATAAATATAGTTTTGAGTAGTTATAATATATGATATGCCATGTTTAAAGGAAAAAATGCTTGGCACTAGAAGGTGGCTTGGTTTCCAAAAGCTAATTAACCCTACAACCATCGGTCTTCGACAAAATCTAATGACTGTTTACGTTACTATGTACAGCGCTCAAATAAGAATTCAGTTACACAAACTTCCTCCTCCTGCCGAATTTGGCAGCAATTTGTATTAATTCACTTGGGTAAAGTGCTGTCGTAAACTAAACTGTTTCTCCACCGCTGGTTCAATACCCAGGAAGCCTCAGTGCGGACGAATGCACCTTTGTTTATGGCCCAGCCCACAAGTGTTTACTGCCGGGGAAGGGGGGTCCGAGTCACCAAACAGTATCCTCAGGTTCTCATGAATACCTGATCAACTGGCTGATTTGGTATTGTAACTCTATCCGCCTTCTTTAATGTCACCGCGTTCTGGTGCAGGAAGCCGGCACCACACCAGCTGGTAAACACCACGCCACAACGTGTCACGGTGTATGGACTTCGTCAGGCTATTTAACCAGAATAACTAGGTTTTTGTTTCTTCAGTTTCTGGTAAGAAATAAAAAGCTACCAGGAGGAGGATACGAATATATTGAGAAATTGGAAAAACCTATTTGGTCTAGGTATGGCACATTTTCAAAAATATCGTAATTGATTCTTGGACATTTATTGAGTACAAACGAGTTCAAAAATTGCTATAATTGCGTGAAATCGTATTCCAACTTCATAGTTTTAGAATAGTTTTGAACTATTGTTCTGTTCGTGTCTTCAATGTGATGCCCAAAAGAAGAATTATTAATCGTTTGTAACTCTTCTAATTGAATGATTAATTCATTAATTTATTTAATGACGGCGTTACTATCCGACTCCATTTATGATAGGTATGTGCCCTGACAATGCACTATGTTCAAGAGAACAGGTACAGAGGTTTCATAAAGAATTAGTAAAGTTTTCAGATTTCAAACGGAAACCAAGCAAGCGTCACCGAGTAAAGGTCGCGAGGAGACAAAGAGACTAACTAACAGGGCCAGGAGCCCTGGCTTAAGTAACTTCTCTACTTCCTGCTGGGAGGCTGCAAGGGTCTAATCCGGCGGTGGTTCACACGCACACTTTTTTTTTTTTTTTTTTTTTTTTTACCCCTTCCTGGGCTTTCGCCCACACGGGGAATCCTCATGGCCCGTGAAGCGGGCGCATGGGTCTGCTCGTCGACTATGGTGCGCGTATTCCGTGCAATGGGTGTTTGCAACGGTCAGCGCACCTTGGGAATTCTGTTTTTCTTTTTTTATTTCATTCCATAACACTTTATAAGTACAAGATTAAATAAAACTTAAAGTTAAACAAAATTAAACGGAACTACAAGGAAATAGAAAATTAGCGTACAGAGGAGAGAAAATAGTCAGGAAACAGTCCTGGTCCACTCTGGGACAAACTGCAACAAAACAAAACTATATACATAAAAGAAAACAAAAGGAAGCCTATTATTTCTATTTACACTTTTCTTACTTACTAACTTATACTATATTTACAATTCCTACATAATAACTTACACTATATTTACATCCTTACATCTACCCTAACTAACTTACTTACTATATATACATGGGGGGTGTATCCTCTAGACCCTACTCTAAGCTCACAGTGACTCTCTCCCCATCCGGCGGTACAACGCTGGCTTCGCCTGCAGGGTCTCGATGAGGAAGAAGCCCCCCGCCCACCAGATTGCCCCGGGAAATAGTAAAGTGTCCGGGCCCTTGCAGATCCACCCAATGCCCTACAAACTCGCAGAAGGCGGTGTAATTACTTTCGCTGCTTACCAGCTCCGGTAGGTCCTCCTCTCCCAAGGTATAGGTCCCTATCTTCGTTAATAGTCGCGCTCTTGCCGGCTCCAGTGCGTGGCACGTGAGCACCACGTGCTCTGCCGTGTCTTCAAGCCCGCAGTGAGGGCAGTTCCTGTTTGGGGCCCTCTTCATTTCAAACAGCTTAGATCTGAAGCCCCCGTGTCCCGTAAGGACCTGTGACGTCCAGTAGTCCGGGGAGACCCATTTCGCCCTCAGCCTGGCCTGGACTGAGGGGAAGTACCTCTTTAGGGTGCTCCCTTTCGTCGTGGTCAACCACCTATGGTTCCACATCTCTACGGTCCACTCTCTGATGAGGGCCTTCCACCTACCCGGCTGTTCATCTATCCTTTCCCGGAGGGAGAGTGGGAGTTCTACCATAAGCCCTCTCTTTATCTTCATCCTTAGGTGCTGCTCCTGGAGAACAAGGTCTACCGGCACCGCGGCCGCCAGCACCTCCACCGCCTCAAAGGATATGGTCCGGTAAGTCCTTGTGACCCTGATCAATGCCGCTCTCTGGATTCTTCGAAGATCGTGCGTCTGGCCTTTATTTAGATGCGCCGACCATGACTGCGACGCATACCTCATGATTCCTAGTATTACCGCCTGGTAGAGGGTCCTGGAGACTGGGAATTTTACGCCCCACATTGCTCCCCCTATCCTCGCAAAGTTATTGGCGACAGCTGTCACTCTGTCGCCAAGGTATTTTATGTGGGGCGAGAGGCTAAGGCGTTTCCCCAGTCTCACACCCAGGTACGTCAGCTCCGTGCCACAGCAATCCTTCTCCCTTCTCCGAGGTCCAGCCTCACACGCACACCTGTAGCGAGGAACGTGACCGGTGGTGAGGCACCTGACCGCCGCCTGCTTACCCGACCTGGGGACAAGTCCTGGAGGTAGAGAGGCCCCCAAAAGGGTTGTTAAGTACTACCAGCTGGTGACCCTTACTCGTGTGACTTAGTTGGCTTCTGCCTTTTATTGCTTAACACATTCACAATGATTTATATTTGTTTCTAATACATTTAGTTCATGTTATTTTACTTTTGCTTACAATATCTATGTAATAGAGTATAGGGTGATTTATCTTATGTAGTTAGGTCGCTACAAAAACAAACAACTGTTTATTCTTAGTTTTACTAATCTGTGTTACTAATTCAATCCACTATCATACTACTATAATACTATCATTGAAACACAAGTTTATACTTCCTGTTAGTGAATAATTGTAAGTCATTCCAAGAAAGACGTTTCATTTACTATTTATTATTGGAAGATCTAGCCCACAGCTAGCATCAGTTGAATATGAAATGATTGTATTTATGTTTAGTCATTTAATCGTAAGTAAATTTGTAAAATGAGATATGATGAATGTTGAATAAACGATTTGAATTTTATATACTTAAAGACAGACCAACTACGATTCCATAAGTATACACTAAACATGGCTCCCGCAACAAGTTTTTAAAGTAGCTTGTTTAAGAAATAACTTATCAGGACATAGGAGCTTGTAGTAGTCACCAAGACAGTAAGAACCGCTTAAACTGAAGTACATCCAAATTTTCTTTCCTGTCACCTGGTCATCAGGAAATCAATAAAAATCAAAAACGCACGTGTCAAGAAATACTGGGAGAATGTCCTACTTCTGTCTCTTGTAAGATGAAAATTTTTCGTTCTAGCCCCCCCCCCTCCAAACAATGACTGTTGTCCAGTGGAAGGTTCGTTTGTGACAACGGCTGAGAAACATGAGTAAGAGGCGCTCGGGGACAGTTTGTGCCGGACCCGGACGGAATGCCGGCACGGACAGAGGTCCGGTGAAGAAGGAGCAGATGAAGGAGACAGACGGACAGACGAATGAAGGGAGGGGAGATAGTGAGGCGGATGTATGGCCCCATTGTCCAGTCCGGGCTTTAGACGAGATTTAGACTCTAATTATTCCCATGGAGAACAATGGCACGGTTAGTGAGCACTTGTAAATTCAGATCCAGGGTTCTCCTGGGAGTTTTTACATTCGGCAGCGTGTCAGGGCGCTGCGGGTCCGCGACCTGAGCCGAGCCGGAGGATGGTCGTTAGTCGGCGAGGGTGCTGGCAGCCCTTATTGGGTCGTTAGAGCAGATCTGCTTCCCAACCGAGGGGGGTTCTTCGGCAGTTGCTACGAATTAGCGCTGAATGCTGGAAACGTCATTGTCAGACTGCCATGATGAGGCTATTCTTAGTCAAATGATTGCTAATACTTGAGATGGAAACTCCCAGCATTTTGTTAACAGCTGGGAAAATCGGTTAGGGGTTAGCACCATTCCTAAGAGTGTTGTGGGTTAAGCGTAACTTTAATTTTAATTTGTATTTTTTACAGTTGTTAAAATCTCCCATAAAAGTATCTATAAAATACTTAGTCCAAGAAAACTCTTCATAGCTTGAGAACTCGTCATATTCATGGATTAACAACTGATTAACAAATTATTTCTCTGTAACTATTAATAAAACGAAAATTTATTTTTAATTTTCATGTTTTCAAATAGAAGATGAACAATAACCTTAATAATTTTTATAACTAGTGAGCCTTTCTTTTAATTTCATATCGCCAAATCATCAAGACAAATATTCTAGAAAAATTTGATTACCCTATGTTATATAAATATTGTTAACGGAGCCATACTCATCGAATAAACCAACGTGACCCTAAAAACCGAATTTAATCGGAGTTGGTTTTAGTTATATATGGTGGATGATTTGGGTAATGGTTAGTCATAAATATAAAAAAAACGCTTTAGATTTGTTATTAGGAACTTTATGGTTTTTCGTATTTAATGTAAGTGCTTAATATTATATAATACATGAAGTAGTCGGGATGTTCATATGTATGTACCACATGTACTAGCCAATGCTATTACATATATACATATGTATACATTATGCTATGAATAATTGATTCACTGGTTGGTTAATATATTAATCAATAATACATAATTATGCGCAGTAATCCGGATTACAATAAGTAGATCAACCCATGATCACAAAATCAATTATATTTCTATAATCACAATTGTATTCAAACGTTTCCCGGATAGATCGATTTAGGACTCAACCAGCGCTACTGCAGGCAATATGGTGGATGATTTGGGTAATGGTTTGTCATAAATAAAACAAAAACGCTTTAGATTTGTTATTAGGAACTTTATGGTTTTTCGTATTTAATGTAAGTGCTTAATATTATATAATACATGAAGTAGTCGGGATGTTCATATGTATGTACCACATGTACTAGCCAATGCTATTACATATATACATATGTATACATTATGCTATGAATAATTGATTCACTGGTTGGTTAATATATTAATCAATAATACATAATTATGCGCAGTAATCCGGATTACAATAAGTAGATCAACCCATGATCACAAAATCAATTATATTTCTATAATCACAATTGTATTCAAACGTTTCCCGGATAGATCGATTTAGGACTCAACCAGCGCTACTGCAGGCAATATGGTGGATGATTTGGGTAATGGTTTGTCATAAATAAAACAAAAACGCTTTAGATTTGTTATTAGGAACTTTATGGTTTTCCGTATTTAAAAACAACACAACTTCCACAGCCCTCAAACAAGGGGCGAAGAATAATGAAATAACCAGAGGAATAAAGTGCTTAATATTTACACTGCCCCCTCTGTGAAGAAAATGTTTTCACATGACCGCGCTGATTTTCTACTATAAAATGTTTTTCATATGTAAAAAGGATTTTTATTTATTTTTTTAAAACACCCCCAGGACATTGTATATGTAGTGTTCCGGGATGTCCCAGAGCATTTTCTGAATGTAAACGTGACAAAGGGTCTATTTTTTTTTATGTATAAAGCAAAAAAATATGCTCTGACGAGCTCCTTCGGTGGATGGTTATAAAATCTAATAGTGCTGTGTTTTTATTGCCACTGCTTGTATTGCTTTCGAGTATAGGGATATTCATGCTCACATTAATGTTGACATTTCTCTTTTGTCTCATTCGATTGTCATTTGCAGTTGTTATAGCAAGGAAGCGTTGTGGTGAAAATATTTTGTGAGTAGGCAGGGGCGTTTTTGGGTTGTCGTACCGCTTTGAGAATTAAATTTATTTAGTAATTAAATTCAGTGCCAGTAATAACACCGACGGAAACCTCTGTAAAGCCAAACGACTCAAATCCAGTAAATAGTGATGGTTAGATAAAAAACAAAATATTAATATGGTTGACGACACCTTCACGCGATAAAAACCATAAATGATTTCTCGATACTGATATTGATGGAATAATAATTAAATAAAGTTAAGCATCTTTTTATAGTTTTATTATAGATTGGTTCATAAGTAATTTTATTTTACGCATCTAGCCACATTTTATAATCAATCCTTGTTAAAAATAGTAAAAAAAAGTTAGCTAAACCATTCATAAAACTAAAAATAATTATGTCATACTTGATTTCATGAAGTTTTGACTCCTATGGTCAGGTCCTATAAAAATTATGAAAATGAATTACTACCTAAATAAAAATGTGGAGATCCCGATCGATGTTTTGTTATTAACTAATTGAATAAATCCTGCTAAAAATTTGGAAAGCATAATAATTAAATGTTATAAAATGTTCCTACTTGGCACAAAACTCGGATTGTATTGAAAATTTAACAGAAGTTTAGTTAAATGGTTTTATTTTTTACCGTTCTTCTGAAAATAATAACATTCCCCCATTCAGAATTGTTTTTTTTGTTTAAATTCCAGTAGGATTACGTGCCACAGATTTAATTAATTTAATTTTGTTTGAGGCCCTTTGAAATAGTCTGTTTCATTAGGTTTTGTTTAGCGGCCGTTCGGTGAATCGGTCTTCAAACATTTGTGCGTAATCCTCACACGTGACTAGTGACATCTGATTGTTAATTATGGATATGAATAATTAACGTAATGATAATTAAAAACTGCGCCCCTCACGGCTGAACAGAACCTTTCCAATAAAACGTTCAATGTAATTGAAGATAATTTGTATTTCTTTTATATTTGCCAATGTCAAAAGCGATGGACATGTTTAATTTATCCCCAATGCGGGACACGACGGAGAAAGAAATGAAAAAGGACCCCTTTCATGACATGTTCCATCGGTTTAATTAATATATATGTGTGTGTCTGTCTATATATTTTATCGTTGACTTGTATATGACTTATATGTAACAGGAGCTGAAAATATACGTATGTGTATAATAAAAGCTATCAGTATTCACGAATATATTGCTCCGGGGCAATAGAAAATAAATTGAAATTGGCTTTATTTAATTCGGATGTCGATTCGCCGGTGCTTGATCAGTCCTGTTTTGTAATTAGTTGCCTGGAACCGGTATCGGAGTTACCGTGTTAACCCCTGCATACTGTTATGTCGTCGATCGTATACATTAAATTTCAGGTTAATAACCTTTACTTGTGCTATTCTATCTTTTCAATTATTAATAGCCAAGGAAACAAAAGTAGGCACGGAGAGGGGTTCGGACTTGAGACATCTCGATATCCTGTTAGATGATTCTCTTTAGATCCTGTGGTTTTATTTGGTTGTTAACTTATAAAAAATTGTGATCGCATACCACAATTAATAATTATCAATAAAAAGTAGGTATATGATCAATATTTAAATATTTGATGCGTGTTATGGATGCTTTAGAGTTACCAACAAAGTGCTTCAAACCAAAGCTTGTTTAATCAACTCTGTCTCACGATTTACAGATAAATTACATATACATGAAATATATATCTAGAGGCATTTTATAAATTAATCAAAAAAATACGCTAATTACCAAAAAAGTAGATCTATATTTCATAATCACAAACTTTTTTTTTTTCTTTTTTTCCCCTTCCTGAGATGAACCTCAAACGGGATTTCACCACAAGCACGTGAAGCGAGCTCACGGGTTACGCCGCCTGTGGTGCGCGTATTCCGATGCAATGGGATTATTGAACACACAAAAAAAAATTAAATCCAAAAGAAAAAACAAAACACTCTTTTAACTTAATGACTACTATTTACACTCTTACTAGCTATATATATATATTTTTTTTTAAAATATAATCACAAACTAATTTGTATGAAATTAGTGATTAATGTAATCTAGTTCACAATGAACTTCACGTTAATTTTTATTCGAATTGATTTATTGGTATTCCAGAATAGGTTCCATTTTTTGAGCATACTTTTTAAACTATTATCGAGATTGACTGGAAATCGTCTTTACTATCTGAGATGTCTCAGTGTACGGCTACAGAGAGAGGAAACGCTTGTACCAACATCACTGCACTGTACTCAAAACTTACGATTTTCCATGGATTAATGCCACATAATACTAATTTTATTTTACATGTGTTTTCTGAACGTCACGCGTAAATTATTAAAACATTCTTTGTTCTAAAACCTTCATAACCCAAGGACTTGATCGTATCCTTGGCTGCAAGACTTAATTTGCGATGTTATTCTGAGGTTCACTGTAGTGTAGCTAAAGATATTTGATATTGTCTAGACATTGTGCTCTGTAGGAATAGGTCAGCGGACAGAGCACTCAGCCGTAGATAAGGAGGTCTCGGGTTGGAGCCTCGCTGTGAGCTGCTACATTTATTTATCTTTGGGTAATAACTTTTAAGATTACACTGTTGTAATTTACTATCTAAAAAAAATCAACGACGCTAACCCTGTATAAGCGGTTGATAATTGATTTCACATTTTAATTTTAATATCATTAATTACTCAATCAAACGTGATACTTTTCAACAATTCGTCCCTGAGTTGTTGCTGTGATACAAATACTATATAATTGGCATAAGGATCATTCTTAAAATCTTCTGAATTGTGCCAGCCATTCTTCTGGATTCACAGATAGGCCTCATTTTAAATGGTTAAAGCTTTTATTATATTAACTTTTCCTAAAAAAAATAAAAGTTTTTTGAGTTCGACAAAAACCCACATTTTTTCAGTTATGGAAATAATACTCAAAAAGGATATAATTTAAGAGATAAATGGGTGCATATAATTAATTTCTGACGTATCTTTTTGGTATAGATTGCTTTGTTATTGAGTTAGACAATGGTAAGGTTAAACCAACACTTTCATGTTCTTTGTCTAGTTTTTAAGTTTTTTATCCGTGCGTGTGTGTATGCGGGTGACTTTGACTAGCAGATATCGTTGGAAGGTTAGCAATGGTTTAGTAACATAGTATATCACATTTTAGACAATAATCTTTGTTAAAAACAATTTTCGTGTTTTTGGTGTCTGCGTTTAATTCCAAAACATGCAGGCCATTTTTAAAATTATTATACTTACTCATGACATGAGCCGGTTCATAGCGAGAACCGGGTGATGTTCACATTTATGTCTGTAATTATAAGATTGTATTTGCTGCTATTATAATCCGAGTTGCTAAATATTACCCGCAACCGGTTAATCCTGTATGACAACATAACAAAATTGCAAAAAAATAATGCGAAACTCCGAGACTTTCAGTGACTTGATCACGAGATCTAGCATTAAAAAAAATTTCCCTTTGACAGTTTAAGTACAGTTGATCGATTAAACTGTTGAGTTTTTCCTTGACAAATATTTCAAACTCTAATCGCTAGAATAAGAATTAGACTGTCTAATTGACTGTTGCCAATCTATGCTTTAAAGTCTATGCACATCGGGCTTGATTCTTGATCCGACTTGGGAAACACGGAGCAATTACTACTTGACAGTAACTTTAAGCAAACCAGTCACTCAGTCACTCAATTACGGTTATCTCCTGCATTATTATTTACAAAATTAACACAGCATGCACACTTTTTTTGTTCTTTTTTCATTGGAAATTTTAGCAATGAGCCTATATTTTCAATATATATTAGTTATGTATAACTAATTAATTAATGAAAATATTTACTAATAAATATAAATAAAATAAATGCAATATCAAATATTTCCTGATATAAAATCCTAAATAAGAAACATAAAAAAAATAGTTACGTAAATATATTTGCATGTTTGTCTGGTCACAAAACGTACTCAGAAAATCAGAAAGAAGCAAATTTTATATAATTCACAGCAGATGAAAATTATAAATAAAATAATGCTTTGTTAATTAATTGCGTTGAGAAATAGTCTGTTTCTGAAAATTCTGCTAAGCACACAGTTTACACATAAGTATAACGTGCTTGTGTATTGTATGTTCCAATTATAAAGTAACTTCTAAAAGAACTAGTGTTTTGAGCTGATTGAGTATTTTTCAATAAATTTTCTGATATCATTAAGTGCCTTAAATGTGATAAAGGACTAACAAAAGTGAGATTTGAGCATGTGTCATATGCAATTTGAGAATCTACCGTTGTACCTCTCATTTAGCTGGAATGATTAATTTTAATGACATTAGTTAGACATTTACTGCGTTGTGTCTAATACTGAATTATATCCCTTTGCTTAGGAAGAGCTTTGCTTAATGGTAGTAATTAATGCAATTTATTGCCTTGTTAATTATATTGATTTATAGTTCAGGTAATTTCCTAGTGAACGTTATTCAGTTAATTCGTGACGAACGACCTGTTTACAAGTGTAAATTCTCTTCTTTGTGTGTCTTTACGTTTTATATTAGTGTATACATGACTTAAGTAGCTCGGACAGAAAAAGTGAAAATGGTTGAGGGTTAAATGACACAACGCTATTGAACTTGAGAACAAACTTTATTTGACTCTTCTCTCCTATATATACATTTGGGAGTGGGATTAACCCCACTCTGATCTGATGTTTACAATAATAAGTCCTAATACTCTTAGGGCTCAGTTGACTATATATTTTTATAATCCTAAAATAGTTTTGGATATAGTTTCGTGAAAGAAAAATTATTGCTCTTATGTACTCCTGCTTATGTATGAATTGTCGGACTGCTATATACATTTCGCCCCAAGATTCGCAAACATTGTCATCGCATTACTAAAATAAGGAATTTTTAAGTGTTTTTATTCTATTAAAATTATTATTAAATTTTATTTTAATAACACTATGGATTTATAAACACTAACTATGAGGGACATCAAAACCTTTGAACCCTTCCAACCCGTAGTCCTGAAAATATCGCTTAATGCACCTTTTTATGTCAAAAATAGAACTCCAATGACCTCAAAACTTCTACTAATGCCTAGCATTCGCGAAACTCCATAAAGATTATCCAAACACCCAAATTCTTTAGCAAGCTCACTTTTAACATCACTCAAATTTACAATCCTACTTAAAAATTGACGAGTGGCCTCATGATCTTTTTTAAGAATATTGAGTCACTGAGAGTTCCAATAGTCCGCCCCCCTATGTCATGAGTGTCTGCGGATCTCCTTCAGCTTCCACTACCTCTACATAACAATGATGAGGACGAAAAAGATTATTAGCGTGGGAAGACGTAGCGTCCGATTCTTGCGTCCTCCTCCACGTTTTGGCCTGTAAATCATTCTAACTACGGCTCTCTGGACTGGCACCTGCAGCTGCACTGATGTTTCTAGATTTGGCCTTCTCATTTATGAAAACCTTGCATCTCTTTTTCCTAACCTCGCTATGTTTTAGTCCGGCCTTGTAAGACCCCTTCGTCTCGCTAAAACTAGCACATCCTTGGGAGAGACCTCTCCCTCGCGGACAACGTTTGCCGTGGCCCTACAAATTTTACCTAGTAGCGTCTCCCACGGCAATCCAGTCTGCCTCTCTCCGGTTCACACTCACCTTTGGGATCCAGACGGTTTTCGCCTACCCTCAGATACCGAGTGTGAATTCGTGGTCATTCCAAGATCACACAAACTACTTATCTACCTACCCTATACCTCTTCTCCTGAGCATAGTGCATTGTCGGGGCACATACCTATCAAATATGGAGTCAGATCAGTAGTAAGGCCCGTCATGAAGCAATTGTCCAGGTCATAGCCTAATCAACCCTCACTTCGTCACTAGGGCTAGATTAACTAGGCACCCCCCTCGTGACGACTCGACATATACAAAATAAAAAAGACTATTGAAATTGAAACAGGTCGATTTTACGTTGAGCTGAAATGAAATTTTTAACTACATTCAGCTTGGCTTATAATTTTTTTTTTGAAACTATACTCAATCTCTGAATCATGACTATCATTGTCACCACTAAACCATTGACAAAACTAGTAGTACATCCATGAAGATTAACATTTCAAAATATTTAACAGATGAGAAGAGGAGAGGGTTGTAAGAGGAAGGAGCCTGTTGACACAGTTGCTATCCGGGCCAAGATAGGCTTTGATGGATGGTGGCCCTTGATTGACTATGACGTAGATGGATCTGCGAAGGGTGTGAGATTAAAACGTAGCGAATGGTTAATATTCATATGTCAGACAGCCAGTACTCTTTGACTCTGAGCCAGCTAACTGATTCTATGTATGAATGCTGGTCCAGCTTCGATGCGCTAATTTCTACAAACCATTCCATTTGTTGGGGTGTTATTTTGATGGGTTAGAGACGCAATAGGCACCCTGAATTTACGATTAATTTGTGATTTATATTTTGTAGAAATCCGACGGAAGAGCCTCTACGTTCATGTTTCACCTGCCAGTCAATATGCTTTAAAAAAATGATGTGACATTTTAGAAGTGTATTGCACAAAATTTCCAAATATTCTGTTTAGTTTTAGAAGAAATAAAAATTAACATGAAAAAACTTGGTAACAAAGCTCCGCAGCAATATAAGCTAAGTTTTGGTTATTCAACAGATGCCTATGAGCATGTCAATGCAAAAAAGGATTTCAAGATATTCCCCCTTTTCTAAAAAAAAAGTTTCGATTGTTAAGTTTTTATTATTATTTTTGTTAATTAAATTTTTATTTATTTGTTGAAAATTAAATATTTATTTACCAAGATGAAATAAAGCGAAGGGTTTTGATCATAAACATAAAGTTTTTTTTTTAATTATCATTTAATAACATTTTAAGTATCTCACGCCAAGAATATCTTGTTATGGGCTTTACATATTTATTTAAACAATTAAATCTTGATAATTAATGATTATAGTGATATCCACACAACTCAGTTTTATTTGTATATATTAAAAAAAAAGTTGGAGATACTAACAATTATTTTTAATAATAAAATCCCCATGGATCCACTATTATAAGATGATATTTTACTATTTGAGATAATATTTAATCCGATATAATCTGCAATCCGAATCCTTCTTTTTGCTGAATCCCAGTAAGTTAATGTTAATTATTTTCCGTTATGTTACAAACTTTTTTCTAGTCGAGATAGTTTGTTGGGAGAAGAATTATACGCTGTTTACATTTCTGATTACGTGACAGTCAATCATCGTCTGATTAGGCCAGACGTCTTCACGCTTTCGCTAGACGTTTTTAAACAGCTGTTACGAAAATGAAAAATGAACTATCCCAAGAGTAATATATTATGTTGTGTCGTCCATAAAAGAGCCACTCATTGGTGACAGATGAAAGAGATTGGATCTGGAAGGCCTGACTGGCGGATGTGGTCTGTCGGATGGAGCCTGATGCCAAACTGAATCGGTCCCAACTGCGATTTGGACTGTTCGTCCGGATGTTTCCTTCTGTATTTTGGTCTCTTCTGTATTTTGGTTCCAATGCAGGCGGGGTTTTGTGGTATGTTTTTGCATTTTGCTCGCTCCTGTGGTTTATTTAGGTTTCTTCAGAGCTTGTTACTCAATGGCCCTCGTCATGTTAGGCATATCGCTAGGTAACTGTGTAAAATGATAGATTAGACTTAATCATTCAGAAGTGGTATAAGAAAACCACTGGCTTTATTTAGCGTTTGCTGGCCACATTACGTATAGATTTTCAAAGCTAATAATAAATGATTTGTTGTGAACTATTGTTAATTTTGTAAATGTTAATTATAGAGATTGTTGGTTAAGTATGCGGTCTATATTAAGATAGTACTGTAATTTACTCGTTTTTTATGTAATGTCTTGTTATAATTCATAAGTCAGCGTTTCGTTTCGGTGTAGACTGGTTCAGTTACTGCTTATTAACTCATTTAGTTTATTTTTAAAATAGGGCTGTAAATAGTTAGCGCAATAAACATATGAGATTAAACAGAAAAAGTTCTAAACGCAGCTCCGGAGATTGTGAATATATATTATTAGTATTTATTGTTACCAGTTTCTTTGTAATAATAGTTTTTGTATATAATTGAATTCATTTTTAACTACTTATATTTTGGAGCTTATATTTTAATAATGATTTTATATTTATGGATTAAATTCATTGGGTTATACTTATACGAAACATTTCACTGCTTATGTTGGTATAATAAGCGCACCTCAGGATTGTGATTCAGGACTCTCACAACTTACAAATCTACCTCCGTCCCTGTGATTAGTTACTACCCTGGAAGTACTGAGTTCAGTTCTTTCCTTCTGTTCCGTTGATCTGGGGTCAATTACTACTTTATTATTAAATAAACCTTCATCCCTTTATTACAGAATTCATCTTAGCATGTTTGATGTTTATTCATAACCATTGAAATACTTTTTAGGTGGCAATGTCAGATAACCCCTGTAAGGAATACAATATTTCACTTGGAACCAAGACCTAGGTATGCCTCTAGCCGAAGTGGAAATGCATATATTCCTGATTGATTTTGTCGGTTCTGTCGATAAGACTGGTCCAGGTATGGCTACGGTAGACCGGCACCCTTTGAGGCACCGGCGCCCCCGACTCCTGAAGTCGTCCGGTATCCGGGTATCCACTCAGGGTACGCCACGCCAGGGTAGGCCGACCTACGTTCCATCAATAAACAGCGGCCCCCGTCCTATCGGGACAGTGGAGCCGCCGGGTTTACGGGCCACAAACCCCGATGTTACGACCCTACTAAATCCCACACTTACATCGTGAGTGTCCTCCCTGTTTTAAACAGGTAGCTTCCTTCCTCCGCCCGTGCCTTCAACTAAGTTTATTTACAGGTCTATATTTAGCCGTGTTTATTGCCGACGATAGGTCTACCGAGGGTAATATACCGTGGCACCTTGTCGAGTTGCTAATAATAGACTGACATTAGCTCTGTAGAAGAAGCAGCTTAACTGCTCAACGTCCTAGTGAATCAGTGAAGTATATACCTCTCAACAGATGAACATGGCCATTTAGAGAATCAACGCACACCTTCCTCTTCATCGAAATTCATTTATTGAATATATTACTTATCGTCAATACACTGTAGAAGATTTACCCCTCCTAAAAATATTTACACTTTAACTAGTACGAAAGTATTAACTACGAATATAACGCAATAAACACCATACATATTTCTTAGAGATAAAGGTTTTGTCGATAAAAAAATGATTTCATGGTTTAGTTGCTGGATCGAGGTTAAGATTAAGTAATAAAGGTGCTATTTTTGTCTTCCACAAGATTTTTTTTAAATGCTCTCAGCAGCCTGTAAAGCCTCGAGTGCTACAAAAACACAGAACAGAGATTTTCTTAAAATAATATATATCCTTACGTGTAGTGATTAGAATAAACTAAAAAATTATATTTAAAATTTATGGAACAAAATAATTTCCTATAAACTTCAATCAATAACTTGATTAAAATCAACTGTATTAAACCATATATAAAACTTTTTATCGCCATTATAGTACTAAATGAATAAATAGCTTAAAACTACCGAATATTGTTAATGTACATCCTGACTTTTACCAAGACGGAAGAAGTACATTAACACCTAAATATCAATTCTTAAACAAATACATATTATTAAAAAAAGGTTGTTAGGAGGTTAAATGGTTATCTCACGTTGTACAAATTGTAACTAGTTATAAGCAGTTAAAAATTCGTACAAAATAGTCTTTTTAAAGAACGTTCTTGTGATATGCATACGGTGCATCGATTTAAATAAGCGCTTTAAAGTTCCATGAAGTAGAAATATTTCTTAACAACAGAAAAAAAAAAAAAGTAAATCAAGAATTTAAATCGAAACATAAATATCATATAAACATACGCAGCGCATATACACATATTCAACATTATCTGTTTGAAAGTAATGCCTCTTGGGTGGAAAAAACAAAACGAAAATAACAGAAAGCAATTATTCATTTTCGAAACCAGGTCAACACTAAGTAGTCCTCAAAGGCTATTGCTTGAAAGAGGAAATTGATGTAGGCTGCCTATCTGATAAGAATCTACCAACAATTCACAATTCGACAAAGCAGTAAATCATCCCACTTGTTGAACACGGCAGCTCAAGTCCTGCCAACAATAATTCCTGGGTCTCTATCGCTCATCGAGATCTCATTAAGCACCTTGGCTCCAAAACCCACCCTCCATTGTCTCCGACCTATAAGTCAGTCCAAGTCATCAACTCTTATGATGAGGTCCATTCCCTGCAATAGCTTGAGCTGAATTCACTATGTTTATTTGAATTTTACAAGTTTTTTTTTTACAGTATCACCTTAAATTAAAAAAAAAAATCATAAAAGATTCGTCTAACATTTCAATTTTACGCCGCCATGTTCTACAAATAGCGATGGAAAAGAGAAAAACTCATTGTTCCTCTACAGTTTCGTACCCATCAACTTAATATAACAAAAATCCTCTTAAATTGACCTTTGTTTGTCTCATGGTGATCGAAAATGACTTTTCAAACTAAGTTTGAAAAAGGCCAAAGTCATACTTGAAACTATGCAATGGACAATAATTTGTTCTGAAACAGATTCCACTATGTAACTACGTGCTGGAATGCATTATATTACTTATAGCCTAAAACGATGCGGGTTTTATCCTTAGTTCGTATAACTTGATAAAGTGGACCGCGTAGTAAACTTGTAAATTCTCACTAAAGATGAATGGGGAAAATTCAAATACCAAAGGGTGCCAATATTTATAAATCACTGCTAATAATTAATAAGCAATACTAATTAAAGCACTGACCAGATTATAAATATGTAATCTATATGGTGGGTAGTAAATACTCTGTAATAATAGAGTATTTACCACCCACCAAACGGTGCCGGTTGCACTTTGAAGTTCCAAGAAGTAGAAATAATTGTTAATGACAAGAAAAACATATAAATATACGCAGCGCAGAGATCAGGTGTTGTGTCGATAAAAGTTTTTATATCGTTTAATTCATTTTTAAGACCACTAACAACAGTTTTATGCATCACAGTTAAATTATTGAGTGGTCATAAGCCAAAAAACTAATGCAGATCATAGAAATCTTTTTTGTTTTTTTCTATACTCCTATATGATTTTCGAATCACACAACCTGTATGGATCGATGCGAAATCGTAAACTCGTAAATCGTCTAAAATCTTTCACTCTATAACAATTGTTCTGATCAGAAGGTGTCATTCGTGTTTCGTGGACTTCTCAAATGTTGAGCTATGATTATCACAATGTATTAATCATTTTGCAGCGAAAATAAAAATTATAAATCCGTGATAATGTGAGTGCAGATAAATCATTCTAAACGCTGTGGAAAGATTTTTTTTTTTTTCTTAGCTCTCTAATTATAAGATTAAGGATGACGGGAAAATAAAGGAATATTTGGGTTGAGCGGATCCTTATACTAGGAGTCCCTGCTTGAAGGTGGTGTGGGAAGCCTCGGTAGAGGTTGATAGTTACGGTACAGTGGTGAGAGTCCACTGGTGGCTGGGCCCAGAGTCCCTCTAGGCATGTAGTGCAGTCTTATTTAGTTGGATAGTAGTGGTGGGTGCCAGTTAGAGACTTGTTGGTGGGCTGAGCGACGTGATGTCCACCATTTGGTCTGCTTTACCAGATCTTGACAGTTGCCATCTTGCCGGTAGTGGTGGGGGTGTCATGTCTCGGAACAGAGGGTTTAGGCAGGCTATGTTTCATCGAGTCAAAGAACTTGATGTGTCTTCTTTGGATGGCTTCGGTGATGGTGGGGACCTCGAACTTTTCGTGGATGTTGGAAGCCTTCATATCACGAAAAGGGCTATGCCATAGTGCCGTGCGCAATTTCCCTCCCCCGAGAAGGAAACTTTGCTATATTTGATTTTCTCTAGGACTTTTCCTTGATAAATTTTATCCTCCTTCGGCCATCTTGTGAAAATTTCCCTTAATCTTGGCTCGGTATATGCTTGAAAGCCTAGACCTCTCCGGTGAGTATTCTGTCTAAGAGGCATACATTTTTCATTTATACAGTTGGTGAGAGGGCTGAGATTACACAAAGGGAGGGATTGTGACAACAAACAATTAAGAAAAAGTGTTTATGATGCGGCGTCTCCCAACATCCTGTGTTCAATAAATGTCACTGTGTTTAAGTTGCCAGTAATATTCAACTATTCTGGGTCTCGTTGGTTTTTATCAAAACTAGAAACCGTTTCGTTTTCGACCCTGTGTAAGCCCTTGTTAAGACACTCTTGGTTGTTGCAACTTATAATCAGCGGATGGCACGACGATAGTATCAACCCCAACAAAATGACGGTTAAATAAACCAGAAAATAGTTTTATAAACCAGATTCGCAAATTCTTAGTTTAAGCAGCCACTCATTTTACTCAGTAGGAGCCCTGATCAAATCCATCCTCTAAAGAAAATATTCCTAAGACTCGTACCCGGTCACGACAAAAAATGAACTGTTTTTGGCTAGTGGACTCTGGACCCGAGTACTCTGGCCGATCTTCAAATCGCTTCTTTACTTTTTACACCCTTAAACACAGTTGAGTAAATAATATCTATAAATTTTAGCCTGAAAAATAAAATTGATCTAATATAAAAACAAGCAGAGGCAGATGATCCAATGATCAAGAAATCGGCCCCTGTCAGCAGTTTGTTGGGTTTTTTTTTTTTTGAGATGTATTTCGGCGTAAAACCCTCAGGTCATCAACGCAATTGTTTGTAAATTTAACTCATTTGGGGAGCGCATGGGTGCCAGGGAAAGTGCGAGGACGAAAGCAACGCCCAGGCTACAGGGAACCGGGTGGGGTCTGAAGGCACACCAGTCCTATCTGTCAGGTGGTGAGTATAGATATTGTTTTATAGGACACAACGTATGATCGGAGGATGTAACTAAAAACTGTATAAATACAATCCAACAAATCCTGCTTGTGCCTTGGAGCTAATATGTACGCTCTGTGGGACCAGTGGTGCTCCAAGCATAGCCTTGGCCCAGAATGACTGGGACACCAACCATCCCACACCCACAAAAACCGGAGCTATTTTAACCTTTTATTCTCATATGGGTGTTATTGAGTTTCTGCGAACATGACGTTATTTGAGAAAAAAAAAAAGTGCTATTATTAGTGTCAAATGTTACGTAGTGAGTAAGTTTAGTCGTGTAACAACCCCCTTCTCCGAAAATTCTGTACGAATTAAACTGCAACTTTTGGGAGGATTTATAAAAAAACGAAGAGTAGAACACTATGGAAGGAACAATCACATATTTCATTTCTAGAGAGGAATCCACGGGGTTCGGGGAAGCTACTTTCAAATAAATAGGAATTAAAGAAAAACGATTATGTTAAAATATTTCAATCAAGCCGATTTAAGTAACAGTGCTTTAATTCGCATTAGCATAGGCGAGACTAAAACATCGGCCTCCAAATTCTCCCAAGCGCCCCGCGCTAAAGATGGCATTAAGATAAGCCATTGGGTACAGTGTACGTATTCTCTCACAGCGCTCGACTTCTTTTTTAAGTGGCCTTCCTTGTTTCCTGATTCGTTGTATTTTAATTAATCTTTCTCCTCCCGAAACGCTTCCCACTTGTTAGATCTAGCGGATAAGATACGGCCGTCGGGTGTCTTATGGCTCCGGAAACCTATTTACGATTTCTCGCCTCTCTCTTCCTCTCTCTCGGCGGATAATAGACTATCATTGTAGCCAGTGGGCGTCACATATACGAACTTCCAATTTCAGTGGCTCACCTTACAATTTCCACATCTGCCCTCTTAAGGATACTCTGTTCCATGAAATCACCGACTCAGAGCGGTGAAGTCACTCAAAATAAGTGTATGGGATTAAGTAAAAGATTATTTTTGCCTTTACTCTCAGGCAGTATCACTTTTTAAGATTCATCTCATAAGGTAGAAATGCATTAAGTCATAGGCTCAACCCCTTGGTATAAACTTAATCTTCATTTGCAAAGTCAATACGAATTTATGATATGTATTATTGAAATATATAATCAAATAAAAGCCTTAAGCCCATTTTGATACTATTCATTAAGTCAGCAAGCTAACAAAACATATCGTTTGTGCAAAACCATCATTACTTTTATTTTATTTGATCCTAAAAAGACAAGAACTAAACAGACGCTTTGGACAACTGTACAGACTGCTTCGAAGGACATCCCATCTCTCAATAGAAAATAAACTACTTATTTACAAAGTTATACCTAAGCCAATCTGGACATACGGAATAGAGCTATGGGGGACAGCAAAAAAGTCGAACATCAAGCGCATCCAATCCTTTTAATCAAAAGTCCTGAGAATAATAGTAAATGCCCCCTATTACGTCAGCAACAAAACCCTTCATAATGATATTAATATACCAAACATTCTTGAACTCATCCTTTCCAAATTCATGAAATTCCATAGTAACCTATCCAACCACCCTAATCCCGGAGCCATTGCACTGCTCCACTCATCCCTATAATCCTCCTCGGAGACTGAAACGGCAGTGGCCTCGTGACCTCCTATAAATGCGCAACAGTGGGAGTCCTGGCAATGGCCAGTTTCTCCAATCATGTCCTGAGCGTATGTGGCTCTCGCGCTCTTCGTCAGCCTCGCTCGTATTCGGTGGCGTGGCTGGTGGGGGAGTGTGGGGGACTTCCCAAGAATCCGCTTTCTCTTTTGCTTGCGAGGGAGGCAACAACCGTGTGGACTTGGGGGGGGACCCTGGGCTGTTTATAAATGTTTGTAAATATTGTATGAATGTGCGAGCGGATGATGAATTGTAAATATGTTATAAATGAAAACATTTATCTCAATTATTTATTGCCTATTAAGCATTAAGGCAGATTGTAATTTCATCATAATAAAGTTGTTTATACATACATTTTATTTAATCCATTATGATTTTATTTTTTAGTACTTTTGCTGAGTACAATCTTTAGTTAAGGCGTAAAACCTAATGTACCTACTAATTGAATGACGAATGATAATTAATCATGTTGAATGGGTTCCCAATTGTCTTTTTTTCACCAAATGCTTTAACATCGCGTTTTTAAATTAACCATCTACAAGCTCATAATGGTTAATTAGTAGTGCCCATTCTTCTTCGGATACACATTAAGGACTTCACCAGTTCTTTCTCAAGAGCCGGGCTAGAACCGTTTTACCAGTTGATGTATCCGTTCCACTCTGACACTTGGAGAGGGCAGAAGATAACTTACCACTTATCTTATCTGATGGATCTCCCGCCCCGTTTCTCTCAAGAAAGTGGCAACTCCGCCGAACAGAATGGCGAGCCTGAGAACTTAATTAAAAGCAAAAAGCTCAAAGCTTGAAAAGATAAAAATTTGGAGGCTGCGTTAAAACAGCCA
Organism: Acanthosoma haemorrhoidale; assembly: GCA_930367205.1. Lineage (NCBI taxonomy): Eukaryota > Metazoa > Arthropoda > Insecta > Hemiptera > Acanthosomatidae > Acanthosoma > Acanthosoma haemorrhoidale. The sequence continues at coordinate 30,804,045 of OV884013.1, read as the reverse complement.
AGTTGCTAATTAGCAGCTACGTTTATCTTAGCGCCATCTTGAGAGGGCAGATGAGAATCTTTGAGCTGGAAGACGCCCTAATCCTATTACTCACCCCTCCATGCTCCCAAATAATAATTTATAACTTCTTCGCCGTTTCAATGTTTGTGGCGAATGTTTTCCTTACTGAATATTGAGAACAACCAAAATGTTTATTTTACTATTTTTTCAGAATAAGTTTTTTTTAAAGAGGTTCTCAAATCATTTCTCAACAGAGAGCTTAAAAAAAATGTAAATATCATTTAATAGAACAAGTTTTTATAATGTCTGAAAGATGTACCTACATATGACCTAGGTTACTAATCTAATTTTAAATACCCTAGAAAGGGGGGAGGGTTGAAAGGATTCCTGTGGGAACACGTTTTCGAAAATTAGACCAAGGCCCCGAGGAAGTAAATTAATTACAGTTTAATTACATTCAGACCGCTAGCTATGTTCTAGTTAAAGTTTTTAGTATACGTAATACTAGCTGAGTAGTTTCTTCACCTACTACTATCAAACAATGCAATGCCACCTGTTCTGTCAGTAGCTAGTGGGAAGGTTAATTGCAATCGAGGTACTTAAAAATACTGGTATTCACATAGTTTTGCTTTATTTCATGTTTTTTTTTTCTTTTCGTTTCAGGTACCCGAAATATTTATGTGTTCGTACCCGCGTCTGCCAGCCAAATAAAAGCTCTTCATAGTTTGATTAAATTGTTTAAAGTAGTTGCTAGTACAGTTTTTGATTTGAATGTGTTTGGCCTAGAACATAAAAATTTGGATTGAGTTTAATATTATTTAATTTCACAGAGCTATGTAGATAAGATTCCAATAATATTGTTAGTTTTCACAAAAATTATTTAGAAAAATAATAAATAAATATGAAGTAACTTCAATTGTTTGATGAATATAATCAATGGTTTTCTTAACGATAGAAATAATTAATAGTAATATCTATATTAGAAAAACTAGGAGTTTTGGCAGTTTATCCCAAAGCCGTTGGGGTTACGAAAGGCCTTCTTCAAATTATTATGACTGAAATCAAAATCAAGACCGTTTAGTCGAAACAACGTATTGATCAAGAGCCCGTGTTGTCTGGGAAAATTTAATCGAGCTGTCTTATGCCTATGCTATGCTGGTCCAATGTCTCTAATATAGAAGACATTCTTTCGGAGACTGTTGCACAATTTCCTTCACACATTCGTGATGATGATGACACATTTGTCATGATTTTTTTGTTTATGCACGATTATACTCCGAACAAAAAGAATTGTTTCCCCGGTACCTAGAAAACGCTTCAATCCAGTGTTTAGAGTGACCAGCTTGTAGTCCAGATCTAAACCCTATTGAATATCTATGGGATAAGTTGTCAAGACGAATAAAGAGACGTTCAACTTTACTAGATTTTCTTCTTGAGTTAAGGGTTGCCCTAACGGATAATACGAAACTATCTCTCAGCAGTCAATAAAAAATCTTGTTAGGTCAATGCCCCATTGATTACAAACCATAATGAACACAAGAGAAGGAAACACAACCTATTTAGTTAAATTTTGGCAATTTAACCACATTTAGATGCTCCTAAGATCTACATAAGAAATTCAACGTAGGTAGTAGCATTTAGCGTGAAAATGCCCATGTGTTACAGTGGAAACATTGTGCATGTATTTTTATTAATTTGTTGTGGCATATATTTCATATTTTTGCATTGCTTATTGCATTTAAAACTAATCCTTTTTTTTATCTGGGGAAGTGTATTAAAATGGGCGGTTATTATTATAGTCGTCATTAAGGCGACTGATTGAAACGAAAAATGGCGTTTTCTCACTTGACAATTTTGTATACTTTGAACTGAATCGTAACTGATGAATCATCTTCTTTAAAGCCTTTTTGAACTGCTGAGCTCCGTAAATGAGAGCGACTCCTCTGAACGGGCTTATCTCCAGGGGAAGTGTTGCCGGTGGTAAGCTGATAAAAGCTAGTGCTCTTCTAGCAAGCGGCAAGGGACAGAATGTTCTGTATAATAGTGAAGACTGGAGGGAGGGAGAAAGGGCTGTAGGCCCCCCATGTATCTACTCGGCCCTTATCTTATCCAGGGAGCCCTTCTAAAGCTAAAAAATATAAACGGTCTCCACCCCGTAGGAGATAAACCTAACGAGGCACACCCTGATTAATTAAAATGAAAAGTCAAAATTTTCCACGGAGGGGGGGGGTGGCTCTGTAGAGATTTCCATTAGCACATATAAAGACTACTAATCAGTCGCGGGGATCTCATTAGCTACCTCGCAGATGCAGTATCAGCCTGTATCTCTACATGGTAGCCTTTGATGTCTGTTTTCGTTCGGTTCAACGCCGCCAGAAATAAATCTCTTGGCTTTCAAGCCATCTCTTCGCCTCATGCCCCTGTGATCTCAGCATGATTTATTGAATGCCAAAGACCTGTTTATCGACAATGCCGGTCAAAGGCAAAAATGTCCTTCCTTCTTTCTCTCTCTGTTCGCCCTTTTGTCTTATACTCTTGGAAATGTTACTTTGATTTATTACTTCGTTCAAAGTTCTGAAGTGAAATGAAACATTTTGACATTCTTTAACAAAGCGATGTCCTACTTTTCTGTATTTGAATAATACAACAATTTACTGGAAAAAAAACAAAAACAAATAATTTTACCTCTTATTGACAACTTTTTTGTATGTCCTGCATCAAGTAGACATTGCAAAAAAGTTAAATTTTTAAATTTAAATAAAACAATATTCAACAACAGTTAGCCAAATCTAAATAGAAATATTTTCAATCAAGAGGGCAGGGATAATCTAAATTATATCTCATTATATTTCAGTGCGATATACTTAACTCACATTTTTTAATGTAATAATTTTTTTTAAACCATTTATAACGATTTCCCTGAAAGGCTATTAGAAAAATAGCATGATTTAAAATAATTTGATTTATTGTTAGTGGGCTAATTATTAAATTTTTATAGTGATTTTAGTGCTTAGATACTGATACTGCCTAGTGATACATGAATCGATGTGAATAATAAATACATAGATTTAAAATAAGGATACTTTGGGCAATACTTCATTGATTGAATATTGCATCCTTTGAAATATCAATTTTAATTTTTGACTAGTGTTTAGGACTCATCAAAGTCGGTAACACAAAAGGATATTCTAAAATAATAATATAAACACTCTAATAAGGGAAACTTGTATAATTAAAGAACAATTCAACAAAAATAAAAACACAAGAAAATGCATTGACAAACGATAACAACAAATTACTTGTAAAACAACAATATAAATTATTACAGCTGTTAACTATGAAAAAATGTCTTTTTTTTATACAGCGTTTACCTACAAAATAGTGTTTCAGTAGCCAGTCAATAGAGCACGGGAGTACTTATTTAACTACGGACCAGCAGATCAAACACTTTTTATTATTCACAAGTATTTTTCTTAGTTTAACAGGCAATTTCAGTGACTTATAAGAAATAAAATGATTATGTTTATCACAAAAATTCCTAAGGATACATTAATAATCTATGAAAATGGTTCATTTGCATTAAGTAAATAAGGATTTATGTCAATAAAAGAAATTATGTAAGGGGAAAAAATGGGCCAACTGGTTAGTACCCTGATTATATTGAAGGAACTAGATTAAAAATTACTTGGACATTTTTTGAACATTTTTCTCCCAGCGGGGGGAGTTTCCTTTTTTAGGCGAATCCTTTTATTCGTTATGAAATTCATGAAGACAAAATATCTGGATGAGAAAAAAAAAAATAAAAACGGACTTTCCAGTAAAGAAAAAATTCTGGCTTATAAAAATACTAAGATGCGAGTTCATCGGATGCTTGTCTCTTAAAAAGCAATATTTTTGGTTTATGTTAGAGGACTTAGCGGGGTGGAAATCGTCGTCGGTGACCGGGAGGTAATCATTGCTTTTTTAGAATTTTCTGAAAACACTCGACCCGACTCCTATGACGGACAGATACCCATGAATTTTTCATGAGAGCCATTGAGTACTGCATGGAGAAGAATACCGCAGGGTTTTTTCCCCCCGATCGGTCTTGGTAAAAGTGAGGCAGATGAACCGCCGGACTTGCGACCGTGTATAAATATTTGATCGGGGCCTGCGTTTGTTTTCTTTCAGGGGTCAGAGCGCTCTGGTGGACAATCATGCAAATCATTTGTCGACACTGATTCGAGCCGCTCTCTCTTCTGTTATCTTTGTTTATTAGCGCTCTCTTGGGAGGTCGGCCGCTTCAAGCAAGACTGATCGATTGTGAAGGCAATATTTCGAAATTTTATGTCATAAGGTAATTTGTACTTACTTGACAAGTACAAAAACAAATATTGACTCTTTTATCTATCCCAACATCCTTGTGTAATGTACGGATTTTGGCAAACCGATGGGAATCAGTTAGTAATCTTAAAAACCTATTTTGAATTATCTAAAGTTTGGAATAGTTCATACGGCAGTTTGAAATCCAGGCAGCACTGGAAAATGTGAGGACCGGAAGAATTTCACTTTTTTTTTTTCTTTCTTTCATAGCCCCTTTAAATTTATAGATAATTATAAATCCTCAGGTGAATCTATTTACAAATTATCATCAAGTTTTGAATTAAAAGTTATAATTTCACCTTTGTAGAGCAACAGCAACTCTATGAGCAAGTTATAAGGAAGATAGCCAGAGAGTGGAAAATGAATCATTTTGAAGAATTTTCATCATCAACCAATTATTTAATATGCGCGGTAAATGTCAGTCTGAATAAACTACCTGGTATTTGATTCAAGAGAACAACGAATAATTGGACTATTTACCAAAACACCACGAATTAATACTGTTCTATCGTATTGAAAGGGTATCAAACTAAAAACCAGGATGTTGTTTTTAAAGCAATAATCGGTAAAACTAAGTTACTAATCAACCCCCCCCCCCCAAAAAAAAGCTTCCCCATAAAAAATAATTGTGGTTACTAAACATAGCTACTCAAAACATAAATATTTTTCATATTCAGATTTTTATTAGAGTCATTAAAACTGCCTTTAGTTTTGTATTCATGATTGAGCTACAATAGATGTGTGATGACCGTACACATTAAAACTGGAAAATAGTCACATTTTACGCAGAATTTACTGTTAAATTACCAACAACCAATCATTGCTGAGAAAAAGTAAGTAATTTATAAAAGGTTTCCGTGGATTATTTACTTAATATTACTATTTAAGTAAATTGACTGGCTTCAATTGTCTCTTCCGGTTCTCTAATTCTAATGTATACTACTTTTTTGTTTCAGGTGAGTGCTATTATGAGATATTTCACAGTCACACAGAAAGGTTACACCTTTCTCAGAAAGCCAAGAGGGATAGGTAAGTCTCATCTTCTCATAAATATTAAAAAACTTCTTGCCGACCGTCCGTGGTTACCCATTCGATGCGGCGATTTCCGTTTCCGTTCAATATTCAGGGAGAAGAGGTGTTTTCGACCCCCCCCTCCGTCTCTTGAAATTCGGCTGCGGTCATTTATAAAAATTTAAAATTTGCATGCCATCTCCGGAGTGGCTCTCCCGAGCGACCCCAACTACCGCATTACCTCGCGGAGGAGCCGTTACAAGGATGGACTGTGCACATCCGAACATGAAGCGTTTGCAATTCACCAAGCCGAACATATCTCACGGTACTCTCTCGATTCACAACTTGCGTAGTTTATGGCCTAACCAAGTTTGATAATACAAATCAAGAAATATACTTTCTTAAAAAGGTGAGGATTAGGGATTCATATAGTCATAGTTTCTACAAAATATATTCAAGCAGTGACCTCACTCAAAAAATTTGAAGAACATAATGTACCCGAAGTTGTCTCTAGACTTGTTCTTCACAAACTATAGGTTAAATAGTGATAACCCAAATGTTAAAATGTATTTTACAATAAGAAGATTATCAGAGCTAATCGATAAACTACTCATTGAACAAAAACCCTTATTGTGTACCTAATCGCTCCATATAATTGCTATTCTTCTTTTTTTTATCTCTAATTAATTATCTGTAGTTTATGATAAGGGGCTGTGTTTCACTTGTTTTAAATTTAGGAAACAGAAGTATAAATCGTTCCCTTGATTAGCGTGGGGGCTGAAAAGTTAAAGTGCTTCTGTGGATACAATAGGTGGGTCATTTTACAATCATTAAACATGCTGTTGTTTTTAACGGGTTTTTGCATTTATTATACATAATCACAGCGCTCTCACAGTCAAGGAGTGAATGGTAAAACTTTTCAGGCTTGAGGAAGAATAGAAAGAAACCCGTTCATGTTTTGACCTGAAACTAAGGAAAAATCAGAGTTTATTTTTACTATACTATACTATAGAGCTAGGTTGACTGAACGACGAAATGTTATATCATATATTGAAATTTTGAAAAAACCATTCTCATTTTATAGTGAAAAATATGCTCAAAATCCTGAAATAAATTCAATGCGGCTAGGCAATTAGTATAAAACAAGGACCCTTGGTAGTTTGGAAACCCCTCGAGTGAATTTAAATTAATGTTACTGCTACGTTCTAAATTTTTATTTTTTATTAAAAGCTAGTTTCATTATTCAGCTGAGCGAATTCTGGTTCTATTAATAGGGGTAGTTATAATTATAGTCGTTATTAAGGCATGAGTGGCGAACTAAGAGTAGCGTTTCCATACTTGACGTTAATTTTCAATGACATGATGATTCATTTCGTTAAATTCACCCAATCTTGTTAAATATAAGATTAATAGGTTTCTATTGCGAATTCACACTGTCATGTAAACTATTTCAATTGTCCTGTGTGACTTATTTTCGGTTGAGTCATGAAACTACAAGGTGTAGTACAATACCTATGAACTTCAAATAAATCTTTTTTAGGACCATGGTGGTGAGTAAATTCACACAGACAGTTGACTAAGGTTGCCCGTATTTGATTGGAAGTGAATCTCCCTTCTTGATCTTAATATTGCAGGTTTGCTAAATTAAAAAAAAAAAGTATCAAGTATTGATTGAAGTGGTATTGTATCAATTATAATTAGTTGGCCCCAGAGGGAGGATGGGGCTAATCCGATTTGGAACTTTCCCCATCTCCCATCTCCGGACCCCTTGTCTGATTAATAGGAGACAAGATGCGGACAGATAGCTAATCGATAAACTACTCATTGAACAAAAACCTTATTAGCTACCTAACCGCTCCACATAATTGCTATTCTCCTTTTTTTTATCTCTAATTAATTATCTCTAGTTTATGCTTGTAACGAAGGCTAGGTTCAATAATTTGCTATCCTGTTTTAGTTTACATTTTGTAGATAAGTATAATACCCTTATGAGGATGGTCAATACTCAGTTGTTGAGTTAAAGGAAAGTAAGCTAATTCAATTTATAAGCATTTGATAAATTTTACTCTTGAAGCTGAGTGTACTGCAACCTGATGCATTGAATGGATTATTTTTTTTGCGCCAAGAGGCATTCAACTAGATTCAATGTTTGTTTTGTCGATGATAAGGTACCATCAGATAAATTAATTTAAAGTCCTTACTCTTAGATATTTAACAACAAATGCGAGTCCATGCCTATACCAATGAATTTAAATTTATTTGTATTGATTATAATGGATTTTAAAAGGTGAAATTTGATTTATAAATTATATTCCGTTAAAATGAGTAGAATAATTTGTTGGAAGATCGGTTTAGGTTCATGAGATTGTTAGGTTTTCATCAAATTTACTAACGACAAATTTTAGAGATGCATACATAGTACTCGTACTTCTGCATCAGGTCCCGCCTGGTGACGTGAACATAGTTCAGATGTTAAACATGCAAAGCTAAATAATTAAATTTAAATACATAAGAACCTCTTTTATATATTAACTACATACCTTTGTAATTCAATCATATTAGTATCATTTCATTCACCAACTAACTTTGTTTTGTACTGTGTACATTGTACTTAGTATTTGTTACTAAGTATCACCAATCATATTTATCCCCTACTATTTTTCTTTTTATGTGCACGATGCATACGCGCATAGTAACTTTGATTAAAACCTATCAACTCTCTTTCATCTACCTACAACTTAGTTTCCCAGCGAATACTTCTACTTATATATATATATTGAAACCTACCTCATTTTTTACCATTTCTCTTTCTTCTTTATTTGATCAATTTAACTTAACTAATTTGGCAGGTCCGTCATGAGATCCTTAATTCAAATTGTTTTATGTCTTTGACATAGGAATTTATCCCGATTGAATCGCCCGATCTCAAGGCTAATGTTGTAGTTATTAATAAATTGAGAAACTAGGAATTGTGAAATATATTCAAATAAAATGGTTATAACAAATAATTATAATTAACATAGATTACTAACAAAAGTATAAAAAAATATTCAATTCCTTTTAAATTAGAATAATTACTACTAGTTACAAACATGAATTTGAGCTCAATTTCTTTTAATCGATCCATAATAAAAAGAATATTAATATCACCCAATCAATGATCTTCCTGTAATCCAATCAACGTTACTTTCTGCTGTTGGTTCTTCTCCTCTCTTCCTGTATGGTAACCGCCAATTCGGGAGCTTGCTATGTCCGCTCTTCTCGGCGGTCGTACTAAGACTGCTCTCCCGCTCATCCCCACTCCTAGGAGTATAAGGAAAAAAAATGGCCCTTACCATATGTGAGGGTCATGATCTTCATTCTCAAATATCATGAATGTTACAATACATACTGGCAAAAATGAGCTCACGGTATAATTATACATGTATTACAAAAGATATATAATGTGAAGATTCCTCGTGTGCTTGGATCGGACTTGATGAAAACTTGATAGTGACCCAGGAACCGTGAATAACGGTGTCAAAATTGATAAAACGTGGCTCCAAATAATAATTATAATATTCCGTAAAAAACTGAAGAGAGGGACGACTTTCCAATCATTAGTCAGACAGATCGCCTAGCGCCGTCTCACTCCCTGAGGTAATTCCGAATTCAAAATTGATGCATCCCCTTTGTCAGTGACGCAATAAATCAGAACCGAATCCAACTTTTATAAATGTCGGCCCTTTCCTCGCAGGCTCAATTCCAATTTCGACGAATCTCGGGCCCGATTCTTGCCGTCGTTCGAGTACGTTCGTTCACTCAATTCTACCTTATACAATTCGAAACACTGAGAAACAGTCTGCTGTTGTAATAAATTTCAATCTATACCGTTCAATTGATTTGTAAAAGTAATAAAAATGGATCTTTGAAATTCCTTCTTCTTAGACTTTTTCTGTTGAAATATCTAGCGATAAAATCTGGAGATATCTAATAATTAGTTATGGTATTAATGTGAGTATTATTGCTCACGTAAACAAAGTTCATCGTTGAAATACGCTAAGCTTTATTGTTTATCTGTTTGTCATTTCACATCACAGGATGGGTTTTCTTCTCTCATTATATGCCCAAATTACTATAATTTTCTTCTTTTTTAGAATAGAGTAGACAAATCGTTATTCAGGGGTCATGTACCTTATAAATTAAAAAACTAAAATAAAACCAAATGACACCAACAAAAAGAAGAACTACATCACCTAGAGGGGAAATAAAATAAAACAACAACACAAAATAAAGGATATACCTCAAATTAAATAATATTATTCTAGAATTTATATTGTATGAATGAGCGAGTGAATGATGAATTGTAAATATGGTATGAATGATGACATTTATATCAATTACTCATTGGCTAATAAAAGGCAGATTGTAATTTTATATATAATAAAATTGATTGAAAAAAAAAAAAAAAAGAATTTAAAATATTTCAAAAGGAAAAATACGAGGGAATATAATAAAAGCAACTGTGTTTGTGGTCATTATCAGAAAAGTTAAATTATAGTAATCATATATAGTCAAAATAAGACCATATAATAGGAAAATGTGGACAAAAGTCCTATGTTGGAATATGAGGGGTTTTACATAGCAATATATCTTTATTCGCTTAATTAAGACATTTAAGCACTATTTCATAGTTACTGATTATTTCCATTCATTCCCGCTTCTCAAGTGTTTGCAAGCTTATAGCTAAGTCGGATGGGAGAGTCTCTACTTTTATTTAGCTACTAGGCGATGGTCTTCGTCTATCTTTCTGTCTGTCTTTTTATGTTCTGTAAAGGTGCGTGGTCCTAAAAATCATTTCAGAAATTTTAAAAGTGTACTCTTAAACTCCCCAAACGTGCTGATTCGTCTTTAATTAAAATACAATAACTGAAACATAGAAATGAATTAAGATTTCTCAAATCTGAAACCAAGCACATTAAATATGGCAACCCAAAGAGAATTTGAAAGGTATTGTAGTCGATTCGTTTAAATGCGGATTTTCTACAACGTTTTTTTATTTGTGTATATTTTGAATATATATAATTTACTTCATACTTATTATAAACAATATACTACTGATCCCTGTGACTAATTTTTACAGTAAATCTCTCTGCTCCACGGAAATAATACTAGATTAAATAAATTAGAATTAAAGATAGAAATAAATTATCCCCAGCCGTCCGTGGTTAGTTATTCATTCGGCGGAGAGCCGAGGGCTCAAGTATTTAAAGTTACAACTATTGGAATAGACTTGAATAGCAGAATCAATTAGAACTGTTGGCGATAATGTATGCAAACGGTTCCGCGAATGGATTTGCTCCTATGTCGCGTACGTGAGCCGGCTGGCGATGGGGTGGTCTACCGGCCCTCTTATTTAAGTCTCATCGTGTCCGCTTCGTTTTATGCCCGCACTCGAGGGTGTTTATCTCCTTTTTCTTCTCTCGTCCATTATATCTGCTTATTATAGCACGCTCTATTAGCTTAGTCATCTGTAAAGAGAAATACTATTTTGTTCGTGGGCGATTTGAATAATGAATGGTCAGTTTGCGCAATATATTTAAATGTAAACGATGGCTATAATTAAGCGTATATTACTCATCAGCGCTATAACGACATCAAGCCTTGTTTAAGAAACCATGTGTTTCAAAAGACTATAAATTTAAAGATGAAAAGGTCTTTAAGGCCCAGGAGGGACCACCCTCCAATTGAATCCAAGAACAGTTTGAGCGATTCCAACCACCAGATTCAAGCACCAGCACTGCTAAGAACGATAAAATTCATAGAATACAAATCCACATCAAATATCTATTAAAATGGCCTTTATTAAGAGCATTTAAAATTAATGTTTCTAGAATGTCGGATATGAGAACATTAGTGTCCTTGCCTGGGGATCCCCTGCGGGGTAAATTAGCTCATTAGGAGCTTACCGATGGGACCCTGAGGCAGAGTAGGACCGCCCCCCCCCCGTTACAGATGTTGTGTAGTGGTTTTTAGTATTATTTTAAAGGTCAAGAGTACAATGCCACCAATATTTACATTTTCATGCATTGAGAAGTCAAATTTTTCTCTGTAACTATGAGCTAACCAAGTTTATGAGACTCAATGCCTCCATATAGCTTCAGGCAATGGCTCAAGGGTTACCAAGACACAGACGATCCAGCACCCACAGCATCAGGAGCTATTTTATTCCTATTTAAGTGTTACTGGGTTTCTGTGAACAATCTAAGCAAGATCATAAAATATTGCGAAGTGCATTAAAAGAAAATTCAACCATAATATCTACCGTCATTTATTCCATCCTAATGGAAGGCTATGAAATAGTTATATGATAGTGCAATAGACGGACGGAAATTTTTTGACATTTTGGTGGTGACTACCTTGCCCTAAGCTTAAGTGAGTAAACATTAGTAAATACTGACATTTTCCGTTGTTCCGTTGCCAATAATATTATACTTTTAAAAATTAAAGCCATAAGGATTATTTGTTTTTAAATGATTGCGTTAAATGTTAAATTAATTAATAGTCTTAGACGACAAGACAAGTACATTTTTATTTTTAAGGGCTGAAATAACAAGAAGGATATCAAAAACTAATATATTTCAACCCACCCTCCCATTATATGATAATATGACCGTGAGGGAGACCAAATCTCAGATGGGATATTAAAAAATTACTTAGGGGTACTAATAGTATTAAATCGATTTTATTTCTCTCTGTTAGATTGCTACTGAACAATCTGTGCTATATAATTAAAAACTTCGATACGTTCAGTTATATAACATTTTCATTACGATAAATAATAAGATTTTGTGTTTCCATCTCAGTGTTAAGAGCCTCTTGACAATTGAAATAATTTACGGCCCGTTTTATGTACCATTTACCGATAGTATAAACGGTTTAGTTTTATTGAATAAAAGCCTTATGTTTTATTGGCAATTTTATACTGGCACCTGTATGGATTTATGTGGATTTAATAATAAAACAAAGCGAAGGCATTACTATGACATAGGCCGGACCCTTTCGAGGAGAGGCACTCAGCGCCAAATGGAAAAGGACATTTATATCTAAGAAATACGGCCCAGAGACGAACCCATCGCTGGAGAACCCAACCACTCCCCCTTACCCCCCCCCCCACTCATAACAGATGTCAAACCCTACATTTGAGCCGGATAGCCTCGTTTATTTCAGCGTTTGCTACCTTCAAACTTATTCCTCTCGATTGCTTCCAATATTTTTTCCTACGGTAAGTTATTGTTCCAATATGTATAAAAATATCCTGTCCAGCTACAAAACATGGACTGGTACTTGACAACTACTCTAATACTATTATATAGATAGATACCTATTGATTTTATATGTAGAAATATACATACAGACTTTAAATTTATTCAAGTATCTATAACTAAATTGTCTTCGTTTCATGTTCCGATTTTCTGTCGTATCTGTATTAAATATGATTGAATCAAGTTATGAATCAGCAACAGTTCAAAATGTATTGATTGTGTGATTAGTAAAGATTAGTGATGACAAAAAGCCAATGGAACATATATTCTAAATACTCGTCTAGCATTGCGGCACCTGATCGCTTCAAAATATATGAAAACAGAGGCTGAGATTATCTTATTAATAGGTGTTGGAATCTCCCTCAGGATCATATATTTTTTGTGTGAATAAATAGGATTGCAAAGGAAAGTCGGATTCTAAATGTCTGTTGATACTTGTTATCCAGTGGCGTGAAGCTCCGTGAGTATTCGCAGACTGGTGGAATGCCTTAAGGACCCACCACCCCAGGAGAATTAAGAAATTCCGAGACGCAATGAGACAGACTCTCATTCCCTTTGAAGCGGCGACATCCGTGTGATGAATATTAGAGAACTCTTACGATCCCTTGGAGGGAAGTGACTTCTAAAGTGGCAAGCTAAGCAGCAAGTTGAAGCCGACGACTTCAAACGGCCGCCCCGGGGCCGGCACAAAGTTTAAATTCAGTGGCTGAGGAGGCTTGGTAACAAACTGGATATGCAAATGGGATTTCTTCATCGGCGGTGCAGGGGGCAGGCGCTTCCCCGGATTGACGGCTGATCAGGCCGTCGATGACCCTTCTCGTGCTGCTTCGGACAGCCCGATGAATACATTATTCTTAATTAGTACGGTCGGCAAATTAATCCGTCGGGGCCTGGGCTAACGGTTCCTCTTTCAAGAGTAACATCAATCACGAAGATGATTGAGGATGGCCTCAAGTCACTGGGTCGTGGCACAAACTCAGTCGGAAGATCGGCCCCGTGCGGATTATAAGTGGACTGTAAGCGAGGTGTTATTTAGATGCAAATAGATGAAAGCTGGCGGTTACGAACAGGATATAGGAGCATTTCTGCGATAATGAAATAGAGGGGCGAAGAAGTGGTCTAGTAGGTTTGAATTTCACTTATGGATATTAAATCTATATGCTTCCAATAGGATAATCGGGATATACAACTGACATAGGATTATAGAATGAATATAACCCTAAATTATTAAAATTATTATTATAGAAAGTTCTAGTCACTGTCGTTCTTTTTTATTATGCATGCTGTTGTGAGTGTAGTGTGCCAGTCAAGTCAGGATCAGGAGTGGTCAAACCTTTGACTAATTCTATTGTGGGAGCTACGTACTTTACAATAATGTATTAGCACTAAAAAGTTAATGGGTCGGCGAGAAGAGGCCTGTTAGATTCTCATGTGAATGAGACAAAATGCGTAAGTGGCTAGGTCGGATGTCTAGGAGGGAAATGCAGTTACCAATCCTAATATGAAATGAAAAAACCCTGTACCCTAAGAATAACAAAAAGGCACACATAAGTATGTCTTGTTGATAGAAGAATATAAACAATTACTTTGATGTGGCTAGTTTATTAATAAAAATGGGTCTATCAGCGTATCAGCGGGTGCATGGAAAACTACCAAAATGCCGTTTTTCAGAAAAGATAAAAAACAAGATTAGCTGAGCGTCTGAATTCATGCGTAAGGTTTGGCCCAAAAATTTAGAGAACATTAAAGATAGCCAACGAAACCGAACAGTTATTGTTCCATAGAGCCCCCCCCCCCCAAGTGACAGGGCTTCCATATTTGTTTGTACGTTTTACCAAGACTCGGAGCTAGCCGGAACAACCCAGAAGATGGATAGAAGAAAACTGGGAAGAGAATTTGAATGTAGGGTAAACAAGCGGCATAGCCGAGAGATGTCGCTTATAATGATTTATTCCGGTTTATACCTGAAGCTATCTTCTTATAAACTATTTCGTTTATCTCTCTCGGGCGTCCTCTATCATTCCAGGTTTAGGAAAATAGAGAATTTTTACCATCTATCTTTGGATTCGAACCCACCGCAAGAATATTTTTATTTAATTATTATTCTGACTTGAATAAACCTGGCTGAACATTTCCTTCAACATTTCCTTACTAATTCTAAGATATTTCGAAATGCCTACATCGACACTGGAGGCAAACAGATACCATGAGACCCCTGAGCTGCCGAAATAGTCGAACAAGTGGTGGTCGGCAAACATCCTCGGATCCCGAAGAGGTGACGGGGCTGTACCGCCTGGAAAAGTTAAACCGACTCCTCGAATCCTGGATTTCAAATTACCATAAGGATCCATTATTCATATTCCTTATAAAATTATACCGCCTTCTTACATTCTTCAGGTACCCCTTCTCCTTCGCCCCATATAAAATCGCTTGGATGGTTTTAATTCTGTTTTCTACCGTTTTGGGGCTATAAATTAAAGTTAAACGTTGTTAACTTCATAATTAATTCAGCGAGGAGATCAGTACATAATATTAATAATACAGTGAGATAATAATTATACCTCATAATAGACTGAATAACTGATCTATCCCATTCTACGTGGATTCTTCTCATAATCTTTATAATTTACTAAACAATTTAGGTGTATGAGTTTTAGGGATTTGAAGCGAATAAGGCATGATGAGTGGCATCTTTGAGATAGACGCACGATCTTAGTGTACTCAGAATCTGGTGGAATGGGTTCTTTTATAATTTTTTTTATAAATGCGGTTACCCAAATATTAAGAATGTGCTGTGAAGTCTCACTTTGCACTATTATGAAACATAGAGGTGTATTCAGATAATATTCTTCAACCAAATAACACCATGTTTTAAGATGTCATTGCAATTACTACTGAAATTTCCATCTATTATACTGCCACTGGTGTGTTTAAGGGCATAGTTACAATTCAAAATCAGTAAGCAGTGCTTCCTGCTATCCGATCCCAGATTCTAGTCAGCCCACCAATACCTGAAACGCTTAACCATTCAACTCATCCATTGCACCCGATACATGGCCTAAATTATTACCTGAAAACAAATTTACGTTACCTCCGTGTTTATGGTTATGAATACTCATTTCATTCTTTGTGAAGTAAATCATTAAAGGATCATACCTATTTGTGTAACCGCATTTATAAAAAAAATTATTAAAGTTTAATGGGATCCATTCCACCTGACTCCAAATAGACTAAGGTCGTGTGTCTATCTCAAAGATGTCACTCATCAAGCCTTATCCGCTTCAAATCCCTAAAACTCATACACCTAAATTGTACAGTAAGTTAGAAAGATTCTGAAAAGATTCCACGTTGAATGGGATAGATCAGTTATTCAGTCTACTTCATGAAAAGTGTTATATTTACCTTTAAATGTTACAAATACAGAGTGAAGGGTTTCCTTCATAATTTACGAAGTGGTTTCACATATAATGCATACATAAACGTGAAGTATACCCTTCCGATTGTAAGGCAGTGCTAAAAAGTATAAGTTAAAAGTAAAAGCATATCTTTTTTTTTATAAAGGCTGATTGTCATGACTGTACATTCTGAAGATACACCTTCAGTTTGTAGGCAGCGAAGAGTTTTATCAGGGTCAATTGCCAGCTGACCTTTTGATCCTTAAATGTCTGGGCTGGATTTTTTTTTTTTTGAATGTATCCTTTCTTGTACATAATCTTTTACAACATTTTTCTCATCGACGGTGACTTCACTCCCAGAAAGGAGGATGATCAAACGTGGTGGAAACCGGTATATTTGGTTTTTACTAGAATAAATTAGATAAAACTGATTATTTCACAGAAGTGGGAGAGATATTTATCAGTAACTTCTATACGGTGCCTCTGGGTTTTTATAATTTGCTTAATTTCATTAGAGGGATTCAGCTGCAAGCGTATATAGACCCAGCCAATCGGTGGCCAGTAATCTAACTTGCAAATTGTAAAGTAGCAAAAAAGATCAGGCCTGATATAGAGGATGTAATTATAAAAGTTTGCTACCCTCGCCCTAGATTTAAGCTCCGGTGAACCGAGGCGATTGCCTTAGGCGCCCTCAGCTAGGCTAGTCTTTAATCTACTCTTATCGGGAGTCATTATCCAAGCACGAGCTACAGGCCCTGCTAGTCCTGTATCTCTGCATGATTGCATGCTATTAGCGGCAGGTGTGTATTATATACGCGTGGGGATAGGTCGCAGTGCTATTCTTCATAATTTTCATCAGAAACAAAAATAGCCAAGGACAAAAGAATTGACAGAGCAGAGGCTTAGCCACTAAGGTACGACAATGTGAGACCTGTTTAGCTGTGCCTTCGCGAACCTCGCAAAACATCCAAGATACAACATACAACATACAACATGTAGAGAACACAGACCCCAGAGAGGAAAAAAGTGCGTCCTTTTTTTAATTATACTTCACATTTGGTGGATGTAAGATGTCCCATTTACTCTTGAAATAGCAGAAAATTTCAAACAAAGGGCATTCGAAGACCGTTTACCCTTTTCAATTAACTATTTTTTTAAAATTATTTTTAGTTAGAATAAGAATAAGAATTTTTTTTTTACAATTCCCTTCAGTTTAAATTTTTAAAGAGTTAGTTTGGCTACCAGGGGCATTGTTGGTGAAATTAAATATTGGGCCCGTCCACGTAAATCTAATAAAAACGTAACAAATCCGATTTCAAATTTCAAAAACTTACTTTAACGTTGAGGGATAAGCCTAGTGCTAATCACTCTAGCACCTCAGCGTCACATTGCAACTAAGATGACAAACTTCCGTCGGGTCCCATAGCCACCTCTTTATGAACTGTTACAAGGATTTATTTTTTGCTAAGTACTAAACGTATATCTACTTTATAATAATAATATTTAGTATTTGTCTCACGATTACATTGACTGGCCGAAAAAAGCAACTTGCTAAAAAAAATTGTTAAGTTGACTAGTTTTTGTTTGTTGGCATAATAGAGCGATCCTCTATCACTAAAGATTATTAATAAAATGTAAAACTAGTTTCAAATGTATAGGGGTAGAGGAATTTTTATTTTAACAAATCTTCGATAAAATAGTTTGTTTGAAATAGGTTCTAGGATCACCGGAAGTGGATGAGAGGATGTTTGCACTATCAAATATTGATGACTACGTATGATTATTCAAATAACTATTTATAGCTTAGATTGATTATTTGGCCTGTCCGGTGCGATGATTCAAGTTCCATATTTCACATAGGAGAATGATGTTTTGAGCTAATGCAAATTGATGGCAGCTTGGTGGAGTGTATTAAAATAGGAAATGAATAAAGGTATGTGATATGTGATATGTGAATGAACTATTATAAATTTTTAATAAGAGTTGCAACTTATTTCTATTGTATTTAGTTTGTATTGTCTTGCAAGAAGTGGGCCGATTGAGCGCCTTAACTGACCCAGTTGCCTACAATACGTGAGGAGGGAGGCAGGGTGTGCTGCTACAGAACGTGACCCGCCTCTGCTACCAATAATTCCCAGAGCTGCTCAATTATCGGGGCTAATTCTTACCATTATTGCTCTAACAAGACAATGATCTATTAGCTCTGCAATAGCTATCCACCTCTGGCCGGTGCCACTGAATCATAACAGGGCAATTTGGAGCATCGAGTTGGTCTATCTCCTGTCTGGCAATGCTAAATTATCTCCCTCACTAACTCATTCGCATATTTACTTTAAAAACAGTCAACAATTAACATTATCTAAAAAAGATTACTGAAACTCATAAAAAATAAAACTTTAGTTTTGTACAATATTATCTGATATAAATGGCCTGCTATGAATAATTGTTGATCAATCTCCATAATCGTCAAAAATGAGAGGAGTATGGTAATGGGTTTGAGAATGCCCTCTTTTTAACGTACAAGAGCGAAAAAAACTCAATTCAATACCCCACTTAAACGCACTAGTCTTCTTTAGGGTGGGGATGGAAACGGATCAATAAATACTGGTTGTTGGCCTTCTTCAAAGGGTTATAGGTTTAGGTTTTAGTTTGTAAGTTTTTCTCCCATTTTTAAACTGAAGGTGAGCCCCATCACCTTGTAATGTATTTATGTATTTTCCTTTTAACTTCAATCTTATATATGTAACCGAACCTCCTTCAAATGCATCTGTGCATAGCAGAATGAGGAGAAAATTTGTCGATTATTTTGTTCATATTGTTCATATTTTAACACATTGTATTAAAAATTTAAAGGGGTTTAGGGAAAAAAACAAAAAAAACAAAAAAACTTTAAAGGGTTGGAAGGACAAGTCTGCAAATTTCACTTGTGCGTCAAATACACGTAATGAGTGGTTTGACACCTTTAAGTCACTTTTACGTACGCATATTGGAAGAAACGTAATTCTTGTAAAGAAATAAAAAGTAATACATTTCTGTTGTATTTATGATTCCCCGAGGTAATTCTGAATGTGAATAAACCAACTCATACAAAATTTGATTGAGAATAAGCTTACCTTTGGTTGATAATACTATTTATGCGCTCAGAGGGCAAAAAGTCATCCTAACAAAGAGATTTTTTCACATTCTAGAGACTATAAGAACTATAAAAAGAGGCTATAAGTATTAACCAACTATTATTAGTGATACATTCACTCGTGTAAAACTACTTTGTGATTCAAGTTCTTGAATGTTGAAAATGTAAAATGAAAAAAAAAAAAAAGTGACTACATTTTGCCATCTGAGCACCAAAGCCGAAACACCAAAAAAAAAAAAAAATCTATCGGATCTAATCATTCTACAAATGTATCGATGGGCGAACAGAATAGGAACGACACAACAAAACGGATGAGCCTGTGAGGCCGTCGAGTTGTAAGTGATTTCGTCAGCTGTTCCCGATCAGATAATAAGTGGATTAAGTTGTCATCCGGACTAAGCGGTTCGTTAAGCTGTCGGCATCCTCATTACCGCAGCCCAGAGATAGCATCGCAGACATTTAAGTTAAGTCTTCGCCTGTAGGTGACCCGTCATAGCTCTAATGAACTCGTACATAGGGGCTTTTGTATACTACTTTATTGCGAACCACTAACGCCTCGATCCAACAGCACTCTCGGATCTCCGGATGTAATTGCTGATTATCCCAGGTCGTACACTAGAAAGGGAGGCCCACTTCTTGATCGTGCAGTCCTCGGCAAAGATCGCTCCAGTAAGATATCATGGAATATTACAGCTTTGGTGACGTCTAAATAAGAATAATTTTGCAATTAAATAATCGAGGCACGAAGTTACAATCATATGAGTTATGACACAGTAAATACTACCTTAGTTGGTTGTAGGTCATTTTGTTATTTAGGTTTTGTGACTAGAATATTCTCTCCACGTTCCCGATCATATTATACCCACGAGTTGCACTGTTTTTAGCAAAGATAATATCGATTTATGAATGAAAAATTACAAATACGATTACCGCTATGTCGGGTTGTCACTAGGGAGGTGCCTGATCACCCTAGCCCTGGTGACAAGTGCGGATTGTTCGAGTTTATAACATGGACAATCGTTCCATGACGGCGTTACTATCTGACTCCATTTTTATGATAAATATGTGCCCCGGCAATGCACTATGTTCAAGAGAAGAGGTACAGAGGTTTCATAAAGAATTAGTCAAGTTTTCAGAGTTCGAGTGGAAACCAAGCAAGCGTCACTGAGTATAGGTCGCGAGAGACTCGACGAGGAGACTGGCGAGGAGACTAAGAGACTGACTTAACAGGGACAGTAGCCCTGCCTTAAGTACCCTCTCTACTTCCTGCTGGGAGGCTGCGAGGGTCTAATCCGGCGGCGGTTCACACGCACACCTGTGGCGAGGAACGTGACCGGTGCTGAGGCACGTGACCGCTGCCTGCTTACCCGACCCGGGGACAAGCCCTGGAGGTAGAGAGGCCTCCAAAAGGGAAAAGGGTTGTTAAGTTTATGACTGCCAGCTGGTGACCCTTTCATGTTTATGACTTAGTTGGCTTCCGCCTTTTATTGCTTAACACATTCACAATGATTTACATTTGTTTATAATACATTTAGTTCATGTTATTTTACTTTTGCTTACAATATATATGCAATAGAGTATAGGGTGATTTATCTTATGTAGTTAGCGGTCGCTACACGCTATGTTTCCTTCGTTCGCGATTACATAAACTTTTTTTTGAGTTAACAAAACACTTTGTTGCGATACCATCAGCCTTATTAGAGAATATTTACGAACTGACCAAAGAACTTCCAAGTCCACATGATTGTCATCTCTCTCGCATGCAAAAGAGTAAGCGGAATCTTAGGAAGCCCCCCACGGTCCTTCATCAGCCGCGTCACCGAATACGAGCCTGTGGAGGCTTACCGAGACAGCGAGAGGCACAGACGCTCAGGACATGGATTGGGGAAACTGGCTATTGCCAGGACTTGTTGCTGACGTAATAACGGGCATGGGAACTGCTTTCAGGACTTTAGATTGAAAGGATTAGATGCGCTTGATGTTCGATTTTTTTGATGTCCACCATTGCGCCATTCCGTCAACTTTGTCAATTAATAATTAATTTTCTATTGAGAGATAGGATGTCCTTTGAAGTAGTCAGTAAAGTTGTCCAAAGCGTATGTTTAGTGCTAGTCTGTTTAGCCTTGAACCCAGATACAACAAAGCCTTAATACATTACAGTCTTGGATTAATGAAGAGGCATGGA
This sequence comes from Acanthosoma haemorrhoidale, assembly GCA_930367205.1. Lineage (NCBI taxonomy): Eukaryota > Metazoa > Arthropoda > Insecta > Hemiptera > Acanthosomatidae > Acanthosoma > Acanthosoma haemorrhoidale. Next base: position 30,782,655 of record OV884013.1, on the reverse strand, counting down.
ATTAAGAAAAAAGAGTGGACAAGCTTTGCTGCAGAGGCTAAAGGTAATGTGGGAACATTTTGCTTCGAATACCCATATAGGTTTTTTTCAGATACAAAAAACTTTTATAATATGGTATATATTTGCTTTTAACTTTCGAAAGCAACTTGAAATAGGGAAATACATGTTGTCAGTAGCGCTAAACTATACTTGTCGAAATGCCGATGTGGAAGTTCGCTATTATTCTCACTGACTCGTGACGGTATTTCTAAAAGTGATAAATGGAAAATTACCCTGCCGTCTCTTCAAATCGCCATCACAAAGCGAAACAAGCGGGCGCATTCAAAACTTGAGAACGACTCCTGCCATATTCCAGGAGCATTTTCTAGCAAATTACCTCCGGAAAGTGCACGAAGTTTGCGATACACTGGCGTAATCATGAAGCGAACTTTATCAAGTCGGGACCAGTCGCGCACCGCTGACTCCGACTCTTCTCCGCCCGAAAAGAGAAAACTTTCACAACCGGACTGAAATTAATGACGGTCTGAGTTGATCTTTTCAGCCCGCGGGATTAACTCACACCGAAATAATGCACCCATCCCACTGAAAAGTATTCTATCCTCGTTCAGGGGACCACAGCTATAAAATATTCATATTTTCCTAGCGCGAATCGTGAGACCCTACTTTCTAACAAGTTAAGGAAAAGTAAAACGTTCTACAATAGAGATATTATGAATTATTTATCTGATCTGAAAGTCTAAATACATAATATAAACGTATATGTTTGTAAAATAATAGAGTTAGTTTAAGTCACGATTCGTAACGATACGGTAGCCGTAATTTTAATAGCACTAGGTCAACTAGGTGGGAGAGCCAAAGTGATTAAATCGTGGAATATGAATGGTAGCAGTGTCGCTGACTTGTTCGACCATTTCTTATCAACAAGATAAATGATATTACGACTCTATGGGCGGTAAATTGAAGGTTTCTTGTCTTTACACTCTAAATGTATTTTCGTATGTATCGTCTGTATCGGTGTTTAATTCCTCTAGCAAATAATATTTTATCGTTTCGAAGGCGGTTAACAAGACCGATAAAATGAATATTGCAGTGAATACATGAATAGAATACTGTTGTAATACATCCTGGAATGGTATGTAATATGAATAAGATAAATAGCTTTGTTCAAAGAAAAAACAAAATATTTAAATATATCTGATTTTGGAGATTTCGTTAAGTTAAAGGACATATATTTTGAAGTAGTTACTTAATATATTTCATTTGTTTTCAACATTCAATACATTACTTTACCCTTGAGTTCATTCACCGTCGTCTCTTTTTTCTTTTTTATTGTTGTTTTATAAATATTTCTTTGAAAAAAATTACAATATAGCTTAAAGAGCATTAATACTCATTGTGATAAATTAATACCATATTCACAAATTTAAAAACTTAACCCAGGGATCCTTCCAATTCACCTGAATTTTTTTCTTTATCCCAGCTTTGGATAAGGAGCGAACGATATGGGGTATGTGTTTACGCTGAACTACCCGTGGAGTATTATATACTTCCAAGTGGTAATTCAAAACAGGTTGGTTCATTAGCATGAACTAGTGGACTGTAAATTAATGAAAATAAGAGTTGATGCCAATTCACAACACATTTATTCTAAAATTAAACAGAATATTATAAAATTTCATAAAAAAAATGAGGAGCAAAATAAAGTACCCATGCCTGGTTAATAATAATTAAATTTGCCAATGTAAGACAGACTGGTTTCAAAATAAAAAAATGTCTTTTATCCTTAATAATTAAAGGAATTAACCAAATTCTCGTCACTTGTAATTAAATTGTCAATAAACTCATCCAAGTTAAACATAATGCCATTTAAACAAAATAAATACTCAAAAGGCAACCAGCAACAAATCAATTACGGAATTGAGTGTATATTCACGTAGCGGCAGGTTGCAGTTCAAGTGCTCTCGCGGGTGCGGGCTGCAAACAAAACGTAGAGCTGTCGTGGTCAGGTTGAGGCTCAAAAAAAATCCAACCGCAGGGCGGCGATTCCAAGCTCCAAGGGGAACGTTAAATATCGTATAGGTATGATTTTGGCCAAATGGCCAATTAAGTCTGAGATCGGTACACCTTAACTGTTCAGACGTTGCCTCAACACTGACGTAAATGGGCTTGGGCCCACAAGTTCTCCTACCAAAAGTCCAAAGTGCCACTGTCCTAGGTATGGAATTTTCCTTTAGGTATTTAACTTAGATTACAATTTAATCTTACGAAATATAATGAACAGAAATTACACAATCATATTTTACATGAACAATAAAAAAAAATGACGATTTTTACTTACAGTTTTTTACGTCAGTAACGAAAATAATAAATAATTAAATCTAACAAACAAATTAATTTTTTAAATAAAGATAAAAAAATTAATTCAATTTACTTCACTTTTCCAACAAAACAAAAACTTTATCTGGCCTTAACAGTATGCCTCGCGATATTTCAGCAGTGGCATCACCGAGATTTATATTTCTGAGAAAATCATTCATACTAAGCATATCCAATCAGACAAATCTATAATTTCGGAAAAAAAAATCCCTTTGGCTCGTTTATATGTCTCTAACATTCCCTAAGACACGTAATAGGAATGATAATATCTCTTTTTGCCTTATAAATCGTTTCTTAGATTTCGTCATTTAAAATCTTTGGTTGGAAAACCATCAGTGAAGGAGGAACTTCTTAGAAGTTCAATAACTCAGGTTATTTTATTCTCTAATCCACTCTTATTTGTCAATTATGAAAGCGATAATAAAAATTTTCCTTATTTCATAATACAAATATTAGTTTTTTTTCATTTCATCACTGACAAGTAAAAAGGATAGCCCAGGGAAGTAAGAAGGAGTTCTTTACCGGGGATAAAGAAGCTTTTGCGAAGCCGAAAAATCCGCCAGAGCACTCGGAACTAATCCTCGTTAGACCGCAGTGGGCGGGCACTGCCCTAATTGGCCCGGATTAAGGGCTCTTTTTAAAACCTCGAAATTAACTTTTAGCCCTCCAAGATAGGAGGGTAAAAACGGAATTAGTGGACCTTAGCGGGAGCAATATCTTGAATCAGTCTTGGGAGCTTTGAGTCTTTGGCTCTCTCTGTACATCTGCAAATGGAGCTGTCTTTTATTGAAAGCTTTCCTGTTTCTCTGCTCCGCTAAGCCACGAGGGCTTTTTATGTGACAGCTTAGAATTTAATGAACCATTATCTCTTTGAAGTAGAAATGTCATACTAAACGCTTTCCCTTGACTGTTTTTAACACAAAAATATAGCTCTTACTTAACGCCATAAATGCAGAAATATTAATTGTGTGGTATTTATTTTATTCTGTATTTTTTTTAGTAATTTTAGCTGTGAAAGGAAATTTTTTTTTTTGTAATTCTATCCTCCTTCAAATGCATGTTTTGCTATCCAGGAAAAAGAGCCATAAATCTGTAAATTTGTTCATGTTATTGTTCATTTGTTTGTAAAAAATGTTTTGAATAAAAGGGTTTTTGGAGGAAAAAAAAAACTTTTTACACACCAGTGTTGGAATTACAGTGGATCCACTTCGCTTTTATAGATTATATTTAATATGAGTTACTCTGTTATCCTCCTCTTTCTTTGTGGTGAAATTTTAAACAATTTCTATCTTATCGTAATTATCTGTATGTTCTTTTTGACAACAAAGATCAAAATATGATTCAAGGCTAAAATAAACCAGTAGGAAATACGAAGGCGAATTATCGTAGAAATAAAGAAGGCGATAAGAGAGGAGCGTACCCTTAAAGAGAAGCTGCCGAGACGAAAGATAGGACGCCCAACAGCTGGATCTTTATCGCCAGGCGTTAAATTTTACTGTCAGGCCGTTAGGACATATCTGTCTGAGAATAGGGAAGGAGGAAGCGGGTGTTAGGGAGGCTGTGAAGTCTGCAGGGCGCACTTATTGGACCAGCCCTTTCTTATGTAGGGCTCTTATTGCCTGTTTTGATACGGATCCAGAGGAAGAAACTGCCCTTGAGTGATACAAGTACAATTAGTTATTAATTAAACAAATTAATTAGTTGTTTCATTTAAACAAAGGGTTGGAGTCGTTAAAATTATGCAATTAATTAATGGGATTGCTGTTTGGATAGGAAATACATATCCACAATAGAAAGTCGTCATTCGATGTCTGGTTTTAATCAAACATTTTTTGACGTTACTAGGTCGACAAATATCCCATTTATGACCTGTAGCTTTTTCCAGTAGTCGTCCCCTCAACAAAAGCTCTAAATTGGATTTTTAATTTTTTTTTTTTGTTAGTGCAGAAAAAAGAATACTCATATAAGCTTTGATTAGGTGTGATGCAAGGTTAGTTAACTATATTCAACCAGGAAAAAAGTTTCATTCAAATCCGTAATGGATTGTATAGGACCTCCTTTTGCAAATAATGAATACAGTCAATAAAAAGGGGTAGAAATTGCTTAAAAGTTTTCGAGCAATACACAAGAATTCAGTATAACAATACTAATATAATAAAATTTAGACAAACCTTTGGCAATATATTCCCATCAATATTTGTCATTAGCCAACTCTCCAGATCGTTAAATCTGGACTTTACCTACTCCATCATTTCTAACAATTCTTTCTTTTTCATTATTATTGTTTTAAATCATTTATATTTTGAAACACCCCAGCAACATTTCCCGTTGATAATAATTCCTAATTTTTTGTTAGTTACAATTGTTAGGAAATTACGCTGTTGGTTCATTGCAGTCATCACATATGTAAATATGCGTTTTATTATTAAATCACATCAATGTTTCTTTTATTTTGTCAGATAGACATATTTATTCGCTCCTATTTGTTATCTTTAGGAGGCAATGCCCCAAACTAAAGTGGTACCAAATACTCTTGACGAAAACAAAAGCTTGTACAGTAAATACTTTGCCTGTGTTGAAACACTGAAAACAAAACGGACGTGGCTCTGAAAACAATAAATATTAAACAGCGCAAATGAATATTTATTAAATAGGCTCTCTGCTGTAGGTGTACCAATTACTCGGGACAGGTAACTAAATAAAAACATGAGGGTCCATCAGCGTGACGTGGAACCGTTGAACTGTAGCTACAGATTAAGTAACAGCTAGTGACTCTTCCTCATCGTTCATCTGGTAACGATGACTTAGAACGAAAAAAATCCGGCGTTTACATATTCGAACATTCAATTATGATTCAGTCAGTTTTAGTTAGATGGATGGTGTAGCTGTTTTAGGCCATATTACCTAAAATCTGTCAACAAAATTGTCTATCAATTGTTTATCATCCTTCTAATATAGTTAACATGCTGATTTCTAACTCCGAAGACCTGTATTACATTAAATCTATTTTTTAGCGTAATCTATTTCTGTTGTGATGAGTGAGGTTATTCGTGCCCAATCCTTTGAAATATTTCTCTCAGATCCTTGCAAAAGTCTGTTTCGCAATGAAAGTGTTGCGACACCCAACCATATTATCTATGCAGCAGTCATCTTGATTGTTTGCATTAGAATCTGGGATATTAAGAGCGCCGGTCGATTTGTTACCAAACGAGGCTTCATCACACTTCCATAATCCCTTGAGCGTGGTGCCTCTTGGAACTCAATTGACAACAAACTACACCCACATATTCAGTTCATATCAATCTTTTCTCGCTGTAGTTGTTCCTTTGTTTTCAGTACTTTTCATGAAGTTTTTGTTTCAAAATCTTATTAGAAAGTCTTGCCGGAAAAACGTAAATATAAATTTGAAATATTCATGTAATGCCGAAATTAACTAGAAAGTTTTTCTTTAATGCTCCATCGTGCAAAAAACTACTAGAATGCAGTTGCCTTTGAATTGAAAATTATTCATTTGATTTGCTAAGTCATCTTAATCGCTATTGATATACCCGATTTCGCGCCAAACCATACCGTATGTTTTGGGATACCATATGTATTTCTTGTCGCCTAAAATGTTGCCTGAACTATGAGTAAACGAGTTCTGACTTGAACGGAGTCTGAGGGATTGTTGAATATACCTTTCAGAATTTCATGTAACCGGATCATTGTTGTTACATGAAATAAAAGCATTTGTGGCAAAATATGTACAAAATTGGCTCTTCAGATTCGTCCATTAACTGTGGATACCCACCGATACTCCAGGTACTCCATACCGTCCTTAAGACAATTAGCACAGACACTGAGGGCCTAATCGGTGACCCCAGGTCCTGCGCAGACAAGAGGCGAGGACAATACCCAGTCATTACCTCGGCCGGACCTAGGCCTTTGTCCTCTTGCCTCCTTCATTAGTAATCCTCCCAGGGAGGGCTTTAATCAGGACTCAGGCCAACTTCTGCATTGTGTAGCAGTCAGTACGCTCCCATTGTCGCCTGACTGTGTCGGCAATTAACTCACTCGTAGAATGTGTTGACTTTTCCTTTTGCAAATCAAGTAATTGCTAATTGCTTTCAGTAAATATACAAAAAAGTATTTGCAATTTAGAGTACATGTAGATTACTTATGAGGGAGCCAACAGCTTGTTGAACGGAACAGACCTTTTTTCTCATGCAAAGGATTTTAAGTAATATGAAATCAATGTATTCCAGTCTATTGTTGAATTTTGGTAATGGTTTGATTGTTGGTATTTATGGTGGTAGGCAGTGGCTGCTGGCAGTCAAGCAGTAGGAGGCCGAACCGATGACGTTACAACCGTTGACCAGCCCCGAGAAGAAATGGCCTCAAAGTAGAAGTAAACTGCCAATAGTCACTGGCAACGACTACGGTGGGCAGTTCAGCGAAACGCACCTTATGGGTACAACAATATATGGACTGGCTATTAATAAAACTGTACCAAAGTAATCAACTTAAATACCAGAGGTACGATCAGAATATGTGTAGGTGGTCTTACTCTTGAAGAAGAATTCATTTCAGTACCTAAGCAATATAGTAGAGGATTTTTAAAGTCAAATGATAAAGGCGATGGTAGCGTTTCCCCGTCTAAGAGAACTATGCCTCTCAATAATAAATGCTTGTGGTTTATTTGTAGTATTATTATGGCAAGCAGTCTCATTGCTATGGATAAAGATGGCCAGAGCTTGCGCAACAGGGAAGTGACCCTACCGGCTAAGCAGGGAACATGAGAAGGAGTAAATCACTGCGTACTCCATAATCAGAGGTACTGATGAATACCAAGAGATGATTCGAACCACATTGCTATATAACCTGAAACTGTTATTGCATTTAAAGACAATATCAGAAGAAATTTCCTGGTTTAGAAATAGATTTCTTGGTAGGAAGCTGGCTCTCAAGGCTGGACCATTGATACAAACAAACAGTTTGCTCGATCACGTTATGGGAATGATTGTGTAGAGACTCCTATGAATATGACATTCTGAATTCAGAGTTTGTAATTAAAATTTTTTATTTTGATAAAATAACAATCTGTCTTATTGTTATCATTGTTATCACCTCCCTCGTATGCGAAAGAGGACGAGTAGTCTTGGGAAGCCCGCCACCCTCCTATATCGGCCGCGACACCGGATACGAGCCTGTAGAGACTGACCTAGAACGCGAGATTCACAGATGCTCAGGACATAATTAGAGAAACTGGTCAGGACTCCCACTGTCACGTATTTATAGGAAGTCACGAGGCCACTGCCACTTTAGTCTCTGAGGGGGATTATAGGGATGTAAGGCGTAGGGTAATGACTATGCTAGGGTGGTTAGGTAGGTTTCGATGGAATTTCATGAATTTGGTAGGGATTACTCATGACTGTAGGGTTTATTAACATCGTAATAAAGGTTTTGGTTGATGTAGTAATAAGGTGCAATAAGTATTATTCTCAGCACTTAATATTGAAGTTCGATGACAAAGAAAATCAGATAAACCTCTCGAGTTGTTTGGCGCTGAAAAAAATAATGATTTTTATATAAGTTACCTTAAGGGAAATAAGAGCTTTTTCTCATTATATTTAACTGAAATGCTTTTAGTGTAATTTGAGAAATATTTAATTATGCGAGGGTTATTTCAATCACATCATTACTTGTAAAAGGCTCTCGTTACATGACAATATAATATTTCTTTTCCTTGTTATACAGGCAACGAAGCATTCTGAAGTTTCAAGAATATTTTGTTTCCTTTATAAAGTTATACTTATAGAATCAATAATATTATTGATTTAAAGCCAGTAGCGTGTACCCCTGTTATGCACAGTGATAATTTCTTGAGTTCTTAAATGTTGCAAAGTCGACGTGAATAAATGATCTGGTTCACTCAGGAAAAAAGGAAAAAATATGTGATGATGTGTCGACTACGGAAAGCGCCCTGTAGCTTCTAGCTGTCAGTGTATCATTCAACTTTTATTGCTTATATTTTGGCCGGGTGGGTTTGAATAAGAGGAACAAATATATATGTAGATCATGGAAAGAAATAAGTAAGTATAATTAAATTAACAAAACAAGATAAGTATACCTTTATGGTTTGATAGACTTTGCCATGTGAAGCCAGAGATATTGTTTATTATGAGTGCATTAGGTTAATTGTGCATTGTTTTCTAACACAAAGTTGGTCTGAATATATACGTTTTTATATATTGTGCGGAGTGTGTATATTAAAAGAAAAAAAAACAACCTCTCCCGAGCTTTATTAATTTATACCGGTCGGAACGCTTTCGACGATGACTAGGCCGCAGGGTATAAATTAATAAAGCTGTGGAGGACACACAACGTGTTTAATTTTATATATGTTTTTAGACTATTCACTTATTCCCCAAAGCACGCATTGTTGTTTTTTTCATATCCTCTTGTTTCAAAATTAACATATATACAAAATATAGATTCTACAACGCCTCTATTTACATTTGCTTTATTATATTTCCTGTTGCTTAGCTACATTTTATACCAATTCTATTATCTACAAATAGTGATCTACATTGTACAAAAGTATAATAATGTACATTATAAATTAATGCACTGAATTTATTAAAAGTGATGGGGCTCATCTTGTTTATCATAAACTTAAAATTAACTTATATCTAACAATAAAAACATAAACTAAATCATAACTTAATTTTCTCCATCTGTCGGCAGTCTGTTGCCATCGATGTGGGAAGGGTGGTGGGGGGTCATAGTGTTAAACACTGGGTCTGTGAGGTGCTGCAACGAGTCAAAAAACTGTGACTCCGTTGTTTAACTTCTTGAGAGAGGTATGACCACTTCTCTCAAGATACCATTCTGGAATTGTTGGAGACTTTTAGCTGTATTGTCAGTCAAGTGAGTATATAGGGGGTACCGTACAACAGAGCTGGCTGGAGGACACATTAATATATCATTAGTTTGAGACGCAGCGACAAGATGGGTGAAGTTAGCAAGTGGCGAAGCTGGTAAGATCTGTGTCGTACTTTTTCTATTTTTTTTTTTTTTTCTCCATAGCCCCTTTAAATTTCCAGATAATTATATAGAATTATAGATCCTCAGGTGAATCTATTTACAATTTATTTTGTATTTCCTGTAGCATCACTACATTATATACAGGTTATGTTATTTTATAGAAATTATATAATGAATAAACAAGTATAATGATATACATTATACGTGACTGGACTAAACTGACTAATAAAGGTGATGGGGCTCACCTTTTTGATCAACCTTAAAACTAACTTACATACTAGCTCTTATCCTAATTTTTCCCCAACAGTCTGTTGCCATCGATGCGGGAGGGGTGGTGGGGTCATAGTGTTAAACACTGGGTTTGTGAGGTGCTGCAACGAGTCAAAAAACTTAATGTGTCTCCGGCGAATGAACTCACCCACCGACGGCACAACAAGCAACGGGTGCAGGTCAGCGTTCTTCAACCTCTCGAAAGAGGTATGTCGGACCACTTTTCGCATGATTCCATTCTGGAAGTGTTGGAGACATTTGGCTGTATTGTCAGTCAAGTGGGTAAATAGCGGGGCACCGTACAGCAGAGCTGGCCGGAGGAAACATTTATATATCATCAATTTGAGACGAAGCGACAGGTTAGGTGAAGTTAGCAAGTGCGATAGCCCGTAAGACCTTTGTCGTACTTTTTCTATTTTATTACTAAAATGAATAGAGAAATGGAGATGCCTATCCATTTGTATACCCAAATAGTGCATTGAGAAAGCTGGTGAGTTCTCTTGCCCTCCTATGCTATACGATTTTGGCAAGGATTTTTTCCCCTTTTGGAGGGAGAAGATTACGCAGTCAGTCTTCTCGGCGTTTACGCTTATGTTCAACATGCCCAGGCTGCCACTGATGGCGTTACAAACTGACTCGGCGTGTGTAAGAGCTCTTTGTGCACTCATGCTGCTGCTGTACTTTTTTTTTTTTTTTTTTTTTCCCTAAGCTTTCTAGTTAGAATTTTAGGATGAGGGAGAAATATAAAATATTTAGGGTGATCGGATCCTTGTACTAAGAGGACATGCTTGAAGGTGGTGTGAGAGGAGTAAGGAGTGTGGGAATTCTCGGTGGAGGTTGATTGTTACGGTACAGTGGTGAGAGTCAACTGGTGGCTGGGCCTAGAGTCTTCTCTAGGCATGTAGTGCAGTCGTAGTTAGTCTGATATCTGTGAGGGTGCCTCTTAGAGGCTTGTTGTTGGTGCACTTTTTCTATATTGTTAGATATCAATTATAATTCCACAAAAACTAAATTTAAGTGCGAGATTTAAAAATAAATGTAATTATTATCACTTACAAAACAAATAAGTATGATTGTATCGCGGTATGTGTGGCTACCGCTTAAAAGGATTTTTAGTTTGGTTATTTTATTTTGGCAAAATCATTCATTCCTACATAGAAAATAAAGGTGAAATTGAATTGATTTTTGATGTACCACTTAACAGGAAAACGTGGTTAATTTAACGATACCCAGGTCTTTCTATGTTGCGAGATACATCATAAGATCAATTGACACTAGGAATGTTATTTAAAAATTCAAATTGTAAGATAACAATTTGCAACTTCTTTTGACCAGGAACACCTCACGATTATTCTAATATCTCCAACGACGAAATGATGTACGACGTTGTAAATCATTTGCCTAATTAACAACAGGGAAGAGATTATAATAACGGTCCTCTGGGTGACGACTGGAAACGGCCGAATCCCCATGAGGCCCCCTCGCAAATAAGGTAGCAATTAGAAATTTCTCCGCTGTGTCAGTCAGCAGTGAAAGGGGACAGTCTCATGAATATCTTCTCGCTCGCCATTAATATGCTAAGAGGAAGTCTGAGGGACTTCCCACACCCAAACGGCCAATATACATTTTAATAGGCGTGTTATTGTTTGCAAATTTTAGCTTTCCACGAATAAAAACCACGACAATTGACAGCTTATTGTGTATCATTCATCATCGTTTATGTGTTTTATTATTATTAGCTGAACAATCATTAGAGTGAGATGGACAGCCACTGAGGCCAGTTGTTCCAACTAAAGGTGCAAACTTGGCCTTTACAACCTAATGTATGCACTTATTAGATGATACTTCTCTATTATGATAAAATTACAATCTTCCTGATTGGGAAAAACGTAATTGTGATAAATTTTCCCATTCATACCAGATTTAAAATGCTTCATTCAATCACTCATTCTTACAGTATTTACAAACAGTCCAGATACCTCCCAAATCCACATGGTTATCATCTTTCTTGTATGCGAAAGAGCAAGTGGAGTCTTGGGAAGCCCCCCACGCTCCTCCGTAAGCCGCGTCACTGGATACGAGCCAGTCGAGGCTGACCAAGAGCGCGAAAGCCATGATTGGAGACACTGCTCATTGCCAGGACTCCCAATGTCACGTTTTTAAGCAGGTCACGAGGCCATTGCCACTTCAGTCTCCGAGGAGGATTATAGTGATGAGTGGCGCTGTGTAATGACTGGTCTAGGGGATTAGGGTAGTTGGATAGGTTGCTATGGAATTTCATGAACTAATTAGATGATAATAGCAGAAAATAATGTATTGATTGAAATTATGTACTCTTTTATGAGACATTTAGGTTCTTATATGGGGCATTAAGATGACTGAGTATGATTAAAATGCTCTTATTTGAATATGTGAATAGTATGTATAGGAATTATCTATCTTTCGAAAGCTGTAGCGTTGAGTGCCGAAACATACAGGTCCGAATGAATGCTTTGGACTGAAGGATTAATACGAATTCGCAGTGCGTAGAAGTAATCGGGGCAAATTTAAGACTGTATTTACTATTTTATTCTGATTATTATGTAAAAATCAAAGATTCTTCAGTAGGTGAGTCTTAACTCTTAACTCCTATATGTTCTAGTTGAGGAATTAATTTTGCAAAATAAAATAAAACTTTCCAAAAATACACTTTTACATACAATGTAAAATGACTTCACTTACCTTGGTGTCGTATCTCAATATCTTTTCTGTGTTACTCATTGTCCAGAAAGGGTGTATTTCAATGCGAGGAGGTGAGTGAGTATTAAGGGAAGATTAGAAATCTCTGATATATGAAAACCTCACTCTATTAATCACAATAAAAATCTAATCTACATACATAATAGGAAATCTGCGAACTTTTATGAATAAGTGAGAGCCTTATTTATTATTTTAGGACGGATTTACATTGGTTTCACTTTGAGGAATGAAAATAGCATGTCAATTATCTCTTTCCTTCCATTCCAGATTTTTACACTAAACGGGTCTAAACAGTTCCAGAAATATTATGTAATATATATGTATATATGTATTTTTTTTTTCTTTCATAGCCCCTTTAAATTTACTGATAATTACATATAATATATATATGTACTATTGATAATTTATAATATATATATATTTATAGCTGTTAGCAAAAATCTAACTTGTTTCAACCATAAAAGCTAATTACTCGAATTGAGGGGCGTGGCTATGATCGAAGGGTTCAGTAAATTATGGGGTATCATGTGCATGATTATCGGGCACACCTTGAAAGTTAATTGTTATTTTCATCATTTTTATTTGGGAAAATGGTGTGGTATTATCATTAAGGTAATTATTACTGCAATGTAATGTAAAAGAAAATCAAGTAAGGGCAGTGTTCGAAAAAATTATGCACCGATAATATAATTTATGATATCCTTCACAAGAATAGCTGTTTATCACAAGAATATGTTTGACTTATTATTAGCACTTTGTATTACAGAAAAATTATCACTTGTGTACACTATTATTTATGTGGTGCATGAATTGGGTTCTTGTGTGTTTTGTTTATCACCGAGTTTAAATGCGAAGGTTCTGCTTTAAAACAAGTACGGGGGAATCGTCGTTTGTAAGTTTGTGTGATGTAATTATGTTGCTTCTTAAGTTTTTAGGACTTTGTTTCGTTTACATATATTTAAAAAATAGAATTGTGTTACAAAAAAATCTGTTCAGTAATTAAAAGAATATATCGTCTGTTTAATGACGGGACATGAGATATGGAATATAACATAGGACCGAACATTTTTCCATCTGTGAGCACATTCTTGTATATCGGTCGAGCGGGCACCATTTATTTGTTCAAGGTAAATTTATTATTTATAATAGTAAATTGTACGCATAATATACAAAAAAATGATTTGATTCCAAAAATATAATTCTAACATAGAAAAATTTATTGTTTATATTAATAAGTAAAACAAATAATTATATAATAAAACATGTAATAGTTCACCTTGGTATAAAAATTCTTTAGAAAAATATAAATCTCAAAGCTAACGTTTTTGACACTAAAATTCATTGGCTATTGCTTCATAATTAGGGTACTCTCCTAATAATTTTTTTCGCGTAAGCAATTATCAAGATGTTGATCTGTAAGCCAAGTTCTGGAGATCGATTTTACGATATTCATCGTTGAATAGAACGATTCACACAAGTGTGTGAAACTAAAGAACGATTTTATCTAAACATTTGTTTCTAATATACTCCAGTCGTTCTCAATTGGTACTCTGGATTTTATGACAATGTCGTTCTGGGAATTGTGAATTCCTATCAATATATACAGCTATTTTACCGAAAATTAAAAATAATTCAACATTATATTCGAAACGCCCTATGTTTATTTAGGTACTGTAGGTATTCTGCTAAGAGTTATTGTCGAGGAAAAGTTGCACAGCTAAATTTCAGCTTTCCGGTGATGTGGGTGCAGCCACTGCACGTAGGTAGGCGATATTCTGCCGAGGCAACGGCCCGTGTAATTGAGAGCCGATGTCCTTAACCCATTCGGATAAAGACGTCGGCAATAGACAGCGGAAAATATCACCTGTCAGTCCAATCGAACAAGCCGAAACTGGTCAGCAGACAAACAAATCACCAATTATTTCTTCAGGGGGAACCCCGATATTTCCATGAAAAAAATAGTAGTGAGCATCGCGGGGGTAGAAGTAATTTATTCACATATACATATGTTATACAATGTTGTTATTAATGTACTTCCCTGTGGGACCCCTGCCATAAAGACGTGAAATAGTCACGGCGACAGAAGCCTAGGAGAGGAAAAATAAAAAAAAGAAGAAAGAGATAGGAATAAATCAGGCGAAGAAGGCTGTATCAGTAGGGAGTACCCGTATAATAAAGGGGTCCGCCCGTAAGTCAGAGGAGGCTGAATGAGAGGCCAGCAGAGGACACCCAATAAATTAGGAACTAGCGGCGCTGCAAGGCCGACTGGCCAAAAACCGGATCCAGTCCGCTGTGGCCCGGGCTTCCTATTCTGCGGGTCTGTCCCCTATCGAAGCCAGCGTTTGTTATCTCAGTTTGATGTTATTGGTCTTGGCGGTGCGGTAATACCTAAAGACCAATCGCCAACCGTGGAAGGAGCTTTCATTAATTTCAAGACATTTAAAGTAAACTAATCAAAATAACATTTTTTTGTTTTTAAAATGTTTATTGCAAACTGCTTTAAACACTTATAAAACAAACATAACAATTCTGAAACCTCAAGATAAAAACTTACCTTACATACATGTGGGCATAAAGAGCACAGATTTACGGGACAGCCAAAGAATTGAACCAAGCGACTATAGAACGATTACAATCAAAACTGCATCGAATTATCACTAGCGAATTTTAGTATGTCAGTGTTGAGGCCGACACTGAGTATCCCCAAAGTGGGGAGGAGACGCCCGCCGCGGGCTAGGGTCACTACAACCTCTTGGCCACCGTCCGGCGAGCGCCCAGAAAGAGATAAGGTGGGTGGACCCGTGGTCTTTCACCCTGGCTGTCGGTCTAGTCAGCGGGCAGCTTCAATTAAAAAGCTTTAGAAGGCGTGTGCCCCGACAAAGCACTATGTTCAGGAGAAGAGGTACAGAGTAGGTTTATAGGTAGTTTATGTGGTCTTAGAATGACCACGAATTCACACTTGGTGTCTAAGGGTAGGTGAAAACCCCCCGGAACCCAAAGGCGAGTGTGAACCGGAGAGAAGCAGACTGGATTGACGTGGGAGACGCTACTAGGTAAAAGTTGTAGGGCCACGGCAACCGTCGTCCACTAGGGTGAGGTCTCTCCCAAGGAGGTGCTAGATTTAGCGAGACGAAGGCAGAGATTCCCACTAGGAAGGTGTGGGGTCTGACAACGCCGGACTAAAACATTGCGAGGTTAGGAGAGAGAGATGCAGAGGTAGTTGAATGAGGCCATGGTTTTGAGAAGAGCAGCAAGCGCCAGTGCAGAGAGAGAAGTGTTCAAGGTCCCGGTTTGTTTCTTTCTGATTTTCACCCTATGGGGCACTTCTTATATAGCAGGCTAGTCGTGGTGAGGGGCCATCCCCACCAGCGGCTGTTCTCCCCACCAACTTCTCCACCACTCTCCGACTGACGTCATAAGCTTTATTAAACATATGGAAACAGTGGTAGATATGATCTGATCGAGAAGAGGGTGATTTATAATTATTTGTAATTAAGAGGTGTCCACAACAGTCATAAATACAACACACCTCTACATTAAGATTCTGTACAGACACTTTGTCCTTACCACATTCTCGTATACTTGCTCTATCCCCTGACCCTTCACGACGAATCTGGGAGCATCTGGGGACTACTAACGACATAATCCATTATATTGGAAGGGATCACACAGGTTTTTGCCACATATCATCCTTGAATATTTGTTACTAATATTCACTCATCTTATTCAGTGGCTATGCGTTATTATTTGAAGATGATTTCAATTCGTCCAACAAGGACAATAGATAATTCTGATAAATAATCTCATTCACACTATATGTACTCTCTCAATGATACTGTATTTTTATTATACATTCATATAGTCTATACATATCCCTTAGACTAACCTGCATCCATAAGGCATGAGACAAGGATCGGAAAGATCATGCTATTCCTGCAGCCAAATCATCGCTATTTAAGGCTGGTGAAGGCCAAAGAAGAGAGAGCCACAGACCCTCAGAACCTAAGGGTAGGAAACTCACCAGTGACTTAATATTTCCAAAAAACCACGGGACCACGTCCGCTTCTACCTCTTAGGTGAAATGTAGGTATGAGTGATGCTTAAAGGCGATCTTGATAATTGATACGTGTTGTCCGATAATGTTTAGTAGAATTTAAAGAATTTTGAGGGATTGTCCCCTTGGATAGTGGGAGTCTACGGCCGTTATGCATGATTCTATTGTTGACTTTAAAAGGCCCATGAACCGATCTTGTTTGGACTTTAGATTGGAAGGAATGGGTTCGCTTGAAACTACTTTAACGGAATTACGTAAATATCCTAAATCTATTGTTGGCTCCCAAACTTTGAACAGCTTCTGCGCTTAGATTAGAGAAACATTAAAGGTTTGCTAAATGGGATTGATTTTTCTTTATGTTATTGTAAGAAAAATACGAATGAGCATACCAAGGCATTATGTGACTGAAGGTTTTAGATGGATGGAATCAGTACTACGCCATCGTAGAACATAGAGGCACTCAGATATACAGAATATTTCCCCTTTGTCTCAATGAAAATTGATCCTCTCTCTCTCTTTGGGCTCTTTAACATAATGCCTTTATATGTCACTTACAATTCGTTGAAACCTTCAAATCTAAGCTTACTTGCCTTTACAGTCTTCCCCAATTCAAATCATACATTAAATCTCGCAACGCCAGCTCTGATAAACCCTTAACTCCATAATGCGGCCTCCTTTGATCAGTTTTTCTTGTGTGCACCACGATCCTCTTTTTGTTCAGAGTGCGTAATTTTCCATTCTTATTACTAAGCCTAACCCCAAATCTTATTCCTCTTCTATGCCTTTTTAGAAGCCTTTTTGATGTTTCGGCCTTCCATGGCTCGAGTTCTAAGGAAATGTGAATAATATTTTGTAGTGGATACTTTTCTATTTTGTATATATCATTGTGATTTGTTTTATTGTTGGTTAGCGTATTAGTCACTGTTGGGATCAGATAACTGAGTATCCCCAAAGTGAGGAGGAGGCACCCGCCGCGGGCTAGAGTTGCTATAACCTCTTAGCCGCCGTCCGGCGAGCGCCAAGAAAGAGATAAGGCGGGCGGACCTGTGGTATTTCACCATGGCTGCCGGCCTAGTCGGTGGGCAGCTTTAATTCGCTTTGATCTGACCCCATAAGATCTTTAGAAGGTGTGTGCCCCGACAAAGCACTATGTTCAGGAGAAGAGGTACAGGGTAGGTTTATAGGTAGTTTATGTGGTCTTGGAATGACCACGAATTCACACTCGGTATCTAAGACTAGCCGTCCGGATACCAAAGTCGAGTGTGAACCGGAGAGAGGCAGACTGGATTGCCGTGGGAGACGCTACTGGTAAGTTTGTAGGGCCACGGCAGCCGTCATTCGCGAGGGAGAGGTCTATCCCAAGGAGGTGCTAGTTTTAGCGAGACGAAGGCAGAGATTCCTACTAGGAAGGTGTGAGTCTGACAACGCCGGACTAAAACATAGCGAGGTTAGGAGAGAGAGATGCAGAGGTAGTTGAATGAGAAAACCATGGTTTTGAGAAGAGCAGGAAGCGCCGGTGCAGAGAGAAAAGTGTTCAAGGTGCCGGTTTGTTTCTTTCTGATTTTTACCATATAGGGCGTTCCTTATATAGCCAGGCTAGTCGTTGTGGGGGCCAACCCCACCAGTGACTGACGTCAAAAGCTTTATTAAATATATGGAAACAGCGATAGATATGATCTGATTGAGAAGAGGGTGACTTATAATTATTTGTAATTAAGAGGTGGCCACAACAGTCACAAATGAAGCAATGCTACAAGCGTAGGTAAATTGAGGTCTTGTTTGATGAAAAGAGACTCAAATCCATACTCCTCTAGTTTTCCGCAACTAATTGTTGCTTATAAATGTACAGTAAACAAATTATAGGGTACTGTTTCACAAAACTCATTTCTTCGAGTTTTATTGTCTTCATTTTTGTTCAGGTTTATTAAAATTCATAATCCCCTTTAGTTTAAAAGTAGATTCATAAAAACACATAATTAACAGTAATATATCATTATTTCCCTTAATCCTATCAAGGTTACTGAGTGTTGAGATTTGCTATTGCTTGTAAATCTAGTATATATATCCTATAATTAATGAGGAAAGTTGAACATGATTATTACTACGGAAATGCGGGTTCACATCTAGAACATAATTTGCAATATGAGGGGATTGTCTTTTAAACTTACAACAGACAGTTTACGACGGCAATAAAGCCCTCTATGGGCAAAGCTACGAGATGTAGTAAAACGATTTACTAAGTTGTTTTTTTTCGAAGCAAAAAAGCGACCATTTAGTGTTAGTGTGTTTAATTGAATGTGATTTAAAATTTCAGATGCTCCTCATATTGGATTTGAAAAGTTATTGATTAATGACTTTAGGGGAAAGGGTAGACCACCTCCTCCCTAACCTGCCAGGGAGGCTATTAACTTATTATAAATGACCGGGGCTCACCTCAGCCACTCCGGTTTTTCACACAAATCCTGGGAAATTCAGGAAAAACCAACCCGCGGTTACGCTTTGAGTAATGACCCCCTCTAAAACCAATCTCGTTGTATTTTTCATCTTTGAAGAAGTGATTGAGGCCGGCCGTAGCTTGTATAAAAATTACCTTTTGTGCCTTTATGACTTATTAGCATCGTAGCTCAATCGGTTCTCTTCCACTGTTTTTGATTGATACGATTTTAGGGACTGATTGTTATATGGGCTAACTATCAGAGCAGTTCGTCCAGCGATCAGTACCTTCAGTATTTTCGTTTATTTTTGTCGGGTCGTCACTAGGGGGGGGGGGCGCCTGGTGACAAGTGAGGATTGTTTGAGTTTATGGCCTGGACAATCGTTTCATGACGGCGTTACTATCTGACTCCATTTTTGATAGTTATGTGCCCCAACAATGCACTATGTTCAAGAGAAGAGGTACAGAGGTTTTTATATAAAGAATTAGTCAAGTTTTCAGGGTTCGAGCGGAAGCCACGCGTCAACGAGTAGAGGTCACGAGAGACTAATTTACAGGGCTAGGAGCCCGCCTTAAGTACCCTATCCAGCCTTGTCTACTGGGAGGGCTGGCAAGGGTTGCCTAGGCCTGTGGGTGGTTCCCACACATGTGGTGAGGTACCCGCGGTTAACGCCTAATTACCCGGCCAGCCCTGTTCCCTGGAAGAGGCCGAAAAAGGGTTGCTTAGGACCTGCGGGTTCCCTCACTCATATGGTGAGGTACCTGTGACTGACAGCTGGTGACCCTTCTCGTGTAACTTGCTTGGCCTCCGCCTTTTATTGCTTACCCATTTACAATGATTTATGTTTGTTCATGTTATTTACATTTGTCTATAATACATTTAGTTCATGTTATTTACGTTTGCTTACAATGTATACACAATAGAGTATAGGGTGATTTATCTTATGTAGTTAGCGGTCGCTACAATTTTATTCCAACATCCGAAGGTGAAATATAGAAATATTTTAAAAGCCTGTGACGAATATTATCCGTTATCAAGATCATGTCATCTACGAATAAAAACAACGGTTGCTTTGTCTGTTGTGTGTCCGATTTTATTCGTTAGCGTCGGAATGAAATAAACCGATACTTTTATTCGGCAAAAATATCAAGCATACACGAGAAAAAAGTTAAATTAATCTCTCGGATTCATGGGGGTGAGTTTTTCATCCAGTTTTCCTACCTGTCGTTATGAAATTCGTACTTTTCCTGAATAAATATGAAAACCCCATGCCGGCAGGTATCTGGGCAACTCATTTGTCTACTGCATGCCTGTGGCTGTTTAATTAATAGTGTCTGTCTGTGAATTTCAAAATTGTTAAGACGGGTTATAAAATACCGCAGTTGTTTTTTGTTAGAAAACAAATTTATAGACATTTATTTTTATCAGCAAGTTGCACTTTCATAATCGAGATAATTCAGTTTAATCTTTAATAACAAACGTTTCTCGACAAAACTTAAAATTTTAAACAAAACGGCTATTTAAATAAACGATTTTTATGAAGGTTACAAAAGTTGAATGTGATAAAAATATATGCACAATATCCTTTCAATATAATTAGTTTATAATAGTTTGTTGTAACGATTTGGACTGATATCAGTCCTTCCTCAAGCGGAATGCTCGTTTGCAATAGCCATAGTTGCCATAACCTTCTATTATGTAGTATAGGTACATACCTATCACATAATTTTTCTTCGTGGATTCTTTCTCTATTCATATCCTGCCAAATTCCCTTGGCAAATTATGATGGGACATGAACAAACAATATATTATTGTAATAAAGTTGTTAGCTCTATCATTAATTGGTCTGAAGGGATGCTACATGATAATTGTTTCCTTAATTTTAATTCTTATAAGATTTGAGATTAAACAAGTTATGTAATATGTAACGTCGTAACTTGTATGCTTTATTCCATGTTTTTGTTAACTTAATTTATTTTTTTTTGTATTTAAACGTATAAGATTCCATTCGGTTGATAAATATGCATAGTATAATATAATGCTTTAGTCATATCTATTCTAGCAGCCGGAGGTGAGAGAGGTCGACTTATTTAAACAGTTTATAATGTAAAATAAAAAGTAACCGAGAAATGATTATTATTTTTGACAGTTGGAGAATCTGCTCCCATTAATAATTCATTGCTTTGTGAAGTTTACGAACAATCCAGGAGAAAAAGTTAAAAATCTATAAAGAAAAGTAATGACAATCGGTATGAACCGAATGAATAGCCCAAGTTTGAAATTATACAATTTTTTTTTGCCGTACGTCGACTGCAAAAACTGATTAGTTTTCGAGCACCCATGCCCTTACTAATGAATCGTATGATTATGACGGCAGACGGTCGGACGGATGAATTTTCATGACGTTCTTTGGACAGCGGCTGCGCAGAAGACGGGCGCTGATGGCCGAGCGCTTCAAAGAGCCCGCCTCAAAAAGAGCGCCTCTATGTTTAAAAGATGAGACGGTCGTTCTAGATAGGAGGAAACTCGAAAACGGACAATGGACGAATTATACTAAGGGGGGAATTCAAATTTAACCCACGAGGATTTATAAGGGACTTCTTAAAAGGTATTGAAATGCATCAATTGAAATTCATCCTGCCTCGAAATTCACTCTTAATTACTCTTAGGCAGAAAATTTCTTAGAAAAACTTCAAACGTAAACGTTACGTACGATGTGTGGTGTAGTATAAATTTACATTTAAACACAGCACTGACAGTATTTTTCACTTCTATACTAATTCAGATAATTAGGAAGAATAATATAATATCCAAATATAACATAAATTTAAGGTTTAAATGACTCGAAATGTTTGTTTCTCTTCAAAAAAATATTGTTGTTGTTATTCACTCGTGATTCCGACATCTCACATGTGTCAGTCATCCTCTGGCTGTGACAATTACCCAAGTCAAACATAAAAAATGACAACACTTAAAAACATTAACGTATACATAATACCGTTTACGATATTATAAATATCATTCGATTATCTAACGCAACAAGATGATCCGACAAGTTGGAATTTATCCGAAACAAATTGGTTTTTGGTTTTCGTAAGTTTATTGAAATTTATCCTGATATCGAAAATTCACGGATCAGAACCGTTCTTTTGAAAGTGTTTCAAATATTCTATTCCTTACTATAATTTTATTGGTTTTAGGATATTACGGGTATCACCCCTCCATACCTGTATATGGTTAATCCTCGTGGGGCGGTGGATGTTATTTAATTTTCTTTTGTTTTATATAACTCCGCTTCCTCTTTCGCTTGCGAGGGAGGCAACAACCGTGTGGACTTGGGGGGCCCCTGGGCTGTTTGTAAATGTTTGTAAATATTGTATGAATGTGCGAGCGAATGGTGAATTGTAAATATGGTATGAATGAAAACACTTACCTCAATTATTTATTGCCTATTAAGTAAAGGCAGATTGTAATTTGATCATAATAAAGTTATTAACAACTTTTGTAAATTTTACACATATGATACTATATTTCCTTTTAATCCTTTTATCCATAATTTTGCGACCGATATTATCCATATATTTATATTTTAACTTTTAAAGTATGACGTTTTTATTTTTTCTCTTGCACAATTGTCATAGACTCAGGATGGAAGACTTGGGCTGTAGAAAACCCTATTAAAAAAAGAAAATGATTGAAGAGAAACTATCGTTAAGTGTCATATAAACCAAAATCTAACACCTCATTGTATAAGAGAAATATTTCTCAAGTGCCATCAAGGCATTAATACATCATGAGAAACTAACCTATGAACCGTTGCATGATATATAATTTATACAACTAACATTTGAACAATAGTCTCATAATAAAAATATAAATTTATTTTATCAAGATGATAAAACGAGATTATCTTTACGAATTCCTTAGAAGACTTCGAATGCAGAACTTCTTTAAATTTACTTATGTATTTAAAAAAATAGTATTTGGTATTCTACGTTCATAGACAACAAATGAACAAATGAAAACCACGTTTTAACATTAAACCGAAAGTAAAAATATTTTAACTTATTCATCCTGTTATTTAACATGATTGTCTATGAGGAGACATCACGACTCGTGTCGGCCATTGAAATAAGAATAGGACTGAATGAGTACCCTCGTAAGAGGACACGGCTGAGAAACCGATAGCTTCCAATTACAGGTTCATTGGAACTGAATGAAATCAAGCAAGCGACTACCAAGGAGGTAGAATTATGTAAGCGTTAGGCGTGAAAGATTAGTCTACGTCACCAGAGGCCAGAGGGAATGGATAGGTTGAACATTCGTTACCGACCGACCACCAACACTACAATTAGGAAATGGCACCTCTATTGAAAATATATCTTGGTTAAGTCCAGACTAACGAGCTTGGCTAGCCGTGTAATCTATGCTACCATTATGTTATTGCTTCGATTAATTGCCTAGCCACGCTACCACTTTCTCAGCTGGCAATGGTCATCTGCATTCAAAGGGGATCAAAATTGGGACGCTACTCACAGTATTGAAACGGAACATAAAAACTTTATTCTAGGACCAAGTCCTTTTTTAATAATAATAAAATTGCTTCTGGCTTACAAAAATAAGAAACATGACATGACCAGGTAAAATAACAAAATATAACGTGAATCACAATTGCGAAATAAAAAGTTAAAAACACATCAACTAATTATTAATTGCGTCACGTTATGAAAATAGAGTAGTATGAAAAAAGTTAAAAATTACAGTAAAAATAAAAAATCAATAAAAAAATCGAGGTAAGGACATTTTGGAATAGGAGGATTTGAATTAAGTAAGGATGAATCACGGTGGATATTAAGAGGAAGAGAATTCTAGGGAGTGGTGGAGTTCTGTAGGGAGGTTTGTAAAATTACGAAAGACGGGCTTTTGGATTTCAGAAGCAGATTGAGGATTTAAACTAGAAGACATTTTAAATATTAGCGGGATGTTTATGAGTTTTAAGATAGAGATAGTTTGGATAACTTAAATCGGAAAACTACTTAGATTTATGTATTTGTGTTTATTACAAAAACAGCACGTAGTTGGCTAGACCTAAGGGCGAGGAGTCCTCACTTTTAAACTGAATAGATCTAGCAAAAGAAATTGAGCTTATATTTCAAGGGTAGGTGAATAAAGTAAATCTGGTTAAGATAATCCTTTATTGTGCTAAAATTACAATCTGCCTTTTATAAGGCAATAAGTAATTAAGATAAATGCTCTCATTCATACAATATTTACAGTTCATCATTCACTCGCTCATTCATACAATATTTACAGACAGCCCAGAGACCCCCCAAATCCACCGCAAAGAGAAAGCGGAGTCTTGGGAAGTCTCCCACGCTCCTCCGTCAGCCGCGTCACCGGATACTAGCCAGTGGAGGCTGACCAAGAGCGCGAGAGCCACAAACGCTCAGGACATGATTGGAGAAACTGGTCATTGCCAGGACTCCCACTGTCACGCGTTTATAGCAGGTCACGAGGCCACTGCCGTTTCAGTCTCCGAGGAGGATTATAGGGATGAGTGGCGCAGTGCAATGACTGTGCTACAGGATTAGGGTGGTTGGAAAGGCTACTGTGGAATTTCATAAACTTGGAAGGGATGAGTTCTAGAATGTAGGGTATGTTAAGGTCGTTATGAAGGGTTTTGTTGCTGACATAATAAGGGGCATTTACTATTGTTCTCAGGACTTTTGATTGAAAGGATTGGATACGCTTGATGTTCGACTTTTTTGCTGTCCCCCATAGCTCTATTCCGTATGTCCAGATTGGTTTAAGTATAACTTTGTAGATTAGTAGTTTATTTTCTATTGAGAGATGGGATGTCCTTTGAAGTAGTCTGTACAGTTGTCCAAAGCGTCTGTTTAGTTCTTGTCTTTTTAGTCTCGTATGTGGGTTCCAGGTCAGTCGTTTGTCAAGATGGAAGCCTAAGTACCGTACTGTCTCGGATACAGGAAGAGGAATAGAATTAAAATAAACTAGTGGACAAGACTTGCGACAAAGGGTGAAGGTAATGTGGGAGCATTTTGCTTCATTAACTTTGATCCGCCATTGATTGCACCAATACTCGATCTCGTCAAGGTGTTTTTGAAGGTTATGGGATGCTATGTCGGGGTCTGGGTGGGATGACAAGACTGCAGTGTCATCTGCAAATGTGGCCAAGAAGGTATTGGGAGTAGAGGGGACATCAGCGGTGTATAGGTTATAGAGGATGGGGCCCAGGACACTGCCCTGTGGAACTCCTGCACTTATGGGATAGTAGTTAGAGTATTCTAAACCACAGCGGACTTGGAAGAAGCGGTTTGAAAGGTAGGACTGTAGGATTAGGAAAAGGGTCTGTGGTAAATATCTTTTGAGCTTGTAGAGCAAACCTGCGTGCCAAACCCTGTCAAAAGCTTGAGCTATATCGAGAAAGGCAGCAGTGCAATACTGTTTGGTTTCAAGGGCTGAGGAGATGTGATCAACAACGCGAAGGCCTTGTTGAGCAGTGGAATGTCGTTGGCGGAAACCAAACTGGTGTGTGGGAAAAAGGTTTTTGGATTCAACAATTGGAAGTAGACGTTTTAGTAGGAGTTTCTCAAATATTTTTGAGAGGATAGGGAGTAGGCTAATTGGACGGTAAGATGAGGCTTCATTGGGTGGTTTACCGGGTTTGGCGAATAGGACAATAATGGAATGTTTCCAGAGGAGAGGAAAGTGCGTCGTTCGGATAATGCAATTGTATATATAGGTTAAAAAGATTATGGCTTTAGGAGGAAGCTGTTTGAGAATTTGAGGAGTAAGGAGATCATATCCAGGGGATTTTCGGTAAGGTAAGTTTTTCAGAAGGTATTTGACCTCAGAGGGATTAACGGCTTTTGGTGGAAGAGAGAGAGGAATAGGTGAAGTGAGGAAATCTTCCACAGTTGTGCTGTGAGTATGGCTTTGATGAGAAAGGTGAGGTGTGAAAGTATGGGTAAGATGCAGAGCAAATTCCTCCGACCTATCCCCATCCGAAGCCGCCCAGGACCCATCATCACGACGGAGTGGATGTGAAACAGGTTGATACTTTAGGATTTTTTTGGTTACATTCCACAACGAGTTATCCCTGGTAGACAGAGAGGAGAGGTAGGAATTGAAAGAATCGGAACGGAAGGATGCCAATCGCCGCTTTACCAATCGGCAGTACTGATTGTACGAGCGGCGATCAGCAGGATGTCGGGATCTTTGCCACACTGTTCTGGAGCGGCGTTTGGATTGGATTAGGTCTTTGAGATGCTGAGGTAAACGATTATGATTATGGATTTTTGGGTGACGATGGGGTGACGATGCCTCCCAAGCCGACCTCTGGACCAGAGTTGGTTAAGATAACCGCAATTAATATGGCATATATGGTATGAATGAGAGCATTTATCTTAATTACTTATTGCCTTATAAAAGGCAAATTGTAATTATAGCACAATAAAAGAATATAATAAAAAAATAAAAATAAAATAAGCAATGGCACTAACCACTCTAGTTGTCGTTCTCACCTCTTTATGAGCTCTTGTGGATTTTTTGTGATTAAAATTATGCTTCCATCTACTGCCATTATGTTTATTTTAATTTTATGAGAATCTGCAGATAAAAATGCAAATCAAAAAAATTATTGCTTGTACATAACTTGGGCTTGATTAATGATTTTTTTTAAAGTTATTATTTACATAATTTACAATTTTTTTCAGAAGCAAACTTAAATAATACACGTTTTGTTCACTATGACCGTATACTAATAAGTATTTTAATAAACAAGAGACAGATTTAACAGTAAGAAAAAGCTATATATAAAAGAAGACATTATTAATAATAATAATATAAAAACAAAGTTAGTTAAGTAGATACAAAGTTTAATCTGGTTAGTGTTCATAATTTAACAATATTTGTTTTCTGTGTTTTTGGATGAATGTTTACTCTATATTTCTCTTATTAATTAGTTTTTGGATATGGAAGTTATAATAACGAAAATTCTCTGCCTAGTTATGTACATACTGCTAGATTGTAGGTAATTGTAGATCTTTTAATATAGTGGTTATTTTGGCGTATCCTTGGGTAGTTGTCAATTATACGCTCACTGATATTTTTGACGACTTCCAATGGTCCTATAATTTGAAGTACAAGTGCATCTATGAACATATCGTCGTATGTCGTGCAGCATATGTCATTAATGGGTGGATTTCTGCTTTATGGAATATTAATTTGTTTTCAGGTGTCACTTTTGATTTTTTGTAGGGTGACATTTTACTAATGATGTTTTTAGTTTGGTTTCATTCATTGTTTACGTGTTTTGTGAATGTGAGAGAAAGGTCTATAGTTACTCCTTGGTAGTGACTGGGACTGGGATCATGGGATAAATGGTGGGTTAATATTAGTCTACGATTGGTGAATACTATTGCCTCTGTTTTGACTACGAAATGTTTAATTTTCCATTGGTTGAAATAGGTGTTCAGACCATTTGTGCCTGTAATCTATTCGTTTTTGTATCAATTCTCAATTATCCTGTTTCTGTGTCGTCTGCGTTTAACGATTTTTGAGGTGTAATGGGATGTTGATTTGCATTGAATATTGCAATGTACCTACCAAAAAAGGCTAATGTTGCAGTACAGTATTTCTATACAGATGGACTTCCAATAACATATAGCTGGTTATGCAGGATACAAAAGAGCACACTTCAGGTTAGCGCGCCACGAAACTGGGAAATTTTCTCCCTCAGCGATGGCTCGACCCAATCCCTCTACTGATGGTTTTCTTGTACCCCTTTGATCTTGTGTGTAATGGTAAGTACAGGGTCCAGCACGGTTTACGGAATGGGTACCTTGATGAGGTAAACAAACAAGCCGTGGCACAGATGCTCAGAGGGCGTGTTCGAGACGATCCCGTACGTAACAACTAGGAAGAAATATTCTTTAGTCAGTCCCTGCTTTAATTTACCAACGAACTATCCCTTTCCCCTCTATCACTATCTCTCTTGAGTCAGAGGATAAAATAACGCAGTCGGTTTAATCTGAATACACCGATCTGCGTTCACCGGAGATGATTAGCTAAATTGATGGCAAGGAGCACCGGATATCAGGTTATTTTAATTTTATTTTATTTTTGCGGTCGTAAATGACCTTTTAAAGGCGATTCTGCTTGGCCTTCTATTTAAAGTTTTTTTTTTTTTCTAACCACCATCCGCCCAATTCAGCTAAGCTCTCGTTGTCGAAACACTGACTGTCCAGTTTCGCAGTTGTTAACTTTGCAATTAAAACTGTTTGGTGTGATTCTCGTTTGCTTTGATATATTGAAATTGGAAATGAATACAAATACAATTAAAAAAAAATCATAAACGGTTAGGTGGAAGGAGATAAAATACTGATCAAGTCTAGACAAGAAATTTGTTAGTGCTGGTAAGGGTTGAATATTGAAGGAATAGAGTTCCAAAGATTCACGTAACAGATACGTAAATAATGATCAAAGGAGTTTTGTGGGATGGGAAATTAATCAAGTATTATCTCAGGTAAAATAGTAGTAAACGAAACTTAGTAAAAACGTTTTATTTGCGATGAGAATAAATAAACATAAGAGGCCTCAATATTTTCTTGGGGGAAAGGTATTTTTTGAGGGGATATAAGTTTTGAACTTTGTTTTGGTACAATCTAGGCAAGTGACGCATCTTTTTTTCAGTATTTTTTTACTCTGAATCTAATGTAAACAAAAACAAAATACGTTATAATCTACCCTAAAAAAGTTATACTCATTTTTATAGACAAAAATACTCGTATTATTTATTATAATGTAACCAGTAACCAGTAAGTGTATAGGAGTGAATAATAAACCTACATAATAATGTACAGTTAAAGTAATAAAGAATGAGTAATAAAACAAGGGTAAAATTTATTGTAAATCACTAGAAATTATATATGAAAAAAACCTATTTATGTATGCTAATAATCTTCTTCTGGGTCAAGCGACAAGGGATGTCTTACATAAATTAAAAATTTATACCCTCATACACTTCATTCAAACACCTTTCCACCGTAGACATTTTTGGAGATGACAACATCAATAAAAAAATACATGGAAACAGAAAGAACAGGGAACTAGAAGTTCCATTTTTACACAGTTAGTACCTTACTTAATTTCCAGTGGCCATTTATGGCAATCTAATCTACTTGCGGTTGATACCTGAACTGTACATTAAAATGGTACCATTGAAGTATGAAAAAATCTTGAAAAATATATGAGAGAGAAACCCATAATCAACAACATATCCAGTTGTTTCCAACACGAAATTGCCCTATACCAACTGACACTCTTCAACAACTCAGGAATGAGATAAACGTCTGCTGAATAAAATGAGTTCGAAGCGTTGATGAGAATTTTTTTGAGAATGTTAATACCTTCATAATTGTGTAAGGCTACTTAGCTTCATGCAGAGAAATGATACAAGTTAACAAGTATGGATCATGTGATGTCTACGTAAGACAGCCAGCCCTTGTCGCTTGACTCAGAAGGAGACGACTAGCATACAAAACTAGTTTTTTTCTTGTATAATTTCTAGTCATTTACCATAAATTTTCACCCTTGTTTTATTACTTATTCTTTAATACTTGTCGCTTGACTCAGAAGGAGACGACTAGCATACAAAAGTAGTTTTTTTCTTGTATAATTTCTAGTCATTCACCATAAATTTTCACCCTTGTTTTATTACTTATTCTTTAATACTTGTCGCTTGACTCAGAAGGAGACGACTAGCATACAAAAGTAGTTTTTTTTCTTGTATAATTTCTAGTCATTCACCATAAATTTTCACCCTTGTTTTATTACTTATTCTTTAATACTTGTCGCTTGACTCAGAAGGAGACGACTAGCATACAAAAGTAGTTTTTTTCTAGTATACTTTCTAGTCATTCACCATACATTTTCACCCTTGTTTTATTACTTATTCTTTAATACTTTAACTGTACATTATCGACTATTGACTAAACACTTATTGTCTTCTTTGGCTGTTTATTAACTTAGTACAATCATTTTTGGTTCGTTTCGATGGTAACATTATTTTTAATAATACATGTATTTTCGTCTATAAAAATGTGTATAACGGGTTTTGGGTGGTTATAACCTATTTTTTTTTTGCTAGATTTAGCGTAAAAAAATAATCAAAAGCATGCTTCACTTACCATGATTGTACCAAAACTAATTTAAAATATCACCCCCCCCCCAAAAAAACACCCTTCTACTTTACAAGTTTCTATGGACTCTTCATTCTCATGACAAATGAAATATTTTTACCTAGATTCATCAACGGACCAATTTATATATTTACATATTTGTATATTAACAGTTTGTAGTGGTAAGGAGGCTTTTTAGCCATCACAATAATTCTAATCTCTTTAGGGGAATACAAAGCAGTAGCCCCGTCAATTTTGTGATTTCCTTCGACCCCAGCCTCAAATGGAGTTGTTTAGAGGTGTTACTACATGCCTTCCTAGCGCATACTGATCAAAAACATCTGTTGGAAAGTCCGCAGTGACAAATGTTACAACAGTTTAGCCCGGACTCGAACACAAGAAGATCAGATAAGATCTGTAATCGCTCTCAGATCGGCCGTTCAAATCCTCTTATGCCTAGATAATTTGCATTTACACCACGAGGAGCCGCCACTAGGGGAGTATCAAGTTTTTCCCCCTGATCCGTTTCATTAATCGTAATAAATGAAGTAATTATTGAAATGTATTCAATATTTATTATGTAGTGGCCGGTAAATGGTTAATTTACATTTAACCTCTCCCTCTGGCAGTGTCTAGGCCCGTATTCAACGCGTGGGAATTGATTAATTTCTTCGGATAAATAATTTATTTCTGCTAAATGATTTAGAAACAGGTAGAGCTGGCCGGGTGAACCACCCTTCCTAAGAGGGGGGGGGACTGTATGAATAATTCAGAAATATTAAGAGTACATGAATATGAATTCGGGTTGAGAAAAGCCGGTTCGGTTTCATGGTAAAAAAACCTCCCTGTTTCTTCACTGTAGCGATATCGTGCGTACATCTAAGTGAAATTTGCCCGTATTACAAAACAGATTTTGTGAACAAGGGTACATTCTACATTATACCAATGACCTTTACCATTACTGCTCAAGGGCACTAACCCTTGTTTGGCCGTGGTTAATACAATCGAGTTAATGAAGGAAATATTTTGCTCTTTTACCAAGTTTGTGAGTAGGCACTAGAAGAGTTCTGTTTTAAACTATAATTGCAAAAGTCATCATAATTCTCATTAACACCGTGTTCGCAACTTCAGCTATACTATCAGGATTGTTAGAGGTAGAATTTTGCAACTCAATGATGCTAACAATAAAGCACGCTTCGTGATAAATTGTGATAGCAAAAATATTACTTTTATATTGTGTTATGTGCGTATTATTTATATTACCTTTAAAAAAACCGATGTCTTGAATGATAACATATGTATTGGGGCTTAAGTAGGCTATAAGTTTCTTTTTTACAACGGTCGTAAAATTTTTTTTTCGAGCCTTAACGAAATACCTAATTTCAATTAATGACATCACAATCACGAATTTCTTTGCAAATTACGAATGATTTTTTTCCTATAAAAGTTACTTAATGTAATATTGAAACGTAACAAAAAGGTGTTGCCGACACAATTTGGGTTATTGGCAAGCCAACTAACTAATAATAATCGAATTAATTTACATCTCATTACTTGTATTTTTGTCAATGTATCTGGAAGGTTTTTCTTTGTTCTAGTTCAATCAAATACATTTTTCAAATGGTGTTGAAGCGTTTTATTATCTTATACTTTCTTTTCTTAATCTAATATGATTTTTTTTAATCTAATCTAGTTATAACAAAAACAAGAAACATTTCGATTATAATGATTGTTGCTATGAATGAATGTAGCTGACAAATGTGAAATGTTTTCTCTAATTCGGATACGTACTGTATACTTGTTTATGGCTAGATTGCCTTTTCGGGCCATATTAAGATGTAGGCGAGAGTACCATTGAAAAACATCTGCTGCTAGCACCGTGCCTCTGTTAATAAAACAATGTCATTCAATAGTAAATAATCATTATGCTAATAAAAAATCCTTTTAACACAATACAGGTGCACAGTTCAAGATGAAATAAAATAAAAAGAGTCAGTTATTACTTATAAGAGTATACCTAAAAGTGGAATAAAATATACTTGTAAAGAGAGCAATTAATCTTAGTAATACAATATTAATAAATTAGACTTATTAATGATAAAAGGGTAAAAAATCTGGATGTAAAAAAAATTATAATTATTAAGGAATTCGTTCTAAAAAAATATAATTTTAGCTTTATAGGCTTATTATGTATAATAATTAAGTAGAATGTGTATTCATATAAACATTATAGTTTTATTCTATATACGTTTATTTTTAACGATTATTGTAGATTTAATTATAAAAATAATGGTGTTAATTAAACAACTAGATAAATTAGAATGTTGCTAAGCTGGTTAGCTACTAAACCCTACATGAAACATGCAATTATTGTTTAGTACAGCAGGAAATGTTGTTTAGTTATTCAAACAGGCTTGAGAGAAAACCACACGCGTATATAACTGGAATAACGCGGCCCCAGAAAGTTATGGCGTTAGGTATTTTAGAGACAACAAATATTTGAAGAGGGGGGGGGGCGGAATCCACGGGGTTATTTATATTGCTGGTCACACAGAACAGGCAGTGCTAACTTCACACAGCAACTTATTGGAATCATATCGAATGTGTTATTTTATTATTTATATTATGTATGTGTACACAGTCCATGCTACCTGGCGTATTAGCTTTCATTTTATGACTGGACGAAGTGAGCAGATTTTTGTTCCATTGAATAACACACAGTGTTCTACACATTATATTCACTTTCCCAAGTCGATTATTCCTATGAGTTCGATCTATTTGTTATTCCCTTTTGTTTATCTGTAAAAATTGTATTGTTATGAAATACAATTGATACTTCTTATTATTTCCAATAGGGAGAGGGGGGGGTGACGTTTCAGTCAAAGAATATTTTCAGCTTTGAACGAACTCATGTGTTAAATACAACTAATTTGTCAGTTTGTGACTAGAATAGTACTTACTAGATTCGAAATATTTGTACGTTTGTATCTGATATTAAACTTTCTTTTGTTTGATAGCATAACAAATGTAAATTTTTTATGATTTACAATTTTCTGGTGACTCTGGTTGTAGATGACTTATTCTGTCATACTCTCCTTCCCAATAAAATATGTTAATCTTTATTAATTGTGAAAGGGTTAGATTAAAATTCAATTCATGTAATAATTAACTGGAGTCGTATGATTTTGTATTCGAAAATTGATTCCGTAGCTTATCCAATCAATTCCCCAACACAGTCACCACGCAGCATAACAGATCCCTACAATCCTCCATGAAGATTAAAGCGGCAGTGGCCACGTAAATCTGGTTAGTTTCCACTGGCTACTGTTGAAAGAGAATTACGTGGGATTTTTTTCTACTTACCTAGTCAAACGAGTTTAAGCTGAAAAGAGTGATGACAGATAGTCAATAGTGCATCACAAGTCCCGATTCTATCAGTTTTATAATGCTATGAACAAGTGGAAGGGGGTTCAGCAGAACCCTTGTTATTTTTAAGTAAGCAACCCCACCCTTCCAAGACCTCCCTGCTTCCCAGAATCTTATCTTTTTTTTATACATATATGTCTCAGCTTTAGCCCCAGACCCAGCTTGTTTCTAGACATTCCACTCAGTATGTAGTAACATAACTCTTAATATTTGTATATACCAGTGTTTTGCTTGTACTTCATAATAAAGCGTTTCTTTCTTTTCTTTTAAAAGACTCTCCTCTACAAAGATTATTTAACTGATCGACCCCGTACAAATGATTAATCGAACACCATTTCTAAA
Source organism: Acanthosoma haemorrhoidale (assembly GCA_930367205.1). Classification (NCBI taxonomy): domain Eukaryota; kingdom Metazoa; phylum Arthropoda; class Insecta; order Hemiptera; family Acanthosomatidae; genus Acanthosoma; species Acanthosoma haemorrhoidale. The sequence continues at coordinate 30,748,786 of OV884013.1, read as the reverse complement.
ACTTGTATTAAATTCTTACATTTAAGTACATCGATGTGATACACAGGTAAAGCAATAAAATAGACGGAAATATAAAAAGGAATACATTATGTATATTTTTAAAAATTACAGCGAAAAGTAATTCAATAGAAAATTTTAAACAGTAGTGTGAAAAAAAAAAACGAAATGCAAATACATAATACACAGAAGTTCAAACTAAAAAGTAGAAATATCCGAAAGTATTCCAAATTATTTCCATGCATTTATTTCAAATGCTTTCCAAAAACAAAAAACATGGTTCCTGTTTTCGTTGATTATCTCTTCGGCTTCAGAGAAAATTCTTTAGGGTGGGACCGATGATGGACATTTTTCTGCTTACTTAAACTGTGGATTTAAAATACTAGTTTAAGAAAAAATTAGCGTAATGTAGCTATTCCCAGAAACCGTCCACACATGCCGACATGATGGATGTCAGAGCAGCACAACGTCAAATACCACAAATCCTTTTATTTGAAGAACGTTAAAAGGATCATTCATTTTTCAATTTATTTTTTATTTCCGTACCGTGGGCATGAGGTTCTGTTTCATTGTTCTGAAGCGTGTATAGAGTAATTTTCTGTTGTTTTCGGTCAGTGTTGTGATCATCTTTCTGGGTCTTGTGTCTGTTTCCAGAGCTTTTTTGAAGCCAAGTGCTCATTCTTTTGATTACTAGTGAGGTGATATCTTAGGCCACGTGCATGTAAATGTAGTATTTGTTTTACATAAATCACACGTAAAAGTACACGAGTATTTTCTATTAAAAAAAACATAAATGTCTTGACTTCTTTACTGCACTAATTTTCCACAATAGTTAGCTGAATAAAAATTAAGGTCAAAGTAAAGAAAGTTTGTGGAATATTTTAAGTCTTTATTCAAATAGAAGATTACTGAAAAACTGAATCATAGCGAGGGACCTGTTGAAGGGTGGGCGCATAAAAAGTATTGTTTTGAAAAACTTTTGATAGACAATCTATGGATTAATTAATTAATTAACCAAAATGGATTAATTTGGGACAGTCGATAGTCGTTCATTTCAAGTTGGAAGTTCTCTAGAATATGATGAATTGTGTATAGCCTTGAATGAGTGGAGTGAATGGCGAACCAAGATTTTGACATTAAAGTGATCATCAACCATAATTACTCACCAATCGCATTTAAAATTCGAATTAAATAAGTATATTTCTCTCTCTCTCTCTCTCTCTTTCTCTCTCTCAATCAATTCCATGAACCAGTAGGAAATAAAACTTTGTACAGGTTATATCTGTGGGTCTGCTGACCTATCAATAAAACCTCTGCTGTCCGTTTCATGTAGAAACAAGATGGATCCAGCCCTCCGCCATCCCCAAGCAATTAGCGGGTGAAGAGTAAGATGGACCATTATCGTTGCACATTCATCAATGTACCGGACAAATTTCATCTCCTCCAGGGCTCCGAGGCCGGCACTGGACTCCAGCACTCCAGCAGACCTACCGAACCGCCTCTTATATTCATCAGCTTCCAATATTGGTTAGACACGTGTTAGTGCTAGTTACGGCATCCATATGCATGTGTTATGGTAAGGGAGAGTGATTCGCATTTGCATATTACTCAAGCCGCTTGTCTGCCTTACTTACAAGTTACAGTGTGTTTCTTGTAATTACTATTGTAATATTCTCTTTCCTGCTTGTAATCACCACGTAACTTGCAAAGGAATCCTCAGACTGTTTAATTAAGCTCATACATATTCGGACTTTTTTTTTTTTGTAAGTTTTCTTAGATATATCGTAATTGAAAAATACATTAGTACCGTATGGTAATATGATTATGTAACAAAAAATATATGAACCATTAATATTACATTACAAAGTCAATACAGCATACGGAATGTTTTTAATTTAAATTAGCTTCTTCAATCTGTTATCATTGTTCCTCTTTAAAAGACGTAAGGAGCGATTCAACTGGTATACATACTTGAAAAATATGTTAAACAAAATATGTTTCTTTCCGACTTTACATTGATTACCAAAGGTTTGCTTAGCACTGTTTACGTTATGTACTCAACCCATGAATTTTCACTTTGCCTTTGAGCTTTTATTTATTTTTCCTCTAGAAAATTTTCTTTATAACTAACTTCAGTTTGTCAGACGTACTTGACTGTTGAATGGTTATCTCAAAGGATTTTGTTTGAATCTTAGAAAATAATTGTTTACGAAGTCCTAATTATACTCTTATCGGACGTTTATTATAGTTGGACTATTAGAAGGTAAATTCACACATAATCGCATTTAATTAACCCCCCCATTTGAAGAATCGTATGTAATGAGAAACGTGCTTTTTCCGGCCACAACAGATTGCAAACCCATAAAACATGCAAATTGAGCCATTAAAATGTTCGCAGATGGTACACTCAAATGATTTTTGAACACTTAGTTATATTGTTAAGACTTTTTATGTAAATAAACTTCTAAATTATTCTAATACAGAGAAATACGGAATATTTTAGTAACGATGAACTCAGAATGCCAATTAAGAATTATTTGTTTTGTTCACTGTCATGTGGAGATCGTTTTATAAACAAACAAATTGTAGTTAGAAAAACAACACTAGCTGTAATAGGTCTTATCTCAGTTTGAGGATAATAATAATCTACTGATAAAAACAACTTTATTATGATAAAATTACAACCTGCCTCTTTGGGCAATAAGCAATTGTGATAAATGTTTTCCTTGATACCATATTTCAAATTTTCATTCCCTCGCTCATTCATACAGTATTTACAAACAGCCTAGATACCTCCAAAATCCACATGGTTGTCACCTCTCTCGAAAGCGAAAGAGGAAGCGGAGTCTTGGGATGTCCCCCACAGTCCTCCGTTAGCCACGTCACCGGATACGAGTCAGCGAGGGCTGACGAAAAGCACGAAAGCCACATAAGCACATTTACATTATGAAATTACATACATTGGAGAAACTGCCCATTGACTGGACTCCTAATGTTACGCATTTATAACAGGTCACGAAGCCATTGCCGTTTTAGTCTCCGAGGAGGATAATAGGGGTGAGTGGTGCAGTGCAATGACTGTGCTAGGAGATCAGGGTGGTTGGATAGGTTACTTTGGAATTTCATGAACTTGGAAGGGTTCGAGAATGTAAGGTATATTAAGATCTTAATGAAGTGTTTTGTTGCTAACCTAATATGGGACATTACCTATTGTTCTCAGGACTTTTGATTGAAAGGATTGGGTATGCTTGATACCCCATAGCTCTATTCCGTATGTACAGATTGGCTTAAGTATAATTTTGTAAATTAGTAATTTGTTTTCTATTGAGAAATAGGATGTCCTTTGAAGTAGTCTGTACAGTTGTCCAAAGCGTCTGTTCAGTTCTTGTATTTAATAATAATCTATATTAATTTTTTGAACGATACTATAGAAAACAATTTGTGCATACAAATATTTCACTAAAGTTATTTGTATTTTTTCAGCACCGAACAATATGTTGGGTAACATAATTTTATTTATATCTCACAAACGTGTTGTGTTTTGCATTATGGTCAAATTAATAGATCGTTTACTGGTGAGGAAAATCGTTAAACTTGCATTATTTAATTAACTTTGCACAACATTTATTAGTAAATGATTATATATTTGGAGTAGCTGTAAAAAAAAGAACATAGTGTGTTGATTGATAAAATATTTAAAACCTTCTTTGGGTTGGTCTCTTGATTAGTAATTTTCCTTCTAAACTTTATCAATGTAAGATATGAATGGTTTTTTTTGGTTAGTGGCACTTTTTCTTACTAGCAGTGTTGCACTCCTCATTTCATACTGCAACTGAATATGTAATAAGTTCGAACCTGGGATTTTGGTAATACAAGCCAATATTGTTTTTCGGGTCTATTCATAGCACATTTCCTATTCCTTCCAATTCTTTATGGTTCGCTAATAAGACTATAAGATATATTAAACATTCTTGCTGATCTGAGAATGGGGGGAAATACTGCCTTGCCTCGCATGTATTCTAATAAATTTATATCGGTTTAGGCTTAGAAAACTTCCTGAGATAATGTTTTCAAGTCTGATCCACTTCGTTTTGAACTTTGTTCTAAACTCTTGTAAAATTGCTTAAAGTTCTATCCAGCGTGATAGATAAATCCTATAACTAGTAAATAATCCCAAGACAGTAGTTGCTAAGCCCGCGTACGTGGTAATATCCTTAGAAGAAGCTTTTCAAAGTAATTACACTGCTGTGCAAAGTATAGAATCTCGTGAGAGGTAAGTACACCAACACCTCGCTGAATGTATGCTAATCTGCTCCAGGGAGGAAAGTCTGTAAAATCTCTTGAATCGACCAATGTATTAGAGATTGTTGCCAAAGTCTACAAAGTGGGGGATGAGCTGTTAAGAGTGGACCAACTTTGTAACAGGATCCGACGACACTGTCATCTGCATGCTGTGTCTTCACAGTCTTCTCGAAGGCACCCTTGGTTCCAACTTCTTTGTAAAGAATGTTCATTGCTTTTTTTTATCAGTAGGCTGTAATTTTATAGTCTTAGGCCTGAAGGTAAAATGAGTGTTGTATGAAAATTCTGGATGTCTTAAGACAGTACGATTTTACCTAGATTGTACCTTGGAAATAAATTAAGGGAATAATAGATAATATTTTCTTTTTGTGCCAACTTCTTTACCACGAACAAACAGAAGTTACCCCCTTCACGGACCAGAAACCACCCGTCTACCTTTCTATTTTTTATTAATAGTTCTTCGGCTTCAGTATAAAGAGAGGGGTCTAGTTCACGATACCAACACCGCAAGACCTCACTAGGGGCGTGGGGTTAGTAGTAGCCACCAATGTTCCAATTCAACTTTGCTGAGCTTCGTTCGCTGGTCGTATATCTAGGAATTTCATTGGTTATATAAGTTTTTTTTTTGACAGTTATAGATCTATCTCGAAAACAAAGACAAGTCTTAACTATTCCTACTGTAAAAAACAATTTACCATGTTCATACAAAGTCACCATATACATACGGTTGTAGATGTTATTAGGTTGTATAAAGTAACTTGCACACCGTGGCACACACAAACAATAATAATTAGGTGAGTTAGTTATATAAATATGTGGTGACTACTGCTTTAATTATTTCTTGCTGGATGGCTGGTTATTCATATTAATGAATGTACATCTCTCTCTGGTCTACTCAAAATTTATTTTACACAGATATAAGTGCTTTTGGTGGCGATTTTCAATTAACTTGTAATTTTTTAAAAATAAGGTACAATTTGCAATATTGGCCAATTCACTGGCTCATTCAAACAATATTTACAATCAGCCCAGAGACAAATCCGCATGGTTGTCACCTCCCTCGCATGCGGAAGTGGAGTTTTGAGAAGTCCAGAAGAAGTTGGGGATAAAATAGAAAAAGTTAAATATAGAATAGTGAAAGTGAAGAGTTTAAATAATGTATCCTAATCTCAAGTAGTGCTTTAATTATTTGCTTGCAACTAGAAAGAAGCGGATTTTCATTCTATGGCATTTCAATATTTTAAATGTCTCAATAGTAGAGAGCTGGGAAAAACAGTCATGAATAAAAATGACGCCAGACAGATTTCTATTATTATCAGTTTTCTAACTGTTTACTGTTTCTTTGAAGATCCCACTGCTGTTCTGCCAGAAGTAGGCAACAAAGCTGCAAATAGAACAAACAAGGAGAATAAGAGAGGGAGACAGCCACTAACCGAATGAGTGAAGATCCCAGGTAGGGAAGTTGCCCTGCTATATGAGCCGTGGGATTGAATCAACTCAAGGGCTGACAGATCTCGTGACTGGAATCGGACAACTTTCGCTTCGTCAGGCTTAGCCGCCAGGCACAACTTGTTCTCCATTCCTGGAATTAGTTGTTCAGCTAATGTTATCTTCAACTTATAATCCTCTCTTGTTTGTCTCTCATAATCTCTCTCCGTTCGGAACAACCACATCTTACTACTGGACTCTTTTCAAGAAATATATGATCAAAACATAGGCAACGAAAACCTCAGCAACGGTCAGCCTCGGGTCCAATATATTTGGGGTGGCATCTTTTCATAATTTTGTCTTAACTGTATAAAAATAAAAAAACAACAACATATGATCATTCTTATACGTTGTTGTGTCAACCTCTTAATTACCAATAATTAGTAGTTCCCCTCTTCTCGGTCCAGGAAATATCTACTTATGTTTCTATATTTTAATAATAAAATTTAAGACGTAGGTAAGAGGGGGAGAAGCTAGTGGGGGACCCCTCCACTGGCCTGCCTATTTAACCGGCCCGTTTTCTACGTTCGTTTAACAACCACCAGTGGACTCTCACCACTGTACCGCAACAACCAACCTCTACCGAGGCTTCCCAAACTCCTGAATTCTCTCACACCACCTTCAAGCAGGTACTCCTAGTACAAGGATCCGCTCAACCCGAATCTTCCTTTTTTTTTCCCCTCATCCTTAATCTTCTAACTAGAGAGCTTAGAAAGAAAAAAAACGTTCCGGGAGATAAGCTGAAGGTGAGCCTCATAACCTAGTGTTGTGTATGGGTTTGACTTTTAACATCAATCTGCATTGTATTATATTTATGCCCTCCTTGGAATGCACCTGCGTAAGCAGCACGAGGAGAAAAATGTAAATCCAAATTTATTTATTTATTTTTTGTTCATTGTATTACTTATTACTAAAGAGCTTATTAAAAAAAAAAAAAGTTCGGGGAGAGCTTACAGAGCCGACACTTGGAACACTGATCTCTCTCTCTCTCTCTCTCTCTCTCTCTCTCTCTGCACTGCCGCTTGCTGCTCTACTCAAACCATGGACTTCTCATTCAACTACCTCTGCATCTCTCTCTCCTAGCCTCGCTATGTTTTAGTCCGGCATTGACCCAACACCGTCTTAGTGGGAATCTCTGCCTTCGTCTCGTTAAAACTAGTACCTCCTTGGGAGAGACCTCCCCTCGCGGACGACGGTTGCCGTGGCCCTACAAACTTTACCTAGTAGCGTCTCCCACGGCAATTCAGTCTGCTTCTCTCCGGTTCAAACTTGCCTTTGGGATTTGGACGGTTTTCGCCTAACCGTAGATACCAAGTGTGAATTCGTGGATTCATTCCAAGACCACATAAACTACCTATAAACCTATCCTGTTCCTCTTCTCCTGAACATAGTGGTTTGTCGGGGCACACCTTCTAATATCTTATGGAGTAAGTTCAAAACGAATTAAGCTGCCCGCTGACTAGGCCACCAGTAGAGTTGAAAGACCACAGGTCCACCTAGTATTATCTCTTTCTAAGCGCTCGCCGGACGGCGGCTAGAGGTTGTAGCGACCCTAGCCCGCGGCGGGCGTCCTCTCCCCACCTTCGGGATTCTCACATATGATAAACGGACATATGTAATAAAAGGAATTATTGATCATAATAATATGCAATTTAACAAAAATGCGTGGTAATCCCGGTGCCCCGCCATGGTGTCAGTGGAAAAATAATACAAGTACGCTCAAATTTGCAATTGGCGATGGTCGTTTAAAGATCCGTTGGCTGGTGGTGAAATTGGTATGTAGCGATACTTTCACTCGCCAAACAAACAACTTGATGGACAATATCGTCTAGACTATTCTAATTAAAAAATCAAGAAAAAAAATCTCGGCTTTATTTTATCATCCTGTGTTCAATATGTTTAAACAAACTAAATAAATTTTATTTATTTGAGCTCTGTGATCGTTTGAAAAAGTCAAAATGATTATTAATATAATAATTTATTTAAAAATTAACATGTTAGCATCTATTACTGTTTCTGGATCTTTGACCTTTTACCATGTAAGAGGAAATAATCATTCAGTTACACAAAGAAAACAACTTATTATAACAAATTATACTGAAAAATCATTTCGAACAAATGAAACTCAGGTCAGAAAATACGTTAGTGATGCATAAAGAAACTTAACAAGATTAATAAGACTATACAATTGACAAAAAATGATGTGCTCATTTGGAACCGACGGACAAACAGCTGCTTCTTGGCGATTCATTAAAATGTTTAGGCACTCAAAGACAAGCTTTAGGCTAAGAACTCGGTCTTGTTCAAGCTGTTCAGGGAAAACTTATGCTCAGATGCTTAGCAGCCTCGAGAGCTAACGATTTACTGGCTGTAAATCACTCAACTTCCTACTTCTAGCTACTTAACCTCTCCAGCGGCAGCATGTACTTTAACTGTTCAAGGTTTTATGGGTCACACATCACAAGGGGGGGCCTCTGATAATGAATAATAATAAAATTCCATTAACACTTAGCAATAAGACAAATAAAAATATAAAGTGAATAAATAGCTTACGTTCTCTTACACTTCAACAATTCGTTCGAAGTATTAGCGCGCTCAAGTCTTATGGGGAGGAACTTGGAATTCCTCTCTCAGCATTTTCGGTTAGCACCAGTTGATAGAGTTATGTTTGTTTTATTATTCTTTTGTCAATGTTAGAATTTCTTTCTTTTGAGATTTGGTAGTCGATACCTTTAGATTGCTATAGAAAGAAATTCCGTGTAATTTTGTTTATAACTGTCAGTCTACGGCCAGTTTTACGCCATGGAGTGCAAAAATAAGCATTTTCGACACATTTTACTTTTTTGTTTTCATAAAGGCAAGAAAGCGTCTGAAGTTCACAAAGAGATATGTAAAGTTTATGGTGTTTATTGTAACGGTACGCACGTGTCAGAATTGGTTTAAAAAATTTCGTTCTGTAGATTTTTTACTGAAAGGTGACCAAAGTTCGGGTCGACTTTTTGAACTAGATGACAAAATGAAAGCCATAATTTAATCTAATCGTTGTATAAGTGTACGATAGATTGCAACAGTTAAACGCTAAATGTATTACACACAACAATTGAAAATCATATAAGAGGTCTTGGACTTGTTTAGAAGATATTTGGGTTCTGCCACGACAATGAATGGCCTTACACATCTATAGCAACAATTACGAAACTATTGGAGCTTGGTTGGGAAGTGATGTAGCATCCCTTATACAGTCCTTGCACCAACGGATTATCATTTATCTCGAAGTTTACAAAACTTCTTAAATGGTCAAAATTTCAGTAATAACGATGACCTCAAATCGCACTTGGTTGAGTTTTTTGCTGATAAGGACCAGAAGTTCTATGAGCGCGGGATCATGAAGTTACCAGAAAGATGGCAAAAGGTAATCAAACAGAAAAGAGTATATTTGACTGATTAAAGTTCATTTTTTGTATAGAAAAAAATAAGTTTTATTTCACACTTAAAAACCGAAATTACTTTCTTGCCAACCTCAATATTTTGAGAAAGAGCACGTTATATTTAGGGTTATTTTGTTTCTTCGATTTACTCAATTTCGTTGTTTCAGAAGTCTTTAACGTTCCCCAAGTAAGGGGAGTCAAGTATGTTTGCTTTTGTTTTCTATTCATGTTATAAGTAGTCTAGCTTAGACAAGAACAGTACGCAACAAACACTTCAATGAAACATATTTTTTTTCATTTAAGGGGCAAATTAATTTTTTGGGGGATTTATAAACGATTTCCTCTGCTTGGATCTACTAACAAGTATTGGCTCTTCGGTAAAACCATTAGGCTTGGTAATGTGTTCGCCTATTTCCCAAGTGAAAGGAAGAACAAATAATAGTGGGTTTATACTGGGACCGGGGCTTATGCTTGATCGTACATTCCCAAGCCCCTCGCAGGCACCCCTGCACCTAGTATACGAGGTGATTCGCTATACAACGGCCAAACTTTCCCGGGCTACCTAGAGGGCTTTCGTCGGGCTTTTCGATATTTCCTTCTGAGATATAAATTATTGTTGTGTTCAAACGCCTAATATCATATAATTTGTATAATTTAATTTGGCAAATACACAGGGGTGGTATTTTACCACTATTACCTGTGTAAAGTATTCTGTTTCGGGACATTTACAACAATATTTGTGCGGTAAATTAACAGCAGTCCATTAGCCCATTAAGTGGCTTTCCACTTTTTTGTTATTATTACTGAAATTATTTGTGAGGCTAATGTGGTTTAGTCAAAAATTATAATTTAACATTTTTTTTTTAACGTTATTGATAATATGATGCCGGCGTGGAATATCTATATCCGGAAATCTATTATTACTAAAATATTACTTATATATTTACCACCTAAACGTTTACGATTTTTTTATCCTAGTAATTTTCAGAAAAAAAAAAGTTGTTTATAATAATTTGTTCTATATTTTATAAAGGGAAACTTTATCCATTATATGAAGAAAGGAAAATATTCAAGTTTAAATGGTACAGGACTATTTTATTTCATCTGTTTGCATATTCTATGATAATGGCCTTAAATATGATTAAATTGATTCAAATCTAAGGGTACTTATAACATCAATCTTAATTACATTTAAAATCATTTGGTCACTCCAGTGAAAATGTTTAATTCACTGCTATTAAACTATTTAAGATTTAACCAAAACACTAAAAGGAATTAAACGAGTTTCCAAAAAAAATACATAAAATATTTATTGCTAAGTATAAATAAGTACAAAAAGTACAAATAAGTATTATTTGATGAAAAATAAATTTTATTGGCCGAGGTTTGATAAACAAAATTAATTATATTTTTTGTCGTTTTTCAAAATAATTTGACAATTTTTTTAAAATTTCAAGTGTACCGTGAGTAGCTGTGGATATATTTCTTTTCTTTTTTACTTTCTACTCATTTATTCCGTTCATATTTATTTAACAAAAATAGTTCATATTAGATAAATAATATAAATAAATATAACAGCAACACGACAAATGGAACAGCTCTATAGAGTGTGTTATTATTATTTAATATATGTAACTAGATTAGTTAGTTAGCCTGTTTTGTTTTATTAATAAATTTCCATGAGATTAGAGAATCACATCAAATTTTTCGTTTCAAATCTGTATCTTCACCATAAAAAAAAATGTGGCAGTTTTCTTGAACACCTGATTCGTAGAATACGTTTATTTTTTTTAAAATGACTCGCTCTAACATGCTCAACAATTATTTATCTAGTACTATTCATCGCCGATAACATAATAATAGTATCTGTTAGTGTGAACGCGGATAAATTAGCTGTGAGATCACCAATACAATTTCAGGTCAAAATTAGAACGAACGAGTTTTCAAATTATTTCTCTGATAGAGAACCAATAGTGGACTGTGATATCAAATAACGACGACAAATACCAAAATCGAGTAAAACATAGCAACAAATTATATTAATAATCAATAAATTAATAATTTTAGATTCGATAAATTTCAAACTTACCACCAATAGCAGAATGAAGTAAGTAAGCAAGTAAGGGAAAAGGGGTGGTTTTCGGGATCGGATAGATCGAAATTGAAAGGAAAATTTTAGGAATCAATCCCCTTTTACCTGTCCGGCGATCGGTCCAGCTTCGGGCAGGAGCTTCTGGTCTAATGGATGGTTTCTGACTGCTTTTCTCGATTTCAGGCGAAGGATACAAAAAACTGCCGAACCATGTATCTGTTATGACCACCATCAGATTCAAACCGATAACTTAGGATTCGACAAATTAATGTCGGCACTCGACGAATTCTGATGCTACTACAACGAAGCTAGGATCCATAGTGACCGGTCTCGACAAAACCCCAAAGGTCTCCAACGCGCGAGATCGTTCCTGCTGTATCTCATAGGTAGCAGCAGCAGCGATAGCCAACGAAATAATTTTCTTCTTTTTTTTTAACATAAAGTTTTCTGTTATTAAATTTTAGATTGGCTCAAACAGTTAGTTTATATTTAACTAGTTTAATAGTTGAGCGTTTGTTTGCTCGGTTATTTTATGGAAGTGCCGCAAAAAAAAAACAACTGGGGAGGACACTGACCCAAGGATCAAGAAGGGTATACTACAAGTTATGATCGTCTTCGGGTAGATGACATGGGACGAATCATAAGGTGATATTTTAAAGTTTTATTTAGAAAGAAACACATTTCTCTAACACTGAAGGGGGAAAACGTACCCTCTCAAGTCACCCCTTCCCCAGTCACAAGCCCTAATAAATAACAGTTAACAGTAATGAAGGAATTCCTTGAGCTGCGGTGGTCCAATGGAGAAGGGAGTAATATCAAATAACCCACCTAGTCCAAACGACAAGAAATTTGTTTCTGGTATTAATTCCGTGAGATATTCCCCTTCAAAAGTATAGAGAGGATCATTTGTTATCGCGCGGAGTTTAATTTTACTCAGGGGCATTTGTCTGAGGAGACAGAGCTATTGTTGTTTTGAATGCTCATTTGTCTGCTGATGTCTTTTTCAACGCTCGGGCGAAAAAGTACGAAGAGGAATAAAAAAAAAATCTGATGGTGTGGATTTATTGTATATTATCGTATTATAGGAAGGGGAGCTTCTCGACGGGGCGAACTCGATTACAAACGAGGTGCTATCACTAAAAAAAAAAAAAATGAAAAATAAATAAAGCGCCCATAAATAATGCGTTTATAAATCAGGCTAGTTAGGTGGCCTGGAGCCAAGGCAAGGACATATCGCACCTATGCTGCATCTGTCCGGCAATCATTTATACAGGCCGTATCGGCCGACTGTATATCAGTCTTATCTAGCCTATATAGGCTGGCCTGTAACTCACGGTATCTGCTCATAGGAATAAATATTCATAAGTATATGCCAGCTCACAGATGAACGTATGTACATATTTATGCCGGTATATGAACGCTAATGGCACACTGCATGGCATCATTGTTGGCGAGTAAAAATACAGCATTATCCTACACGGAAATATCTTAGTACGAGACAACATTGCAAAAAAAAAAAAAAGTTGGCGTTTAAAAACTATGGATATTTCTCGAATCCAACCATTCTACGTGTAAGCTTCATTTGTTGTATTTTCCCGCTAATAAATTCTTTATTGTGATAAAGAATTTACTTATTACTGGGTAATAAGTAACTGTAATAAATGATCTCATTCATACCATATTTACAATTTTTCATTCACTCGCTAATTCATACAGTATTTACAAACAGCCCAGAGACCTCCCAAATCAACATGGTTGTCACCTCCCTCGCTTCCGAAAGGGTAAACGGAGTCTTGGGAATTACCCAACGCTCCTCCGTCAGCCACGTCACCGGATACGAGCCAGCAGAGGTTGACCAAGAGCGCGAGAGCCACATACGCTCAGGACATGATTGGAGAAACTGGCCATTGCCAGGACTCCCACTGCTACACATTTATAGCAGGTCACGGGGCCACTGCCGTTTTAGTGTCCGAGGAGGATTATAGGGACGAAGGCGCAATGACTGTGCTAGGGGATTAGGGTGGTTGGATAGGTTTCCATGGAATTTCATGAACTAAGAAGGGATGAGTTGAAGAATGTAGAGTAATTAAGATCATTATCTAGGGGTTTGTTGACGACGTAATAAGGGGCATTAACTATTGTTCTCAGGACTTTTAATGATTTATTTTAATTTTTGTATATCCTCAGTTATTTTATTGCTTAGAATGGTCTAGCGCTTTGAATGGATTGAAGTAAGGGCCGTTAAGGCAACACCTGAGGTTTATGCCATCGAAGCGCCAGTAATATTACAAATAATAAAATATTGTGGGTAGACAACGGTTCATTCAATTAATTATTTAGCATGGCACCCCAATGTTATGAACGCCTCTAATTCCATGATAATAGTCACTATTAACGTACTAATGGAAACGAAATGTTAAAATTTGTAATTCAATACATAATTGCAATAGTAAGTTTACGGCTCACTATCATAATGGACCAATGATGCAGTGGAAATAAGGTATAATTTTAAAAGTCTTATCTCACCACAAAGATATACATTTTAACAAAGCGCTTTCAACTGACAAAACAGTCATCATTAATATTTTATAAATATTATAAATGAATATTAGGATTAGTAAAAAAACAAAATCAAAGGTTGGTAATCTTTTCAAGTGGACTTAGGCTATCTACTCAATCCCTCTATAGAATAACACCCTTGGTCTTTTCATTTAGTTTTCACCGATTTCTAAATTTCTTTTAAGTTGAGTATTAAAACATTTGAAAGAGTTAAACATTTGAAAGCTCATTGCCAAAATGTAGTGGGGCAACGTGTTTTATTTTTTCAATTTAGGCACGTGGTGTTCTCTGTATCGCCGAAATAGACACAAAATACTGACAGCTAGTAGCTAGAATAACTATACAGTCTATTAGGTAAAAAAAAATGATTAAATCGCCTGGGATGTATCGATTATGGGTTTTGGAAGGTGTGATAAAAAATTGAAAATACATTTTTTATTGTTCTTTGAATGGCTTTTCGTATCATTCAAGAAGGCAGCTATAGTAGTTGTCCATTAGTTATTCAATTATGAGGCAATTACTTAAATGCTATCAAAAATGTCCAGCTATCATTTAGATAGGAGGTGATCCAAATAGCATCGATCAAAGTCTACACTCAATTGGACAAAAAGTTAGCCATTGCAAAATTAATTAGTTTACCTTAATGATCCTCTTGGATATATCTAACCTGAGATAACATTAGGTTTAAAGATATTTAGGTAACAAGGAGGTGAGTATCAAAGGAGGATTAAATATCTGAAAACCAATTTAAAATAAAACATTAAAGTCTAACTTGTATTGAGAGCGCACTACGTGTTGCTTTAGCGAATGTCTTTGTTTACAGTTTACTGGCAGGTACCCCTACGACAATAGAGTGGTTTCCAAAAAAATATTATGGGTTACTCCTTGGTACCTGCACAGGCCATAAAAAGTTTATACTAGGTGTTGTGGCCACCCCTTAATTAGGAATAATTCAAAGCTCCTCTCTTCTCGAATCATATTATACCTATCTATGTTTCCATATTTTGTTGTTAATAAAGATTATGACGTCAGTGAGAGTAGGGGGAGGAGCCAGTGGAGTAAGCAGCCGTAGGTGGGGGCCCATCCCCTCCAGGGTGGATTGGTTATATAAGAAACGGCACAGGACAAAATTAACATAACGAACCGGACCGTCAATTGGAACACTACTCTCTCCTCTCTCTCTGCACTGGCGTTTGCTGCTCTACTGAAACCATTCTCATTCAACTACCTCTGCATCTCTCTCTCCTAACCTCGCTATGTTTTAGTCCGGCGTTGTCAGACCCCACACCTTCCTAGTGGGAATCTCTGCATTCGTCTCGCTAAAACTAGCACCTCCTGGGGACATACCTCTCCCCCGCGACGGTTGGCGTGGCCCTGCAAATTTACCTAGGAGTCTCTCTCATGGAAATCTAGTCTACCTCTCTCCGGTTCACACTCGCCTTTGGGATCCGGATGGTTTTCGCCTACCTTTAGATACTGAGTGTGAATTCGTGGTCATTCCAAGACCACATAAACTACCTATAAACCTACCCTGTACCTATTCTCGTGAACATAGTGCTTTGTCGGGGCACACACCTTCTAAAGATCTTATGGAGTCAGATCAATGCGAATTAGGCTGCCCGCCGACTAGGCCGGCGGCCAGGGTGAAAGTCTCCTCCCCACTTTAAGGATACTCAGTTAAACTGACCCCGACACTAGGTATTTAAAACAAAAACACATTCAGTTGTGATGAACCTATTTCTAATAAGTTAATTTAATTCAATGCTAACAATGCGATAACAGCATACGTATATGACTGTAGCCTAAGCAACTAGCAATGTCTCGCTAAACAGGACTCGGTTCCGGCTAACAGTGTCTGGTGAGAGGCTTCGATGCCGGTGTGTGGTCTCTCATCTGTTTATGAGCGCGTGTGCCCCACGTATTTGGGTGTCACTTTATGCGAGATCGTGTTCCCCCTCTGCAGGGCAACACATAATTCTGTCTTGCTAATGAGACATGGCCATATACAGAGAGAAGCGTGACGCGGCGTCACAGGTTTCCCAATAATCACTGGACAGCGGTTGTTAACTTTTCGGTGTGTTCCGCGAAAAATGTGATTCATTGTTATTGTGTATTACATCAATATTCATTATAAATGGACGTCAATATTAAAAGTAAATTTTGGTTGATCTGTTTGATTCCAGGATCCTTTCTAAATAAGTACAGGAGGTTTACCACTGGCTGATTAGGAATGTTTTCGATAATAAACATTGTTTTACATTTATTATGAACTGAATGGTATATTTTCAAATATATACGATATAAAAGTCTTTTAAACTTTTCACCATGGTTGAGAAAAACTGTTCACTGATCCTGAAATACACAAATAATGTACTCGTACGAGTATTTCAAAAAGTTTAATTTTTTGTACTTCATAAAATATATGAAACTTATACAAACTGTGACATTAGAACAAAGAACTCGTCCTGGAACAGAACAAAAACTGTTCACTACATTTAGAGTTGGTTTAATGAAATTCATAAGACAAATATACTTTAAATAGTAAAATTACTGGCAGTATAAAAGCATTTTAACGGCACTCCAGTCCATGTTTGTGCTTTATAAAAAAATTATTTTATTTAATGCGTCTTTTTATTTTTATGTTTATTTTTTATTCATCGATGAAATTAAATTTTATTAATATACAAAATTTATAAAATGGACTAATAATAATAATAAAATGTTGAATTTTGATTACCGCAAACAAGAACAACATTTTATTATGTTTTACATAATGGTGGAACAACTATAAAATTATATTGATAAAGTCACGTATTGCTAAGATGCATACAAAATAAGTGGTCTCTTAGTTGTACTTTACTTTTTTAATAAAAAATTGACCTTGGTGAGCTGCCAAGTCTCTGACTATAAAATATCACTGACGTTGAATCTATTTATAACTTAGTAGAATAAACCACTCCGGATTTCTTGAAAAAGGTCTGAGTAGCAACAATAACTTAGTAAAAGGTGTTGTCCATAATGTTTAAGACATTCATCACATTTTTAACGACTATTATAAATCAGACATTCAGATTTTAGAATTTTTTATTTGTATCTGTTTTTCCTGTATATAATTATGTCGAAGATTCAGATTGGCGTATTAATTGTATTATAGTCTTAATTTTGAGGGGCTCTGGTGTCTGGCAACTATATAATGAGCCCATGTTTAAGAAAATAAAGTAATTCTCACTCTCTTGATTTAATTTTTTTTTAACAAGAACGTATCCAAAAACAAAGATTTTCTTTCTATTCCATTCAATTTATTTAAGGAAAATCTGATTATGTGTAAAACCTGAATTAATTGCCTCGGAATGACATTGAAAAGAGATATAACTACAGTACCATAGACCCAGTGAGAAGTATAGAGTAGCATATAGAACCTACTAAGGTACAGAGGTACTGAGGTACTGAGGTACTGAGGCACTGAGGCAGGAGGAGGAGGCGAACCTAATTCCCATAACTGCTCCCCAGGCAATAGCTACAGCCAATATCTTGGCCACCCCTGCTGCCTCCCTTCCCATAACAGTTCTTGGCTATTAACTGCCGCCTCCCCTCTGCCCTTTGTATGTCGCTATTTTCTAAATATATATTCTATCCTGTAATCTCTAAGTAATATCGTTCATTCCCTTTTTTACTTCAGCTTAAATTCAATTGTTTTGTCCTTTATGTCGGATTTTTCCTCGCCTGAACTCAACTTTGATCTTCTAACCGACTTGAAATTGTCTAGAACTTTGGAGTACGATGACATAGTGGAAAGTATAAAAAAAAAATTATCTTGAATAAAATTGTCTGGTTTCTCTTTATTGTAATTTTTACTCCACCCCCTTCCCTCCTCAATGACGGGGTTTGAATACTCGAAAAGGTGGGAAGAGTGATAAAAAGATGAAGGTATGTAGTTAGGTTTAGAAAGAATAATTACGTTCACTACTGTAAGATACTTAATTATTCAATTATTCAGATACCTAATTTTAGACAAACAGCTGATTTGGAACCCTCACATATGACAAATGAGAAAAGAATGGAATATACTCACATATAATCACTGTTTATACTCACATATACAAAAACATACGGACCGAAACTATGAGGGACATCTAAATCTTCGAACATCAAAAGAATCCAAACATTCCAATCCAAAGTCCTCAGAACCGCAGTCGACTATACGTACATACCAATCCTCCTGTCAACTACTTATTCAGTTACATTTATCCTTACAATCTCCTCGGTGATGGCCTAGTAAATAGTAAATAAAACCTTTAAATCAATTTTAAATAAGAAAGTGTCTGTCATGGGGTCTTGGCTCTTAACCATCATACCCACGCTTGTCCTGAGTATCTGTGGCTCTCTCGCGGTTGTTCGCCTCATGGTAAAACGGTCGGAGAGGGAAGTGGGGGGAGCCTCACAGGTTCTGGTCCTTGCCTTGTGAGGGGGAGAGGCTCCTGGGCAGAATGTGAACGTATATTCTGTACGAATGGAAGTTGTACATAAGTAAAAATGAATTCTCCCATCCCAATTAACAATGTTGTACAACCAAATTGTAAGTTTTTAAATAAAGATCTTATATAAATATAGATAATATAAATATAAATATTAGAAATGATAGGCCAAAATAAACAATGGAATAGATATTTGGAAAGATATTTAAGAAAATTCTTATAGAACATAAATCTTTATTTGAAGAAATTGACAATTTTCCTAAAAATACTATAGATAATTGTGATAATTTGTCTCATTAATGTCATGTTTACAATATATGAGCAATTTTTAGTGTGGTATAGGTCCCAATATTATTATTAATAATCAATCCTTGAAAAAGTCTAGAACTTTTTCTACTTTGGCTCCACCATTACTTAGGCAAAAATGTATTCACTTTATTAGCACTCTATTTTCTTTTAATCACTTTGTTTTCGGATTATTTTGAAAATACCATTTTTACTAATGAATTAATGATTTTTTAAAAGACAAAAAAAAAGGGTTTGCGCAAAATTTAAGTTTTTTGAATTTAAGACAAGTGATAAAATGATTCAAATTCAAATGAGCCCTTAACCGGTGAAAACGGCCGGGACTACAAGAGCTAACAGATTAACAAAGATGTTTACACCTGCCCTTCCATCTGGGCCAGTAGTGCAGGCAGTAAAGCAAGGCTATCCCTTACAAGGGAAATAACTAACTGCGAATGTAAACATCCCTAAAACACCTGCCCTAATTTAAGAACTTCTGCCATTTACCCTCTGAGATATTTCCCGACCTAAATCCTGCCTCCCAGATGCTAATTAACCGGGCTCTTTATGCTAGAATTAAATTGCCTAGGTATACACTGCCATTGTTCTCTGTTAAATAAATTTACTGTACTACTCACTCCTTGTGCTTTTTGTCTAATTTCTTTTTTGTTAATAGTCCATATAATTGCTTGTTAAACGTCTTATTATACATGCTATCTGGAATTCGATTAAAATCAAATTTGAAAAATCATGAATTAGAATACATTAATATTCAGGTTAAATGAAATAAGTTTACTAAAATACCGAGAAATAAATAAATAATTTTTCGAATTTGTTGGTTAAGAAAATATTTATGATGTGTGAATGGTTAATCCCTAGCACTCCATTAAACACGCGTTTTTAAAATCATGAATCTAGAGAAGCCTTATTTATTTATTTTTAAACCAGAAGGATAATAGTATTTTCTCAATCTGAATGTGTTTATATGCTATGGTAGTTGTATCAGTAATCCAATCCATATTTAACATTGTACACTGATGAGTATGATAATTAAAAGTTGTTTGAGATACAAGCCGAATTGGCTGATTCGTAATAATAAGTTTTCTTAACAGGAAATGAGTATTAATTTATTACATCTGTGAATGTCCACTATATGTCGTTTATTTACTTTTTTTTACTTTATTGTTCAACTTACTTTAAAAAATCACCAAGCTCTGATAGTGGCAGGGAGCCTCTCTTTAGTTGGTATAATCTGAACTTTAAAACTTAGTAAAAGTAAAAGTATTTTCTATATTGGGTAGGTTTATGATCTCGTATTGGTGAATAGTTGATTGTTGGCAAATTGGTTGTCAAGTAATAGGACCTAGCTTTTAAGCAAGTCTGTAAAGATTTTGTTTGTACAGAAAGTAAACAGAATTGTATTTTGGCTTGCCTGGTCATCGTGAAAACAAAATTAATGGTTGGAACTATATTTCTAATTAAAAAAAAAGATGGTATAACACCTTACGAAAGGTTTAAGGTAAATGGCTGGCCGAATGGTTTCCACCCTAGTGAAAACCCTCAAATTCGGTTTTCATAATCAGATTCGTTACTTCATTATTTAAGTACCTCTCTTGTCCTCCGAGGTGGAGTCAACTAACCCTCCCAGACCTATCCCTCAAAGAACGAAATCAAGGGGGAGCTAGGAATGGAACCCGGGTCGCCGGTGGTCAGGTAATCAGTTTTAGCTCCGTATTTCTTATGTAGAGCAAGAATTAAGTAACCTAGTTGGTCGTTATTAAGTAGAACCTTATTTCGGTTGGCCAGGTTATAAGGTTATAAATCCGTAAAAAATGGATTTTTATATCTGTAAGCGTACTCAACAGTCAACAGATCCAACCATACATGAAAAGATCTGGCTCCCAAAGATCATTCCTCCCCTTATCCTCTCTTCCATTGTAGTTCCTCCTCCCATCCCATTTTCCCATCCTTATTATCCTCCGTTCCTCCGTTGTGTGACTGTAGGTAAGAGGCACACTTGATCCAGCCAGCCACAACTGGTTGAGAACATACAATAGCAAGTATGCCCACTCTACTGGCCTAACTTTTCCAAGCTTTATATTTATATGTTATCTTTTAACGTAATCCAAGCATATTGTGAAGAAGGCCTTACTTCCAACTCTTCTTCCATATCCAGGAAAATTGATAAATTTTTCGATTTTAGCTCATAGTTAATACATAGTATACATGTATAGTAAAATAAATTATGTTATATTTATTTATTATTTATGTGCACAGGTACTGAATATGTGCCATAGAGGAAAAAATAATTACTAAATTTATTAGTTTTTTGAGATTATTGCACTGCTCATTAGTTTGTTCTAAACAATAATTAATCATTCTGTAATCCATCCATTTAAGGATGGCTTTTCTATATTATCTATGACTTAGATAATTTCATATCTAAAGTGTGAAAACTCTTCAATTTACCTAATGTAGCACCGCAAAATAAGAACATCTTTTGTTGCCAATATTTTGGAAGTGGTGTTTTTTTTATACTCTTGTCTTTTTGTTTGTAAGTAGATAGCTCTGAATTATGACCCGATTGTCAGTGAGTTAAAAATATAGAAAATAAAATAGATTAATCCTAAATAATTAGTCCACATCTAACATTCGACGTATAATCTTTAATATAATTAAAATAAAAAATCAATTGATCCATCGTTCCTTTGGGATATTTTGATGTTTCAAATCTTATCAGGCACATACCATATGATTTCTTTTAAGTGTTTGCCGGTGTGGGTTTAACGTTGATAATCGTTTATAACACGTTGTTGTATACCCACAGTTTTTGTGGCCAAAATAAATTGAGGGGAGACAAAATTTGTTTTAATTATAACCCCAGTTTCTGCGCATGCGCTACTATTAACAACCACGTACAACTATCGCTCTCCAAATCAATACCGATAACTACCGTTATAGACCCTTTTTCGTCTTTGGGATTGTGTCAACTGGCAACTTAAGTGAGGTGGCCACGAGGGAGCCCTCAATAAGTGAGTAGATCGCTAGTACATTGGTGTGAAGTGTAAATAATAGTGATATCGGAGAGAGTAGTCGGCCATCTTGACTGCGGCATCAGCCGTCGTTCACGATACATAGCCGTTCTGAGCCAGACCTGATACGTGGCTCAGAGCCAAGACCGGTGACTTGCCACTGGAATCCCACCGGCGCTACGTATTTTATTTATTTATTTTCTTTTTTTTTTAACTAACAAAAATCTTAGCTAATGACAAAATGAGATTTTATCAGCAGATAATATCACAAAATAAAAAGAAAAGATCGAGGTCCTTAGGTCCAACTCCACCAACGTCGCCAGTAAAGCGAAAACCCAGACGCTCAAATAGGAACATCCCTACAAACTCATCTGCTGCCAGCTCTATGGAAGATCTACCACCACTTGCCAGCACTTCAAAAGAAGAAACTGTAGCAGAATCTCCATTCTTCACACCGAATAGCTTCGAGGTACTGAGAAATAGCCAACCTGACGACATGGAAGTTATTCAAACACCAACACAGCCCAAGCCGCCTGCTATATTCGTAAGGAATATTAGCAATTTCAAACTATTATGCTCACAAATGAGCAAAGTTGTAGGTACCGGAAAATATACGTGCCTCAATCGCTCTCGGGATACAAAAATTTCCCCAGACACTCCGGATACTTATCGAGCGATCATTAAGTATTTGGAAGAAACCAATGCAGACTTCCATACATACCAGTTGAAACAAGAACGATCGCTTCGAGTAGTGATAAGAAATCTGCACCCGACCACACCAGCTGATGAAATTGAAGACGAACTATCAGCTCTGGGGTTCAAAGTTCGGCAAATAACCAACGTTTTACGTGAGGACAGACAACAAAACGAATCCACCAAAACGGCATTACCGTTATTTTTTGTAGATCTCGAGCGGACACCTGGCGTGGAGAAAATTTATGAATTAACAACCCTGTATTACACAAGAATACAGGTCGAAAAACCTTACCCCAATAGAGACATCGTCCAATGCCATAATTGCCAGGCATATGGGCACACAAAATCGTATTGCCACCACCCTCCTAGGTGTGTAAAGTGTAGTGGGCAGCACAAAAGCGAATTGTGCAAAAAGCCCCTAAAATCGCCTGCTGTATGCGTGCTCTGCCAGCAAGACCATCCGGCCAACTACAAGGGCTGTGAGGCCTATAGAATCCTCAAATCCAGGAGCGAGCAACGTCGCCGTCCAGAAGAAGAGAAGCCAGTAACAGGTAGCTCAAGAAGCGCCCCCACCAGAAATTTGAGGCCTTCTGTCTCTTTTGCTGATGCCGTTCGGAACAGAGAGCAGTCACAGGCACTGCCCACTTCTCGTCCACAAGTATCTCTTCCCCAGCATTCCGCTCATCCCGCCAACCAGCAAACCCAATCCCATCCTCAACCACACATCTCGCATATTCCTTCACCTCCAAGCTCTTCAGATCTCACTAGCCTATTAACATCATTCCTTACAGAATTCAGAACCCTAATTACCCCTCTCATTTCCCTTCTTACAAATCTTGTCTCCTACCTTATCCCCGTTAAACAAAATCCATAAGTGGATCCTTCTGACTCCTTATCCATTCTCCTTTGGAATGCGAATGGTGTTCGCACCCACACTAACGAACTGACAGCACTACTCAATGACAAGAAGATCGACGTAGCTCTTATTACTGAAACAAGACTTACGAGCAAACGACCATTTACCGTTCGACAGTACCAGACTTATCGTACTGATCACCCAGATGGAACAGCTCATGCAGGTACCGCTGTCATTGTCCATAACTCCATATCCCACCACATAGTTCCTTTGGTATCACATGATTTCCTTCAATCCACTGCAGTGTCAATCACCACCTTCACTTTTCCTCTTACACTTGCATCAACGTACTGCCCTCCCAATAAATCCATTTCCGACTCCCAATTCATCTCCTTTCTAGACTCCATCGGACATCGTTTCCTTGTGGGTGGGGACTTTAATGCGAAGCACCAACACTGGGGGTCAAGATCCACAAATACACGAGGACGTGCTTTGCTGTCTGCTCTCACACGGAAACATTGCTCCACTATCACTCCGGACACAGCCACCTATTGGCCATCAGATCCCAACCGAAATCCTGATCTCCTTGACTTCTTTTTTACAATAGTTTAGGAACACTAAACTATTCACTCAAGCGCCTCGATGACCTTTCCTCCGATCATAGCCCTTTATTATTAACCATTTCCTTAAGACCAATTCACAAACTGCCTCCTCCTTCATTTATTAGGGGCCCAGTTGACTGGGACCACTTCCGTCAGCTTCTTACAGAGTCCGTAAACCTCAAATTATCCCTGAAAACATCCCAAGACCTAGACGATGCAGTGCATTCTTTCACTACTCTGGTCCAGAGGTCGGCTTGGGAGGCATCGTCACCCCATCGTCACACAAAAATCCACAATCATAATCGTTTACCTCAGCATCTCAAAGATCTAATCCAATCCAAACGCCGCTCCAGAACAGTGTGGCAAAGATCCCGGCATCCTATTGATCGTCGCACGTACAATCAGTACTGCCGATTGGTAAAGCGGCGATTGGCATCCTTCCGTTCCGATTCTTTCAATTCCTACCTCTCCTCTCTGTCCACCAGGGATAACTCCTTGTGGAACGTAACCAAAAAAATCCTAAAGTATCAACCTGTTTCACAACCACTCCGTCGTGATGATGGGTCCTGGGCGGCTTCGGATGGGGATAGGTCGGAGGAATTTGCTCTGCATCTTACCCATACTTTCACACCTCACCTTTCTCATCAAAGCCATACTCACAGCACAACTGTGGAAGATTTCCTCACTTCACCTATTCCTCTCTCTCTTCCACCAAAAGCCGGTAACCCCTCTGAGGTTAAATACCTTCTGAAAAACTTACCTTACCGAAAATCCCCTGGATATGATCTCCTTACTCCTCATATTCTCAAATAACTTCCTCCTAAAGCCATAATCTTCCTAACCTACATATATAATTGCATAATCCGAACGACGCACTTTCCTCTCCTCTGGAAACATTCCATTATTGTCCTATTCGCCAAACCCGGTAAACCACCCAATGACGCCTCATCTTATCGTCCAATTAGCCTACTCCCTATCCTCTCAAAAATATTTGAGAAACTCCTACTAAAACGTCTACTTCCCATTGTTGAATCCAAAAACCTTTTTCCCACACACCAGTTTGGTTTCCGCCAACGACATTCCACTGCTCAACAAGGCCTTCGCGTTGTTGATCACATCTCCTCAGCCCTTGAAACCAAACAGTATTGCACTGCTGCCTTTCTCGATATAGCTCAAGCTTTTGACAGGGTTTGGCACGCAGGTTTGCTCTACAAGCTCAAAAGATATTCACCACAGACCCTTTTCCTAATCCTACAGTCCTGCCTTTCAAACCGCTTCTTCCAAGTCCGCTGTGGTTTAGAATACTCTAACTACTATCCCATAAGTGCAGGAGTTCCACAGGGCAGTGTCCTGGGCCCCATCCTCTATAACCTATACACCGCTGATGTCCCCTCTACTCCCAATACCTTCTTGGCCACATTTGCAGATGACACTGCAGTCTTGTCATCCCATCCAGACCCCGACATAGCATCCCATAACCTTCAAAAACACCTTGACGAGATCGAGTATTGGTGCAATCAATGGCGGATCAAAGTTAATGAAGCAAAATGCTCTCACATTACCTTCACCCTTTGTCGCAAGTCTGGTCCACTAGTTTATTTTAATTCTATTCCTCTCCCTGTATCCGAGACAGTACGGTACTTAGGCTTCCATCTTGACAAACGACTGACCTGGAACCCACATACGAGACTAAAAAGACAAGAACTAAACAGACGCTTTGGACAACTGTACAGACTACTTCAAAGGACATCCCATCTCTCAATAGAAAATAAACTACTAATCTACAAAGTTATACTTAAACCAATCTGGACATACGGAATAGAGCTATGGGGGACAGCAAAAAAGTCTAACATCAAGCGTATCCAATCCTTTCAATCAAAAGTCCTGAGAACAATAGTAAATGCCCCTTATTATGTCAGCAACAAAACCCTTCATAACGACCTTAATATACCCTACATTCTAGAACTCATCCCTTATAAGTTTACGAAATTCCACAGTAGCCTTTCCAACCACCCTAATCCTCTAGCACAGTCAATGCACTGCGCCACTTATCCCTATAATCCTCCTCGGAGACTGAAACGGCAGTGGCCTCGTGACCTGCTATAAACGCGTGACAGTGGGAGTCCTGGCAATGGCCAGTCTCTCCAATCATGTCCTGAGCGTCTGTGGCTCTCGCGCTCTTGGTCAGCCTCCACTGGCTAGTATCCGGTGACGCGGCTGACGGAGGAGCGTGGGGGACTTCCCAAGACGCCGCTTTCTCTTTGCGGTGGATTTGGGGGGTCTCTGGGCTGTCTGTAAATATTATGTGAATGAGCGAGTGAATGATGAACTGTAAATATTGTATGAATGAGTGAGTGAATGATGAAATGTAAATATTGTATGAATGAGAGCATATATCTTAACTACTTATTGCCTTATAAAAGGCAGATTGTAATTATTGCACAATAAAGGAATTATAACAAATTATAACCCATGTGATAGCTAAATTTAATTTTAGATCGAAAGGCCATTCATTGAACATTATCCAAGCAAGAGATAGCTGACAAACTTGTAAGCAATTTATTAATAACATTTCGAAAATAAAAAAAATGGGTAAGATAACCTACTCAATGTAATAGAAAAGTATAATTTTGATTACTGAGTAGTTAATAGTTAATCCTCAATTATGTGTTATGTACTAATTTTACTCGATATAAAATTTTATATTATACAGGTCAACAAGCTTAAGACTAACACTCACTAGCGCATGACCTGGCAGAAATACAAATGGAAACCTAAGGGTGGGTTTCTGATTTTGGAAAAAAAAAAAAAAAATCAACGAAACCCTAAAAACGAAAGAAAATATATAGTAGGTCAAATATCAGTCTAAATCATAAATGCTAAATTTTCATTAGACGCAGTTTAATTAAATTATTATTTAAAACAGATTAGGATCAATACAATGTTTCTACTGAAAGTTTTGCATTTATTAATCATTTTCCCAAACACTTAAGATATTTTCTCTGATCATTTCTATCTGCCAGACCTTAATTCGACATCGAAGGAATGGATCGTTGGTTTATTTGAGTTTTACTGTCCTAGGCACTCCATCATTTTCAGCTGGTACCTTGGTGGTAAGAGCTATCATTTTCTAGCCAGAGATGGGTCTTCTACAGTTATCGATACATGTACAAGAATACTTTCGGAACAAAATATGTATTACGGTTAAAGATGCGCACATTATTTAATTTAACCGATTAATATGCTTTATTGTTCAGTAACAATATCAGTCCGGAATTGATGCCACAAACCATTACGCACATTGTATATTGCAAGGATGTTTTTTACAATGTTCATTTGTATGCATTATCCGGGAGAGCTGACTAACAGTTGACGGCGAATTACAAAATCTTTTGATGCAAGACGTTCAAATCTAACAAGAGCACATTAGGGTCTATCTATATTAGTTTGGAGCGAGTATATCAAACAAAAGATACCCAGACTTGAGTCTGAATTAGCAAGTTAACGGCGGTCTCATTGGCTCAATTAGGTTACGAGAAGTCGGTGTCGGTTGAATTGAAGTTAAACTGTGCCAGTAACACTTGACGATTGCATAAAGGCTCGGCCGACAGGATGCTGAAGACACTCTCTTATATTTTTTAATGGTGGTTGTATACTAAGTGGGCGCAGTTATTACAGGAGAAGGATAAAGCATTAACCAAATAATAGTCTCTAAGGGAGAGGTTCAACTTTTTCTGTTCATTTCTTCTCATTTTTTATATCCATAAACCGTATTTAGAGAGTAAGGGCATCTACGAAAGCCTTGAGTCTGAAACCTTGAAAATCTGAAAAGAGCCCCAACATTTGAAAAAAACCCGTTTCTTGCGAATCTCATTTCTTTTAACACCTCCTCTATTCCTACCAATAAAAACAAAATACATATAGAATTCCCAAATCTATTTGACCCTTGTCTATTTTAACTCTTTCCAAAGCTTATGTAACTCCTTCCAATTCTATTGTAACCCATTTCATTTCATTCCTAACCGTTTTCATCCCATTTGTAACCCTAGAAAAAAATTCAAAGATTGAATGGCTGAAGTTGGGGCCCAAGAATTCACCGGGAGAAATTATAACTATATCCTTTTTTCTTTTCAAAATTGTTTTCAAAACAGCAAACTAACGTAAATTAATTATCGAAAATCAATGTTTTTTCTATGGAACAAATTATTCTTTTCACAAATAATGAATGAAACAATTAAAAAGCGAGAATCGTAACTGGAATATTTTTTTTTTTTATGTTAAAATAATTTTACTGTAAGTATAATTTTTGTAAAAAAAAACTGTTCAAATGACATGTTCTTTATTTACTTTGTGAAAAGAAAAATCCAACTTATGGCTTTTTAGTTTTTTCCTTTATCCTTTATTTTTCCTTTAGCTTTTCGAAAATTAATTGACATCAGTTCGCTGTTATGAATTATATTTATATAAGTTTTATTTACGCAAATAAAAGTTTTGAAAAGAAAAAAAATATATTGAGTTAATTTCTCCCAGTGAATTTGGGGAATCCATAGTACATTAATTTTAAAAGTTAGTAATGGAATGGAAATGGTTACAATCGAAATAAAAATGGGTTACAACAGTACAGTTAGAAGTTACATATGGTTTGTTAAGGGCTTCAACACATATGGAAAGGGTTACATATGATTTGGAAAAGGTTCAAATAGACTTGGAAATGCTTTATATAAAAAAAAAACAGTCCGGATTGATGATGTGTTTGCATTACCGATGTCCGTTTTAGCAAAATCGGCCAGTATTTCAGGTAAAATTGCAATCTTTAAGGGATAAAGGGAAATCAAAGTAGGCATTATAGCACAGCGAGATGTAATAGCATCCGTGTGTACTGACATCGATCTTGTGCCTTAAAGAGGAGTGACTAGGGATCAGGTTTCTGAGGCAACTGGAGCATGACGGAGCACTGGGCCATCGCGAGCGCTTTATCTTCCAGCGCTGCTGTACTCTGAGGTAAAAAAAAAATACACGTACGTGAATTGTTCTATTATGTCGACTGACTTACTTACTATTTTTTATTCTAAATATTTAGTTGAATTTCAATAATTTTGATAAAAAATACATTTGTCATTCATGTTTATTCACATTCATTTATCATCTGGTAAGTAAGGAACTCCAGAGGAGTCTATAGCTCACTTTTGGACGTTTTTCGTTATTGTTCTTTCACACGTCACTTATGTTATAGAGAAAATGTTTATACATAGCTAATGACAAAAAAAAATAGTTAAATTTGTATAAGATGACTATTTCAATGAGCTATTCAATACCTGTTATTGGAAACTCTAAATTTAACTTTGCGTTAAGTGTAGTTTTATATTATTTTATTTCTGTTAATGTGATTTGATATTATTTCGAATAGAGTGAAGCTTAGAAACCCCGAAATACTCGTCTCTTTTCACGTATTGAAACTTTGGAAAATATTATCAAACTTAATATTTTAAGTTGTTCCCTATCTAAAGGTTGATACAACGCAGGCAAAAGTTAAGAACCGACAAATATATGAATCGCTGAAATGATCACTTAGTTTGACAGGTGATACGAAAACATAATTTATGAAAACTGTGATCTAAAATTAGATTACTAGGTAGTAATTAGTAAGTATGTAGATACAATTGAAAAAAAAATCGAGTAAATTTAAAACATAAAAAAACAAAAGAGTCCAAAATACCGACATAGCAATCGGCCATTATAATGTAATTTGATTACTGCACATCTTGATTTTTTTTTTTTTTAAGGAATAATGTATCTTGTAATAAATGATAGTAAACTGTGCACATTGCATCGATTAATTTCTTCATCGGATTTGCGTTCGGTTGAGTACGCAGACACCTCCCCGGGAAATACCTGCTCACGCCCACGCAGCAGAAGGTTCACACTACACCATAAGCTCAGGCCGTCGGCTGCTTTGAGTGGGGCAATTTATCTGAGGGGGGGCCTCAGTGGGCGAGCAAACATGTTCCAGATGTAGTAGTCAATTATACCTCTATGCTCACAAATTCAGAATACACCTCTCATTATAACAGCGTTGGGAGCCATCAGGTGAGATATTGCGGTCCTCTGCGAAGCCTGATGGTGATGTATTCGGGGCCGATCGAAAATCAACAGTCAAATATTTGAGTTATAGCCGTTCGCCATTTAAGGAGTGAGGGGTTGGCCTTTGCATCGATCAGTATCGAACCGTTCAATAGGGACAGTTGTTTGAGTCGTTATCTTTTTGGCAGCTTACAAATGTAAAAGAATTTACATTATGGTTTATCTCTAAGCCTACACTCCGACATTATCTCTACTGAATTTCCCCGAATTGGATATAACGAATGTTGCCGAAAAAGTTATGTTGCCAGAACCTTGTCCGATGATTTTTATTCAATCGCTTAATTTTGATTTTATGCTTAATTAACAGAATGTAGTTTAGTTAGATAAATTACGACCTAAAGAAAATTTTTTACAGAACCCAGAATGGAATCGGTTCGGACATTATTTTATCGAATGTGTTTGAATTCCTTTTCGCGGAACTATATTTTTTTAGGGGAGGGGGCAGAGCTTTAAATATCTTGAACATATTATTACGTTCTTTGAATATTATATGATAATTTTATTTTTTATTCTTTTACTTTAAATTTATTTTATTTACTATTTATTATTAGGTTCTATTAACAAAAATAATTCTGGCAAAAAGATGAATTTAATTTTACAAACATAAAAAAATAAACTTATATTAATTTTATAAATACTTGTCTATTAATTCGATTCCTTTTCTTCTTCAATGGTCTTCTTTTTATTCAAATTTATAATTCTTCTTTTTGTGCTATTTCTCTTTCGTTCCGCTTCAAGTCAATAACCACCAACCAACAAAGTTTTTAAGTTTTTCTTACTCACAATCTCAAGCTAATAATATGTATTACGGGCTTTTTATTTCATCACTGAATTCAGATACATATATCAGGCTGATTCCAAAAACTAGAGTGAATATAATGCTCTGTGTGTTTTCTCAGAACCACAACAACAACTAATTATAACTGGCTAAAACTAGAGAGTAATTTTGTGTGTTCATTATGATACAACAACAACTATATTTTTTTGTTTTTTTCATACACTCTCACTTGTTTTTATTTTGCCTTCTTGATAAGTTGGATTAAATATTATATAAAAACTCCACAATCTCTAATATCACAACAATATTCATACCTATAACTTTTAAAAGTTTTAAACGACAGGGGAGACTTGATAGTTTAAAAAAAGAAACATAATTTTTTTTAAGTTTCTCATGCTACTTTGTGTTTATGAATGTTGACCACAAAAAACAGCGTAACCTATCTGTCTGTAAATCTTCCTCCAAACTTTCAGATCGATTAGACTATTTTCACGACCGCCATCGTATAACACACATTCGAACGAAAAGCGATTGTCTATTTCTTGTTTGAAAGTTAATCCAACGGAGTATGGCAAATAGTATTACTAAAATACGAACGAGTGAAAAAGTTCAAAACTTTCACACATTGAATACCCGATTTCGATTAGTAAGTCCTTCTGATTGCTACCACAAGTTGCCATCACTTCATTGAACTTGAGTTTCCTAAAGGGGTCGTATAAAGTAGGCATGGATTATAATTTAGTTTCTGATCAAACGGGTGAATTTGTTATCATGATGATTTCAAACACTATCTACACAAAATGTCTCAGTTTTAAGAATTGTCGATATAGTTTGGGGCTCTACCATCTGAGCTGCCCTTGAATCAAAGACAAACCCCACCTGGTTTCAGCGTAGCCATGACTGGATGAGCATGTTACAGGTTTGAGTCTCGATGCTGCCACTATATTTTCTCTTTGTTTGTTAATTATTTATAATTGTTAATAGTGAGATATATGCCACAACAAAAAATGTCCTTAGGCTGTTGCTCGTTATTGGCCAGCCTCCGCTGGCCCTTTTCCAGCGACGCGGCTGACGGAGGAGCGTGGGGGACTCCTCAAGACTCAACTTCCTCTTTCGCATGATAGGGAGGTTACAACCATGTGGACTTGGGAGGTCTCTGGGCTGTTCATAAATACTGTATGAATGAAAATTGTAAATATCGTATGAATGAGATCATTTATCACAATTACTTATTGCCCAACGAGGCAGATTGTAATATTATCATAACAAAGTTGTTTTACAAAGTAGGCTGTTCCATATCTCGAACTATAATTTTGTTTTGTCTGTTTCAGGTAAGCTGTGTTTCTTTATTTGGATTATCTTCTAATGCTTAAGTAAGTGAACTAATGTACCGTAACTTTTATTAAACTTCCGAAAATAAAATAATAGGCATTAATTAGTGATAAATAATAATAGTTTATAGCATGGAGAAGTTCTGAAATTGTCATGAGCCAGGAATAGGTTTAATGAACCCTTGGCTGTTTGACCTTAAAATCCTGTGGTTTATTTCATCGAGATAAATATCTGACCGCCCTGTCTAAGGATAGGCAAGAAAGGAAACCGACCCCATATATCTCTGTATCTTGATTTTACGTTCCGATGACATTTTATTCTTATCGTTGTGTGAATTGTTAAATCTAATAATTATTTTTTAAAGCTTATTACGATTTTGGATTTCAAGGATGTATGTAACATTATTAAAACACGCGTGGAATGCCTACCAAAGGTAAAAATTAACATTTACACACAGAAACTAAGCAATGAATTTTTTATTCAGATATTAATACAAGGATTGCTGCTTCATCATACAATCAGTGATTTAGTGTACTGTTTTTTTTCAATTTGTAAATTTGTGTCAATTTCTATGTATATATGAGTAGCCATGGAAAGGTGATTTATAATCTATTACAAGAAATGTTGAAATTATTGCTGTCAAATTGTCTGTAAAACGTTTGGCATAAAGAGATTTTTTTCAGGGTACAGACAGTATTTTCGTTTTGTAGGCTCATTTCAGTTTCATTATAGCAAAAAGATGTGTAGCGACGAGTTACGAATCTACTGTTTTTGGTGAAATTCCTTTTATTTCCTCCAGTTCTGTTGTCATCATTTAACAATGATTGCGCCATTCTAAAATGATGAATGTTTTCCTTAGTGTGTTCAGTTTCGGTTATAGTGCTAACATTTGTATTGCCTGAAAATCGATTTCACAATTCATCACCTTGTTGATAGGACACCTTCGATGTGAATCATTTCAGGCACATGACATTATGTAGTTTGAATTTGTCACAAAAAAAGGATGTGTTGTTCCTCCTCAAAGATTTCGATGGGACAGTCAGATACGACAGTTAAATAGTCTTGTTTGTGGAAAGACTTTCAAAACACTGGTATATATATATACAAATACTAATCAGTTACAGCGTTACAACATTCTTTTAAGAAAATTGTGGTTACAAGTGTTGGCATCTTTTGCCCTAGCAGGTAGCAAAGGGTTAGGAGGGGGTTAAAAGACAAAGAACAGGGAGACCATGTGTCTCAACTGAAGTACACGTTTCAGCTAACAATTAGTATTATATAACTAACGATCCCACTAACGTGATGTTTTACACCACAGTGTGCTCACGAAAAAGTATTTTAATTTATTAGATACAAGCAGTATCTAATACACAGGATTTCTCAGGTTACCAACAGTGAGTTAAGATTGAGATATTCAAAAGAAGAATGTTAATTCATTAGTCAAGTTATGCACCTGTTCATTTGCACTGTAGCCCCGCAATCACTGACTCCATTGTCATGGTAATGCCGATGTGAGTGCACACTAATGGCGTCACTAGCCGTAAGACCCAGGGCTCACACATGACGTCAGAGTGATATTGGCACAATCGACTAACGAGCCGGGTCACCAAGTCACCCCCGCTGAGGCCATTTGCATTGTGGCATTAATCCCACTACAGCCCCTGTGGTTAGCTCGCGGTCCGTCAGTGCCCTCTGTTATTTCTACTATTTATCACATTCCTTCTGTGTGCGGATCCGTAACAGCCTCTATCGCTAAAGCCCCAGCTGTAATTTTCCTATCTTCAAGCGAGCATCTCCTACCGAGGTTCTAATTCTAGTTGGCATTCTTCATTGCTACGGAGCTCTGCAATTGTACGTCGCTGATAAATTCATTGTTCCGCTCCGCTGCTAATGCTCAGTTGCTATTTGATCGGAGGATAAGGATGATCGCTTTTTTTCCTCGTAAAGTTTTTTTTTTTTTTTTTTTTTAAAGTACAGTGAATGTGAAAAATATCATATCGAAAAATGGTTGCTGAACTCTTCGCGAGTTCCTTAATAACTTGTTAAATGATCGTCAAAACTTTTTCTGTAGTTTGGTTAAACTATATCCACTACTAATAAAGTGCGTTTTCAATATGTACGAATTATAAGTAGCAGTATACAATATTAATTTTTTTTTTTTAAATCAGCATTTGAAGAATATTACAATCTGCCATATAGGAGATTGCTATGATAAATGATCTCATTCGTCTCGTATTTACAGGATTGCATTCACTATCTCATTCATGAAATATTTAAAACATGTATTAATGGGGAATACGCGTATATTTATATATATATATATATATAGTCAATCGTCCCTCCAAATCAATTGGCAAAGAATTGAAAAAGAGAAGTGGGAAAGGATTGGGAATATGTTACTCATTCAGACCTACTTATTCACAGGTCTTAGGGACAGTGAAGACTGAAGGATAGCACGTTAGCCCCAGACGCTCAATACATTTGGGGAGAAAACTGATCAGTGCCCGTACTCCAAGTAATTCTACATACAAAAGATGCGATAGACAACTTCCACTTCAATCCTCGAACAGAATTGTAGGGATGTGTGATAAAAATTATTAAATGCACCTTGGAGGACGATATTAATTAAATAATTTTTATTGTGACCTAAGGAATTTTTTTTTCCGCTGTACATTTATCAGAAACGCATTTCATGCAAAATTTAATCAGTATACTTGATGTTTTGTGAAATGTACCTTTAAAATTCGGGGTAAATTAAAACATTTTTAAGACCTCTGTCGTACCTCAATGAAATAAATTATTTTCAAACAAGATGTGTTGAGGTAGTTAGTGGAGTTAATTAACCATGCATATAAGCCAGGTTTTCTCCACATTCCTTCTTGTCAAGTAAGTAATGAGGACAGCTTTTTTTCCCCTTAAGCAATCGACACGAAGTCATCGAGTAAAAGCCCACCGGTGGTACTTTATCAAACGCTACAGTTAATTAGTATATTACTTCAATTATTAAACAGTTCATTGAATAATTGATAATTAGTTAGGATATTTGAGAGCCGCGTCGCCCCTAATTGGACGGAACTGACGCACCGAGGACAGCTGAGACCACAGTGCCGCCGCAACCTGTGGAAATTTAATTAACTAATCCCAAGTCTTTAATGAGTGTCACTCACGATGACTGTCTAATGGGTAATGAAGTCATCAAGCTTCGGAGTCATAATGAATGGTGATAACGCTTTGAAATATTTTTACTCATGTAGTTTTTACTGCACAAAATCTTACTTTTGTTGATCTAGTGATCTCATAATTACGTAGGCATAGACAATGTAAGCTCTTGTTTGTATAGTCTACTTGCTAATTGATAATAACCAAGCTATAAGTATCACCTACACATTATTATAATTTACATGACATTAGAGGTTTTATAGATTTTTTTTAAATAGTGCATATGTGTTAAGTTTATTATAGCCCATCTTAACTTTCTAAATTATTTTTACTATTAACGCTTCAACGTTTTGTTAGATCTTAGACATCTAAAATTTCGTGGATTTCAGCAATAATGTTTCTCTCGCTTGTCGTTTTTCAAAAGAAACCGGTTCCCGAAATTTATTACTAGTACGGAATTTTGGGCACCCTACTCAATATAATAGAAAACACTATTATTTGATTTATCGCTATTAATTATAATTATAATATTATTTATAGTAATAATTATTACCAGGGACACTTATTTGTAGTACAGTTAAAGGTTACAGTTAAATTATGGAATTTAATAACTACCAATCAAAGTAACGTGTCTCTACGTCGGATAGGTGCTGATTTGCGATTTCAAGTTAAAGGAAGTTCAATGAATTAACTAATCATAGTTTAAATAGACAAACCATTACCGAGGCCGTCGAGAGCTTCACTTTGATGACCTATACATAAAATAAAAAAGTGGGCATTGTGAAATTTATTCGGTAAATGAGGCTTTCTTATTACTTCTAATCTATTCTGAATACTAACTATCGTAGCGCTGCACTAATATATGCAATACATATCAGCTGTGCCGGAATGCACAAAATATAAGGAATGTATATAAGGGATGTATCCTTTTATATATTTACCTGACTTACCCCCCAATACCTCGCTATTTGGCCCGAGTTGAATATTGAAAAGTAGAATATTTGGTTTAAAAGGGACCCCATCTAACTATTCATCTTATAGCGTATTGAATAAGCTTAAAGTAATATTAAATTACATTTAAATTCATTTACAATTTGTCCCGATTGAATTTATTACCAAAAATAATAATTAATAAGGTGGTACTTAGGCTTCCATCTTGACAAACGACTGACCTGGAACCCACATATGAGACTAAAAAGACAAGAACTAAACAGACGCTTTGGACAACTGTACAGACTACTTCAAAGGACATCCCATCTCTCAATAGAAAAGAAACTACTAATCTACAAAGTTATACTTAAACCAATCTGGACATACGGAATAGAGCTATGGGGGACAGCAAAAAAGTCGAACATCAAGCGTATCCAATCCTTTCAATCCAAAGTCCTAAGAACAATAGTAAATGCCCCTTATTATGTCAGCAACAAAACCTTTTTTTTTTTTTTTTTTTTTTTTTATGCCCTTCCTGAGGCTGAGCCTCAAACGGGCTTACCCAACGAGCCCGTGAAGCGAGCTCATGGGGTTACGTAGCCTGTGGTGCGCGTATTCCGGTGCAATGGGATTGTTGCACCGGTCAGCGCACCTTGAGTAATACTGTTTTCGTTCTTTATTTTCCAAAACCACAAAGAAAACAAAATAAAATAAAATCTTTTCCTTAAATCTACTTTGTACAATCCTTACTAGCTATTTTTTTTTTTTTTTTTTTTTTGTCCTTATA
Organism: Acanthosoma haemorrhoidale; assembly: GCA_930367205.1. Lineage (NCBI taxonomy): Eukaryota > Metazoa > Arthropoda > Insecta > Hemiptera > Acanthosomatidae > Acanthosoma > Acanthosoma haemorrhoidale. Next base: position 30,711,847 of record OV884013.1, on the reverse strand, counting down.
GCTAGTATCCTTAATCTATTTACAATATTTACAGATCCGTTAACTATACTAATACCTTACTACTATACTTAAGTGCTATATTTACAAGGGGTGTGCATCCTCTATCCCCCTATAACTAAACTTATATCTAACCATAGGCTACTCAGTCCTACCTTATATCTATATGTACATATTTACAGTGACTCCTCTGGAACCGCCGATACATCGTTGGCTTCGGGTGAGCCTTCCCGAAGACTCGGCTGCTCACCCCGCGCCACCCCCCTGGATATATTGAAGTGCCCGGAGCCTTGTACCCTTCTCCACTCCCCGACGAATCTGCAGAACGCGGTGTATCTCACTTCATCATTCACCAGCGACGGCAGGTCGGACTCGTCCAGGCTGTACTCTCCTATCGAGCGGAGCAGCCGTGCTCTAGCCGGTTCTAACGCATAACAAGAGAGCACGACGTGCTCCGCGGTGTCATCCTCATCTCAGCAACAAAACCCTTCATAACGATCTTAATATACCCTACATTCTAGAACTCATCGCTTCCAAGTTTATGAAATTCCACAGTAGCCTTTCCAACCACCCTAATCCTGTAGCACAGTCATTGCACTGCGTTACTCATCCCTATAATCCTCCTCGGAGACTGAAACGGCAGTGGCCTCGTGACCTACTATAAACGCGTGACAGTGAGAGTCCTGGCAATGGCCAGTTTCTCCAATCATGTCCTATTGTATGAATGAGCGAGTAAATGATGCTGTAAATATGGTATGAATGAGATCATTTATCTGTATTATTATTGCCTTATAAAAGGCAGATTGTAATTATTGCACAATAAAGATTGTTACATATAAAAAAAAAAAAAATAAGGTGGTCAAGGGAAGAATTTCATAACAATAGAATTAAATTTAACAATGCAATATACTTTAATGAGAAGATTTAAAAATTATTATTAAAGTCTTATTTATTACAACAGTGTCTTCTAAAAATGGGGAGTCCAGTCTAAGACCGCAGCATCTCGCCGAGCCTTTCTTTGGTCTCGTCATAGAAAGAAGACAGGTCTCCCTTGACCATAGCTCCAAAACGAAGTGGGATGTGGTGCATTATTTAAATTCTTGTATTTTGGACTCATGGACCAAATTACTTTCCATTACGGATGGGGTCTTCCTTTCTGATCTTATTGTGTTAAGAGAATATTATTTTACACCGAGATGCAAACAAGTTAGGACGTGCCTCAAAACACTGTCCCGGACAACCCCTACTGCCGAGTTCTGTATCCCTTCTAGCACTTCCTTTCGCGACAGAAGATACCGTGTCCTTACGATGGTCCATAAAGAGTTCATCCGGACACATCTGAGGGTCATTAAATACCTGATAGCTCCCCCAATCTACTGGTACACTTTAATTGACCTGCCATCTACTGATCGGCCCATTGATCGGCTATCAAGTGTCGCTAAACATCGTCATTTGCCCTTCCGATAGTTTTCAAATGATTCTGTTGAATGGGAAATACCAGTTGTTCCCGCCTCTGTTACCTATGCACTCACCGGGAATTGCGAGGCCTTATGTAAACACATATACAATGAAGGTGTACAATGAGCTAACTAATCGCTTGTATAATTGCACCCTGTAATCAGAGCCAGGGACTAATTAAATGCTAATGCCTCTCCACTAACTGAATTAGCCTTTTGTGTTAGGTTGTATGTTAGTGCTATGTATCCGTGGTGTTATTCAAACTGCGGGGTAGCACTTCAATTCCTATCACGAACAAGTCAATGTAACAATGTCACTTTTTTTTCTCGACCCTATCTTCTTCGAGAAATGTTCCACCTCCTTACTCCTTAGCACTTTTCATTTACTGGACCTTTTTCGCTACTTTATCAACCTTATAATACTCATTTATAATCTTTTTCTGTAATAATACAGAGGCAATGAAAATGAAAATAACGAGATAGATCTAAACAGTGGAAAAGAATCATAAAATTAATTTAATACCTATTGCAACTCTCAACTATTAGTTACAATAATTGAATCAACCGCCCCCCCCAGATATAAAATCTGCTTTCGATAATTCACTGGAAAGGAAAAACAAAAACTGGAAAGATAAAATACAACAAAAAAAAAAAGGCGAAAAGAGAGATAAGAAAAGATTATTCATAATTTATTTTACAAAACTGTATTGACTATATAACATAAATGATATATATCATTTATTTATTAATTTATATCACACATTGGAAAAACAAAATAATAAACCTACTCATAACATAAGCCATACTTTAATAACGTGTTGGATCATTCAAAGTAGCCTATTGTCAGTTGATGAAATTATGAATTTGAGGGTTTTTTTTAAACTATTTACAAGCCATCAGATGTACTTTTTTCAAGTCTCGTGTTTATGAAAAAAAATACCCTCTATCTCTATAAAGCACAAGTAAAAATATTAATAATTAATTAAATTATTCAATCACTAAACCAAAAATTAATTATTTAGTTAGTAATATTTACATGATAAATACTATAAGATAAACATCGTCTTATCGTTAAACATCATAGTTTGTTCGCATAAATGGTTTTCTTGAATTGGAAATACCAGTTGTTCTGTAGTTATCAGGTATATAGATTAATATAATAAATATATATATATATTCCTTTATTGTGCTAAAATTGCAATCTGCATTTTATAAGGCAATAAGTAATTAAGATAAATATTATAATAAATAAAATAAAATAAATAACATTAAACATTTCAAAGAACTCAAATATTGTCGTTTCTCGTTGAGTATTTAAATGAAGGTATCCTAATCGATGTTATTGTTTGCAGTGACTTTATTGTAAAATTAAAAAAAAAAAAAGTGTAAGAAACTATAATTGAAATCTTGTATTTCCAAGTTTTCTCAGCCGTAACAAAAAACATAACTTTATAATATGTTAAACGTTTCAAATTTTACCGAACTTGAAATATCTGCTGCATAAAATATGAACAAAAAAATAATAACGAGAATCCCGTCTAGTATACTACTTCCTTTGTATTTTACATAATTGTTATGGTCGGTCGGATGTTACTTCTTCGAGCCCAAGGGCTTCTGTAGCTGTAGGAGCTGGTTGCCTAGGTTCGAGGGCCGGCTGAGGGAGCTGCAATGAGGTATTAAGCGCTACGATATTTCACCGCTGAGCTGACCGGTTGTGAGTAGGCGGTATTGGCGCCGCATGAGATCCTGTGAGGCCTATCATTAATGCTTATAAGCCGAGACTTAGATACGGTTAAATGTTATTTGAGAAATAAGGCAAAATTTCAGTGTTTACAGAGTGGGGAGGGGTTTAAAAACTTACATCTCGCATCCTGTTGCGCTTTAGAAATAGCTAAAATTGACCTATAACATCAGTGTTTCCTTCGACTCACTGCAATACTTGACAAACCCAGTGTTAAACACGATAGCCCCCGCTCCGTTCCCCCATCGATAGCAGGACGCTGCCGTGGCTGGAACGCTTTAGTTTTAGGTTCTAGGTATAGTTTTTAGTTTGTAAGTTTTTCTCCCATTTTTTAAACTGAAGGTGAGCCCCATCACCTAGATTTGTATTCGTGTTATTTTCTATTAACGTCAATCTGATTTATGTAACCCAAACTCCTTCAAATGCATCTGCGCATAGCAGAAAGAGGAGGAAGTTTGTCAATTCTTTTGTTTATATTTTTACATTGTATTAAATTCCAGTTTTTAGAAAAAACTTAAATTCCAGGGTTTAGAAAAAAAAAAAAAAGTGTTTCCTTCAGTTAATATTAGCTGGTGCTAAGGATACCAGAATAATTGTGCATCTGGTTATTGTCACTATTAATCAATGAATAGCACTAGTCGGCTCCGAGGAGCTGTTGATTCTTTTTTTTTTAGAACAAAAAGTTATCATTTCATTTCTTAGGCCATTGTGTCTTAGGTCATGAAAATCGCTTATAAGTAACATTACTTCTTATGAATTCCACACATAGGTAACTACAACAGAAATTTGTACAGTCTGTATCATCAAAAACTATACGGACACATCACTTACTAACAACACAAAACGCAATGTGGGAGGCAATATTCGATGTTCTTTCTCTCTTGTCAGTCTTGCCTTTTATTGATAATATTCACTCACCATCTCATCCATTGGTTGAATAATTACAATTCTCAATAAATAAATATGGCAAAAAAACAGCTAAAACAATATTATAAAGAAAAGTTAGTTAAATTAGCTGCAATGCATTAAATAGGCTATAAATAATGTCTATCTGTGAGCATTTTTTTTCGTGTTACCTTCTTGCTGTCCTAAGCCACGATGAATCTAGGAACATTAAACCTTAATGCTGAACGAGCCAAACATCAGCATGTTTATTTTTTTTTTAATTGTTAGGTCTAAACATATTTTATTAAACATATAAAGAGGTACAACTAGGCAATGTATATTTTAGTAATTAGGAATCACAAAAAGAACAAAATATTGATAAATAAAATTATATGTTGAGTCAAAACGACCAAAATCGAATAATAACTCAAAAATTAATCAATTTATATTATATTAAAGTTCTTTATTGTGCTCAGATTACAATCTGCCTTGTTAGGCAATAAGTAATTGAGGTAAATGTTCTCATTCATACAAAATTTACAAACAGCTGAGAGGCCACCCAAATCCACATGGTTGCCGCCTCCTTCGTAAGCGAACTGGAAGCGGAGTCTTTGGAAGTCCCCCACGCTCCTCCGTCAGCCGTAGCACCGGATATGAGAATTTATATAATATAAAAATAATGTATCATATCACCTTATTGAGGATGAAATTTCGGGGACTCCACTCATGAAATTTCGGGGAGCAGGAGGACTCCACTTTGTCTAATTTAGTTACTGTTAGTACATCCAATTCATTCCTAACATGACACTTTAAACAAGTTATGAATTTTATATGAATTTGAGATAGAATTATGATTATTGTTTGCTTTCTTTATTTAAATTGTTACCCGGTTATCAACTCTCATACTAAATGACCCTTCAGGTATCGTCCTCCGACGTAGATTGGATTCTATGTGTCAAATGTGTAAGAGCACTTATAGAGTGAGCCTTTCTGAAAGGAAATTTCCATACAAGTGGCAATAAAGCTTCCATACTCATGGTGTCTTGAAAAAAATGAATCTATCGCAGACACATTCTTTGAACGTATGGTTGCCTCACCGTGGATAATTTGTGTTTCGTACGTTGCCGGCCCTCTGTCATGTTAATGCTGGTCCTGATAGACGAGCAATAATATAGCCTCGGATGGAGGCAGTTATGCTAATGGCTTTATTGGAAGCTTTATATCAGCGCTAAAGTAGCTACAAGAAAAATAACTGGCAATTGTTAAACTGAAGATGGATGTCTTGACGAAGTGGGGCCTACATTCTTCATTATGTATTAAAAAAGTCCCCGGTAAGCTCGAATATTTGTCACAACTGTGAAAAACTGATCATATTTTAGTGAAAAAAAGTTCTTTTAAACAAGGAATTTTTAGTTGCTCATTCCGTTGTTAAGGGCTGCAACGTTTCTTTGCCTGGTGACATGTTAGATTTCTCTGTATTAATGATGCACTTAAACTAACATGTTCCTGCCAAGTCTATCCTGTTATGCGCACATCACCAAGGCCATGTAGAACTTAACCATCCAATTTTAGTTATTTTGGAAGAACATCTTGAAATCTATGTTAGCATTTCTGTACAAGAAGCCATCATTAGCTAAATATACATGTCTGTACATATATTATATATATAATCAATAAATAAATAGGGGTTATGGGGAAATATATATTCATAAGGAATCGGTGCTTGCACTAAGAACTTCTCTCTCTATCTCTCTATAGATCTAGTCGCTCCACAACCTCCCACCAGCGGGGATTCGCCAGTCAAGCACCTCATTGGAAGGGACCTCTTCCAAGCGGACGAGAGCTTCGGGTGGCTACCTGTGAATGCGCATAATAGAACTTCCTCTTGTGGTTCATTCTGCCTCTTTCGGCTTTCCCTACTTTCAGGTACGGAGTCTAAATCCTTGGTCATTCCAAGACCACGTGAATACCTCAGACCTAGTCTGAGTGGCTAAGTCGATGAGCCTCCTGTGGGCGTGCCCAACACACCTTTTTCCAGGCGGAACCCCCTCTACCCTTGCTTCCAGCACTTGGTTTCTCCCTGGTCACAAATTAGACGAAAAATTAGAAACTATCGCTAATTCTTATATTCCTTATAATCCTTATATGTAATTCTTATATTCCTTATAATCCTTATATATAATTCTTATACTTAATCAAATGATAAACTCCTAGTTACAAGTATTTAGTTATAAAATATATACTAAAACAATAAATAAAAAGTAAAGTAAATAAAAATACAAAGAAATAGTGGCAAAATGAAGTACAAAGGAAATTGCTATATATAACTATTTGCCAGAAAAAAATTTGTTATCTGTATTTCATTGCTATGTGTCCTGGAATATTTTTTTTTATATTTTATTCTATATATAGTCGCACTTTTTCGATAGTAATGAATAATGTCAAAAAGTACACTAAAAGATTTGTCATGAATATCTACTAAATCTGGCCTTCGTCATGGACTCATTTTTGCTTTTAGCTTAGTTGCGTTATTATAAGTCTTGGCCCGTCTGAAGTTTACATCAAATTGATCGATCTTGTGACTGTTCTTAGAATTCATAAATAGCTGCACTGTTGTTCGGGTGATAATATTTTACTGCTTGTCTTGTAAGTATGTACTTACGTAGTATTGTATTATGATGTTTATAACTTCTTTGATCAAGCGTACTTATAAAAATGTCATCCTTTTCTCTGATCAGTTCACTATTGGTTAGCATGGTCAACTCAAGGCTGCCTAATTGCCATTTAGTCCTTCCCTCCGTTAAATAGGTTCTTGGTCATAATCTAAGGTCGGTAATATATATGGTTGTAGTCGATTTGAACACCTCATCACTCTCCCGCTAAATTTGTCAGCAAATCAATTGCATTTGTGTCACTGGATATCGTTCATACAACTAACAAAATAATTAAGTATAGACAGCAAAGCGTAAACTATAAAACTACAAGTTTATAGAGTGGTTTTAATTATTATTGATTTATTTCTGCTGGTGATGTCCTAAGGAGATACGTGAAAACGTCAATAACCTTTGATGTTAACTAGAATAGTTCTTGGTCAAGAACTATGTAGGTAAATGGATAGAGCAGTCACTCGCCATCTTTTATCTATAACTAATAATCAAACTAAGTTTAATATGGGACTGGTGGTACTTCATCATGCTAGTATAAAACATATGGCAGGCCAAAATGTACTGTAATAATTGCTGTATTTTGTATGCCCTGCAGTGGCTGTCAAAGAACCACTGACTGCTCTGAGTTACGACTTGAATAATTGGCCCGAATGAACTACCGCCGGTACATTATGGCTCCTACCTGGCTCAAAATAAATATTTGCTCTGGGCCGACCCTTGCTACGGAGTCCCGACCCGCGGGCTCCGGCGGACCCCCTGCAATCCTAATGACCCAGGGACGTCAGAGCTCAGGCCCCGGGGGGACGGATTAACGAGGGCTGATGATGACGAATCGTGGCCCGGGGGCCCGGCCCGAGGTAGCCGCTCCCAGCAGGCTACTGACCGCTGCCAGTGCACACTGCCTCCTGATTGCATCTCCTCTCTGCCAACAACGGAACTCATGATATATCTCACCTGTAGATTCACGGAACAGTTGTCTGTGCTCTATTACTAGCAGTCTCTGTCGTGCAGGATATCATAAGTGGAAAGGTTCATAAGAGCCGTGGTATACTGTACAGTTACTACTTTTGAAAAGCGGTATTCAAATCGAGCGTGAGGTTCACGTCACGTTTCAAGGGCTTCGATGTTAGGCGTGGTGCGAATTATAAAAGTAAGAAAACTGACACAGATATCCTATGTTATCTTATTTAATTATAAACAAAGATATTATTGCGAATAATGCACTTATTAATAGGTCTTCATATATTAGATACCTGGGAAGTGATTTAGACTGTAAGTTGACTTTCAATAAGCATGCGATATGCCTGGGTGGCAAAGGAAAGTGGTAAGTGGCCCTTTGCTCTGGCCCTTATTTATTAATAATAAATAAATAATTATAGTCACATCAAGCATCCTCAGTTCACAATTAACTCAATGAGATCCTTCCTGTGCAATTTCAACTTAAACTTACATTTGCGCCAGAGAATGGTAAAACGTCTTGACTGAAACATTGACATTCAATATGAAGAATACGAAGTAACCATAGAGCTTCCGAATGTTGATCTAGCGACGGATGATGAGCGCATTTTAGTGAGTGGGACTCTCTTAGGATGTATTAGTTCTAAGAACAAATACACACCCGGAACTCTTAGACTCCAGCAATTGCAGAGTGATATCAGACTTTTCATACTCTTCGGTGGCTTACTCTACTACTTTCATGTGTACATCCTAAAACATAGCAAATAACATCGAGTATGAACTTACATATGCTGGTAGAAGGTAAGACATTGCAGTCAAATAAAACAACAGAATTCCATTTAGTCCATGAGGAAGGGCTCAGCTGTTTCGAAATATTAGGAGCTAAACAATTTTTTGTATCAATAAATAAAAAATATCTCTGTATATTATAAATTCCAGAATCGTTTCTGAGATAGCGGCATGAAAATATGTAAATGGCCAGAACCTACTATTTCTGAAAACTTTAGAATTTACTGTTCCATCGTAGATTTCTAATAGCAGTAGCCGTGGATGGCGGTATAAATCACAGCGGCATGCAATTACAATAAGGACGTATGCCTGCCCGAGGGCTTTGGAAAGTTCCAAAAGCGTCAGTAAAAATCTTGGGGAAATAGAGCGAATCGAAAGATACGGTGATTGGAGGTAGGTGTCGAGGATATCGGGGCTGTAATGGGGCCGTGAGGGATATTTAGGGCCTGTCTGTCCGCCGATACCATCTTCTTACTTCTTCTTCTGGTTCTTTCTTGTTCTTGTTCGGCGGCGGTGGATATAACTGTTACGGGCGCCGGAGGATTCAGATTTCTTACTGGCCCGGGGCTATAAGCTGGAAAGGGGGCATCCGTCCGAGAGGTGTAACGCCTACGGTACATGGGGCATAATCACCAGGCAATATATCTTTCTTCGGGGGCATGTCCTCTTGCTGGAGTAAAGCCGATTAGCTCCTATTACATAAATTATCATATTGTTTTTTTTCACTCTCTGCGATAGTCTGTGCCGTTACAGGCCTGCATATTTACAATCAGCTGACCTGTTATCCTTCGCACCATTAGCATATTAATGTTTATTTGTTAAAATTTACGCCAATATGTAGGCATGTTTCACCAAGGGCTGCCCTTATAGTTTAGTGTTCTGGTTTCCACTCAGCTGCGATTGAATTAAGCATTTGAAGCTTCCAGATGTTGGAGTGTTAGAATAACGAACAAAAAAAAAAATCAAATGTTTGACAGGTTTCTGTTTGAGAGCACCAGGCCAGGTTGTTACACTACCAACACCCAGAAGTAATATTGCAATTTATCATAAATCAAATATTTATTTACACCTTATAATAAAACAATATTATTATTTACACCTTATAATAAAACAATGTTATTATTTTTAGACCAGGTTTTTCCCTTTTGTGTAAATTATCGTTAAAGTTTCTCAAAAAATGGTTCAGTCTAATTTTATAGTAAATCTGTCCGATTGATCTTGGTGAAACATAATGATTTTATTCTTCCAAAATCGTTTGCACTATTAAAATAGTTTTTCTCCCTATAGGTACATTGTTTAATTAAACGTGTAACGAAATTCGTATATCAGAATTTTTTTTTGTGTTTTGTCTGAACATTTTTTCAGAATGTCAAATTCAATGGGATTCGAGTGCCAATGGATGGGTGTGTTAGAGGGGGGATAAGTTGGAGGCCAAACTTCCCCCTCGGGTTTCCGCTTCTACTTTATTCTATGTTCTATGTTTCCCACTAATGGAATAGAGGGAAGGAAACAGAAATTCAGATTTAGTCACACTTCCAGAACAGTCGACTAATGAGCAGGGTTGGTTGGATCGAAACCCAGTGTAAGTCATTATGTGCAGTACGATATTTAATATATGTATACCCTAATAAATTGGGGATACAAGAAGGCAAATAATTCGTCCGGAAACAATCTATAAACAAAAAATTGCAGGGAAAAAATACGAAAAGAAAAATGAATACAATTTTACACACAAACACTTTTTTAACAAACACAGGTGTAATAATATAAACTAGAAGATACTAATTAGTATTAAAAACACAAAGAACTCAATCTCACAACATGTTCATTCAACCACTGATATGTGGTCAAAGGTGGATTTTCCCACCGGTACAGAGCTCTTTCCATAACTTTAAAATGCATGTAAATAAAAAAACCTCAAAAAAAAAAAGAGCCAGTTTGACGTGCATACATTCAATGCTCCACAAAACATAAATAAAACACAGCCAATAATTTAAATATGCCAAACATGCAATTATTACATATCGACTTATATATATAATATATAACTTATATATGTAACGTTTGATGCAACGATTCAGAGAAAAAGTTAAATTATAAGTTGCAATCGCCAATTTCGAGTGTTAATTTGCTTTGACATCACAGGGCGCGAAAATATTAAGTAAAGAAGTTAAGGAGAACTCAAACTGACTGGATACCGGCTTATTCTGTTCCGATATTGATCTGTGATTACTCAATGCTCTATTAAGTGATCTTACGGCGCCAATCTGTATATGGGATGCCTGAGGTCAGGGCGCCTAACTACTATTCTCTCAAGGATACGTCGAATCAGAACTATTGGGCGCGTTATTCGTGCAAATTTACATAAGCATATAAAAAATCAGAAGTTCTATAAACGTATAATTCTGACTGTTTTTTTTTTAGTACTTATTACTTCACACGTGGCAACACTCGTATAAATTAATAGAAATTCATAAATCAAAAGAACTCTTTATGTAAATGTATGTAAATTGCTGATGTATATTTATAGAAGATAAACTGTGGAAACACCCCTGACTGGATAATAGAGTAAAAAAACAACAAGGAAACGTGGAAAAGGTGTCATTGAGGAGAGAAGATATTGTCAGTGAGGCAGTTTCGTTGAGGACCAGCCTGAGGAACTGGTGTAATTAAGTTGTTACTGGCCGCTGTCCCAAGAGAGACTTCCCCAACAAAGAGGTCTCTCTTGCTTAGTAGCCAAGAGTACGTATTTGGAATTCAAATTTCCTACCTTTGTGTGGTACGAGGTTCGTACATGGGCTCTTGGTCTTGTGTGGGAAGCAAGAGGCTGTTCAGTGACCACTCACACGAAACTATAATATACAAAATTAATGGGAAGGTTCACCTTTCCCTAATAAACGCTGGGAATAAATTATTAGGAGTAATATCAACTAGTTACTTCTAGTTGATGTTAAAAACTTTAAATAGAAATCTTTGATATAACAAGGAGAGCATTGCTGGGAAACAGATCATCCGTTCAACTAGCAGCAAGACAAAACTCTGAGGAATATTTGTTGTACTCTTTGGGAGTTTCTTAAATCTTCGCTAAATTATTGAGAAAATAATTACTAGTAATTTTAATCTAACATATTGCTGTCAATAGTAATACCATCTTGACCCATGAAAAATGCATTCCAAACAAATATATTATATTGAAACATCTTTATTGTCCTAAAATTACAATCTGCCTTATTAGGCAATAAGTAATTGTGATAAATGTTCTCATTCATACCATATTTACAATTTTCATTTACTCGCTCATTCATACAGTATTTTCAAACAGCCTATTGACCTCCCAAATACAAATGGTTGTCACCTCCCTCGCATGCCAAACAGGAAGCGGAGTCTTGGGAAGTTCCTCACGCTCCTACGTCAGCAGTGTCACCGGATTCAAAACAAATGTCATAAGCTAAAATTTTTCTAAACAAAACCACACAAACAAACCAATTTCGGGTTATATTTGAAATGTGTTTTGCGTTACGATTTATACAATTTCTTAAACCACGGATATAACATGGTACATTTAAACCTTTAACATCTTCTGAGAAATTTCTAAAGTAAACCCCTCCTTTTTTGAAGGGTAATTTTTTTTGTGTATTCTCCGTTATTGTATTTTAATCAAAAAGTAATCCACATATTTCGTCAGGTTTTAGTGTTCTACGAGTGCAGGTACTAAATTTCGACCTGCACAGAATTGGGAAACATGATTGTATCCTTCTTTTGAGATCCTATCGATTTTGTAGTCGCTAGGTAGTGTTATGTTTTATAGTGTGTGATTCGGAGGGGTTTTATTTCACGCAAGGAACGACTGAACAAATGTTATCCTTAGATCGTTGGAATAGAGCAAATACGTTGTAATGTAATATGCTAATTTAATATTTAAAGCATATAATATCAATGTTTTGGTGTTGAAACTGTATTGATTTATGCCTGAAAAGTTATTAGCCATGAAACTCACTTAAGTGGCCGATACATCAGTGAAAATATGGCAGAGTCAAACCATAATAACTTAGAAAGATAATAAGAAATAAAAAAAATATTTTTATATTAACCTCGTTTCGTCATATATCGTTAACGAGTGCGCCATCTCCCTACTGTTATTAGAATTTTTTTTACGCGTTTACAAAGTTGTGTTACTCCTCAGTAAGAGGCATATCGTCGCTAATTTTAACACTTCACTAAGCCGTTAAAAGCTTGAGATGTTTACGTTCTTTGAAAGGGATTAGTGTTTTATTTGTCAATGATTGAGTGCAGAAAATAACAATATAGCCAATGTTGGGAATCCCACTGTTAAGGAATTACAATAATAATCTAATTATGGTTGATAACAGCTAGGAGTTATCTTCAATCCCTAATAATAATAGATAATTAAAACAAATCATTGAGATAATAATATAAATCGATAAACACTTATTGGATGGAATTGCAGGTTCACAGCTCCACTTATTAATCTGGCTACAACAGGGCTTGGGATAAAATGGTAATGATCCTCTGACAAAGAATAGTGATCAACCAATATTCAAAAAGTACTGTGAACTTTCTCAAATAAATGCTAGGGTTTTCGGAACCCGTTTAGATTTTGAAAAAATTATTTGAGAAGGGCACTATGAAATTTGGTGGCTGTGCCTAAAATATATTAGGCGCTATTCCGAGTGCATCAATAGCCAGCTATTTTCGGTGAGAACTCTCGACACCTCCGATCCCTGACTGTTGGCTAGATCCGAACTCCGACTTCCAGAGGTTAGCCTAAAGTGAGCCAGATGGAAGAGAGCCAGGCAGGCCTGGTCAAACCGTGTCCGACTGTCTGCACTTTATTGCCTCCTCTGTGCTCCTCAGCCGCATTCCTTCAGTCTATATAGTCTTCAGTTTACTGTTAATGCACTGTCAATTGCTATTTAGGCGTGGATTTATTTCCTTTAGTGTTCCAATTAAAGGAAAACCCCATGGAAGGGACCATTTCCGCGTAGATGATAGGGCTTCAGTGGCACCACACATTTCCCAGTGGCATTCCAGTCTGCTTCCACTCTTTTTGGTGCGCACTTGCCTTCGTCATCCGGCCGTTTGCTTCCTACCTTTTGAATCCTGAGACCTGAGAGTCTTAGTCATTTCAAAACCAGACAAATTCACTTGGCCGAACTCACCATGTCTACAAAACAGCATATATAGCACGATAATTCCAATTTCAGAAAGTATTCTTTATTAAAAGAAGTCTGACAAACATTGCTCCAGAATTAGTTAAGTGGTGAGCTAAATGAGCCCGGGATGGGTATGGTAAATTACTTCATACGCCAGGGACGTGTCAAGTTTTTCGATGAACCATCCCACCAACCTGGTGTTCAAGGGTATGTCTCCTCCATTATTTACCTACTGATGGCTACAGGGGATCCTTAAGAGAAGTAGGTTGCGTTTTTCCACTTTCGTAACTCAAGGGTAAGCCCAATTGGTCAACTTATTGAATATTTAAAAAAAAAAATGTTGGCAACTAACTAGTATATGTAAGGAACAATCGGGTAAGCATCATTTATCAAGATTCAGGAAAAAAAATAATAAAAAACAGAATTAATATTAAATAAAACTTAAGTGAAGTCTTCGTAAAGTGGCTAAGAGTTTATTTTAATGACATTTTTTGCTTTGAAAAACAAAAAAATAGCTCCTGAATTACGACTTAAGATAAATTAAAAATTACGTTGGTTTTCTTGTCCACTATTTTTCCTGGTTTAATAAAGTGTAGTGTTTAGGGCAATACGCTATAACTTGAGAGAGATTGTGTTTAAGACAATTTTCTTCGTGTGCACAAACTGAAAACAATTCTAACCCTATTTTAGAGTAAAGCCTGTGCCTTTGTTTTTGATAGAAATTGCAGCAAATTAATTACTTCAGAATCAATTTGTTTCACGTTCATTCAGACTATACGCTAATTTTAGTTATGTATACTAGATACATAATGGAGAAGTCTGAAATAGTGCAAGGATTATGGTGTTGAGTAATGAAAAACAAATTCACTATTAAAAAAATGGTATAAGAGTACTGTAATATGTGATCATGCATTCATTATAGGTTTTCACAAAGCTCTCTAGGTGAAAACGTTGTCTAGGTTTCCCCTCAATCGATATCCGTTAGTAACCTCGTTTGATCAATATGCTTACACGATGAAGTTTGCCTTCCTTGTGATGAAACCACATTTGAAATTATTTGCTGAATATAATATTTGACTATATATCTTATACCCAGTAGCTATTCATTATTAAAAACGTATATTTTCAAGATTTAAACATTTCTGAAAATTACGTGTTGGATGAAAAAAAAATCTTTTTCTACTATTGAAAGAAGCACAGAAATATCCTTTTATGTTCGGGGGTGAACAAAGCTTACCAAACCATTTATGTACAATTTTTGCGTTTGAGGTTAATTCGACCTAGCCAATTATTCCCTGGATTTTGTAGTGCCGCATATTTGTTATTTAACATAATAAGAATTGAAAATATGTGAAATGAATTGCGAATAGTTTATATGCCCATAAAATTGTAAAATTACCGATAAAATAAACTTCAGGCAGACCGCGTTATATTCATTTTATAGGTTTTTGTACTTAATTTCCTTAAAGAGATAGCAAAGTATACTCCAATATCTAGCATATGCCAAAATGGTAAGTATAAGGCTGTAGGTCTCCTAGTATTAGGAGACGAGCTATTTGAAAAGTTTTCCAGCGGCAAGAGAAAAAAAAATCTCCTATAAGCCGTGGTAGAACCAATAACCAGAGAAAGTACCCGACAACGGACAAACTTTCCCCTCCCGGCCACAATAACAGAGTCCCTCCAACTCCGGATGAATTGATACTGCACAAAAGCACAACATTAATACTCCCCTCATAAATGGGGGATCAGTTCTACCGGTCAAAGAGAGAGGAAAAAAAAAACATTAACGAATGAGCAGCTTCTGATGCGATGAGTGTATTGTGTTAGATGGGAGAGCAATCTTAAATCTGGAGGGGATGATAAATATTATTATTCGATTCCCAGTAAAAACGGTACCTACTTTGGGAAAACACAACTTCGAACATAAAGTTATTTTATAATATCCTTTGGAAATATGATTGATATTAAATTTGCGAGTTCGCTATGTAAGACTTGAGTTCAACGAAACCTCTTGACTACTTGAAACATTAAGAGTAATTTGGGATCACACTAATAACCGACACGGAAACTTATCTACTTGAGGCACTTCAGAAAGCTCGATATTTAGTAGGGAGTGATTGTTAGGCTCCTTTTTTTTTATTTTGATGATCACTACTTAAATATTTTATGATCTTACTCAAAAGCAAAAAATATAATTTTTTACATGCGATGGTCACTGAGACTATCCATTTACACTGCAATGTTGTTTTTTTTACTGTTAGTGTAATATATGACGGAAATCTGAAAGATAGAAAAAAATACCAAAAACCTACTTAATAAAACAAAAAAAAATACTAATAAATTAAAAAATAACACTAAATAAAATTAAGTAAAATAAATATAAAGGTAATTTAAGGTTATTCCAACAGAACATGTTTTGTGCGTTTGTGGATGTATCTTTTAAAGACATGCTTACTGTAATTGCCTATTTCTCTTATTAATGGGTTTATATGAATACCGAAGTTAGAGAAAAGAAATTCTCTGTCTGGGTGTATACGTATTGCTCTGGATTGTGGGTATGTAATTGTAGATCTGCTAGCATGGTGGTTATATTAGTATGTATAGAGTAATTGTTATTTACGTGCATACTGTCGTTTTGTACGACTTTTAGTTTTCTTTAAGTTTAAGCTCTAGTTTGACTCAAAAACGGTGCAGCATATGCCAGTGCGAGGTGGGTTACTGTTTGATGCAGTGTTATTATGTTTTCAGGGGTCAGTTTTGATTCTTTGTGGAAGTAGAGTGGACATTTTATTGATGTGGATTCGGTCATCATGACAGATAGTATTTATTCAATATCCTTAATTAATAAGTAAATACTTTAACGATACCGATTATTAGATACAGCTATTGGCACGATAGAATATTATTATGAATAAATGTGCTAGAGAAATAAAATAAAAAACGCAATATGTGAAGAACTATGAACATATAGATTTTATTGGATAAAAAAAAACCATTATAGATTTAGGAAATGAATACAACTTAGGAATGTGAATCGTTAATTTCTACTACCGGAGAATATATATACACTCATAAAAATTTGGTCTAAACAGTATTGAATTTCTTCAAATCTATATTTAACAAAACCAGCAATTGGAAATAATTGCCCTAAAGATGGCACATAAATTGGCAACGGGCTATGGTACATTACTTATTATAAACTCACTGTGCTTTTCAATGGCCAACGACAACAGTTCTCTCCTGCACAGGCTCCAGGTGTCGTTAATCCGATGTAAGCCGTGAAATTTGGGGGAACACAGTTCCTATTATTTTATGCTAGCCCTAATTATACTTATAAAAAGAAAAATGAACTACATGAAGGAAATACAGTGTTCATATTTGCAGTTTTTATGTACAGGTTTTTCTTAAATTGTTTATTAATAACATAAAGGTATCAAGCGAAAGGAGGGAAGCGAAGCCTTCAAAATCTAACTAGTTAATCCGTTTTTCCCTCGGAATAACTCTTAATCAGTTGCGAGTGGCAAAGCAGATTAAATATTCTTTATGAACATCTCCAGTCCGCTATAAAATTTTCCTGATTGTTTACATTTATTAACTTTAGACTTTCCTATTGTGAATGTTTTCTTTTTTAAAAATATACTAAAAACTATTGTACCTACCTATGGTAATTAGTGACGAAGCTACAAATTCAAAGTTAACATAAAATAAATATCTTCCTCAATTCTTCTTATGATATAGGTACACATATTTACCATGTATCACAACAATAATTAACTTTTTTTACAATTTTCATGGATAGATTTACAAGTATCGGTACATGGTATTTATACCCTCAAACTGGCTAACGAGTCAACAAAATTCTCTATTTATTTTTCTAATTTATAATCTTGAGGGTTAGTTTCCTGTTGTTTATTTGTTTACAACTTGATTGAACAACGGCGGTCTGCCTGGCACTAGGCCAGCGACATGCCACGGGAATTCTTTCCAGAGGTGGTCCCCAATAAATTACATTTGATATCACCGTCATTTTTTTACCACCAGATATTTGTATTAAACTGTACGAGCCCTTCTGGAAGTGACAGCCCTGATACTTGATACTCGTTGTACAATAAAAATGATCCTCGGAATACGTACACTATTTTATTGTTTCTATTTATAATATGACACGAGAAAAAAACCAAAACAACAGTGCGATATGCATCAATCAAATATTATTCTGTGTTACAAGCTTTTTTTAATTTCTTTTTTGTTGGGAGATATATTTCTGATTTTTTATCATAAGTAATTTGATGTATTTCCCAATTTAGATGTCTCTGGCATTTTGTCATTCAATGATTTTGTGACTAATGCTCACTATTTAATTTATTGATCGTGTCTCTTTATTGGATTATGAAAATGTAAACATTGGTGGATTATACTGATGTATCATACATAAGTTAGGAGGTTCACATGGTTTTTATGTACATCCTTCAATCATTCGTGTCCTATAAAACAGTATCTATAACCACTGCCTGGTTTGTTGGAGTATGTGGCCTCCTGGGCTATCGTCCTCGCATGACTCACGTCGGAAGGCTTCACAAATGAATTCGAACATAAAAATAACGGTGTCAATGACCTGAGGGTTTCGCGCCGAGATAAATCTCCCAAAACTAACATTTCTTGGACTATGGCTCTATAAACACTAACGGTAATGTACCTGATTGTGTTGATGCTCAGGAGCAATTATTTTTGTCCATCTCACGATATTTTATTGTTATAATAATTCGAAGTTTATTTTCTTAGAAAATATTTTTATTGAAATAAAATTACAAATTTACACTATTTGCACAATAAATAATGGAAGTTATTTATTGATACAATTAATTTTTTTTTTCGCCTAGACAGATAAAGCGAGACAGATCCACTTTTCAATCATTGTGCTTTTATTTTTTATTGAATATCGTATTGGATCACTTCAGATTTTGAAAGGTAAAAAAAGTCACAGTTGTGAACGGACTATTTAAACCATAGGGCGACAAAGTGCTATTTTTCAATGAGAAACTTGAAAGAACCAGAATGACACAGAACTGTATATATTCCATTGTGCAAGTTTCTCATGGGATATTGGATATTCTGATGGGACCAAGTAAACAATAATTAACACTATAGGCTAGAAATAAGAGAGAATTTAGGTTCGCATGAGCTTCACGAATGCTCCGCCAAAGTGTATTTGGAATTCCTGTGTAAGGAGCCTATGTAAGTCAAGTGCATGCGATAAGCGTCATTAATGGTTTCCTTCTATTCCTCAAGCATGGGTGATATTTAGATTTAGACATAAGTAAAATGTATGAAATAATTCACTGCGTCTCAAACTAATGATATATAAATGTGTCCGTCGGGCAGGTCTGGTGTACGGTACCCCACTATATACTTACTTGACTAACAATACAGCTAAAAGTCCAGAATGGGATCATGAGAAAAGTGGTCATACCTCTTTCGAGAGTTCCCACAAGTGTTTTGACTTGTTGCAGCCGCTCACAAACCCAGTGTTTAAAGCTATGATCCCACCACCTTTCCCACATCGATGGCAGCTTACTGTCAGGGAAAATTTGGTTGAGACTTAGTTTAAGTTTTTACTGTTAGATGTTAAGTCTATGATAAATAAGGCGAGTCCCATCACTTTTAATAAATTCAGTCCATTAATGTGTAATGCACATCATTCTTCTTGCCTATTTTACCCACTTTTTACTGTGGGTGACTTTCGTCGTTGATTGTTCCGGGCTTATCCCTTTTATACTTGAAACTCTCCAAAGCCCTCTGCACACACTAAGAAGTACTGCCTACGCTACAGCTTGTCCATTTATAATGGCGGTAAAACCATTACATGACCTTTACACCCGCTTCGGCCAGATATTTAGGAGACAGACTCGCGAAGTATACGACAGTGTTCGTCCTGTTGGAAGGATTGTCGTTGAGATGAAGGATAGCGGCCGGCCCTGATCACCTGTCCCTTAGGGCTGTAAATAGTCGCAACAGGATCGCAAATCCTAACCCTTCATAATGGCTCTTGTTAGATCTCTGACCGTCTTCTGTTGAATCTCATGTTCGGAATAGTTCTAGAAGTAGTTCCAAAACTGATAATTAGTAGATAACCAACTTTTCCAACATTAGTTTTAAACACTATTAACCAAACTATCAACTCTTAAGATGAACAAAAAATTGTTCAAGATTACAGAAAGATATTAAATACTCAATTATCATATTTTTCTCTTATTTATAAAACTAAACAGCACTTTATGAGGGTTAGAGTTGTTGATTATTAGAATTCTCTTCATCTTGATACCGCCCAACCCGCGCTTAATATAACCAGGCTCGAGCTCAAGTTTCGGCCAGAGATTGAGCAACTTCTGCTGAATTTTAAGCGGCTTTGTATATACAACCACATACTCTACAGCACGGATGTATGCAAATGTATTCGTACATTTTTATGAAGCGAATTAGCCTAATACTACGCTTTATGAAGTTATAACACTTGAATTTATAAGGTAGATACATGAAGCTTTTTTCTGAAAAAGATACATTAGTCTCTCCCTTGCCACTAGTGCTACATACATGATTGATGAGCTCTATAAAACCCGACCTACATTTATTAAGGATTGTTCAGGACGTAATAATGTGAAATATAAAGAAAAATTAAAACGTTGGACTCTTCCCAATAGAACAATATAAGTTTGAATATTTAAAAAATGCTATTCTATAAGTAACTAATTATGTTATTATTAGTTATTAATACTCTCTATTTTGGGAGTTGGTCTGTATTCTTTACAATGTGACCGTCCTTTAGCTTGGGCACCCAGTCCTTAGAAAACAGAAATGAGAGTTGTTTAAATGAAAACGAAATGAATGAACGAGGAACAAGCGGTGGCGTTAAGATAATGGATAAGAGTGTATAACATGAGGAGAAGACACCGCTCATGGAGGATGAAGCGCAGAAATGTGCTGAAGGATGGACAATACCTTGAATAATGTGCAATAAATAATTTTTTTGTCAACAATGAACAATAACCTAAAAATAAACCACATTTTGGAAATGCCGCAGTTCAATGTATCAGTTACAGACTACAGTTAACACAGCGATACAATTTAATTACGTGTCGTCAGGATCAGAATTGCAAATTTGAGGCCATAAGGCGTACTACATTTCAGAGTCTACGCCAGTCCCTCAGGCAATATGCGCACAATGAAGCTAAAAAATAAATAAAAGATTTTCAAATTGGCCACTAAAGCCCCCTCTATAGCATGTAAGGAGCTGCCCACGCACTCGAGGCTGTGTGACTTATGGAAATAGGCTTCGGCGTCTTTGATGAAACAGATACTGTTGGGAGAGATAGGGCTGGGGTATAATTCACCCTAGGTGCTACTTTGTCTTTGGGACGGGGTTCGTTACCCGTGGTACCTGCCATATATCCAGGGGGTACGCCTCTTTTTCATACCCTTCTGAGTCATATCCAATGATAACATGCAAGCTTCAGGCTCATATCTCAGCTTCTGGAGGGGCGAGTATTCTTCTCTCCGTATTAGGAAGTCGGATATGTGTGTTTAATGCTAAGTACACTGCTATTACTCATAACACATAACCTTCGGGCAAAGTGACATTAATGTGTTAAAGGATGAATTGTATCAAGCAGACATTTTACTTGGCTCTTAGTTGGCAACAATAGCTGTTGAAATAGTAAACGAAATTTCGATGTGTCTACCGGAGTTGCTCGAACTTAGAACATGTTGAATATTTTATAGTCAAAATTAAGGTTATAAGTTAATATTAGTCAAAACTTTAAGGCACAACAAATGACTTTATTATTAATAATACGTCTAGCAAAATAAGTTAAAGCTTTAGTGTTTATTAAAGCGAGCAAATTATTCAAGTTGGAAAGGCAAAGCTAACTATAACATGGAAATATGTACGCCGAAGTAGTTTCTTGTGGACTTAGAAAATTGGATTATCTTTAGACTGAGGTGTAGAAAGTTTATTACCTTGGATCCTGACAGGCCAGGTGATAGGTGCTGGGCCTTCTAAATATCGGGTACTCTGTCCGCGTTTATTGAAACATTATAAAACGTCATGTTGTTATTTTTATCTTTCAACAATATTTTCAATTTTTTCTCTTTTTAAATTATACCTTCTGTGCTTATTCGTGTCAGGAGTACTTTTTTTTCAGTTATACTTGTTGTTTTACTTTTACTCAAAGATTGATTAATAAACATACTCGAGGTACATAAGGATGTAGCCAGATGGTCATTAGGATCAATACTATTTTATTTTAAGAATGAGAATTGTTTCATCATTTTGTTCTTATCTGTAATCCAGAAGCTTCATGGAAACAGTAGATTCTGACATAATGCTGACAAAGTTCACGAGGACTTGGGTCTCCTTAATCTCCAGGATGTCTTTTGGCGCAGCCTGCTCGAGTCGTTAAAAATATACCGCTATAATCTCCAACGGAGGTTTTCCTTCAAGTGGCTTCTTCTGGTTTGTAATTTAATTTTCGGGGGTGAGTTATTTGGTCTAGGTTTCTTCTCCTGGCGAGTTTACGAGACAGATTCCGCAAGGGTAGGCAAATTGCTTCAAGAAAGGCAACAGTTATGGAAATGAGTTATTAGCAAGTCTAATTTAGAGACTCAGCTGGAGGATGGCCCGATTGTTTCAGAGTCTCGTGGGGCGCCCTTGGTAATTGGCCACCCTCGGACCCCTAATTAATTAACGAATTTTAGTTTCTCAGTCTGCGGTGGGTTTTATTCGGTCTGTTAGAGGGCCAAATTGAATTTCATGACGCTGTGGCTGTCGCATGTCTCCCAAGCAGTGTTGTCTTAAAGACGTGAGCTAAATGGCAATTAGTCCCCTTGAAGCAAATTAATATCATTCGAGGGTTCTTTCACTTACGTGCTCTGCGAAAAATCTTCTCTCTCCTCTTTTCTGTCATTGCGTCTAGAAATTTAATTTCCTACTATGTTCAGAAAAATTTTCTGGGACTAAGAAGAATTAAGGCAGAGGACAAAGCAGGGACAGTAGACGAAAATTTGTTCATCGTCTGTTTGTAAATTTGATTCAGAAGGGTGTTCAGTCAGAACAGCATTACCAGTAAGTCAATTTTCGCACTGATATTCGTGGACGTATTAAAGAAATTTCTGAAAAAGCCATTCTTAAAAATATTTTGGTTCATCCAAGAAACTCCAGACGATCGAGTACACGGATAATCAAGATATCTTATATATATATATATATATTTCGATATCGTCATGTGTCATGTGATATCACCAGTTATTGACTTGGCCATTAGATAAGCCGAGACAAGTGAAAGTGCTTTCAATACTTGGACGGGTGACCACCTTCCTTGTACTGTTTACCTACAGCTGCTCCGCGCTCCCAAAGGTAAGATGGGACCCTACTCACAGGGATAGATACCCGTTCAAAAGCCCAAAGGCATCGCAAAAGGTATAACTATTGTATCCAGTTTTGTGCAAACTGGAGGTCTTCAAGTAGACGAGAGGAAAATATCACAATAATGTTTTGACACAGCTAAATAAAATATTTTTCGTGGAATTAGTTGTTTTAGTGATTGACATGCCTTAATTCATTGTTATCTACCTCCAAGCCACTGCATCTTAAGTATGGTGATTTAAAACGTTTATACATTTCAGGTGATACTAATCAGAACCGTCTAGATTTAAATAACATAAGTGTTTAAGCATACGTTTTCTGCTTAATTGTTGACTCTAGACTTTTGAGGGAATGGTCACAAAGAAATTGTACATGTTTTTTCCCTCTTTTCGAAGAAAGAAAGTATGCAGAAAATAATATTAAGCTGCCAGACCATAAAGAGGTGGCCTTTCAGTCGGCACCTTAGTGACGTACCTTTTGTGCCTAAGGCTTTATAAGGGATAAGTCAGGTACGTCAGACCTTCGTCAGGGAGAGGAACTTGTTATCCCACGTGGAGGACACGTGTCGAGATGAATAACGATCCCCCTAATAAACAGTTCGCCCGCCTTTGGAGGTCTTTTCAAGTCCTTCACAGGGAGAATCTTCCCTCTTTACCGGCCGTATACCTGATCTTCCAGGACCAGAAAGGGAAAGGATTCGTTTATTCCCTTCTCCTTACATTATTTCCGATTTACACTACAAATCAACATTTCCTTAAAAGTAGCCTGACTAGGAAGGTTGCTCTCAATTAAACAGTTGAGGTGGCCTCTAAAAAGTGCAGATCATGTTTGACTGACAAAGTTACATTGCTACTCGTGTATTGACAACTTGAGCGTCTAATATTTTTGTTTTCTATATAACACAAAATCAGATTAATGAACCAGACTAACAGATGTTTCTCTTAAATGTTTACATAAAATAATTTTGGTGGCATTTACAAATTCCCGTGTACTGTATCAATCAACAGGGCGTGTTAGAGAAACACCTTTTGAATTTTTATGGTAATAAAAACATTTCCATAATATTTAGGAAACATTTTTTTTTAAGTCTACTGTTACTTAGTCGTAAGTTTAAATTGACATATTGATAAATGAGATGCATATTGTTCTTGGATGCCCGCGTACCCTATTCAGCTATAACGGATAACCCTCCTCCTCTCGACTTTCTCGACCCTCCCTCATTTGCAGATCCGCACAGACCCTCCCGCCCGATATTGCGGAAGCTCATGCTAAGAACTCATCTAGAGTCAGGTGCCGCCGCCTGCGTATAATCGTCCCCACCTCCCGCCCCTCTTCTTCCTAGGATGGAGGGGGTATTTATAATCACAGTCGCTCGTTAATGCAGATTGTACTTATTAGGCAGATGTTGCCATGCTTAGCAAAAGCCGTTCGCAGGCCTGGGTAGTGAGTGGATGGCAAGTAAAGTAATAATAACAGCGATGTTTTACAAGCTTGCTTAACAAAGTATTTCTGAAGTCTGTCTCCCACTGCTAGTGTTAGTATTATTGCTAGGCTTGTTAAGGTTCAGTTTACTTGTATATCAAGTTAATATATTGCTGATTAAAGTTTGATAAGCTCGCAAGTCAACTGTTGAAACGTTTTACTAATGTTGCCTTGGTGGTAAGGCAAGAGGTTAGGTGACGTACTTGATTGAAACATAGTCAAAGTAATTTAAATAAACTTAACAACAAAACAAAGAATTACATGCTGGACAATAAAAATTATCTATTTTATCAATTTAAGAAAACACTACAAATTATCTCAGATCCACCAGTCGATGTATCAACATTGAGCAAAATCTCTGAATTGAAGATATTTGTCCGAATACTCAGTAGGAAAAAGTGAAATCCGAATTATAAATTGAGCCAAGTACTGACAGGGCACAGAAGAGCTATAAACTATTTGCAATTTCATGTTTGTTGGTTCAAACCATCTAGCCCTCGTAACAACAGTACCGAACATAGATAAGACCACTTACGATTTCATTCTAGTCTACTGGACAGACCCAGACAAAAGGTAATGAGGACGGTAAAATCAAAAGTATCATGACCTATTAAGGAAGTAGAATTTAAAGAATGATTACCTTAACAGGCATTTTTTGACCTTGAAATTTAATTAAATTATATTTTTAGCTATTAACTATTTAAGTATGTGTTATGTTTTTTGTATGCTCTATTTTATTATTATTATTTTTTGGTTGTATTTTTTACTCTTGACATATGATTGTTTGAATTGAGCGACTCTGTCACTAACCGAGAAGGACATACCCTAAACCTGCAGTCTCATTCGCTCTTATATATGTGGAATACGACTTTAAAAGAGAACTTCTCATTGATGAATAAGTGAAAGGGCCGAACAAGTAGACGCCCTATTTGCTCCCTTGTATTTTTATAATTTAAGTTTTTTTCTTATCAATAACTGCTGTTATATTACTTAAAGGTAACGGTTCGTGTACTGAAGTCTAAGATCTAAACAATAATACTGATTTTTTTAAATAATGTTTATATGAAATTAATTTAGTTATTTTTTCATTCTATTACCTGTATCCTGTATTACCTGTATACAAATAGTAAATGCCCCTTATTATGTCAGCAACAAAACCCTTCATAACGACCTTAATATACCCTACATTCTAGAACTCATCCCTTCCAAGTTTATGAAATTCCACAGTACCCTTTCCAACCACCCTAATCCTGTAGCACAGTCATTGCACAGCGCCACTCATCCCTATAATCCTCCTCGGAGACTGAAATGGCAGTGGCCTCGTGACCTACTATAAACGCGTGACAGTGGGAGTCCTGGCAATGGCCAGTTTCTCCAATCATGTCCTATTGTATGAATGAGCGAGTGAATGATACTGTAAATATGGTATGAATGAGATCATTTATCTGTATTATTATTGCCTTATAAAAGGCAGATTGTAATTATTGCACAATAAAGATTGTTAGATTAGATTACCTATGTGCACTCGGAGGAAATGAATAATGTTACTAATGTTTATTGATTCAAGTACTTAATAAGGTAAAGAGTTGTTTGTTTTTTTCCGAGCCTAAAAACTCCCAGGACTATCCCGTCCCCAATAATTATTTCATAGATTAACAACCTTTCTTTTGAGATTTTCCTGCCCTCCACTATTTGTAATATCTATTAAGTAATTTTATTTTGAGTACTGCAAGGATATTTTTAACATCTTACTAAATATTCGCCTGACCTCGAAGTCTCAGCTCTACCCAACCAACAAGAAGCTGAAGGCGAGATGTAGACCGGAACATGCAAAAAGGCTCAACCGATTTAAATATTCATTTCAGCGGATTATAGCGGAGGCCTCTTTCAGTCTTCGGTTGCTGACAGGACGAAATCTTATCTCAATCTTCCTATCAGTCTGTTAATCGGATTAGTTTACAGTTTAGTTCAGATTTATTATTAGTACATTTTTTAATAGATAAACTAATTCCCTGAGATTAGAGTGTGGCCAAGTGGACTCAAAATCAGATGACTTGTGGAACAAAACGGGAAAATTCTGTCATATCCTTGATAATGAAATGTTACTAGACTCTTAACATGGAAGTTCTTACATGGTATTAGTGGTATAGTAGTATTAGTAATTACAGGTAGAGCTGAGACTTCGAGGTCTGGTGAATATTTAGTAAGATGCTAAAAATATCCTTGCAGTACTCAAAATAAAATTACTTAATAGATATTACAAGAGATTAATCAGACATACGCTTAAAATTTAAGTCAAGTGTGATGGTTTAAAATTATTGGTTTCATTACCTTAGCGAAGACGATTTTAAAATATTTTTGTGTTTATAACCCAATAAAATCCCTTAATTTATTTCATATTATTCATTAGAACGCTGAGATCTTGAATTTGATATCAAACTGGATCAGATAGGATAACATTTATTCTTTTAATTACTAAAGGATTTATTATTTATTTATTTTTCATGAGGTTGCTTCTATTATCATCGACATCCTGAAAAAAAATTAAACTAACTAGTGACTCTTACTCATGAATGGTATGTTTGGTCCCCGGGTTAATCTACTACTTACCAAACTCCTAAAAACCTCCCAGTGTTACCAAAAATTGTCACACTTAAGAAGTAAAAATCAAACCAACATTTTTCATATTTATTGATTTTTATTCTCATTTCTTGCTTTATTAAATACACTAGTGATCTCGATTAAAAATAAATATAAACGTTCTGAAGTCATTTATAAAAATCAGAATCACATTATGATTACAGCCGTTCATTAACGACAAGAATAAATCTTCATCAGGCCTGTGGGTATGGCTTTACATAAATTTAATCAAGTAAGAAATCATCATAATGAATAATTAAGTGTAGGAATATACCGTGTCAATTACTCTCGGTACTTCATCTAAATTTTGCCGGTAATTTATGTAAACTCAACTACATCTTTATGAATGTAAACTTTGCAGTGCACAATGTGGTTTTCTATTCTGTTGGTAACACTTTTATTATATTGCAATTGGTGGGGGGGGGGGGGGGCTTTCAGCTGTAGTATTTCAGGCAGTAACTAGGGTACTACTATACAGGCAAGTATCTCAACACCATTTTACTTGCTAATCCATAAATAGGGTATGTTTGGTACGCATCCCTTCTTGCCTTTTGCAGGAGACCTTAATCCCTGAAACGATAATAACTAATTTCGAACTTAATTATTAAATGGGCGCCTTATATTAATTAGCCCTATCTTAATGCTGTTATCTCTTGGCGGGTTTGGACAGAAAAAAGCCATTCCTTAATGAGACCATGGCTCACTTTCAGAATATTTAATCGCTACCAAGGCGGCTTCTTTACTATTTTACTTTTATCAGTTATTTATTGAAATTGTTACGTTTCGGTTGCAATTTTATGGCCGTTAGTTACTTTTTTGTTCGTATTTCCTTGCTACCTACGCTATCGGTATTTACGATCCTTTTTTCAATTATTCCTTATAAACAGAGTTTATTACCAACAGGATGAAGGTGAAAATAATCTTTTTATATGACTCTGTTTATTTGAATATATATTACTGTACCCATACTGCAGGCTGTACAGCTTTTGTCTTGGTTGAAAAATGGATTTTTTTTAAAACCGTCTTGTAAGCTTGATTGCTGAATCTACCTGATAGCTGTTGATTATAATACAGTCAATTTTAAATACTTATATGTAATACAACATGTGATTTTATTATACTTTTTTAGATTGGTATGGAGATAAATTATAATATGTAGCTATAAGATGAACCCATAAGTTATTTGTATTTTTTTTTTGGGGTACATCATGCTAAACATTTTCTTGCAAATTTCAGTGAATGCTTTTGTCTCTCACCTGTACACACAAGACTGACTTCTCGCATTAAGTTTTCAGATGAATAAGGTCGTTAATGATTCTTCCAACAATTATACAGCAGTAACTTAGGGTTTTTGCCAAAGTATTGGTCAGGTATTTAAATGTTAACATGTTCTACTCTCATTAGTGAAGCACTCTGAGTGTCTTGATGTCCGGCCTTTAGTATGTATGGAGTTGTCGCAGCTCATGAATTGAGATTCATCAGAGGCTGAAGCGGTCTTCAATGAGATTCATAGGCTTCCAGTCCTGGGAAATTTAGGGGATCCAGGAGGGAATCGTTTAGTGGCAAATGGAATGGCGCCGCTGAATTTTTCACGGATTGTTTACGATGAGTGCGTGCGTTCTCTCGCTTTCCAGTCGTCAATTTATTGTTGTTGTTGAATTAATTTGCAATGCTTGGTTGGCACTTCTCAAGTTCATTAGGTCATCAAAGTAACTAGCGTTGAACTTGCCTATCAGCGAATCATTAGCCTCGCCACGATTTTCTGATTAGAACAAACTTACTTTTTAACAACTGATATTTGTTTGCGTTAATTGTTAAACGAATTGTATTGAGATATATTTAAACGAAACATGAATGTAGAATGTAACGGTGGACTTGCGGACATCAATGACCCTTAGGGTTCACCTTAAAACAAACGTGCAAATTAAAAAAAAGGTGCACTACGAATGTCATAGTCATGCCTGGCTCTCCACTCCACTTTCCTTAAAATTTATTAAATGTTTGTTGAAAAGATATACGGAATTTATAATTCATGTTATTTTTTCACTCCAAGTGAATAATGTGGTTTGAAGGTTTGAATAAGTTTTGTGAGAAAGGTTAAAATTTATTGTTTAAAGGTTATAATACGCGCCCGCATTGTTTTTATTATACAACGCGTTATTTTATTTGAAACAAATAATTTTTCCGATTGCTGGGGACCATCTGTTTGACTCTTCTACATGATATTAACCAAAGCCTTCTTCAGAACCCACTTTTTCAATTTCTGCTGAATACATACTCCAACTTCCTCCAAAATCCTGCTTTTGATACAGGAACCAAAATCTTGGTAAAGTAATGCCTCGTTGGATTTCCTAGGTGGATTGAGAAAAATAGCACTTATAGAAAATTATAAGTAGAAGGACTTATGAGGGATAGCAACCAAGTTTACTTGATTAGATAAACATTTTTAAAATGGATATCTGGTGACCGTCTTTACTCGGATTCGGTCCGACAGAAAGACTTGAGAGACTCCCCCTGTGGTCAGCGTGTCGCTGTCGTATTTGTTATGATTACTTACCATTCAAGTAGACGAGTCTGAGACAGGCTTCGATTAGTTGTTTACACACCTCGCGGTTGAGGCGTTCGGATGGGTGTTAGAAACATGTCCACAAAAACCCACGTCCTCATACCCTTCCTTTTCTTGTTACATATACGGGTTTGCTGATTAAAGACATTAGAATAAGACTTATTTATAGAGCCCGCTTTAGCTTTACCATGCTTACCAGATATTTTCCATTTACTTATTCATTTTGAATCATGTTATATGAGTACGGTAATTGTCGTTTTTTATATTTTAATTAGTGTATGTTCATTTTACGTACACAGAAATGGTTTCGATATTGCGTATGTAATAGCCTTTTGATGTTCTGTAGACGATTTCAAGGTCTTCCTCCCAGGCAATGCTATAAAACTCTGTAAGAAAAGATTACCTTAAATTCCTATAATTTTTTCTCCGACTTAATTATCCTACGCCAGTGGTGTCTCTAGATTTATAACAGCCAACATAGGCAGGCGGCTATTCCCGGCTAAAAACGCCTTCTGAAAACAGAGTTGATGTTGACTACATTAACCATGTGTCTTCACACTTCATGTGTGACCTTACATTTTTTTTTTTTTTTCCCTTAGCTCTCAAACTTATAAAAATAGGATGTCGGAAAAATAAAGAAAAATTATTTTGGGCTAATGAGTGCCTTTCACTAAGCGGAGTCCCCCATTTGAAGGATGTATGAGAAGGATATAGGGTGTGAAATGCCTAAAAAGGCGGATGGAATCAGGAAGGTAGTGAGAGTCTACCAAGGGTAGACCTTACATTGTGTGTCCGTCAAGGCTAACTCAACCGAACCGTTGTATGGGATGTATCAGTTTTTATCGAAGGGTGATTTCAACTATAACAACTGGTTATTTAGAACGGGAACGAAGCTTGACAGCTATTAGCATTCAAAGGCAGCCGCTCTAGGGGAGTTATAGAGTGAGGAGGTGAAGAAGGAGCACGGAGCCAAGAGGGAGGGCTGACAAATCAGCTGATGTTCTTCATGAGCTAACCCGCCGTTTTTGCCCCGACACCCTAGGGCCGGGGTCTCCTCAACTCTGCAACTCCCGCCGAAAACCACCGAGCCCCGCCAAATGAAACTGTTCTGCAGTCTGCTCCCGCTCCTGTAGGCTTTAATCAAACCCTAAAAACCGGAGGGAGTGTGGGAGAGAATCCTGCTTTATTGAAAGCGCCCTCCTCTAAGCAATTCCCTTGCAAAAACCGCTCGGTGGCCATTCTGGAGACCAAACTCCCGCCATGCATAAGACTCCGAGGACATTATTATACACTCTGTATACATTAGAGAGCAGTTTAATCCGCAGCAATGTCCCACCAAATGTCTCTTATACATTCACAGCGTTTTTCACTGTCCCCCTTTCTCTTGCTACATCTTATTGCTCTCTTTTCTTATTCAGCTCTATCCTCGTTGTATTAATTTCATCGTGCCGCATCTCCTTACCTTAATAGAATCGAGATCATACCTTGAACTGCATTCACCATAAAAAAAATGCTTGATACTGTTCATATCAATAATGGTGAATTTTCATTCCAGGAATAACTGATGAATATCTACCATCCTTAGACAAAATAATTATACTTTTATTAATTACAATAATAATGTTTTAGACTTTTTTATTTAATAGGGGATCTTAAAATTAATGAAACTAGTTAACTTTTCATAAACTTTCTCTTCCTGTACATTATGTATAGAACTCCCAAAGTACCATTCGCTGATTCTATACTTCTGAACTTTATAATAATGTTCATCCTCCACTTATTTATTTAGAAATAAAAACATCTTGCACTAGTGGCATATTGAGCACTCTACGGTCGATTGATGGCGTAAATTACGTGATTTCAAATTATGAGGTATACAATTTCTAATGATTGAGTATAATAAAATTTCATTCTAGGATTTTCGTTTATCAAAATGATGACTTCATAGTGTGTACATTATCTATACCTTCAAGTAAAAATTCTTAAAATGAAATAGAAAACAGTAAATAATTACAGAATGGAATAAAACTTCTTGCCTCTCATCAAAGTTTTATATTTTGGGAATGTGCATTCAACTCTGTAGTTGAATGCTACAATTACCACTATAGTAATAAGCATTAATAATAAGTAAAGATATTTCCAAGCCCTAGTAGTAGTAAAACAAATAGTATAATGTATAATTCCTTTATTGTGCTAAAATTACAATTTGCCTTGCTAGGCAATAAGTAATTAAGATATACTATCATTCATACCATATTTACAATTCATCATTCACTCGCTCATTCATACAATATTTACAGACAGCCCAGAGGCCTCCCAAGTCCACATGCGAAGAGAAAGCGGAGTCTTGGGAAAACCCCCACGATACTAGCCAGTGGAGACTGACAAAGAGCGCGAGAGCCACACACGCTTAGGACATGATTGGAGAAACTGGCCATTGTCAGGACTCCCACTGTCACGCGATTATAGTAGGTCACGAGGCCACTGCCGTTTCAGTCTCCGAGGAGGATTATAGGGATGAGTGGCGCAGTGCAATGACTGTGCTACAGGATTAGGGTGGTGGGAAAGGCTACTGTGGAATTTCATAAACTTGGAAGGGATGAGTTCTAGAATGTAGGGTATATTAAGGTCGTTATGAAGGGTTTTGTTGCTGACACAATAAGGGGCATTTACTATTGTTCTCAGGACTTTTGATTGAAAGGATTGGATACGCTTGATGTTTGACTTTTTTGCTGTCCCCCATAGCTCTATTCTGTATGTCCAGATTGGTTTAAGTATAACTTTGTAGATTAGTAGTTTATTTTCTATTGAGAGATGGGATGTCCTTTGAAGTAGTCTGTACAGTTGTCCAAAGCGTCTGTTTAGATCTTGTCTTTTTAGTCTCGTATGTGGGTTCCAGGTCAGTCGTTTGTCGAGATGGAAGCCTAAGTACCGTACTGTCTCAGATACAGGGAGAGGAATAGAATTAAAATAAACTAGTGGACAAGACTTGCGACAAAGGGTGAAGGTAATGTGGGAACATTTTGATTCATTAACTTTGATCCGCCATTGGTTGCACCAATACTTGATCTCGTCAGGGTGTTTTTGAAGGTTATGGGATGCTATGTCGGGGTCTGGGTTAGATGACAAGACTGCATTGTCATCTGCAAATGTGGCCAAGAAGGTATTGGGAGTAGAGGGGACATCAGCATTGTATAGGTTATAGAGGATGGGGCCCAGGACACTGCCCTGTGGAACTCCTGCATTTATGGGATAGTAGTTACAATATTCTAAACCACAGCGGACTTGGAAGAAGCGGTTTGAAAGGTAGGATTAGGAAAAGGGTCTGTGGTAAATATCTTTTGAGCTTGTAGAGTAAAACTGCGTGCCAAACCCTGTCAAAAGCTTGAGCTATATCAAGAAAGGCCGCAGTGCAATACTGTTTGGTTTCAAGGGCTGAGGAGATGTGATCAACAACGCGAAGGCCTTGTTGAGCAGTGGAATGTCGTTGGCGGAAACCAAACTGGTGTGTGGGAAAAAGGTTTTTGGATTCAACAATTGGAAGTAGACGTTTTAGTAGGAGTTTCTCAAATATTTTTGAGAGGATAGGGAGTAGGCTAATTGGACGGTAAGATGAGGCTTCATTGGGTGGTTTACCGGGTTTGGCGAATAGGACAATTATGGAATGTTTCCAGAAGAGAGGAAAGTGCGTCGTTTGAATAATGCAATTATATATGTAGGTTAGGAAGATTATGGCTTTAGGAGGAAGTTGTTTGAGAATTTGAGGAGTAAGAAGATCATATCCAGGGGATTTTTGGTAAGGTAAGTTTTTCAGAAGGTATTTGACCTCAGAGGGATTAACGGCTTTTGGTGGAAGAGAGAGAGGAATAGGTGAAGTGAGGAAATCTTCCACAGTTGTGCTGTGAGTATGGTTTTGATGTGAAAGGTGAGGTGTGAAAGTATGGGTAAGATGCAGAGCAAATTTTTCCGACCTATCCCCATCCGAAGCCGTCCAGGACCCATCATCACGACGGAGTGGGTGTGAAACAGGTTGATACTTTAGGATTTTTTTGGTTACATTCCACAAGGAGTTATCCCTGGTAGACAGAGAGGAGAGGTAGGAATTGAAAGAATCGGAACGGAAGAATGCCAATCACCGCTTTACCAATCGGCAGTACTGATTGTACATGCGGCGATCAGCAGGATGCCGGGATCTTTGCCACTGTTCTGGAGCGGCGTCTGGACTGGATTAGATCTTTGAGATGCTGAGGTAAACGATTATGATTGTGGATTTTTGGGTGACGAGGGGGTGGCGATGCTTCCCAAAAACAAATAGTAATGAAATTTATGGTAGATATAACAACATTTATATTTACAGCAAAAAAAATAAATATTAAATATCAATAATAAATGTAAATTAATATTAAAATAAAGATTAAATATTTAAAAGGAACATAAGAATTAGTGAAAAATTAATATATAAACCGAAGAAGGGTTGTTATTTCTACTGACATCAGCGATCTACTGGCCCTATCCTAGAGGAGACAG
Source organism: Acanthosoma haemorrhoidale (assembly GCA_930367205.1). Lineage (NCBI taxonomy): Eukaryota > Metazoa > Arthropoda > Insecta > Hemiptera > Acanthosomatidae > Acanthosoma > Acanthosoma haemorrhoidale. The sequence continues at coordinate 30,677,548 of OV884013.1, read as the reverse complement.
ACCTACCCAACATGACCTTATTAATTATCTCTTGATTCTGGTTTAAGTTATCGAAAAACTCCAAAAGCAGCACTCGTACATGAATAAATAATTAATTTGAGAAGCAAGGCAGATTGTAATTATAGCCCAATAAAGAGTATAAACTGTAAAAAAAAAAAAAAAAAAAAAAATTGAGAAGCAAAAGCGACGGTTAATTAACAAGCGTTTAAACATTCCGGCAAGGAGTAGAAATGTAATAAACATAAAAAACTGAAATCCATCCATCTATTTATTGAAATACATATAAACAAAGATCTTTTTTTTTTCTCCCATAGCCCCTTTAAATTTGCAGATAATTATGTACAACTATAGATCCTCAGGCGAATCTATTCATAAATTATTTTTGTATTTCCCTTAGCGTCCTCACATTAAAATAAAGATATTTATTTGCATAATTAAAATTTATTTGAACAGTGTTATTAGTCGGGATTTAAGAATTAATAACACCCACTCTCAAGTAAGTTATGTTCTCGGCAAGAACCCTGCGGTGGGGGAGCCACGGACGTTCCACATGAGTGGGGATGGTTGCCACTGCTAGGACCCCATGACCCTGTTTACGATTGACACCGGGTGAAATACAAGAGAAGGTTTCTAGACAATCTGTCTTTTCCTACAGCTCTGATTCAGCTGCTGGGTTAAACTGACTGAAATGTCAAACTGGACAGCTTGGCTAGTCAAAGATTCGTCGCCAGCTAGATACCCATGGCGGTAAAAGTAAAAGGGCTCTCAAACACAAGCCTTTTAATTATCTACGATGACACTTTATTCTATCGTGTCGGGTAGATATAACAACCTCCTCAATTATATACAATTGCTTAATTTCAATTTTAATTGAATTAAACAGCACTCTTAAGTGTTTTTCTTAAAACCCTTTCACTCCAGTTTTTCCTTTTTTGTTCTTATCTCTTTGATATTTAATTCAAAAATTTATTGTTAATTAGTCCTTTGAGACCGTATCGGCCATTGTCTCCCCCCCCCCATTAATTTAATAAGGACCTCTTTATTTATGGAAGTTAAGAATAATTGACCAATTTGAATTTTCCTTTGAAGAGCATTCATTCGCTTCCCAAAATCCGATAAAATTTATTAAATTATACAAATTTATTCCATGTAATAATTGATACGAGCTATTTATGTTTTAGCCCTAATAATCTGCTAGATCATAAAACATACTATTATTGCTATTTATTAAAATGTATTCCAAACCAATTATCTGAAAACCAGTTTCATATGACTGGTTTGTTATCATATATTTTTTATATATAGTTTAGAGTGGACGTCCAACCTTGCGTAATGATTATTTAATGAAAGTGAAGATCGTCATAAAGTCTAATTGATGTTAGTCCTAGTGTTTCTTTAAAGTTCTTAACAATAGCTTTGCCTAGTTCATATTGCATCAGTATAAGTTGCTCTTGTTTTTTCTTTCTCGTATTTTTTTAATTTTGAATAACATCTTTTTCTTTTTTGTGTATGTTTCTTGGTATGCTTTACTTACGTGAAAGAATCAATGAAAAACTAATGAGTCAATCCACTCAACAACTTAAGCTTTAAGGTCTCTGTGTAAGTTGTGAATGGCACTACGAAAACTTATTATTTTATTATTAAACAGCTTCATTATGATAAAATTACAATCTGACAATTATTGTGCAATAAGTAACTGTGATAAATGATCTCATTCATACCATATTTACAATTTTTCATTCACTCGCTAATTCATACAGTATTTACAAACAGCCCAGAGACCTACTAAATCCACATGGTTGTCACCTCCGTCGCATGCGAGAGAGGAAGTGGAGACTTGGGAAGTCCCCCCCGCTCCTCCGTTAGCCAGGTCACCGGATAGGAGCCATAAGAGTATGACCAAGAGCGCGAGAGCCACATACGCTCCGAACATGACTGGAGAAACCGGCCATTGCCAGGACTCCCACTGCTACACATTTATAGCAGGTCACGGAGCCACTGCCGTTTTATTGTCCGAGAAGGATTATAGGGATGAGTGGTGCAGTGCAATGACTATGCTAGGGGATTAGGGTGGTTGGATAGGTTACTATGGAATTTTATGAACTTGGAAGGGGTGAGTTCTAGAATGTAGGGTATATTAAGGTCGTTATGAAGGGTTTTGTTGCTGACACAATAAGGGGCATTTACTATTGTTCTCAGGACTTTTGATTGAAAGGATTGGATACGCTTGATGTTCGACATTCATGCTGTTCCACATAGCTCTATTTCGTATGTCCAGATTGGTTTAAGTATAATTTTGTAAATTATTAATTTGTTTTTTATTGAGAGATAGGATGTCCTTCGAAGTAGTCTGTACAGTTGTCCTCTGTTTAGTTCTTGTTTTTTTAGCCTCGTATGTGGGGTTCCAGGTCAGTCGTTTGTCGACATGGTAGCCTAAGTACCGTACTGTCTCGGATACAGGGAGAGGAATGGAATTAAAAGAAACTAGTGGTCAAGACTTGTGGCAAAGGGTGAAGGTAATGTCGGGACATTTTGCTTAATTAAACGAAAACTTTTATTTTTAAGTTTATTATTGATAAGAAACTACAATCCCTTTTGTTACATATAACAAATACAATTTTTGAAATGTTCTTTAGGCATGTAAGTCAGAAAAAAATGTCGATTTAAACGAAGAATAACACCGTTCAACTGTGAACGTGTGATCGGATATATAGAAGGTCTATCGCGTGCATAATGCATGCGAACACCAAGCACAAATACAATTTTAACGACCCTCCTATAAAGGGTATATGTTAATCCCCTAATGGGGTCCTATTAAAAGTGCGGCTGTGCAGGAGTCTGCTCCTTTAAACCTGCAAATTACTGCTCCTCTGTTAGAAAGACAGTCATTAAAGTGTTCTCAGGGCCCTCTGAGAGAGCGTTCTTTTCGAGTATCTCTTCTCTGCTACTCACTACTGTAGAATTAAATGAGGCTCTTAGATATTCTCTTCTTTTTACTCTACACTTAAAAAAAAAATAATAAAAATTGTCTGAGCTCGTTTTTACATTTGTATAATCCTATATTTATGCCTGATTAGAACTTTTAACCTCTCCTCTCCCATTTTCATTTGTGGTATTTTAATAGTAAAAAAAACAACATCATGATAAGAGCGATTTAGTAATTGTTCAAGTGGTAGTAATATCATAATGGGGCACAGTAAAACTAATCTTTGCACATTTTGGCCATTAATAAGCTTTCGAGCGCCCTTAATAGCTTATATCATCTTTAAACTGTAAATACTTGAAGATGAATTTATAATTCATTGAACTCCTCGGAGACTGAAACGGCTGACGTAGGAGCGTGGGGGACTTTCCAAGACTCCGCTTCCTCCTTCGCATGCGAGGGAGGTGACAACCTTGTGGACTTGGGGGGCCTCTGGGCTGTTTGTAAATATTGTATGAATGTGGGAGCGAATGATAAATTGTAAATATGGTATCAATGAAAACATTTATCTCAATTATTTATTGCCTATTACGTATTAAGGCAGATTGTAATTTCATCATAATAAAGTTGTTTTATATATATATATATATATAAATTTTGATTGATATAATTTGATAATAACATATAATATAATTGATTAATGAATTTAGCCCAGTTTACTTGGATAAACAAGCGTAAGTTGACCAATATATAGTAACGCGGAAGCTTGACTTTTCAAGGGGTGTTCTATTTCCCCACCACGGAATCATCGGGTGAGCCTTGCTGCCACCTGGCCGAGGATGTACCCTCACCGAAAAGTAATCGATTATTATGTTAGTGATAGGTTCACACACGGAATGACAAAGCCCTTCAACTTCTGACTGTTTCCAAGCCAACAAAACAACCCTCATTCAGTTCAAATGTTGCCAGCCTTAACACACAAATGATTTCAATAAGACCACGATGAGAGATGCAGCCCAATACATCAGTACCAGTACAGCCAGTCAACCATAAAGCTGCTGAGTTGATTACTCTTCTGGAAGGCAATTAATATTACAACAATCGTTATTAAAAAAATACTTCCGTGCTCCAGAAATAGTATTGATTTTGGTAAATATGTTTCAAACAACTGATTCAAATTTCAACTGAACCGTTGTAAACTTTTTATGTTATTTAACCTATGTCACGTATTTATTGTAATTTTTATTATAATTTGTACAGAAAAATTATGACGGCAGGCAGTCAGTGACCTGCAGGTAGAGGAGAGTCTTTTTAAAGAAATGAAAGAAAAGCTTTATTTTAGAAAAGCAAAAAACTGGTACATATATACAAATAATACGAGTTACGTTACTACATACTGGGTGGAATGTTTAGGGACGAGTGGGTTCTGGGGCTAAAGCTGAGACATATATGTATATGAAAGGATAAGATTCTGGGAAGTAGGGAGGTTTTGGAGGGATGCGGTCGCTTACTTAAAAAATAACAAGAACCATCAGTGACTTCCATGAAGTCACGAGGCAGTTCTGCTCAAGCCCCTCCTACTTTTAGTATTATATATAATATTAGCATTATAAAACTATCGATGCCAGTGATTCATGACTCATCGTTGTGGCCACGTGGGGAGTGTCTGTATGAGAAGGTTCTCTCATATAGTGATGGAATCAGAAATAACGATATAAAATATGTGGTGAGACCATTTGTGTTACTTGGATCAGCTGACCTGATTTCTAGCCCTCAATTGAATTCATGGAACATCTACTCCCAACTCCCATTAGCTATTTTATATGCACATAGCTCGATATGCCCTTCTGCTTACAATTAACTTAATTATTCCATCTAATTGGTCATTATTCAACATTTATTAGCAGTATTGCAGGATTTACTCCCAGGGCTTAGACCGAAAAAGTAACGGTGTTTACTAAATGAATCCTCGGATCAGAAGCCAAAAATAGTTTTTGTTAAATTTGTTGGAGTCTGGAAAAAATGATTCCTATTCTAATCAAACTGACTTTTTTTTATTTGTACCAGTGAATTTCACCATTGTATAAGAATTGGAGTGAAGATGTATAGCAGATATGTTACAGGACAGTTTCCTTCCAAGTTCCTGAATTTACCTCATACAAAGAAACAACCATGTATTTATTACCCGACGATATTCATCTATCCCAATCTTCTATTAGGCAGGGTAATATTGAATTCTACCTATAATGTAAAACCGAAGCAGTTGCTTTAACAGGAAATCGAGAGTATACATACAGAATAAAATAACATTTTTACTCTCATTATAATATTAATGTAACTCAAAGCTTGTATATAAACCATATTTTTATGAGCAATTATAAATAAATTCTGGCCCTGATTTCGGCCGATATACCATCATCATCATCATCTGAGTATATAAAGGATCATCTGGTGCCACAAGACAGATAGACTCAAGTTGACTCAAGTCCTGAAATCCTCCCCCAGCCGGAGCAGACGGTCTCATAGGTCACGGGTCAAGAGGACGTGATGCAATCGCCTTTGCATCTGATCCCTGTGTCGGCACTATCTCGTGTCAGATCTATCTTTCTACCGGCCGGTGGACATATGTTTCCATTGGTAAACCCTCCACATGTTCCTCCACTTCTCTTGTGTCTAGTGTCGCAATGTCGCCGGAGCATTGTAAGGACCAGCTGCGAGGTAGGAGCAGGTGCGGGTCAAAGGATTTTCTCTTTGTTTCAGTCTGTGAAGCTCCTCAGGTTTCTTCTGAAGGTTTTTACAGTAATTTTATTAGAAACCCCGTGCGAGTCGTCCTCAGAATGGAGGATAAAATGTTTCATTAGCTTTTATATTTTTTTTCAAGAGTACTTAATTTTTAGGAGTTGTTTGCGCGCTTTTAAGACGTGAGATTAACCATTCTTTGCCTTTGTTAATTAATTTTTTTTGTTAATGCTGTGATACCGGTTGAGGCTTGCGATGTATTTTATGTATTTTTATTTCTTTTATTATACGACGGGCTATACCTTCAACAGCTAAAATGAACAAATTATAACAATTACACACGTATATTTGTTTAGCGATATTGTTAAATAACAATTTCGTTTTTTAGTTTTTGTATTCTACATTTTATAATAGGACAATTCTCAGTAGTTTTTTTGAAAAATCGAAAATTCTGAAGATTCTCCGACGCATTGACACAAGAACTTATGTCCGAAACCATCTTACATTAACCTTCCACTCGTCTTAAAATACGATGTTAAAGGGTCTTACTAGCACATTACAATTAATGTTGTCTGAACAAGCTAGCTAGATTGCAAATTCTTTTAAAAAATAGTTTTGTACTTCAAGAAGAGGTTCCGAAGATCGAAACCGTAGTTTCGGTTCCACATTAGAAATGTTTTCTGTTGATTAACATTACTATCAGAAGTTAAATGATAAAAGTTAGGAGCTTTATATAGGTTTAATTAACAGGCAACCAGGGTGAGTGGGGCTCATTTACCAATTATTAACGGGACCAAGCAGAGTATATTTTCAATGACTAATAAAACAATCTCGGGATTAAGAGGTTTCTTAGTTGATACAACTCTTACTCTTCTTTGTGACCTCTTCCTTGTCGATGGGAATAAACTCCAACTTTGATGAAATCATTATCAGTTGGGAAAGTTTTCTAATTTTCAGACTTTGCTCGAGGCAAATGGTCTTAACGGTTTCCCCTCACGATAATCTTTCAGGTAACAAGTTAGAGGGGCTATTTGTATTCCCTCTGGTTTAGAAATTTGTTTAGGATATTACATCTAGAATAAATGTATATGATGTATTTCGGCTAGATTCTTTCCCTTTTGCTGCATAAGTTACCCCTTACTTGAGGTATTTAATTTCAGAACTCTCGATTGTAAATATTTACATATTTATCAAAACGTTTTTCTTTTACCCTTATAAATATTAAACAAAGTGGTATCACATGAAGAGAGAACAATAAATTTAAATAAAAATCTATTTAAAAATAATATATAAACGAAAACCTGAATGTAAATTAAGAACGATTAAATTTATTTGTGCACTTATATAATAATTCGCTACAATTAGAAATTAAAAGCTAGTAATATAGTAATTTATCGATAAATGATCTGCTCATCCATTCATAAAATTAAAATTACCTAAATTTATTTGATTCTGGTTAATTGCTCCAAAATAAATATTTAAAAAAATACATATGTGTATACAATGATCACTAAGTGTATACAATACACATGTTTATTTAAAAAAAATATATATATATTTTAAGTAAATATATATATATATAAATTCACTCCTTGCTGTTCTCAGTCACCTGCAAGTAGCGATCATGGTGTTGTGTTTATTTCTTTGTATAAACTAAGAATGTAAAAACACTAAAGATATTTTAGTGATGACTCTTATCTACTTTACCCCTAAAAAAATTATCAGGTATATTGATAAATATGTATTGGTTAAACGCAATAGTTAGGCCGATAAATAGGGATATATTGACGTTTAAAACTAATGAGTAGAAAACAATTTTGGTAGATAGGCTGGCGAAGAAGTGTTGTTGAGGTTTCATCCAATAATTAGTGGACATCGTCGTTACTATATATGTTTGCAGCAGATCCTGATATCAAGGCATAAATGTAGGTGTTAAACATGATGCTTATCACAAAAAGGTATGTTTAACACCTACATAATAAAAGGTACAAAATAAAATTGGTTATATTAATGAGAAGTGTAATTAGTCTATATAACATTTGATAGGTTTAAATTACAAAGATGTATAAGTAAGACAGATATGTTTAAAAGAACAAAAAAACATGGCTGACTCAAAATATCAGATGCAATGGAAGATATTCTGTTGGTTATTTATAATAACTGCCAACGGGAAAAAACATGTGAGAAAACCAAACAAAAGAATGCAAAGCTTGATACAGAAGAAAGTATGTAAGTAATTAGCAAAATAAATGTGCAAGAATAATAAAATTCATGTCATAAATAAGGTGGGAGTGATGTTGGGTAAAGTTTTGAGGGTACGTAGAAAAACAAATATAGCAAGAGGGATGTGACAGCGTGATAATAGATACGTAAATAATTAGGTTTGTATGACTAGCGCGTGATGGAAGAGAATGTGTCCGTTAAAGACGTTTCGGAGAACTGTGGTAGCAGGCAGAATGCCTTTATCTGAAAAATTTTTAACTTCATTTCATCAACGTTAGCCGATATACCAACAAACATATCTTATTTGTAACGAGGAGCTCAACTAGTTTCAAGGAAAATCCGACTTTGTAGAGCATATTATACTTGACTGCCAACAGACACAGCGGTCGCTCTTTGAATCACCTGCATCATCATTTACTTGTATCATAAGTTAAATAATCTTTGTTGGGGAGAGTATTTTAAAAGAAAAGAAAGAAAACTTTATTATGAAGTACAAGCAAAACACTGGTATATACAAATATTAAGAGTTATGTTACTGCATACTACTGGGTTGGGTGTTTATGGACTAGTATCTTGGAAACAAGTGTGCACTGGAACTAAAGATGAGACATATGTGAATATGAGAAGGGTTGGTTGCTTCAGGAATTGGGAGAGGTGCGGTCGCTTACTTAAAAAATAACAAGAGCTACCAGTGACTTCCATCAAGTCCCGAGGCAGGTATACACTAGAAGGGGCTTTTAACCTTATATATAATATTAGGATTACAATATTCTTAGCATTATATAAGTATAGACCAGATAAAAACAAACAGGTGCACCTCACATTTGTCGAGTTTTTCCCGATTTTGGACTCCCAATCTATTAAAATTTTATGGTTATTCGTAATTATTTTTGTTAAGTTAGGATGTCCCTTATTGCAATACGTTATTTTATTATTTTTTCCCTTTCATAACCCCTTTAAATTTACAGATAATTTTATATAATTATAGATTCACAGGCAAATCTATTTACAAATTATTTTTGTATTTCCTGTAGCATTGCTACAGTATATACAGGTTTTGTTATTTTATAAAAATTATATAATGAATAAACAAGTATAAAGATTTACATTATGCGTTAAGCTGTACTTTTTTATATTAATAATTTTTAATTGAAATAGACGCCACTAGGGCATTGTTTGGGTATGGTCAGCGCAGTGGAGGAGAAAAAAAAATCGTCTTCCCATTTATATATTCACTACCAACTATGAAAACACAGTTTGTCTTTGTGATTATTCATATTCTTCAAGTACACAGATAAGGGGATACGCTGGATGTAGGTATTCTCTGAAATCATACATAGTGAAAATACAAACATGATACTTATTTTACATTTACATCTTCCGGTAAGACGACAGCGGTATAAGTCTTCGGGTACACTTGGCATGATACTGCGTCGCGGAGTACACGCCTTCGTAGTCAATACTAATCCGTTATTTTTAATAAGTCATCCCTCAGTTTGAACAACCGAAAGGAGACACAAAATAAATTATACAGAAAGAGAACCGCAAACGCTATTAATAAACAGGCTCCAGGCGCCATGACTTTTTCATCCGCCTTTCAACATAAATGCATACCTGGGCCTTCGGAATCGGCCGGTCTGTGGAGAGCTAATGAAGCCGACGTCACTCAACTTGTACAAACTTCTAATTTGCATATTAATTCTCACAGCTCTCCAGTCTCTCTTTCTCTCTTTAGTGTCTTATGTGATTATTTCTCTCTTGTCCATGTTCTCTCTCTCTCTCTCTCTCTCTCTCTCTCTCTCTCTCTCTCTCTCTCTCTCTCTCCCTCTCTCTCTCTCTCTCTCTCTCTCTCTCCCTCCTTCCCCCTCACACTCCCTCCCTCTCTTTCTCCCCCACGTCTTCGTGGCCGTCAGACCTCGAGTTTCGTTTTACTAGCTTTTATTTTCTAGACCGCCTCGTCGTCTCATAGGGTCGTTATTACTGTCACTGTCTTTATTATGTAATAAATAAGAAATAACATAAACCTTGAATAGTTATAGCGTTGGATAGTGGTGCCTGTTGCTGTTTTACACAGCCGTTATGGTTAAACAGGCGCGCTTGGATTGTTTTGTACGACAAGGTAGTGTCACTGAGGTTTTTATTTATTTTATTGCTCTGTTACAATTATTTTCTTGGAGTAGGAGTGCCATTAAGGTTTTTTTTATAACTCAAATGTGCTTATACAGTACTAAAATAAGATTAATAAAAAAAATATATATTGTCGGAATATATATGCAGTGAAAACCCAACCAATTGTCATAGCTCCAGTATTCTCTTCAAATCTTTTGCCGATATTCCTACTTAACCCTTAATATCCTTACCATCACTTTCTGTACCAACGTCAAAAACCTAGGGCTAACCATTGAACAAACTCTCTCTTGAAACCAACATGTCTCCGAAATTTCCCGCTGGTCAATAGGTACCCTGAAACTACTCCCCAGCTCTCACCATATGCTCCCTCAGCCTACATGCCTCACTCCCTCATTTTCCCTCACCTTGCCTTTTGTTGTGTGATGTATGAAGGTCTCTCGGTGAGACTCAGGAGAAAGCGTATGCCAATCATGAATTGTCTTTGGTACTCCGTGGTGCTCCCAAATATCTCACCTGTGCGCCGAGTTAGGGTGACTCTTTCATTGAAACATTGAACCTCTCCTGTTCCAACACCATTACCATTCAAAGAGACGCTGGTTAGTTTGTTAACGATTTATTTATTCATTATATTGTATTTTTGTACTTACTATTTTTATTTAATGGTTTACCATAGACATGTTTGCTGCCAGCTTGTATGTAACTTTTTGAATTAATTTAACGGTTTTTATCTGCATATTGCTGTTTTGGGGGGGATCTTATAGGTGGAATTATCTGTTACTTTATTTACCAAAAGCAGTTAAACAACTTTTATTTTATTTAATAAATAATATTATCATTTCTACAGAGGTTAACATTTTATTTTACATTGTCATTATTTTTTTTTATAATTGATGTTATAGTTTTTTTTATTAACATATGTTAATTTGTCATCTTACCATTCATGGCAGACTTTGTCTCAGAATAAATTTCTTTTATAATATATAAAAATGATTTAATGTGATAATTACTTTAAAGCATGAAGACACTTCCTTGAAACGATTAAAATTAAAGACAAAATACTTGAAATAGAAGAATAATAAGATTAGTAACTGTCCAAAGAATTTTAATTTAAGTTTCATTCTTTAGAATGGTGAAAATCTTATTATTTTAAGTGTTTTATATGTAATTATCTTCTATGTATGTAAGGTTCCATTAACCATTGTTATAACTAAAGCAGCTCTGACAGTTATTTTGAATCTCCTTTAGTAAATTTCCTTAATTTAATTTACTAGAATCTAACTAATTTCAAGCCAACATGAATAACGCTTGAATACATTTTATAATTTGTTTACACCCCCCTCCCCCGACAACAGTTTCACTGTCATTTAGATAATAATTTTCACATTACATGCTATGCTGAAATAGACGTCACGATCAGATACATAATTCATTCCATAGCCTTGGACTACTTCCGGGACTATATTTTCCTCCTGGAGGCACAAGATTGTAGCTGTTGTGAAATTTTGATGAGCCCATAACCAACCAGCCCTAAACGCTTTGGAACTTCATCAGATTTCCTGGAGCCGAAACCCTGCTCAAATCTGAACCTATAAAATGGAGGATATGCGCTTGTTAAGAACTATCATTGGAAATACTCCGCCCATAAAGATTAATTTACACCGCTTACACTGGAAAACTAATAGAGCAATCATATCATGGACTAATGTCTTGGAACTAGTGATCTTCTCAAACCTTATTAACTGAGGAAAAACTCAAAACCATAGAAGCCGCCAAACGAAAATCTTCACAACCCCCCCCCCTCCGATATATACTAAAGTTGTTTTCGTATTTCAAGGAAAAGGCTTTAGTTTCATTGAGGTAAAGAACAATCGCTCCAGTTTATCTCTATGTCCGAGGATGGACGATGTTTTGAATGGATTAATGAATTAATACATATAAATTTCACTACAAAACTCCTTGAAATACGAGGATTAGTTTTTGGTTTAAATACAAATTAAACATGGAGAAAGTGGCACCTGTTTCACTAACATTTTATGATTTATTAATTTGAAGCTCAAACGCTCTTTTGAGGTTTAGAGTTTAATTCCTCAAGAATGCATTAAATACAGCAAAGGAAAATAAAAAGAAGAGATATCCGGAAAAATGAAGTTGTAGGAGCTAACAAGAGAAATTGCATTCAATTGATAGCTGTAAATGCCCCTTATTATGTCAGCAACAAAACCCTTCATAACGATCTTAATATACCCTACATTCTAGAACTCATCCCTTCCAAGTTTATGAAATTCCACAGTAGCCTTTCCAACCACCCTAATCCTGTAGCACAGTCATTGCACTACGCCACTCATCCCTATAATCCTCCTCGGAGACTGAAACGGCAGTGGCCTCGTGACCTACTATAAACGCGTGACAGCGGGAGTCCTGGCAATGGCCAGTTTCTCCAATCATGTCCTACTGTATGAATGAGCGAGTGAATGATGCTGTAAATATGGTATGAATGAGATCATTTATCTGTATTATTATTGCCTTATAAAAGGCAGATTGTAATTATTGCACAATAAAGAATATAGCTAATTGATAGCTGAAAAGGTGTGTCCAATTACCCAAGATGGATTGTCAAATTATGAATTGGTGGTTTCTCAATAATACGACAGTTTCTAATATGTTTTAATCTAAAGTCACTGTAATTTATTTTTCAATTCCCTTTTTTATTAGGTAACCAATTTTTATTAGGTATTAAATCTGTGTATTTAAGGAATGCACTTAATTTTGACTTAATACATCTAGGAAAATCAAAGTTATAATGAACTAGAGTTAATTAATTTGGTTTTACAGATAGTCCTGTACTTTTATTGTCTTTTTAAAATACTCTTTATTTTTATATGTTTGTATATCTAAGGCAATAAATAACTTAAAATAGCCTTGTGCTTCATATATTTCCTCTACCTGTGCTACTACATTGTATATGTATATAATTAGTGTGAGGTTATTCAACTAAATGGATTTATGTAATGAAGGCTTTTTGAAATAAAAAAGTAATTGGTCTCAACTCCAGAAAGTAGACTAAAACTAAGATAATCTAAGTTTCCTGTATAGTCTGTTACCGTCGATACGGGAAGGACGGCGGAGTCATGGTGTTAAACACCGAGTTGATTATATCACCCCTCTTACTACGTAATAAATAAAGTAACGCAATATAGTAGTGATAGCAGTAGGCAATAAGGCCTATTCACTGGAATCACTGTATAGTTTTGAGTGATGATGCGAGACTGGGCAAGTGTAGGCGCCGACTGAGCCAGTACACGAGGCAGATGCTGCCAATTGAAGGCACCACTCCCACTCTGCCATTATCATACCTTGCATTAGCATAGCCACTGCAGGCAGCCGAGATGGGTATCTCGATAGTGAACAGTATCGATATCTGAGGCCAATTATACCTGATTACCTCCCAGAGTCACTTCAACTATCTTCCTACGTCTTCTATCGGGAAATCCGGGATCTATCACAGCCGGGAATCTGGAGGAGATATTTAGTTTGAACTGTGGTGGGGAAGGGGGGGGGATTATGGTATTGTTTTATTGAATATTTTGACGACCTGCATTTGGCAAAAATTGACACAGTTAAATACTTGGGACTTTATAAGAGAATGAATTGAAACGAAAATGAAAAGTCAAACACTGGTGAAACTTTTATAATATGAACAAGACCATCGTTTGAAACTTCCCTTGTCCCAGAAACTATCCACATACAGAGCACTGAAACCAAATTGGACATATACAGCCCAAATTTACGGATGTGCTAAGAAGGCTATCATCAAAAGTGTAAAGATTTTTCAATGATTACGACAGTCGCACCATTTTACGTGTACGTAGTAAATCATACTTTTCAAACTAGTCGAAAATTTCCTTACGCTTACGTCAGCATTAGAACATCTAACGGACACATTCATGACAAACTTCATGGAATCTCATTGATACCAGGCCTGTTTACACCTGACTTAACTGGTAAAAGTCAAAGCCAACTGAGGAGACGACAGAGATCTGAATTATTAGCAATAATATGTCTTCAAACTTGGCTAGCAAAATGTTCTTTGTTTTCATTGTAAAAATTAAATCATGTTTACAGCACATTCGCTGGTGGTGACGCTGTTCGGTGTTGTGAGCAGATAAAATAACTTAGTCAGAAGCACTTACATGACTTTCAAGCCTGTCTACAATTAAAGCATCTTCAGCTAATAGGAAAAAAAAAATGAAAATCTCAAAAACATTGAGTTTGTCTCAGAAGATGTGAAAACAAATTCTATCACTAGAAGCTGACAAACTAACTCGAGTAAAGTAATACCATATCCAGAAATCCAAATATAAATAATAAATTAAGTTTTGGCAGTAGGGAACGTGGAGAATTATAAAAATTGTTTTCATATTTTATTATTTTGACGACGGCAGTGGCCTAGTGACCTGCTATAAATACTTGACAGTGGGAGTTTGGCCAGTTTCTCCAATCATATCATGAGCGTATGTGGCTCTCGCACTCTTGGGCAGCCTCCAATAGCTCTTATCCAGTGACGCGGCTGGTGGAGGAACGTGGGGGAATTTCCAAAACTCCGCTTCTTCTTTCCCATACGAGGGAGGTGACAACCATGAAAATACTGTTTGTAAATACTGTATGAATGAGCGAGTGAATGAAAATTGTAAATATGGTATGAATGATAACATTTATCACAATCACTTATTGCCCAATATGGCAGATTGTAATTTTATCATAATAAAGTTTGTATGCATAAAAAAACACTTGGGACTTATACTTTATGGGAAGCTGACTTGAAATTAAAATGAAAAGTCAAACACTGCTGAAACTATTAAATCAGTTACAAGACCAATGGTCAGAAATACTTACATGGTTATGAAGACTTTCTGCCTGTAAATTGCTAATGGGAAAAAAATTAAAATCTCTAAAACCATTGTACATTGTGTTAGTATCAGAAGAATATGTGACAAAAAATCGTCAATTTAATCAATCCACACATGTAACCAGTCTATAATATTTTTACTCCTAATGTGCTATCATTGCTATGTTACGAGCTATATTCACGTTTGGGATTGCAAGCGTAATAATACGAAGCGTGGCGGATTTTCGCGTATCTCGTATACACTCTCGGCTCATTATTATCGAAAAGCACGTGGATTCTGCAAATAAGCAGTCACCATTCGCGCTCTCTGCCCACCAATTAGCGACTCTATCATATCACCGCTTTAATTGCAACTTCCATGAAGACTAATCAACCGTTCATTAGTGTCAGCTTACCCCATGGTTGGTTTGGCCCCTCCCCCATTACTCCTGCACACCCAACATGATTTCCGTCGAATAAAGTGAACCCATTAATTTTACGAGTAAATATTATTCCACGATTAATATCCGATAATTTGATCAGTGTGTACACGAAAACCGAACTAGCTTATTGGAAAATTTCTCCAGCTAGCTTTTAGACTAAAGCCGGGTTGTGTTTTTAATTAGTACATTATTGAGTGGGCGCTTGAATAGAATGTTATATAGAAGCGTATTCGCTGGTATTTTTTTTTAAATACAAAATTACTTTGATTTCGCTCTTCCAATGGTGCATTCACACTCGTGCCATTCATATTTTTAAAACGAATTCCTTGAATATAAATAATTGATTGAAAATACGCACTAAGATGTTTAGCTGGTTTTAAACGAATTAATATTTTCGATCGTCTCATAAATGTATTTTCAGTCCAGGAGATACCAATCGAAACGGTTTAGCTCACAAAGAGGCGAATGTATCACAGCCGGGAATGTCATAGTTGCAGCTTCTAAAATACATCAAATAGTATAATGTCTCCTCTATTGCTTGACATATTCATTACAAGCTGTTTCGTAATTTACATCTAGAAAGTATCTAGGAGCAAAAGCCTGCAATTGTGCCTCTACAGTTTTAGGCAGTAAGTGTATCTTAAACCACAAGTCGGAACGGTTCATGTTAACATTTTATCTAAAAATTATCAATATAATATCCCTCTCACTGCAGGGTTTTTTCTCGGGCCGTTATCTTGAAGATCTCAAGAAAACACGAACTGTTGAGATGTTCAGCAAGAACGGTGAGTGTTCTGCCCTAGATGTGGTCCGGAGCGCTTACCGTCGACACAGATACCATCGACGCCCGGGGCTGCATCAGTTGGTCTGTCCGTCTGTCGATAGATAAGCCACTGCCCGCTATATAATTAGCCACAATTAGTCATCTGGTCCGCCCTATGCAAATCTACTCCTGTTTGCGCAGCCTACTGTTGTGGCTGTCGGGCAAACATATTACCCAATCGAAGGGAGTGTGTATTAATTTTTTGTATTTAATCTCAGCCACTTGAATTCGTCTGTTAACAATTGGACATCCATCTAACTACCCTAGTCCCCTAGCACAGCCATTGCACTGCGCCACTAATCCCTATAACAATAATAATCCACCTTGGAGCCTGCTATTAATACGTAGCAGTGGGAGTCCCATGTACAGTTTCTCCAATCATGTCCTGAGCGTCTGTGGATCTCGCTTCTTGGTCAGCCTCCACTGGCTAGTATCCGGTGACGCGGCTGACGGAGGTGCGTGAGGGACTCCCCAAGACTCCGCTTCCTCTTTCGCATACGAAGGAGGTGACAACCATGTGGATTTGGGATGTGCTAGGGGACTAGGGTAGTTAGATGGATTAATATGGAGTTTCATGAACTTGAAAGGGATGAGTTCGAGTATGTAGGGTATATTATGAACGTTTTGTTGCTGACGTAATAAGGAAATCAGCTATGGTTCTCAGAACTTTTGATTGAAAGGATCGGATACGCTTAGTGTTCGAATTTTTCGCTGTCCCCCAAGGCTCTATTACCAAAGTCCAGATTGGCTTTAGTGTAATAACTAAACACAAAATGTTTCTCCATATATAGCACCCGTATGATGTTGCTTTCAAATATGGTTTCTAGAATATGGGTTTTCTGTTATCGTAAAATTATGTCTCTAGTAAATTAAACATTTTTTTTTTGTTTGAGTCATTTTCACAAATTAGATCATAACATCCATCTACCTCCGGTGTTCCCAGTCTTCAAACCATGACCTGCTTGCGGGCATTGCAAGCTCGGAATCGTCCATCCATCGTTTCCTTGGTCTGCTACGGTTCTTTTAGAGTTAAGTATGTGACTTATTTTTGACCCTTAGTAGCTTCTAATTAGCAGTCTGTCATCTATTTGAAGACAGTAGCCTGGAACAGTAAAGATTGTTTGTACAGAATACGAAATATCTATGAATATATGTGAACGTAGGTATATCTAATTTTTTTTCTTCCCACAACTTTTGTGTTTTTATTTCACATGCGCATTCAGTAGTTATAGTATCAAGTGTTATTATTTTTTGTTTTTTTCATTTTGAGAACATTTTAATGCCAGTATATCTACCGAAAGCGAAATAAAAACTCAAACTTGGACGTTTATTAACTTAGTCATAAGTGATATACTTCACGAAGAATATTTCACCCCCTACAATATCAAACTATGCTGTTCTTGTTCTCCAAAAAATAATTAAGCTAGAGTTATTGTTATTTATTAGTTATATCCTCGTATAATATCACGTTTTGGGAAGGAAGCACTAATAAACCTAACGAGAACTGGCAAATAAATAAAAATTAATAGTTCAACGAATATAATTAAATACATGTTAGTTGAACTTGAGATTTTTCTCGATGATAGTACACGGATATTTATTGCACTAAATTTTTGACAGTTCATCATGTTCTTAACAAATTGTTTCTTTTCCTTTACAGTGCCCTGTGTAAGTTAAGATGGATATCCTGAATGGTCTTTTGCCGCATAAAATAACTTCAAATCGGGATGTAGAGTTTTTATTTCGCTAAAGGACTCACCATTGTCTTACTTTATATATTTTTTGTCCCATGCCCTGGTAGCGGAAGCGTGTCGGAACATAAACAAGGGTCATATATTTTTATTACACCGAGGGAGTATGGGCTCATGGAACCGAGGAAGCCGACGGGACGGAAAAAATCCGCTTTAAGCCGTTTTGCCGCAGCTTGACGGGCGCAAAGTGAAATATTCCTGGCATATAGTGAAACGGATTATCACCGTGGAGATAGAAATACTGCCAGGGACCGTTAATCACAGTCTTTTGAGCGGCAGCAGGACACGGTCATTGTGCCAACATTCCAGCCTCGTACAGAATGTTTGCCGTGCGGCTGTTTGTTCTGTGCGAATACTTTGGAGGCTGTTGTGGTAGGGATGGTACTTCCGCGTCTTTCCTTTGAGTGAGGCAAACAAAAGAACAGCCAAATCGTATTTTGTGGTAACTCGTCGTTGTTGAATTCAAAATGGAATATGAGAAAATATAGGTCGGTTTTTGAGAAGACGTCAAATCTCAATCTTAGAATCCAAATATTTGGTAACATTTCCTGAACTTTCTATCCTCCATCTCACATAAAAAAAACTAATGTTTAACAGGTGTCTCTTTTTCGATTTTTTGCTGTTTAGAATATCATATTCAAAAAAATATTTTGCAATTTTTATAAATGAATGTTGCTCCTCCTGTTCTCTGATATCTGAGGGCTCGAGCTTGGAAATAAAGAGTCCACTGACGATGTTTTTGTTTCACGGATTTAAGTGTACATCTTCCTAAAAGTGTTAAGTATTTCCAAAAATCCTGTGTGGGGTATTATTATTAGTGATTTTGTTTACAGCATAGTGCACGTTCAAAAGTCATCCTGTATAGGTAGGCATTGTAATCACTATACAGTGAATTTTTTGTATGTTTGAGGTGTTGTTTTGTTAAAAAAAACCTATGATTGGTTTTAACAGGATAGAAGATTTAACGCAAGCCCTCTGTGATCCATCCTAGATGATGGTCCTCCTTTGAAGTCAGTTCTGCGTATATAGGATAACTTAATGGGATTTCATACCCATCAAAGACCATCGCTATGACTAAATTCAGATGAAGCCAATAGAGAAAACCCAATTACTGCATTGGCCCTATTGACAGCGACCAGTTTGTAATCCAATTTCACCGCTAATCGATTCGACAGCTCGGAGAGGAAGTAGTCAAACGAATGGAAACATCTCTTCGCCATTGCTGAGGACTGGTTCATTAAGGAGACAGGGGCTCTTGGAGCTGGAGTGAAGGCCTGCGTCTAATGGCTAGCCGATTATCTAATTGGTTCTTATTTGCTAGTCCTCACGGAAGGTGCTATTTTACCCTGGGTTGCCTTCTTCGACAATTGACCTCAACACGAGAATCTCTAGACAAATGTCCTCATACAGGTTTCTGGATTCAAATCTTATTCAACACCGCTAAGACGACCCTAGTATCGGTTGATTTAAACGCTGTTTTCCTATTAATTTTTCGATAATTCGGGTGAATTTTTTTTTTATAGTAATTACAAACTATTTTTATAAGTTTTGAAATATCAGTTAACGAAATAAAGGACGTAGATATCGAGGGAACAATAACGAGAGATACCTGTGTTAACAAATTCTAACTTCTAACTGGGTTCATTAAATTTAAAGTTGATGCTTTTGTTTAATCCTCTGCATGTGGTAATCATTAGGCAGAAAGGAAGTTTTAAGATCCAAGGAGACGACTTTTAAAGGAGGACTAGAAGCTTCTAATTTATGAAAACAACTTAAGTCTTACTTGAACTGAGAGTACAACCCGTTTTGCCTGGAGAACTCTGTCTTTGTTTCGCAAATCTGCTATTTACTATCACCATATCCCCATCATAATTTTTTTTCCAATAGGTCAACTCCACTGAACAGGTCCGGAACATTTTATACAGATGATCTCAACCGAAAACTCACTCCATTAAAATAAGCCTAATCCAGATGTCATTTGAACACGACATATATATGTATGTGTCTTGAACAATCACCTAGTATTTAAGAATGCACTTTGTTATTATCTGCAGAAATGAATATTTTCTGTGAAAAACTGGTTTAATAATAAATTTAAATATTCTATCTAAGATCTGTACAGATTTAACAAAACCCTCTTGTTATTAAGAATAATTAGAAGTTCCCCTCTTCTTGGACTAAAAAATATCTATCTATGTTTCCATATGTTTAATAAAGCTTAATAAAGGAGGGAGAAGCTAGTGGGGGAAACAGCCGCAGGTGGGGAGCCATCCCCAGCACGGCTGGCCTGTCTATATAACCCGAGCGTCTTTGGGCGGAAAATAGAACTTACTGAACCGGCACTAGAACACTTCTCTCTCTCTGCACTGGCGCTTGCTGCTCTACACAAACCATGGCCTTCTCATTCAACTACCTTTGGATCTCTCTCTCCTAACCTCATTATGTTTTAGTCCGGCGTTGTCAGACCCCACACCTTCCTAGTGGGAATCTCGCCTTCGTCTCGCTAAAGCTAGCGCCTCCTTGAGAAAGACCTCTCCCTCGTGGGCGACGGTTGCCGCGGCCCTACAAACGTTACCTAGCAGTGTCTCCCACTGCAATCTAGTCTGCTACTCTCCGGTTCACACTCGCCTTTGGGATTCGGACGGTTTTAGCCTACCCTTAGATACCGAGTGTGAATTCGTGGTCATTCCAAGACTACATAAACTACCTATAAACCTACCCTGTTCCTCTGCTCCTGAATATTGTGCACTGTCGGGGCACACCTTCTAAGATCTTATGGAGTCAGATCAAAACCAATTAAGCTGCCCACCGACTAGGCCACCAGGCAGGGTGAAAGACCACAGGTCCACCCCCCTTATCTCTGTCTAGGCGCTCGCCGGACGGCGGCTAAGAGATTGTAGTGACCCTAGCCCGCGGCGGGCGTCTCCTCCCCACTTTGGGGATGTTCGAGAATTTTTACCCGACACCTCTTAACACAAGAAGGTGAGATCCTAGAATGTCTGGCGTCTATTTAGATAAAAGTCCTTCATTCCCAGTCTTCTGTATTGTCTATTGAGTTATATAATAGTTCTTCTGTGTTGTATTGTTTTATAAAATTTCAGCTACGTTCGAGGGAAATTTTTCTTTTCCCTCGAAGTATCTTAAGTAAACTGAACGGTATTCTTGCTATTTGCTCGTGAAAAATCAGTGGGGCGAGAAGAATAGCGAGACATAACAGATAAATGTTATCACGATGAAAACATTTTAAGGGCATACAATAGGGCAGCATTGCGAATAGCATTGCGTGTATCAGATCAATTACACGCCGAACGCACACCGTGCGGGGAGGGTTAGGTATGAATCACTATGATTAATGGCCAGGTGGGTGGTTTTTACTGTTCCCGTTCGGCTATTGCATGCTTTAATGCGCATTGTTACAGTCAGTAGCTGTCAATATATTCACCCAAGGATGTTACACTCTATACGTTTTATATTTTCAGAGCTCACTATCAAGAAATGGTAAACGAGTAAGCAATTTCAGGAATACGACAGTGCTTTTATAGAGAAAAACTGGTTGCTATTTATATTAAAAAAATTACACTTCTCTTTGGTCTAGCCGAAATTTATTTTATACTGATTCAAGCACTATCGGCGGCTATACCACCATTTTTCAAGCATCTTGTTATTACGATTGAATAGGACTTACAAGTTTAAAAAATAATATTAAAAAGTTTAAATAATCTCTCCAGGTTATGTGGCCTATAAATACATAACAATTTAAAATCAAATTAATGATTATTTATTTTGAATATTTCGTGGTGACTTCTTCCCATGTACCGTATAAACCAATGTCGCGTGTAAGAAAAACTGATTTTGCACTTATATGTATAATAAACATAATTCATTAAAATTGATTAGGATCAACAAAACCCTTAATTGTGTGATATTGAAATAGCACAGTTAACTTAATTGTTCATGTATAAATTCAATTAAAATTTATTTTATTAACACTTATTCATTTTTCCTTTGTTTATAGGAATAAAGCGTGTTTAAACTCGTAGGCATATTGTCTTAAAATCGGTTTAAAATCAATGATATAAAAGCTGAAAAATAGAAAAATATCTTATATTATATTTACTTTTCTTTGTTTTGTTCTTTTTAAATTTTTATTTAATTAAATACATAAAAAAAAATACCTCAATAAGATGATAAAAAATGACTTAAGCGATATCATTTGCTAGTAGGTCATTATAGACAGATCTAAATATATTATACAATGTTAAAATAACAATAAAAAAGAGAGAGTTTGTTAAAAAGATAAATAAATGTACTGACAAGCGGGGTGTATTTCTATATGTTGCTTTGATTCACCCCAACCCCTGCGATCCAAAAGCCACTATTCAGCAGACGACACGACACGGCTACCCTGGGGATTGTGCGGTACGTGAGCTCCTCGGAGGTTGAGGGGACGAAAGGCGTACACACGGAAATCCCAAGGCTCATTTCCGGTTATATAGTATTTCTCATCCTTACAAAACTTTACATGGACATGTTTTTGCAGAAGCCTTAATGTTAGGGAGCGTCGAGGATAACCCATGGTTAATTGTCGTATTAATTGGCGAAACACAAAACAAAATAAAAAAACCCCATAAATCAGAACTTTTTTAAAATTACAACACTAATTTTTATGGAATCCTTTTTTTTTTTGGCCTGAAAATATGGTTTTCTGATGCCATCTATAAGTGTTCTCGTCGCGAGTGTTCTTCCGTTAACATACATAAGTGTCCATAGAACACCCGTAAAATTCATGTTTACCTTTAAAATACATTAAATATAATAATAAAATATAATCGTTATTGTAATGTAAAATACTTGATTATAAAATGTAAAAGACTCTGAAAGAGTTCGGATTGAAAATTTTTTTCTGATGTTTTCTTCGAGAAATTCACCTGGCTTATGTTGGATATGGGGCAGATTGAAGACCAATAGATGGAATATCGGTAGGCACCTTTTAATGATTACGTTTATCTCTGGCTGAAAATTATTCAAACACCTGTATCACACAGATATATAATGACTTTTAATATAGTTTATCCCGCATTAAAGTCTCGTTTAAGTGTTATAGGATATATTTAATGTTGGATCTGAACCTCTAAGCAGAGAGCATTTGGCCGGCGCTGTATGTAGGCTACGACAGCAATGCTTTGCTAATACGCTGGCTGAACAGGATTGGATTGATTGGGTTTATTCCCGCGTAAAACCCTCAGCATATCAACGCCGCTGTTTGAATGCTTAAACTCATTTGGGGAGCTCAACGATGTGAGCATGAGCGGTACAAGAACGCAAGCAGAACCTAGACTCACCGTAATCTAATAGGCACCCCAGTCCTACATGTCAAACTCCCTGTTTTGTAATCACTGACATTAACATTTTTGTGTTAATAAAAGGTGTTATATTTATTATTAGTCGACGAAATATCGGCTATGTTTGTTAGTTTTCTTGTGAAAATGCTCTGATTAAGGTTTCGATATATTCGATGTATATTCATGGTTTGCGTATACTGTTTTTGTCCTAACAGTGAATATTATATAAACGCTTTGAAATGAAATTAGAAACTCTATATTCCCGAATAACACTATCAAAGAATAACAAATAAAGACAAAATAATACTAAAATGAGTAGGGAAAAAAATTGATCTTATAAGCTATTTAGAAAAATAAAAAGGACCTTTTTACATATGTAATGTCTAAAATGAACAAACAGCATGAGATCGAAACACAAACACAAGAGTGGAAGTGAATCACATTTGCTGACAATTTATAATTAGAAAATATAGGAATTATTACAAGGGAGGAAAAGAGCGTTGCTGAGATGTATTAAAACAGGAAATAAATACTATTAATAAAAAATACTTAAACAAAATAATAATTTTTATTAGTAAATTCCTTACTCATAAAAATCACCTAATTTGTTTTTTCTGTTTCAGGTAAGACACTACTACATATGAATTTCTGGTATGTAAAGGATAATATTTTAGATATGCTATAAAACTTTTTTTTTTTTTTATAAGTTGTCTGTTAAGTTGAGCCTTAGAAGTTGAGGTGGCTTTAGGAAAAAGCTACAAAGGTAACTGCACCCGGGCCTGGTGCTAAGTTGCTTTAATTAAGATGTTAACATCCAGCTTGAATGGCTGCTTGGAGGTGGCAAACTTCTTGAAAGAATGTCCACACCCTTTGTCCCTGACTGAAATATGTAGACAGTCAACGCTGAGCTTGGAGTACTTCCTCCATTGTTCCTCTCCTCGTAGCTGAACTTTTGTAACAGTTTCGTCCGCTTTAATAACCACTTTAGAAGGTCTGCGTATATTATCTTTATCTCCTTGGTTGCGCGTAACGCCCTAGTGATGTGTGCCCTAGTGTCTTAGACAGGCTGTCTTAGGCCCCGAACCTCAAACGATAATATGGGTGCATTTACTTGCACTAGCTCATCTCGGTATAAGTAGCATTTATGAAATATGCTGTAATATATGAACCCCTTACATATTCATAATTTTAAAACGATTTAATAAATACATTTTTTTTTCCTTAGCTCTCAAATTTTTAAGATTATGGATAAGGGAAAAAAAAAGGAATTTATTTTGGGTAAGCGGATCCTTTTACTAGGAGTACCTGTTTGAAGGTGGAGTGAGGGAATTAAGGAGTGTGGGAAGCCTCGGTAGATGTGGAAATGTTGCGGTGCAGTGGTGAGAGTCCACTGAAGGCTGAGCCTAGAGTCTCTCTAGGCATGTAGTGCAAGCTCATTCAGTTGGATAGCAGTGATGGGTGACCGTTAGAGGCTTGTTGTTGGTTGGCCAAGGGCCGTAATTCCCACCATTTGGTCTGCTTTCCCAGATCTAGAGAGTTGCCATCTTGCCGATAGTGGTGGGGGTGTCAGGTCTTGGAATAGGGGGTTTTGGCAATGTTTCATCGAGTCAAAGAATTTGATGTGTCTTCTTCTGATGGCTTCGGTGATGGTGGGGACCTCGAACTTTTCGTGGATGTTAGGAGCCTTCATTTCACGATAAGAGGTATGCCATAGTGTCATGCGCAGAATGTTGCTCTAAAAGCTCTGGAGTCTAGTTATGGTGCTGGTGTGGAGAAAACGGAAAAGCGGAGTTCCAAACAGCAGTGCCTGACCTCAGGTTAGTAAATACACAAGAAGCTCCACCTCTTTAAAGGAATGCCTTGAAACCCAATTCCATTTGTATAAAATAATTTTAGCTTCAATTTTGATTTCATTGAAGTAAATTTGTTATAGAAGGTTCTTAGAGTTTGTCTTTAAGTAAATCGTTCGTTTTTCTATTTGAATGCAATACTGTATCATGTTACAATTAGAATGCTAAATATGTTTCAAAGTATCAGCCCTTAAGAATATAAATTAGTAAAACATTTCATTAATAAAAGTTTGTTTTTATCATTGATTAATATAAATGATATAATGCTTTTATTTGATTTTTATATCAATGGGGGGGGGGGGGGTTCTAGTTCACGTTTTCACGTTGTAATTCACTTCTATTGAATTCACGAATAAAAAACCCATTCAGCAACGCGAAATTCCTCTAGGAGAAGAATCGGGCACATATTCAACTTTTGGCAATTTAATATGTGTTAAATGGGTTTATATTTTTTTAAATTCAAGTATACGCCTTAAGGTGAGCATGACAAATGCCGTGATCAAGCAAAGGCCAATAGAATTAATCGGGATTTGGCATCCATTATTTCAGAAATGTAAAATTAACTATTAATATTCAAATAAATAATAGAAAATATATTTGATAAAAAGAAACCTTTCTTAAAGCAAGTGAGTATATTGTATTTATTTATAGTCTTATTAAAATTCATAGAGGACATTATTCCCGGATCCATTATTTTTTCCATTCTATTACATAGCTCTTCAAATAATTAATAAATGAAATGGAAAGAAAAAACATTATTTTTGATTGATAATATATCCTTAACTGCTGTAAAAAAAGTAGCTTGTTTACCTGCAGTAAGCTTACATATATATTTCAAGAATCTGATTTTGGGATCTTAAATTTTTAAGCTGTTCATCATGAAAGGTTCTGGTATTTCTTTGTGAACCGCGGTTTTTTCTTGCAGCTCTGTGAATAGAATTGAACGGACTCCAATATGATTGGTTTCTTCAATTTAAATAGGAGTAAATTGGCTTCTAAGACTTCAATATTAGATTACATCTAAATATTTAAAATTATATTAATTTTTTTTTTAATATTTCTATATATAATGTAAATGTGTATTAGCTGTATATAAAATTTATATGAGTATGAGACATAGAAATTAGCAGCCTCCCGTCAGAGACACTGTTTGGAGAAAAACGATTTTTAAATCATTTGCAACATTTTACATGAGGTTATTTATTATTTTTAAGAAATTAAGCTGTCCTTTTTGGCTGAAGTCGTACTGTGCTTTGCATGCTTGGTATATCAAGTCTGAGTTTTCAATTTGAGCTGCGAAAGAGTGTTTAGTAAATTATTTCATGCTGCCTGATTCTTTTCAGAACGTTTATATGTGTGTTATTTAAAGTAATTTTAAACTTACTTATATATGAAAAAAAATAATTTATTTTATAGTAATCGAATGGTTTTTCTACAGGTTTTTTTTCCTAATAGTCTCCTTGTCGAAAGGGGTCTTCTTGCAGGGGGAAGAAAATCAATGGTCTTATTATGCAGTTAAGTTAATGTTATTGCTAATTCACAACTATAATGTATAATAGATACTTGATTCTGACGTAAATCAGTAGACCGAACGAAACGACGAGAGTATTTGCTCTAAGAGGTTCCGAACAAACTAGAAGAGTCTAGTCATTGGCAGTTTGTCTGGGAACAGCATGGCCCTGCATAAGGAAGTGTATTAGCTGCCTGCGAATGGCCTGATGGGGCACGACCCGACTCGCTCCTGAGCTAGTTACCTTAACTGTAGCAGTGATTGCTCCTACTAAAGGGTAACTGCTAGCGGCTGATAGGACGACTGGCAGATAAGGAGGGGGAGCAGTGCCCCCCGTCCCCATCCCCCTCCATCCCGTAGTCAGTTTGGATTGACCGTCGTGGAGAAATGCTCCAGTAACTGGTGTATTGTCAAGAGCTAATGGGTGGGGTAACGTCCCATGTCGACGTAAACCATAGACATGTCATTTCCCTTGTTTGGCCAAAACCTGGGGTGATGGTTCAAGTTCAAAATTACCTTAAATAAGACACATATAAAAATTTTTGTAAACATCATCCATATTGATCTACAAAACTATATACTGTTGTATACAAGCCATTTTCTTGTTTAAAATAGGTTTTGGCGCCTCCCTTACCACTTTTACTCCCTAAACTATGAGAAACAATATTTATTAATCAACAGGAAAACTAGAAACAATAATTTATAAATGAATTTAAACAGTTTGGAACATTAATAATTCATAAATTCTGAAATTGTTAGAGTAAATTTTTTTTTCAATGTGTTAATAGCGTTGTAAAATTTAAAAAAAATATTCGCACATGATCAAATATTAGTCACATAAAATAATAGTAATGATAGCAGTTGTGTGTAAGAGCAACTCAAAGACATCATGCGGTAATTAATGTAATAAGAGGACAATAAGAATTAATTTGGTCCACCCGGAATATATTTCAAATTTTTATTATATGAATATATTTTTGATAATTTATCAAATGATGTTAAGACAATATTGAAAGTTTTTACAGACTGTTCCCAGCAGTCAACTTATCATGCCAGGTATTAGGTACATTACCCTCGGTTCGGGTTTCTTAGGTGAATTCATGTTAATTTTTTTTTATGGATATTGGACGGTGCTATAAGTTAAAATAGATGGGTATTTGTAAGTTCTGACTATGGAAAGCATTCATTGTAATTGATTACGTTCAATTTAGTTATAGTACTGGCTGGTTAATCTGTCGGGTAGTTCTCCTGTGGCAGTTTTTCTGTGGTTTTGTATTTTATTTTATAATCGGAAAAATTAGAACCCTTGTGAATTGGAACCCGATTGTTAAGAAACGTTTAGTCCGAAATCGATAAATATAACGACTACTCAACCCCGAAACGCTTTACGACATTTATATCATAACTCCATTAGTGCAAATTGAAACACAATATTTCGGGATATGTACCCGATATATGTAAATGAGCTCGATAAAGGTAAAACGTCGGATAAACTCACACATTGGAACGATCGGAAATGAAGGTGGGTAGGAAGTGACAGATAGCAATTATACAATTTAGTGTCCATTAGGGATATGTGACGTTATCGCCATTGCGGAATCAATTCACCCTGTATCGGGCCATATTCGCCGGAGATATCTCGTTCCCAGGGGAAATTATGCAGTCCGAATTATTGCTTTCTATTACCATCGGGTTATCAATTCAGATCCCAAAACCAAACAAATGTCACTTCGGCTACTTATTATTGTTATGAGTGTCCACGTTAATTCCGTCCATCCATTTCCCCTTTAATTCCGTAACGATTAATTGTAATTTCATTGCTAACATAACCAATTTTATAACGGAATTTTTTGTTTTTTGGCAGCAGCATATATGTGGCTCGTTTTTGGTAAAGTGACTTATTGATAAGTTTGCTAACTATCAGTGGCCAAAATCAAAGTATGCACTTAGAAGAGGCTGTGTAAGGAGGAATAATCAACTAGTTGCCTGGAAAAAAAACTTCAATAGCAACACAGCAAAATGTTTTTGGCTAGAAAAACATAAAATGAAATCTTCAGATGCAGCTATATCGGCTCTTCGCTTCAAGTTCTGAATGTCCCCATAAGTACTAAAATATTATTATAATAATTTTCCCTTCACTCTAACGGGTTAAGGGGTGCTGCTGTTTTCTTTTTGGAAAAACCTTGTTCAATCGTTGCACAAACCTAATTAATCTTTATTAATTGTTTATTATTAATTATATATTATTATTTAAACTTATTTGATCTATTTCAAGTCTCGCTTTTTTTTATGAAGCCATCTTTTCTTGGTTAAAAAAACTGGAAAGGTTAGGGGGAAAATTCTAATAACTTTCGTGTTGAATTAGTTATTTATTTTATACAATCACTATTACTTAATAATTTCTACAACTGCAGATCAATATGATACGAGATAATGGTGTAACCAGAGCAGAGTCACTTGTCCCACTTGACTCCCAGGTCACCATCTGAGTGCGACTGAAGACAGTCTGTCTATGTAGTATGTATGTAGTATTTTTTTTTTTAATTTATCATTAGTGTTAGTGTATTTTCTATCAACTTAAACGTTGTCTACCTAGTTCGAAGTGATTTAGAGTAAGCCTTCAAAATTTCAGAAATATATATATTTTTTTTTTTTCAAAACCTCTCTTTATTAATAGAATACAATGAACAAAATAAATAATTTGTGATATACATGTTTCACCTCTTCCTGCATTCACATGCATTTGAAGGAGTGTATAAATATAGTCACACAGGTGATGAGGCTCACAGAAGCTTTCAGAGGCTTTCAGAAATATCGAGCAAAATGATTTTTACCACCCACATATAGAGAGCAACATGTGGGGGGACACACGAAACATCGCCTAAATAAGCAACAAATTAGCCACTGCGTTGGGTCTCCACAACCATTACAGATCCAATGCTTATTTTGATTGTCTGAAATGTTGGTGATTTCTGCGACTAGTCCGATTACTGACTGATTGTTGTGGTGGCATTAGCATCTGTTGTCGAATGGATTAAATTCTAATTGAACTGTATGGCTGCCTGAGACTGGCCGCGAAGTGGGACCCCCCTCCCAGTAATGAGAGATTTAATTGGTCGACGTCGGCATGGAAGGAGACTGGCCGTTGGCTGCCTCGTTATGTCGGACCTTTGTCTCTCGTTACCGCTTTGTGGCATAGCCCCAGCAATCAGCTCCCCCGTCCAACACTCCATCCGGCCAATGCCTCCTAGATATGGCATAAATGTATCAACATGTATAATGTATACATATAAACAATTTTCACTTATGCATGATTACAATAGTATCCGTCAATTGATGCTTGAGAATAAGCTGTGGGTTAGGAAATTGGATTTCAATCAAAAGAAAGGAAGTAAAGTAAACTGAAGGATTTATTTTGATAATAGTAAAATGGTCATGCCAACTGAAAGCAAGAAAAGTACCACAGGTCTCTCAAAGAAGTTTGTTAATGGCTAATGTCTCTTTACTCCCCTTTCTCCTTATAGGCACATGTGGCTCGATAAAGCTTTATTCTGAGGACTGGGGACCCTTGGTTCTTTAGGGGTTTCTTCCTGGGTTTTAAAGAGAGATCTCTTCTTGAGCTATATAGGTTCCAGGGCATAACCATATATATTCTTTCTACATACCAAGGTCGTTTTGCAATCCAACAGTCTATTGTTCTTTTAATATATTATTGGACGGCTTGTTCTATTTCAGTATTGCAATGCATTCATTTTCAGGATGGGTCTAAGGTTCTAAGGCTGCGTCTTCATTTAACTCGATTAGGCAAAACTACTTTTTCAGGTTAATCCTCTTAAAAGTATTATTCTTTCTGCCGTTTGGATTCCATTTGCCCTGGCAGGCTCACTACAAACTTGGTTCATTCTCAGCTATTTAGCGGAAAATAAAATTTTCCTTCTTCCCTCTTCTAGCTTTGGCTCTGAGCTGGTGCAGTAAAAAGTTGTTCTCCCCGTGACGAGAGACAATAAATAAAAAATGAAATTTTATGCATGAAATTACGTCCAAATTGTCACAACGAT
Source organism: Acanthosoma haemorrhoidale (assembly GCA_930367205.1). NCBI lineage: Eukaryota > Metazoa > Arthropoda > Insecta > Hemiptera > Acanthosomatidae > Acanthosoma > Acanthosoma haemorrhoidale. Next base: position 30,646,871 of record OV884013.1, on the reverse strand, counting down.
TCATCTAGAAAAATGTATTCTTCCTGAATAAAAGAACAGCAGTGTGTTGACACGTTTATTAGAGCTTAGCTTTAATCATAAATATATAGCCTTATGCCAATCTAACATGCGATGACCTGAATCGTACGCTATCGTGTTAATTAAAATCTTATCCTGTCGGGTGGTAGGGCGTGTGTGGAATATATTCCGTAGTCTACATCAGTCCCACGTAGATAGCTGCCCGATCACCTCCTAATTTACCCCCCGAGGAGGTAAACACCGCAATAAGAAATGAAATCCACCGATAGCAGCGAGACGGTTACATCAGTCGGCCTGTAAAGACGCCATTATCAGATAATCAGCCTTCTATTCACTAAAGCCTTGTGTGGGCCCCGGCCTGTAGGTGTTGCACACGCGGACGCCAAGACACTTTAGTTATTCACAGTAGGCTCACTTCATGCTCCTAATCAGTTGGATACCCTCCGTGGTTAATCCCACTGGTGATATCGTCTTATTCGCAAGGGGGTGTAACAGTACAGAGGGACCAGCAGTACAATAGCGATGCGTTCTTGCATTAAGTCCTTAATCACTATACGAAACATATAACCTTTCTTACCCATTTTGTTATCGGTTTTTCACAGCGGCGGTATAGTCATAGAATTTATTCAAAACTTTAATATTCAAATACTCTTTCTGCTTCAGCATAAATAATATATTTATGGTATGATAACGGGAAGAGTCTGAAAACAAATTAATCGTAAAGAAAGCCGACGCCACACCTACTAACAGACCAGCTTTTATTAGATTTCGAAGCCGTTGCAAGCCAATCCTCAGAAACCAATAAAATTTAATTTTCTGATTTTTGTTAGCTGATTTATGATCATGTCAGACCATAAAATAAAGTTTTTTGAGCCAGCAATAGATTTACGTGTTTAATGTATTTTCAGGAGATTTATAATAGGATTTTATTGTTAGTTATTTGTTTATTTCTTTAAAATATTTTATATCTTTTGAAAAACGGTATGCTGTAAAGATGGCATGAAGTATTTTTTATTGAAAACATATAGAAGATTGCTCAAAATATTTTTGTGTGCTTTAATGGTCATTGAAAATACAATATTTAGTAAATTGTGGAAATTGGGTTTTATTTGGTGGTATCGCATTGCTGGGTAGTTCAGTTAGGGAGGTCCTAGTTTATTTCCCCTTGGCAGTATTTTTTTCTTCGGCTGTTAATTGTTAATTATTAATACGTAATTTTAGTTCCAGGACTTTCTGAAAAATATACCTCGAAAACCCGTCATTGCCCATTGACGTATTATTAAATTAACTGTGGCATACCTGACGTTATCCAACTTTAAAATTGTTATAAGTGAGAATGAAATATTAAATTAATTAGGGTCCCTGTCAAAGAGTTGACACCGGTGGGGAGGAAGTTAGCTAGAATGGATAAGCGGACTTGATTCAAGTTAAAAGTTAGCCCCTGAATCGGTAAACCTAGTTAAAACACCACGGCATTTGCTGGTCTCCAGCAACAAGTGCTCAGAGCTGGGGACCAGCTGGAGTATTTTAAAATAGGTATATTGTACAGGCATTTAAGATTGGGTAAATTCGTCGCTGTTATATCTATTTATTTAGTTTTATTCATATTGCTTTGGTATCAGTAGGCTCAATCATTTTCTAAGGAATTGGTATCAATATTAGTGCCCAATCTATGATTGGCATCCTATATGAATGATGTAGAGCCTAATTAGTTTATCAAAAATCAATACCTGTCGTCAAACAACAGCTTTGCACAAATATTGCATTATAAAGAATATGCGAATAAATGGAGTACTTACAATTATGATTCTAAGAAATATATTCTTGTCTGTGAAGATAAACATTAATAATTTTAATTTTTTATAGAATGTACTACGCTTAAAGTGAAACAGTACGATAGAAACCGATTCAATAATTTAGTTTGATTATTGTTTTCCATTTTTTAGGATTAAGTTTTGTTTCATGTTTTAATTCGAAGTTCTGCCATAGGCGGGACCAGAAAAATTCTCAGAACAAGGTGAAACTAGGGATGTCCTTTTTGTTCCCAGTAACTTTTTCTATTAGAAACGGCCAGAGTTTCTAGAAACTAGGGCATGCAATCTTTTTGACCGTGCATTGAGTTTGTAATGTAGTAAAAGAAATGTTTAAAAATTTTGTTTGTGTTTTTTTTTATCTCTTAAAAGTTTTTAATAGATATAGATACATGCAGACAAAAACATTACTATGATAGATAATGTGCGAAACAATCAGAGAACTATTCACAATAAGTGTTGATTTAAAATGTATGGTGACCGAAAGTTTACTTATGGGGAATTAGACCAAAAAGAATACAAGTACTAAAGAACTTTCTTGAATGCTGAAGATCAATCGTATATATCATCATTAAAGCAAATCTTTAATTTTTAAAAATATAATTCCAACTCACCAGAGATTACCAATAAAATTTATAATTTTTTTTACTTCAGCTATGGATGTTCTGCTATCATTAAGCTTTTGATATAAAAATATTATTATATTTTATAATAGTATATATAAATTCTATTCACTTTATATAAATACGCCTACATTTGTTACAGTGCATAGTTCCCTGAATATCTATGTGGTAATATCAGATTGTCGGGGCTTTATTCTGGTTATTGGTTGAAGCTGTGTACATTATATCCATTACAGGCGATTTATTTTTGGCTCAACTAAAATAAATATTTTTTTAATAAAACTTTTGCTTGGTCATTACTACTTTTTTGGGGAATCCAGTCCATTCAATTGCTAAATTATCTTTTCCATGCTAGGAATGTGGCTTGAAGGAACCTATCTGACACTAGACAACAATTAGTCAAAAGAATCATTTTTATTCTGATCTAAGCACGGTATCTAAAGAAAAATGTAGGAAATTTTATTTTTTTGTAGTTTTATTAAGGAATCGAGAATATCTCTGAACGCTTCCTAAGCATTGAAATAATTAATAATCAGGCAGTCATTACTGAAGAAAGTTAAATAACTATAAGCAAAAATGAAGAAACATAAATATTAACTACAATTGACGGTGATAAAGGAAATAAATATTTCTCACTGTGATGTTTGTGAGTAAGAATCGTTGGTTTCATAGATATTTTTCGTCCTTCCTTTAGTTTTATTGGCGCCGACGTGTTAGAATACCCTTGGCCTGTCTTGATCCAATGGAGCCCAAAGAAGATGCCAGATGGACAAGAGGAAGAAGAATGCGATAGAACAGAAGGCAGACCTTGGAAGCTGTCACCTGGTGGCCAGTGAATAGGTGGCAGCGCCAAGGCTCATAAAAGACACAAAGAATGGCGTTATATACGGTCGCTTCAAAAGGGCGATGGCCGAGGCCTCCGTACACTGGCACAGTATGGAATGCTTCTCTTCGCGCGGTAAATGGACAACTGATTGACGAGCCCGGAGGGGGAGGTTCCACTTTCATTCATGTACTTTGGTACATCCGTCATTAAGAATGCTTCTATGCGTGTTTCACGATAGTAGTCCTAAATATGGTTCAATCCATATGCAATCAATACCACAACACCTCGAAAAATTAGTGTTTCGCTAAAATACAATAACGAAGTAATATAATAAGTATGGAAAAGGTCAAACGTGTAAGCCACCTGCCCTTTTTTTAGCTTAGCAATGTAAATAGATTGATGAATTGATGTACGTATATACTAACTATAATAAGAAGGTGCATAACAACAACATTGCTCCGGAGCAATCTATAATAACGTATGATCTTTAATAATTCGTTGGTAAAATATATATGCGTTTATAAATAATACAATTATATAAACAAACTTTACTTTACAAAGGAACATCTAATAACATATATTTATTTTGACATCTGTCCCATTTTAACGAATATATTTATTACTCTAATGCAGAAAACTATTTACAGTCCTACATTAAATGTATATTTGTTAACATAAACTATATAAACCATAAAACCTGTAATGAAACCAATCTACGCTTAGCTAAGTGCATATCAATAAAAAACTTACATGCCCATTTGTGTGTACAAATAAACGCGATAGATTCACTTAGTTTTCTGCTCTATACTCAGGACAAAGATAACTTACAAACTCTATTATTAGTATTTACAAAATTTATCAACGAAAATTACCGCAAATTTTGGCAAAAATTCCGGTGGGTATAGCACTCTCTGAGCGAGCTGTCGATCAGTCCAAAAAAAGGCCGACTTTTTGACCAGTTTAATTCGACTGGCTTTGACGCCTCTCCCCAAAGGCCTGGAAAGGTAGGCCTATATATTTCCATATTTCCTCTCATGTCAATCTTTTCACTTCTGTTTCACTCCCTTCATATCTGCACTGTCGTCGATTCTGTATTCAATATAACTTCCCACCGCCTTGTGCAATTATTCTTATCTTTTCTCTGACATACAGACGAAACTCTTACTTCGTCATTCGTGGCATTGATAAATAATACGTTTTCTCTAACTTTTAGAAGTTCTGTAAAAAAAATAAATTTTTTCTTCATTGTTTTGTGGATGGGCTGTTTGTTAAAAAAACGTTTTTTAATGTATTGCTTACAAGTATACAACCACTTTCCAGCTTATAGACATACAATTTTACTTGAATATTTTAGTTGGTTATCCAATGGCAAAACATTACTTCCATCCCTGTACAAACTTCAATAACTCAGCAATTGATTAGTATTTACAAGAAAAGCTCAGGTTAGTGAATGCCGAGTTTTGGGGCGACCCATTTGAACATGGGTATGCTGCTAATGTACTACGAAGCTAAAGCTGCTGAATCAGACACCACTCTCCCTACAATAAAATATCTGCGATGTTTAGGTTCAATCAACGAAAAAATGGAACCCGCAGTGGACTGGAACATAAAATATTTTTATCACATTCGCATTGGTTCGGGTGTACCATCAGAACAGAAGATGCCTATTGGATTGTTAATTTGTTGATAAAATTACAATCTAACCTATTGGACAATAAGTAATTCAACTTATTTCATTCTTTCTATATTTCCACTCACTCGCTCATGTGATATGTACAAATATTCCCTGGGCTGTATTGTAGTTGTAGTTGAGTACCTAAATTTTAGGTAATTAGTTAGGTAGTTAGTGGAGGCTGACCGGGAGCATGAGAGCAGAAAACGCTCAGGACGTGATTAGGTAAACTAGCCGTTATCAGTACTCCCACGACAATTCCTCTTTAATCATCATGAAGGATTATAGAGGTGTGTGAAGCTGTATAATGACTGTATTAGGGGATCAACACGATTGCATAAGTTTTGGAGAAATTTCGTGAGCTTTGAAAGGATTTGAATTAGGATGTATTTAAATCCTGAGGGTGATCTTGCTGACTTTACAAGATGATTGTATATGGATTTATTGTTTTAGTATGATTTAGTAAATTAATAATAATCACATTGCTGAAAGTGCTGTTGCACTATTAAATAAAATATTTTTCTATAAAATTATCTAATCAAAGTAAATATGTATTTAAATTTAAGTGGAATTCAATTGATGGATCATTACAGCAGGTAAACTATATAAAAGAGAACCATCACTTGAAATAGAAGAATGGGAATTTGGAACAACCAATTGATTTCATGAAACGTAATAAACATTACACAAAAGAATGATAAGGGGTTATATATTATTTTTGGCATGACACAGAAAAAAAATAAGGGTGTAAAAATCAAATTATTTCTTCTCCCCGCTGTCTTTGCATAGGGTCGCTAATCTCTTAAAAATACAGCTGTGCCTAATAATGTTAGGAATTAGATCACTGTTCATTGAACTGGAATAATCATTATTTTATTAAAGTAATAAAAAACAAGCCAAAATACTGTAATTAATTGTTATTTTGGCAGAAGTGAAACCGAGTAAACAGTGTGGCAGTTAGTGGGAGCAGGTATGGAAATGGTAAGTCGTAAAGATGCCGCCACGAACCCGCTAGGCAGATTAAAGAGCCGCGCTACTGCCTGTATGTCCTTGTCCGTTAATTGATTTACACTTGGTTTATGGCTCGACGTGTTGTCCATGCGCCATGTGCGTGTGAGCCGGAGAGCACATAAAAACATCTCTAATGGCCAGTGTGTGCGCTGGGCCCGGCTACAGTTGTCTATTCGACAGGCTCTACTGGCCCTTATCTTATAGAGGAGAGTCTTATCTCGCGGATACTCAAAACTGAACTGCTGACTTATGCTCATCGGCGGGTAGTCAATTAACGCGGGCTTGTAGAGTTGAGTTGTCGTATGTCGCTGGCATTTGCCTCCATTACTCGTTAGCAATCTTAGGAGAGAAACCCCTAGCACTTGTAGCACTCCGTTGCGACAGAACCGACACCTTTGAAAGTAAACAGAACTGTTTTAATAGTACATTGTGTATGATTACTTTCGAATTTGAGGCTCAGTTTATTTGGCTAACATTTCGCGAAGCATCTTATTTTCTAAATACAGATACTATCAAAACAGTGAAAGTAGCGTTTTTTCTTCAAGTTAGCTATTAGTACTATTGTATGTTAAATTTCGAAGTTAATTTAATTATACAACTTTTTAAGGATTATTGTGAGTCATTATCAAACAATAGGTGAATTGATTGATATTGCTCCTGATATACGTGAAGATGGGATACTCATTATAGCCGCTTAATGCGTACGAAACCAACATTTATGCTGTTGTATGTTGTGATGGCACATGGAGGAACGTATAGGAGTGGTAGTCGAAAACGACATTACAACAGCTATATACGGAAACAAGAGGGCAGTTATTCAAAGTGCCAATGAAAAACTACAGTTGTGTGCCATGATAGTTTTAGCATGAGTTGATTATAAACTATTATATAATCCAAATAAAATAAAGTAAATATTATCAAATCCGACTGTGGGGAGAGCTGGAATGGTTAAATGAATTCAAGTCTACATTAGTTAAAAAATAATTAGTTAAATTCTTGAAAGACAAGAATGTATTGGGAGAACTCATTCGCCCGATTCAGATTTGAAGTGAAAAGCTGAGGGACCAGACCAGTATTATTGTTTTATCACAATGCTTAGTGCCTTTTGATGTTTTATTGTTACCCTAAACTTATAGCGTTAATTCTGCACTCGTAGTTTTCTCTTACCACTACTTAGTTGAGTTTAAATGACCACCTTTCTGTAAGCCGATGGAGTTCCCCTAGGATGAGATGGTTAAAGACACGGAAAGAGCTCTAAGTTTCAAAGGAAGCCGAAACTTTTTCCATTGCTTTGCCCTCCCCCCTCCTCTCAAGAGAAAGGACATCGGATTGAACTAAAAAGTAGATCTGATGAGTGTCTCTTTCCTCCCGCGAACTTTCTTCTTTGCCGGTAGGGGTGGGGAAGGATCCTTCGTTAAGAAAGAGTTGATTTTTGTCTCGTCGGTCCAGAAAGAAAAATACTTAGAGGATTATTTGTCCGGGACATTGTTTATTTACTGAAAATAATGGTGTAAAATTCTTCCTATTTTTTTCTCAAAAAAGTCGCACTAGCATGAGAGACTGACTTAGTCCTTAATTTTTCAAACTGTGTTTTCATATTTGGATTTTTTTGATATTTAGATGTATTATTGGGTTACTAGTTTAGATACAAAAACTTACTTTTCTCAATATACATTCAGTAATTCACGTTTAAGTAATCTCAAGCTCACAAACACGTAACGCAATGGAGGCAAATAACATATACACAATAGGTTGCATATTACCATGAGAAAGAGGGCTGAATAAATAAAATAAAAAATTCTTGCCTTAATGACTGTGAACATCAAACGTATCAAGAAAGGAAGCAGGTTGTATGAGTTGTTTTCGTGACTTCACGCATGTAGGAGACGCCTCGACCCCGAGGTGTAAACACAGCTAATATAATCCTATCCCCAACGACTCTTGTATTTAGTAAATGTCTTCCTAACCAAGACCACCACGATCCCCTGACCGCAGAGGCTAAGTCATCACGAGCCATTCACACCCAGTGACTACCTGACAACCAACCCCTCAGCCCTTCGACATAACAATGACTGTGAGCCAAAAAAGTCTTGGTGATACCCTTGAAGGGTTTCATATTCAGACTTAAATGCACCATTCATGTGACTTTTATTGAATCTAGAATGTAATAACAAATATCCCTAATAAAACTCGAAACATCATTCCTCGTCCAATTCAAGTACCTGGATTCCGACAAACATAGATAGGGTGTTGAAATGTGGTCGATTATTGAATTTAATGAAAATCCATCATCTCTCTTTCATCAACCCAATCCAATATCTCAACAAGTACATCTACTTGCATAGTATTATTTTCTTTTATTTCACGAATGAGCTAGTCTTAGTTTTATTTTTTCTATCTACCTCAGTTATTTCCAACCTAAATTATATCAGTCCTGTCATATTTAAGTTGCTGTTGGAAATCATTAAGATTTTTTAAATTGTAAATTAGCTCTCAACTAGTGAAGAACAGTCTACTCGCTCGCTCGACAGAACTTTAGATGCGGTACGCTGGGCCACCCAGGCGGCACACCCCAAGAAAGGCTATTCTCAGAAGCAGACCCCTTCTAGCCGGCAATATGTATTTAATGGCCTTAGTTCTCTTCTTTAGAATATACTGCTCTTTTACAGTTAATTTTTTTTGTTTTTGCCTTTGGTGTTTTTTCTCGGGTTTTCTGTGCATTTAATTTTTTTTAGATTGCTACTTTTAGACAAACTCTGAAGACATGGATTTTTACTACCAGATCTCCGGATATGAAACATCCCTATAATAGTCTAAGTTTTGATAGTAACATCCAGGTTTTAATAGAGTGATTATTAGGGTTACTTAACCTAGTAAATAACTACTAATGACCTACTACCTTACAGCCAGAATTAAAAAAACAGTAGAATGAGTGTATCATCGTAAAAACAGTATGTGACTTTTTTATTTATTTTTTATCATAGGTATGTTAGAATTCACATAATATAATCAATGCTGTCATACAGTAGGTGAATATCTATAATTATATTGAATTTATTACGAAATTCCCCCATCAATATTAATGTGGCCTATACAAGAGAAGTATGCACATTGTTTTTTCCTATCTTTTCTCCTTAATATAAAATTAGCCAAAAAGAACTATATTTATTCTAATAATATAATAAACTCTAATAATTCCAAATCATTAAATACTCCCATATTATAGTTTACATCAAATTAATAAAGTGAAGATTAGGCTTAATAAATAGCATTTATTTATAAATGCTAAATAAATTCTTAAATCGATTAGAATAATCAATAATTTACTTTTAAATTTTAATGTTACGATGCTCAGAATAAGATCTGAAAATTCAAAATCATTCGACTATTAATTATTCATGATTTATAATTATTATTTAGAATTATGACATTTAACGTTTAAACTTGAAATTAATAAATTCACTAAAAATTTCATTCGCTAGGTTCATTCATCTCAGATGTTCTTAAATTACTTTTCATCTTTGCAGCTTCTTCTTCTAACTTCTTTTAAACTATTGAGCCCTATGTACGGAGTATTATAAACCATCCTATGAACTTGTCTAAAAATCTTAAATAGTTAATCGAATGGCGTATGATATACTCATTAGTACTAATTGCCTGAAGGTTTGCGGATCCTTCATTGGTACATCCCTGCTAACAAAGGTCAGTGTATTAAAGATCTTTTTGATTTTTCTGTAGCTTGTTCATTTGGTTTGTCAATGTATACTTGCCTGCTCACACAAACCCTTAAAAAAATAAAATATCACTAGCAGTTAAAGTAAAAATAACTAGCAAGTCCAACAATTTATTTATACTAGCCATAAGTAGCTCATTTTGTACTATGACTAGTATATATGTACTAGAACTACTAACCGTATAAGATTACTACATGCTTAGTAGTCTAGGAACAAAACTACTTGGCTTGTAGTAATCTAGTTTCTAGTTTACAGCATGGAAGGAAAATGTAGACCAGTGACGAGGGATAGAATGACTAATCTGGTTGACTAAGTGAGTTAGGCGGTTCTAAAATCTTTATTTAGTGGTTTAGGGCTCGCGGTTCTAATCCAGGTTTTACTGGTCGTTACTGAGCGGTTAAACTGGTCTCCCATCTGTGAATAAAGACTTTTACGTTGACCTGAATAGATCTTGTTCAAACCAGTCATCAGTGAATGTGGGGGTTCGTAAAGGAGATGGTGTTTCGACCTTGGTGATCGCTGTTGTTGAATACTTGTGTACTATTTTTATATTTCTAATGTTCATATAATCCAAGTAATCTTATCATATGCAATCCATCTGTAGTAGCCCGTTTTGGCGTTTAAATCAAAGACGGCCGAAGCAAAAGATATGCGTCCCGTGCATTGGCTTTACACAGAAATACTGTTTGGAGAGCATTTACACGTTTCCGTGAGACAGGTTTTATGCAATCACAAACCGGGGATCAGGTTGGCTGTGAGTGACAGAGCCAAGAGATGACCGGTTTATTGTACAACAAAAGGTTCGGAATCGGTCTGCAACTGCTACTGAAACTGTTCAATTTCTTTGCACAATTTTCTGAGTAGCAATATGTGCTGAAACGGTTAGAAAAATATTTGCTGAAACGAATTTAAGCCTTCAGAGACAAGCATCAGGGCCATTGTTGACCATAGAATATCGTAGAGCTTTGAGTTTGCCGAAGAAATCACACTCAGCGTAGCGCTCACTAGGCCTTCGGTAAACTCTCACCCGTCCATCTGGTCTGTATAGAGAGATGTGTAACTCATCTGAAACCTGCAAGTTGCTCCATTCACTTTCAGTACACATAAGGTGCTCCCCAGAAAATTCCAAACTAGCTCCACGACGTTTGTTGGTCGAAAAAACCTTGACGATGGCCTATGAGGGTTTAATTTCACTTCTTCAAATCTTCTTCTAACGGATTCTGCACATAATGCTACTCCCCCCGTTGTATAAAGACGTTTCAGTCTCAGTAACAGGTGAAAACCAATTCCGAAATATGTGCTGTAGAATAAACGTGTCATCTCTTAGCTCCTGGACCCGATCCACCCGGATCACAAACCGATGATTGCACAAACCTGTCTCATGGTTACGTGTGATTGCTTACCGAATAGTAATTTCAGGTAAACCCAACGTACGGGCTGCAAATCTATGGCTTCGAACGTCTACTACTAAAGCAACAACAAGGGCTACTTGCTTGACCGTCAAACCATTTTATAAATTAAAATAATAAAAAAAAAAACTTATTGATAAATTTTTAGAGATCAGTAATACTACTTTTTAATATTTATTGGTGGTTTCCTTCATATTTATAACCTCTTATCAGTGGAAACGATTAATATACGACATAGATGAATCTTACTATATGTTTTTCTTAAAATTACTGTTTTTGTTACAATTATTGTTATTACTAAAAACCTTTTCTGGAGGCTAAAGCATCAATTTGACAGGGATAAATAAAACTTAACATTTTCAATCTGCTTACTTAATAAATGAATAGGTTTGTCTACCAACAATCAATCAGTCACTTACTAACACTTTTAAATCACTTAAAAATTCTTAAGAACCAGTAGTTACGGCAGCTAAAATCCTTTATTGAATTTAAATCGATATGTTTTTACTGCTACAATCTTATCATATTTTATTTATCATTATTATTTATAGTTTAAATATTAACAAGATTTTGTTAAAATAACTTTATAAGTGAATTTAATAGGTGCACGCAACAGTGAAGTTAAAACACAATAAGTCTGTAAGGCTAGGGTAACTAGGCACCCCCCTCGTTCCAAGTTTGGTGGTAAATAAGGAAAAAGTACTGTCAAATCGTTAGATCGTTCAATTAAGGCAAATTAAATGATGTAAAGCTTTTTTGAAGGACGGTTTTTAAAATAATTAGTACGGTTATCAGAAGTGGATAATTTATGGATTGATGATTTTGTTTTGCATAACTAACTAGATATTAATTAAAAAAAGTGCTGTAAATCCACATTCTTTATAATAATCTGATAAATGATTCAGTAAATTTATACCAGCTTTGTTTTATAGATTAAATGGTTCGTCTACCGACTCAAACACTCGTTAATATCAAAGCAATAATATCTAGTTTCAAGGCTGATTATGGACGCTCAGTTTGATTAGTAGTTATACATTTCTACCTAAAATTGTATATAACATTGAATAGGGGGGGGGGAGGTTCTGAGTCGATTCTGTTCCACTTATTGCAATGTTATGTTTATCTTTTTACCTCAAGTGATGTAGGGATTTTTTCAGATTGAATTAAATAATAGTAAACAGAAATGTCGACTCAGATTTCGTTCTGATAATTTCACTATCACCTACTCTCAAACAACAACTAATTGCACTAATCGAGGTTACTATGAAATTTAAGTTCAACATTTATAATCATACAGTTACGAGGTAGCACAACATGGTAGCACGTGCCTAAATCAGAATAGTCTTCTACTAACTATAGTGCATCATCAAGCATCATAGGAGCTATGGGGGGCAGCAAAAAAATTCGAACATCAAGCGTATCCAACCCTTTCAATCAAAAGTCCTGAGAACAATAGTAAATGCCCCTTATTGCGTCAGCAAGATACCCCTTCATAATTATCTGAATATACCTTACATTCTTGAACTCATCCTTTCCAAGTTCATAAAATTCCATAGAAACCTATCCAACCACCCTAATCCCGTAGCACAGTCACTGCACTGCGCCACTCATCCATATAATCCTCCTCGGACACTAAAGCGGAGGTGGCCTCGTGACCTGCTATAAATAAGTGACAACGGGAGTCCTGGCAATGGCCAGTTTATCCAATCATGTCCTGAGTGTCTGTGACTCTCGCGTTCAGCCTCCATTGATTTGTACTCATTGACGCATCTGACGGAGGAACGTGGGGTAGGTGACAACCATGTGGATTTGGGAGGCCTTTAGGCTGTTTGTAAATACTGTATAAATGAGCGAGTCTATAAAATTGTAAATACGGTATGAATGAGAATATTTGTCACAATTCTTCTTATTTCCCAATAAGGCAGATTGTAATTTTATCTCAATAAAGAAGTTTCTATATGTAATATCATACGGCGAAAACTACGTATTCATTTAAATTTATCTAGTGGTTTGCTGTGTATTGCACCTGCGGTCGAAGCTAAGTATCACATCCCCGTTAAGCGCTCGTGTAATTGCAACAGGAAAGTTTCACCCCTGTAATGCAGTGGGAGATTTATCTCTTGGACTTAGGACTAAGTTGGCAGAGCGTGTTCACCAACTTATCCTTTGCAGTCCACTTACTAGAACTTAACCGAGGCATAAGCCTCCCGATTTAGGGCTTCGCGGTAAACCGAATGAATTTATAGCCCGTTAGTCGAGGGAAAATAGTTTTATTTTCATATTTCTGACTTTGCCAATGGAATGTAGTTGGGTTATAAAGAGCAAAAATGTAACGCGATACCGGGGTGGAGGGACATAACTTATCTGTCCAGGGTTTAATATTGCTAGGTTAGTTTAGTTTTTATTCCCCCCTCCTTGTTTAACTTAATGTTGTGTCTCGTTAGTAGCCATTATTTTTCCGAGTTATGAAACGGTAACTATTTGTGTTTGTTACTTTCCAGGAAGCAGTATTTCTCCTTAGAAAAACATTTTATTTTCATGGATTAATTTGCATATTCATGTAGGTCTGATATTACAACTTCCAATAGAAAAATATCATTTCCTCAACTCAATATCAATTCCACCCACTGAATAATTAGCTTATTCTGTACTGGCAGAAAAGGTTTAGTCACTTAAATTATTATGCTTTGAAGATTTATTAAAACAACGAGAGAATGATTAGTTTCTATTTTCTTGCTATATAATCACTCTTTTTTTGATAACTACAATCAATAATATAAACCAAAAATCATTGATTGGTGCAGCTTAGCTAACAAATATAATAAACATTAATCTTTAAAAAACAAAACCAGTAGGTCTACTATCACCAAAATTTTAATTTTTAGATTTGAAATAATAATTTATAAAATATTTGATCAATTTTTGTAGCAAAGTATCTTAATTTATATTAAAAAAAATGTGTTAATATTCATATAGAAATGTTTCTATAACACTACTTTCCTATTACTAGGAATGGGATTTATATGTACATATAATAAATATGAAACTAGTAATGTGTAAAAACGTTCCAAATCGTGATTAAAAAACAAGGATTTTCATAGGAAGTATTGTGTATTGTTGGAAACAGCTGGGCTGCATGTACGAACAGGTTCCTGGATTTGAACTTTGTACCCTCCCCTCCCTGGCCGAAGTTCTGAGTATTTCAAATTTTACATCATCCCTTATAGACGGACCTTATAAGTTTTGTGAACGTTTTTTTGTGAAATAAGTTTAGTTTCGTGCATATATCATATAACAATTTTTTAAATCATAGTTACATCAATGTGTTTTACATCTGTTAAAAATTATCTTGGACTCGTGGGCATTTATCGAGTTTCGACACTCCAGATTGGAAAGAAATCTGTTCACAAAGAAAGGTTAGTGAATGTGTACTATTAAGATGTCTAATTAGATTGAAAATCTTTTTAAAAACTATTTCCCATGTTTATTTGTCCATACTTAAATATTGATTTAATAATTATATCAGAAAAAATATACATGCTATACTTAATTTCCAAAATACTCTACGCTTTCATAAACAGTTGTACTGGAGACTAACAAGTCAACGTAGTAATGATAAACTACGTTGATGACCTGTCAATAGTGGTTCCTTTAAAATTTTATTTTAAAGATTATTGAAACTGGTTTATCACAGCACGTACTATATATACTGCATCACTATTAAATGTTCAGGACATTCACGTATGTACATGGCAACAAAGGTTTCTTGTTTTTACCACCAGTTTTGCCATTGTCCAACAATCATTTTTCAACGTGTGATGTATAAAATAACGACTTGTACTCATGAGACAGATCAATATAATCAGTTTCAGAAGGTAGCGGATCCCGTAAATTAATCTCGTAGTCTAGTTCTCTAAGAAAAACAAGAATTCGACATGTTCCAAGAACCCAACTCGCAGTTCAACATTTCTCCAAAATTCACATATTTCAGTTAAATGCGCCGAATATTAGTCGAACAGGGACACCGAATCAAACGGAGTATAGGGAATATAGGGTTAAAACTCTGGGTTTCTGAATTTGAAGGATAGGAATGAGGACAATAGAAGGGATATATTATCACACATCTCTTATTATAATTGACTTTATTGCCTGTAATGTAATTAGTGAATAATTTCTCATGAGGTTAAAGAATGTCGTTTGACGTTTGAGAGAGCTGTGGCGTGGCCATAAATTTCCACGATAAATATAATTTCTTAACGAAGATGATAATTAAAGGCCCCTCGGTATAAATCATCCAAAAAGATGTAACAGTCCCTGAAGAGTGGCCGTTAACTTTATTGAGTTCATCAATCTCTCACTGTCCCGTCTAATGGGCAATTTTCAGTTGACTCATGAAAACATTTTGAACCGCCGACCCAACAGAAATATAATTGATAAAACTCAAAACTGGCAATAGATAACTCGGGGGGGGGGGGGTAATGATTTTTTTTTTCCTCTTTTCTTTTTAAAGGGGTAGTGCTCTCGGATGTTCTAAAAACAGTCATTAGCATTTAACGAGCAGTCTTGGTCTCCCTTATCTCTTGGCTGGAAAAAAAAAAAAATGGAGGGAAAAAATGTTGACTGGTAATTTTGTTTTATCCACCCTAGTTTCGAAAAATCCACTTAGTGACCATTCTTGGGTGTGATCCCATCATTACTGCCGAACTTACATCTCCATTAATAAGTCAACCGATAAATGATCAATCAAATGTGGTTAACCGCACGATGATTTCTTGCATAATTTCTCAAGTCTGGTGCTGAGCGAGATTTTTCCGCTCACAAACACAGTCGACTTGAATGCTTATTGAAATTTGCCTACCTGCCCTAACTTCAACTGTATTTTTTTCCAAAAATATAGTTGACATTTAAAATACTAAAATTGATAGACAGAGCTTATTTTCTTTTTAAAGAGGTAGTGCTCTCGGATGTTCTTAAAACAGTCATTAGCATTTAACGAGCAGTCTTGGTCTCTCTTATCTCTTGGTTAAAAAAAAAAAATGGAGACAAAAAAGTTTCCATGAGAACTTTCAATTTTCGAAATTTCAATGACCAGCTAAAAAAGAAATTTTCCTAAATAGGATGATAATTAATGTTGGATTTTAATTTTGTTATTTAACTTTTTGTGACCTATCTATCTTAATAAATTTGGTCTTAATTGTCTCCCAGGCTTTAATTTCCGTTTTTAATAAGATCAATTGGCTCGTTTTTTTCCCCTCATTAATCCAGTGAATTTTATTTTTTACAGTCAATGAAATTTGTATTTCTTAAACTGTCAGTTATGGATTAATTCCTTTATTGGGAATTGTCGGGCCCAGATATCTGAGTATCCCCGAAGTGGCGAGGAGAAGCCCGCCGCGGGCTAGGGTCACTACAACCTCTTAGACGCCGTCCGGCGAGCGCCGAGAAAGAGATAAGGTGGGCGGCCCTGTGGTCTTTCACCCTGGGTGCCGGCCTAGTCGGCGGGCAGCCTAATTCGTTTTGTTCTTTAGAAGGTGTGTGCCCCGACAAATCACTATGTTCAGGAGAAGAGGAAAAGGGTAGGTTTATAGGTAATTTATGTGGTCTTGGAATGACCACGAATTCATACTCGGTGTCTAAGGGTAGGTGAAAACCGTCCGGATCCCAAAGGCGGATGTGAACCGGAGAGAGGCAGACTGGATTGCCGTGGGAGACGGTACTGGCAAGTTTGTAGGGCCACGGCAACCGTCGTCCACGAGGAAGAGGTCTCTCCCAAGGAGGTGCTAGATTTAGCGAGACGAAGGCAGAGAATCCCACTAGGAAGGTGTGGGGTCTGACAGTGCCGGACTAAAACATAGCGGGGTTAGGAGAGAGAGATGCAGAGGTAGTTGAATGAGAAAACCATGGTTTGAGTAGAGCAGCCAGCGCAAGTGTAGAGAGAGAAGTGTTCAAGGTGCCGGTTTGTTTCTTTCTTATTTTTACCCTACGGGGCTCTACTTATATAAGCAGGCTAGCCTATAGGGAGCCATCCCCACCGGCGGCTGTTCCCCCCACCAGCTTCTCCCCCACTCCGACTGACGTCATAAGCTTTATTTGTACAAATATGGAAACAGATATTTTCTGGGCAGAGATGAGGGTAACTTTTAATTATTCGTAATTAAGAGGTGATCACAACAGGAATGTTCCCTCATAATGAATATATTATAGTCTTCTACTCATTTTCATTTCTCAAATTTCTTCCCAGTGATTTCTTCTTGCGTTTTTCTTTATGTTTTATTTCCCCTATGGTACCCTGATTTCTTACTACATACTTGTCCACCATAATAGTGGACTTTTTTATAACGGGTAAATGTTGTTTACTGAGCTAATTGATATTGTTTAAAATAAACGAAATCAGGTACATTGAAAGTAA
This sequence comes from Acanthosoma haemorrhoidale, assembly GCA_930367205.1. Lineage (NCBI taxonomy): Eukaryota > Metazoa > Arthropoda > Insecta > Hemiptera > Acanthosomatidae > Acanthosoma > Acanthosoma haemorrhoidale. Next base: position 30,629,358 of record OV884013.1, on the reverse strand, counting down.
AAGAACAATGAACGACCACAGTAAGAGTTCGAACTTGGTCCTCTGTATCAGCTTAAAAAGTTATTAAATTATTGTAAAAAAAAGTACTCATTATCATTGACTTATAACATTTCATGAAATGTTGACAAAAATTAAATAGCTAAAATATTGGCAAGAAAAAAAAATCACAACAGGCTTGGAACGTCTTGTTAAGTACTCGATGTATTGTAGCCGTTGTTTGGAATATCTTTGATAGGCTTTCAGAAAGTGGGCAATTTAATTCTTTGTTATGTATTATTATTTTCAGCTCTTATGTATCCTATTAGTGACTAGTTGCTCAGTCAAATCCTTGTACAAAAGTAGAGTCTTCTTTGCCGGGGTTTGACTGTTAGTATGTGGCTACAGTTGTCCACGTTTTGTGTGAGTTAAATGTGTATGTGAGAGTTCCAACTTAATGATTAGGGATTTGAGCTTACTTATGTGACTGCTAAAATTTTCCAGACCGCATCAGTCGTGTTAATTTGTAAGTTATGATGTGTGTCTTGGTGTAATTATTATTATATGTTTCTTAGTGTGATTCAGTTTAAGTCTCTATTTCAATGCCTAGTCTGCTCATTGGTATATGCTTTTCTGTAACCTGGTTACTGTTTGTGTTGACATAGTAGCAATGTGCCATCAGAACGAGATGTGAAGAATTAGAGGTAATTGGTTGACATGTAATGTCAGTACAGGCTAAAACGTGTCGGACTTAATATTACACCTTGAGGAACTGTCCGATAGAATATTCCTTGATGTTCCATCATATCATATAATTATTTTTATTTTTATCAATAGATAGTAAAAACAGAAAGTTGAAAGTAGAGCCTCTCCCTCCGAACTTGGCAGCGATAAAATGGAAGAAAAAATCCATGAGATAAGTGAACGACCCACTCCCTGACAGACCTCTCATCGTGGGCAGTCGATGCCATCATTATGTGATTATCATTTTTGATAACCGATCCGAGAGGACATCGCCGAAAGCTAATTGATAGACAATATGACGGCCGTCGAGCGACTCCCTGCTCACAGGCGGCCAGGAGATGTTTATGATAATGCCCTGACACCCTCTTGAATTATTCAGCCCTTCTTATAAATGCTACCGTCCCGGGTAATATCCAGATGTCTTCCTGATACTCCTTTATCCGAATCTTTTCTTTCTAGGACAGTCTCAAGTCATAGCAGCCTAGCCAGTGGAAGTGACCGTATATTTCGCCGTATGTTATCATCCGGCAACAGGGGATTTATTCCTGAGGGAAATGTTGAGTATAAAATATGTTAGCGATTCAAATTGTGTCAGACCTCCTTTATTATTCTGAAAATGTCACATTGTACGCATAATATATTATTTACTTTAGTCAACATTCCGTCTCATTTATGTCTACTATAATTTATCCCGATATATCTGTCCGATTTATTCTCATTACTATACCGAGCATAATAAACTATGTATTTCCTTTTATTTTTCCCACATTCTATTTTTTATAAGTTTGAGAGCTATGGAAAAAAAACAACTATGTATTTGTAATGTAGAAGTGAGATGAAAAATTGTTTTAGCTAATAATCATATATTAACACTAAGCGACACAATAGACACAAAAAAATGATAATCGTTTTCAGCATTTTAAAAAAGAAACTGGAATTCTAAAGAAAATCCAAAAAGTATTTTTTTTGGCTCAAAATTGTCTCATCCTATGACCTCCGTTTAATTTTTAAAAACCATGATAATAATGTTAATTATAGAATTTACCTACCCAATTTTTTTTTTTCCCCAATCTTCTTATAAAAAATGACAAAACTTTTATTTACTATAGATTCTTAGGCGAATCGATACCAACCCACATGAAACTAATAGAAATTTATAGGCCTGTTAACTATACATTACACGACTAGAAATTAATTAGAAACGGGTATATAAAATGAAACATTATAGGTTTGTCTACACCAAATGACTCCTATGGCGCATTAGCAAGAACTCAGGACTACAATTTAGACAAAAAAACATACAAAACGCTTAAAATAATAAATAATAAAATTGGCGGAAATCCAAAGAATAAACGATACACCATTGAATTATATTATCTCCAAAGAAATATTCACTTATAGCAGTAAACCGAATTGATAATCGTTCTGTAAAAGTAAATTCAAATTTTTAAATGTTAAATCTATATTATATTAAAGATTTATTGATTATTGATTTAGAATGGAAAAAATCTTTCTCATACTTTATTGAAAACATCCCTCACTTGGTTTGGTCTAATAAATAATTAAACAAAAAATTTGATATTTAACATTAAGTAGTAGCTCTTGCTTGTCGTTTCTCGTGTGAATGCAATTTAATTTTTTTCTTATATTAAGGTAACATCACAATTTCGATGCAATTACGGCCATCTTTAAAGATTCTGTACTTCCTCCGGTAATTGTCCCCTATTGTATCCCAGTTACCAACCCCATAAATAATTTATTAGGGATGCATAAAGCTGTACAGAGGTACATAAGGGAGCTAAATACAGAGCTGTTTCTAAGCGGAGAGAAGTTGTAATCGAGTTGGTAGGTGTTTGCCAACTATCTAGTTCTCAGATCACGTTTACCAGCTTGAATAGCCTCCGTAAGGGAAGGAATAAAATACATTAATCTTTCCACTGGGCTCTCTCTTCCTCAGGCGGTTCCATTCTCTGCGAGCTTCTCGCTGACCCTTTGGGGTAGCGGACTTACTGGTTCTAGGGTAGCCAATGTCGAGTGGATTATATATCATTAATATGTTTTGACAATTAAATACTTGGTCATTTTTATGTGTTTTAAGTAATGCCGAAAAAATAACAATAATAATTAATAACGTTTTCTTATAGAAATCTACTTATTTTAAAAGTCTTCGGTTGATGAATTTGAATGTCATAGGTTTTGTCTACATTTTTGACTACATACAGTCATATTTATGCCTGATCGAAATTTAAATAATCTTTGTAGAGGAGAGTATTTCAAAAGAAAAGAAAGAAAAGCTTTATTATGAAGCAAAACACTGATATATACAAATATTAAGAGTTATGTTACTACATACTAGGTTGGATGTTGGGGAACGAGTGCCGGTGAACGGGGACTGGGATAAAGCTGAGACATATGTGTATAAGAGAAGGGTAGTTCCGGGAATTGGGATGGAGGTCTTGGAAGGAATGCGGTAGCTTACTTAAAAATACCAGTGACTTCCATTAAGTCACGAGGGAGGTATACAGTTCTGCTCAACCCCCTTCTACTTTTAGCATTATATATAATATTAGCATTACAATATTCTTAGCATTATATAACTGAAGAGTGCTTTTAATGACTTTTAATATGAAAAAAATTTCAGGTAGACAAATTCCAGTTTAACATAATCGAATTAGCAGTGCTACATATAAATAAAATGTTGAAGTAACGACATAGGTTCGTTTCAAGAGATATATAGTAATAAAGGACCTCTCTTTTTAATTCAGTTGAATGAGCAAATCTTTCTCCGTGTAAGCTTAATGTATTCTAACGGTCGAGTAAACTTCCGGCCGCATGGAAATTCGAAGGCATTCATTGATCGTCATTAGCAAACATGTTTGCATAATCTCTTGTGCCACGAGCCGATATTTTTAATTTTCTTAGTACAGTGGCTCGAGAGGACAAAAGCTTAAGCCTTTCAAGCCCTCCGCCGGGAGCGGGCCTGTTCATACTTCTGAAAGGGAGTGAAAAATAAGCACGTGAATAATTAATCATCCCTTCCTCCCCTGGCGGTACTTGAGGCGTTTTACAAGGGCCTATTGCTGAGTCCGCTTTTCTTCTCATTATTTATCCACGAGCCTCCTCATTCGTTGGTCGGGCCACACAGTGCCTTTATTACTTTTTAAGTCCATTCCCCCTCCAGTTCGCTCTTATCTTCAAAAGGGCGGTTTACTATTCGCCAGTGAGGATTCGACCCAGACCGTAAATCCGGTTTTCACACCGCTGGTGGAGGGAAGATGACAGATGGTCGAGCTGTTGATGTAGTGCCGCAGTCTGCCTGTTGTAAATAACCCTTCAGTGGCGCCCGTCACAGCTAAAAGTATATATTCCTGGGTACTCACGATAAGGGACTGACTAACCGTGAGGTAATTAGGGCCCCTTGTGACCATTAACGGGGCAAAACTGTTATTAATACGCTCCCTCTGTCGCCCGTCAATGGTTATTAACTTGTTAGGTAATTTAAGGGCTTGAGCTATTTGTGCTGCTTAAGATCTATCTTTAACTCTTCTGAACCTTCAAAAAAATATCCTCTTGCGACATTTCCCATATATTTACAAACCATTTTGGAAGGTCGGCTCTCAATTTTGATCAATAAAATCATTGTTATTTATGAAAATGAGAAATATGTTCCCTTCAACAATGAGTAATTAAATAAAGGAAAAATTATTATACGAAATCAACTATTATTGAGGATGTTTATTTCCACCTCTCTGGACTCAATTTAAATTGAATCTGGTTATCCTAATTTTTGGCTTTGGATCATCTCTACCACTGAAAGTAACACTTTAATTCTAATTATATAAAATCTGAAATGCTATTTTAATTTTGTAGCCATAAACCTTATATACCTTACATTATTTTTATGACAATAATTTTAACATTTTTTAATTTTTTTAACTCGTACGTTTTGTGTAAATTTCATTCAAGAACCAATGTATCCTAAAATTTATGGAATAAAATTGTACGCATAATTGACTTTGACCTCTGTGCCTTATGTGATTATGTATACTTAGTATATTCTTTTATCTTTTTATTTATGTACTTTCCATTCAATTGTTTAGAACGTGGAATAAATTTGTAATTAGAGCCTGCTTAGTTAGTACTTGAGTTACTTTTAGGATGTTTTGTGGGCAACAATCGAGATCCTGTATTACATTCATTGCCAATATATTCGTAATTAAATGAGTTTAAAATGTTTTTTTAAGTGGCTGAAAAAATCAAATATTGAGTCAAAACTATATGATTTTTTTGACCTGTAATCGGGAATCTCTCATTGTTCTTTATGTTATTATAAATATTTCAAATTGTTTTACTATGTGTAAAACAGTTTATCTGGCTATAAACTAGTAAATTTTAATTTTTTAATAATTTATAAAGTAGACAATTTTTAATGTGCAATCATATTTCCGGTTGCCATTCGGAAGCTTGTGGTTAGAAGGAGGTCCTGAAAATGGGTGCGGAGAAGATATTTACTGGCCAGTAAATCCGGAAGCCACTGTATCCTTCTTGGCCCATTAGCGGGCCAGATCTATGGCTTCCAGTCCACTCTTCTGCTAAGTGCCTTCTTAGGAGTTGCTCCTCCGGAACCCAGAAGAGGGTGTCCGAGGTCCGAGGCCATGGCTGCGGTTAAATAGTAATAGGCTGCTACACAATCTCGCTTATTGGCCGAATAAATCTAGATAAAGCTAGCAGCAGGCTTGATAAAGTTAAGTGGCTTTATCCTTTAGTTTTCTTGCTGGATTAGGGCTACCGTTCCAGGTGATCGTGGCTTAATTTATGTCTTTTTTTTTTTTTGCTGAGGGCTTCCAAGAGGCATCTCCAAGATAATTGGAAACAGTTCATTACTTCGGATCGATTAGGACTTCTAAAAGGCAAGGCCCACCAAAGTTGCGAAGTTACTTCACCACCCTAAAGGGATATACGGGAAGATATTGAAGAAAACAATCAGAATGGAAGAAATAAAACCCTGTTAAAAGGTAAAAATCAGTTTTTCGGTAGAATAAAGTCTGATTCAATTTGCTGATTAATAAATAGAACTTCTAGCAATCAATATTATAAACCTATGGCGCATTATCCCATGAGAAAGTTGGGACGAAGCCTTCACAATCCTTCTCCATCCCCATTCCGCCACTAGACAAGGAGGACAATCTACTAGTTTATAATAGCAATTACTATGTGGCTTTATGGACTAGGCGACCAGGATAATAGTTTAACTCAAGTTTGTATTTTCACCGGTTGTGGTTCCTTAACTGTCGCAAGTGTAGGTGTGTAAAAGGTGATCCAACAATATATATATATATATATGAATATTTCAAATAAGAGACCTGGGTTAAAGTATTTCTAGGTGTCAATAAATTATCCTTATAATTAATTTTTATCTTCATTCCTAATCAGTTTTATAAATTACAGTAGTAGGATTCCCAAAACTATGTAGATAATCAGGACATGTTATTATTCAAACCATTATTTTAATTATTAAATTGGGCAATATTAATGAAAAAAAAATACCTATAATATTTATAGGAGCAGTAAGTAATTGCTACAGTCTAATTTAGATTGCTGTGCTAAGGTCCATCACAACGTTTGATCCCCTCTGTATTAGAATCAAAATCAGAAAGACAAGCAATTAGTTTGAAACTGCTTAGTCGGGAGCATTGAATGAGCGCATCTCCTAATCGGCAATTACTGCATTCCGAACAGATTGCATCAGATTGGAACTAGTCAACTAGAATTTTAGTGTTGGCAGTCGGTGTTGTGGTCGGTGTAAAGTCCGCAGCGCTTAAGTGGAATTTAAATTAATTTAACATGGAATCCCTTTTGTTTTTAGTTTACGTGCATTCCCTGAAAGCAATTGGACCGGGATTTAAACCATTAATTAAAGTCCAATTGGTTTGTTCAGTCAGCGCAGTTTAGGACGAGTTTATTTTTGGAATTTGTTTTCCGTTTCATGTTTATATCTTTTCACATATTTGTTTTTTTTCTCTAATAATTTCTAAGAAGTGACAATAACAGTATTTTTAAATGGTTGCACCGCTGATAAAATGGTAAATTTTTTTGCAGTGAGATTAAATTAGAGGACTTTCTCATTAAGACATACCAAAGCAGGATTCTTTCAAGGGTCTATTCTCCAGATTTACAGGGAAATTTATTTTACCGGCATAAATAAAGAGTGGGTCCGGTAGCTCATTTCCCCTGACCTCAACGGATGCTATGCATTTCCTTTACTTCTGACCCACACACATTTACAAGGAGAAGCAATGAAGATGATTTCCCAAACTATACAGCTGAAATCGGTGCAAGATTTTGATTCTCACATTTTTAAATATAGTGGAGGCACAGCTACCGTTCCCTCTTTAGTTGAAAAAGAGTAAGTAATAACTGCCGTATCATAACGGCTTTGAACCTAAACGATGTTTCAGAACACTATGGTGTCCAGACCCTGGATAAGATCATTCAATTTTTGAGGAGTGCTTATTTTTTTATAGCCTGTGCTAATGGGATACCTCGGCAGATGGCCGGGTGCTTGTCAATGATTCAGACTGCACGCCTTGCACCTCTCCCCCGAGATAATAGAAAACTGATGTGGCTGCAGTATTGATAGGATCGGGAGCAATATAGGTAGGTTTCTGTTGCAGGGGCGTTGTCAAGGCGACCCCGGTGATTGGGGGGATAGCCTCCTCCCCCCCTTCCTATGACTCGCTCCACTGACGGAGTTATTTTTCCATAAGCTGTTTTGGGGCAAGGAAGTGTGGAGGAACCCTTCATGAACTCACTCACAATATACTCAAGTGTCCTATCTGGCACTGGAAAGCACTCTTCCTGTCTCAACATTTCTCTCGTACTATTATGTGAAGTTTTCTGTGAAATTATCATCCCTTTATCAACTGTCCGAAAAAATAAAAAAACGCATCAAATTTAATTTCGGCCATTTAAAAAAAAACATGACAGTTAATCCACAATATTTATAGTTTGTTGGTGTTAGTCGTGTTAGTGTTTATCTTGATTTAAACCCACGTTTTAGTTTTCATTTGAAGGGTGAGGATTTCCTTCCCCTCATGGCTTGAAGGCATGTTTTCTTAGGCATTTCTCTTTCGGCTTTGTTGTTGCGTCTGTACGTGTTCCTTAGTTCTTACTTAATAATTTTCTAGTAATATTATCTGTCCATTTTTAGTTCTTACTTCAAAGTTATAATGAAAATGTTATAAAATGTCACGACCACAATTAAAACATAGTTTTACATACACATCATATACAAGTGCGTCAGTTTATCTCTCAATTGCTGTAAACGACTAGCAAAAACGAACAAGATGTCCAGTTATAATGTCTACACATGGCACATACTCGTGGCCTTAGAACATTTGTGAACAACTTGAAGAAAGAAGTCTAAAAATCTATCGCTGATACTACGGGCTGATGTGCATCATATCCTTGCGTAGAGGGTTGACAGGGGGTTGAAACAGACACAAAACCTATCCAACAGACAGCTATGCTATGACAGACCGGTGGTCGAGGGCTGTGTTTGCTTCAGCCAGGAATGTTTGTCTTCCTCTTCAGCTCCCGACTGTGGAAGCTCAGCCGCAATCTCTTCTGCTAGAGCCTGCAAACAATATCCCATAGTTCATATTTCTTTCTTCTTCACTGTGTACATATATGGGATTCATATAGGGACTTAAGATCCGATGAGTCATTCTTTTTAGATTTCTTCCACGGGTTTGGATGTAGAATGCCCAGAGAAGTCCAAGTTTGGAAAATATCCCTTAGCCTGTCTCTAAGGTTATTGGAGTCCATTAATTTGAATTTGCCTTTCCTTTACCGTACTTGGTGCGGATAATCTGAAAATATCGTGAAAGTAAATATGTAGGTAATAATTACTTAGGATTAGTAATTCATTGGTCGCATTGCTTATGTCCTTAAGGAATCCAGATTACTAATTTAAAAAATATCAGTAATAAAAAAAAAACTAGGGCCTAGGGCATATGTCTTATGAATTTTTATTTTTCTTAAGTTTGGTTTATTTATTTATTTGAAAATGTAGCAAACTGACTGTAGAATGATTTCTGAGTAAATCCACACGGGCTGTAAATTCTAAACTAGAGAGCTTAGAAAAAAAAACACTATCCATGGAATGTACAGTTTTTTTTTCCCTAAGGAATAATGTCAGTGGATGCTGTCTGGTTTGAAACGTAATAGAAGTTATGTGTCATGTGCGATTGAATGTTTAATGTATCCTAAGTATTTTGAGGGGAGTTTAGATACTGGTGTTGGATTAAGATGCTTATCGCTCAAATTAAAGGTTTTTACAAATATATCTTTTAATTTCATTAAATTTGTGAGTTGACCTCACTTTGGCAGCACAATCTGCTACTAATAATTTGTCTTTATGGTGTTGTTATAATTTCGGTACTTTCAGAGCAGGCGATGGCTGTCAGTTTCTTTTCAGTCTGCGGTTAGGGCTCGTAGTGAAATATAAAATAAGTATTGAAGTGTCTTTGCAGTTTGTTATAGAATGCACTGCACTTACTATTTGAAGCTTATCTCCATCTATTTGCCTAATAGACTGCTAGTTTGTTCTCTTAACAAAGATGAAGGTCGTCTAATTAGTATGTATTCTTTAGGAAAAAGTATCATTATCAATTGAAAATGACGAGCTTACTGAAAGGAGAAAGAAAAAACACCACAGAATCCACAGGTGACCTGTTGTTTAAGATCGATAACTCCTAGTCTTCGTTTCACAGGTTTATCGACTAAGACATTTTTTGTTTTAATTTTTTTTTTATCGTGATCGGATTATCCTCATTTTTTCCAGAATTTAATTTAAAGAAAATACGGTCAGATTTGTATAAAATTACAATCGTACTAACTTGATTTTCATTGGCCGAGCCACAATAAGCAATGATTACTTGCTAGCTCTTTACTTCTTGCTCCTCGCTTTCCAGTAAATCTTCGCCCTTTGTCTTTCTTAAGAGTAGCGTTTCCCAACTATGAACTACCTGGAGAATCCCTCCATGCTGATCACCGTGAATTCTTCCAACTTGATACCTTTCATCATATCACATGTTTTTCAATCCTAGCTCGATTAAATTTAGCTATCAAATTATCCCACTAACTAACCCACACATCATCCGAACTGTTTTTGTCATCTCACAGCTTCCTTTGACCGTTCTTTTTTATTCCGTGCCACAAATATATGGAATTTAATTCCCTTCTTCTCTATTAATAATTTTTAAATCTAGACTTTTCTTGTTCCTTCAATCTAACGATTCATAATTCATTATTGCTATTAATTCTATTCATTCAAAATTTTAAGATATTCTAGCAAACATTCATCCAATTTTTCCCCTGGTAATAGTTCTAATATTTTTTACGTTGGTTCATTGCAGGAAACACATGCACATAGGCGTATTATTATTTTGGTCAGGTATACATACGTATGTGTTGCGGTACGAAAAAGGTAATATATTTTGTGTACTGTAGATATACATTTCTTTAGTGGTAGTAAAATCCTCCAATCTGAAATTCTGATGGCATATTTCCTAACAACCCGGTGTGTTGCGAGGACTGGTTTGTAAAAATAGCAAAGAAAATTTTAAAGAATAAATCATTGAATGGTATAATGCATTAAGGAGGAAGACTGAATGTGTACCCCGATCTTAATATAATCAAGGAAATAGATTTATTATTGAAATGTTTTCATATTATGGCGTGGCAGCGGGAGACTCGCTCTCGGCATCTTAAATTAAGTATTGTCACAGAATATCCCCGTTGACGTGCCCTCTATGGTGCGATCCTTCAGACAGAAGTGTTTCGCCATAAGGAATTGCATTAGAAAAATCGTCACTCATGCAGTTCTATGTAAGTTGGTAGAGCACAACTGACTAGTGACGAAGAACCGGGTTTTGATCCCGCCGGTATAATTTTTCATCCCTAATAATTATTGGTAATGGTTGGATAAATCCCAAAACATAAATTGACAATATACAGTCAATGTATTGTGAGTACTCTAGTGTATGAGTGTATTTTGAATCAGTTGAAGGTTAAAATGATTTTTAGAGGACTTGAAAATGTAGTAGTTTAATACTAATGTGGAGTCGAGTGTGATACAGTAAGTTGTATCATTTGTGGTAAAAAAAAAATAACTCGCACAATATACATACTTCAGATAACTGATCTTTTTATACTGTGTACATGTATATATATATTGTTCTTATGTTTTTAGAAAACTAACTAAGATTACATATCTTATTATATGTTATTGCTGTTTTACATATTTTATTTATAATATAACTCTGTTATCACTACTTTCTAGTGTTTTATATATTTAATTATTATATGTCTTAAATAATATTATTATCTGCAAGGAGCTGATAAGCATGCTGTGTAGGTAGCATCTAATTGTAACTGAGCAGCTGCACTGATTTGTAAATTTATTTTGAAAATAAAGCGATTTTCTCTATATAGTCAGACTAGAGCAGATCTAAGGAGAATATACGTGCTTGTAGCACGTGGATTTATGATAGGACAAGATTAATATGAAAAAATCTATTTACCCAAAAAAATATAAATATTAAAAAATAAAGTATTTACATGTCACTGATCCATGGATCGGATAGTTCATCACTCAAATCATATGTAAATAACTTCCTTCAACTGCTAGTTTTTTTTATCATGATAGCAATTTGAGCTGAGCTGCAGTGCTAAATTTGAGCCGCCTCCGCACTATACTCAGTTGGAGTTTTGAAATTTAGTAAATAAATGTTGAACTCGTTTTCAGCGTGTATTACGACCCAATAACTTATTCTCTTGTCGATTTCAAAAGCCAATAACAATAATATAACCGTTTCATTTTACGAATACTTTATGTATGTTTTGTACTGCATATAGGCAATACCTTTGTCTCGTACTTAAACAGAGGTGCGGTAGTTAACTATACTTACTATACACCCATACGTTGACTGTTTTATTTGTTCATTAAAAATGTATTGAGTCTGGCCAAAATTCTAATTTCAACAAGTTGAAAAACATTTGTAAATGTGCCATTTTCTGTATTTTATGTAGCTGAGGCTAAAAATAAACTTTAAAATACTTTATATGTGTTAAATTTTTGTTGCTGTGTTTTAAATTTTTACATATTGTATTTGTTGCTAAGTACTACATTGATATTAGTATTCCGTGTCTTCAGCAACTGATAGGATAAGAGTAATATTTTATGTCGATTAATATCTATTTTCTGGTTATCACTTTTTAAATATCGATGCGTCATGAAACTTAACTATTTTAATATAGCTTTGTTTATTCTTAGAAACTCATTTTGGATTATAAGAAGTTTCTTGAATTTTGTATGACTTTCTAAGCTCTAACTAGTTGCTGTGTAAGTTAATAAGGGCATTGCTAAGAAATTATATATGAGTTTAGTCTGTGTATTCAGGTTCCAATTTCTAAAGATTGATGAAAAGAGGGCAGATTTAGTAGTTGTGCATTCATAGTTTATTTTATATGTGGGGCGAAAATAAATCTGCGGTCTGAATAAACATAACAGAAGGCTGCCACTCTAATTATTTATTGCTAAGTACTATTTTATTTACAAATTTAGGTTTCTTTTTGGTGAAAAATATAGCTTCAGTTTTGCTAGCATTGATAGAAATCTATCAACTATCTATCGTATTTATCTACTTTTCTAATTTACATAAAGAAGCCTAAAGGGTATCCAATCCTTTCAATCGAAATTCCTGAGAACAATAGTTAATGGCCCTTATTACGTCAGCAACAAAACCCTTCATAACGATTTTAATGTACCCTTTTATTCTTCCCCACAATGTTCCCTTCCAAGTTCATGGAATTCCCTAATAACCTATCCAACCACCCTAATCCCCTAGCACAGTCATTAAACTGCGCCACTCGAACTTCTCGGAGACTGAAGCAGCAGTGGCATCGTGACCTGCCATAAATACGTGACGGTCGGAGTCCTGGCAATGGTCAGTTTCTCAAATCATGTCCCGAGCGTTTGTGGCGCGCGCTCTTCGTCAGCCTCCACTGGAGCGTATCCAGTGACGAGTGGGGGACTTCCCAAGACTTCGTTTCCTCTTTCGCATGCAAGGGGGGGGGGGTGACAATCATGTGGATTTGGGATGTCTCTGGGCTGTTAGTAAATACTGTATGAATGAAGAAGTGTAAATATGGTATGGATGAGAATATATTACTTATTGCCCAATAAGGCAGACAGTAATTTTTTCACAATAAAATAAATTCTTAAATTAAATTAAATTTTACATAATCATCTGTACTATAATCATTCTGGGAGATTAAAGCATCAGTGGCCTTATGAACTGCCATAAATACTTGACGGTTGGAGTCCTGGCAATGGCCCGTTTCATCAATCATGGCCTGAGCATCTGTGGCTCTCGCACTCTTAATCAGCCTCCACTGGCTCAGATCTGGTGACGCGGCTGATGGAGGAGTGCGTGGGACTACCAAAGACTCAAATACCTCTTTCGCTTGCGATGGATGCGACAACACAACCATGTGGATTTGGGAGGTCTCGGGGCTGTTTGTAAATGCCATATTAATAAGTGGGTAAATGAAATTGTAAATATGGTATGAATGAGAACATTTATCACAATTACTTATTACCCTATAAGGTCGATTTTTGTCTCAATAAAGAAGCTTAAAAATTAAAGAAGCCGTCCGGGAAGAGACTGCTATTCTGATTCTCTTTTTTTTAATTTATTTATTTGAATATGATAACTTTGACAGTTAGTTAAGTTCTTTCGATTGTAGAGTGCATTGATGCATTCGTTTTCTTTTCATTTTATATGTTGTTGTTTTGTTTGGCATAGCACTGCCTCAGATCGTTACCAAGGAGAATGGGCCGTTGACTAGAATTATTAGCGGTGTAATACCTTGAGCCAGACATAATCCAGGTGTAAGTCGCTCGGCGGCCTCGGGACAATCAGCCGCGGACAAAAGCTCCGTACACAAGAGCGGTGTGAGTTTAATTACTGGCGCTTTGGAGAGGTGGACCGATTTAATTCCGACTAAGGAGCGGGGTATAAATCAGAAAGCTGTTTAATCAGCGCCAGCTCGCTGGGATAGGAGCACACGTACGGGTGGTATATGAAGAGGCACAGTAGGGGCATAATAGTGTTTCGGGGCCTGTGTACAATATCTGCCGTCAAAGGCAATAGCTGCGTTTGAGGGGATCGTGTAACTCGAGGCCTCTGTTTAACACATAACCAGCGTATACCTCCCTCCTGTCACTAACGAGCTCTCCTCAATCTGCAACAGTATCAATTATATTTCTTCACTTTTTTTCAAACAAATAAACATAGATACTTTTGATCTCTGTATTTTCACAAATTCGATCGAGATTCTATCCCTGGAGGTACTTGTGAGAAGTCGTTGTCAACTGTTGCTAGGAGCTGAATTCCGTTCTGTGGAAGGAAAGGGACTGGGAAAATCTACAAATACGTCAAAAAGTCTATGATAAAACTCATGGAATGGTCCAAACTTATTATTACCTACAATTAAAACCTACATGATGGCCTGGGTTCATATCTAATATGAAGCTTAAGGTGTTCAAACCAGTAGATATACGAATAAATATTTTAAGATTATTAAGCACTGGTCAATGGTGGAATTCAAAAGTGAATATAGTGAAGCTAGCGACTTGACTAGCTCGTCGAACTTCACGACGACGTCATTTTATAATACACCTATAACATTGACCTAAAAAAAAATTTATCCCCTAGCATTTTAGATTTTAGCTATTTTCGGGGTGCTTAATCTAAATATGAAATAAGTTTTGCTCTATCTGCTCTCCTCTTTTAGATCAGAGTTTGTTGTCAAGATAAAACCTGTGCGCCACATCAGGTCTGTAAAATTTGTACAGAACATTTGCGACAGTGGACTACCGGGAAAAAAAAAAAGTCTGAAATTCGGCGTACCGATGGTTTTGAACTGAAATACCACTTCAAAGAGTGCTACTTCTGCCTAGTAAATATTACTGGAATGAATCGAAACAACCGTAGCAAGTGGTGTTACCCTGATTTAGTCTCTGCCAATTTTTTTTTTTTTTTTTTTAGTTTTTTTCCCTTAGCTCTTCAACTTGGAAATATAGGATGTAGAAAAAATAAAGAAAAATTATATGGGATGGAGGGTGCCTTTCACTAAGGGGAGTCCCATTTGGAGGAAGTACGAGAAGGATATGGGGTGTGGGATGCCTAAAAGCGGCGGGTGGATTCGGGATGGTAGTGAGAGTCTACCTACGGTGGAGCCTAGGGGTACTAGGCGATACTAGTAAAGGTGACAGTGACTATGAGAGGACGGGATCAATTCTTCAATGTTTCAACCGGAGGAGTGGAACTGCCTCACCTGATATATCAAGCTGTCAAGGGACTGCACCAAATCTGTTGGCTTTGTAATATATTTCTTATGCCCATGATGATTAACTGGAACTAGAATTTGAGTTCTCACCCGAGACTGCTAAATTTTATGAGCACTCAGACTCTACACCACTACCGTACATACTCCCTCTTGTTGAGTTTCATTTTAGTGTTAGAAATAAAAAATTAAAGTGAAACACCAATGTTAGAGTTGTAGAATCATATTAGTTATAGTATCTTTGTGGTTTCTATATGTCATTGTAAACTTAACGATTCATTAATTCGATAAAATTTGGTAAAGGCGAACGTGCATGTAAGTTGTTGACTTTGCATTCGACCTGAAAGTACAATGGCCGTTGTTGTCCTTTGAGTATAGAAACTCAAGTTATGTACTCATCGCACGTGTCATGGCCCAGGGCTATATCCTTCAGGAGCAGGAGACGACCTCTTCTCCCTGGAGCTCTCGACGTCTACATCAGGTGTTCAATTAGTCAGCATCCACCCTCTGAGGAAGAGATAAAGATTGATGGGAGTGCCGTGCAGAATCAATTACCCTCGTGGATAGAGGTGGAGGAGCTCGCGTGCCGAGCAGGATAACTCATGCCCACAATTAGCCAGCAGATGAACGCAGCGGCACAGTAATTCACTAGAGCTGCTCGAGTACTCACGCTCTCCACTTCCGCCTGTCTCTGTGTTCTTATGTTAGCAGGCTCACAATGAGGCTATTTAAATAAATTTTCTTGGCAAGCAGTGTAAATACAATGTGGTTAGTCTTGAGCGAAAAAGTCATAAAAGTTTTCATGTTTTTATCACTGACAAAATATCTCCACCTTGGCTCTTTTCTTTCTCCAGGAAAAAGAAAAACGATATTATAAATTAATAATAACATCACTGACATTTATTGAGACATTAATAAAACTTGAAAAAGACTTTGATGGCTAGGAAGCAGTTCAGTTCATTGCCAGGTATTAGAATATCAACACATAGTGCACGTGGTTCGACGAGTGCTGAACAATCACAACTGTCGGATCGGCAAGAAATGTGTCTTTATTTGGGTCCCATCTCACCGTGGAATCAGATACAATGCAAACGGCAGAATGCGTTGTCAACTTGTCCCCAACTAATCGTAACCAGACTATCGAAGCATCAGTTACACAGGATGACTGGAGAAGAGTGCTAGCAGACTCATGCGGAAGAGCGGTGACACATCATATTATGACAATAAAAAGCAGGTGTGTTCCTCAGCAAACATCAATTAGAGGATCCAGAAAAGAAACAGTTAAACTGTGCCCATTACATTTCTACAGGAATCCACAGCCTAGTTCCAGTAAACAACCACAGTTACAACAACAATGTTAACTGCTCAGTAAATCAGGTAATTCTGAAATTATTGAGACATTATATTATGTTACAACTTGAGCTTCAAAACCACATGAGACGACATAGCTTTGCCCCAGAACCTCAATTCAAGCAAGATGATGCTACAAGCTAAGTGCAGAAGTTCTTCAGTTTTGGATTCTTCAGTCGGATTTTACAGCAGGGTATAGAATACTAAAAGCCTTTCCGCCGGTGCTCCTTACCGCTGGGGCGACAAAACATATAAAATGAAATGCAATTTAAAAAAAAAAAATTTCCTAATACTCTAAAAAAAAATAGATTTTTTTTAGAAAGAGTAGTAAAAAAAACTAAAGCTACAAGAAATTATCATCTACTTGTTACAAACCTCTCCGGTAAGACCTATTTGAAATTCCAGTATTATTACAATAACGTTGGTCGAATCCTTAAGAAGATGGACGACATATGTTATATAAGTATACAAAGAGTAGATTTTTCATTCATTAATTATTGTTTCTATGTTTAGGCTTCATCATTAAGATGAGAATCATAACTATTTCGAGTGTTATAAAAATCAAAATTACTTGTATATTGACTCTGCTATTGTTAAAGTAATTTTGTTTCAATTCAGCGGAGTGTCCCCAATATTTTTTTTCGTTGCATTATTTCAAACACAAAGTTTACACAATGCCTTTTTCTTTTTATAAAAAAAAGGAAATGAAAAAATGAATCAATATGCTCCCACATGACTACATCAATATTCATACTATTGGTACATATGTCACGCTGTAAACTATTAAACACATACTAGCCGCCCACACTAAGCTCTGTTTATTACTTCTTAAAAGGATTTATATCAGATATGAGCTTAGTGATATATAATATAAGTTTATCACCATTGCTCCCGTGGGTGTCATGTATAACACTTTCACATTCAGCACAAATCAACATACCCATTAGGCTGAACGTTTTTTTTTTCTCGTAATATCTCAACTTTCCCAGTTCTGGTAGTTGTAAAACCGAAAATTCTACCTACTTAGCAGATAACCTTATTTTTAGGTGCCACGCCTTTTCTCTTAGTCAACTCCTACGTCAAAGTTTTGTTGATTTGATTGTATTTTAATTTTAGGCATGACAGGTTTTATGTGAGCAACTGCTGTAAAATGCCTTGGCTTCGCGCACAGAAAAAACGAAATGAATGTGAATGTTTTGTAAAGTTGTTTAATTTTTTTTTGAATAAAATTAGTATAAGGAAGTTATGCTCTGTCGTTTTCCATCAGGTGGTTGGAATCAGGATTCAGAAGACTACATTTCACCAGCTCAGTCATAAACATAAGCGCCTAAATCCACCTGAGCTATTTAATAAAGCTAACCCACACATACAAATTCGACGGAGCAGGCTGAAGCTTGCCCCTCGTCTACCCACACTGACGGCGCGTGGAAATTTCTGAACACCGACATTGATTTAGGAACATTTGTGCATATTTAATCAGTCAGTGTAATATTGTCAATAGATTTACATGCGCATAAATGATTTGTGTTGATCAAGCACACTGTGAACACTCTCGAAAGCTTATTTTTGGATTTGGATGCAACACAATTTATCTTTTGCTACTAGTAGGTGTGATTCAGTATTATTTTGTTTCTTTTTTAATTGATACTCTTTGTAAATACCATAATGCATAATTATTTCACTATTGTGTCAGATCGTATTATTTTAACTCTCCTGCCTCTCTGTCTTGAAGTCTCCTTTCCTCTCTCGAGCCCAGCAATTTATGAGCCAATGGCATGAAAAATAGCATCGCTTTGAAAATGTAGTTAAATGTCCGTTTTTACTTTATTACCAAAAAATAAGTAGTTTCTTAACGAGTAAAAGATTAATTAAATATTTTTGACGTCCTGATGTATAAGTTATTTATATTTTCTTGTTGAGCTAAAACTACTGAAAACCATTAAAACACAACTCGATTTTTTTAGAAGCAAGACAATTTTATGTTTTAGTTTCATTTGGTTACTTGATAATGCAGCTCTGACCAAAAAAGTATCATATTGAGTATATCAAATTAATTATGTAGACATGAATATGTTATATGCATGCATATTCTCGATTATACTATAATTAAGTGAAGCCAAAACTTAATTAATTATTTTTACTTGTGATACAACTTATTCGCAGGCCTAGTTACCTTTGGTTAAGTGATAGAACTCAACTGCATGTACTGTTCCCACTGTCAACCCCTAAATGCATTCATAAAGATTATGAAATGAATAAAGATTGTCAATATAATGAAGAATTTGGGTGAACCAGGAGGCCTTGGAAGGCACACATTTACTTGTACAATTTAGAGTCTGGAGGCACATTACAGAGACAACGTTAAATTCGATAAAAACTCTTAATTTTAGAATAGGGTTAGCATACGTGGTTAGTCCAATTGCGAAATACTAACTAATAATCTTTTCTTAGGGTGGATAGCGCTTTGTGTTACTAACCTTATGGCAACGTGGGCACGTACACAGGTGGTCTGAAAAGTTTCCGGCCTCAACATTAAGATGATGATAAAATAAATAAAAGCTAAAATAAAAGGTCGGAAACTTTTCGTACCTATGCAATAAGTGTTGTCAGCTTTTACGACAGGTATTAAAGACGATTTATTTATGTTATGACGTACCTAATTATCCAATTAGCTAGGATATCTGGGTTTTTTTCATTCAAAACCCAAAGAAACTAACTGAACCTTTAAGTAGGGTCGAGATCAATATGGAACTTTTATTTGGCTAACAAACTCCTGAACAGGTATCAAGTTTGATAATTACCAGATCTCCAGTGGGGTTGTGTCCAGTTGAAACCATACACTCTGCATTATGTCGTAATTGGGATCCCAATTAGTAGTTCGGTAGAACTTTAGCCGACTCTGCGTTATCTGATACGGACAGCTTCCAGATTTATGGAGGTGTAGTCTGGATATATCGAGGCTCCTGACCGCAGTATCTTCGGGCGTTCATCTTCACCCCGATAGGACGGTGTGGGATGGAAACAGAATATTGGTTCATCCAAGACATCTGGTCTTCGGTATGATAGCAGCACTGATGATAAGATAAGTTAGTATGATTACTTACCCCAGACGTATTATATCCCAGAGATAAGCAGCAACTTCACTCAAAAGAATAATTTTTCAGGAAACATCCTTCAAAATTTTATTCAAGTCACCAAACACTCTATTAGTACTTTTTAATATTTTATTTACTTAATATTATATATTATAATTTAATATTATTATATTTAATATTTTTTAATATTTTCATCCAATATACTTCATATTTGATTGAGTAAAGATGAAGTCAAATTAATGAAATAAAATGAGATACAGCGAGACCTGCCTGCAATACAGTGATAAACTGAAATATTATTAATGTCTCCTACCAATATTAAACATACTGTCAAATAATTATATCTGTAATTCAAAACAAAGATAATTAATTATTTGACACGTTACCAGGATATGCTTTTTATCTATCAGCTGGGATATTCGTTGGATGTTTCATCTCTGGTTTGCCTTCCATTTTATATTTCAAAATACGGATCATCTGTTTTTATTCTGGTAATCATAATGGATGGTACTGGTGTGAGCACATTAACACGCATTATTTATCATTTACTATTATTCATATTACATGGTTATTTATAAAATCACCATTTTTACCCCGGTGATGTAAAAATTTTATTTTTTAACAGTTATAAAACAAAAAAATATTTACCGATAATTTAGAGTGATATGCCAACTTATTCAAAACACACCCGCCTACCATTCCAAATTTTATTAATCCATCAGTATGGAGAGATGGGACTAATGAGCCCGACACCGCAAGAGCTCACTAGGGGCGTGGGCGAAGTAGCTCCTGATTGGCCAAAATAAACGGTTCTCTCATTTACTGGGCGCAGGAATCACCAGCCTGTATAAGGCAGAAATTTCAAAGTTTTTGGACAGTCGGAATCAGACAGTGAGCACTGCTTTTCCCCTCTCTGTACCGCCGCTTGCTGCTCTGCTGGAACCATGGCTTTCTTATTTAACTACCTCTGCACCTCTCTTTCCTATTCCTGCTAGCTTTAGTCCGGCACTTTCAGCCTCCATTACCTTCCCAGAGGAGTACTCTGGCGTTGCCCCTCTAAACTAGCTTATCCTTGGATAGGACCACTTCCATTCAGATCACAGTCGGCATATTTTCGGTTCACACACGCCTTTGCGATCCTGACTGTTTTCGCCTACCCTCGGGTACCGAGTGTGAATTCTCGTGGTCTTGGAATGACCTATAATACCTGTATATATATATGTATATTACCTGTACCTCTTCTCCTTAACTTAGTCACTGTTGGGGCACACGTGCCTAAAAAATGTAAAGGGAGTCAGAAAGATCGACGATATTACCCCTCACTAAGCCATTGTTAGGGTTGGTGTCGGATCGTCACGAGGGGAGTGCCTGGTTACCCTAGCCCTGGTGACAAGTGAGGATTCTTTGAGTTTATAACCTGGACAATCGTTTGATGACGGCTTTATTATCTGACTCCATTTTTTTATAGGTATGCGCACCGACAGTGCACTATGTTCAGTTTAAGAGGTGCAGGGTAGGTTTATAGGTAGTTGGAATGACCACGAATTCACCCTCGGTATCTGAGGGTAGGCGAAAACCGTCCGGATCCCAAAAGCGAGTGTGAACCAGAGAGAGGCAGACTGGGTTGCCATGGGAGACACTGCATTTGCAGGGCCACGGCAACCGTCGTCCGCGAGGGAGAAGTCTCTTTCAAGGAGATGTTAGTTTTAGCACGACGAAAGCAGAGATTCCCACTAGGAAGGTGTGGGGTCTGATGCCGGACTAAAACATAGCGAGGTTAGGAGAGAAGAGATGCAGAGGTTTTTAATAAAGAAGCACTCAGGTTTTCAGAGTTCAAGCGGGGTAGCCACGAGCCGGTAGTTGCCAGGAGAATTATTTACTGGGGCCAGACCCCTGGCTTAAATACCCAGCTAGCCTTGCCCTTAGCCAATCATCATTAAGATTATTGTGGCCAATGATGTGGATTTTTTTTGTTCTCTGGCAGAGGCTGGCAGGGTTTGCGCCGGCTGTTTGGGCCCCTCCATATACCTAGGTACTGACAGCTGGTGTCCCATCTCATGTAACTACTTGGCACCCCGCATTTTTTATTGCTTGATACATTTACAATGATTTACATTTTTTTCATGTTATTTACATTTGTTTACAATATATTTTGTTTATGTTATTTACATTTGTTTACAATATATATAAAATATAGTATAGGGTGATTTATCTTATGTTAGCAGTCGCTACATTGGTTTATGACCTAACTGTTTCACCACCACCAGGGACCTCAAGACTTCTCTTGTAATACCTCAAAAATTGAGAAGGCTCGACATAAAGTATGTTTAAACACGCAAAGAGACATCGTTGTATGTCTACTTGTTTAGCTTTTAAATTCTAAACTAGACTATATATTCAGTTTCAAATAACCCATAGCGCTTAACATTTAAAACGATTTTAGCTATTTTACTGGTATTTTAACATTAAAAAGAGAGGAGGAGATTTGACTAATTGTTTTTTTTATTACCATTTTATGATTATTTAAACTCACCAAGGACAGGTAAGAAGAAGAATCCACGATAGGGGCTAAAGGAAGACTAGACAAAGATATCAGAGGGATGGTAAGGGGTGTTTCTAAAGTCTCTATTATTTCTGTTCAGGGCGGTGGAAAATGGCTTCTCCAACCCCGGCTCGAACTCTTTCTCAAAAGGGAAATTATTCCTCGTAATAGATTTCCGAGCCCTGGCGATAAGGAGGACTTGGCCCCACTGATTGCCTTTCTTTCTTCAGGGCTCTAGGAGTGGAGGCGGGGTCTCTACCAATGATTGGCAGCAAATTCCTTGTCTCAGCCAATTACACAGCAGAACCGTTTTTCCGTAGTTGCAAGAACTATGTTCAATTATTGAATGTTGAATGTAAGGAAGAATTGTTCGCAGAGTATGTCTAGCTGGGATTTCAAAGTTTTACTTAAATAATGAGCTTCATGTATCATTTATCATCATGGAACTATCTAAAGACCCAGCACATATTATTAGTCATTAAATATAATTTTGAATAAAAGAGCGTTGAATGAAATAAACTGTGAGTTCATATTTATTCAAATATTTTCTTTATTCGGATCCACCTGGTCTTGAAAAAAATTAGTGCTGGGGTTAGTTTATTTATAGCCAAGCCTGATTCCAACGAGTATGGGGTGGGCTTATCTTTCGTTTGTCTGTGAGTGCGTTAAACGATAGCGTTCTTTACAATAACATTAAAATACAATAACGAAAAATATATTCAATGTTGTTCCAGAAAAATAAGTTTGGAGAGCCTAAAATAGAAATCACGGATTTAATTTTGCAATCTTTAATTAGTTATTTCCCAATATTTTAGTCGTTTAGCTTAGCTTATGGTTTCTTAAAATATAAAAAAGTTTTTTTTTTTTTTTTTTTTTTTTTATTATTCCTTTATTGTGCTATAATTACAATCTGCCTTTTATAAGGCAATAAGTAATAAGATAAATGCTCTCATTCATACCATATTTACAGTTCATCATTCACTCGCTCATTCACAAAATAATTACAGACAGCCCAGAGACCTCCCAAATCCACATGCGAAGAGAAAGCGGAGTCTTGGGAAGTCCCCCACGCTCCTCCGTCAGCCGCTTCACCGGATGCTAACCAGTGGAGGCTGACCAAGAGCGCGAGAGCCACAGACGCTCAGGACATGATTGGAGAAACTGGCCATTGCCAGGACTCCCACTGTCACGCGCTTATAGGAGGTCACGAGGCCACTGCCGTTTCAGTCTCCAAGGAGGATTATAGGGATGAGTGGCGCAGTGCAATGACTGTTCTACAGGATTAGGGTGGTTGGAAAGGCTGCTGTGGAATTTTATAAACTTGGAAGGGATGAGTTCTAGAATGTAGGGTATATTAAGGTCGTTATGAAGGGTTAAACGTTTACAAACGTTTACCATTTTTTTAAAGCGCAGTTGTTCAAACCCTTTCCCCCCTCAAAAAAAATATTCCCTAAAATATAATTAAGTTAATAATTGATCCTAGGATGTGAAACAATTCTTCATTTTTCAGATATTTGAGAAACACAGCGAGGCAGCTGACCAGCTAGTAATAGTCCAATTTAATTTATTCATATACTCCTGTATTCAACTACACTTTTATTCTCACTCTATCCAATCTCAGATCTCAGTTTCGCATTCTTACACACGTGAAAGATTACACTATTTGGCATTCAGATGCTTACATTGGGAGACCACAGGAAGCTGACATGTAATGTAGTCAGCGCTAACAAACCACACTTATGTCCACGGACAGTTTGATTTAAGGTCTCAAGGGAAACGCCTATTATTTACACGTGGGGGTTTCGAAAACCGAACTCTAGCTAAAAAGCGAAAAGACCCAAGTAAAAAATGTGCCGTGCGTGGAGACGTGAGGGGCCCATCCGTCTCACCCTTTGCCGGAGCCTGAATGCAAATCCCCGGGCTAAGTCCCACCATCAATTCTCCCCTAACAAAGCTGGAGATCGAGGAATAGATACCCCATCATTAGGGCCTTTACAGATCTCACCCGCAGTTTTTCCCTTCTTCGGATATACTCTCCCTGCTTACCGTTACATCTCATTTTTTTTTTTATGGGTTCAGATCAAACCTACACAGCGTAGTTATATTTTATAAATGAATTTATCACATTGTTATAGAATGATTTGCTATGAACATATACATAAATGACTCAATCAAGAGTCTACTATTATGATTGTTAAAAAATAATATAATATTCATGCGCTAATACTGGTTGTGGACTTATAAACTCAAGAAATAAAACGTCGTTCTCACTGCACTTTTAGTTCTTAAACAAGTATGATATAATAAGTATTAGTTTAATCTAGAAATATTAAAATATGCTGATTATAAATTGTTTATTAAATCAAAAGCTAAAATGTTTAATAGTTTTATATTTTTAATTAAGGCAACCGAAATAAATAAAATTAATGATAAACAAAATAACATCATTAAATGAATCAAATATATATTTAGTTAAAAATTAAAATCCACATATCCTTCGCTAGAATACTTACAATTAAATTTATAATCAATATAATGAAATTAATTTTAACATTACATATCGATATTACTAAAATGTAGGAATTGGTAAAATATAAATGCACACAAGAAAATAGGATATGGAAGAACATATTTATGACTGTAAATCATATCAATGCTTTTAAAAATATTGTGTATTTTAGCTCTGGGGGTGATTGTTTGACCGTTGAAAGCGCTTCGCTAAACATGTAGAAACCTATTTCACATGCCGTCTTTTTTCGTTCCGTTAGAAAAGGCAAAGTAGGTATATTTTTTTAAGTTCAAAGTGGGGTCAATGTGGGTTTGTACTTTTAATATTTTTAAAAAGTGTTTCATTGGCTTAAGAAGTAGAATGCTCTAGCAGGATTCAAAATTCAAGTAATTAATACTAAAATTTCTGTAACCTGGCAATATTGAAATGTTTAGCGCTATCACGTAGTTAGACAGGTGAGGTCAGTGATTTTACTAACCGATTTCTCGTGAGCTTGTTTTTTTTTTCGAGACAGTCGCTATAGATTATTTGGCTATCTTTGATTACGTAATGTTTGTTTAATGATTTTCGTTTCTCTATTATGTGCATGGTCATGTTCGTATTTTGTCTATACCTCTACTATAGTGAAAATAATGATGCCCGAGATATCAGTTCGTTTCGATCTGAATCCATTAAAAAAAAAAGAAAAAAAAAGTGTAGTTGTTTTGTGGAATAGTGTAAATATGACACTTTTAGGTTTGATTTGTATAAATATATATTTGCTGCAAATATAACCCAATGCAAACTCAACTCATAGTTTTTTTGGGTTACCTAAAATCGTTCATATAGAGTAAAATCAACTATTTCTTACTGAGGGTTGTGTTTAATATGACAGTGGACCATATCCAATTTTAATATATATTGGTTTTGTATGTCTGTTACAAATAAGGTCTTTTATTTATGCAAGACGGCAGAATTGGACGCACAAAGGAGCAACGGAAATTATTGAATGAAAAAACTGGGTCTTTTGGTGTTTTTATTTTTAGTTTCAACTTGAGTACACGTACTCATTATTACTCTAGTTTTACGCAAAGTCATGCTCACTTTTTCCCTCAATGTTTTTTTTTTTTACCTTTTATTTATTCCGCCCCTTCCTGCAATAACCCTAAAGAAAAGCATTTCATTTAGGTTTTCCGCACGCATAATAATAGTTATATGATGTACATAATTACTTATATTTTTAAAAAGATTTCAAAATCTTTCATCACCATTTCTAAAATTTTTATTAAATGGTTGTATGATGCTAGGTGCTATTGGCAACCAATTGACACCGAGCTTCGAGAATTGGGTGTAATTGGTCAGACCAATTAAATATTTCTTCTAATATTTAATAAAGTCGCTGTGATCGGGCACGTGTAAAGTAAATATCGACGGGCGTCCATTAATATTTTCCAGTATCCGAAATACAACAGAACAGATACCATCTTGGCAGTGGGAGCCCGACATCGATCACGAGCTGATAATAAAGCGGACACGAATCCTTTATAATTTGGGAGAGATCTCCTCGTTAAGGATTATTGGGGATTTATTTAGCTAATGTGTCTGCCCCTGTGAGCTTACACTCGTTTGACGGCCCGGAACAAATGTCCGCCACGGAGGTATTCATCTGTGCTTTTTCTTTTTTTTTTTTAATCTTCTCGTAGGCGTTCAACATTTCTGGTATTTCCTCAAAGCTGTCAATCGCTATGTAAATTAGTGGATACAGCTTTTTGTATAAACCCTAACTGGCCTGTCACCTCACTTTGTTGCCTTGATTTGTTCCAAAAGGAATGTTAATTAGAGTGTGCTACAACGACACCACCTCGTGATAGATTAGAATGAACGTCTCTGCTAAGTTATCTACCCTCTTCCCACTCTTTCTTTACAACACCTAGTCAGTTTGACCTTAGTTGTACTTTGTTTGCCGGATGATCTCTATTTTTATTTCTGTAGCACAAAGCACTGGTCCGACGTGACTAATCCCAGGGTGCTACAGTTTTTGATTGCCTTCCATAAGAAGACTGGCCTTAGTGAATCTGAGAGATGTATTCTACGACTTGATAAATACCAGAGCACTTGATGATGAACAACATCACGAAGAATTAAAATAGACCCAGAGGACGCCCAAGAAAACAATGGCTGGATCATGTGGAAGGAGTGTCCAGAGCAAACGGAATGAGATAGAGAGAGAGAGAGGGAGAGAGAGAGAGAGAGAGAGTTATTATTTTTATTATGTCAAGAGTTATTAGCCCGGCCGGAGCTCTCAAAAAAAGAGGAATATTGGTACGTGTACCAATATCCCCAGGAATATTGGTACACGTACCAATATCCCCAACAAAAAAACTTGGTGTTCCGCAAGGAAACACGATTTAGACTTTATCTAATAAAAATTTTTAAATAAATGGATCGTTTAATTATTACGAGAAGTTAAGATTTATCAACAAAAAATGTTTGTAACATTCAGGGTATTTCTCACATATTAATTTAATTATTGTGTGCAAGAATACCAAGTTCGGGGGGGGGGGAGCCTTCGCGAGAGAGAGAGAGAGAGAGAGAGAGAGAGAGAGAGAGAGAGAGAGAGAGAGAGTTATTATTTTTATTATGTCAAGAGTTATTAGCCCGGCCGGAGCTCTCAAAAAAAGAGGAATATTGGTACGTGTACCAATATCCCCAGGAATATTGGTACACGTACCAATATCCCCAACAAAAAAACTTGGTGTTCCGCAAGGAAACACGATTTAGACTTTATCTAATAAAAATTTTTAAATAAATGGATCGTTTAATTATTACGAGAAGTTAAGATTTATCAACAAAAAATGTTTGTAACATTCAGGGTATTTCTCACATATTAATTTAATTATTGTGTGCAAGAATACCAAGTTCGGGGGGGGGAGCCTTCGCGAGAGAGAGAGAGAGAGAGAGAGAGAGAGAGAGAGAGAGAGAGAGAGAGAGAGAGAGAGAGAGTTATTATTTTTATTATGTCAAGAGTTATTAGCCCGGCCGGAGCTCTCAAAAAAAGAGGAATATTGGTACGTGTACCAATATCCCCAGGAATATTGGTACACGTACCAATATCCCCAACAAAATCATATCCGTAGCCATCTAAAGTATGTCCTTGTTTTTGCGATTTTATCAAAATAAAAAGCGATTTTTCATTCTAAGTCAATAAATCTTGTGTGCAACATAACCGACAAACTTTGATAGGTTGTTGACTATAAAATGCTCTTTATTTCTCTACAGAGGCCTGTAATACACAACAATAAAATGTACAAAATCATTTACCAAAGTGACATATCACAACAGGGAATAGACAATGATGAATTTTATTGGCCACGGAGTGTCCCTGCTGTAGCCAATCGGGTAACTTGAACCTCTCTGGTTCTGGGCAGAGCAATAACTCGAAGCGGTGGCTTTAATTCCGAGCTCAACCTTTAATAGTCCCACTCAATCTCCGCTCGATGTAGCGATCCGTTTCGACTCAAGTCGGATTGGATTCTATTCAGATTATCGTAAATCGTGGCCTTCCTACGTCGTGTCTGCCTAGAGATAATTCGTGAACATTTCTGGTGGGCTAGGAGTGGAAGTAGCAACCGTTTGAGAACATGGTTATATTATTTGGATGAGAGAAACAATAAATTTTGTTCGTCTAAGGATCAGACAGCAGGGGTTGTTTTTTTTATAGAGAGGCTAAAGCAATATAGAAATACTAATTAAAATCAAAACTAGTTGCCAGAATACATATTGAATTCTTCTGAAGAATGTTTTTTATTCCATACTTCACATTGTGGTGAGAAAATGTGGAATATACGAGTAAATTTCAGGTCGATTGCGTATTCAAACTTCTTTATTGTGCTAAAATCTGCATTATAAGGCAATAAGTAATTGAGATAAATGGCTCTCATTCATACCATATTAACAATTCATCATTCACTCGCTCATTCATACAATATTTACAGACACCCCAGAGGCATTCCAAAGCGACATGTTTGTCTCCTCCCTCGCATACAAAAGAGGAGTCCCCCACGCTCCTCCGTCAGTCGCGTCACGGGATACGAGCCAGTGGATGCTGACGAAGAGCGCGAGAGCCACATACGCTCAGGACATGCTTGGAGAAACTGGTCATTGCCAGGACTCCCACTGTCACGCGTTTATAGCAGGTCACGAGGCCACTGCCGTTTCAGTCTCCGAGGACGATTATACGGATCAGTGGTGCAGTGCAATGACTGTGCTACAGGATTAGGGTGGTTGGGTAGGATGGACTATCGAATTTCATAAACTTGGAAGGGATGAGTTCAAGAATGTAGGGTATATTAAGATCGCTATGAAGGGTTTTGTTGCTGACGTAATAAGGGGCATTTACTATTATTCTCGGGACTTTTGATTGAAAGGATTGGATACGCTTGATGTTCGACTTTTATGCTGTCCCCCATAGCTCTATTCCGTATGTCCAGATTGGCTTGAGTATAATTTTGTAGATTAGTAATTTATTTTCTATTGAGAGATGGAGTGTCCCAGGTCGATTACGTAATTTTTATGACCGCTACCGTGGAGTATACAGACGCTTCTCTACACGCATACATACATTCATACGAAAGATATCCGTCTATTAAATCCGCCAATCTATCCCACATAGATTAGCCAATAAGATCGCATGTAGGGTGTATTAGAATCGTTATGAAGGTTTTTGTTGCTGACGTAATAAGGGGCATTTACTATTATTCTCGGGACTTTTGATTGAAAGGGTTGGATACGCTTGGTATTTGCGTTTAGCATAACCGCATCTGTTTATCTATCTATTCAATTCTATTATGTTATATGGAATTAATTTTACCAAATCAAATTTAGTAAAAATAAGCTCATGTTGGAAGGATCATAATCTGACTTGGGTAAGAATAGGAGACTTTTATGATTAATAATTTATAATAATAAATTTTCATTCCCTATGCCATCAATTTAATTACGGTGGTTTGGCCGCCGAAGGAAATCGCTTCTTTGGTTATAAAAAAAATTTTGAGTAGACCAGAGACAGGCGTTCTCGGCAGACCTTGCGACTTAAACCTAAATCCCACTGTATTCAGAACGAAAGAAGCATAGCTTTGAGTCCTTATCCAGCATGACTTCATTGACATTCCCATGTATCTTAAGCTATAGGAAATAGGAAACCAAATTAGATATAAAATTAATATTGGTTTATAGTTTATGTAAGTTTATTTTATTCACATTGGGGGGGGGGGTTTAAGAATTCTTTTACTACCTTAGAAAGTTGACACAAGTTGCATTTTGAGTAGAATAATCAACCACTATCTTTTTTAAAAAGATATAAAAATTATTTCTTTAAATAATAGCTGAATTACATAAACGCCTTTTGAAAAGGGGCGAACAAAAACGGTATTATTCTCCACAATAAAGAAGAAATACACTTAGGATTTCTTTTAAAATACAGTTTTTATAGCTCCTGAAATTCGGGAGAATGATAAGTGCGTTTAGAAAATTTGATAAAGGCATGCTTTGTGATTACATTAAATATTTTTCTTAGTCTTCTTATTTGAATGAGTACACGTTTGATTTACGCCTAAATAATTCTCTTCATAATATTACTTTGAAACCAACTAAAAATTGGATTTTGTTTTAACGATTTAATCCACCATTACCACCCGACGCATAAATTTATTAAATTGATTTTTAAAAATAAATATGTTGAGGAGCCGCACATGCCCGAGAGCTTTTAATCCATCTATAAAAAGAAGAAATTTTGCAAGGTATTTTTCTACTTGTTTTTGTCTGGGTATTTACATTCCTGTATAACCTTTAACTAACCTATTATTTTGTGTAATTAGTACTTGTGTGATTGCAGTCCTATTGTCTTTCCGTCATCAAGATAGAAATTAAAATACAATTAACATCATCAAACATTAGGCAATTTGATTCTTTGTCAGTCTTGTACAAACAAGAAAGAAAAAAAAACAATGACATTACTTTTGAAAGGGCATAAGTGAATGACATTCCTGTGCTTGAGCTGTTGGGTAAAGTCTTTGAATGAAAATTTCAAAAACATAATTTTCACTTACAAAACAATCTTGCCCAGGACATTTCATTCAGTAAGGGCTTTCAGTTTTCAAATTCTGCGCTCGCTTTGATGTCACGAGAGATCCATATTTATCTTAAGGTATTGTTCTGGAGAGTACTAACAGTTTTTCAGTATTTTATATAATTTATGTTTAATCACTTCATTGTAACATTGTCTTTTGATATGCCAATTACAAGTCTGGTTAGTTATTATTACATAGATTTTTGTTATATAAATGATTTCAAAATTAATGGTTTATAAACAGTTCTGTGTCGCGTGATACGAAGGATAAGTAGATGAGTTCCACAAGAAGCAGGTCACTTATATAATACATACGTGGGACGAAGTCAGTTATACATTTTATTTTAAACATTAAATTTTTTCAGATCCATTACTTGCCTCAAAAAATAAATAAAAACGTTTTCTTAGTCTGTCTTCCGGAGTCTAACCGAGTTAGCTGGTCTTCAATCGTCATGCAAGCGGACATGGCTGAAACAGGAACGAGGAGCTACAGGTTGGGTTGAGATGTTGACAGTAGCTGTTGAGTCAACAGGCACTTGGACCCGCGTCAGCGACCTTTCGCCAGTTCGTCTAAATCCTTCTTCTGCTTCCGTTGTTGTCCTCTAGCTTGTAAGTTACAGTGCGTAACCTAACTGGTTTGCCACATTCTTAGACAACTAGTCGGTACTGCTGTCCTTGCACGTGGCTTGAAATTGTCAGTTCAGTTCGAACCACATGACTCGTCGTTTGCGTCTGTGAAATAATAGAATAATAACTTATTGAAGTGATTGATTTTTAACTAATACACGTAAAATTATCTTATGGTTTATGTTAAGTCCCACAAAACATAAAACAACGATTTTTGAATTTTGTCTAAAACTCTCATCGAGTCGTAACCACTATGGAGGTTTAAGAGAAAATGTAGTCGGTGAAGGCTGAATTAGCACTCCTAGTAAAAGGATCCGCTCACCCCAAATAAATTTCTTTATTTTTCCCTTATCCATAATCTTAAAAATTTGAGAGCTAAGAAAAAAAAAAAGGCTGAATTACGGCACCATTCACGTTTGACTCGTTGCAGCACCTAACCAAACTAGTTTTTAACACTATGGCCCCACCACCCCTCCCGCATCGATGGCAACAGACTGTCGGGGAAAAATTAGGATAACAATCAGTATCTAAGTTAGTTTTACGTTTGATTAAAACGGTGAGCCCCATCACCTTTATTAGTCAGTTTAGTCCAGTCACGTATACTGTGTATCATTATACTTGTTTATTCATTATATAATTTTTATAAAAGAACAAAAAATGTATATAATGTAGCGATGCTACAGAAAATACAAAAATAATTTGTAAATAGATTCGCCTGAGGATCTATAATTATATATAATTATCTGTAAATTTAAAAGGGCTATGAAAGAAAAGAAAATGAGGGCTGAATGTTCATGTGATGACTTTTATTTTTCGTGAATTTTTTTTTTCTTTAAAAATGGATTATTTTTATGTATTCATGACATTTATTTCTTCTAATAAAGAAATATACCAAAAAAATGCTTTCTCTTAAATTTATCCTGAAGGTAATTATAATGGTCTGTCATATTTTAATTTCTTAAATTTATCCTGAAGGTAATTATAATGGTCTGTCATATTTTAATTTATAGAGATACTGCGTTCTTATTTTATCTAAGAAGAAATTACAATTAATTTCTAGATGTCTTAGACTTAGAGTCTGTTTGCATTTTTTTTGTTGATGATATTTGACTGGTTTATATTTGCAACATTTTTATAGCGAGGTCACCGTATCTGCTTTACTATTTGGGCCTTAATTAATTCAGAAATAATGGTTGGCCTTCTGAGTTACAACCCTACCCCGTCTGAAATATGGTCGATTAGTTCCAATAACAGACTTTTTATTATATTTTTAATATACACATCTACTTTATCTTCGGTTGTTGTTATTGTATCGGTAATGGCTCAACTGTTGAATAATATCCTTAATTTAAACAGAATTAGTCTATTAATAA
The DNA here is from genome assembly GCA_930367205.1 of Acanthosoma haemorrhoidale. Taxonomy (NCBI): domain Eukaryota; kingdom Metazoa; phylum Arthropoda; class Insecta; order Hemiptera; family Acanthosomatidae; genus Acanthosoma; species Acanthosoma haemorrhoidale. The sequence goes on along the minus strand of OV884013.1, from coordinate 30,596,621 downwards.
TAAACATCTGCTGCAAGATTTGTAATTTATTCACCTAATATTAACCAGAAAAAAATGATCAGAATGTTAATGAAATTCGGTTTAAAGATTTTTTTTTCTATCGTGTAACCATTTAAGAAGTGAAATATGGCGACCACAATGTATCATAACCGGGTTTATTTTAAAGGTGTATTTTTGTTCCATTGAAGAATGAAGACAAATTGTTCATCATAATTGTAACAAAAACTAATTTTGAGTTGAAAAAGATTATAATATGCTTAGTATTGTTCAGTAAAATTAAACTATTGCATAATAGTAAATGTTTTCAAAGATTACAGTTTGATGTCAATGACGAATACAATACTGCCTTGGGATACAATTGATGACAGCAAAACAGACCTGGAATATTAAACATTTTTTTTATTCTTGGGAACACATGTGTGATCCTTTCAGTCTTCATTTCTAAATCCTCTTGTCATCTTTCACAGTTCTACGTATTTTATCTTTCGTTTTCTTGGCCTGTCCAGCTCTCCATTTTTTTTGAGTCCGCGCTCATCCTCCGACTTGATTAGGTTTCCATGCTAATTTAATCTTTTAAATAGTGTTTAGGCCACACCCAGGTATGATTTATTTTTTATTTTACCTTGAGTGAATTGTGAGGATAGACAACAAACCTGACTGAGGGCACGTTACACGTGAGTTCCTCCCTCCAGTTAGCCTAGGGTCGTTGTTCAGGGCTCTGTTCTCACCTTCGTCAAAGCAACACGCGGTGTGCTCTGTTATGCAATTGTAAATGCTTATTGTGATATTAGAGTGTGGTTTTCAATTATTGCAAACTTCTAATCCTCGTTTAATAATCACCTCCTTGTTTCCTAACCGTCATTTCTACTCAATGATTACCGCAGATTTGAAATTAATCATACTAAAATAAGGAAATAAATTTTACAATGTCTGACAGTTTTATTATTTCATCGTTTTATTTTATGTCGTAAAATTAACTCCTCAGTTTGTGATTATTATTATGTGTTAAGTGACCCATCTCCCAGTTATGTGATTCTCAAACACTCTTTTTTGCTGGTTTATAATGAAAAAGATGCAATTTCGTTCCCAAAAAATAACAAATGCGAATGTGCAAGTTTGACTGTATGTGCATGAAAGCGAGAGGCTTTGCCAATATTAGCGCGGATTAGCTGGACTTAGATAAACGGTATTAGGTTTAGAGAGGCCAATCATCCCATAATCGGCGTCCTCCTAGTACTCTCTTCCTTGATTAGCAGCCTCTTGATTGTCGGCTTTCAGCTGAAAGCTATTGGTGTTTAGTCGATCAAGCACTCCTAGTAGAGTTGTCCCTCTCATCCGTTAAGATTTACAAACGGATTTCATGAGATTTATCCAAAAAGCCCTTTCCTAAGGAATATGTGCCAAACCTTTAAGCAGAGGTCTTACATTGAAACAGATAAAGGGACAGGCGCTTATTACCGATTCGTTTGTAGTTGCCGTAAACATTTAACTATCGATTTTAAATCCTTAGTGTGCTAACTTTTGACCTTAACGTGTAGGTATTATAAAATGATAGCTCATAAGCTATTATAAAATTAATGTTAATTATTTAACAAATGGTTAATAACACATTAAATATTGTAGCCCTTAAATAAATCGAGAACTATAGTTTTGAGGGCAAAACATAATAATCGAGTAATTAAAATCGTCCGAATCGAATTCAATAAGTTCTTGGTAAATATTTTAGCTGTTGGCAGATATTTTCAGAACTAATATGTTTTAGCAAATTGATCAAAGTAATCTTTTGTCTGTATTTAACTTTAGTATCTCGCAATAATTTGACTAAAATATCTCATTGCATATTGTTTCTTAGTGAAATTTGTAGTTTATAACTATTCATGACGTCTGTCCCGAAATATTTTTTTTTTCTATTTCAATATCTGAGAAACATACAGCCGCTTGCATCGTAGGCCGTATCTAAGTATTTTTCTTACGTCTTTTATTTATTTTAAACTCGTTATGTAAACCTATCTAATATATTGAAAACAAGGAACCCAGTAATGATTGATTGAAATTGGGGTATCCATTGATAATTGATAAAGATTATTCAGCTGTGTTGAAAACCAACTGAAACCAATTTGGACTTATCCGCTGTCCCTTTAGATTGTACAAATTCGCTCTTATTCTTGGACTGCTCATGCAAGCATTGGTTACTTTATTTATTTTATGAGCCGAACTTGTTCCTATGGCACATACAAACAAGGTCTCTTTGTTGAATCATTATTGAGAAGTACTTAAATCAAATTAATCAAATACTTAATAAATTAGCAGTAAATCTATATTTTACAGATGGTCTAGATCATTTTATTTATTTATTCTTTTTTTACATATCAGTAAACGACTTGAGTAGAGGAAACGTTTTATAAGGAAGTCACCACCGTAGTTTTATTATTATTAATTAATGTTTTCCTAAATTAATTCCACCGGCACTAGAACCTGTAATTTCCCTTAGCAGTCCATAGAGATATGATCAAAAGTGTCATTAATTTATTTGAATGTGAGTTTTCCATTAGTTCCTGTGACACAAAACGATTTTAACTATTTTGTATGAGGAAATGTTTCACCATTAACTATGGTACTCTTGATGATACATTAAAACGACATAACTGATTTGTTTTTTTCCATGCCGCGCACATGTGTATCATTAGAATCTGTTCTTAAAGCGAGCTCATATCAAATTTATATCTATTAATGACTTGATAAATGCTCCTTACACAATTTATAGTGACAGTTTGGGTCATAAATAGATGTTATTTGAGGATGCTTTGAGGAGGCGAAGAATCGGCGATAAATACGTATTCAGTTTTAAATACACCGGACATGCTGCTGCATATAAGATGTTTGATCTGCCTGTGAAGCCCTCCTACGACTCTGGATTTGAATGTACAATCGGAATCCTTTGTCCGGGTCCTCACTTGATGGATGTCATCTCAGTTCTTATGAGGGGGATAGAGCTCCCCCGGAGACATATGGTATTATCCTTTCAGGAGGAAGAGATTACTTTTTCACTTGTTCCTGGAGTTTTCCTTCCTCATAGGTAATCGTTATAGCCCATTATTTCGATCCCTAGATGCTATTTAAAAATATTCAATGACGTCTCATCAAGGGTAAATTTTATGTTTATAAGAAATTTCAAATATTTATACCTGTTTTTCAGTCTGTATATTCTCGAATGATATTGCACACAAGTTATTATGTCAGTGTTTTTCATTCAAGTAGTATAACGGGAGTTAACCGTTCTTGAGTTGAATGAATACCCAATTAGAATAACTCCCCGGATGTCTCGGCATACATACTGTATTTGTTTAAGAAGAATATTCAAGAATTAGAAAGTGATGGAACACTATCCGGAATTCCAATCGTGCTGAGAAACAGATTAAAGTGAACAAATTCCTTCGATGTTTTGGTCGAAAACACTTAATTTTATTCAATTCGTCTCGGTTACTGAAATTCGCATTTTCAATAAAAAAAACAAAAGTTGGAAATATCGTGAAAGTAAAGTTATTGAAATGGGTTTAATCAGCATTATTTACGCAAATTTTACGTTGGAGCTCAAAAGATAATTTTTTGGAATGCCTTTTAGTTTTGTTTTATTGTCTTATTATGCATGTTACAAAAAAATGAATATTAAATTTTTAAAATATTCTGAGCAGAAATCATAAAGAAGAGCCTACCCATGTTTCAAAGCAGATCATTTCCGAACGCACTTGGAAAATATCATAATATATTTGAATTTTTCGGAAATTAAAGTTTCCGTCAAGTGAGTTTTCGAAGTTTCATAAATTCGTCAGTTTATTCTCAGAGGGAGTTACAAAAAATATGTCCAGGGAAGATTTATTTAGGCCTGATAATCCTGAAGACATGTATACGTATGTATTTCTTGTGATAAAACGAATGTAAATTTAAATAAAAATCGAATCATACAATTAATAATATTTTAACTGAATGCCCATTACTTTAGTATATTATTGTATTAACATCATTGGATTTTTACTTTTGATTATCATAATGTTTGCTGAGTTTGTTTTGTGAAGTTATTAAATTGTAAAAGCAGTTACACACTTTTAAAAAATATATATATATATATATAGGTCTCAAAGGTATATATTTACTGTCTCGAATTTCACTAATTATTTTTGTTTGTTTCCAAATTTACGTTTAATGGTTTTATTATATGTTTTTTTTAATTTTATTAACTGAAGATGACAGGTTAGAAGTGTTGAAAATATACCAATACATACCTGCATACATATTTTTCCCTTTTTTATGAAAATGTGAAGATTAGTGGATTGTACTGATGTGTCTGATTTAACTGGTTTATATGCATTTTTTCTACATCCTCTGATAATAGCTCGTGCCCTGTAAAACACATCTATAATGACCATCTAATTTGTGGGGCTGGGGTGCCTCTTGGGTCCTGGCCGATACCAAGGAGCTTGGGCTCTACTGATGACCTGAGGGTTATAAATGGATTTATTTTGGCAAAAAGTCTGTTAAAAACATTTTTCTTGGTAAAGATATTTGTGGACGGACCGAAGAGTTTGTATTTGATATTGCCCATTAATAAGAGGCACCGACCGACGAATAGTGAGCACAGTTAGCTTATACAGGTTTTAAAATGAAAATTTAGTAACCAATGTTATTTCCACACTCGTCCACAAACGGGTGAAAAACCTGATGATAACCCTCTCATTTGGAGCCTTAATGGTCGTAAATGATAAGATTTTAAATCCTACTAACAAAGATGATAGTCATAAAATGTTAGGACTTTGTGGTAGGTACTTGAAGTTGTGACGATATCCGTGCGCAAGCGCACTATCTCCTAAGGCTGTCGTGTCTGAATATTCTATTAGGCCCGGTCATTAGGATGGGTTAGTACTCTCTCACGTCTTACGACGACGTAAAGGCATCGTGAATGGCTGCTAGGGTCTGTTAATGAGATGCTACCTGCTCATGTTACCCTGCAAATTTCAAACATTTATAATATGTTAAAGTAAATTATTCAAATAGTAATGTTTCAGTTTTAAAAAAATTAATTTGGAACCTCTACAGGATGGATTGACATAGTTGAAAATTGAGTTTTAAGAACTATTAAAACAAAAGGGAGGGCAAGGGGTGAAGAGGAAATTAAAAGAAGAGCAGGGCTACAGTTAGGGTTTTTTTTCGGATGTAGAGAAGAGGCTCGCTGAAGGTGGCCATTCATTGGATACAACTGGACTTTTACACCAGCAGATGCTTTGCGGACACGAGACATTAAAGAGAAACTCCATTATGCTCTTGTGGTCAGTAGAGCCTATTATACTTGTCTGCCAAAAGTATACAACGCAGAGAATACAACTCAGACTTACGCTCTTCCTCTTTACATGGCCTCTAGCATCATTTGCTAGTCTTATGGGCTAACAAACACCGTACTCTGCATTCATCGAGTTTTGCAAGGTTTTGAACTCCAAATAGATATCTATTAAAATTGTATATCCGTGCTATAATAACTATTAGTTATTAAAAATTGTTAATCTGGAATATAAACATATACGCGCTAAATGAAATACGAGATTGAGCTAGGTTTTCCGTACAGAGGCAAAATAATGTCGACTTTAGGTACTACCAATTTTTATTTCATTTAATGTCTCCCACAGTCAAAACTTTTGGCATCGATGTTCTTGAGTTTAGGGGTACCACCTACAGCCAGCTCAAAGGTTTAAGTATACCTTAAGTTTTTTTTGTCTACCACAAGGGTCATCGACGCACGGATGTGATCATATTACTGATTTTGATTTTACGATTTGCTAATTATATTACCTTTAATTATTACTTTACAAATCAAGAAGTTTTTAAACATTTCGGGAGCTTAATGCTGTATGTATATACATTATTATGAGTCCGAGTGAGCACAATAGCGAGTCCCGCCCGTGGCATCCCAGGTCCCTTCTGTCCGGAAGACAAGGTAGGCTTCCTCTTTTTAAGGAAATGAGATCGGAGGATGTTGGTAAAAACGATGATGTCTAATATTTCATACATCAGCACAGTCCACTGATGTTTACATAGTTGTTGCGAATGTTCATGGAAAAACTCCCTCATGTACTCGAAGCCAAACGTGCTCTGTGAGACTTGAAGTACCACCGAAAGCCAAGGACACTTCCGTAAAGGCGCTCTCCCGGCTTCTCTCCTCTGTTGAGAGTACTGAACAATTGCAGCTCAAGAATAGGAGAACATTTATTTCAAATAAAAAGTTGAAGAAATGTTGTAAATAAAAAGAAACTTTACTTTATACTTTAAAAACAGGAATACTGATTAAAAAAAATGTTAGTATATGTTTGTAAAAAGAGAAAATACAAGGCCGTGGTAAAAACAACAATAAAAATGGCTAGCATGAGGATTGATCGAATAATGTTGAAGCATTCTTCGGGACTCCAGCAAATTGAGTACTGCAGATATTGCTTCTTTTGAGTCGGCAACTTCAGAAAGTAAAGAAGAGATGCTCTCCGCTCCTACTCAATCTCAGGACATTCGACCTAAATATGCTTGACTGCAAGCTGAGATGCACAGGTAGGGCGTGTTTCATTGGCCATCCGGTAGGCCATGGAGCAGCATGTTGTAGTCAAGCCTTAGACAAGCCAACACGGCTTCCTGTATGTAGCGAGCAGAATGTTACATTTAACGTCAAGGTATTCAACGTTTTGTGATATTGATTCAATACATCGCTGCTGCAATGAGGAGCTCAACAAACTGATGGCTTTCCAGTTCAATTTTATTTCTCTTTGAAAAACAATTTATTTAAGGAGCCATTAGGAGTTGTAAGAATACGCCCAAATTTCAAATAGCCCAAAAAAAAAATTAATTTACATTATATATATATAAGTAACCTATATTTTTTTTCAAGTAGATTTGGAAATAACTAAATCAATATGGGACCCTTTTATGTAGCAGGTTCTGTATATTGAGAGATGACGATACAAAAATAGAAATCATTTTGTTAGACCAATAATTTTGGGATTTAGTTTGAACTAGTTTTGAATTAGTTAGTTTGAAAAAAATTGTAAAACATTCAGTTAAAACTTGAAAAAAAAATTTCTCTTTTGTAATATATAGTACCTTTTTCAAAGTTATTTCCAATTTTTGAGGATGTTGCTTCTTTCTATAGAGTTCTATTGTTCTATTGTTTTAAATTACGGGGGGCCCTGCAGATGATGGTATAACTGTTTTTGATTACTCAGTGCAATACCTGCCTTTGTTGTAACTTCTAGCTTAATGTTAATTTTATAGTGATGATGCATGGCTCGGAGGTAGATAGCCAGACCGGTGGTTGGGGTAGTAGCGAGTTCAAGCCACGGCACTTTCAAAATATTTTTAACACGTCTACTCCAGTCTTTGTTAAAAAAGTTAAATATTTTAAAAAATATTTTGATTATCTTGACAAACATATATAGCTTAAATTGTTTAATGCATATTAAATACAGTTCACGGCCCCCTCCCCCCTTCAATTGAAAAAATAGCTCGCGCCACGTATAAGCTCCGATTTATTTAGAGGAAAACAAACAGAACTGGGATTTTAATTTGTTTAGCTAACACCAGCAATTAAAAGGTTTCCGTTTGCCTGAGTGACCATTCAGTTCGAATCGCGAATAGATTTTATAATTCTGTCCCACGGTCTCTGTCGTGGTGGGTTTTAGAATCTCCCGCAATTACTGGGGATTTCCAAAACCGGATTGGAGAAATTTGTTTACAAATAACAAAGCATCACGCTGTTTCTCTTTCGGTTGTGGATCCGTCGTGTATTACGTGAAAAGGTTTTTGATATACATTAATAACGTTTATTCATGATTTAATTTATAACAGTTTTTTACCAGTGTTCAATGACACTAAACGTTGTTCATGATTATTTTAGAAACTATGCTTTTGTTATAATTTACTATTTAAACTTTGTTGAAAATGTGATTTTTAATAATAAGTAAAAACGAATAACTGAAAAAAATACGTAATAGTTTTTCCCAATCGTTTGATTTAATTTTTTTTTTAAATTATGCTGCAATTACATCATAATACAAAAACAATAATGACAATGCACTCAAAAAATAAAGTGTAAACCTCTACAGGAAAGATAATTATAATTAAAAAATAAAATAAAAAATGTTTAACTGTTTTTAGTAAATACAGTTATAGATAACCAAAACATGCCAAGCTCTATCAATTCATAGTAAACAATTAAATACCAATATAATTTATCAAAATAAAAATCAGAAAATATAATGTAATGTATGAATGAATCGTTCCCAGACTAACGAGCGTCTCTTGGGATGGAACTCAGTAAAATACAATACATTAAATGAAAACCTTTAAACCATACCAAATGACATACAAGCTAAATATACAATACTAAAAACTATAGCTGGTGGCAGTCCAAAATCTGGATGTATAAATATAAAGTATGAAATATGGTGGTGTACTCTGGTATACTGGCCAGGAGGTACTAGCAGGGGTTTCAAGGTTCGTAAGGATGAAGTATGGTTGATATTAGGAGGTAGGGAATTCTAGAGAGTAGCAGAGCAAGCGAGAATGGACCAATCGTATGCTGCAGTTTTTTTGTTTTTTTTAAAAACCCTTCATTGATTTAAAATTTTTACAATGAACTATTTTTTTCTATTTACAAGTTTCTCCTCTTACTGCATACGCAGTATCCACTGATGAACCAAGGCATCCTATGAACAGCGTAGAGATTCTACTTACTTAATACCACATGTACGATAAAAAACACAAATTAGGAGTTGATAATCCAAGTAAACATAAATAGCTGGTTTGAATAATATACTTAAAACCATTTAAATAATATAATAGAAAGTATACTGATTCTCATTGCCCATTAAAGTGGGAGTCAGACGTTCGCTTTCGAAACGGTGGTCTTCAACAGATGTTCTTTGAAGTTGCCTTTATGAGGCGAAGAATAGGCTATAAGTATGTATACGTAATCAGTACACCAGAATAAAAGTATTGACTGGGTTCGTGAAGAATAACAGTAATTTAAAAGCATTGACCATCAAGAGACAGGTTCTACCCGGACCGAAAACTGCAAATGACAGCATATATTATATTATACATGCATGTATGCATATATATACCAATATATATACAATATGTTAACAAAAAACTGTTAATATTGGAAAATGTAATAAAAACTCAACTGAATAGCAGAATAGTGATTAACATAAAAGAAGGTGAGAGATAAAAGAAACGAATAATATATTAAAATGAGTAAGATTATCGATAATTTTGGGTTGACGGGTGGAACCATTGTAATACAATATTATTGGCCCTTTACCGGATTTAAGTTTAGTGTAATTTCCTATATTTTTACTTAGTAGAATTTTCAAATCAGGGCTATTGTATTGTTCGGTGAGTAGAAGAATTGTTCAATGGTATAAATATTTAAAACAGCATGCTTTAAAGTTTGGTGAAATAAGAGTAATTATTTATGATTCTGAGACATTTATTTTGAAAATTTTGAAAGTTTTTATGGTGAAACTAAATGCTGGACACTCACAAATTATTGCCAAATTACATTTTATACCTTGTTGCTTGTGTTTTTTTTCAGATGATAATTTCACATGATGGATAATAGTTAATTCACAGAAATAAAAAATCGTTATTGATACATGGATCTACAATAGATCTATTAATTCAATGGTTACATTGCGGGTTCTCTATGCCCACCTATACTAGACTAGTGCTTCAGCCGGCAGGTCGCACTTCCTGAAGCAGCGCCATATGAGGACTTGACCCCCCTCGTCACGGACACATCTCGACTTTTTAGCTCCTAACGACATCGTGACCCGCTTATCTCCTCAGATCCTACTTTTTGTATTTACTGCGTCCTTCCGTCGTTGCTTCTCTATTTTTTTCTCCAATATTTTTCTTTTCTAGCACCGTAACGTCCGCCATTGCAAATCCATCATTATAGATTGATGGCGTCTTTTTACGACCTCATAATGAGGGTCTGTTTCCCATCTATAGGCCGGTTCTGGTGGCATTGGCTTCTTAGCTTCCGTGATCTTGACTCTGATGGTCCATTGCGTCAGCTTGCTTGAAAAGTTACGAATCGCTAAACTGCAAAGTAAATAAAAAAGAAACTGAAGACAAACCATCTTAATTACTACTTACCAGGATTTACCATTTGGGCATACGGAGCACAGACTAATGGGCACTACTTTATCAAATTGCTTGTGTACCTCAGAAATGCGACCCTACGTATCCCACACGTATTTAAATAAAAGTCATCCCAAAAAAAAACTGTTCGGGCTCCCAAATCCTCACACACTTACACCAGCGACATAAGACTTACTGAGACGCCTCAACGACAATAGAGGAACTGGAGTAGGGCTTCAGTAATTTAAATAGACTCTCATCATCCTAATCCTTCATATGGGCAGGCTTCAATGTTCATTGTCGCATACCATTCATTGTCTATTTGTTCCTATTATTCACTCGAAATAGTCAGTGGTTATACTCACAACTCAATGGTTGTACCATTTATTTTCTGTAAAGGGTTGTAAATAAACCAATTTAAAAAAAAAGAAATGAAAAGGATTTACAAAGACCCCAAAGACCGCAATTGAGGATCGGAACAAATCGATCTCTTCTCGAACTATGTGTCCAACTTATGGCTCTGTGGAACATACGACCGATACCTTGTTCATGCTTCATCACACAAGTCGGGAATATGCTTATAGTAACCCTGCTTGGAAAAAGGAATATTAGCTATCAGAAACGAAGTAGTAGCTTCTTTAGCAATCAGGACCACGCAGAAATAGATAATTATATTAGTTTATAGAAGTTCTGGGTTTCTTAAAGTTACAGGATTAATGGATCAATGGTTTTCAAGGTTTTTTTTTGTATGGAATGAGGATATTTTTTTTATTAACACTTTAAGGGATAATGTTTATATGACATATGTTTATTTGATTTAGGTACATGGCAAAGAAGCAGAAAAAAAAATTAAAATGTTGAGGGGAAATATTCTCACGGTTCCCATCAATACAAATTTTATTTTGGATTACGACCCGAATATATTTCCAAGAAATCGTTATTTGTTTGAGATAAATCCAAAAAGGGTTTTCGAGTACTTTAAGTGAATGATTTTGGATGAGAATCTTCGAAAATTCCTACAGATTTCATTTATGATTAATTTCTTCTCGAATTTAAATGAATGATATTTGTCTCTCTGAAGGTTGAATTACCCCGTCAAGAATTGTTTTGTTCTACCGTTATAAAAGCCTGCAGTTAAAGAACTTGGTCAGACAGCCGTAAAATTAGAATGAAGATTACTGTGTCTTTTGAATAAGCTGAGCTGTCCGATGTTCAGACTTACTTGAGGCAATGTTACGAAAATTACATTTAGAAAAGTATATTTAAATGTGAAATAGAACCTTACCAGAATATGGCGTGCCAATTGTAAAAGTAATGATTAGTCTCAATAAAGTGTTTTTAAATTTAAAAATGTATTGTTTGACTTAGTTTTCAAGAAACGTCTTATTTAATACAAGGTTTGGAAAAAAACAAAAACATGTCTGACTATCATAAACCATTTTCTTTATAACTTCTTGTGTTTTTTTTTAGTTTTTACGTACGATTTCCTTTTCCTGCGGTAAATTCCAAGTTTGTCCAATGAACAAGACATTTTTCATAAAGGTTCAACTCAATCTTAAGGAACGAAAGAAAAAAAAAAGCTCTGTTCGTATTAAAAAAAGTATGGACATAGCAATCACTCTGCTTGAATAATAAAAAAATGATTTAATTACTAAAACATCAATATTCAAAAAGTATACATGAAAATCGGTGGGAACGACATTAGTTATCTGTACATATATAATTATTTTATAACAATATCATGGGGATCTTAAATGTGAGAGAAAAATGTACATTTAAAATATTAAATAGCTTTTGAGTTGGGACTTGAGAAATCTTGATTTACTAAAACTGGCGTGAATTTAGTCCCCACTAAGTTTAAGTAACAAATGTGAATATAACCACTTTTCACGATACCAAACAAGAACTTACGGTTTACTCTTAATCGTTTAACATTTTCTACAAATGTTTCAGTTGTTAATAAATGTAATTAAAAATATTAAACACTTTATATTTTGTATAAATCATGGACTGTTTTGATACATAAGTAACAGTTGTGCCTCGCTCATCAATTAACACATAATTTTATTGACGAAAGCGACAGTTGTCACTTTTCGAATAACCCGTTTTCGGATAAACTGCCAGAATTAATGACAGTAGATTAAATTAAATAGAAGAGGTTTTAAGGAAGATTTTAAATAAACAAAACTTTGTTTAAGCGAAATAAAACTATACATTCCAATTAAAAAACATGCAAAATACTTATAGACAAACAGTAAAGCTTACCTGACTGAAAGTAAAGCCGCTCTTGTCTCTAATATGCCGATAGTCGCTAATCAGTGGTCAGCAGGGATCAGGTGTATATGTGCAATAAAGGACTGCATGTCGAAAATTGCTGGGTAAAGATATGAGGGGTGAATGCTACCTCTGGTAGGGAAGGGTTACAATGTTTTCATTAGGGGCCCGGGCTCAAAGTGCCAAACAGAAACTCATTTCAAAAGCCTACTACATCAATCCTGCCCACACCCCCTGCCTGTCTGTCTGTCTGTCTGTATGTATGTCTCTTTTTACATAGACACACCGGTTTTTTTTTGGTTTTTTTTAGAGAAGAGGGGTGAGTTTTTGTGGAGGTTTTAATTTGAGAGCTTTAATACGCTCTATTTGAGCAGGAGGGAAAATAATTTGGGCTGTCCATTCTGGTGGTAAAGTTTTTTGAGGAAGATTTTACGTTAGCTTTATCCATCTCCCACTTAAGTCAAATAATCGATATTCCTCCAAAAAGACTCACAATTCTGATACAGTGTACTATTAGATATTAGAGATATAAAATATTGAGACGTACTCGATTTTAGGTTTTTCAAAATCCTAGTAAGTAAATACTAACTAAAATTACCTTTAATAATCTTAACTAATCATGTTTTTTCATATAATAAGTTTCAATCGAGTTGGTTTGAATAACAGTGAGATTAAAAAGGCCTGGTGATCATAGGGAGGAAACTGTTTTCTGGTTAGTTGACTGGAGGTTCTCAGAGGGCGCTGATAGATCGGCGCGGACGTTCTGGCTATTTCACCCACGCCAGCATCGGATGACAACCCCTGGCCAATCAAATCCAGGAGGGGACATGTGACCTTTATTTTGGCCAATAGAATGGGGATAAGAAGATACAGCTCTGGAAACATCGAGAAGAGTAGGAGGAGTAGGCCATCCACGTATATCCCCGAACGAAGGAGGCTTGCCCATATCAAGTTGAACGATTCTCTCATTTTGTTAAGTTATAAGCTAACGCCAGGTGGTAATAAGAAGTCACTGTGATCATAGAAGAAATATGAAAGACATAACAAGGATCGAGTCAGGAAACAGCAAAGAAAATGATTTGTTTGAACAGAATAAAGGAAACATCAAACGTACCCCTAATGAAGAGTAATTAAGGTACCGAATACTGGTTAAAAGATAAACTGATCTTTATTATTTAAGTGTAGAATGGAGTTCTAAGAGTTGGTCATCTTATGTACTTTCGGAACTTAATTGGTTTTAGGTATATAAAAGAAACAATATTCTTGCGAATTGTGGTACAAAATTTACATTGACTACAGAATTATTGTGTTTTTAGACTGTAAAACACTGCTTCTCGGACGAACTGTAAAACTATAATTATGCTATTGTGCCTATATTAAACGTAACTAGCTGGCACCCTACATGCTGTGTTGGTCACTTTCAGTGTAGGGCACTGCTGACCTCTCTAATGACGTAATAGTACACTTGAACCGGACAATGGCCTACAGACAATACTGCACTACGTGAGAGCGGTGAGTGTTTGCTTGATTAGGAGTTGGATCTGACGTTTGTTTGATCTAAGGTACCGAATAATATATGATATTTTGAGTGAAATGCTTGTCTGTCTGCGGTATTTATATTACAGGATTAGTATTTACGTAGGGTGATACTTCAGCTTGAGGTGCTCATTGGATTAAAAAATGTAATTGAAATAATAATTATATCAGTCTTTCAAATATAGCTCTTAACTACGAGCCTTGAGAGTCACGAAATCAATAGCGCTTTAATAAAAATTTTGTGGGCAGACAAGCATTTTACTTAAAATGCAACCGTCCTATTCGGGCATCCCGAAAACATACACGGTTTATTTCACTAGATTTAGGTTCTGATATTCGCGGTTGAAATGCTAATCATAATCGCTTCTTTTGTGATTTCAAAAACTCTCCTTGCAATTTCATGTGTTAAAAATACAATACAAGAAAACAATAAAAATATAAAGCGAAACAAAGCAATGCGGTAATAAACAGTTCAATTTATCATTAATTCTTAACAGGAACTAGAAGACCAAACAAAAATGGCACTTTTTCCTTCTTTGGAGAAGATGTGAGAGGCTAAAGCCCACGGAAGCAAGGCGGAGGAAGAGATGCAACATGGAGTAATAACATGCCTGCAGTAATAACTGAGCGTTATTGGACTGCAGTGAATAGCGGAAGTAACTTACATGAGATAGAAATAAATGAAATTACACTCACTCCAACGACTCAAAACTCAGTTCCTTTCCAAGTTTTGAATGTAATTTTTTTGAGCATTTCCTGTTAGTTCATTTGAGTTCTAATAGCCGCTCTAATTCTAATTTCTGGTGACGATGTCATCCCTAGTGGTCGACTTGAAAATTTATTTTTTTGTCCTAAATTTTGAAGCTAGTTCACATAGGGAGTTCAGAAGTTCAGGTAGACACTTAGAGAACCAGGATGACTCATCAATTCTTCCAGTTATTGTTTATGAAGACCACGCACAATAAGGTAATTCTCTTCTCCTATGGTAGGGGGTAATGTTATATTAGCTAATACCCACACCTTGTGGATGAGGTGTTTTCTTGATTAAGTAACACTTCCATAGATTATTCACAATCTGCTTCCTTTTTTGTTACGCACACGCTCTTTTTTTTGTTTAAAAATAAATGTTCATCATCACTGGAAGTCTATATATCCTTTTATCCACGTGCACTCATCATACTACAAAATTGATAGTAAACGTCTAGTAATCTTGTAAGTAAAGGTGCGCACCTCATATAGTAGTAAAAGTAAGCAGATAATTTCAGTAAATAGATATACATAAAGAGTGTTTCATTGTACTTGAACTGTGCTCAGCGGCTAAACAACTTACACTTACTGTCTGGTGCCATTTAGCGACTACATGAATGCACACGCATGAATGCCTGTGACGTGCTTGACTGCACCTATTAGCCAGTGAGTGCAGTTTGCCTGCGGTTATTGGGATTTACTGCGCTTTAGCGAAGGCTAACCCTTCTGAAGGTTCTTTTGAGGAGGTAAAGGGCACTATTGCTGTCGTAAAAGAGGAGATTGGCTCTGCGGAACAGATTGCGCCTCTGTCGCTCTCAGGGCCTGATAATGAATTCCACCCTTCGAAGGTTTTATGGAAAAATAAACGCCTCCTCAGTCCAAATTGCTTTTTATGCCAATCCTTTAGTCGTTTTGTCTCATTTTCTTATTCTCTGTCTTTTCCTTTTTTTTTTTTTTGGAAGAGGTGGGAGCATTATTATTGTCTTAGATTACCATAATGATTTCTCATTTCCGAATCCCCCTGACAACTTGGCATAGAGAAATTCTTTTCACGGGTTGGGTTTCTTGAGGGGTTTAATGTAAAAGTAAATGTTACATCTCAGGAAGCGACAATGTTATCAAGTGGGATCGCATTGAACATCTGGATTAAATGTATTACTACAACTGCAATGTCAGAAAGAAAAATACTTTTAAATTGATAGTGAGTGTTAACTTTATAAGAAGTAGAAAACAAAAAAGGTATATAATAATTGATCACTTTTCTGGTAGTCTCCGATAAGGATAGCAAATGGATTGTAGTAGTAAGGCTTACCTTGATGTATCTAAATGTATACAGCTGGTGAAATGATTAAAATGCTGCTTTTGGGAAGGATTGAGGAATATGAAAAAATAAATATGGGTAGGCTGCGTACAAGCCGCTATTATAAGATAATGGAGAGCACCCGGGGTGAATGCTGACTGGCATAACTCAAAAACCAAGATGTTTCCCCTCAGCACGTCAAAGAAAACATCACCTTTCCTTTGGCAGGTAGAGCCCGGAGAGTTAAAGAAAATCACGGGAAGCAGACAGCCAACTAGAACAAATACATTGTTAGATACATTAAAAAAATATACATGATACTACACACTGGGGTGAAACATTCAAAGTCAAAATATTCTACATTAAAAACTATGTAACTTGACATAAAACATCATGAGATAATTAATCAGCTAATTGCAGTTAGTTTTTTTTTATTTAATCCCCCTGCTATGAAACACTGCATCATATTAATAAACCAATGAAAAAAAATATTGATTTTCTTCTTTTATAGCTTCATTTAAAATACTTGTTTGTTTTACTGTCTCTTTGGCAACAGCCTAATTAAAAATAATTGTAGCCGTTGTTGAACATAATCAGGCTTGTAGAAGTGATTTCAGCTTTTTATTAGCCCTTTAAAGCATGTTTCATTTATATTTATTGTTGAGTGTTACTAATAAAAGGCTCTGCGAGCTTACACCATCATTAATCAAGTTGGTGTATTATTAACTTAGACGAAATGAAAGGGATCCATTTAAATATGTTATACTCTATTGAAATAAATGATCTCATCTCTTATTTTTCCGCACGTTCTACTTAATTGAAATATTTGATTAATAATATCGTTTATCACTTACCCATACAGGTTTTTTGATTTAATAATAAATAATCAACACTTAATTTTCATTACTACTTCATATGTCTGACATTGTTGTTAAATGTGACCCTGGTGATGATACTTGTTATTTTTCCTATATGATACATGTTCTATTTACTTCTTCTATATTTTCGTATTTTCAGGATAACAGCGTATTTAGTTTCTTCTATCACCCTGAGTTTTTCATTGTTTTTAAATCTGCCTCCTATTATCTTCATTTACTTCTTAAATAGGTTTCAAGTTATATTCTAATTATTATTGATAAAACCAATTGTTCAATATATATGTTTGTAATTCGATTTAACACAATTTAAATACGCAGGCAAAATACCGAGCATTGAGATTTATTTTTAGTATATTGGAATTATTTGTCGACATAAGGTGGAAATTCATCCGAAGTGATTTCTCTCTTCATGAAATAAGCTGCTTTGGCCCGTCCATTTATTATGCCAATGGGGAAGCCTTTTAAAAACACATCACCCACCCACCTCAGTGTTTATTTGGCCATAATCCGTTTATACAACGTGCAGAAATGAAGGGCGTGAATGGAACGGGGCCCAGTTATCTGAAATAGAAAAAAAATGAAAACCCTCCAGCATAATAAAGAAAAAAAAGGTGGATCAAAGAGCGAACGAAAAAGTTCTGCTCAATGTATATTTGTGAGGGATGATAAGCCGTAGCTGTATTTACAAACACCAGTCCCATCCCTAGGATTAAGACGTGGCCACTCCGTATAGACCACTTCATCATGCGGCCTTTATAGTTGTGTCAGCTGGTTGATGGATGTCTTAGAACATCTTTGCAGAACCCCTAACCCCTTTGTTAATTACTCGCTTCCTTGCCCCGATCTATAGAGTTGCATGTACGTGCGAGGAAGAACTTGTAAGGAAACCATTTAAAACTTACGTACTGTACGAGTCACAAAAACTCATGAGATTTTAACCAGTTAATAATAATAATTGTCAGCGGTGGGGGAGTTCTGACCCAGCTACTGCCCGGTGGGCGTCAGAAAGAGATGTGAATAAACCTGTGGTCATTGACCTTTACTGACGGCCTAGTCGGTGGGCAGCTTAATTCGTATTTGTTTATTGATCTGACTCCATAGGATTAGAATTGATAGATCTTAGAAGGTGTGCCTCAAAAGCGCACTATGTTCTTGAGAAGAAGTAGAGGCTAGGTATTATAGGTTGCTTACGTGGTTTTAGAATGACTCGGTATCTGAGTGTAGGGGGAAATCATCCCGATCCCAACGGCAAGCGTGAACCGAAAAGAGACAGACTGGATTGCTGGGGGAGACGCTACTAGATACATTTGAAGGACCCCAGAGATCTTCGTCTGCGAGTCCCTTTGTAGGATGTGCTAGTTTTAGCATAACGAAGCTAGATAATCCGAGTAAGATAGCGTGGGGTCTGACAACTTTGGACTAAAGCTAGCAGAATTTGGAAAAAGAGGCAAGTGAATAAGAAATAAAGTGACAGCGCTGGGAAAAATCTCCAAATTTCTGTCTTATGTAGGCTCTGTCATTTTTGCACCCAGAAAATCAGGGAATCGTTTATGGCCAATAATATGATCGTTTATTGTGGCCTATGAGGGGCTACTTCGCCAAAGATTTACTGATCAAATATGGAAAGTCAGGTGGGTGTTTTCTGGTCCGAGAAAAGGGTAACTTCTATTTACCTGTGACGAAGAAGTTAATATTAGATATTATATCGGGCTAATTGATCCTTCCATGGCTCAAAATCATTCTGAATGTATGATTTTCAGTTTAACTCATTCTTTTAATCTGAGACGGTGATCTAGCTACTTAGCTCGATTAATACATCCAGAGGTAAGTTACTTGAAGTAATATCGAGTCGTATAAATTTCTTTTGCCTGAAGAGCAATAAAATTGTTACCGTATTTATTATGTCAATTAGCATATCTGATGGATTATCCTAAGAGGAAGAAGTTTGTAAAATAAACTCCGAAGCTCAACCGTAAACTGCCTAAGCCATCGGTAAGCCTCGGCGACAGAGTCGTGAGTTCATTAAGCACCCGATCGTCTTTATTGGCAGGTACCCGTGGAGATAACGGGGAAGAATAAGTTTTTTTCTTTCTAAGAATCACCGAGAGGAAGGGGGCCCTTCCAGAAGAAACTTCGTAGAGTCATGTTTCAAGATCCAATCTCACTTCTCTTTTGACCTCTCCACAAAATTTATTTTGGGCCCTGAACCAAGAGTGTTGAATAAGAGATAGTCATCGTGTTTAGGTTGTAAAGGCACAGTATCAAGTGGTCAGCAACGACTCGATGTCGATAATGGAAATTTATATTCAGTTCTAAAAATCATAAAACAGAACCCGTTTTTGCTCGAAGGAAGTTTGCGTTCTTATAGAGCAGTACAGGTTACGTTAGACTAGCGCCATTTCAAAATTATTGTATGGTATCTAGGGTGTGTGCGCTAGTTGTGGGTTGAGTTATTATTCATCGACAACAATGTCTGCCTACATATGTCAGTATCAGTTATTTGGCATATATACATTTGCTTTCAACTGATCACGCTGCCGTGATCACATTTGTTATTTGTCTTGAATGTGTCATGAGATATTTAAAGAGCTAGTTAGCACACTTTGCACTACAACCACATTGTAGGCAGACATTGTTGATGAATAATTTTAGGACATGGTCTATCATTTTGTCCCTGGAGCTGAGGTTTCATCATCGTTGTCATCATCAAAGGTGTCATCATTTCTACATTACATTGTCTTTTCTTCTCGAATTCCTACCCCTCGCTTCCCTGGTGCAGCAGCTTTTAATTTACGAAACTATTTGTAAGTGCAGATTTGGAGAAACTCTGGAGATTTGAAACGAGATTACTTCAAACAGTTAATAAAACTATGAAGTTAGGTGTATGTTACGTACAGGTCTACAGGCTAAGGTAGCTTATCCATTTTTATTTTATATAGAAGTGAATTTCATTAACTGTAGTCTAGATTGTCTAAATATAAAAAAACAGCTAAAGATAATTTGATATCTTTATAATAAAATTAGTACTCAAGAAAAGGGGGTTTAATAAGGATATCCTTTCTTATTTTCAGAAATATTTAACTCAACATCTTTAACACCTTAAATGTGACTATTGACAAAAGCCTAAGATCTGCAGGCTCTCAGAAACACTCTCAGTAACACACCGCACTGGGGCCATATGGCTAGGTGAGACGGGCGCTCAGGCGCCAAATGGACGCTAAGATACAGCCGATAGATACCGAAGATATATGCTTTTACGGGCAGATAGTGACTCCTCCTTATCTGTATGCGAGATAAGTAACCCGTCCTTAATAGTTCTGATAGAGGCGAATATACGCACGTTGCATTTGTGTACGTGGGTGGGGCAAGCGTGGGATCTTGCCATGAATGGGCTTAAGCCGTTAAAGGAGTACTAATTGTATGCACATTACCTTCACTATTGGTTGTTAGTATTATGTGCTAACTTTACTGCCGTAAATAAATTGGCTCACTTCCTCGGCAATATGCAAGTCGTGTGTGATTCTAACTTTTACGATCTTGTAATCCGAAAGATTTTATGCTAAAACATTCTAATAGTCTCATAACCCTGTACAATATCTATAATTACGAAATGTAATAAAATGGGACGACAAATATAAAGTGATTCTATCAGGAAAACATATGATAATGAGTTCGGGCCTTCAACAAAAAGAACCCAAATGCCTTCAAGTCAATAGACGAATATCCATAAATAAGCGATTGGATAAAAATAAAGCTTGTACTTTATATGATATAAATACATATTAATACTTCGTAAAAAATACGGTAAATACAATTGCTTTCATCGGCTTGAATCCAGTTCGATGATATGAAATTAACAATAGTATGGTCCTCTGCACTTTATGTTGCCAAACATGGGTATTAAAGAAAATTGTTAGAAAAATTCTCTGGGAACAGAAGAGTTTCTGTGGCAGCTACATTGTAAACTTATATGAAAAATTTAAATGCTTTTCTAGTACGTATATTATAGATAAGGATGTCAGCCGTACAATGTCCACATCACGAGAAAGAATCAGAGAATCGATTCATACAAAATTGCAAAAAAATATATTATTCAGTATTTCTAAATCTGGCTAACGTAAAATATATTAAATTTCATTTTACATGTTACTTAAGTAAGTCACACCTTTTCCTTTTGCAAAAGGATTTGTAAAGAATTTGCGAACCCCTCTTCATAACATTATATTAGCGTACGACCAGAAAGCAGGGTAATGCCACGTAGTAAGTACTAAATCGGTTTAATAACCAGAGTTGGGAATAAGCTCATTAGTATTTACTTTCCCAACTGTTTGAGTTTGGTGCCACTTAGATAATCAGTTGGTATATTGGCATTTGTTTACATATTATGAAAAAAAGAATTGAAATAATTTGTTCCTGAGGTGTATGTAATTTTAGCGGTAATACCCTAGTTAACCAAAAACACTTCTTAGGCTGTATCTTCCAAGAAAAAGGTGTAAGTTATGGGTATAAAGCCGGTTCGTATAGATGGAGGTGGAATAAAAAAATGTGAAAAACGGAAAAAACACCAGAGTAGGAAGATAGAGGAAGGGATCATAAATGGTGCAGTAAAAAAGGGACAGTAAAGAGAGGCAATAATGTTCCGGTTTCTTTGCGCGCAATTGAGTCCCCCTTGCGCAATACCGAAGAGCATTTATTGTTTGCACGGCCCAGTTGTTGAGGTCCTCGTGTCAGCCTCTTCGGATTATTTCTGCAGCATACTTTACTGCCCGGGCTTTATGCCTGTACCTACGACGTTCGAGGTCGCAGCGGGCGACGGGTCGTTACTGAACGCTATCAGTGGGGATCGAGGCGCGCGGACATAGTCGTCGCAGATGGTAGCTCTATTACACCAGTCCGCTTTATGACTTAATCCTTATCCAACGCTGAGTCTGGAGCTCGTAAATACGTAGGGATCGACAATTTATTGGATCTAAGCATGTGCTTAAGTACTTACTTGTGGGATTTGTATCAATAAATGATAAATTTATATATATATATAATTCCTTTATTGTGCTAAAATTACAATCTGCCTTGCTAGGCAATAAGTAATTAAGATATACGAAATGATAAATTAGCAAAAAAAATCTTTCGTAATAAATACCTTTGTTAAAGTTTGTCAACGAATCAATATACACATATTTAGGTGATCTAAAATTGTCAGATTGATTACCTAATAACAATACAAACTACACATACGAATAAAAAAATTAACGCGTTCATAATATATATCCCGTTATATCATAAATAGAAATAATTGAATTTATACTTTTACCCAATGAAAATAGTATTTACAGGAATTTCCAATAAAGAAACAAATCAGTGTAGGTGTATCTTGAGAATCAATGTTTTCACTTTTTTTTATATTTTCTCATTTGATATACTTGAAAATGTATTGTTTTAGTTTGGCCATTTATATAAACGATCAATAATGTGATGTTATTATTGTGCTAAACTTAACTAAATACTCGATTGATAAACAAAACTCCAGCAAGTGGAAGGACAATTATACTGAATACAATTACGGACTAAGATACCTCTCCCAGACCAATGTGTAAATTCATTTTTATTCAAAAAACTAATTTTGCATTATCAGATGTCAGGTGCCATTAGGAAAACAGAAAATCAAATAAATATTAAAGGCAGTTGAAGGCGACCGCATTGAAAAACTTTTCATTCTCCACTGCTACTAGTTTCGTTATAGTAATGCTCTTACTAGTAGTGCAGTGCTTGTATGTCTTGAAGGTAATTTATCAAAGTTTTTCCTTGCTTGTATTTACACACCGGGTCTAATGAGTTTTATCTCATAATGAGATAATTCGGTATCGAAAAGATCATTTGTGATTGCTCATCAGTTATGTGAGTGGTAAATGATTATAATAACAGTCTAACCTGCATAAAACTTCACCATATTGCCTCAAATAAACTGGAATATTTTCGCCTCTATAAGTGCTATAAATTTTCATGTATATTGCTTCTGTAAGTGGGACAGTTTTTATATTTACGTATTCTATAAATAGAGTACACATGGCTGAAAATATCTCTATACATGCCAGTCAGTCAGGAAACCACAGCTGATCACCATTGAACGCAACAATGAAAATCTTCTTAAATTATGTGACATAGAAAAAAATGTAATGAAGTTCCAAAGTGAAGTACCGAAAAAAATAAATGACTACTTTGATTAATATAATCTGATTTGTTTTTTTTTTCATATTAATTATGTTTGCATTTCATAGTGTTGATATATTTAGCTTTTTTTGGAAACCATTTTTAGTGGTACTTGCAACCTTAATGACCTGGATAATTAAAACCCACTACAAGCGTAATACGAGGACTTGAATTCCTGCCATCAAGAGATTCTACTTATCCAGGACTGACTTGGATTGCGCAATCAATTTAATCACTTAACTGGCAGGAACTAATTTGCTCAATGCCCTCCCATAGCTACTATGCACCTACTGCGGTTGTAACATTGAATACAGTCTTAGCTAACAATTTCCAACGGAACCATGCATTCGGGTCTGGACAAAATAACTCAACTAAATCTTGATATCATTCAACTGGAACCATTCCTTTGAAATTGTTAGTATGTTATTTTATTTCTGACTATATAAATGCCAAGCGAAATGTATAATAATTCTTGCAGTTGTGTCAAAGCTAAAATGCGCAGTAAATCTGACTTTATGGGAAATATCGCAGGACCACATCAGGTGCCAGTTAAAATATTCAAACTTGTGTTTATCTTTGATTACTACAGACTCAACTACAAAAACGCGCAGTGCTCTTTGATGTAGACGACGTAAAATATTGATGACCAAGCCCGAGCCAACGTCATAAACTCTGAGGACAAGGGGGGGGGAGAGTGGGGGAGAATAAAGTTAAAGATAAACAGAATCAGCTTTCAAGGCCCTATCTAAAAGTATCCGAATCGTAAAGGCCCACGTATGTACGCGAGCGTTTGTATGTGGGCCGAGTCGCATGGCATTCAAGTGCAGGCTTTATTGCATCGACTAAAGCGAGATCGCACTGCTTCGCCATAAATGTGTTGTCTCGGTGATAAAAGACACGAGGATTTGCAGCGCATGCTATGTCGCATGTCAGCGTTGTAGTGAGTTGATGATGGCTGGTGGTCACTATCGCATTGCTAATTTCATATGCTCTCCGAGCTAGAACAGCAATCTACCTGCGATCCGCCCACCACTTCCAAGGCCCAAGTACTTGGAACTTATCCATTGCCCTCATTATAACTTCAAGCACGTCAATGACTATCCCAATGTCAGGCTTTGCCAATAATTCAAAGTACGATGACAATTAGCTTATAGTCAAGATTAAGACCACCTGTTAGCAAGCTGAAAAGACGAAGTAAACCCTAAACAGTGTTCTATCCACTAAGCTGATTTTGAATTCTGAATTTGCTTGAGCTTCACCATACGAGGGTGCACCCTAAAGAAACCGAACTGATGTATGGTGGGGAGTTTTTGTAGTACTGGGTTTCGCACAGTCAGTGTACCAAGTGCCGTCACTGAAGAACGGTGCTTAAGTTCAATTCTGCTGGTGTTAATTCATTTTTTACAGTGGTTTTGCACGCTCATCGTTTTTGTAAAGGCAGATTTTCGTTAACAAAGCATGGCCGTGGCGTTTTGCTTCCTTTTCGGGACAACTGGGACAGAAACTATATAATGTTAATAGCGGCCTACAAGGATGATGGTATGAGGAAAACTAAAGTGTTTGAGTGCTTTTCAAGCTTCAAGAGTGGTGGGATGTCAATTAATGATTAACCTCGCTCTGGTTGGCCTTTGACGGCCCGAGCCAACAATAATAGAACAAATTCAAGAAATAGTCCTTGAATATTGACGATCGAAAAAGCTGTGGAGAAATCTCAAGTGACTTGAGTTCAGTACAGCGAGTTTTAAGTGAAGATTTGGGGATGAGAAGAGTGGTTGCAAAATTTTTTGTTGTTTGACTGCTGACTGCACAGCCCTCTTGGTTCACCGACTTTTCACCAATAGTATGATCACTGTACCCAAGCCTCCCTATTCACCTTAGCTTCTTTTTAGTCCCCCGAATGAAAAGGGGAATGAAATCAAAGCTTTTTGCGGAAGTTGAAGAAGTAAAGACAAAAATGACGGAGGTACTGTCTGCCATCACAAAAGAGGAATTTCAAAAATATTTCTAACAGTGGAATAAAAGATTAGACAAATGTGTTAACTCCGATGGAGTGTACTTTGAGGGAGATTAAAGATTTTTATAAAAAAATAAATCAATCACTTTGTAAAAAAATAGTTAGGTTTCTTTTTGGTACGCCCTCGTATTTCCTCTAGTCTACGTGGATTTGTAATTTTGTTGCTTTCTAGTTACCTATTTTTATTTTTTTTTCATAGCCCTTTAAATTTACAGATAATTATATATAATTATAGATCCTCAAGCGAATCTATTTACAAATTAGTTTTGTATTTCCTGTAGCACCGCTACATTATATACAGGTTTTGTTATTTTATAAAAATTATATAATCAATAAACAAGTATAATGATATACACTATACGTGACTGGACTAAACTGGCTATTAAAGGTGATGGGGCTCACCTTTTTGATCAAACTTAAAACTAACTTACATGCTAATTCTTAACCTAATTTTCCCCCGACAGTCTGTTGCCATCAATGCGGGAGGGGTGGTGGGGTCATAGTGTTTAACACTGGGTTGGTTAGGTGCTGCAACGAGTCAAAGAGCATGATGTGTCTCCGGCGGATGAACTCACCCACCGACGGCACACCAAGCAACGGGTGCAGGTCATCTTCAACCTCTCGAGAGAGGTCTGTTGGACCACTTTTCGCATGATCCCATTCTGGAAATGTTGGAGATATTTGGCTATATTGTCAGTGAAGTAGGTAAATAGCGGGGCACTGTACAGCAGAGCTGGCCGGAGGACACATTTATATATCATCAGTTTGAGACGAAGCGACAGGTTGGGTGAAGTTAGCAAGTGCGATAGCCTAAGCCAAAAAATACTTTAGTTACCACTTCAGTTGTATAGTTTGTAGAAATATTCATCCATTAAACTTTATTGAACGAGATGGATGAATAAACTAAATGGAATATTTTGTATAAATAATATGGACCATATTTCTTACAATCTTATATTAACATTTTGAGAAGATCACTCGGGGTAGGGGTGCGGGAATAATTGTTTCTTGTTTACTTTATGCATCATTTATTTATTTAAAAATAAAGTTTAGTTTGTACTCAATTTATACAAATTTTATTTGGTAATTATTAATTAATTAACTCCTATTTTGAATTTCATATATTTTTTGATTTATGTAAATGCTGTAATTTAAACTGTGTATAATCATCCTAACATTTTCCCTTAACTACTAAATCATTTTGAGCTTTATAGTGCACCGATAAGTAATTAATTCTTGTCAAATTACATATCCTTACTAGATGAAATAACCCTAACATTCGCTCCAACCTCACAGCTACTGAGACTTGGTCATTCACTATAGCCCCCTCCAAGAACAGCTAATAGAAGGGTTCCCAGGCTAGTTATTTGCATACAGACTGGCCGGAGCAACATGTTCTCTGCAGTGGCTACACACAGCAAGCCGCCTGTTTAGATTGGCTATTTGCAGTATCCAACATGTAGGAACATAGAAACTTGATCTATTCTTCAAATTAAAGTATGTCACGTGCAATTATCGAGCTAATCGCAATTAAGTGATCTCTAGTGGTCGAAAAACACCAGGAATGGTACATTTTCGGCTCAAGTGAGGAATTGGTTCGATGGTAATCAGCAGATCTCTGGTCCTTGGCAACGGATGCACGTGCAAACATACTGTTGAATGACTATTATTACATTATACAGTAATTAAAACATCTTATCATGTTGAGTAGAATATAAAATAAAATATACTGTATACATGATGCAATCATCTATAGTCAAAGCTAGCATTCATTTTATTTTCGCAAACCACAGTTCCATTTAAGAGATGATATTTTTCATGGAAGCTTTACATGATGGAGATAATAAATACAAAGCATTTCTATGCAAAATCAGGAAGATTTAATTATTAATCAATTTTTTTTAATTAAAATATAAATATTTTCCTATCATATAAAAATATTGACATAATTACTGGTGGTATGGGTTAGGACGTTCGTTGCCTGTAAGTCGTTAAAATTTTTCTCCCAGCAACTCTTGTTTGGGGTCGTATAAGCAATGCAATTTTGTAAATTTTCTTGATTAAATTTTGTTGTTGTATTTACCAGCATTTCTGCGTATTAACGATTACATTTTTGAACTTAATTCTCGGGACCAAGAATTTTTGAATAATATCAAACACTAATGACCGGTTTAACTATTCTTGAGCAGGAAAATGTAATCCCTAGATAATTGTAGGTTTTTACAGGTGCGACCTCATGACCACACAGAAACCAATTTATGTCCTGTTTTTCCTGGCATCCTTTGTCAGAGTTAATTTTTGTTTATTTGATGCTATTGAAAATCTTTTCATATCTAAATCATTATTCCTACAGTAGTAGCATTTCCGTGAATGTAGTAAGTGCCTGATACATCAAGATGGATGTTGATAGATTTTTTTTGATCGGTAATATTTACTTCAAAAATGCAGTTAAATACGACCCAATTAATCTGACTGATAACCATTGATATATTTCTCACGATCTGGATATAACCATTATTATAATCGTACTTTTGGTTCGTTTGTTCAGGAGTTCTGCTCTCACTACTTTCATCATTAATCATAAATGTTATCTCTTCACTTGCTGTACTTGATCAAGGCATCACAAACAAGCCATCTGCATTCATGAAATTCAAATGACTGTGCATTGTTTAAGTCTGTATTTGTGGATGGAGGAATCAACCGGATGTGACGTGGAAAGAGGATCTTAAAATTAAAATTGCATAGACCCTGATTCTAAATATTGTAAATAATTGTTGTAAATAACTATTATAAAGCAATTCATTTTTACATAGGTTATTTATCGTGCTATTTATCTAATTTGCTGTCACATTAGATCATAGTGAAAGTGACCCTTGCAGCGTACTTTGAAGCTCCCCTTCATGTCTATAAAAACCCTCGACCCTGAACGACCTGAATGATCGCTCTTAGACACTTTAGCACACCAAGTTCTCCTATATTATACACTGGAAAAAAAAAACGATAGGCCATGGAATTTTCTAGGGAGGGCGAGAGCAGTGGGCAGTGGAAATATCAAAAAGCAGGGAGGGCAGAGCCCCAACAACCCAGGTGATGTACGAGCTGGGTTATTGCCTCCTTGGCCGTTTAGTGGCTATGCTTCAGGCCCTTGGGGCACATACCTGGGGCTACCTCTAATTCTTAGGGGAGGCCGGCGCTTCGTCTTTTGGGTTCCTGCCTAAAGCGGCTATTTTCGAGTGAAGTTCACTTCTGGCTGTGGCGGAACTGCTTTTTATACTTTTTGTTTTTACTTCCTATTCTTTTACACTACTCTTCTGAAATAACGACGGATACAATACCGATAGGTTTTTTGGTCATTATTGAACCATTGAAAAAATGTTAACTCCAGCACAGAGTTAAACCGACTCTGCTAAATTAAAAGGGGACCCAACTAATAGAAACGAGGGAAGAAGCTGGACTTAGCTCTGCTAGGATAGTCAACTAATTAACAGTGGTGCTGCATGATTGCAAACCATAAGGTGCATTTAATGTACTATCAAACAGTCTGCACAAAGCACTTATGCACTAATGATACCAGAAGGAATAATAATAATTAAAACATAGTTAGAGAACAATCCATAATTCTTAGCCTTTAATGAAATAGAAGGGAGAAAATACTAGCAGTTAAAAATGAATTACATTACAATACTCTTTATTACTAAGAATTAAGTAATAATATAAATAAGAGGTATTAATACTATGTATACACTATTTCTTGGCATATTTACTATTATATTTACCAAATTAAACATATATATATATATTCAGATATACAAACTTCGGACTAGCGTTTGGGGTATTGAGCCCAATATGTTTAGTCATAACTTAACAGAGAGAATATGTGTGATCATTGCCATATGCTGTATAACACTTTAACTATAAAACGGTAGGAAAAAATCAGCAATTAACATATGATTAGTTATTGTAGAAATATATTATATTTGATCCATGTTCTTTTATAAACCGTATACGCCACGTAATACATACTCTATAATTATTATTTAAAAATTCATACGTAAAAACATGCTCCATCCACTCTTTAAAGCGATCTTGTATGTGGCTGGTTTGAACAAATAACGGTCATTTCTCCACCGATAGATAGCGAAGGTGGATTTATGATTTTGAATTTTCCGCCAGTATTTCATATGCATTCATTTCGAAATAAAAACGAGCGCTACTGTCACTGCATATTTTATGTTACAGAAAATAGAACAATCGATTAAAACTCACAGAACTAATATAATTATCTCACAGACCGTTTATTCCAGCGTCCAAGTAAATTTGTATATATAAGATAGTTTTATTGATTTTGTTAGGCGAGTAGTTCCACGTTAATTGTCAGTCGTAAAACATTTCTATATCATATTAATATAAGGAACTGAGTTTATGCTCTTATTGCATGGATATTTTATTTTATTGCTCATAAATAATAAGTGAGTGATGATAATAGATGAATGCTCCACTCACCCAAGGGCTTTCGGACTGTTTCACGAAAGGACACTCTTAACTTGGACAAACCAGCTGATATAAATTAGAGAAACGATATAGAGCTTTTAATAGCAGAGCTAAACGAAGGGATTAGAGCCGAAACAACTGAAGGAGTTGGCCGCAGTTGTTGGGCTGCAACAATGTTACGGGCCCAACCTCGGTCGTAGCAGAGCAAGTGTTATGGTCGGGAAGTAAGGTCTCATTTAGACCTAAGCATTCGAGAAAGGCAACTCCACGACCAAGTCTGTGAAATGAGACTTGACGGACTTGCAAGCTGGAGGGAAAAACTTGGCGGGAGAAAACGGTGGAGTTTTCCGAGAGGGGGAGCTAATAGCTGTGGAGTCGGAGCGGTATTGTTTAAGAACCGCTAGCTTTAGTACTGGCCTTTACTTACTGTGGGGGGGGGGAAGCCGTTACTGGGGCTTAGGCCGTCGGGTCGACTCAAGGGGGTGGGGGGTTCCTGTCTTCCTTTTCTAGGGCGCTTATCATAAATCTTTAACGTAGAGGTTATTTTCTTTCTTATGGACACATCATGATACTAAACGCTCATAGTTATGAAACCAATGCTGGTGAATGAACATCTCAACATATATCTAGGCTTTCAGTGTTTTTTTTTCAAAAACTATGAGCCCATACATTGTCACCGATACGTCTGTGAATTCTATTTTCAAGCTATAGCCATGAAATACCTGGAGGTTTCATTAGATATCGGAAAGACCCTAATGTACAATGCGTAGACTACTAATTACGAAACTCATGTACTGTCTTACCAACGGGTATACAATTTTACCTCTACTATTGGTTTTTTAGGAGCGTAATATTTGACATAGATTCTCGATTAGGTGCCAATAGTTTAAAAAATGAAGAACCAGTAATACGCTTCTTCAATTATGAAATTTTTCACAGATGATGTTGGGTGTTGGTCGATATCAGATCTTGGTAAACAAACTTGAAGTTAACGATTGGTGAGTCTTCTGAGTTAAATTGGCGACTTGAATTTAATCATCAAAGCTTGTCTCAGTGGCCACTCTGAACGCGTTTTCAATCAAAACTGGAAATGAAAATCAGGGGATACGGCGAAGTTAGCAAACAAATATACATAAACAATAAGGATAAAACATCCTATTAAATTAAAGACAAATGTGAAATGAACGAATTCCCCTGGAATCAACCTATTCTTTTCTAGTTTCTGGGACCTTGATTTTCAATGCAATACAAAAGTCCCTTACTGACATACGACAATAATCCCACATTTCATAAGAACAATCCGCTTACGGCCCAGTTCAAGAGCTATAAATCTCCAATCAGCCCTTAATCCCCTCTCTGCTAATTCCAAAACTTGTTGATCTTTTATCTATAAAGCCTTATTAGGTGATTAAAGATTAAACAAGAACAAAAAGGAACATTTACGAATTTTATTTTCTAGCTGCAATATGATAAGCGATTGTCATCACTTCTGCCTGCTAAAGCCTTATGCTTTTAAAATAAGATGCTCTTTTTTGATTAAGAGGAGAGAAAATTCTCCAGGAAGGGAGTTTTATCCAGCCAGCCCTTCGCCCGAAGGGTATGTCTGGAGAAAAGCCTCCATGGACAGCCGGCTGCTAGGGTAGACTTGAGGGTGACGACAGGAGAGCTGTACGGGTTTAGCCAGCCTCTGGCCCCTTGCCAGGGTACTGTGTTCGCCTGGAGGAGGCAGTTAAACCTTTTGTCAGCGGTTCATACTCCTCTCTTGCCAGGTTATACCTCTCAGGTATAATTTGGGGTAGTCGTTTGCCAGCACGGTCCCACTTCTTGGGAAGGCATGGTATAAATTATCCTTAGGATATATAGTAATATGACCAAAAAAAAAAACTTTATTAAAGCTAAAATCACTTCACGGCGGATTAAGTAATCAAGAATGTTAGACCAATACCTCTGTTGGAAAGGAAGTTCCTGTTGAATAGCTTCAAAGTGCAAAGTATTATTATGAATGGGTTATTCATCAATATATAACACGAAATGGTGGCTTTATTATTATTCCCTTTAATTACAAAATAGAGGCTAATTATACATCCAGGCTAACACCATCGAGAATATTAGTTGTAAATAAGCCATTAGCAAGCTCCAGTCTGAAGAAGAACATTAGTAGAAATTATTAATCCATAAAAGTTTCGATTAAACTACATTTAAGGAGGCGGAGAGAGAAAGCGTTTAGACCCTTTAATTGCATTATTTTGCATTTATAATTACAGGAAAAAAATCTCCTAGTCAGTTTATTTTACACAGCTCCTATCTTTCTTCAAATAAACCAATGCAGCAATTAAACACTTAAGGATTTTTAAATTATTACATTAATGGACTGAATATATTTAAAGTTATGGGGCTCACTTTATTTATCATAGACTTACATCTAACAATACAAACTTGAACTAAATCTTAACCTAATTTTTCCCGACAATCTCTTGCCATCGATTTGAGAAAGGTGGTGGGGTCTCAGTGTTAAACACTTGGTTTGTGGGTTGCTGCAACGAGTCAAAAAACTGTCTCTGGTGGATGAACTCACTCACCAATGTCACACCAAGCATTGAGTGCAGGTTGGCGTTCTTTAACCTCTCGAGAGAGGTATGTTAGACAAATTATTCCATATACTCCAGTATCTTGCTATATCTCAATCTCCTTTTTTTTTTTTAATCATTGGGTCGAAAGGATCTTTTAGGAAGCAAGGATGTGATTATTAAAGAAAGACAACAAACTTATGATTTATAAAACTGCTCCCTAACGTTACAATAAGGATTAAACCTGAGAGTACACACGCGTCGCTTTTATAATGATCCGAATAGCCCTCGCAGTCAACACAGATGCCTAAGCTAACATAATGCCAAAGGTAACGTCAGTTACATCACCGTTACCACTTGGTAAGCAAACTAATCACTAATTTAAAATATAAAGCGATGCATATTGTCATTCGTTGGATCACGCGAATCACCGCTTCACGTCCGAAAAAGGGGAAGAACTCGTTATTGATCGTGGACACTTACTCAGGACGGCTAACAGCCAGTATAACAATTATCGGACTCATGCAATGCCGGCAGCCGTAAAGTCATTGCCTGCTCGAGAGGTCTAACGACTGACCGGGGCTCGTTAACGACGTCTCTGCTCTGACGTATAGGTGTCAGCAATTTCACTCCTTAGTAACTCTTTTTTCGGTACACATTTTTCATCCTCATACATGCTGTACCAGATTGATGAATTCGGCTGGTACGAGTTGATCCGAGAATGAATCAGCCATTTTTTCTTCATTAGATCAAAGAAGTCTTCTTTTTTTTTACACCACTGACAACTGTATTTCTTTTGGAATATACATACATGATACTATGAAACAATTTCGAAGTATGAAGATTCTTAAAAACACCAAGGTGTCTTTGACCAAACTGTTCAGTTGAATTATTTTGTCAGACCATCATGGCCCCTTAAAAGCACTTTATTAACAGATATAAAAAGTTGAAAATATAGAGACATATAAAACTGTATCAAAAGCGAGTTTTTTTTCCTGATTTCTGTGTAACTATCAAAACTATTTTTTAAATAAATATATTTCTGTGTTACAGTTTCTAATGTATCCTCTACTGTGGGGAAAAAGTTTTAGCAGAAACTCTAAGACATATGACAGGTGGACTTAGGAATAATAAGAATCAATAAAATAAAATCGATGCTACATTAACAAGCATTAATTAATAAACACCTGTACGTAAATAGTTAGGGGTTTTAATTTTTTTTTTTCTAAGCTCTCTAATTAGAAGATTAAGGATGAGGGGAAAATGAAGGAAGATTTGGGTTGAGCGGATCCTTGTACTAGGAGTAATTGCTTTAAGGTGGTGTGAGAGAAGGTTTTAAAATTATTTCATATACTCTTCAGATAACTATTTCATATAATCTCCTAACTTCTTTAATCGGTAGGTAGAAAGGATGTTTTAGGAAGCAAGGATGTAAGTATTTAAGAAGAAACGTGTCTAATGCTAGAAATGAAAAGTAAAAACTTTAATAAAAGAATAATTTGTTTCTTTACTTTTTTTATTGATTGATAATTAAGTGCATTCATAACGAGCTGTCAATATGACTTTTTTGGACTTTCATTAATTTAGAAGATCTGTTCTCGGGACGTCTCCTCGGTCGTCGTTGAATGCTAGAAGGTAAGTCAGGTTTAGACAGTCCGACAGATCAGTGGGTTTGAGTCGTAACAGTATCTGTATAATGTTCTGAAGCAGTCGTTCACCAGAGGAATTTTTGAGTCAGTGCGAAGTCTTAGCGCTTTAGATATAAAAATCTGGATAGTTTTGATGCTAGTGTCCATCCGTAAATTTGAGTTCCATATGTCCAAATTGGTTCCAGGTTGGATGTTAATAGTACAAGGAGAGTTTTGATACTTTTCCTTGATAAAGGCAACAAGAGTGTGCGAGTTCCATTAGGTATTAAATAGGGTTATTACTAACTGTTTTTTCGAACCTAACCTATTGCGCCCACTACTAAAAATTTATCAAATTTAACTACCATTTCGAAAATTAAAACATGTCTATGAATGGCCTATCCCATATTACACTCATGTCCTAGGCACATATTACAGACATGGTCCGGGTTTCAATACAAATACAAGGGCGGTATTGATCGGTGAGATTGCCTATGTAAGCCCTTCTCATTAAGAGGATCAGCTGTAGTTTATTAGCGTTAATGCTGGAGCGGTATTAGCCCTGGCCGTTCAATCAATACCACTTTACTAGGGCTCGTTGCAACTTCGGCATCGGACAAACGCTTCTTCTTGTCTCTATGCTGTATTTAGGAAACGGCACGAAGCAATACAGTCGTAGAAGAGCGATAAGATATTTTATACTTTCTTTTTCTGGAACTGACAAGAGAAATTGAGAATTCATCGCTGACATTATACCATTATATTCCCACGAAACTGTTTTTATCTCAGTTCAAAGCAACTCAGGGTTCTATAGGGCAATCTTGGGTGGGTTCTAAGGATAGTAGTCTAACTACTAGATGAGACAAAATCCATTACATCCAAGGAACACTGTCTTATCTGGTACATGCTTACTACCGTACTAAGTTCGATGTTTTTGTTTTATCCTTTATTTAAGTTTATTTTAAAACCGTTTATTATATATTTATAACAATTTTCGTAACATTAAGTAAAAATATAACAAAAACATTGAAGTTTATTTCCTTGTGCAATAATTCCGATTCCGATTCTGTGGTCGAAAACGACTCAGGTACATTGAGCTTTTTCTATTCGGTTACACGGCCTTAAATTTAATATACGATAGTCGTGCCACATACATTTTACTAATTAAATTAATTTTGTACACTAACGGTTTTTCATAGGTTGGTGATATTTTTTCTTTACTGAGGTTGAGCTAGGGCTTCCTCTGCTATCAAGGGGTTGTGATTTTTCCGCTTTTGGTTCTGGAAAAGCGCGGGAGAAAATCAGGCGGGGTGAGTGCACAAGAGTCAGGAAACCCCATGACCATTGTCTGCCGGGCAGGAAGCACTGGCTTTCCGCTCCGTCGGCAAAACAAAAATTAAATCCTTTTCTCGTGGCCGAGGCTGCATGATGAAAGGGCGGGGTCCTTTGTCTGTGCCCTTTTTACGTCTATATTTTCATCCGGTGCTACTTTTTAGTCGTTTTATTATTTATCTTTCCGTACTCGACTCGACGAAAGTATTACTATCTAAAAAAAAAGATACTGTTCAAGCCACAGCCAAATATATTGCAAAGATATTTTCAGGAATAAATTTAATTTATTTACTAGAATAAGGTTTATTTTAATAGAGTGAGTTTTCAGTTGAAATCTCTATAGACTGTTCAGGACAAGCTCACGTATCAATCCGTTATCCCTTAAGAGTGCCAGGGGAAATTTCGTTATCATACGTGACTCATCCACTCTTATGATGACTCTTATGACAAGTAAAGAAATTCATTGGACGTAATACCCAAATACGATTTGAATCATAGTACCTAAGCAAAACGCAGTATATGTTTCTAACCTTCCCACTCCCCTTCCAGTGCCCAGTCACATCCTGAGAGAAATACATATTATAGGTTGACTTATATATTATATTGTTTTAATATCATAATATATATTTCTCATTGAGCTAGTTTATCTACAGAGAATCCTCAAAAGATAGTTTGGCGAGGCTTGTTTATGAATTCCCTTGGAGTCTGCTCTAATGATTATTTCGTTCTATTCTTCTTCCTTTCGATTCTCTATCCTAATAAAAGTAGTATAAGTGTTATAAAACCAATAAAAATCATTATTAGTGATTATCACTTGCATAAAACAGAAAAAAACACAATTACGATTGCTGCATTGAATTGTGGTACTGCTACATCAGAAAAGAGACGTAAAAGAGGAAGAGTAAAAGAGATGTATAGAAAATTGTGAAATTGACTTGGACGGAGCTGATTAATAACAAAGCTGCTTCATCGGCTGAATCAGTGGTTAAGAGATAAAGAGGTTTCGTTAAACGAGTTTTCTTTCGTCATCCGCAAATGAAATTTCTAATCCCGAAGGGCTTGGTGGTCGCTTGGTAAATGAGGTGCTCTATTGGGTTTCACATCAAGTCAAAAGAAAATGTTGAACGAAATTTTAATATTTTTCTTAAAAGTGGCCATCTTAGAAGATGCTTTGTGAAAAAAAAATAAACAAAAAAGAAAATTGGTTCGCAGAAAATCTTTTTATTTTTAAAAGGTTTATATTTACAGCGTTTGTCCTTTACAGGCATTTCAAAGAAAAATTAAAAGAAACTTATTTCCGTCTGTGTTGCATATTTTTTACTAGAGATTAATTAATGTTCTTCTAGAAAATGTGTTATTTTATTAATTTTCCTAAATATACATACGTTTAAAAACATTAATTTAAAAGTCATAATATAATTGTATTGCTTTATTAAAGAAAACACGAGAGGCAGAGTTCCTAATAATTATTACATTTCAGAAAAATGAAGTTAATAATCATCCTTCTGTGATATTTTTAGTTTCTTATTTTCAAATGCAATCGAAATGTAATATCTCAAAGTTAAACATTGAAGTTGAATAAAACCTGCAAATAATGATATTACCCACACATTGTATATAATCATTGAAGTAAGCCTGATATAAAACAAAGCACAAAGCTGCAAAGCATTGGCCATTTACTTTAATGATATATTTAATTATATTTTAAGGATAAAGTTAGCTATTCATCCTAATTAAGAGTGAAAATGAACCAACATTATAGGTTTTAAATTGCGCTAATCTTAGTTTCTCTTCATAACGTGTTTTTTATGTAATTGGCTAGCTGTTCCTACAGCCTACGTCTGTCATACTCAAGTGCCTCTTAAAATTGATTTAGAGAAAAACAGACATTGGTGTTATTTAAAAGATAATTAATACCATATCTTCCAATCTAACGCCTTACTGTTAAAACATAAGGAGAGTATTTTAGTTTTGATGTAGACCATAACGTAATGATTGTCTCAAACATTTTTGACTTTCAAAAATTTTCATGTATGTTGTAGCGACCTACATAAGATAAATCACCCTATACTCTATTGCATATATATTGTAAGCAAAAGTAAAATAACATGAACTAAATGTATTATAGACAAATGTAAATAACATGAACAAATATAAATCATTGTAAATGTGTTAAGCAATAAAAGGCGGAAGCCAAGTAAGTCACACGAGAAAGTTCAACAGCTGTCAGTCAGGTACCCGAAGGGCCTAAGAGCCAGATGGAGGAGGGTACCACAGGTCATAAACATAACAACCCTTTTGGGGCCTCTCTACCTCCAGGAGGCAAGGGGTACATCACCACATGTGTGGGCAACCCCCCAACCGCAGGCCTAGCACCCTGGCAGCCCCTAGTAGAGAGGATACTTAAGGGAGGCTCCTGGCCCTGTTAACTAGTCTCTCGCGACCTTTACTCGGTGACGCTTGGTTTCTGCTCGACTTCTGAAAACTTGACTAATTCTTTATGAAAAACCTCTGTACTTCTTCTCTTGAACATAGTGCATTGTCGACGCACATACCTATCAAAAATGGAGTCAGATAGTAACGCCGTCATGAAACGATTGTCCAGGTTATAAGCTCGAACAATCCTCATTTGTCACCAGGCACGCCCTTAGTAACGACCTAACATATGTTTTTAAAGTTAAATTGTAAGTTCATCATTTTGTTTGTCAATTAATTTCTATTGTTAGACACTCTACATAAAACTGAATTATTTATGTGATAAACCACGGTTTACGGTGCAGCGTAGGATAAGAATAATGCATTTGTGTGTGGAACAAATTTCGTATGAGATGTAAGGTCTTTCCAAAAATCTTGATATAATCCAAAAGTTTTTTTTTCGTTACTATTAGCGCTCAAGTTAAATAATAATCATACACTCTTCCAGACACAGGGCCAAAGTAGATAAACTGTGCACCGAGAGTGGTACAAACATTAGCATTGCACAACATAACAGCTGTATAGTACTACGCCACAACTAAACTTTTTGATAAAGTTAAATTGCTCCAACTTCCCGATACGCCTACGAACTGGAGAGGTCGAATTTCTCTCTTAATGGCCTGAAATAACGCTGTGAACGAAAGAAACAATGTATTAAACTATAAATCTTGCTGTCACATTGGACTAATCATAATATCCATCATCACTATTAATACAGAAAGGACTGGGACTAAAGTGTAAATAAATAAAGACGGATATGACGGAAGTAAGCCATTTTGATGAGTAGGGGCCGAAGCCACTTGAGGATCAGGTATTAATATCCGGAGGAGGGCTTAAGCTGGCAACTTTGAGATATTGTGGTTCGAACACCATCTGTTACGGAGCCCTGCGACATCCTCGTAATTTATAGGCCTACGCTGGTTTAGATCCGGGCGTCTCCCCGCTGTTTTTTCTCTTTCATTCTCGCTTTTTCGCCAGATAACTCTCCGAAAATCGTGAAGTAAAAAATATCTCGAGCTTGCGATGCCCACTTTTGATATTTATGTAAAATATATTCATCGTAATTAATACGAAATGATAGTTTTCAAAGTCTTCATTGGTTTTACAAAAATATCTGAAATCATAATAATCAAAGATGTATAGTGAAAAAGTTGGTTATTTTCTAAAAATCTATTTTTGTTCGGTTTGTTAAATTGAAAATTCACACCAGCATAAACTCATCTAAAAACAAAAAAGAAAAGGAAATACTGATGAGCTGACATTATTTTGATTTGGACGGTTTGGTTTTGACTTGGTGGCTCGATGAACCTTGGATCCAAGTTAGTCCTATGGAAAATCTAATCGCCGGGGTAGTTTTAGTGGAAATGTATTTGTACTTTATGGTTAGCATTGGCATTTTATTTCTTAGGAAATGGTGTGATTTTTTATTAGGTGCTTAACGTACAGGGACAATTATAATATATCCTAGTGCCTATTTTGAAACATATAATAGTGTTACGTGCCTTATTATCCTGACTGAAAGCATTAAATAGCACTCTGGTTTGATTTAACAGTTCTCTGCATTGTAATTTTCAGCAATTTTGTAAATTTGGGAGATTTTTTCCTAACACAAATGCACTTGGCCATTTCCCTATACATCGGATTTCTTTCACTATTCGATCTCCTTGCGTCATCCTGTCTCTCAAATCATATCTTTCGTATTATTGTTTTTCTCTTCCGTTGTTTGTGTCTTCACTCTTTTACTCTCATTTTGAGTATATGGTGATCATGGCATCATTTTTTCTCTTCTTACATTCAATGAAGGAGTTTTGCACGAAAGCTCCAACTTTTATAAACTTGTGAAATTTTTACGTAAATTCTTTCTATTCCAGATATTCTCCTTTATTTGCTATTCATTAGAAGAGAATTCTATTGAAAGTGTACACTATTTACTATTTCGAATGACTACACTTCGGTCTATCTATGAGGAATTTGTCTAGATTTTAAATTAAGCTAATTCACTGCCATTTAATTCTAATCATCGAAGACATCAGGTTATGTTTAGCTTCGTGAATCGCCTTAGAACTAGGCAGGTTCATATTTTCAACTATTATGTCATAAATATTATTAGTTGTCTTAGATTTAATAGTCATTTTTCATTAGGCATATATCGTCAACATTTTGAGATGTTAAGTCTCTATAGTGGTGATTTATGTAAATCCGTTTTTCTTTTTCAAATGGAATCTTCAAGGTGAACTATGCTGCTAAATTTCTATAGAGTGATTGCCGTCAACATCCAGCTTGAAAAATTGATAATATTTGTTGCTGCCTATAAGAGGCTAAGTGACTCCGCAATTCCCTCTTCTAGAGCTGAAGGAAATTTCGTCACGTCCGTCGCGCACCCGTCACGTAAACAACTGTAAAATGGGGTGCAACAGATGCCACGAATTCCCACTTCACCCCACATGTTGCCTTCATCCTTATAAATATTTTGTACTTATATTGCGCACTCTGCAAGGAATTCAAATGATATCGACA
Organism: Acanthosoma haemorrhoidale; assembly: GCA_930367205.1. NCBI lineage: Eukaryota > Metazoa > Arthropoda > Insecta > Hemiptera > Acanthosomatidae > Acanthosoma > Acanthosoma haemorrhoidale. The sequence continues at coordinate 30,556,479 of OV884013.1, read as the reverse complement.
GGACTTTGAGCGGATCTGATGTCCTTTTTAACTATTGGATGGACATGTTACAAATTTTACGTTCGAACGTGTCCACCTTTATAAGGCTGAACGTTTTAATACTTTAAATAAGGTTTTTTTTTTTTTTTTTTTTCCTTAGCTCTCTAATTATAAGATTAAGGATGAGGGAAAAATAAAGGGATATTTGGGTTGAGTGGATCCTTATACTAGGAGTACCTGCTTGAAGGTGGTGTGAGAGGATTAAGTGGTGTGGGAAACCTCGGTGGAGGTTGGCTGTTTCGGTACAGTGGTGAGAGTCCACTGGTGGCTGGGCCTAGAGTCCCTCTAGGCATGTAGTGCAGTCTTATTTAGTCGGATAGCAGTGTTGGGTGGCCGTTAGAGGCTTTTTGTTGGTGGGCCAAGCGCCGAGATGTCCACAATTTGGTCTCCTTTACCAGATCTTGAGAGTTGCCATCTTGCCGGTAGCGGTGGGGGTGTCATGTCTCGGAATAGAGGGTTTTGGCTATGTTTCATCGAGTCAAAGAACTTGATGTGTCTTCTTCGGATGGCTTCGGTGATGGTGGGGACTTCGAACTTCAACGAAGATTTTTTTTTTTTTTTTTTTACTAAGCTCTCAAACTTATAAAAATAGGAATGTGGGAAAAATAAGGAAAATTATTTTTGGCTGGAAAGTGCCTTTCACTAAGGGGAGACCCCTATTTGAAGGATGTATGAGAAGGATATGGGGTGTGGAATGCCTAGAAAGGCGAATGGAGTCAGGAAGGTAGTGAGAGTCTACCAAGGATTGAGCCTAGGGGTGCCTAGGCGATGGTTCGTTGTAGGCCAGGCGAAGCCTGGCCGGCCGCCCCACCAGGGGCCTGAATGAGTCGGCCTAATCGGCCGGAAGATCAACCCTGCTTACACAGGTAGATGGGGTAATGTGGCGTCGGTTGAGTCGGCCGGGAGGTCGGCCTCGATCTCTCGGCTGGGTGTAGGTCCGTCAGTCCTCTGGTTCTATGATGTCTTTTATTCGCCAAGCTTCGGCGGTCCAGCAGTGCTTCCATCTGACGGGCATTGGTGGTTGCTGAAGGTCGGAGAATAGTGGGTTATGGCTATGTCTTAGGGAGTCAAAAAATTTGATGTGCCTTCTCTTGATAAAATCTGGGATAGTGAGCACTTCGAATTTTTTGTGGATTTCGTCGGCCTTCATTCGGTCGAAAGGGGTGTGTTTGAGGGAGGTGCGGAGAACTCTATACTGAAATTGCTGGAGCTTTAGGAGAGTGTTGGGAGTCAGATACTTGAAGAGAGGGGTCCCATACATCAAAGCAGGTCTTAGGACGCTCTGGTATATCAGCAGCTTGAGGCGTACCGATAAAGCCGGGCTGTGAAGTAGGTGTCCGAGGCTGAAGAATTTCTTCCTCACACTCTTTAACTTCTTGCCGAGATGTGTTGTGAACGACAAGTGTCTACCTAGGGTAATCCCAAGGTAGCATAGCTTGTTGCTTACAGGGCACTCTTTGCCGTCTAAGACGAAGGATTTCGGGAGCTTCTTTCTTCCGGATTTGTAACTAAATATTATTCCTTGCGTTTTGGCCGGATTGACTTTAATGTAGACGGCATCGAGTTTCTCGGCGATTTGTTGACTGGCGCTCTCAGCGAATTTCAGGGCTCTGGAGGGATTGATGCTAGTGCTGTAGACACCTATATCGTCCGCGTACGCCGATACCTCGCAGTTGGAGAACGAGGCTCCTACGATGTGGGCGGTGTAAATGTTGAACAGCATCGGGCCTAGCACCGATCCTTGGGGGACACCGGCAGAATAGTTTCTTCGGGTCGTGGTCGTAGTGCCTATACGAACCAAAAATGTTCTGCCTGTAAGGTAGGATATCATCAGGTTCTGCAGCTGATCCGAGAATTCGTATTCCCTCCGACGTTGGAGTAGGATGTAGTGATCCACAGAGTCGAAGGTTTTCGAACAGTCCAGAGAAATCATTGCGGTAGCTCTGTTGCTTCGGACGTTCGATGCGACGTGGTGTTGCAGTCTCACCACACATCCACAGATTCAACGAAGATGAAATATATGAGATATTTACAAAAACTGTGTAAACACAAGTAATGAGCTTAAACAAATTTTCTAGAGAATATTCATTGTTGAACTAATGAAATCAACTTGTAGTCCACCCTGAAGAGGGTCTCAAGTGTTGTCTATTTTTGCTTTATTACTATTATCATACACGGGAGGATTAAGAAATTTCGTGGATTCCTTTAATTTAATTTTCTCAAAACACTTTTCTCAATCTCAGCGTAGGTCTTTGTTCTTAAGTTTATTTTATCATGGAGATCTCAAGGGCATTAGTTAACTCAAATACTTAGCTACAACTGTGTGAATATTACATTATTTGTGGCATTCTTACTTAAAAAAGAAAGCATAATATCAGTTTCAAACAACCGTTGTGAAAGAGTGTGAATTGTTTAGCAATCTCTTTTCTTGATTGTTGTATATGTAGTATGCTCGTGTTTGGTTATGTAAGCTCTACCGTATATGATGAATGCTTTATTAAGTGCACGAAGTCGAGATTTAAAATAACTTTTTAGCAAATGAAGTGTCTTGTGCTCCATTGTCAGTAAAACCTGCAAAAAATACTCGCCAATTATGTGTCACATAAGCTGGTATGCGAATGTGTAAAGCTTTATCGGGTTTTGTTGCTTAATGTGAGAACGCTTTTTAACGTTTCAATTCTCTTTGCCAGACCGTTTTGAGGAGTTCATTTTAACAAGTTAACTGGAGGTATTACTAAAATTTCAAATGTCATGTTCATTATATGCTCACTCCTCTTCTGGTTCATAATTAAATGGGAGCTTTGTGCTTTTCACAATCGTTCCTTTTCCAAAAGCCTCGCTACGGGCTCCTGGGAGCTTGCACAAGGAGTCGGTAGCGACTGAGGACTCGTTAGAAGGGGTTGGGGGAAGGGGGCTATTTAGACTTTTCAAAGGGTGAAATTTAATATCCGAAGCGAATATTAACTCCTCTTGAGGAATCCCTTTGCAGTTACCTGCGATTATTAACCGTTACTGCTGCTTCGACACCTCTGTTGTACTCCCTTTAGGAACACTCAAACTTCCCTGTTGCCTACTGCTGGAAATCGTGCTGGACATGTAGTCGTTATTGACCCTAATAATATCGTAGATTTGTCTTATATATTCACATCCAATATAGTCCAACTGATAGCATAGATTGAAGCTGAATCCTCAACGATTAGAAGGGTAGTTTTACAGTTGGGATTGGTAAATGTCAATTTTATACGCACTTCAGAAGTATACAAAGTGTAAGGTTATATCAATTACTTTCTGATTCTGAACTTACTGTGAAAATAAATTTATAAAATAATATTTTGGTGGGGGGAACAATGGCGTTACTATCGACTTCAATAAATTTGTAACCCACGAGGAATCCTTTTTTATGTTTTGCCCTACTGGCCTTATATAGGCCTCGATCACCTGCTTTGCCGCTCCTGTCTGGATTGTAACATGCTTCGATATACTATAATATCGGTTGGTCAAAGTATCGGCCTTGTCATTATTTTTTTTAGTCTTTTCATCAACTATGAGTAGGACGTAGAAAGTTAAGAAACAATATCAAGAAATAAATAAGGGACTTTATTGTAAAAAGATCAATATAGAGGTAACAATAAAAAAAACTTTATTCTAGGAACAAGTTCCGGGTGTATGGTTAAAAATCAGTATGGTTACCTTCGTTAATTTCTTTACTGTGCTAAAATTACAATCAGCCTTATTTTATTGCAATAAAAAATAAGTAATTAAGATAAATGCTCTCATTCATACCATATTTACAATTCATCATTCACTCGCTCATTCATACAATATTTACAGACAGCCCAGAGGCCTCCCAAATCTACATGTTTGTCACCTCCCTCGCATGCGAAAGAGGAAGCGGAGTCTTGGAAACTCCCCCACGCTCCTGCGTCAGCCGCGTGACCGGATACGAGCCAGTGGAGGCTGGCCAAGAGCGCGAGTAGTATGGTTACCAAAAAAGAAATTTTACATGACGTAAAAAAATGAAAAAAGTTAACTACTTAATAAAGATAAAATTTTCAAAACATAAATTCAAACAGTAAACGCAAAAAAAAAAATTTGAAACCACCTTTTGAATAATGAAAAAAACCAGGACAGGATACTGGGGATGAATTTTGTTTTATTTCTCATTGATCTGACTGTTTACTCAATTATTCCAAATACCAACTGATAAGACCCAGTCATTAGCTACAATTTCAGGCCAATAGAAGACATGCACTGTGATTAACACTAACACCACAGAGCGTCAAGGCAGACACTTGGAAGGGACACTAAGGACCGCCCAGGCCACCAGGACTTAAGTGTCACACTTTAACGGTCCTGTAAAACTTTAACTGCTCTTCAGCCCAGAGGCTGAGCAGGATCCGATAGGGCGATAGTCGACCGTCCGCAGTTATTAGGGCCTAGATAGCCCTTCAGCCCTCAATTTCCGCCCTCAGTTCCTCCGGATAGCCTGGATCACCTGCTTTGCCGCTCCTGTCTGGATTGTAACATGCTCCGGTATACTATAATACCGGTTGATCAAAGTATCGGTCTTGCCATTTTTTTTTTTTAGTCTTTCCATCAACTATGAGTAGAAATACTATAAGGGACTTGATTGTAAAAAGATTTATAGATCGATAACAATAAAAAAACACTTTATTCTAGGAACAAAAGGGTTTATAATAATTAAAAACAGATAAAAAAAAGTCAGTTATGTCAAAAAGTAAAGTGTTAGTTCTGGGGACAGTTTTATATTCCCCTTATTTCTAATTAATAATATTAAATGTTTTATTAGGTTATAATTATGGGATAGGCGAATATAAACTTGAGCCAACGAATTAATTTTCAATTTTATGATTTAAAAAATCATTTCATGTAGATTCTGTCTATGAAAAATTTTTAATTGTCGGGGGATAACTAAATTATTTTAAAATATTCAGTATACGGGGGGGGGAGGACACTGGGCCGGAGTATCCGTCAGGGGGATTATAGTAGATGGGAATATTTGTAGATTAGAGAAGTATTACAAAAAATAAATATCACCTGACGAAATAAAATTGCCAATACCTCAATTAAAAAATAAAATATATTTAAAATCATTCCATCAAATAAATAAAAATAAAATAGAATAATAGAAGTCATTGACATGCTGTAATAAATGAAAAAAGACCTTGAATTTATTCTATTGATGGCTCTCAAAGCTTTTCCATCTTATTTTCGGTTACTGTATTGTTATATACTGGTTTAAAATTTCAAATTTATGCTTTCGCTCAGCATTGACAAGCAATGAGGATATTTAAAAAAAAGATAATTCTATTACGAAAGGAGATTTTACGAAGCAAACAACAAATAATAGTTCTTATTAAATGTGGGAGTAGTGGATATTTTATTATTTTTTAATTTAAAATTAAATATAAATAGATATTGACGTTAGTTTTACGTCTGCAAATGATAAAATGGATATTATATACTGTTGTGATGTGCTTTGACTCTTATTTCCGTTTGTTGCAGGTATGGAAATCCATAAAATAAAATCATCACGTCCTCACTTTTGGTATTTGTAAGTACTTAATCTAATTAAACCAAGAATAATTTTATATTGTAGAATTTTACTAAGGTATATGTATTTTATTGTATATTGTACTGTATTTAATGACACAAGTTATCTATCTCAAAATATTTCGATAAACAAACTTGTAAAGTTTACCTTAAAATCTCCACCTGTTTTTGAATATGTAGTTGTAAACGCTACTCATTTTGTTTAGTAACTTTAGCCATTTCATAGTCTTGTATGTTTTCAACAAATTAATGGTGTAAATTGTATTTCCTGTATATTATTTATTTATTTAAAAGGTTTCTTGCCATTATGATGACTATTAACCAATGCAATTGATGACTGGTCCTTCGTGGTAAGTGGCATGGTGTATTCTACAATGCCCCTATCTTCTCAGCCCGTGTGAGATATCAATAAATGAAAATAACTCTAATTTTATATAACGTCATTCGTAACATTTTAAATTGAATCTATTCTGAATTGACACTGTTTCTTTAAATAAAAATATACATATAATAGAATAAATAAAAAAATATCCCAAGACTACAATAACGAACAACAAATAAATTAATTAATAGCAAAAAAACACAGCAATGTTCAACAGTTTGCAGTCAATAAAATCCTAGATGGATCTTTATATATATAAAAAAATGTTAAGAACTCAGTAAACAGTAAAAAAACATTAACATTAATTATTCTTTAAAAAATAACATAAAAGCTGACTATAAAATGGTAAAAACTGGGGTAGGTGTCAGCTAACCTTCTGGATAAGTTTAGTAAACAGCGCAATAAAAATATTAATACAAAGAGTAAAACTATGAAACCATATTTTTTGCAAGTTTAATTTTATGTACATTGTTTTCTAAACGTATTGCAAGAATACATGACATTTTAATATTAACGTGGGTTAAGGGTCGTAAATTATTAAAATACTTTTTTTTATCTACCCACAGTATTTGACTATGTTGTTATAAGGCAAATGCATTTCCATCGTATCTGTGAAATCCTACACTACTCAATCAGAAAAGAATACGATTTGGGATGAACGGTATGGTAGCTATGTGATTTCGGGAAGAAGATGTAATGAAAATACCTCTACTGTACTTGTACTAGGCAGTTTTTCACAGTTCGGAACACACGGTTCCCGCTATTAGTAGAACCCAAGGTATATGTCAAGACCTATCTGAATAATTTAATGATAATTAAAGGCAAAACTGTTCCACCTATCAATAAAATCAATAGTCATTATCAAATAATAGCGGCCCTTAATCAATATTTACCCATTCATTAAGCCCAGCCCACATTTATATTAGTGTTATCGGGAATTCGATTACCAGGCCCCATTAAATTGACGAATTATTTAAAAACCGTTTAGCCTGGGTATTCATTATTGCGGGCCATTATAAATTCCATATTGTTTAATCCCTTCAAGCCCTGAGATAGTAATGAATTTAATTTCTTCCCGCCCTCTCGACTCCCTCATTGTTTGCCCTAAGCCTTATTAATTTTCAATGCAATCGTTTTGCAGCGGTGGCACTGAGTCCTATTTGAAACAACCCCGGCATTAATGAATAATTCCATATTCATATTCATTTGTGAGCTGTTAAATGCAATTCGTACTGGATTATCTACCGATATGGAATTCATCTGCGATTCATAGCAACTTTTCACTCATTCCGTTTTAATGTGCTCTTCAACAATGCTATTATGTGAAAATAACACGTGTTATTTATGCTACTTTAAGTAGTTGGTATATCTTATTTATGCTCAAATTGTATGCCAAATTATAGGTAATTTTTTTCTTGGCTTTGTTTATATACTTTTAGTTTCATTTTTTATTAGTTCTTTTTACATTCCATTCCATTTTGTATTATAACTTTTTTAAATAGGACCCAGTTTTATTAAATATTTTATTTGTATACTGGTATTTAAAATCACCATTTAAACAGTCGACTTCACAGGCAATCCTCATTTTACTTAAAATCATGATACTTTGCTTAGTTTTCCTTTTATTGTCAAAATAATACTTCAAATAAAAACAACACAAATTTACCAGTGCACAACTTGAAAATTTGATGTATCATTTCGGTTTTCATTTACAGATTCATTCATTCTTAATTTAACTTCCAGACTAAATTACTTATTTACAATTAGTAATATTAAGTTACGCAACACCTAGTTGGAGCTTTGTCTGACATACTGATACCACCAAACTCCAAATAATCAAACATTACTTTCTAGGAGTTATTTTTCACAAACCACAATAATTAAGTTGTACGACGTAACTAAAGCTTATTGTAGTGTAGATGTTTTTAAAAAGCAATAACCACAAAATTTATTGATGAATGCAAACACTGTGAGCTTACATTACTTCAAATATTGATAACATGGATAAATTACCTGAGTATTATGGCTTAGGGCATAATACGCTATGAAGAAATCTTTTTCTATTGTGGTTTTTTGTTTGGTTTTTTTTTTCTATTTTTCCTAAATTTAAATTAATGAGTACTTTAATATATTTTTTATTCAAAACCAAGATGATGTTATTTTTTTGTTTTATGCGAATAATATACGAATAAACTCCATAGCTAATGCTTAATAGATCCCTTACTATCAAAAAAACGCATTTCTTTCAATATTTAGTATTGTATCAAACAAAGTAATTCTTATTTATAATTTGTGTAACAAAACCAGTGTTGTTTCATCATAATTTTCTTAAATTCGATGGAGATTCTTAATTTAATATAGTTGCTTTAACCAATCGTTTTCACCTCACACATTTTTCGGTGTCCATACAACATGCATCTCTTAAATATTATTTTCTATTTCTCTTCCTGTATCCGAGAAAGTAAGGTATTCAGCCTTACATATCGACAAAATGCTGACATGGAACCCACACACGAGTCTAAAAAGACAAGAACCAACCAGACGCATTGGACGACTGTATAGACTGCTTTGAAGGACATCTCATCTCTCAATAGAAAATAAATTACTAATCTACAAAGTTATACTTAGTCCAATCGAGATGCACGGAATATAGCTGTGGGGGACAGCAAAAAAGGTCAAACATCAAGCGTATCCAAGTCTTTCAATCTCAAAAGTCCTGAGAACAACAGCAAATGCCCCTTATTACTTCAGCAACCAAACCGATATAAATATACCATAAATTCCATTCTAAGTTCATAAAATTCCAAAGTAACCTATCCAACCACCATAATCGCCTAGCACAGTCATTACACTGCGCCACTCGTCCCTATAATCCTCCTTGTAGCATAAAGTGGCAGTGGCCTCGAGACCTGCTATGAACACGAGACAGTGGGAGTCCTGGCAATAGCCAGTTTCTCTAATCATGTCCTGAGCGTATGTGGCTCTCATGCACTTAGTTAGCCTCCACTGGATCTTATACAGTGACGCAGCTGACGGAGACGTGTGGGGGACGACCCATGACTTCCACATGGCTTCCTCTTTCACATGCAAGGGAGAGGACAACTATGTGGATTTGGGAGGTTTTTAAATACTGTATGAATGAGCGAGAGAATGTATCATTGTTAATATGGTATGAATGAGAAAATTGAACACAATTTCTAATGGCCCAATAAGGGAGATTGTAATTTTATCACAACCAACAAGTTTCTATATAAATATTATTTAGGCTTTTATATGTATCGTGTCACAGTTGTAGGAATTCGCTTATCCGTCGACAGAACGAAAGCTCGTGGCATGCATAATGACCTCGTCAGGGTTTGCTCAGACAGTGAGTGTTTGCTGGCCACTCGACAGTGTTACAAATGTTGTCTTACAGCACGGCCTGGACCTTTCAGATGCATATTTCCACGTCCCGCTTCGCAAACACCGATCACAAGTAGCACTAGAGACACAAAGAGGAATTGTGCCAGCTACAAATAAGCCGGATGAGCGCACTCTTCCAGCCGTGACTTAGGCCGAGTAGCTGACAAGTAGCTCTATAATTGTGGCTCGAGAGGAGGCGTGGGTTCAAGTCCGTCGTTAAAAGGAGCTATTATTTTGACGGATCACCTCCGTCGTAGCTGGGTTTTGTTTTTGTTTTTTTATTTACTTGCACCAGCCACGATCAATAACACCCATTCGTAGGGTGCGTTGCCATTAGGACTACAGTTTATGTTGTGCGCACACCCTGAAAACCTTTTAACTTGCTTAAATTATTTAGGAATTCTATAAGTATACATTTTTTTTTATCAGGAAAAATTGTTGTGTGTTTTTACTCTGGGTAGACAAAATATTTATAATAAACTGTCGAATTTCAACCCACTTTGGCAAATCTTTCGAAGAAAACATGTCAGCCAGGTCGGGAAATCCGTGGATGAGATTAGTAAATTTACTGATGATTGGATCAAAGGATTGAATTCAAACTTCACCACACGCTGACAAACACTCGAAAGAAAATCGTCTGTAAATATTTACTCCAACTGTGGATGCATCAATCTCTATATAAATGTTGTATATAAATTTTTATATTCTTTGTTTAAGGTCACATCAGAATCAGTGACTATTAGCAACTATATTATCTCTTTAAATCTGTTGTAAAGGGAGTCAGAACATTTGAGAATTTCTAGCATTCAGTTATGATGTCATTAACGGTAAAACAAACTCCTTCCTCATTACTTTCGGTGTAACCCAAGCTCTCTGCTCCTCCTTTACAGCTGTTTCTTGGCCGGTGCCATACACCGGTATTCATACAACACTTCTGCGTTCTAGCTCCTGGTGTTGTTCCATAGGATATAAAAATTACAAAAATTATTTTTATTATATCATGGGAAAAAGAAGCGTCCACCCAGCTTTACCATAGACGGGGCTCAATGTAAATTAGCCAACAGCATTTGCTACCTAGGCATCAACCTAGGCAGGCAGTGACTTTCGGCACACACTTGCAAAAGAAATTAAAACGTGTCCGCAGAACTTACTACTCTCTCCAGCATCTCATCACCAGCCAGGCCATATCCCTTCGACTGAAACTCCTCATATACAAGAGCGTCCTGAGGCCAGCTCTACTGTTTGGGACACCACTCTTTAGATTCCTACATGCCAGCACCATAACTCGCCTCCAGAGCTTCCAGAACAACATCCTGCGAACGGCACTGTGGCATACCCCTTTTCGTGAAAGTTTGAGCTCCCCACCATCACCGAAGCCATCAGACGACGTCACATCAAGTTCTTTGACTCGATGAAGCACAGTCTAAACCCTCTCTTCCGAGACCTGACACCACCACCGCTACCGGCACGATGGCAACTCACAAGATCGAGTAAAGCAGAAGAAATGGTTGACATCACGGCGCTTGGCCCACCAACAACAAGCCTCTAGGGGGCACCCTCACTGATGTCAGACTAACTACGACTGCACTACATGCCTAGAGAAGACTCTGGGCCACCAGTGGACTCTCACCACTGTGCCGTAACAATCAACCTCCGAGGATTCCCACACTCCTTAATTCCCTCACACCACCTTCAAGCAGGTCCTCCTAGTACAAGGATCCGATCACCCTAAATATTTTATATTTATCCCTCATCCGAAAATTCTAACTAGAGAGCTTCGGGGGAAAAAAAAAAAAAAAAATCTATTATATCAATTTTAATTCATTGAGTATCAGAGAGAGATCATCAACCAAGCACTTTGTAACAATTACGTGGATTGGTTTTGAAACCCCTTTATTCTGTCATATTCTGATTTACAATTTTTAGAATCTGTAAGTAACTAAATAAACTAAAATTTTATCTCTTGGTTCTATTTTTTCTGTAGATATGATACATTTAATGCGGAATATAATGTATTTTAGCTGACAATATTATTTAAGTTATCAAGTTGCTAAAGATGTGGCTTCTTTATTTTCTAATTTAACTACTAAGTCATTAAGCAATTTATTTTATCATATGTTTATTAATTATTATTTATAAACTATATAATTTAGTTAACTATGTATGTTGTTCACAATAAGTGTATAGGGCGGTACAAAGCAGAAATCAGTTCGAGGGATTCAACCATTGGCTCAATGGAAGGTAGCAACTTTGCACAGACGTGAGTCCTATTAATTAGGGAAAAGAAAAATGTGTAGAAGTTTACCGAGGAAACATGGAAGTAAAGCCTACCGATATCCGGTGAAGCTGAAAACTCTCATTAAAAGCGACCGATCATTGCGTTTCGGTAATTGCTAAAGTTCAGATTCTGGTATTTTCTCCTTTTTTTTCTCTGAAAGCTCTGCACAACTTTCAGGCGAACACGGAACTTCTTTCTCTCCCCCTCGTTTTTTATCTGACCCTGCTCTTTATTCATTTTATTGCCTACTGTGATGTAAAAAATAGCTCTTGCGCAACTTCTCTGTTTTTACTTACAAGACAAAAAAGAGGGAAAGAGAGATAGGTAGATATATATATAGAGAGAGAAATGTAGAAGCGAGAATAAAACTCAAGTTATAAGCAGCAGCCTATAAAGGTTAGAAGAATCTGATACTGCTAAAAATGTACTCTGATTCAAAGTTACCTGGCTACAATTAACTGCCTATCGCAGTTTGCGTAACTGCTCCTTCCGGAGGTTTATTTTTGCTCTCTGACCTTTAGTTAGCCATTATGGAAGTTATACGCTCATCCGTTTATACGTTATGCACTCAAAATCGTTACCACAAAACCTCAGCTCCTTCGGGTATGATTTTGATATAAACGACAAACGGTCATCATTAATACGAAAATTCAAAATAATTACTGGAAAATTGCGTAAAAAATTCCAACAGATTGGAAGAACAACAGTGATCATTTCTCTTGATAAGCTTTTCTTAGATTGGCAAGCGCTTTCAACGCATCAATCAGCCCCAGTCCGTAGCACAGCGACCAGCTTACCGCCACAACGTAAGGAGAATTGATAATTCAGTGGAAGTAGTGTACTCATAGGTAGTGCCAGAGGGTTATAGACGTGAGCTGTCGAGAGTGCTTATATATTAAGTAATAGTATATGAAGATAATCGAACATTGTTGTTATTTAAAACCAAAAATATCGATGAGACATTATACTTGGAGCAGTATCACAAGCATTACTTGCTGCAATGACTCTGTAGGAACGAAATTGAATTTCAAGCACGTTAGTACTAATCTTTCATGTGTGATGGCATTCATCCCCATTTGCCATGCACGGCTACATTTCTTGTACCATTCACAGGTGTCAGAGGCGCTAGGGGGAGGCCTTGTCTACCCTGGCCACTGCCCGGTGGACGTCAGATAGATATGTAAATAAACCCTAAACAAGTCGGTGGGCAGCTTAATTCGTATTTATTTATTTATCTAACCCCATAAGATCTTAAAAGGTATGCCCCGACAGTGCACAAGTTCAAGATAAGAAATACTGGGTAGGTAGTATAGGTAGTTTATGAGGACTTGGAACGACCACGAGTTCACACTCGGTATTTGAGGATAGGCAAGAACCGTCCAGATCCATCCCAAAGGCGTGTGAACCAGAAAGAGGCAGACTGGACCGCTCTGGGAGACGCATATGGTACATATTGTAGGGCCTTTAGAGATTGTCGTCAACGTGGTCCCTTCCAAGGATGAGCTAGTTTTAGTAAAACGAAGCCAAAGAATCCTCCTAGGAAGAAGAGAGGATAGAAAAGAGAGGTGCAGAGGTAATTAAATAAGAAAGCCATGGTTTGAGTAGAACAACAAGCGCCAGTGAAGAGAGAGTTACGCAGCGTTCACTTCAAGCTTCTGATTCCGACTGTTTGAAAAAGCTCAGAATTTCTGCCTTATTTAGGCAGGTCATTCCTGCTTACAGTGAATGTGAGAGCTTTTTTTTCGACCAATCCTATGACAGTTTATTTTTGCCAATCAAGGGATGCTATTAGTAAGGTCTTGCCACATCAGGTTTGTGACGTGTAGTCCCCTCTCTCTATACTGGCACTAAACATTTATTGGTAAAAAATATGGAAAGGTATGCGAGTGTTTTCTGGTCCGAGAAGAGGGTAATTTCTATTTATTCGTGGTGAAGAAGTTGGCACATTAACATATTTTTGTGTTTTGTGTGTACAGTTATGAATAAAATACACTCAGCCAAAATATATTATTGCCATTACATGACATCGTTCCTAGTGATCCAGGTACAGGGAATACTACAAATAGTGCAGATACTTGAAACGGCCATATTCTCTTTTCTGAAATATAGACGAATGAACAAATTTTGTTATTGCTATAGGTATAAAAACATAACTGTTAAATTTAAAAGTGTACGCTAAAAACATAAGTGGATCTACTAAAACCAAGCACAACAGCCGGGATGGGGTTAATCCGCCGGGAAGTGATTGAAGGCAACTCAGGTGGCTACCGCAGAAAGCCAACGGCTTAAAGGCTACTTTACAGTACGGGCTTAGCGTCGATGCTTTCAGCTTTAGATATTTACCCTTCATAAAAAACAACAGACTTTCACGGGTGGTCATTTTGAAAATATTAGTAATCAACAAAGCATCGTTCTAATTCAAAAAATACAGAATTTTAAGATGATACTTTAATAATGGTTGAGGTTCATGTCCTTTGAGGATGAAATTATTGTAATTTATTTTTAAATAAATGTCTTTCTGTTTGTATATATCCTTTAAGGCTGCATTAATCAATGTTACACTACACTTTGAAACATGATAATTAGTTTGTTATGTCAATATTATGTCAAGATTTAATTTAATTGACACCTTATTCAATATGTTAAGAGAATGTTTTTATCACCATTATTAATTTCTTAATTACCGGAAGCCACTCATTTGTCTTGTGGCGCTTTTAGTTTTATAATATTATCAGTATCAAATCTAACTTTCGTGGAATTTATTATATCTCTCTAGTACACTAACTAGTAGTGTAAAACACAAATTTAAACACATTATTCGTGACCGTTTTAATTAATTTTGTAATTACAGTCCATAAAAATCGCATGGTATACATACTATTAATGAAGACGTTTGGGATAGACTCAGATAGACAAATATTTATTTTACAACTTCTAAGTACTTGAATATTAATTACCTACCATCATTTTTCAAATGATTGTTATTTTCATCAAAGGTTCCAAAATTTCATGCCTCTAAAACGAAGCATCGAGTTGAAGTTGGGTGATGAAATTGAATTTAACACCAATCCAATAATAGGTCTGATCACATTTTTTTCCCTTAGATAATTAGTATGAAATTTGAACTTTTATGAAAAATGTTAATTACCGTGATATAAGTGGATCGATGTAAGTGGATAACAAAATTACTTTTTGGGGTTAAAATAAATGTGATCACTTACATGCTTAAAAATCATTTTACACTTGTCACTGTGTGTTCACGAAACATATTTTATACTTCGTTAAATTGTTATTATCCTAAAATATTGGAAAACTTAAACAAAATTCTTAGCAGACAAGTGACAAAAACTATTTCATAAAAATACGAGGATAATAATTTAATAACAAAATAGATCTTTTGAATGTTTCTCTATAAAAGTACGGAAGGATTAAGGTCACTATTAAGGACGCTTAGAATAATTAGATTATGATATAAATATACTAATACAATTTACAATGCTTCAGTACATGAACTGTTCAATATTCTCCATGACTGAGCGTAAAGTGCGAAGGTAAAATTTCAAGACGTAACTCAACAAAGATGCGTAAGTAGGAGGGTGCGGAATAAAATAGAAAAAAGAAAAAAAAGAAATAAAGAGAAAACCTGGAAAAGATAAAATAAGAAAAAAAAGTTTGAAGAGGCACCTGGAAGAGACACTCGACTTGCAGGTATAAATCTATCGGTTGTTATCTGAATATTGTTCAGGATAAGTGCCAGCAAGAAAACTTTTATATATATCCTGTTATATTTCTTCTTTTTCGTTTTTTTTTTTTCCTCACGGCAGGGGCGAAAAGTTTGGAAAAGAGATTTTTCTTACTCGTAGTATTGTACGGCTCTCGGGAGATTTTCATTTTTCTTCCTATCCATTCTTTACATTTTTTTTAAAATATGAATCCGTCTTTTCTTATTAGGGTTTCGAACATCAGAATTATGTTTGAAATTTTTTATCTGAAGAAAATTACAATCTGATTTAGAGTAAGGATAATAAGCATACATATATTCATATCATATCATCCTCCCTTTTACAGAAAGGATTGATTTGATGTACTTGATGATTCGAGGGTTTTATGGGTCAGATATAGTTCAAGTTCATAACTTCAGAGTTGTTTTAATATGATTTTGTATATGAGCATTGCGTTTTCTAATGTGAGGTGCGATTTTCTGTTGAGTAGTCTATACAGTTGTCCGAACCGTCGCACAGTGGGCTAAAGTCCAAATTAAGGTGGACAAAATCATTTCACTCTACGATTTGATTGTTCTGTTTATGATGAATAATTAACCATTTTTTTGATTATTTAGAAGTTTAAGGAGTATTTATATTACGCAATAAAAAATTATTATTCATTAGTATTCAAAAATAAATCGGCACTGTTATAACAAGAAAATTAATTTATCCCAGCATCAATTGTACCCTAAAATTTACTCTTACTACTCATAGATCATCGAAATAAACAACATACCATTAAATTAGCTAATAATTATCATCATCAATCCCACAATCAGATAAACCAGGTACTAAGTAATATTCATCGTCAAACGAATGAACATCACTAGCTACCTGATGGTCTGGACTGATGATGAGTGAGTTGATTGCAGGAGGATTGTCGCTAGAATATTAGAAAGTTAGCCTGGATACATTCATAAAAAAAAAAGGTATACGTTGAAAAATTAAAAACAAAAATAAATTACAATTTTAACATAAATTTTCGAAATATATTATGACACCTTTTCTCTCAAAAAATTCTCATTTTAAATGAAATTTTTTGGAGGCAATCCAAGGCTTAGGTTCGTATACGATGAGAAATTTGAAGCTATTGGGTTTATAGTTGTTCAAGAAGCATTCGGCTTATTTAAGGGAAAAAATAGATATATCATTATATGCACTTTAGAAAATATTACAAGAGATGTCTCTATCAAATATGAATTCTAACCGCACCTCGTGGAGAACTTAATCAATAGAATTAAATGGAACAGGGTCGTTTTTATTCAGTTAAGGAACTCGTACTATTCTCAATATGAAGTTAAAGTGGAATTCGGGCTAAAATTAACATTTTATCAAAATTGAGTGTTTGTAGAACACAATATACATACGTGTGTACATAACTTTGCTTGTTTTTCAAGCTCTGAAAAATAAGGCATTATTAAAATAGAAATGACATCACTTAAATTTGTTTCAATATTTGCCTTATGGGTCCCTACTTCCTTATTGGATTCCAGTGAAAATGTATCAAAGGGACTTCACTTACCAGGAAAAAAAGTTAGAGAAAAAGTGGGGGGGGAGAGGAAATTTAGTACATGTTCCGGTCTTTTCGTTCCTCTTCAAAGCTAAAAGAGGAATGGAAAAATGTATTCTGGTATAAAAAGACATGAAAGTACGAACGGTAAGAGAAAATGTACATTAGGGATGATCGGATCGGGACGCTTTTCTGTTCCTTTGAAGCCCTTCACTGGTTTCTGGGTAATTACACTTGCATCTCATGTAAAATACATAGAGCAGCAAAGAGCATGCAGACCTCTGGGGGTGACGTGTCCTTTAGTAGGAGATATGTACCCTAGCAATTGATATGCATGTTTGGGGGGATAACTCTGTTTCTATATTGAATGTTTGGAGCTAATATCTGGATAAACTCGATTCTTAGAGAATGTATTCCACCAACAGTCATGCCAGGAGGTTATGTGTTAATTATTAAGTTCCGATTGGTTTGTGGTAGAACTTTTACAATTTTATCTCAGTGATTCATTGTAATTGTTGAATTTAACGTTGTTGTTTTTTTCTGCCATTGCCTACATTTTAATAAACTTAAAAACTTAGGCAATATTATTTGGTTGAAGCAGGCTGTGGATGGATATATTTAAAAATATGGTCTATGGTTTCTCCACAGTATAATTGTTTATACGAAAAGAGCTATCGGAAACATTCTAGTATAATAAACTATATTGTAGAGATACCAAACAGCATTTATTTAATTTTGGAAATAGTATTGAGTTAAAAAAAGCAGTTTTAAATATTTCAATGTATGATGGATAAATGGACTTTGTTTGATAAAGTGCTGATGACACTTATTACAAATTCATACGATCAATAACAGACGAATACTTAAATACTTAAGTACGAATACAGATGAGAAAGAAGCCAATTTGAGATCTACTGGAGACCGTGCCAAGGTAGAGACTGTTGGCGGTTCTGGGACATGAACAATTTGTGTTTGCGAGTGTGTGCCTGCCACCTCCTGCTGAGGTTTATTTAGTGCCACTTAGAGGGCAAAGAAGCCTCCTTGCCTCCCTAATGGCACCCATGGGAGAACGCACAGCCGTTTACAGGAGAGGGCAAGCTGTCCTCGGAGTGTGTTTGTGTAGGCCAAATATTTGAAGGCTCACATATCGAGTGGGGTGTTTGCACTCTACTTCTGATATGTTGGCTTTACCATATCAGGCTAAACTACTGAATCAGTGACTTATCTACAATCTAGTTCAATACATATTGTGATCATCATAAATAACCTATATATAAGGTTAAACGATTGTAAATATATATAAAAAAAAACTGATTGAACCAGGCATATAATCTAGTATTCTTGAATCCTTAATTGCTTTTATATAATTTAAATGAAATAAAAAGTTCTCCTAAACTTGTCAATTTCCCTGGAATGTTCATTTCTTACCTCCTGTAAAACATCGTCATCTTCAATAAAGGGGTGTTCCTCAGAAGGAGTTTAATATCAATTTCTAATATAATTAAAACTTTCCTAATTGATGATCACTTGGAATTTAATCTTCTATATTAAAATTTAACAAGGAAAGTTGCCCAAGCAAGCTTTATTTCAATGTGCTATAAATTAAACGGAATATTTCAATTTCGCTTATACCGACTCCTTCAAGTGTGCTTTTTTTCTTTATACTGCATTATTTAATGTTTATTTGGTGCACAAAAATGATATATAGCTCTCATCTATGGGTTAAATAATTTTTGTAGAAGAGAGCTTTTTAAAAGAAAATAAAGAAAAGCTTTATTATGAAGTACAAGCAAAACACTGGTATATACAAATATTAAGAGTTATGTTACTACATACTGGGTCCGATGTTTAGGGACGAGTGTGTGGGAACAAGTAGGGTCTGGGACTAAAGCCGAGGGTAGTTCTTGGTATTGGGAGGGAGTTCCATGAAGTCACGAGGCAGGTATACACTAGAGGGGCTTGCTTCTACTTTTAGCATTATATATTGTTGCGTCAACCTCTTAATTGCGAATAATTGGAAGTTCCCCTCTTCTCAGTCCAGAAAATATTTACTTATGTTTCCATATTGCTATAATAAACGTAAGGCGTCAGTAGGAGATAGGGAAGCTGCTGGTGGGGCCTATATAACCGCCCCGTCTTGAGGCAGTGACCATTATGTACAGAACCCTCATTTATTTATTTTGTTCATTGAAATTTTCAATAAAGAGGATTTGATTTAATTACATTTTCCAAAAAAGGTTTCTAGTATATTGTACAGAATTAAATTGTTTGGTACTACAGTGGTTATTACATTATTGTCCTTTCGTACAGGCGCAGGTTAAAGATAGATTGAGCTTAGTTTTGGTCCTTTCTTTGGTAATTGTATGATGTGATGAATGAGTCCATTTCGTATAGCACATGAAATTTTACTTGTTAACCAAATGATTTCCAAGTCTTGTGATATCATGCTAGGATGAAGGATTTCCGTTCTACCTGTTTCCAAAGGCTGTTCTATGTCTATTATTTGTACAGTTAAGTAATTTAATATTTCGTACAGTTCGGTTAGGTGCATAGCATATTGGGTCCTATCTATACCGTTGATTACTTCCATGATTTTATTATTATTACTATTAGCAGCTATTGTGAGTGTCACTGTCAGTATCAGTGTCCATCTATTCTCTATCTGAAACATTTTGTTCTTGTGGTATGAAATGTCTCTTTTCGCTTTTTCTTTTTCTAACTACATTATCTGTGTACTTTTATTTTTTTGTTTCGTTTGTCAATAAAAGGTATAACAGGTTGGTATCTGTGTTCGTCTTTTGTTCTTGTTATTCATTTAGCTTAGGGTTTGTATTTTTCTATTTTGGGGTCTTCTCGTTTTTTATTTTTTGTCGGTTTTTTGTTCGTTTTTGTTAGAAATGCTTTTTCTAATGTTACATTTTGGTGTATGTCTTAGAGTTAAATCATTTAGTTTCTTACGAGGTCGTTTAATATTGTTAGCACGCAATTTATTTATTTCATTTTTATCTCTATATATCTCTTTAATACTGGTTTATAAGAATTATTATGCTTTCGACGGGTAGTAGTTTTTATCATTTTTTAATATAATCCATAAACATATTTTGGGTGTATAATTTGCATAATATTTGGTCTAATTCTTCCTCATTATTGAAAGAAATGTCATATCTTCTTTTATTGAACGGTTTGGTGAAAAAAAGGTTTTCCGTCCTCTGGTTATTACAATTTGGTGCTTTTCACCATTTATTGCTTTGTCGTCAGGGGCTCTAAAAATGTGTTCATTACTAGAGTCTTTGGATTGCTTTGTAGCTACTACACTAATTTCGTCTTCTATTGCTTCTGGGTTAAGTTCTTGTAAAATTAGGTTATATTGCTCAGAGTCATTAGGTGTTGCTTCTATTAATCAGTCTATGTTTTCTTTTGTTCCCATGTCATCATTTCTACAGAGGTTAAGTCATGCGATGATTTTATTTTATTATATTTAGTTATATGTTCATGTCTTCCACGAGTTTCTAGTTCTTTTTTATTCTTTATTAAATTCATTATATATTATTTGACCCTTATTAATTATTACATTTTAAGTCACTGTCATATATAGTTGGTAATGATGTCTATATGATCAAACTAAATTTATTTGTTAGAATTTATGGGGGTGAGTTTTTTGATGAAATTATCTGCGTAACGTTTAGGTACAAGAGGCTACACTCCGTTTGGGAACACTATATTGTTATAGTGGAAGTATGTAAAGTAAATAACAGATTAGAAAGACAATAGCAGGGTTACTCAGAACCTCCTCGAAGTGTGTTTCAGGTGTTCTCTCAGTTCTAGTTAGATATTAGGGTTATTAGAGTGGTTTTTAAAGATTGAAAGCATCTAATCAAAGATTAGTTCAATATTCCTCACCTCCTTGCTTGTTTAATATTTCTACAGCTAAGAAGTTAAGCTAGAACATCAGATATTGAGATAAGTTAATTTGTCTTGCAATGCCTCACTCTTATTGTTACATCTTTTAAACTTGTATTGAAATATTAGTCCTCAACTAGCGTATACGCTCCTTGTACTGCAGCTGAGCATATAAGTAAGGAGGAAGGGAGCTTACGACTTAAGGCGAAAATCTACAAACTGAAACTGGACGGGTGATAGGGCTTTCGGGAATGCTCACAGTCCCGTCCGCATATGCACATAAAACGTGACTCAGGTAGCTGACTAACATCATTCACAGTGTAAGCACAGACGGGGAAGAACACACAACAGTTAAGCCATCCCGAAACTGGCATAACTCAATTATCCTATTTCAATTAACCCCTTCCCACAGCTTCCCTTGAGTAAACGCTGCTCAGTCAACTTGACCTCAGTCTAAGGCTTTATAGCTTGGGCTGTAAAGTATTAATGATCTATTAAAGCCGCGTACCGCTTCAGTGTGCGTAGTTCAGGTGGGCTGTCTTGGCAATTGTGTTCGCTTTAGAGTTTTACGGATTACGACCTCGCCTCAAGTACCGATGCGCTTAAATTTTACATACAAAATGAACATTACGTCAATTTTTTTTATTGCAACAAACATTCACTCAGAGATAATTAATTTTAATAATGTTAGTAATATTGGAAACAACGGTTCCATCTTCCTCTGAATTGATTTTATTCGAGCTCATAGAGTTCCCTAACAAATAAGTGCAATCAAATGTTTACGCCTCTCGATTGATGACTTTATAGATTCGCTAGGAGTTACTCGACAAATATCTGATGCTGCAAAGGCGCTACCAGTAAAAAAATCGATGATAAATCTAGCCTCGATCTATAAGGAAGTTTAATGATCATTCATCAAGTTAATATACAATTACTATTGTTTTTGAAAAAAACATATATTCTTCGAGTAGACTCCTTGATATCTAGGCAACTCACGAAGAGGTATTAATTCTTAAGTGATAGCAGCTTCAGAATAGATAAAGTAATTAATACCTGATGAGGATTCCTGCTCTCCTGAATTTCATATAGCATGATGTATCTAAGTTCTGATGCATTCATGCGTTCACGCTCATTACGTCTAAAAAAAACCACTTTAAATTAAATTAATATTATATTAATGAGCTTGGTGGGTGGTTAAAGTACGCTACCCATAACAATAATGAACTTCATGACGCCCCCACTTCCTCCTGCTTAATTTGATATATTTTTATGTTGTATTCGTCCCTTATTTATTTTATAACCAATAAAGTTTGTTGGGGTAGATAGGTAAATTATTTATAGGTATAGTAAAAGAACCATACGTGCCCCCATAGTCTTTCTATCAAAACAAACCCACCAAATTACACCTAAATTTCAGGATTAACAGTATAATATTACAAATGACGAACACGTGCATGTTGACAGGTATATTTGAATTTATACAAAACATGCAAACAAACGTATTCGGTCTCAGGAAGGTTTTGGACGAGCATTTAATTGAAGTTGACAATAGCACAGTGAGTTGGACGACAAAATACAAGAGCACAGAGGATTGAACGGGGAAACCGCTCACATATTCGTGAAAAAAAAGTCTTATTCAAAGCAATCATCGGTCATAATTTAATCCTGGAAATTATAGCCAGCTTAATGGTGACCAATCAGTTAGGAAGATTTTATAACACGTTTCTTCGTCTAGATTCAAAATTTGAATCGTTTGCATTTAAGGAAAAGTGTACTCTATCAAAAACGGCAAGCTATGAACAAAGATTATTTTATAGGTTAGATTTAATAGGACTGTACACCGTTTCCATAAGAGCTGCCAGGATTGTCTGGTGTAATGTTAGATTGCAAATTATGTAAAGAAAAAAAAAATTAGTAACGTCCTTTTATAGTCTTCCCGCTAGTTTTTTAGTTATTCCTCATTCCAAAAGTACTTTTAGCAGGATATACTGCGCTTACAATAAGGTGCTAGTCGAGAAGCTGCAGAATCATATTTTAGGAGATTTTTCAGAGTAAATTGCTTGAAAATAGTAGTATAGGCTGCTGAATACTCTTGTGAATGAGAAATGAACAACTTGTGGGGGAATAAAAGACGCCATTTACTCAATATAAACCCATAACGATCAATTTAACCGTATGATTAACAAAGTCTTGACGCTGAGCCTTCACGTGGTGCAATTTTAAAGGTTGTTTCTTGGTCTAGATGTAGTTTTAAATTAAATTATAAATTATAGTTCTATTTTGGAAAGATTATTCAAATGCTCATTTTAAAGATTGGGAAAACATGTGTAATATACCATTTTTTAGAGCTTAATCAAGTATACATTAGAAAAACCTATGTATTATTTCTAATAACGTCTTTCTATTAGGTTTATATTATATTTATTTATATAATAAGTATGTAAAGAAAATTTGTTTCTTTAATTTTGAATTTTGTCGCTCTCCACGTAGGAGAAATAATGGCCGCTTTACACGGCAGAGATAAAAATGTGTATTGGGTTAATGCAATCATGTGTAACAAGCAACTTTAATTAAAGATAAATAATAAAAAATTATAAATTGAATAGCCATATTAAAGAATAAACTTCAACTGCCGTTTCATTGTTTACAGGTTGTTGGGTACATATTGTGAATCAGTATATTATAAACTATAACTAATGAAAGAAAATCTTTGTTTACAGAGCAACACAACATAGTTTGGTTGATTGGTCAATACTGACGAATAGAAGAAAAATAATTTAACTTATATATATTATATATGTATACATATATAAAATATATATTATGTGTGTTTATGAACACCAAGGTATAAGGGAAGAAAATATGACAAATGTCTAATACATTTACATATATAACTGATTTTATCTACATTCAGATTATTTTCACCGTTCGATAAGTCAAAGAATATAGAAATATAGAGATGAGATAAAGAGATAGTGAAGCATTGTAACAGAGAAGGTAGGCACATATATCATAGGAGTCCCACTCCCCCCTCCCTGTTTATTTTAGCTCTTAGATCCAGCCCTTTTCTCAGCCAATGGAAAATATTCACAAACCCTCCCTTTACAAACTGCCTTGTTATACCAGTGTTTGTACTTTTTTTCTTATCGTTTTGCCTTGTGCTCCCTACTACTTTTTCTCCCATAGCGCTATGGCATATGCGATTGTTACTTGTAGGCGAGTCGAAATCGTTTCTTTATTTGTGATTGCTTCCACTTTGAGGAATTCCTATTGCAATACCAACAAAAAAAAACAATAGAGAACTTGTGTTATGAATCACATTCCGTAATTTTATAAGACATGTTGAACGATGGTAGGACGCTATTTATACCGTCAAACAGGTATCTTATCTTATTTTCTCTGTGTGTTGGCAAGTTTATCCAATGATAACGTCAATTAAATAAACCTAGTCGAATATAAATGTTAAACGTATAGCTAACAACACTCTGGTCTACTCTGTGCAAACTTTTGGTCAGTATATAATATATAGTATATAATATAACCAGTAGTATATAAAAAAAAATTAACGAAAGCAACTTGGTCCCCTATCGATTAATTAATCTCTTTTAAAATTTATCAAGGCACTTTTCAAAACTTGCTGAATAATATTGAAGTTATTTTTATTGATTTTTGCCCCAATTAAAACGATAGCGAAAAAATAATACCAAAGTATTGTAAATAATAGTGATTTGGAAGAGATGACAGAGCTTATTTAAGTCAGTTTCCTATTGGTCAAAGTATTAGCTATTTACATTTTTTTTTGATAAATTGTTAAAAAGGCAATTTTCAGGTACTGTGATATACAGAAAACGAATACAACAAAATATTTTTGATCAGAAATAAGCAATAGTTTTTTAATAAATATGGAATGACGCAAGAGCTATGTGTAAATATTATTCCAACATATTTTATATCAATATCGTTCATTAAAAAAACAAACAATTTACTTCATGATTAATATTTTTTTAATACATAATCGGATAACAACAAGACAACCCCTTGTACTTGTTTCGAATTCAAGATTCAACCACTCAAATGGCATATTATAGTGTTGTTATTATTATATGCTATTATTATAATTATAGTGTTTAATAAATACAAACACTATTTTAAACCACTTGGCTTACATATTTATACAAAATTAATAAAAAAGAACTTAATTAAAGTCTCTGGTCCCTGTTCGGGTGCCATTTTGTTTTAGCTATCGATGACATATTAATTAAGCGATTAATTTGGTCAAATAGTCCCTTGGTAGAATGTCATTTTAATGTAGCGTTCGAAAACATATCAATTAAACAATTCTTCTGTTCAAATAGTTCTTTATCCCGAACATCAAAATGTACCACGAGAAAAGAACTTTTTGAGTAGATGACTTGTTCAATTCATTTTCGAACGGTACTCTTAAGAGATCGATCACTTTGTCTGTGGCCTTTGGCCCGGTAATTCGTAACCTTGGGCTCTACCACCCAGGGGATTAATGAATACGCTAATACCTTCAACGCTAATCAGATTACGTCCTCGCTACCGCCCTAAAGCAGCACAAGCCACACTCGGGCTCCACCCATGTGCGGGGTCATTTGTGGTTTTCATCAAACCACCCATACCGAACTGCGGGGTAAGTGGGATTAAGTCTTAGCTCCCAGACTTCGACTCAACCGAATGAATAATTTAATGGCATTCTGTTTTAACCAAATCGTCATCATCTTACGAGATCTTCATTTCCTTGTCTATGTATAGTTTATTTTTATATTGATAATAAATAATTGTTACTGTGGTTATAAAATCCAGCCATAACATAAAATATCCATGCAGGCGATAGTTAATCTCAGCATCAAATAATTCATATTAGTTTCTTTTAGTGTCTTGTTTTGATATATGTGATGTGAAATTCAAATCATTAGAGACTGTCTAATTATAATTAGATATTTAATACTTGCACTAGATTAATCTAATGGTAATAAATTTCAAGGTAAAAATGAAATAACGAATAAACAAAAATATATACAAATATTAAATTTTTACGAGACATTGAACGTTTAGGCCCAATAATTGCGCATATGTTGTATATTATTAGCCATAGTGTGACGTTTGATGATCCCAATTGAGTCAACCTCTCCAACCAATTCTCTATATACCTTTTCACGGTTGATACCGAATTGAACTTCGTTTTTCACTTACTGTTGAACTTTCCTTGATCAAAGTTCAGTCCATTCATGGTAGGACTTTTTCTCCACTTCAACGTTTTCAGCTTGTTCTTGATCAATAATTTCAAATCAATGTCTTATTGAATAATGTATAAGAAACGTAAAATTTTAGCAACATCAGCGAGTGAGAAAGATATATCTTTAGATAAATAAAGTTTATACTTGTAACAAATAATAATAATAATAATAAAAAAGTTAAAAATAGTTCAACTTCAATTAAGAGATAACAAATCAAATAATTTACACAGTAAATTACAATACTAAATTTAAAAAATACCTTGAAATCAGTACGTACTGGATAGCATACCGGATAAATAAACAATAGCAAAATACTCAGAAGATACCAGCCGAAGAGCTTAATATATTTATAAAGTAAAAAAATTATAAGTTTGATGATAATGTTAAAATTTGGAAAGGTTGTGAATATTAGGCATGTTAAATATTATAAGGTAGAGAATCCCATTGAATAAAAAAGTTTTTTTATATAGTGTTTTGTAAGTATCTCAAAAACTGTGATGTTTATGTATATTAAATTACTATGTTCACAATTAGCGTACTTTTAGATGTCTGCTTAAATGGCAAAAGTTGTGGAGATATGAATGGTTTAATATATAATCAATTTACATTTCAAGTTACAATTTAATAGGGTTGTGAAAGCATACAACCCCTTTCATCCGTTAGCTTACTTCGATCACGATAGGACCCACCATTAATAACTCCATCGCTCATAGAAGTATAGCTCCTTGCTGCACATTAGGTGGCCCTTGTAAAGAAATGCCACCAACATCGCGTCATCCATCTGTAAAAACAAGGGTTATATTTAGCCTCGGGTGCCTAAAGACCCTCTTAACCGATCCCTTTAATCAGAGACAGGGCTGGGCTAGGGCCAAGCAGATGTCACTAGGTCTGATATAGCTGAAAGATGGCCGGTCCCTCACGGTTCGTCTCATTAGTTATTTTTGATCTGGACTGTTTGTAACAGATGAGTGATCAAGGGCTGAGGTCGTGCCAATGCCAACTAAAGATCAGGAGAATTACTAACTTACCATATTGTTATTGGACAGAAACAGTAAAATAACTATAAACCATAAAATATAATCCTCTGTGTACTTTGCCTAGACTATGTCTAAGGGTCTACACCCAACACCAAATTTAATAGTTTCTTTTGCTTCTTTATTACAAACAGCAGAATATTTCCCCTTTCCTGCTAAATGCAATATTAACATTAGACGGATGCTCTTGATTCATATACCACCAGCCACGTCAATGACACCAGGTTTTGTATATGTATATATACCTGCTTAAGTAGTATGTCATGGCAAAATATTCAATGAATGTTCATCTCAATTTTTGCCGATTGAGGGAAAAAGTCCTGATCAGATATTTTCTGTTAAACAAAATAAAATACTCAAACTAAAAAGGTATATTTGGTGAATACTCGAGACCTATATAGATAGCTTAAAATTGATTTATATGATACAACGTTCAAATGTCTCCTATGTGAAAGTTTTCTATGTTCAATTTAGAATGATGTTTCATGTTCTTTGTTCAGATATTGATGAGCATGAGTGTTTAGCAAATGAACTTATCAGATGATTTTACTTTGATTAGCCGATTCATGAATTTAGTCTCTTCTTTTCTGTCCCTAGATGATTACTAAAAACCTGATATGAATATAAAAATTCTACCCATTGTGAAACAGCGGAAGGATTCGGTAGTCATTTTGAATTATTTGTTGAGCATATAATTAAATGTCGATCTAAATCAGTACAAAATCCGCTTATAGCAGTTTTTATAACTATGTTCTATTTTTTTAAATACAATAATTGTCTTTATAAAAAATTTAATTACCAATCGAATATATGCTAACTTTGTATGAAACGTTTTGGGTCTAGAATGCCAGAAATCTTTCTGTACGTGATTGTGGTGTTAAAAATATACAATTGGCCTTTACAGGCCTATTCTACTAGAGTTAAGTTCCAATGTGATATATGAGAGGGAGAGAGAGAAAGAGAGGGAGAGAGAGAGAGAGACAGAGAGAGAGAGTGAGAGAGAGAGAGAGAGAGAGAGAGAGAGAGAGGGGGGGAGAGAGAGAGAGAGAGAGAGAGAGAGAGAGAGAGAGAGATGTTCGTGTTAGGAATTCAGAACTGTCTAAGGCTGTGAGTGGTGTCGGTTTCCACACAGCTGTCAATGTCACTCACTCTCTTGTCGGTGGTCGCAGTTTTTACTAACACTAAATACAGATATTTCACTCTCGCGTACAGTCCAGGCTGCCACGTTGAAAATTCCTGTTGTTTTTTTTTTGGCGGGTTTGGAATTGACACAAAATAAAAAATTGACTCGAGTTTATCTTGTAATAAAATCGGATATAATATGTTGCAAATGTACAGAAGTGACAAGAAACTTTTGTTTTTTCTTTATTTCAATTTTATTTCTGGGCATACCATCTTCTCCAGGGTAAAGTACATTATTTATTAATTAAGTTTGTTTGTAAACCCTATAAGATTTTTATATGGGTGGTTAGATCGATAAAAGATCGTCCTACTTACTAGGTATTATTAAGTAAGTATTTTATTATTTTTGGGTAGAGCTGTATTTATTGTAGTATCCTTTCATTTCTAGTGACTAACAATTTGTTTAAATTGACTTTATTCGAACAGATTGGTTGTTAGGGTCAATCAAATTTCTATTTAAATTATCATAGACATAATCATCCTGTCCATAGCTGATTCAAAGGTTTTGTAGTGCTTGGAAATATGCATATACATATATACACTAAATAATAAAATAATATATATATATATATATATACCACATATTTATGGGTTTATATTTTTGTATATTATGGCTAGCATACAGCCATGGATAACACCATATGGCTTCTCATTCTCTCCTTTATAATTTCATACACAGCTCGATGTGGAGTGTTGACGAAATTACTCTGAAATTTTAAGAACCCATTGGTTAATTAATGTCGCCAATTTCATAGAAAACACTGACAGACTGACAGATTAAAAACGACTACCAAGTTTGCCGACTTGGAGATTTGGCCTTCGGTTCCGGATAATGTACGGAACTGTACTTCATAATTGTCAAGTATCATTTAAGGTATTTAGTTCCATATTTGTAATATTATTGTTTCGCAACACCAGGAAGGGAGACTGTATAATATAGTGTAATAAATTATAAAGGCGTTCAATCTTCTGATATCTGACTGGCAGCCTGCTTTTTACCTCTTTGTCACGTTCCTTAAGGTTAATGTTCAGTTCTCTTTTACAGTTCTTCATAAATTGTTTTGTCTTGAACTCTACGTACTTTGCCATTACCAGTTACACGCATCAGTTCATGATTTTATTCATGTCCAAACCATTTCTAATATTTGTAGAGCTCTCTCTCAGGAGCTAATAACTAAAGTAGTAGACATAATCACAATTTATCTATCATTGTCAATGTTTGAGCAGCAGTGCTACCTACACACCGTAGGTGGCAGTACTTATTTCATTCAGGCTGACTCTGACTCCATTGTCGCTTTGTCGCGGACAGCCCTGGCTTTGACCGGAGGGTGGTCATAACGAGGACATCCCAATTACCTGCGAATGGTCTGCTGGCCAATTAACTTGCGACAGGTCGATATCGGCCCTGGTAAATTTCCACGAATCTCCGTCGATACGAATGCAATGTTCAGAAATATTTCCTAAAGCTCAAGGGGATTCGATTCTCGAAGATGTCACTTCATTACAATCTTTTCATTGGGCAAGAAAAAGCACAGTAAAACGTCCGTGATGAAAATGAAGTTCCTACGGTTAAGACTGAGCTTTCAATGAATACTCCCTGCCAATTAAATACTTTTATTAAATACTGTGGATCTATTTATAGACTGTAAACACAATGTACTTTAGCTTAACTAACTATATTTAGTATTTGCAATACCCTATATACAATGTTTACACCCGAACTCTACACTTAACAACACATCCTTGCATAAGGGGCTTAAGCTTATAAGACTTCAATTTCTAAGCTTATCCTCTTAACATTGGAATAAATACTCTTAACATTTGTATTGTAATATAATGGTTATCTTTAAAGTTAGTGTTCTAATCATCTAATGAATCATGCCATTCGTAAATCATCTTTATAATCTCAAATTTTACATTTCCAGCCGTTAGACATAAAACAACAAGGAATTCTAACATAAACTTTCCGTAAAACATTCGTTGGCATCCGATAAGTAGATCAACTGTGTTCAGATATTCGCTTTAGGCTATTTGATCCAAAAATTAAATATCACTGTCAGCAAAGCTTATTCCCTTTAATACTTCGTAATGGTTTTGTTCGTTCTTACAAAAGATTCGCCTAATTCTAATTTATAATGTTGGGGCTAAAATAGTTCCATTTTCAACCATTTTACTACAATAATTTTAATAGAGAATTAAAAACCTAAACATAAGAATATTATTATAGGATTGACCATTTCACATGACGTTTATTTCAGCCACAATACTTTGTCACCATTTATAGGGGCTGACAGAAAACTGTTTCATGTACGGAATGAGTTGCGAGCAAAAGTTTTCCGGATGAAATAACTCCACTACCTACGGCCGTATTAGTACGTTCCTCACGAACCCACACCTACGTTGCGCGTCAAAGGCCTTGATTCCCTTAAAACGACAAAAGGGCGGTAAGCAAGTTAAGAAAGAACCCTTTACACAATTACAGATCAGACGGATAAGCCCGACGGGGGAGTCGGAAAATTGACAAAGGGATGTTATCTGAAAAACTCTATTAACTTCTATTTTTCTTCTTGCTAAGGTCAAGCAAGACCCTTTTCTTCATTTGTGCTAACTTTTTCCTATCCTCTATTTTCTCTAAGATCAGAAAAAATGTCATTTTTCGGTAAAGACATCCTTCTGTGTGTCTTTTTCTGTTGAAAACATATAGATAAAATGGATGCTTCACGAACTCCTCCAGGTAATACAATTATGGATTTACTGCATAATGTACCATTGTGAACCTCTAATAATCATAATAATAGACATATGAATCTCGTTTAAATATAAATATATTTAAAAAAAATACGTTTTCCCATTCAATCAACAACAGCTCCAGTAATTGTGCTTATTTAGGCATCAATATTTCTAGAGTGTTTGATTTAAATTTTGTTGGAAGATGAGGATTAATCAAAATTTTTGTTTACATTTACTTTTTAATCAGGTGTTTGTTCATCCCGTCGAAATTAGTTTAATTTATTATCTCCGACTTACTGCCTTGATGTCTGGACGACATGAAAGCAATATAATTGACTTCCCGCTTTTAATGTCAGGCACCTGAGTGCGGTGCAGCTATGGTTGGTACCTCCTGGTACATCCACTGACATAGGAGTATGCGTGTTAACATTAATTATTGTTTACACAGTTGCACGGTTGACTGACTGTATCGATCAATTATAGATAGTTGTTTTTTTTATAAAAACGTTATCTGATATTTAGGAATAGTATTTCTTTACGATTAAAAACGAATCAAAAATTCCTGGATCAATTTCAAATTAGATCGATGAATAATTTCTCTTTTTAAGCTTACATCATGACAATTTTCTTGCATCAGCAGACAGCAATATCTACCTGGTACTGTTTTTTTAATATTAATTCATTACAAATGTTTGTGTTTTGTTGATTTTTTTTTTCGCCACGATTTGGTTCCAGGTTATTTACAAAACGCAACTAACAGCTTCCAATATCCTTCAATTTTATCTTTTTCATATAAATATTCTAATCATGCATCCTAGGAGTATTATTTAACATTATGAACAACAAAACATAACGTATTTAACATTAGAATGCAAAATCATCTTCAAGAAGACTTTTTTTTTTTTTTTTCTCTATAGCCCCTTTTAATTTCCAGATAACTATATATAATTATAGATCCTCAGGCGAATCTATTTACAAATTATTTTGTATTTCCTTTAGCATTACTACATTATATACAGGTTTTGTTATTTTATAGAAATTATATAATGAATAAACAAGTATAATGATATACATTATACGTGACTGGACTAAACTGACTAATAAAGGTGATGGGGCTCATAGAAGACTAATATTTCTAAATTGTTTCTTGGGAATGTTACACATAATTAAACCGGGTAA
Organism: Acanthosoma haemorrhoidale; assembly: GCA_930367205.1. NCBI lineage: Eukaryota > Metazoa > Arthropoda > Insecta > Hemiptera > Acanthosomatidae > Acanthosoma > Acanthosoma haemorrhoidale. The sequence goes on along the minus strand of OV884013.1, from coordinate 30,524,244 downwards.
CAAAAAAGGTACTTACTTCTTAAGCAGAGTGCTCGGTTTTCAGTCGAGCCACTGAAGACAAGTCCGCTTGGCTTAGAAACTTTTCTATCAGTTTCTCTTTCTTTATATTCTACAGCAATTCGTGCCAGTTCTTATTTGAATAAAATTAAAGTATTTCCTTGCTACTTGCACTTCCGTAATCCAGACCCTTTTTTTATAATAGTATCAACTGTAAGTGTTCGGAAACAGTTCCTTTATTCCCCTACTACACCGTTTATGGTTCATACGAAGTTGAATAAAATTGCTCAGAAGATTTGTCCTACAAAGATCTCTATTTATTATTTACCTTTATTGCTCCATTAACGTCACAGCTCTTTAACTTAATGTTGTTAAACTCAAATGTGCTTTTAAGGAGTTAAGCTATGTGCCAATCTCGCCAGTTATTAGGAGCGAGTTAAGCCTGCCTAGGTACAATCCTAGTCTAATACAATGCGCAGGGATAAGTTAATCGTGAACGGTGCAGATCTAATCGAGAGCCTCTATTAGATGTCAGTTAATTAGAGAGCTAGGCCGCAGTTCCCTCTCAGCTCTAGACGTCTTGCTGTACAGTGCCATCTGAATAGTTTCACACAATCGTTTATTCAATTGATCTCATTTCAAATTGTTCGACAATATACATTTATACAGTGCTCACTCGTCATAGGATCCACCCACTTCAAAAAGTAAATAATTATTCTATTTATATTTACTCACAAAAATTCATTATTTTAATTACTTCTTGAAGTTAATTTAATTCCAAAATGTATAGAAACGATAATGATCATATTTTGATAACGTCTTAAAATGGAAAAAAAAATTATTTAATTTTTCTTATAGTGAATGCACTCGGATGGCTAAAAGCTGTGAAATATTATTCAATAAACAAGTTTTCGTCAATTTTTAATTGTTTTCTTATTCATTTCTATCTTTTCTATTAAGTTTTTAAATTTACTTACCTTTAAAAAGCATAATAAAAAAAAACTAATTTTAAAAGTAAAAATTGAACACCAACTATCCTTTTGAAATCGTAGACATAGAGAGCTGTGCGAATTCATGAAAAGCGAAAGCCGATAGACTTTCACACTGTCAGGCCTGTGAATTAGAGCGGATGGAAATCTAAGATTAATGATGATGCAAATTTTCCTGGAGCGAGGAAACTCCTGCCCACACGCCGCAGGCACCAACCACTCTCTTCTAATTACCTCCGTGGCAATATCGTATTCTGTTCCACAGCTATAATATATATATAGACTTATGATATACAAACTATGGACTATTTATGTAATTGAATACCTCTACGAAACTTAGAATTTGAAACCGTTTACATTGTTTCTTACATGAAGAGGCTAATTATCAATTGTGTTTCAATCGTTTGTCTTTATTACTAAAGGTATCTTTGATTTTAAAAGCAAAATATATCAACTTACGCACGTATACTGTCCTACGTGTTCTGATGGACGTATGGACAATTTCGATGTATAGTTGTGACGAATGCTGCTTATGAAAATATACATGGCTGTGAAAAAAGTGCAATTGAAAGCGCGCTCTATACACAATGCTATGATAAGAATTTAAGTCCCACTTCTAGCTTAAGAAGTGGATATGTGGCTCCTTAAACTCCGTTAGAAACTTTTTTGATTGATCCTACGAAATCCCTGATTTCTGTACCGGAATTACCTTTTTTCCATTTGTAATTACTATGATTTCGTTGATGATGCTGCACTGCAATCATAACCAGCATATTAATTTGTTTATAGTATTTTTATTCTTTGTTTAAATAAACCGCAACACTTTACAAGCGAACATTATATACAAAATTCTTTATTCTGCTAGAATTACTCTTGATAAAATCTTGAATGGTGTAATTCTAGCAGATTCAAGATTTTATCAAGAGAAGGCACATCAAATTTTTTTGATTCACTCAGAAATAGCCACAACCCACTATTCTCCGACCTTCAACCGCCACCAATGCCCGTCAGATGGAAGCACTGCTGGACCGCCGAAGCCTGGAGGATGATCGACGTCATAGAACCCGATGACTGAACGACCTACACCCAGCCGAGAGATTGAACCCGATTCAACCGAAGCCACAATGACCCCATCTGCCTGTGTAAGAAGGGTTGACCTTCCGGCCGAGAGGCTGACTCATTTCAGGTGGGCCAGGATTACACCTGGCCGACTTATTTCAGGCCCCTGCTGGGGCGGGCCAGGCTTTCGCCTGGCCGACTGCAATCCTTTGCCTAGGTGCCCCTAGGCTCCACCCTCGGTAGACTCTCACTACCTTCCTGCTGATTCCATCCGCCTTTTTAGGCATTCCACACCCTATATCCTTCTCATACATCCTTAAAATGGGGGACTCTCCTTAGTGAAAGGCACTCATCAGCCCTAAATAATTTTCCTTTATTTTTCCCACATTCTATTTTTTATAAGTTTAATAGCTAAGGAAAAAAAAACAACCTAGAATTACAATCTGCCTTATTAGGCAATAAATAATTGAGATAAATGTTCTCATTCATACCATTTTTACAATTCAACATTCACTAGCTCATTCATACAATATTTACAAGCAGCCCTGAGGCCTCCCAAATCCACATGTTTGTCACCTCCCTCGCATGCAAAAGAGGAAGCGGAGTCACCGGATACGAACCAGTGGAGGCTGACGAAGAGCGCGAGAGCCACAGACGCTCAGGACATGGTTGGAGAAACTGGCCATTGCCAGGACTCCCACTCTCACGCATTTATAGCAGGTCACGAGGCCACTGCCGTTTCAATCTCCGAGGAGGATTATAGGGATGAGTGGTGCAGTGTAATAACTGTGCTACGGGATTAGGGTGGTTGGATACAAGCAAACATTAAAGGTACAATTTTTTCTCATGGCTAATTTCTAAATTTGTTCAAAATTAAATACATGATTTATTATTTTCATTCCATTGATACATTTTTTGAATGTTAGCAACCCAATTGAACAGGACGAGAGTGTGCTCATTCGCCTTGCGAGCTGCTTGAAAGCTTGTCCAGCTTAATAAGGGTGCCAGGTGTAGTCTTAGCGAGATCGATTGCCCCGATATGTTTAGAGAGCCGTAGTAGTAAACATTAGATTACCACTTGCTAGTGATGAATTTTTTTTTCAGAAAGAGGAATATTAATTTTCAATGAAAACATTGGGATGCTAAATATAAAATACAGTATCAAATTTAATATATAAATAACATGATCAGAGAGTTTTTTTTTTAACTCTCATTAGGATTCTGAAACTAACATTCTCAAATTGCTCAATATCTCTGAATCAATGTTGATGACAGTTTTAATGGATTTATGTAATTGAAGCCATCATAAGCCCAAATATAAATTACTTACTATCCATCAGGAATTTGAAATCTTTAATTGATACCCTACTTGATATAATAAGAAACTATTTTAACTGCATGTAATAAATTCTATTATTGTTACTATCAGTAATTGGAATGAAGAGGTACTCTGTTCGGCGATGAATTGTTAATTTCCATTTCCTCAATGATGGGCCGTTCCGATGGTGTGCTGATGACAAAGCAGCGGCAGTTAGCGCAGTGCCAACGACGGCCCCTATGTTGGCAGATCCCTATCTATCCCAGGGAGGGAGAGGAGCTTCCAGGGAGTTAAATTGCCCGAACGTATACGAATTGTCCTCGTTTGAATCTAAAAAAGAACCCCCCCCCCCTCACGAACGGTAGGTCACACAATTTCACGAATGAATCCTCTTTAAAGTGGATTTGAATTTTAAATTCCTTTCATTCGACGCCTTAATCCCATTATATTCCCACATCCCTTCTATATCCACCTCGTTTCTCTCTGCTTATCTGACTAGTCAAAAGAGAAGGAGTTTTTAATAATCATAACGAAGCGACCTGGGCCAGCTTTATCTCCAGTTTTTTTTTTTTTCTAAGCGAATTCAAAGAAGATTCGATATCATTTCATTGTGATCTTCAGACCGTTTCCTCAGGCTCTACTTTACATTCTAGTTTGCATTTATGAGTGTGATCTCATCTATTTCATCGGCATTTAAGTAAAATAAAAGTATGCAAAGTACTATTGCCATTTTTCATCAAATGGAACATTAATTTTTACCAAGATTTTTATTGAAATAAACTACTGATACGTCACTCGACAGGGTTTATTGAATGGCCCTCCAACGATTTTGACACCCTAGGTTGTCATCAATAACTGTTAAAGTTAATTGTTTCTATATTATTTTGGCAGACCATGTTGGTTAGACGAAAGGTCAAAAGTTACGTTGCTGACTTCTACTCATATAACTTCGACCATGAATGATTCCTTTTGTAGTCAATTCAATAGTTTTATATTTTTATTTCTCCGAAGGAAAATTCTAATTAATTGAGAGGTGAAATTCTTAGCGCACAAGCAGTTAAAAAAATTAAACTTGTTTGTTTTATCTTGAGTTGAACACCAACAAACTGTTCCCCTACCTTTCTCTTCAATACAGTGTTACCAACTATCACAATTTTAAAAAATAAACTATCTTATTTAATAATAATCTTTTGTTATTTCTATTGTTTTTTATATGTATATAACAAAAATTAACTCCGATAAAAAAAACAACCGTTATTCTTGAAATTGTCTTTTGAAACATCCACAAGTCATTTATAAAACACACAGCACTACTACTACATTTTGCAGCCATAAACTCCAACTTATCACTCGATACGAAATGCAATATATAGACCAAATCCATTAACGTGAGCTTAATTATGAAATCTGAACATTGCACTAGTTGAAATATTGTGAAGATGGGGCATTAAAAAGTGGTTACATCTTTTATGTCATGTGATTTATTCTCAATATGTAATTTAGTATCCAAATGTTAACACCGTTTGACGGCTTGAAAGTATTGAGTGGTCATCTATTTATTCCAAAATGTGGTGGTAGCATTTCTAAGAGATTGGGCAATAAAAGTTCAACGCGGGGATAAAACAAACAAGAACCAAAACAGCAATAACTTTATTATAATACTGTATGTAATATTAGCCATTCCAAATAGCATCTGACTGTGGATTTGTCTCTTGTTGTCTTCACGGCCTCCTTCACTGTTTTATTTATTTTTAGTGAAGCACATTTCCTGCATCATTATTAGGTGTCCATACCCTTATAAGTTTTTTATGTTAAAGTTACATTTGTGCTAAACATTCAAATAAAATTTCTAAACAACCCAATCTTTTTTATCCTTGCGATTAAATGCAACTCCTTACCTAGTGATTCGAAGTAATGGGTCCTCAAGCCACTCCACCATGTGCGGGTCCCTATTATGTAAAACAGGAGTAGAATTATTATACAGATGGGTTTCCAGAAAGCAAAAAAACGTTACTGAAACACCAACCAATGCGAAAATTTCATACATTTACTTACTACTAACAATTAACTAGGTAACATTGTTTGAAAGTGCATAAAGGAGGGGGTGGAAACATGGTTGCCAACTTTCCGAAAGGATCGTGGGCACTCAGTGCTGCCACATGTATAAGAGAAAATTGAATGAGGATAATTTACTCGAAGAAGGAATCATTGAGCTGACGCCTGGAGTTATAAGTTATCGCCCAGAAGACATCTTCAAGGAGACTTCCCACGCTCGTATGAGCAAATTGAAAAGCCGTATATAAAATTAGTTGCATGAGCCGCAAACTGTTCGATAAAATATCGGATAAGGAATCGGGAGCTGTAAAATTCAGTTATAAATTAAAGTCCTTCGGTGGAGAGTTGGGTTGGGGGGGGGGCAGACCTATAAAACCACCGTAACTTAGTTTCGAGAGTTAGCTGACAGTTTGTAAAATTTACATCGTTTAGTCCGCCTCCCTTGTTAGAGCACTTATAATTCACTTTTGTCGGGTCAGGTTTTGCCCGGACCGTACCGGAATATCCGATTAATGTATTGATGGCCTAGGTCCACGAGGTAAAAACATCAAATCACAATGGTTAGCCTTCATGTCAGGCTCTGATTTATAGGTGAGGTTAAGTGCTTCTGAAGTATATAGAGATTGCATTGTCAGCTTTCAATACAAATTGGGATTAGTAAATTAGAATTGCACCGAACTAATACTTGGCATCAACTGTAGCAAACCATAGCTTGACATCCCCGGTGTAACATGGTCTACTACCGTAACAAAATAATGAATCGCACTAGCAGCCGTTAGAATGTCTAAAAGACAAACAAACCTAATTGGCCACTGGTGCTTAACCACACTACACCATGTCTATTATAGTAGCGTAGAGCGTATGGCATTCCACAGGCAACATAAATAATTTTTTTGATATTTTCGATAAATTTCATTGCATAAAACTGGAGTACTGATCACCAAACACAAAAACAGTCTGGATTGTTTTTGCTTTTTCCAAAATCATTAATTTCCTAACAACAATCATGTATGATACTTCAGTAATTCCAACCTAGATTTGAATTCATTAGTCGCTAGGTGGTGCTGCGCATACGTGGAACAGGAAATTAATGGTTTAAACCATTACAATCGTTCGTGCTTTTTTTTTAATCTTTATTTGAAATAAATTACAATTTTCCCTAATAGTGCAATGGGTAAAATTGTACCAAATGATCTCATTTATACAATATATTGCATACACTCTATTTGTTTTTGTACCTATGGTATAAATTAAGATTTCTAGAGACTACAAATTGTTGGCTTTCATTTTACAACAATAAACCCTCCTGTGTTGAACATTGCTACAAAGTCCGAACAAGCACTCAATTAATTTATAGCTCCATTCAAGTTTTATAGCTATCTTAAAAGTCCATCTTTTATAGCTTGATAACTATGACACGTATACCTCTACGAGTATACCTAGAATATCACAGACAAAAGACCACTAACAATGCATGTCATACTATCGTCCAGCCATTACCCCTTCTGATCCCTGAGCCACTTGTATTCTAAAAATGGGTTCTTAAATACGATTAATAAATACAAGGCCATAAACATCTTGTTTACAGGAGGGCACTAAAGACCTTCCTTTAGGGTCACTTACGGTTTTATGTTCCTTCAGATCTGTTATGGCTGTCGTCGTCGAAGGATTTCCTTTATTCATCTTTCTCTTTGTTTATATTTTGGGTTACTACTCCAATAAAAGTTATGTATTTCTTGCCAAAATAGATCCGACTAGAAAATATATGAAGAGGTGTAAGCTGTGGTCAAGTAAACAATAAAACTAAATAGCTAAAATGACCTATGTATATATAAAATAGTCTAGTGTTCAAATCCTCTGGCTCCTCCCGGAACACAAAATCCCGTTTCTCTGGCCTTTACGCTCCTGCCATCAACTGCAGCATACGATCGTTTCTCGCTCACTCCACAGATCTCGAAATCTCTCTTTTCTAATATAATTTCCACCATTTTCCATCCCTACGAACCTTTAAAACCCTCCTGTTCCAACTTCTCCTTACCATTCAGACATACGCTTGTTAGTTTGGAAACGATTTATTCATTATATTATATTTTATACTTTAATTTGCATCACATCTAGATTTTGGGCTGTTATTAACTTTTAACGTTTTATTGAATTTTTGTTACTTCTTCATATTGTTTTTGTTCTTGTATATCAATCCATCTATGATTTTTCATTTTTAACAATTTATTTTAGTTTGTCAGTTTTCTTCATGAGGTAATGGTTCCTTTTTTTTCCCATCAACGAATTTGTTATCTGCACATCATTGTTATTCATAGAGGAGTTGTCCTAGAATAACATTTTTTTTTTAGTCTACAATGCTGACATTTTTTTTTTTTTTTTTTTATTATTAAAACAATTTTTATTAAGATAAAATTACAATCTGCCTTTTATTAGGCAATAAGTAATTGAGATAAATGTTATCATTCATACCATATTTACAATTCATCATTCACTCGCTCATTCATACAATATTTACAGCCAGAGGCCCCCCAAGTCCGCAAGGTTGTCACCTCCCTCGCATGCAAAGGAGGAAGCGGATTCTAGGGGAGTCCCCCACGCTCCTAGGTCAGCCGCGTCATTGGATAAGAGCTAGTGGAGGCTGACCAAGAGCTCGAGAGCCACAGACGCTCAGGACATGATTAGAGAAACAGGCCATTGCCAGGACTCCCACTATCACTTAGTTATAGCAGGTCTCCTTTCAATGCGAATAAATCTTTCGCCTTTTTACAATGCTGGCATAAAAAATAATATCAGAACTGTAAGAATAAAAAACACATAAGAAAAATAATTGGAATATATTCTCAAAATTCCAATGCGATGAATAAATAACAAGATCTGTTCGTAGAAACTTAAAATTTTACATTACCACCTCTGTTGTGTAAAAAAACTAACATGCATACAACCGTCATGCCAAATCAACATTTTTTTCACGAGTCGTTTGTTATCATCTGCAACGAACTCACGCTCCGAATGGAACCTCCCCCGTATGTTTTCTCAAATTAAACCAAAAACACCTCTCTTGCTTTCCATGATGATCAGAATTCTCACTATCCGTCCATTCCAACGGCTTCGTCGCATCTCCGCCAACAACACCACCTGAATTTTTACCCAGACAACTTCTGTTTCTATTACATTTCTCCTTCCGACCTCATTTCCTAATCATGAAAGAAAGTAATAACTCGGTTAATCCAGTTGGCATTCCAGTGAAAATCCTAAAGCTCTGTCTTCCTACGATTCTTCCCCAACTGGTTCACTTCATTGCTGTTCCCTCTTTCTGGAAAATAGTGAATGTTCTTCCACGAAATACAGTTTCTAACCCCACCTTCCCAAATGACTACCGGCCTATATCTATTCTATCTAACCTCTCGAAAGACTAGTTTCATTCTTAAATTTCTTCATTTCTAGAAGTGCAATAAATCCCTGCAGCCCGGCTTCCGTTCAAGATTTTCTACCCAACCAGCTTACACCAAAATCACGCAATCCTACAATCCGCCATTGAGAACATATTCTATCCTTAACCTCAAAAACTTTACCAAGACATTCCATTTCCTTGATCACTCCATCCTTCCTTCGGAAGTTGAATGAATGTCCTCTTACAAAAACGTTAGCTAGTTTAAGTCATTCATATGTAATCAACAAACTGACAGTCTTCAAAACATCCCTGTTTCTGAATGAAAGTAGATCCTTTTTAAATATCTCCTTGAAGATTTTAGAAATAAAGTTGGCTGAAATAATTGCAAACTATCACTCATTCAAAAAAAAAAAGGAATCATTAAATGATTAATCTTTTGGTTTTGCTTCAGTTCATGGTCCTGCCTGAGTTGCGTAAACCTCTTAGATAATGATTACTAGTTACCCCAAACTGCCATTTTTAATTTCCTACTTAAACTTATTTTGAATCATTCAGGGGTCGGTGAATTGTGTAAAATAAATAACTGATGCCATAAATAAAAGGTGAAGAAGGAAGATTTTCCCAAAGTAAGAAAAGGAGAAAGGATTGACTAGAAGGGCCCATTAAAAAAGTAACTGAAAAGATTATTCAAATGAAGACGGGCTAACAAAAAGTTGGGGTGCCACCCCCCTCCCCAGCTTTGAAATATAGCCAGCCAACTTTTTATGAACTGTCCTTGGAGGGGTGTCTCAAGCTTAAGAAATGTTATAAGGGTGCATTATCAGCAGATGTCGTTTAGTACAGGCTTCTAAATGGACAACACTTGTGGATCTCAATGATTTGATAAATACTATATATACTTTAATAATACTCCACCACAAGTTGGCGGTTCGTATGTCATAGGCTGTTCTAGTGATGAAGGAGCTGGTATGCATAAAACCATCCGAATATCATCCCGAAGTGCTTCATGGATCCTGGATCATGGATTTGGGTCTTTCAAAAATAAATCAGCTCTGCTACTCATAATAAACAAACATTCCAAAATTTTTGTAGGTAAAAATCGGCACAAAACATACAAATAAACATAACCGAATATTTAAAGCATAAAAAACAAGGTGGAGTGGGAGGCCACCTCAGAGATTTTTTTTTACCTGTAACTCTAAGAACTTCCACAATCCAGCTTAAGAGGAGGCTACTAAGATGCCACTTCTTTCTCATATCTGCACCCCTGACGCTTCAAGAAATAGCAACTCGGGGTGTCCAAACACCCCGCCATGTGATGTGAGGGTTAATAGACGCATCCAACCATGTGGATTTATGAAGTCTCTGGGCTGTTTGTAAATACTGCATGAATGAACGAGTAAATGAAGAATTGCAAATATATAATGAATGAAAACATTGACCAATATTACTTATTTCCCAATAAGGCCGATTGTAATTTTAACACAATAAAGATTTTGAATAGTTGCATCGAACACAAATTGTTTTTTACGTTTGTTTTCTTATTTCTTTTAACATCGCTACATTGTATATTTAACATTAGTTAGAAATATATATAAACAATATTATATATTTAAGTTGTAACCCTATTTTTTTAATTATTATTTTCTTACGGTTAGAGAGCAAAATATTTAATTGATATTAAAATTTCAGGAACATATATTATCAATGACTATATTAATAAACAAATTTATATACGAATATAATACGAAAATAATACGATAATAAAATTTACGGTGACTGGTTTGGGTGATCGGTTTATTAATATACCGCAATTATTTATTGATGAAAACTTTTCATAACGAGGTTTAAGTACCCACGAATTATTTAGTACTTGTTTCATGTTTAGTTTTAATTTATTTCAATATATTTATTATTCATTATGCTATTTAATGAGTTGATTATTTCGGTTCTCTTCAATCTTCTGCTAAAAAGGTCTATCTTTTTTTCTCAAGTGTTCCTGGAGTCTAAAGCAAGATGGAGTTAAAATGAGATATTATAAACCTCTCTCATGGTGAATATTTGAAAGTAAAAATTAAATATTATCAGGCTAATCTTTTAACAACTTAAGCAACCAGTTGCTTGAGTTTATTTTGTCATATTTTTCTATATCGTAATAACAGAAAAATGGCCATCACGATATATAATTCAATCTAATACATATCACCATCTGTTGCTTGGTGCAGGATCATAAATCTCAAATTAGGCTAATCCCTAAATCTGATTGGTTGGATCTTTGACCGGCGAAGCGGCAAGAAGTCCCGCAGATAAATCAACCGCGCGCGCTGACCAACCGTGTGTAGGAGTCCCGTCTAAATTAATTATACTCTTGATTTATCCTCGAGTCAATTTGAATATATTTCTGTTTCCTATTTTGGGAGGTCCGTTTTTTTTAAACCTTTGTAAAAAAATACATAAATACTGTAAGATCCCTTGCCAGTAATAAACGAAATGTTTTCAAGCTTGATATAGACTGCCAAAACCTGAAGGGCATGTCTTGGCAACTAGGCGACTTTTTTTTAATGTCTTCGTGTGAAAATCCATGTTACTGTGTACTACGATTTCGATCTCATTAGATATTATTCCCAAAGTTTTTCAGTGCAGTTCTGTGACCATTAACACCTCGTTATATCTGAGAGATCATCAGTCATCTTCGCCTTCAAAAAAACTTGGTGAATAAGGTTCTTATCTCATAAATGTTTCCGATTTTGTTCTTCTTTCAATAACTTCTAATAATACAACTTTTTTACTCATATAATCGATTTCCGAAAATTTTGAATTTCAATAAACTTACTAAATGGTACATTAAACAGTAACAAAATAAAAAAAGATTAGTATTGGATACAGCAAATATGTTTTGGCCGAATACCGGAAACAAAAATAACAGTCTAAATCATCCAAAACTGACTCATACAAGGAATATTTACATATGACTATTATATATATATATATTATACATATATTATTTAATATTATAAATAAAGAACAATCAATAACGTTCAGATTCTTTTTATCAAGACTAATACTGTCTACAAATTGCCGTAAATGTACAAAATCAACGATCAAAATATCCTTTATATATTTTATTAATGATTTTTAGTTATAGCTTGTAACCCTAGTGTTTAAATAATTAATTTATGAAGAGGGAAAAAAGTAACATTACCTTGATTCCTTGTTTGTAAGTAAATTGAAGGGAATTTGTGGTATTTAACCTGTAATAAGCTGATGTTTTGAGTTATTTTGTAAGAAGGGTCTATCTTTTCGGCGCAAGTGCTCCCGGCTGCTATTGAAATGCCCTATGAGACTTTAAGGTGGTTTACTTATGGATTCTTGTCGTGAATGTATTTAGTTCGTGCACTGGTGCCATACCCGACCTCACGCCTACTAATCCTTAATCGGTGAGAAATGTCGACGAAACAGTAAATGTGTAGCATGACACATTGCCGACCCTTGGCAGTATGTCTGATATATTCTAAATATATTCGCGCATTATCAGTGACAGCGTCGGCTTGCTCGTGAGATATGCCCTCAAGTGCAAATATCTGTGAATGGGAATGGTAGGCTTGCCTCGGCCCACTCGGTGGTACTGCACAAGGGCATGAGGTCGCGCGACCTGAATTGTAATCAGCCAACTGGTCAATTATAGAATGAGTTTCTTTTTTTGGGACCGCTTTAAAAAAAAAAAAAAAACAATTATTCGGGATACATTGTTTCCTTAGATGGTTTTTACATTTAAAGATTTATTTGAAACAGGATAAGTTAAATTAATATATATTAGGGGGACCGGAAAGTAATGTCATTTTTTTTACAATAAATTCAAACACATATACTTTTAACAAGTTTTGTTTTTGATTAATGATGTAATCACCTCTCGTTATAAGCAACCTTTTACCAGCTAGTGTGCTAATTTCCAATGCCTGATCGATAAAAATCGATTGGTTTTAGAGCAATATATCTGGAGATGGTATTTTGGACATCATCCAAATTTTGAAATTTTTCGCAGCTTAGAAAATGTAGCGATCGGAATAAATGAAAATCCGATAACGGGCGAGTATGTTGAGGCAATACCTCCCACCCCAGTTCATTAATTTCCAAGGTTCTTGCGGAATAAATAGGCGCAGTGGGGTCTTGCATTATTGTGATTTATTCCGTCCAATTGTTCACTGTAAAGATCTGCATTCACAGTTTTTCCAGGTATTAGCGATGAACGACCCCGCGAATCCTCCACCAAACACACAAAAGCGCCTTTTTGGAGTGTAAACCTGGCTTAGCTGTACTTCATGCGGAGAGAGATTTTTTGATTATCATAGAGGACCCATTTTTCATCTCCAGGCTTACCCACCATACTTGCCCGATATTGCGCCATCGGATTTCCATTAATTCCGATTGCTAAAAATTTCCAAAATGCCATCTCCAGATATTTTTCACAAAAAAAACAAATTGATTTTTATCGATTTGGCATTGAAAATTTGCACACTAGATGGCAAAAGGTTGCTGATAACGAGAGTGATTACATCATTAATCAAAATTGAAAACTTGTTAAAACTTTATTTTTTGACTTTAATGTAAAAAAAACGACATTACTTTCCGGTCCCCCTATTACATTACAAACATACGGTCTAGCTTCTCGCCAATATTCACAACCTTGAACGAATAATGATCGATCTAGCCGAAGAGGAGCGAAGTACCAGGCAGATCAAAGATTATCTATTTGGCTTTGGAAATACAAAAACATTATTTCGAGTCAAAGAATATCAATATCATGCCTTTATGTGTTGTCTTGGAAGGTTCACGTTGTCGATTAAAATACTAAAACATTTATTACTAACTTTTAAAAAAACATAGTTTAACAGGCTTGACAAATTTTTATTTTGGTTTCTAGAAATACCGGCCCTAGTTAGTCTATTCATTTCCACTGTTGCATTCCTTGTTTTCTCTTTTAGAGTTATATTCAGGCAACGTAATGGACTAGTTGGATTTAAACGTATTACTTTTTTGTTTAAAATTATTTAACTGGATTTTACTTAAAAAAAAATAAAACACCCTATAGACTAATTGAATTAAAACTTAGGTATATATGTGGTTAAACGACCCCTACCAGAATTTCCTTATGCATTTACTGGTATTGGCTTCTAATTTATGAAATAGTCAACTGCATCGTATTCGCATAGTTGCCATTATGAAATCTGCATTTCACTTGGCCAGTGTTTGTCCCCCAAGAATGAACCAATTTCCTCGAGTTTTATCAAAATCGCCACTGTAACCTTGATTAATTAAGCAGTGGGAAGAATCAAAATATACTGATTGATTTGTTATTTACTTTTAGAACTTTTTGTTTATTTAATTTATTAATTCACAACTGTGGCTTGCGTCACAGCGAATGTACTATGAATATGATACAATGGCATGTATGGCCTGAAGGCAGAAGACAACCAGTACCTAGATATTGTTGAATCTAAGTTTTAGGATTTTTTTATTGTTATTAATTACAATATCTCTATTCCAATCTCTCCTCAGCCGTCGTTGAATGTTACCAGGTAAGTTAGGCGCAGACAGTTTCTGTATAATGATCTAATGCAGTCGTGAACGTAAGTATTTTTTAGCCCAGCGTAAAGAGCTTGATTTTGCACTTAAAACCTGCGATAAGTCTTAGACATTTTGAGTGGAAAATGTGTATCGTTTTATGTTGATTTATATAATTACAATGTCAGTGAATTTTTCCAAATTGGTTTCAGTAGAAGTTTGTATGTTAATAGTATCTGGAACACAGGCAGATTTGAACGTTGTTCCAATAAATGCTTCAACAGTCTTTTAAAACTATTATATTTATTTTTCAACCCAAGTTTGCGGCTTTGTGAAATATTTAAATATATATTGTCTTCATTAAGCTTTTTTTTTTTAATCATACCTATTTTTTTTCTAAATTCTCTAACACGGTATATAATGCACAAAGATTTTGTATACGGTAATGCTATTATTGAAAACCAAATGGATAGTGTGTTTTATCATATTGTACAAACTTATGGCTCGCTTTTGACATCCAGGTGATCTTTTTTCGTTCTTGAATTTATAACGCTTGAATTTATAAGATGCTATAGAGGTGATCAATGTACAGGAAAAATTTCCTATAGGTCAAGTGGTGAGAGCGCCACTAACTCGCATTTTTGCTTTGTTGTCGTATTATTTTGATGGTTATAACTTACTTATTAAAATATATAGTCAACATATGTTGCTAAGACCACGCCAGTTAAACTTTAACGTTAATAAACCATTCCATCTAATAAAAAAATACATAAGTCTACCTTTGCTACAAATCAAAGGTCCTTATAATGTTCCTAAGTGGTCTGTAATGTAATTTAAAAAATGGATTATGTTCTATTTTATCATAGAAAAAAGATTAAAGATAAAAATATCTGAAAGCTAACCTGACTTGAATTAACTAGCTAGAAGGTCCTTTAGATCCGACTCCAGTCCTCAGAATTACTCGTGATTTATCAGCGCACATCAAACGGACCCATCCCATTCCTATGCTTCATGGGCTCTCGTCATATGAATACTTTTTTTTTTTTCCACAAACATTTCATTTTGAATCCCCTGTATAATTATACCGAAGCCTTTGTACCAAAGGGTACTTTGGCTAATAATTCCTGCTAATATATTCTTTGCGAGGAGTTCTTGGGTCCTTTGCGAGGCAGCCGGGCTATGAAAAATACTGTGGCAGTTGGAAGAGAAAAATGACCCGATATTTCACGGCTAACAGGGCTCCTGCTTGTCATATTAAAGGTCCTACGCTGCTTTCGCCTTCACATTATTTCACAGTTAATTTAATAAATTATTTTACTATCCCCGCTTACTCATTTGAGAGGTAATATTATTATTTTTAAGTTAAAGTTAACAAAAACAAATCGTGAAAGGAGTACTACATTAATGAGATTTACATTATATGGATTCTACAAGATATTTATTTTATATTATAAATCTGTTACCGGTAAGTGTTGGTAATGACTCATTTATTTGTTTTTATTTTAAAAATTTCTATCGTACGACTATAAACGTTATATAAGTTTGAATGAGTTCTTACACTATTAATAATTCTGTACAAGCTAATTGTAATTTTTCAAAAAAACTGACGACTTTCTCACCTATTGCCTTTCCAGTCAAATAGAGCTTTTTCATCAACATTTTAGTTATTTCAATTTTATTTTTAGGTAAGGCAAATCTCAGTGGCAAAAACTGGTCAATACTTATTTCACAATAATTTAATAGATAACTAGACCTAGCCTAGATATGTAACTATCTCTTTTGTCTATTTCTACGTCATTCAATATTTTTGTAAATATTTGAATAAAAATGCAGATTAGTTCATATTGTGCAAATAAATGAATTGTCACTGAACCTTACGTCTTATTTGAACCAACATTATTATATATGCTTCGAGTAGTGTGTCTATCTTAAGTTATATAATGCTAAGAATATTGTAATCCTAATATTATATATAAGCTCCTAAATGCTCCTTCTGGTGTATACCTTGGGACTTCATGGAAGTCACTGGTGGTTCTTGTTATTTTTTTTGTAAGCAACCGCATCCCTCCCTGAAACAACCCTTCCTTCTCATATTCACATATGTCTGAGCTTTAGTTCCAGTCCCCACTTGTACACACTTGTCTCCTAGACACTAGTCGCTAAACATCTCCCCGACCCAGTAAGTAGTATCATAGCTCTTAATATCTGTATATACCAGTGTTTTGCTTGTACTTCATTATAAAGCTTTTCTTTTAAAAGTACTCTCATCAACAAAGATTATTTAACTTTAGATGGGCACTCCGAAGATAGACATATTTCAAAACGTGAATTTCCCGGACGACATTTGGCTTTAGCTATGACGCTACATTTTCAAAAATAATGGCTTCATTCAATAGTGAGCGAGTGGCCTGTAATAGCGGATGGAGCCTGCCCACTGTGTCGGATGTGGACGAACAGATTTATAGTCCCCGGTAAGAGCCGGCCGGAATACCAAACTCCGTGGCTTCGAAACCTGCCAGAGAGGCACATTTGTTTTTTAAATAATTTCCTAGCCGGCTGTATCGTCATGAGGTGATGAATGGCTTGTCAGCTCCGCATACAACCTGTTATACTGTATTACATCCTCCTCTGTTTAGTCTTTCCTCTTTGTTTTTATTATAAGGTGTGTTGACCTATACTGTTTACACCGCTACAGTTCCATCACCTTCAAGTGAGCGAATCACTTTTAAATATACAATTGTAAAATAAAATAAAATAATTGTGCACTAACCGGAAAATTAAAATTAATACTTACAAATAACCTTCACCCTTCGCGCATGATGCCCTGCCTTAAATGTTGGCAACCAACCATTGAAACAAAGTGACACAGTTTAAATACTTAGGACTTAAACTTGATTAGAGACTGACTTGGAAACGACAAACACCAGCTCAAACAAATAAGTCATTTACCGGCACAACGATCTCTTCACTTTTCTCAGAAATTATAATAATAATAACTTCTACTGAACCCAATAGACATACTAAAAATTTGCATATATTTGCAAAGGCTTATTGTAAGTCCAAGATTTTACGAAAACATATTCTTTTCAGCAACCTTAAAAATTCCTCAGAAAACATTATAGAGACACTTTCGCGACAAACTGCACGAACATCCAAGCCTGGTGATAAAATAACTGTCTTGACTCACAGCGTAACATTCAACAACGACTGAAGAGGCGTTCGAATAGAGATTTAAGTCAATAGCAATAAGATATCTTCAAACAATGCTTCTAAAATAGATGTCTTCTGCCTTTATGTCAGACATGTAATTTTATCATTTACACCAAAGCCGTTGTTCTGTGACTCTTGTCATAGTTGTGAATAGCTATATATTTTTTGATGGTCATGCTACTCATGGATATGCAATACGTCGTGGTCTGAACGAGGGTGGCTGAAAAGTTTCCGACCTAACAAAGCTTTTATTTTAGCTTTTATTTCACTAGCTTTTATTTATTTTATAATCATCTTCATGTTGAGGTCGGAAACTTTTCAGACCACCTGTGTATGTCTGGACGGTTACAATACCTGAAATGATTAATTCATTTATTTCATGCTTAAGATATGAAAGCAAATGAGATACAAACTTATACCGTAAACAGTATTATATTTTCTCTATTCTCCACCATACTATATGACAGAGAATTTCGTTTAGAGTTTGTTGTAAGTTATATAAAGCTAACAATATTATAATGCTAATATTATATATAACGCTAAAGGTAGAGGCAAGCACCTTCTAGTGTATACCTGTCTCGGGACTTCAAGGAAGTCACTGGTGTTTCTTGTTATTTTTTAAGTAAGCGACCGCATCCCTCACAATTCCTCGGAACTACCCTTCTCTTATACACATATGTCTCAGCTTTAGCCCTAGACCCCATTTGTTCCCAGACACTCGTTCCACAACACCCGACCCAGTATGCAGTAACGTAACTCTTAATATTTGTACATACCAGTGTTTTGCTTGTACTTCATAATAAAGCTTTCTTTTCTTTAATTTAAAAAGACTCACTTCTACAAAGATTACTTAACTGTACTACAAACGATTAGTTGTTTCTTCTAATTTGGACAATTTCGATGTATGTATTTGAATGTTTCGAGGCCTAAGAACTAATACTGGTTAATCTACATGCTGCAAAGCAAAGGTTTTGGTTACATTGCTCCCTTTAGCTTCTGCTAATCTTCTTACTGAAAACCATTTTTAATGAAATTTGGGCAGATTTTGTGACGAAAGTCTTTGTCCTTGTAACTGGTCCAGCTAAAAGACATTTTCCAAATTTCAATTAATTCTTCTTTGGGCCATTGCGATAACTTTGTCTAGAATTTCAGAGTGCGTTCGTAGCAGCATACTGAAATTAAAAAATGCTAACAAACACAAAAATCTTTACGGATCTTCCAAATTTGGCCAATTTGTACAATTAGCATTTCTACTTCTAAATTTGTGTCTGGTGCCTGAGTGGGCATTAATATTATTTCGTCCCTCAGGACCATGTAAGTGCTTTTGTTATGGTTAGCATCCGTTTATTGCTGTAATCATTATGTGCTACTTATTAACACATTTCTTATGGATAATCGAAGTAAAAACAAGATGACTTGACTTACTGTTTTTAATAGTTATTCCTAATCCTGTCCCCGGCTAGCACAGTTTAGATGGGTTATTTCGTCCAGTGACTTTGTCCTGTATGATTATCTTTTGTTGTGTGTGCATTGTCGACAAAATCTTTCATGCTTTAACTTCTTCAGTAGCCGGGCTACTCGTCTCCTCCTGAGTAGCCCACGGCGCTGATGGAATCCTCCGATGACTGGCGGACTAAGACATATGATGTTTTTATGCAGTCCCGTAGACATTGATGGATGCTTCTGTGTGATGGACGACGTGACCAATCAGCTCCTCTTCCCCGTGCAGAATTATTTCTTTTGCTTTTGCCCTTCTCCTTAGCGCCAGTCCTTTATCGACCTCTCCGTGATATTAATTGCGTAACAGGCCCCACTTTTCGGCAGCTGGTTTATCAAAAATGTGCTAACGGTTGATAAATGGTTGATAGAAAACCTAAATAGTATTAAATTAAGTAATTAACTTTTTTTGAAATATCCATATAGTGTAACATTACACGCCTCTACCCCCAAAGCGTATTTTTTTAAACTAATCTTTCATTGGAATGTTTGAATAATTTCAGGAAATTTTGTCTTATACTCTTATATGCCGATTTGCTTCTTTATTCCTGAACCGCCCCTGTAGGGTTTTGGAAATGTCCGTATAGTGTAACATTACACGCCTCTACCCCCAAAGCGTATTTTTTTAAACTAATCTTTCATTGGAATGTTTGAATAATTTCAGGAAATTTTGTCTTATACTCTTATATGCCGATTTGCTTCTTTATTCCTGAACAGCCCCTGTAGGGTTTTGGAAATGTCCGTATAGTGTAACATTACACGCCTCTACCCCCAAAGCGTATTTTTTTAAACTAATCTTTCATTGGAATGTTTGAATAATTTCAGGAAATTTTGTCTTATACTCTTATATGCCGATTTGCTTCTTTATTCCTGAACCGCCCCTGTAGGGTTTTGGAAATGTCCGTATAGTGTAACATTACACGCCTCTACCCCCAAAGCGTATTTTTTTAAACTAATCTTTCATTGGAATGTTTGAATAATTTCAGGAAATTTTGTCTTATACTCTTATATGCCGATTTGCTTCTTTATTCCTGAACCGCCCCTGTAGGGTTTTGGAAATGTCCGTATAGTGTAACATTACACGCCTCTACCCCCAAAGCGTATTTTTTTAAACTAATCTTTCATTGGAATGTTTGAATAATTTCAGGAAATTTTGTCTTATACTCTTATATGCCGATTTGCTTCTTTATTCCAGAACAGCCCCTGTAGGGTTTTGGAAATGTCCGTATAGTGTAACATTACACGCCTCTACCCCCAAAGCGTATTTTTTTAAACTAATCTTTCATTGGAATGTTTGAATAATTTCAGGAAATTTTGTCTTATACTCTTATATGCCGATTTGCTTCTTTATTCCTGAACCGCCCCTGTAGGGTTTTGGAAATGTCCGTATAGTGTAACATTACACGCCTCTACCCCCAAAGCGTATTTTTTTAAACTAATCTTTCATTGGAATGTTTGAATAATTTCAGGAAATTTTGTCTTATACTCTTATATGCCGATTTGCTTCTTTATTCCTGAACCGCCCCTGTAGGGTTTTGGAAATGTCCGTATAGTGTAAAATTACACGCCTCTACCCCCAAAGCGTATTTTTTTAAACTAATCTTTCATTGGAATGTTTGAATAATTTCAGGAAATTTTGTCTTATACTCTTATATGCCGATTTGCTTCTTTATTCCTGAACCGCCCCTGTAGGGTTTTGGAAATGTCCGTATAGTGTAACATTACACGCCTCTACCCCCAAAGCGTATTTTTTTAAACTAATCTTTCATTGGAATGTTTGAATAATTTCAGGAAATTTTGTCTTATACTCTTATATGCCGATTTGCTTCTTTATTCCTGAACCGCCCCTGTTGGGTTTTGGAAATGTCCGTATAGTGTAACATTACACGCCTCTACCCCCAAAGCGTATTTTTTTAAACTAATCTTTCATTGGAATGTTTGAATAATTTCAGGAAATTTTGTCTTATACTCTTATATGCCGATTTGCTTTTTTATTCCTGAACAGCCCCTGTAGGGTTTTGGAAATGTCCGTATAGTGTAACATTACACGCCTCTACCCCCAAAGCGTATTTTTTTAAACTAATCTTTCATTGGAATGTTTGAATAATTTTAGGAAATTTTGTCTTATACTCTTATATGCCGATTTGCTTCTTTATTCCTGAACCGCCCCTGTAGGGTTTTGGAAATGTCCGTATAGTGTAACATTACACGCCTCTACCCCCAAAGCGTATTTTTTTAAACTAATCTTTCATTGGAATGTTTGAATAATTTCAGGAAATTTTGTCTTATACTCTTATATACCGATTTGCTTCTTTATTCCTGAACCGCCCCTGTAGGGTTTTGGAAATGTCCGTATAGTGTAACATTACACGCCTCTACCCCCAAAGCGTATTTTTTTAAACTAATCTTTCATTGGAATGTTTGAATAATTTCAGGAAATTTTGTCTTATACTCTTATATGCCGATTTGCTTCTTTATTCCTGAACCGCCCCTGTAGGGTTTTGGAAATGTCCGTATAGTGTAACATTACACGCCTCTACCCCCAAAGCGTATTTTTTTAAACTAATCTTTCATTGGAATGTTTGAATAATTTCAGGAAATTTTGTCTTATACTCTTATATGCCGATTTGCTTCTTTATTCCTGAACCGCCCCTGTAGGGTTTTGGAAATGTCCGTATAGTGTAACATTACACGCCTCTACCCCCAAAGCGTATTTTTTTAAACTAATCTTTCATTGGAATGTTTGAATAATTTCAGGAAATTTTGTCTTATACTCTTATATGCCGATTTGCTTCTTTATTCCTGAACCGCCCCTGTAGGGTTTTGGAAATGTCCGTATAGTGTAAAATTACACGCCTCTACCCCCAAAGCGTATTTTTTTAAACTAATCTTTCATTGGAATGTTTGAATAATTTCAGGAAATTTTGTCTTATACTCTTATATGCCGATTTGCTTCTTTATTCCTGAACCGCCCCTGTAGGGTTTTGGAAATGTCCGTATAGTGTAACATTACACGCCTCTACCCCCAAAGCGTATTTTTTTAAACTAATCTTTCATTGGAATGTTTGAATAATTTCAGGAAATTTTGTCTTATACTCTTATATGCCGATTTGCTTCTTTATTCCTGAACCGCCCCTGTTGGGTTTTGGAAATGTCCGTATAGTGTAACATTACACGCCTCTACCCCCAAAGCGTATTTTTTTAAACTAATCTTTCATTGGAATGTTTGAATAATTTCAGGAAATTTTGTCTTATACTCTTATATGCCGATTTGCTTTTTTATTCCTGAACAGCCCCTGTAGGGTTTTGGAAATGTCCGTATAGTGTAACATTACACGCCTCTACCCCCGAAGCATATTTTTTTAAACTAATCTTTCATTGGAATGTTTAGATAATTTCAGGAAATTTCGTCTTATACTCTTATATGTCGATTTGCTTCTTTATTCCTGAACCCCCCCTGTAGGGTTTTGGATATGTCCAGTTTTCTTCGAAGTTTACATATTAGTGCTTCCGGGAAGAAAAGATCTTCCCTGCGACTGTTTCTTTCGTTCTCCCTCCAATCCCCCCGAAAATAGATCATTAGTAAGCTAATAAAATAATGATATTCTGTTCAAATCGCTCAAAGTTTTTCTCCATGGATATAATAATTATACATTTAGTATATTTTTTTTCGTTTATAGTCCTGGAACTTTATGGATAAAAATAACTTAACATAAAACTAAAGATGTCTTTTTGTAGATTGGAGAACTGTTTGTGTGGAACACTCACAAATTAATCTGTGAGCAGTTGTCGAGGTGTCGCCAGTTAATTGGTGCCTCGGCAGCCAACACTAATTCCTCTCACTTCAAGTACACTACGTTTAATTTCCTTTTTCTCTATTTCTATCTTCTCTCTCTCTCTCTCCTATTTCTTTGCAGTCTTTTGTCTCTAATGAGAGTATAATTCACCGTGGAGGACCAGTAGGTCGAAGAGCGTTAGCTGTTTCTTTTTTGTCTATTCGGTCTTTTTCAAAAGGACATTTAATTTCTTCTTTATAATATTAAAACAAAAACCCTTTAATAACTTATATTAAGCCATTATATCTAAGGGGAGCGGTAAAAAATGTGCACCTTATGAAATAAAACACCCCGTGTCTTTCCACAGCTTTATTGATTATATGTGAAATCACCTGAACGATTTCGACGGACTATCATCATCCTCAAAGGTATGAGCTGATGGTGACAGGAGTTCTATTCTATTCATTCTGGGTTTACTATCCTGGTTAACAAAAGTGTTGAGACATAAACCAATCTTATTTCACTGTTTCTGTATGTTGGATTATGTTTTAAAACTTTTTTCTAATGTTAATAAATTTAACTCTTTATTGCATTTTAACACCTAATAGCACCCCTGCTATGTTATATTTGGGTTTCCCCGTATTTTATCCGCTGCATGTCAATACAACTGTATATAACCATGTGTAAAATGCAAATAAAAATATTTAAAAAAAACATTAGACAAAGAAAAAAGCAAACTAAGATATGTAAAGGTAATTTCTATATAATTTAATAATTATTATTGATGTTTCTGTAGAATACTGCTATAAAAAAACGGTAACAAATACATAAAAAAATGAATGATGAGTTCCTCCCAAATCTAACTTTGATGCTATGAACCGATTCTTTCTTTTATGATTGCAACTTTTAAGTTCATGTCTGATGCATGTCTGGGCATCTATGAATATTTTTTCGTCTCTCCTTATCATGATAGTACTTGTATTATGGCTAATACCCTTATATGGTTTAATCGGTCCTGTGTTGGTCCCACTTTTCAACTTTCTGACACATTGGAATGTATATAATTTTGGAAATAGGAATATGGCTGATGATAAGTGATCATTGATGGATTAGCTGACTCATTATCAAAATGAAGATAAATCATTTTTTTGTCGGAGAGAGCCCTTATATCATAATAATAATTACCTTGTCTTATTTTAAAAAAACTCATCTCACCCCTTACGATTCTAAGGATGCTGAAAGTGAAGAAAAATACCAATAGATACTAATCCGACCTTTCGATTTTGAACTACCATCAACTTACAAGAAACAATATATCTTACTTCAATAGTTTTGATTGTATATTTTTTTAGAATTTTACTTGCTAAGTATGTGCTTCAAAGTGATATTGAATGACGAAAAATAAATTATTTTGAATGTCACTAAGCAAAATTGAATTTTGTTTTCATTATTATTTCAGCAATTACCCATGTTTTTCTTTTCATTTAAAAGCGATTTTTAATATATTGTAGTTTCATTTGACAATTCATGTTTTTTTTTTTAAACTTTGACTTTAATTTCGTTTATACATATGTTAATTAATGTCAATCGGTTCATGATTGATACAAAATAAAAATCGTTGAAATAATTAAAATAAAATAAGAAGAAGATACTGATCCTTGCATCAACTTGTATCAAAGAATATTAGAAGAAACACATTGTCTGGATTTGGTATTTGAAGAATCATAATTTTAAATTCTTATCTACCGTGTGATGGGTACTACCCAGCCGGATAAAAGCATCTTAGAATTTCAATGCGAAGGCTGAGGGCTTGAACAACCCCTTCTCCTGAGGAAATGATCCAGTCAGGTCTCCAGGGTTTATCCCCTTTCTTCCTTTCCACTAATGATAGTATAATTCTGGAGAAAAAAAGGCCTCTCTGCCCTTCTCTATCAAATATTTTATCACAGGAATGATTGGACGTTACCGGAGCATTGATTTATTACAGTACATAAAATTTTTAATTTATTATCACTACGATTTATAATTTTTATATATTTTTGTTCCGATTTTTAAGGATAATAGACTATGGACGTTCAATGGACAGTGCCAATTTTTTTAAAGACCTTACCTCTTTAAATGAAACATGTATAAGAAATCTGGAACCTCCAGGTCTTACAGACTGACAAAGAAATTAAAATATAAGGGTTTAGAAACAGACGAAACCTTAAAAAAATGAGCAGCCTTTATGAAAACAACAATTACATAAATTATCAATCAGAAGAATGATCCCTTCCTAAGACCAATGCTTAGGTGTTTATAAATTATCGAAAGTACATTGGAAGATTTCAATTTATCTTTGCAACTAAATACATTCTGCAAATATATATTTATTTATACATGCATACTCAACAAATTTTAAGTAATTTACAAGTTTAAATCTGGAGTAATTATTATTAATAAATATTTGTAGAAAGTATTATTACAAACATATTATTAAAAAATCACTCGAGCTTTCATTTTTTATCTTGTAATTGTGTCATACGGACTTTTAAATCCTTCCTAATCCAACACCATTTTACCACATGCCACAAACGCTAGACAGCTAGGATCTTTGTATTTTGTTTTACTGTTATTATTATCTTATTTTAATGTATTATTATATTCTTTTAATGTATCTATATATATACTATTGCCTACCACTTAACTTTTCTGTCGATAAAACTCTTAGCTGCATCTTTTTATAATTGTAATTAGTTTTTTATTTTATCACTATCATTTTTCCATCTTTTATTATTTTTTCATTGAACTTTATATGAATTAAACTGTTATTTTACTTATTTCGTAACAAGTTCTAGAATGGTATGCTTCAAATTGAGTTATACATTTTAGATTTTCATTGTAATATTATTTTCTCCTCTCAAGAGACGTATTGTTTCTTTTTTATTGGCCAAAGTTGCTATTATTTATTTGTGGATAATCCCAGAACCAATTTTTATTTTATAGCATACTTAGTTTTTCATTTGTGTGTGTATCTCGGCTATTGGATATTTAATGGTTAGCTATTTGATTTATGGGCCGAATTAAAATTGCCGTCTCTTTATGGTACTAAAAAGTCTGAAATTATCCAGTACCCTATCGAAATAGAGGTTATGGAGTGAAAAGTGTTTTCCTTGTGTAAAGGACCAGTAGAATGATGCCTAGTTTCCTCCCTGATTTGCAGGATACAAAGCCCTGCGTATGACCGAACGGGAGCATATTGAATAATATATAATCTAAATAGGTTTAATATCGACCTATTTATAGCTGCAATCTCATTTAGAGGGCCGAGCCCATATAAAAAACTGTATCCTCTTATAACAGCTCTGATGACAACGGTTGTAAGATTTGTGGGCATTATAACAGGCCATCCTGGCCCTGCCCACAAATAAAGTAGCGCCCACCAATATTTGCATAGACAATCTGGCAGTGCTTGAGCATGTACTCCCTTCACTGACGTATGTGTGTGATGCATTAAGAGCGATTAGTCGTATTTATGTATGCATTAGCTCTTATCTTATCCATGTTTACGTACAGATTTCCAAATTCAACATTATAAATCTCTCAGGTGACACTTGAGAGTAGGGAAAAAAGTTGTTGGTTAAGTACACCCCACAAAGGGGACAAATCACAGATTAAACAGTAGCTTTCCGTTTCCCGTAGTAAAAGCTTCGTATGGTTTGGTTTCATCTTGCTTAAGTACCGAAACACTAAAATATTCAACTAAATATAAATGCTTTTTTGCGACCCTCGTAGCGTTTTCTTAGTTCCAGACAACCTTTCCAATATTACTGATATGTAATATTTTCATCTTCTAGAAAATTGTGGTTATATTGATAATATGTAACATACAATTATTAGTAATTATCATCATTTGATCATAAATCATTATTGATTGCCTTAATAGCACCACACCCTATGACAGTAACAATGAATCTCCAGATCAGTTTAGTCATATTCAAAGCGGATCATATACACTGACAAACACCATAAACAAAATTGTTTTATGAAAAAATATATGTTAAAATCATCTTTATTTGTAACCCCCCCCCCTCCCTCAAAATAGCCCAAGAGTAAAAACCAAATGTTTGCAAAATGAGAACAAAAACTCCTTTCTAGACTTATTGTTACTAATATATGCTTGTTCATAACCGGTATGGATACGAGTATAACTTGTGTGTGAACTTAACAGAATCGTTCAGGTATTATTGCTCCTACGCCGTTAGAAAGTGGCTCTGCTTAATCTGTTTAAACAAAAACGGGCAATTGTGTCTGTATGTGTACCAATCTCAAAAAGGTAAAGTTATATTCTACAACAATTAAAAAATGATGCCAGGAAAATCTTTAAAAGTTAGGTAAATGAAATATAAGACAAGTAGACTTTTAAATTTGAAGTACTCCTCATATATATTTAAATTATTAAAATAATCTAATATTCACAAAATATTCCACTAATGTAAAGTTAAACAAAAACTTATTTACGTGGAATTCAGAGGAAAAAGTAAATATTTCTTAACGAGTGTTAATTTTTATACATTAAGTTTATATGTTGCCATATGTTTCACTGTTCTTTTTTTTAAGTCGTACAAAGCTAATTTAGGGTCTAATTGAATAAATAAATATTTTTTTGTGATATAAAAATAGGCTTTATTTCATAATTAATTTTACATTATTTATTTTCAACTTGATATTCAAAGCAAATGATGAAGATTAACGACTAAAAGCTATCGGGAATTTTCATTATTTTCAATACAGCAATACTATTTAATAAATATGTGCCAGACAGAACAACTGAAAAAAAATCACCCCGGTATTTTATTATGATGGAGTTTTTCTAAATAAATTAATATCTCATTTAAAATTATTATACATTTCCTCGAAGAAGAATTTTTTTCCAGTCAATAAACAAAATTAGGAATGTTTTAAATTAATTTTTGAGCTACACAAATTGACTGAATAGTTTATTGGAATTCTCCCTCTGCGGGGGTTGATAACCAATAAGCTTTTGTGCAGACTCAATTTCGATGTTCGTTCTTTATTTGATTTTTCAAAGCTCTCTTTAGGATGCAGACTTTCAACATGGAGGTTTTTTGTTTTATTACAAATAGTCAGATCTCATGATCGTTTAGTAACTCTTTGGTGTATTTCCAGGGTTTTTCGAACCCCGTGAACCAATGAACAGGAAGCTAATCCATAAAAGAAAAAAGCTCTCGGCACACGCCTATTTCTTTATATTCTCTATGTATTATCTTTATCTTTATTTTTCTTCATCTCCTCAATATGCGACCATCATTAAAAAATCAAACTTTAATGCCACGTTTACAATTCATTATATACCCTCTAAGACGTGACTGTTAGTAACAACTCTAGATTGGAGTACTTTTAGCGGAAGGTACCTCATTGTATTTCCGTGCCTTTTAACAGTGCTGTGAGAAAAACGGTTCTTGCGTATTCCATGAGAAACAAGATCCTTTGACATTCCAATCGCTGTTGAATCACTATTATCAATGCCACATATATAATATTCCCTTCTTAACGTCGCCCTCCCTCGCAAACAAATTGTAAAGGAATAGATTGTTGATGGACATGATTTCAGAATAGGTAATATAAGAAAGCATTGTAGGGAGCAAAGGCCAAGTTCCACATGAAGGGTCCTAGGACCACCTTTTTGTATATTACTGTCAATTGACATATGTAGTTGCAAAGATATGTTCCATCTCATCAATTTGTCTAGCGCTGAGACACTAAAAAGTATACACATATATAAAATAATTTACGTGCAATAAAATCAATATAATATTCTTTGTTTCAGGTCAATTCCGCTCCCCCCGGATCACGGAGCACCCCTCAGACGTGACAGTTCCGAAGAATGAGCCGATCACCCTCAACTGTAAAGCCGAGGGTAAGCCGGAGCCAAAGATAGAATGGTATAAGGACGGCGAGAAGCTGGACCTCACCAGCCCGGACTCGAAGAACCACCGAGTTGTCAACCTCGAGGGCAGCCTCTTCTTCCTGAGGGTGGCCCATGGCAAGAAGGAGCAAGACGACGGGGTCTACTGGTGCGTGGCCACTAACCAGGCAGGATCTGCAACCAGCAGGAATGCCACTCTTCAAGTAGCAGGTACGTTTTATTTTACAATTACTGGAGTAAAATCCCTGCTAGTTGTAATGCGCCAACTACACCATTTTGTATCTATTTTTTACTGTTGCTAAAACTTGTTTTGAGGCTATCTTATTTATTTACTGTATTTTTTTAAAGCATTCATTCCTCTCTACCTTATACTTAGTTCCAAAAGTTACCTAATTCCCTTCTTATAATCATAGAAAGTGTGTACATTTAAAACTGATTCCTTTCGGATAGTGCCACCTGGCCACCTTGATATATCAAAGCAATGTCTTTATTTCGTTGTTTTGTTGGTCATGGGTGCTCGATTGTCCTAAATTACCCGTGCAGAAATGGTTAAGTGCTCTAGCCACGGCAGGAAGGAGCTCCCAAACTAAGAGAGAAAAGGAAGTCAAGGTCTCCTCCTTCCAAGCTATACTGGCCGATCCAACGGAGCATTCGTCCTCTAGCCACCCATCTACAAAGTTCGGGCCATCAACCCTTTTTTGGTCGTATAGTTTGGATTTAAATCCACTGTATCACGATAGCAGCTGGAACTCCAGCAGCCAATGCTTAGCCAAAGGAAAGTACCTCCTCATCCGTTTGAGTAGTACGTTGTCTTGGTCTATGAACAGAAAGCATTAGCCTTAGCACCAAGTCCTGGCGATGTTTCATAATAGCTTTAATAAAAGATCTGGATTGAAAACCCTCGGTCGATAATGAGTGTATTTTCCATCCATAAATAGATGAGGGGTTGCCGTTGGGATAGTTCTCCGTCCTGACATTATTGGGTGGACATAAAGGTTTAAATTCTTCTTTTTCAACGAATTAAAGTTGCGACAATCAGGAGAAGGTAGAATCATTCGCTCCGTTCGGTTACCTGGACTCGTGCGGTCCCCCGATTTGGTCAGTGACCATAGACAAAAAGACAAAAAAAATTATCCTGCTCTTCTAATAAGTGTGCTTTTCTCATAAGCTTATCTTCATGTGAACTACATAACTAATGCAGTAATGATAAATAGACGCTTCCTGCCCTTCCGGTTGGGTAGCCATTTTTCACGTAGTAAATAAAGTCGATCCGTTTAATTTGCTCATTGAACCTCAAAGTTAACACTACTAATCGTAATGTCAAATGATAAACTTACTTAAATACTCTTTTAATTTTATCCCAACCATGTCTCGAAATCTAGACTATAGCAGCTCAAAAACTGTATATTCAGTCAATGAGTCAAACCAACATCATTTGTGCAATTACCTTAATTACTCAGAAAATTAGTGAAAAGTAAGTTACTGAAATAAAAATTCGTTTATTCAGAACAAGAGATTCATAAAAATTAAAATGACATCGTTCACTAGAAGGATCAAAAATTCACAAGCTTGTTTTAACTTCAATAAAACTGTATGTTTAAAAAAGGAATAGAAGAAGGAATAATAAGAGAGCTTCTGATATGTTGAAGAAAACATCCTTCCAAGTTCTCTCTAAAGATTTTAATGTTTTGACGGTCACACTTGTAGTTATAACTCATTTATCTTAATCTAAGGTTTATCTGACGAAGTAGAAAATGTAAAGATTTTTAGGGGAAACAATGTAACTACTCATCAGAACAGAGATAATTTATCTTATAAATAATAAAATTATTTTCAAGAAAATCTTTTAGCTATAAACTATACATATTCTTGCGGTAAATAGTCACTTAGTAAATCTCACAATGAAAAATAAAAAACTTATTTTTATTAATAGTTTCTTCTTGGATTTTTATAATCGTGCTTTGTTAAATCACAACTAGTTTTCTTTTGGATTTGAAAAGAAAATGCCGTGGCCATGATATTTGAAAGTCCACATCATTCGCTCGCAAACATTATAAACATATCAGTAGGAAAGAATTCATAGCCCGAAGAAGCATAAAAAAAGTATCCATTACTGGATTCGCATTAAGTTCACCCACACCGTGGGAAATCCAATATCCGTTTTGCTTTTTCTACGCTACGAAATGTATTTGTTGCATTATACTGCATAGTAAAGCTTGAATACTTATTTTTATTTACTCTCAACCATTTGCATATTGCCGACGGCTTTATAGCCCAAATAAAAATTACGTTTTAATGAATAATAACAGGGACTTTAGTTCTCTAGCAGCGCGTTTTGAATTTTTAATAACAAAAAAAACCTATAAAAAGATTCCTATAAAAAGTTCATAAAAAAAGTTTTGAAAAAGTGGACTCTGTAGCACTATTATCAGTGAAGCGAGAGACTTTGCCCTGATGAATCTGAGGCATGCACCCTGAAGCATGGCTATCGTTCAGAATTCCATCGTAATTAAATTGTCCCAGTCACATTCTTGCCAGGGACAAATCTAACAGCATTCCTGTCCTTTATTTACTGGATTTATATGGGACAATTGGCCGACTGAATGAAATTTATAAATTGGCTAAATTAGCCGCCTTTATTGTGTCCTTTTGGGTTCAAATCTGAGTACTTTACTTTTATATATTAGCTAAGTACTTATGGATTAGGACTGATATCAACATTGTACATAAATGTATGTAATGAAGTCACAATAATTAGTTTAATTGCTAAGACTAGTCGTTATTATTGAAATAATATATCTCTTTTGTGACATGCCAATTAATTGCTTTAAGAACCTTTGTGTGGGTGACTCTTAACATCTGCCCTCAAAATTTACTGAAAAACTAAGGTCATTTTTCTGGACTAAAATTCTAAACAGCAGTTCAACCTTTTTTCACTTATAATGTTCCTTAGCCTGTTTAAAACTCATGTAACTCGTTTCATTAAAATGCAGTTCTTCCAGATAATAAGTATTCAATTGTTTATTAATGCTAGTAACTGAGTTAGATGCTGGTACTTTTGCACCAAGGTAAAGAAACAAATATAACTTAATATCGCTTTCTAGATTGATAATTATAAGTATAATGTGTTTAATTTGATTTAATTATTGATTTTAGACCATCAATATATATATTTAGATTGGTTGTGCGTAGTTAAAAGAAAGTTGTCCCTGAAGAAT
Source organism: Acanthosoma haemorrhoidale (assembly GCA_930367205.1). Taxonomy (NCBI): domain Eukaryota; kingdom Metazoa; phylum Arthropoda; class Insecta; order Hemiptera; family Acanthosomatidae; genus Acanthosoma; species Acanthosoma haemorrhoidale. Next base: position 30,492,240 of record OV884013.1, on the reverse strand, counting down.
GCAGTGACTACTTTCGGTTTCTCTTTGAAGCTTTATTGTTTGCTTTCATATTGTTTATATTCCAAATTACGAACTGGGAATTGCTAACGAAACAAGGCGGTTCGTGTGCTATACTATATGTTTTGTTATGCATTATTCAGAGTTATTCCGTTATAAACTTGCCAGTGCAGTGCCGTACAGGACAGATATAAGTAAGTTACGATAATTTAAATGCATTTCAAAATAAAAATAAAAGTCATTTTAGTTATTTATGTCTGTTTATGAGTGGGTATATATTGTTAGGTGACTTGTAGGTTGTATTTAGTGATATATTAAAAGGAAACGAACAAATAAATCTTATTATTTTTACTTAATGTCGAGGCACACTATAATTTATATTATAATATATATAGTTACGTATACTGAACTAGTATCCTACCAGTCCTTGACAGTTAATCCAGTATCCAAGCCTTAGGTATACAGAATGGTTCAAGATCGGTTGCATTACTAAATTACCAAGTTCCTTGCTACTGGCTGCACTTTGTCTGGAAACTTATATTCGAGAGTGCGCGTCATTTGCTTGGCAAACAGGCTGGAGGGAAGGAGGGCTGAAAAAATAATTCGGCAAATGGGATTAAGGTAAGGGAAGAAAAAATTGGTCTCTTTCCTGAAGGATAGGGCCCAGTACCCACCTTTCTTTCTGGCAGGGCTCCTCCTCCCTGCTACCAGAGGCATTCAAATGGATTAGAATACGACCGCTGTACTTAAGCACATTACTAACCATCTCGAAATAATATTGTTGCCATTCTGAAGGAAAATCTCTACTGTCATACTACCTACAAATGTGCTGATTAGGATCCAGCTAAAATGTTAGAAAATATGTACACAAATCAAATCAAACATGTTCCGAATCAGGTGTTGTGAACCAACTATTACAATCTCGTTTGAAGTTTCAGAAAGCTTTTTATGCCAACGTTTTAGCTGTTAACATCCTTTTTGAATTAGTTTAAAATGGAACCAAGATAATTCAACAAACAAATAGCAAATAAACGATATAAATATTATGCGTCAGATTACTACTCAAACATATTTATACTGCATAAAATTATCATGAAGGTGACATTATACACAGAATGTTAATTTAGTAAATAATGCGACCGAAACAATAAAAATTATAAGAAGGAACAAACCTGTTTATCATATTATCTTCGTATCAATTAATTAAATAACTACAAGGTGTTTTTGTCTTTATGGTTCTAAATAATAAAATTTAGTTCAAAATTTATGTTGTGCGACTGGTAATTCTATGACTTGGAAACATTAATTATGATTAAACTCAAGACTAATGTGTGCTTTGATTCCAAAACGGAATTGGCAACTTTATGCCAGCTGTTCTTTCTACTGTACATCAGTAAGTGACGAGTGATCTTTTATGCATGATCAGTTGCAGAAATTTAGGTCGGATGGTGAGATTTATGCCTAGGCCCTCGCTGGCAGACCTGCCGAGAATATGCAGTGAGGCAGTCCTCCACCTTCAGGCACATACAAACATATCTCTTTATTATTCACAGCCTCACGGATCCTTTCTCTCCTTTCAGATCAAGATAGCAGGTCTAAGACTGTGTCAGCAACCATCATCTCTATAAAGTCCCTCGACCGTTCCTTTGAACGACTGTTTTCTACCACATTTTCTGAAAAAATAATACTCTTTTTACTTAACACTTGCACTAAATAAATTGTAAAATGATATTGTACGATTTTAGGACAGTAATAACTTCCTAAGTTTTAGGAAGATTAATAACTCAAAATAGGATTTGGTAGGCACTGTCGTTTTCCCTCTGATAATTCCTAGAGTTCTTAAACTCCTAGTAGGCCTCTAGATTGTACGAGGCCTCGTCACTCTCCCACTCTCTTGGCCTCACTTGTAAAGGCAATGTGTTTTGAACACAACCATATATACATATTCATATAGTAGAGTGGTTTCAGAAATCAAAGTGCCTAATCCTTATTTAATAATCACCGACTTGCTTCCCAAACACAATTTTATCCAATGATTGGCAGGTCAAAGATTAAGCTAACTAGTTGCATTGTACAATTTCATATTGCAAAATTTATCATAAATTAATAGATACAGACAACATATAGTTTGTTTCACTCTTTAATTATTACGTATCTGTATAAAGCAAGAGTGTTCAGATGGACTTATTATCAATTCATCGCCTTAAAAACACAAAATAAAATAAAAACTATTCCTTGGTTAACTTAATATAAAATATGTATTTGGATCGAATGCATTGTATTTTGTTTGTGACAGACATGCATGGATATATGTAAATAAAGTGGTATATTTTGGAAGTAAAGACAAACAGGATCGCACGCTAGTTTCTTGCTTACTACACATTTTGAAAAAAACTACTTTGCAGTTTTGATAAAAAAAAATACTCTATTTCATTTCTTAATACGTCATTCGCACTGAAAAAATCCATTTGATCAAATGAAAAATAACAAAATACAAAATATTGAAAACATCCTAATTGTCAGGAAACGTCCCTTAACTTTTTTCATAATATTTAGTTCCTATTATTGCGTTTTAACACATTATAAGCACATTTGGAGGATTGTGCTTTTGCCTGCCAGATCCTGTCCTATTCCCATTTTAAAAGCTAACGCCTCTGTCAGCAGTGTTTTTAAAACTGAGTGTTAAATATTTTGGTTTGAGTATTGCTAGGATTATGTCATACTTTCAGAATTCGACAGATAAATTGAAATGTACTCCGTCCAGGAAAGTACTGCATCCAGGGTATTATGCTGTATTATCATATAATAACTAAATTTTGCTAACATTAAATTAAGTCTTGCTAGGTTTCTAACCTTCCTCCCCCACCACTAGTGTGATGTTAGTATTGGCAAGACTTTAATCTCATTGGCCGGACTATCTCAGTTAATAGAGAATATATATAGGACAGGCCACGGATTCTTGGACAGACCTAATGTTTCGCTTATTATGCTTCATTTCAAATTGACTTCAAAAGACCAAAATGAAAAAAAAAAATTATTTTCTAAATCCAAGCCTTTACTTAGGTCTATCTAAGCTGGCATAACGTACACAATTCCGTTTTCAGCATTCATTTCGAATTGAAACACAGACATTGTCCGTGCGCCATGGCTAGGATGAAAAACTTTTGTGTTGCTGTGGGTGGTAGTGGAGGGAGGTATTGTTCCTTTCAATCAGCCGATATTGCTTTTAGTTTAAAAGCTTTTCCATTCTTCGTCACACCGCTGAGACACCAGTCTTCTCTTTCGTTTTACGTCTGGCCTCTCTCTCTCTCTTCCGCTTCCTCACTCTCTCTCTCTCTCTTATTAGTATACATATACGTTGGCACATATTTGTTTTTCCAGTAGGGCTTGAAGGGCAAGGCTCTACTTTCAGGGAAATTCTCTTTTGTCTGTCTGTTATTTTGTAATACGACATCATACGACATGTACCATCACACCAACGATGTCCAAAAATAAATCATAAAACCAATTAGTTCTCTAATAAACACTGTTTACGCGGGAGGATAACCGCGAGATTGTTTGATATATCTGTAGGGAAAATAGCTCTGGGAGGTGCTGCACTCTAGCAAGCCAATTGATCTCAGAAACCGTTTTGGGAGTAATTCGCCATTGTGTTTTTTTGTTTTGGAAAGGCTAGATCTGGACTCCGATCGAGTGGGGTGTTTGTCAGAACCAGGGAAAGTTATTTCCGTTTTTTTTTTTTTTTCAAATTTACCGGTGGTTGGTGCGTGGTTTCATTTTCTGGATATGAAGGTTTTTCATATAGGTAAAACGATCCTTTCATCGCCGACCACTGGGGAAGAATTGTTCGCTGCTTCTGGATTCTTGGCGTGGTCATCAAGTGGATTCGGGCTTATCCTAAACTTTCTCTGTCCTTTCCTATCCTTCATATTCCTCCTAGAAGCCGAACCGCTCAAGAAAGAAGCTATCCAACCCCAGCTACATCGATGTTTTTGTCATGGAGTAGTGCTGTCAGTTCGTTAGTGTGGGTGCAAACACCATTCGCATTCCAAAGGAGAATGGATAAGGAGTCGGAAGGATCCACTTATGGATTTTGTTTTACGGGGATAAGGTAGGAGACAAGATTTGTAAGAAGGGAAATGAGAGGGGTAATCAGGGTTCTGAACTCTGTAAGGAATGAGGTCAAAAGGCTGGTGATATCTGAAGAGCTTGAAGGTGGCGGGATATGCGAGATGTGTGGTTGAGGATGGGATTGAGTTTGCTGGTTGCTGGGATGAACGGAGTTCTGGGGAAGAAGAACTTGCGGAGGAGGAGTGGGCAATGCCTGTGACTGCTCTCTGTTCCGAACCACATTAGCAAAAGAGACTGAAGGCCTCAAACTTCTGGCGGGAGCGCTTCTTGGGCTACCTGTGGCTGGCGTTTCTTCTTCTGGACGACGACGTTGTTCACTTCTGGACTTCAGAATTCTATAAGCCTCACAGCCTTATAGTTTGCCGGGTGGCCTTGCTGACAGAGCACGCATACAGCAGGTGATTTTAGGGGCTTCTTGCACAATTCACTTTTGTGCTGCCCACTGCACTTTACACACCTGGGAGGGTGGTAGCAGTATGATTTTGTATGCCCATATGCCTGACAATTATGGCATTGAACTATATCGCGTTTCGGGTAAGGCTTTTCGACCTGTACTCTTGTTTAATACAAGTGGGTAACCTTGTAGATTTTTTCCACTCCAGGTGTTCGTGTGGTACCCCTGTCCAAGCTAGGTATATCACAAAAAAAAAATCTATTCCCGTAAAAAATGACCAAGTGTCATTTCAACGAGAACAAAGTCAACAAGAATTTATTTATTATTTTGAGTAGTTGATATCGAATCAATGGTTTTAAAGTGCTTATTAACATTATAAAATTTCTGTTTTTTTTTTTCAGTTTATGATTGCAACCCGAAGCCATTAAAACTGCTATTACATCGTTTTTTTTGCACGGTATTAGCTAAAATAATAATTTTTGAGATACATAATTTTTACATGCCAATTCCCCGAAGACGATAAAAATAAAACCTTCCCCATAAAATATGTTTAAGGATTATTGATAAATGCATTGGTACTAAAATAATAATATAAAAAAATGTCATCATATCATATAAAAAAATATATTGAATAGAGTATCCAATCGAAAAAAGAATACAAAATGAGTATACAAATATGAAAAGAGTATGCAATCTTGTTGATATAATATGCGAGAAGGCTTTAGTGATCCTATCCTTAATCTTCTGACGCACTTGACTTGAACTTTTAATTTTGTTATCACCACCCCAATTTCGGCTGGAGATTTCTGGTCAATATTTTTAAAGTTTAACAATTCAATTAGGTATTTTGTGTGAGTGCCCACAGATAAGTTTTTATTTATTTTGGGAGTACATACTACAGATCAGTCCACTTATGCATAATAGTTGTTTCTATAGATGCTTTATTGGGTTCAAACATATTTTATAATTACCATTTCGTTTTCAATTGTTTGGTTTTTAGAAAATAATTTAAATAATGTACATGCTACTTATAGGACATCAATTCCTACAATTTTTTTTTTAGCATAAAATCATTATATAAATAAAATTACAATCAGCCCTTGAAGGACAATATACAATGGTTATAAAATATCATATCCATACCATATTAACTAATTTAAATTTACAGTTTAGGACATGAGAGTAAAAAAATGAAATTATTTATCATGCCTGCAATGAGCAACTTCCGCTTCAATCTCCAAAGGGGTTGTGCAAATGGGGTATAGGTAAAAGGGATCCTGCTTGAGAATTTAAATGGCCAGATGGAACTTTAGGTAGTTTTAGTATGGCTTTATTTATATATGAGTATTTTGTTTTCTGGTGTGTGCTGGGATTACTTGTCGAGTAGTTTATGTGGTTGCCCGAGCTTTTGTTCCTGTCTTTTACGATAGTAACAAAAAACTGGAAAGTCTCGGAATATAATATTAATAAGAAATATAAACTTGTTCAAAGTATAAAATTCCCGCAATGGAATATTACAGGAGCTAGGGCCCCCCTAAGTGGGAAGCGACTGTTCCCTTTTAAATTACAATCCCACAGGAAGCATAAACTGGCGGATATGAAGCATATTTAGTGTTTTGTTGTAGCCCTCACAGAATTCACATGTGAGCCTGTGAGGCCAGGGACTCATTATCGGCCTTTGCCATACACAGACAACAAAGAGCCAGCACTCCACTGCTGGAGATATCCAACCACCAGCAAGCTGCTAATATGAAACCTTTTGTTCTGTTCAGACGTGCCCTATACAGGCTGAGGCCTTGAGTTCTATCTCAATTTTAGACCAGCAATACAATTATAAAAGCTTTTACCTCGAATTTTAAAAGATGAAAGTATACAAGTAAACAAATCGATGTAAAACTAGTTGCCGCGAGGCTCAATTTCCTCTTCACTTAGCCCATGCTAAATCGAAATATTAATACTCGGAAATGCCTTCATGCTAATTTTTGTAACTACATACTTTAGAGAATACTTATTGTCTTTTTTAAAATATACTAAGTAATTGTTAAATATTTAAATGAAAAAAAAATATTAATAGCTTAGACAGTATATTATATATATTTTTTGCAGAATCTTACATATTATTTTCACCTTACCATTTTTAGCTTGCGCTTATTTGTGATGAAGAAACCAGAATTTTAAGTCTATAAAATTTTCATATGAGGAATCATAGTGAAACGGGTGGTTGATTTTTCACTTTTTTTTGTATTTTGGCAAACCTATAGTTACAATATTTGAAGGTGTTTCTCGAATTCACCTTTAAAAATTCCAATTGTTTTAATGACTTACATGACTGCTATATTACATAAAAACAGGAAGATTACCTAAATAACTCTCTATACCACTTTGAAATTATATCCTTACCTTCCGGGCTTAGAAATTAATGAGGCGTTTAGTTTTAAAACCAACTAAATCCATTTCAAAAATTATTCAGGGGAGACAAAAACACATGTCCTTTGAGTCGGGTTTGATACGAAAATGCACCTTTAGGTCGTTTTTTTTGACAGGATGGAGCTAGTTTTTGTCTGAATCGCTTTAGGAAGTTATATTTTTTTTATATATTATATTCTTAAAAAAACGTATTTAAAAAAAAAAATTAGTTTTGTAAAAATTCGATTGAGCTCGTTTTAATTCTAAGCTCCTCTAATGAGATTAACATTATAAAATTTCTGAAAAGCCATCTAAAACCTAGCTCTCATTAAAACTGATTTAAATGATTTTCAGATATCAAAGGTATTAAATGAATAGGTAGGTAAATGCAGGTCGGATGGGCGGGATCTGTTATTGTCAGAGGAAGAAGCTAGTAAAGGCAAGGAGGGGATGACAAAAGTAGTCATGGTATTATATGATATATATGGTTAGAATAATTAGTTAATTAGCGTAAAACACAGACACATTAACTGATTATATACAAAAGAAAGAAATATTTATAAAAAATAGAAATATAGGTGCGTTTTTCTAATTAAAGGCTTAATGTTCACAGATTAAGTGACTAAATAAGGGACCAAGTGGAATAAGGGCAAGCAATTTCCCGCTTGGCTCCGGCAAAGGACTAAAAACTAGATCAATATTTTTTAATATTCTCCCCCGTTCGACCCCTATTGACAGCAACAGCAGGGACGGGGGTAAACCAATAACCCTTGGGGAACAATTAGGGAGACTTTCAGGAGCGGGTCTAGGGAGCGCGCCGAAGAGGAAATTCCGTTAATTTCCTTTAGGGCGGCCCCAAGAGGTCTGGGGAAGAACGAGGCACGGAAGAAGAGGATTTGAACAAGAGAAAGGGGCAAGGATAGGATTATGGGGTAATTCTCCGCGAGTGCTAGGACTAGTGGAGGAGAGACTTGTAAAATAAAGGCTAGACGGGATAGGATTCTAAAGCAAAGAATCCCCTGTTTAAATTGTTGAGCAAATAATCTGTTTGAACTGGCTATTCATTGGCGGCGTTACCTCAGGAGGGTAAGAAGCAGTATCTTAGGGTTTATTTATTACGGGGGTTCTTGGATGTCTTTTATCTTATCTCATTACCTCGGATCTCCCACTGGCAAAGCGGAGATGGATTATTGATAGTGGCACAAAGATGGCCGGGTGGCTTTGTTAGGTCTACATCTGTTGAATGTTTTATCTCTCTCCCGGTCCCACTTCATCCTTTTTGCTCAGCATAAATTTTACATTTCGAAAGTTCTTCATATAAGTATGAATAAATACAATAAAGCCTTTTAATTATATTGTAGTAATATGATCTTTAATTTTTTATAATAATCGGGCAGAGGGTTGGCTAATTTAGAAAAACGGCTGGTTTTAGGATACAATTAAAAAGTAATGTTGCAATTGTTCTATTCCAGAGGGAACAGTTTATTCCTATAGATTGTCTTCCTGCTACTGTAGTATTCTTTTTACTGTTTGTTTGTTTTTTTGGGATTTATTTTGGACTGAACCCTTGGACCATCAACATCATTGTTGTTGTACAGAGAGCAGATACTCGGACCCCAAAAGCCTTGGAGGTGCCCCAGCCCCAAATGACGGGTGCGAGATGTAGATAGCGTTTTTTAGAACTCGAGCTATTACGCTCTGTATAGTGAATAATACAAAATAACTTCTGACAAAAAAAAAAGTACATTTTACTGAAGATTTATGATGAAGATGAAGAAGTATTTAATTTAATTTTCATGAGTAGTGTATTGCTGGCCAGTATAAGCAATCTCTCCTGACAGCTATTGTCTGTGTCATTAAAAGATGCTTTAAAAATCGTCTTGAAATTTTATAAAATAATGTATTATTTGATTATATAACTGCTGTGAATGGGGTGCACAGATCCCAACAATCTAAAGTTGATAAATATCACACTTTTTTGGAAACCTAGTAAAATAATATGTATTATATACATGACTTACCAGTATTTGTAGGTGGGTTGTTTCGACAGCCTTTAAACGCTGCTTAACTAATCACAGATTTCGGATGGTATAGATTTATACTATCACTATAGAAAAAATGATAAAGAACATAAGTTATGTTTCATGATGAAAAATGTTCACAGATCCATGTATTTATATTGCGCTCTAAACTTTTGTGAAATCAACAGTTTCGGAAAGACGGGTACATTTTTTAGTGCGACTTCTCAATTGATACTTTCTGAAGATACAGCTCCTGTAATTTCTACTCGAATTCAGGGCAGAGCCGTTCCACCCGTGGATTTAGGCCTGAGGAAGTTGGACCGAGGTGGAAGCCATCGGACCGTAACGGCCGAGTAGGAAGTAAGGAAGAAAATAGGAAACCGGGACTGAGTGCTATGGAAGAAGTTGCCCGGAGAGAATTCCCCATCCGTGCCGATATCCCGGTCAGATTCCGGCCCATTACCCCCTAATACGGGATTCTTCCCTGACCCCATGCGTACGCCTGTTGGTGTTGTTGCAGGCTAGGGGGGGCCGGGTGATTCTGTTTTGGAACTGTCCCAGGAATACATCAAGGCTGGGGGCTAATCCGATCTGGGGGAGGATAAAACAGAACGTGCGGGAAATTTAAAGGTGGTGAGAGGGTGCAGCGGCTGACATCGCGTCAATTACCTCGTCGCCAAGGAGACGACACCGTCTGTCTATCCGTCCTTCGGGACAGCTCTTTTAGCCACCTTCCTTCGTGTCTTCATTTGCATCGTTCACCCTCAGCACATTTATCTATCTCAGGTTCATGTATATGACGGCTTAACGTCACACTTTCAAACGGACAATTTATTCTCGAAAAAATAAACTTCAGGCTTAGCAAAAATGTTTTATTCAGTATCTGAATATAATAAGTACATTTATTTATTTATTGTTATGAACTAATAACAATATTCAATGATGACTCTAAACAAAATTAAAAACCAAAAAAAAGATTCTAACACGCTTGTATAAGAAGAGCAATTAAATGAAAGTAATATCACTTATCAGGTAAACAAGATACTAAAAGGGCCCAAATGCAGATTTCGGAAAGAACTGAGGAATAAAAAAAAAGGGATATGGGTAGGCTGCGAACCAACCACTATTGCAAACTCGTGGGGCCTTTTTCCTTATCGCTGCCTGTTCCACATTTTGGTAAACGTGTGTGAAGAAATCCCTCCCTCGATCCGATTCGAGGAAAGGTACTTAAAATTGCAGTCATGTCTATCAGCCAATGCCATTTACTGTAAATCATTTTGGATGCAAAAATGAAATATTCTTTTGGGATATTTAAATAGGTTACTGGTATCGTTTCTAAGGAAACAATCACTAATCATAAAAAGGTGTAAGGTATCATTTCGTACGTGTGTGGCGGTATCATTTATATGTGCCTCGCGCTATTTCCGCTCCGTCACTTGATCCCAGATTTAAGTTAATCTCACGGGGGGTAGGCAGAGAGAGCATTTATCATAAAATAATAATGTGGTCTGAGGAAAAGCCCTTATTCAATCTTGGATTCCCGTTATTGAAAAATGATGGGGGTTAGTAACCCCCTCCCTACCCCTCCTGTATCGAGAGGGAGCCCCTTGTTTGCATAGCCAGTCTTAAGCACCTGTTTCCCTCTGAGGCATTTTTCTTCAGGTCTACTCTACAGCGAACAATCGCTTTTTCTTTCCCTCTTTCTTCATAGCCGGCAGAAAATTGGCGATTCTCAGCCAGAATATGAGAACTCAACTAATCTTAGACGATTTTAAGATTGCTCATGGAAAGTATCACCATTTAAGACTCAATTATTTTTTAAAAAATCAATAAATTATAATACATTTATTATCCTTAGACTATTTTTCTTAGTAACAAACATGCATATAACATATTTTGGGATCTTTGAAGCTAAAATAATAATTTAATTAAATAAAATAATTTATAGTAAAAAAATATACATATATGAAGAACATAAAACAGGAACTTGCTTGAAAAATAAAAACGAAATATCTACACAATACACATACACATTTGCAATCGTGTATTCTCACATCAATATTTATAAACATATTTACCTAGATTTAAAACTAAAAAAATAAATAAAATTTTCTAAATTGATTTGTGCTAATGCATTATAGTCGTGTACAAAATGCGATAAGAAAATTATAAAAATTGATACTCTAATATTATTTAGCACTTTATGCAACTACGTGTTTGCTGTCGTGACAAAGCAATTTGTTATTTTTGTGGGTCTTCAAATAATTAACAAAATATTAAATAGTTTAAAATATCTGGTGGTGAATTAAATTCCTCTGCTTGGTCTTGAACGACATAAAATTATTGTTGGTGCCAAAGCTATATTTGCAAAAAAAAAAAATAAACATACTTCATTGCTTAAAAATCTTCTAAACTGTTACTTCAAACCTTCAAAGGCATCTAAGTGAAACAAGTTTAAAGCTTCAGGAGAGAGAGGCAAACCTTCAAAGGCATCTAAGTGAAACAAGTTTAAAGCTTCAGGAGAGAGAGGCAAACAAATGCACTGTGCAAAGTACTGGATGATCGACTGCCCAGGCTCATGACTGATTTATGGTAGTGCTCGTAAAATACTATATTCGCCTAAAAACTCAAAAGCACATTTTAAAAAACTTTTAAATTATTCTCTTAATGGTTTTTGTTTAAATACAATAATTTTGATATTAGAAAATTAAACCTAAACAATGTTCAGATTCTGTGAATCACACATTAAAGATGGCAATGCTTAAAAATTTCAAGGGTTTCCTTTCGTTGCTTCTGACCGCACTTTACATGACTTTTTGTAACACCTAAGTCTTGGTTATCTTTTAGAGAAGTCTCTGCAGACTGAAATATAATTTAAAGTGATATGAATGTGCATTATTTCTCCCCTTTCTACTGCCTATTTCGTTTGAATTCGTTTACAAAACACAGTTTAGTCCGTGTCCTATGTGAGCAGGTTTAGTCAGAATTACCTTTAAGCCCGAAGGAATACGTATTTAAAAGATAAATATATATTGTCAAATGAAATAATATTGGTGAAGAGGCAAAGCCGAAAGAAGCGGGCAGGGGCAAAGTTATAGGCGGACCAGCACAACACAACATCTATGCGGGGCATGACTTCCAGGCGCTCAGTCCGTCGTCCACAATAGCCACAGATTTTTCTTCTTGTTTCCGCCACCTCCTTCTATTCCAGTCTCTACTTTTTGCGCTTTATAAATTGTTGCTCCTCTCTACAGAATACCAAACAGGACGGAAAATATATTATGAAGTCAATGGTTAAATGAAGTTTTTAACTTAATAGTTTCATTTCTGATGTGCGATGAAACAATTTTGGATATCACAGAGTAGAATAGAAAAATAAATTTATTCTGAGGCAAAGACTCCATTGAATAACATTAATTTTCAAGTGATAAATTCATACCTGACAAATGAAATAACAAACAATGTGTAATCTCCATAAAAAAAAGTAATATTAGTATTATCTCATCACCAGCCAGACCATATCCCTTCGACTGAAACTGTTAATATACAAGAGCGTCCTGAGGCCAGCTCTACTGTTTGGGACACCACTCTTTAGATTCCTACATGCCAGCACCATAACTCGCCTCCAGAGCTTCCAGAACAACGTCCTGTGAACGGCACTGTGGCATACCTCTTTTCGTGATATGAAGGCTCCCGACATGTACGAAAAGTTCGAGCTCCCCACCATCACCGAAGCCATCAGACGACGTCACATCAAGTTCTTCGACTCGATGAAGCACAGTCTAAACCCTCTCTTCCAAGACATGACACAACCACCATACCATACCGGCACGATGGCAACTCACAAGATCGAGTAAAGCAAAAGAAATGGTTGACATCGCGGCGCTTGGCCCACCAACAACAAGCCTCTTAAGGGGCACCCTCACTGATATTAGACTAACTACGACTGTACTACATGCCTAGAGAAGACTCTAGGCCCAGCCACCAGTGGACTCTCACCACTGTACCGTAACAATCAACCTCCACTGAGGATTCCCACACTCCTTACTCCTCTCACACCACCTTCAAGCAGGTACTCCTAGTACAAGGATCCGATCACCCTAAATATTTTATATTTCTCCCTCATCCTAAAATTCTAACTAGAGAGCTTAGGTAAAAAAAAAAAAATTAGTATTAATAATAAAATCAAATCAAATATAATTAAACTTCATTAAGTGAAAAAAGTCATAGATCGATCCACGTGTAATATGTTTCTTAAAAAAAAACAACAGCAATATGAAACTAAATATGTACAATACAATATGCCATTAAATTAATGAAAAAATGTAAGATACAAGCTAAATATACAACAGTAAAACAAGGAAGGTATTGGTAATTTATTTATATTTAATATAAAGTTAGGTTTAGATTTAGTATGTAAGTTAGTTTTAAGTTTGCCCATTCATTTATAATGTGCATCATTATACTTTGTATAGTGCAGAACATTATTATTTTATATTAGAACCTGTAAATAATGTACACAAGGTACAGGAAATACAAAAAGAAATTGTAAATAGATTCGCTTGAGAATCTATAATTGTGCTATATATCTACGTACATTTTAAGAGGTTATGGGGAAAAATAAATAAAAATATAATATAATATAAATAAGCAATGCAAAATTAAAAATATGAAAATATAACTTAATGACTAAATCATTCCTAGACTAACGAGCGTCTTTCTAGATGAGGTGGTATAATAGGAGGGGTTTAAGGTTCATTAGGATGAAGCATGGTGAATATTTAAGAGGTAGAGAATTTTAGAAAGTAGTTATATTTTGGTCGAATGTAATAAACGTTGTATAGTCTTCATATTCAAAAATTTATATTTATAATAATATGTATAATTATTTTTCCTTCAAACCATATAACTCATAGTAATCAATTTTAAATCTTTTGGTTTTATAATTTAATTTTAACCAGGAATCGTTACCGGGTACATTAATACAAATCATGTATGGTTTTAACATGTAGAAAAGCACGCATGTAATGTTTTTGAGTTAGTGTCCTACAGGGGTTCTCTACTACACATTTGATGTTACGAGTTTTTTTTTTTTAGCTACCACCATTAAACGAATCCAAAAGCTGCGCGCTGCAGTGGAAATGTGTCCAGTGGAGCACCGGAGGTAGGACATTATAAATGTTGAAGGAGAGGTAGGGGGAGGGGTGGTTTTAATTGGTATTTAGCCCCCCTTGGGGACACCTGACCCCCTGATTTATGGCACCCTCCGAAATTAAAACATCCCCCTAGGGTTTCCTGGGCCTCGTATCTTCTCGTTCGTCTCCATACGAATCTCATTCGGCGCAATCCAACAAAAAAAAAAAGGAATTATTTTTTCCATTATGTTTTTGTAGTTGTCTGTGGCCTATGTACCTACCCCTCCTGAGTACCCCCTCGCACATATTAACTGTGCAGTACCACAACTTTACTCTTTTTGTTGGGAGAGTTTTGGAATTGATGATTTATAAGGAATGTATTTTATATTGTATGTATTTTAGTTTTGATTGAATATCTTTAAAAGTTTTTGGTATTGTACACATAGAATTTCGTCACGCATTGAACACTATTCAACCAAATTCGTTACTTACTAGTACCATCCGTTACTACCCAACCAGTCCAAACTGGATTTCCTATTAGCATGGGTTTGCGTTCCATCGTAACTGTGGATTTACTCCAAACCTACCACTCATATGATTAAAACCTTGGGAAAAATAATTCTGACAACCCTACTAACCTTAGTAAGAGGGTTGTGGGGGGTGACTAGGGAAGGTAAGCACTACTGGGGATATTAGTCACCGCTGAAAAAATAAATATAAGCAATCGGAGAAACCGTAAATCCTTCCTTGAAATATTTTTTTTCACAGAGTGTTATTTTAAATACAGGTATTTATTTGTTAAAGCTTTAGCTCAGTAGATAAACTAACGATTGTTTATGATAAAACGTAGGTCTATTGCATTCAATCCTAATCAGAATGTATTATTAGAAATGGAATATTCATTGAAAAGTTGAATAAGATTCCCTTGCTACATTGTGAGAATATATTCCAGACTCCCGCGAAATGCATATTCGAATGAACGGAAGGAAGTAAGAGAGCTTTGTATACTTCATCCGTAGCACCTCTGTAGCAGTTCCCATAGCAACCGCCTCATAAGCCCAGCCCGAAGCCAATCTGTTCCTCTGCCGAAGCGGCAAAGCTCCGCCTGACTGTGGGACGTTCATTTCAGATGAGAGGTTTATGGTTTCTGCAAGTAAGATACACACTTTATTCCGAAAATAATTAGCGAATTGAGTTTCTGTCAACACGCCGTAAATTTATAATTTCTATAGATTTCATAAATATACAATATTTACAAAAATAAATATATTTTAATAATATAAATAAAAAAAGTGATTGCTAGGTTTTAACGGTTCGTGTTTGTAACGGCATCAGTTTTGGGGCTGAGAGAGAAAAGACGTGTTGTAATTATTGTTTACTTGAGCTCTGATAGATTAATAATAGAACTCTAGGTAAAGTTCATGTTCAATAGAGATTACAAAAGTAAGTGCATCTCTTCAGTTTATTTGTATGTAACAACCAGGATTAGGTGCATAATATTTTAGCATTTATTATAATTCATATTGGTTCCGTTACTCCTATATAGTTTACAAAATTTAGGGCCTAGAATTTTAATGTAGGACTGTGAATAGTTGTCTGTTTCTAGGCTAAGAAAACATATTAGGTTAAAAAATCGAATACTAACACAAATAGTGTTAATGTGTATTTTTTGTATTTTTATTTATATTATTACATTCTTTTGTAATAAAGAATTCGTATTTATAATTTATTCGTTGTGATCATCTTTTTTTTATATTTTATTAGATATTTTTTGTAACCGAGCTATGATTATCGCTTATTCATTGGAATGATCATAAATTAAATATTGTACAACTTATAAAGGTATAATAACACCACTTACGGTTGCTGGACCTTATGGTTTCTTTGGTTGAGCATAAGGGTTTCCATACGAACTCCGCTGGTCAGTGGTTGAAATTCTTGGCAGTTCAGCAGATTTTTATATTAGTATCCTTTCCTTAATTACTTTATTGGGATCAATTATTCAATTGCGGACAGTCAGACATAGTTGACATGAGGGCCTTTACACGTTATCTAATTTCATATTTCTTCGTATTACCTCCTAGCAGGGCTTGCTCAGGATCACAAAAAGCAACACATTAATGAAGCAAGCCAAGCAAGTATTCGACGGAAAATTTGTAAACAACTCAAAAACTGTTTATGATTATGTATTTTTATGTTTCATGTAAATGTTTGGCTGTCAGGGACCTTTTTTTACATATTGACATTTTTTTGATAAATTAAAGTTATATTACAAAATTATTTTCCACCAACGTGGGGCCTATGCATTTTTTTTTTTTTTAATATAATAAAAAAGGAATATATTAATATATATACTATACAGATATAACTTCTAGAAGTGCGTTGAACTGTAACGACAGAAGAGGTGAGCCAATGAGAGCGGGTTAATGAACACATAGTAGGCTCGTTCACTAGACAGGTAGTCCAAAACTTCTCTAATGCGGCTCTCTAGTGCCACCTGTATTCATATCCCTACATCCCGCTAAGTTAAATGAGCGACCTCTAGTCTCACTAACGTTAATTTACAACTACAGGTCATGAATTCAATGATGGCTTCATTCCTTCACTTAAATATAAAGATCCGGTTAGGAACCCTGATTATTTAGAATGATTTTTAAATCCTAAATAAGCTCACTCGTACAGGTCGATTGGGAAAAGGTTTTTTACGGTATGAAATTCCAAAAAATAGTGAGAGAGTCGTTTGCATTTAGAAGGGGATTGAAGAAACTGCCTACTGCCTACTATCAAATAATAGTCTTAATGCCAAGTATCCCCAAGTATCCCAATGGTGTAGAACACCTGTCAAACGTTTTACTGAAGATTTAAACCGGATACGCACTCCCTCTTAATCAACCTATTTATAATAAATACATTTAGTTTGAGTGTAAAGATTTTCATTGCAATATATAAGACTGTGGCCTAAACATATTAGATTTGTGAGCCTAGAAAATTTCAAGACTATAACTAACAAAAAATAGGTATTATAGAATTTGTACGGTCGTATAAGCGTATACGCGCTAACTAAGGTGTAGTTTTGTAATCTTAAATGAAATTAGGCAACCACGAAAAGGTAAACAGTTTAAAAGTAATTACCTTGTATGACTCTCTAGATCAATATCCTCTCTGTAATAATCATTAAATAGAAGGATGTTTCGGAAGCAAGGAGGCGAATCTTAAAGGATGATTAGACGCTTCTAATGTTTAAAACTATTTTAAAATAACTACCAAATCTAACATCTTGCGCGAGCACGCACGTATTGCTGGGCATAGGTCTGAAGTAACTCTGATATCCTAGTGCAAAAAAAAATGGTGTTGAGTCGGGTTGCTCTGAACATCCATGGATGGCTATCGAACAATGGTGTAGAACACCTGCCAAACTTTTTACTGAAGATTTAAACCGGATACTCACTCCCTCTTAATCAACCTATTTATAATAAATACATTTAGTTTGAGTGTAAAGATTTTCATTGCAATATATAAGACTGTGGCCTAAACATATTAGATTTGTGAGCCTAGACAATTTCAAGACTATAACTTAGTACCCATGGTAAGCCCGTTTTATTACGAATGCCAATTAAAATGTTTTTGTTCGAGTGTGTATAAAAGTTTATCAGAATGGATTCCCAAGTCGGGTAGCTCATTGCCGAGTGTACTCCAGACGTTTTTATTAAAACTGTAAAGATGTCCATAGGTCATGTTTACTTATGACCCTTGAATTTATGTTTGTGAATTCCTTGACGATGTTTGGTGTCATTGAGAGGTATTGAACAATATCGTTCAGCAAGAGGCCCCAGCTTTGAATGATCGGTCTCTGTTGATTGAGGGTTCTTATCATAACCAAAGGGAGGAATCCCTTGCATGTACTGGTGACCATCCATCAAAATCGATTAACTAGACCTTGCACTTTCGTTCTGTTTAACCTGGTATGCTATTACCCTAAACTATTACCCTAAGTGCTAGGGTAACCTATTACCCTAGGTCCTACCTCAAACATTAATTGAATGAACCAATAAGCAGTAACAGACACTTTATTCTTCTAAGCGAAACATTAACATATGATTTTTAAAAAACTTACACCATTACATAACCATTATATTATATAAACCTATAAATTATAATGGATCCACCATGAACTTAACCTTACAAACTACATTGTTAATATTTACAATCTTACATATTCAATGTTTAAAAATGAACACAACACTTAAAAACACCTCTTTTCAATATCATTTTCAAAGTCCAACACTTTTGTGCTCAGCTTACGGTTTTCCAAAATAAAGCCTGCCACTAGATAATGGAGTCCAGTCTATATAGAACCTAGGATATGTTTCATTTGGACGTAAAACATTTTCAATTATTATTTTTATCCGTTTTATTTCATATTAAGCTTGCTAAAAAAAAATGGATTAAGCGAATTTCTTTCAGATAGTATGATTTGCCTTCATTTTAGGAAATTCGTTTGAAACGTTGCTGTCTTAAGCGGTTAGCTGAAAAGTTTTCGTCGAGAATTCTCTTTGTATACTGATCAATCGTAAGTAAGTTGCTTGCCTGCTATTCCGTTAGCGTTCTCTTAGTTAACTTTCTCCAGAACTTACTTTTCTTGGTTTTCACGGCTTCTACTTCCAGGTTAACTCTTCTGAACCCTCCATCTAATGTTCGTCAAGCTATTTGTTCCAAAGAGCAGTGATTTGATCAATTTTGTTTCTGAATTTTTAAGGTATATAAATATATATATACTCGTACATATGTTTGGGTTTTCCATAATGTCTCAATATAAATATATATATATAAACTTCATACTCATCAGGAAATGAAGAAACTCGTTCGAAATTTCCTGATGAGTATTCAGAGCGTCAATAAGTACAGAAGTCCACCCAGCTACTAGGTTTCTTTTAATGGTAATAATAATATTAACTGAATTGGCCCTCACCATTAGTGGTGGAAATAATTGACGGGGACTGCCTACTCCTCTTCTCGATGTTTCTAGAACATGTCCAATCATGGATTTTATTGGTAGGGCGTTGTAATCCGATTCGTGGCGTGATGAAAGGTCAGGGTGACCGCGCCGATCTCCCAGCGTCTCCTTAGAACGTCCGGTTAACTGACCGCAAAACGGTATCATGCCCATGATTGCAAGGACTTTCTTATCTCTAATGTCTCAATATATACATACTGTTTTCCAAACGTGTAAGACCACTGCATACATTATAAAAAAAGAAAAGATTTTTAAACTAAACATTTTTATTATAGTTTATTTCAGAAATAAAGCACAACATGCATGTCATGACATTGATGTCTATCTAGATAGACACTATAGGTATGATTTACAACAATTTTTTTGATGGTAATGTAAAGAAAAATTCTAGAAACAAAAACAAATTTTCATTTAAACTCCTCCTTGGAGACTGAAACGGCAGTGGCCCCGTGACCTGCTATAAACGCGTGACAGTGGGAGTCCTGGCAATGGCCAGTCTCTCCAATCATGTCCTGAGCGTCTGTGGCTCTCGCGCTCTTGGTCAGCCTCCACTGGCTAGTATCCGGTGACGCGGCTGACGCAGGAGCGTGGGGGACTTCCCAAGACTCCGCTTTCTCTTCGCGGTGGATTTGGGGGGTCTCTGGGCTGTCTGTAAATATTATATGAATGAGCGAGTGAATGATGAACTGTAAATATTGTATGAATGAGAGCATATATCTTAATTACTTATTGCCTTATAAAAGGCAGATTGTAATTATTGCACAATAAAGGAATTTAACTAACATTTAAACAATATTTTCGTTTAAACATTCTATTTTAGTTTTCATTACGGCTTTCACAACTCTATGCCTCCTTTCAAAGAGTTTGTTAAATTTATCGAAACTCATATTGTCCAAACAATTTTGCAGAATCTCCATGAGATGTTTTTGAGAGGTTGGAGCATGTTCTTGCAGTTGCCTATCGAGTTCTTCCCGCAACTTGATTGGGCTAAGATCGGGAGACTGTGCTGCCCACTTAATAAAATCTACGATACCCTCCTCTTCTTTTTCTTCCAAAAAGCTGTACACAACTATAACATAAATAAAAATATAAAATCATTCCATAATCAAATTGAAAAATATTATCACTAGTAACCATACAAAGGATCACAATATTGAGGGTGGCCTAACTTTTGACAGGCAGTGTACATATACATTATTCTGTACTTCCTTTGTATTTAAATTTACAAACATGATTATAATTGTATACCCTTTTATTTTTCACTAGATGGCAAATAAAACCCTACTTAGTAACTAAGTAACTATCCAATGAAATAATGATTATATTTTTGAGCATATCAAGGGTAAGAGTCACTAACGCCCGAAAGTCGTTACTTTAATAAAAATTCATTAAACAAGATAAATCATACGACAGCTTAATTTAGAGTATGTGGGACTTTGTTTGTTCTCCGATGCAATTTTAGCTTACCTATTCTCTTAGTACTTCATCGAAAGAGGTGGAAATCCACATGTCAATCCAACTAACTCTGTGTTGTATAAATATACTTTTTATTTAAATCTGCGGAAGCTCCAGATTACATTGAATTCCTTTGTCGTTGTGACGTTCTGCTTCCTCTGAGGGACTCCGAATCCATGAAGTTTCAATGTGTGATAAACATTAATGAAACATTTGTTAAGCGACCATTAAACTGTCGGGTCGGCACAAGGGGGTGCCTAGTTACGAAGTGACCTGGGCAATTGCTTCATGACGAGTCGTAAAACTGTACAATCCGACTCCATATCTGATCTGCTGATGTTCAGGAGAAGAGGTATAGGCCAGGTATTGTAGGTAGTTTACGTGGTCTTGGAACGACCACGAATTCACACTCGGTATCTGAGGATAGGCGAAAACCGTTCGGATAGGTGAGAGTGAACCGGAGAGAGGCAGTCTGGATCACTGGGGGGAACACCACTAGGTAAAGTTCGTAGGGCCCAAGGTGACCATCGTCCGCAAGGAGGAAATCTCTTCCAAGGAGGTGCTAGTTTTAGTGAGACAAAGGTTTCCCAAACTAGGAAACTAGGAAAACTATTTATACAAGATAGAAACTAGGAAAACTGCAGTAGGAAAGTGTAGGGTCTGACTAGGCCGGATTTAAACATAGCGAGGTTAGGAAAAATAGATGCAGAGGTTTTCATAAATGAGAAGACCAAATCTATAAACATCAGTGCAGCTGCAAGTACCAGTCCAGAGAGCCGTCGTTATGACTTATCGGCTAAAACTAGGGGGTATATATAGCCCCAAGTAGCCAATGATCTGTTGTTTTATTCTGGCCAATCGCGTTCAGCCAATAGGGCGAGGTTTTATTCTGACCAACCGCATTACACGGCTTGGTGACGCTTGAATGTTCTATACAAGGTCCCACCCAGCCCCAGGTGACTACCTGACTCCCTCTGAAAAGGCTTCTGAACTAGTTTTTTTGCAGCTGCGTCTTTTATTGTTCACAATATTTACACTGATATGACTTATGGTTTGGTAATATTATTTACATTTGTTTAAATTAAAACATATTATAACCAATTTACAATATATAAACAAAAGAGTACAGGGTGATTTGTCTTATGTAGTTAGCGGTCGCTACAGACAATTCATTAATATTTAATTTTGGTGAACCAATGAATAGATACGTTTGAAACATATTTTCAACAGTTTCAACAAAGATTACCCTCAATTCTTGGTGAATTAATTTTTTTTTATCCAAATTAAAAGGCTTTATTTTCAATCTGGGATAATTTATTCCATTTAATTGATCATGCCAATATACAGTATATAATGACAAAAACTTTTATATATTATTAAATAACTTATTACAAAACCAAAACCAAAGATATTATAAATAAAGGTTCGAGAACATTATATAGAATTCACGGATCTATATTTTTAGCTATTTACAACTTTTATATTATACTAATTATACATTAAAATTGTCTAATAAATAAATAAACATTTTTTTTATCACAATCGTTGAGGAATTAGTGCAGCTTCCCGTAAGTAGCTCATGATATTGTTTCTTGACTTTCAATAGCAATTATTTGATTTATATGAGGCCAGGTGTGACCTGGCCGACTTCAAACCAATGCCTAGTACCCCTAGGCTCCACCATAGGTAGACTCTCATTACCTTCCCGAATCCACCCGCCTCCTTTAGGCATCCCACACCCCATATCCTTCTCATACTTCCTTCAAATGGGAATCCCCTTAGTGAAGGGAACCCATCATCCCGAATAATTTCATTTATTTTTCCTACATCCTATAT
Source organism: Acanthosoma haemorrhoidale (assembly GCA_930367205.1). Lineage (NCBI taxonomy): Eukaryota > Metazoa > Arthropoda > Insecta > Hemiptera > Acanthosomatidae > Acanthosoma > Acanthosoma haemorrhoidale. Next base: position 30,469,851 of record OV884013.1, on the reverse strand, counting down.
TTCCAGTTGAGAACTACGGAAAAAAAAAAAAAAAAAAAATAGTTTATATGAATTTAAATGTAAATTATTTTTATTATATAAGTAAAATTTTAATGCGTGATTATTTTTAATAAAATCGTATAAGTAATGGCAAAATAAAATAGTAAAGCTACTTATTTATTCATTTATTAAGCTAGTTATTACTACAGCATTCAGCGTTTGTACTTAAGTAGAGAGTGCTTAAGTAGGAGCCCAGATCAACACAATTACCAATTTTAATTTAATTAAATAAATTAAATTAAGTTTAACCAGATTTCAGAATATTGATAGTGCCAAACGAGAAAACTCTCGTATTGAAACCTTATTGAGAGAGAGTTAGGGGGGGGGGAAATAAAAAGATTCAAAATAGGACTATTACAGACAGAAAAAGCTATATAGTTTTTCAACCGTCCAGCTTCGGTAAAGAAAGGTCTTTTATCCAGGATTCTGAGTCTCTCAGAGGGCATATAAAACATCCCCAGGACAAAAGATACAGGACAAAGGAATTAGATATAAATTGGAGCTGTGCTTCCGCAGATTTAAATAAAAAGCTTATTTGTACAAGACCGGATTAGTTGGATTGACAGGTGGCTTTTCCCTTCTTTCGTAGGCTTTGTCTGAAATTCATTCGGCGAACGAGGACCCCCCCTTAAAATTCCCCCAGTGTGCTAACGTGGAGTCACTCAAACGATTCAATCGCAGTGCTGTGGTATGCAATTGGTTTTCAATTTTAAATATCCATTATGATATATTTTCCGGCTAAGATAGGAATCAAACGAAAAAAAATTAAACCTGGAAACATTTTCTTTTGTTTCTCTTCTTTTTAGATTTAAAGTCATGGTTTTATTGATAAACTATTTATTCCGTACATGATCGTCTGTTAAATGACTCACTTGCCTAATAGACATGCTGTGCATGTTGATGTCATGAGAAATCTAACGTTAATACATTTGGATTTTCTTTAAGTTTATTATAGACAATACTAATGAGATGCCTTTTGAGGATAACATTTTCTTTGATAAAAAATATAATAAAACACTTTTACATATTAAGTTATCAATTTGTTGCCATCATTAATTGTATCAATCAATTATACAACATTATGTCCTTAATTTCTTTTCACCAAAGATTTTCGTGTTAATCAATGGAAGGCTATCTGTTTATTGAAAAATATCAATAAGGCATAAATGCAATAAAACAAAGTCTCAAACAAAATTAATTTTGACCCTTGGTTGAAGGAAACTCATTCAAATAAACATAAAAAATAATCAATAAGAATTCATATTATTATATTTTGATGTACTGACGAAACAGCTACAAGTGTCAAATATACTTAAAATTTTAATTAACATGAAACAATGTCCAATTCGGGCATAAAACAAAAACGAATGAATAAAACAAACTCTATGAAGTTAAAAATGGGTTCAAAGGAGTTTATTTAACATAATATCACTCATATAATGGTTGGGTTCAATGGTCTTTCACATATCTTAATTTAGGTTTGGCACCAAAATTATTTGAAACAAATGAAAATTGGCGTTAAGCTATATTCTATGCTAAAAAGCGGGCATGTATCCTATATTTTATAAATTAATTAAAATTTATGAACATGGGTGCTCTATATTTAACCATGCAAGTCCAAATACTGAGATATTCTTCCAAATATCGTATTTTCAACTCTCTGATGACTCTTTCATCCTTATGAACTGACCATATTACTTTTATGCATATGCACATATTTGGTCTGACTTTATTCAGTAAATATTAAAAACAAACTTTCAATTAATAAAATAAAATTAGGCTGCCAAGCCTTAATCATACTCAGAAATCATATTCTCTTTATATCATAGAATATACTATAGGTTTAAGTTTAATGTCTGGTTGTTAAAGAACATTATAATAACCTAAATACTAGTAAAATAACAGCTTTAATTATGCCCCGTAAAATTCAAAAAAGCAATTCACCTTCCCATTACATATCGTCGGTCAGTTACGAGGGTGAATTCAATTCCGCTTTCTGACAATAAATGTCATCTATTATCCGAAGAAATTGCTGCCTGTCTAGAAGAATCTCAAGGCAATAGGCGACCTTGAAAATGTTTTCACCAATTTTAATATATTTTTTTGAAAAGAGTTCTGATCTGTTTTATTGCTAATAAACAGCCAATGAGGTAGGGCATTGAAGAACACTTTTTTACACTTATCAAAAACATCCATCACCTAATAATATTAATTTCAACAAATGTTCGAAGTTATTTCATCTTTTGTGCATCAGGCGATTCTAAGAGCATTGACAAAACCTATTCAACACCAATATTGATACCTATTTCCTCATATTGCTATATTAAAAATTATTGTAAAAAAAAAAAAAAGTGGAAGATTTATTTACTATATAACATGCTCCGGGCTAAGAAAACTTCTAATAATGTAACACTTTACAATGTAGGGGCTTTAAATTAGTTTATGGGTAAAGGTTGAAACAATGTAGGGAGCCGAAAGGGGTTAGGAGCCAAGCCAGTCCCGGGATGGAGGTTTCTTGTAGTCGGAACAGGAAATCCATTAGGGTGGGGGTAAGGAGGGTGAGTTTTTGGCTAATCTGTCTTGGAGTGGACGAGGTTAATGGAAACTAGTCGTCAAGGCTTAAGTGATTCTCTGACTAGTAGGGGCTGTACACTTTTCGAAAATTACAAACAACAATTCTGACTACTCAAAAAGAGTTGAAATACATTTAAAACCAGTTGATTCGAGGCTTTCATCCTTCTTTTAGATGAAAGATTGTTTTTATTTTATGCCATTTTTTTATTAGATAAATCAATTACTAATTAAAGTATCATTTCGGAAGTTACAATAAACGTAATAAAAATCAAGTGAGAGTTTATCCGCGTCCGTTTGTTAAAATGTTTTTAAAGCTATTGTAAAAAAAAAAATACCGAGTATTTAATTTTTTTAACCATCTTGGTAGCTGTCACTGTGCTTTCAATAAATAAAATTTTGTTCAAATAACTAAATAATACATAAAATGAAAATATTAAAACTTTCTTATAATCGATTTCTATAATATTACAAAAATTTGACTTAATGTATATCGGAAGAACTGAAATATATCCTTTAAAATTTCAGCTCAATTGGATCAATTTTAAGACTGCTATCCTAAAACAGACACAAGAAGACCACAGTCACGTACCGGAATGTACGTAGATCGTCTCTATTCATGGTTCGCAGGAAACTCAAAGTTTACAGTAGTTTCATAAGGAGTATATAATTCTACTTTATATTAATAAATGAATACCTCACTGTGGTTGGCCTAGGACAATTTACTTGAAACTGATAAAAGCACTTCCAGTGGCTACTTCACCATTTTAGAAAATCTAAAACAGTAATACAATTGTGTTCAATATAACTTATAGTGGAAATCGTATTTGGAAAAAAATATGTAAAAATACTTTAAAAAAAACATAAAAACAATAATTTTTTATAACTTAAAACACAAAAAAAAGTTGTTTTTCAAATATGGTTTTTATTTCATTTTATATTATTTTCACTACATGTTACTGTAGTTTCTTTTAGTTACTTGAAAATGGTGGTGTAGCCATAAAAAAAGTGCTTCTTTTTCCATAAAATAAATTGTAGGTAGAGGTTTACATTTACTGTTATGAATAGTTCTATTCATATAATAGTTCTATTCAACTGACCTTCTGACATATTTATTCAATTTCAACTATTCTAGTTTTAATAGCTGAATTTGCTTTGCTATCGTACCGGGAATACATTGCGCAAGTATCACACGGTCTCAACTCTAACCTCGCCACTACTTCTCTCAGTGTCAAGTCAAGTACTCAGTGTTCCTTCCGGTTAAATTTCAAACCCATACCACCCTCACAACATATTATTAAACACTTTAGACTCTCGGGAGTAACCCTCCCGGACTCGAAGCCAATGGAACAATGGAGCGATGTTAAGCCTGCCGGAATGTGCGAGTATAAAACGCGCGAGTGGGGTTTTAGCTGCGAGGGAACGAGGGGCCCATTTAGTAGGCGGAACCCGCAAGTTTGCGAGGGTGGAGTTTCACTTGCCGTCACAACCCCCTGGCTAAGCCTTTGTTTCCACCCGGGATTAAGTCAGAGGGTGGGACTTGGGACTTAAGTCCGCGACTTTGGGGCATCCCCGGGCACCGGCTAAAGTGCTGATGATAACTTAGTATGGGTCATCTCTTCAGTGGATCCTCTAATGTGGAATTTACTCAGCACTTATTTATCTTGTATTTTCACCGAAGAAATTATTAAATTGCGAATATTAAATAATAATTATATTTTTGTTTCTCTCACTGAAACTTTGAAAACATGCGTTATTTCAAATGGTTTAGAAGTACGGGAAACTAGTAGGTAAATGCAAGGCCGGGATTGAAACTGGTTTCGTTCAGATTATGTTTACAAACAAAACTTACCTTAACGCCTCCCATAAATGACGCTTTGTATATTGGACTAATAATAATTAACCCGTATAGTACCTTGTTCACCCTGCTATATTTTCATAAGATTATAACTTTGTTAAATGAGTCGAGTGTTATGATGTTTAGAATACTTTTGGGACAGGCAGAGCTGAGATACCGCCTGCATAAATTGAATATCTGGAGCGTTTAGTAAAAGGAGTATTATTCAAAACTTGTCCATACAGAATAAGTCTAAAATATAGACTAGAATATACCAGTATAGAATATATATCTGTATAACTCTTTGAGTCAGTAAAATGTGTCTATTGACAATTTTTCATTTCTGACTTCTACTCCGTTTACCAAACTCTCCAGATATAACAGTACATAGAATTGAACATAGATATAACCTGAGGATAAAATAGTTGATAAATATAAGTGACCAAAATATTTCTCAAAATGGCATGAATGCCATTTTTATTTTTAAAAACATTTATTTATGGTATGAATATTTGTATGATAAAAATTACATCCATTTATTTTCAAAATTATCCAAATACTATACCAAATTTTAATTTAAAATACATTTTTGTATTTGACCTTTTCACTCATTATTCATTTTTTTTTTTAAATAACTTTTTTTAGTACACTACGTAAAGATCTTCGAGGACGAAATTATTTATGGTTTGTACATCACTTAAATTAGATTTGTTATTTAAGCTCTGTTTTAACGAAGTTAAAAACATATATTGTTTTCACTTCCTACCAGTTCTTCTACAATTTGGTATCAACTATGAGAAATTATTTTATTTCTTAACTTGTTTATGATAAATTGTCTGTTTTTTATGTAAATGCACAGACATTGTAAATGTGCAATGACTTATAAGGTACTGCTATGCTGTTGGGTATAGTGCACAAGCAACAGTGCGAGAATCCACCAAAAACCGTATCTTTACTGCATCTGTGTTTTACTGCCCGTAGTCTACCCCGCCTTCTTCCACGTCCACCAACTCACATAAACCGTCTTAGTTTTTCTACTTTGGTTTATTTCTTTCTGCTCCATTGCCTTCGTGATCTGGGGCTCAGCGCCCAGGTGAGGGGCGCTATAGGAGCCCAAGCTGAGTAATAAACTCCAAAGCAACTTTATCAAGTCCCGTCACGATCTCAGACTTAAGTGAAGCTGTCCTGATAAAACAAATCTGAAATTTCAAACGCTAAAGTTCAACATTTAACCGGATAACTCTTTTTTATTGTTATTGTTTAATTAATTAATTATTGACGGTTATATATGACTGTTAAATCAGTATTAATAGTTAGTAATAACTATTTACGACTCTAGCAAGATAGTCAGCCATGTGCATAATATTTAAGGGGTTGTACCAGATAAACGGCACAAAATCAACGGTCAAATAAATTGTGCAAAATATTTTTTTGTTAACTTTTTATTTTAGTGATGTTAGTTGTAAAATAGTTCAACTTTAATCAGCCAGTTGTGGAATACAAAAAAAAAAAATTCATTTACATTCGCTAGTCCGGAAAAGAAAACTATTTAATTTATTTGTTACTGTTTATTTGAAGATAAACTATATGGAGATCAATAATAAGGAAGAATAATAGTTTCCACAATTGAATTTTTTCCAATTGATTAATATCGCATCTTTCAAAAATATAAACACTTCACTGAGACTAAACACTGACTAGGCTGAAGGGATGGTTGGCTTGGTTCAAATCTTGACCATGTTATTCAATTCTTTTGGCTAGTAACAATAGTCTGATAGGTTGTTCCATTAGCATTCGTGATGATTCATTGCTTTAACCAGAGAACAATAAGTAAATATTAACTTAAAATAAAAAACATTTTAAACTACATTTTTTAAATAAAAATACTTGCTTTCATTATTGTTTTACGCTCGTTTAAAATAATAAAGGTTATATAAAACTATAACTAACCGTTTAGTCCACACTAAGGTTCACTAAACGAAACTTTTCTTTTAAAAACCTTGGAGTGGGGGGGGGTGTTTAATATGGAATAGCAAAATTACCGTAAGCCATCCCAGCTGTTCCTAACGCCTCAACTAACACTAGCCATTTTTATAGGACGTGCCATTTAAAAGGGGTAAGTTCTTACAAATGGTGCTGCTTTTTACGTCTTCTTTTAAAGGACGTTGTGTATATAACGTCGTTGTTCTTTTTTACTGACCGTGCTATTCGAGAGAACTAAATTGTATTTTTTCTAAAAATGTACATAGATGAATAAAAAACATAGCAACGTCCAGATTAGTCTCCCTCTGTTGAGGACTCTCTGCGACATTCATAAAAACCGACTAAATTATTGTGTCAAAACAACTTCATTCTTGTTAAAAAAAATACTACATTTTCATTTCTAAAAATTCAATTCAGTCACTAAATGATTGCGTTTCCGGTAACTTATTAAACCGGTTTTCAACGAGTTTAATATAATTTTTTTGTTTAGTTCTCGAAAAATTAATTTTTTTATTGATTGGGAATTTAGAATTCCTAACGATATCAAAATGAGTCAGACTTTTACCAAGTTTTTTCCACAGTTTCCTTTATTTTATTTTAACGAAAAACTCATTACAATATTTCTAACATTTATTTCAAGATATTTTAAGATATATCATTCAAAATCGATTGAATAATTTTAAGGCCCGCTTTTACAGACCTGTATATACTGGGTTAACATTGCTGGACTGGACTGATGTATCTACGTTAAGTGGTTTACATGGTTTTTATCTTCATCCTCCAATCATATTTCGTATCCTACAAAACAACATCTAGAACCACTGCCTGGCATGTAGGACTGGGGCGCCTCCTAGCTGACAAGGTTCTGTTACCGTACTTGTACTATCTAAGGCTCGGGCCCGCATCGGTGGGCTCCGCAAATGAGTCTAAATATACAAACAACAGCGTTGATAACTTGAGGGTATTAGACCGAAACAAATTCCTCAACAACGAACAATCCTGAGGACAATAGTTAATGTCCTTTATTGTGTCAGCAACAAACCTTTCATAACGATCTTATATAATACCCTACATTATTGAACTCATCTTTTCCAAGTTCATTAAATTCCATGTAAACCTATCCAACCACCCTAAGCCCGACAGCCATTACACTGCGCCACTCATCCCGATGATCCTCCTTGGAGACTAAAGCGACAGTGGCCTCGTGACCTGCTATAAATATGTGACAGCAGGAGTCCCAACAATGGTCAGTTTCTCCAATCATGTCTTGACCGACTGAGGCTCTTGGTCAGCCTCCACTTTCTCATATTCGGTGATGCGGCTGACAGAAGAGCGTGGGGGACTTTCCAAGACTCCCGTTTCTCTTTCGCATGTAAGGGAGATAAAACCATGTGAATTTGGGAAGTCTCTGGGCTTTTTTTTTAGAATGAGCGAGTTAATGAAAATTGTAAATATGGTATGAATGAGAACATTTACAATTATTACAATTACTTATTGCCTAATAAGGCAGATTGTAGTTTTATCACAATAAAAAGGTTTTTAATTCAAAAAACAAACAAAGAGAACATACCTACGACATGGCTCCTTGCCCTAATTGATGCTAGATATAATGAAAGGGCACAGGTATAGCCATTATCGAATTGTATATAAGACTATAATTGCCTAGCGACTGCCGCAATGTGTAAGGCTATAGGGAAGAGAGGCTGCAGACGACATAGATCTCCCAAATCCACAGACAGATCTCGCTCCGGTGCCAGGAGTGCTGATGAGATCTTCATCTCCTCCCACTATCTAGGCAGTGGCATACGGACCGCTCCCCAGTAGATCCTCCAACTCAGATAGGACGTCCTCGCAGACTGGAAGAAGCTTAACAAATCGCTGGCAGTTTGTCTGCTGCCCTATCTCCTCCTTACATATTGAGCCTGCAGTCAGGGCTCCATTCTAGATTACTCTCTTTGTTCCTACCTCTGTCCTTTGTCTAGGGCCGGCTCTTTGTCAAGGCTACGTTCTCGTACAGCCTGGCTGATAGAGTGGATGAGGTTGTTTCTCTCTCTAGAAGCTTCTCTACTTTTTCCTTGTTCGGCGAAGTCAATATTGGACAGTCTCCATTTGACACAGGTCCTGATTTTTTCAAAACTAAAAAAAAAATATTTAAAAACTTTCTCTTATGAACTAACAATTCATTTCATACTGATTTGATACTGACCACCATTTACAAATACCTGTAAAGGCAATGGAACCGTATTCAATATAACTTATGATGAAAATACTATATTGCGCACAACTGTATTGTTTTTTTAGATAAATGAAAATATTGATGTAGCCACCGAAACCGCTTTTATCAATATACAATAAATTGTGGGCAGACCAGAGAGGGATGTTTTATTAATATGAATAGCCCACAACTAGCCTTCTAACATAAATTTAAAATACAAATTATCTGGATTTATGGATCTCCAAATAATAAAAACAAATTGTTATCAATAAGTTTGCCAATAAGTGATTCATATTCTTTGTCCTTAAATGCAAGATCAATATTTTCCATCATGTTGCTTTTTATTTAGCAGCAGAGGATGACAATTTAGAGCTGTCAACACGTACTTGTTTAATAAACTATGCTGTTGGTCCGAAGAGTATTTATTTAAGATAAAGTCTGCAGCATGCGATTATGGGTCGATTGTGTTACGAATTATGAAGTCTATTCAATTATTTTGATTATATTATTTATCTATTATTATATTAGAACTAATAAATGCAGTTTCTAATATGCCCTATTGATTGGTATTGCTTATGGGAATGAACACTTCGGGAACAACGGTTTTATATAAATATTATAGAAAAAACCACCAACTATCTCATTTTAGTATATTTTTTTTTACCTTACTCGATATGATTTAATCTCGAATTAATTTAGTGTGACAGCTACGTAGAATGCACAGACTCGCTGGAAGAGGGTAACTTTCCTTTTTGAGCCTTTATGCGTGTCTCAGATATAGATGAATTTAAAACGTAAATTAGTCAAATACAATTGAATTTGAATAGAAGGACTACTTTTCTATTTATTAAATTAAAACGATTGTCAGTCAAAATTTTATATTCACTGTGTTATTATGCCTATCAAACAGTAAATTGGGTCGATTACTTGTTCAAAACACTCAAGGCCTTGGTTGTAATTTCAACATTTACCCATACTCTATATATTAATTGAAACGATGAATGAATTATAATATTCTTATTATATGAATATGAATTTATTGACAACCGAATCGACTAACGTTGCAATATCGGCTCACCGATATTATATAGCTACCTCAGTAGCTATTCATTAACGAATCGTTATTAAAGCATCACATGCTAATTAAGCTCAGTTCAGTTGAATACAATGTTGAGAGTGGCTGATAGCAAATTAATTTAACTCCGCTACCGACGTCTCATGTTAACCCAACTGTCAGGAGGCCCACAAGTCTTAAGCTGATGGTAGATGGGCCGGATCACATCAAAAGTTCATACCAACAGCTTGGATTTCCATATGGTAATTATACGTTAAAGTGAAACGTCTGTATAAATGTAAAAGATATCTGTCAGGCGAGATGTATGTATACGTTCATTTAAATCATATCATTTGAGCTGAATGGATTCGCTTTGAAATCAAATTCTCAACCTAGTGATTAGCATGCTTACTTGTAATTGAGGAGTCACAGGTTCAATTACCGGATTTTCTGGTGGGATTGGATCTGGTGGGAGCTGCCAAGAGAACCAATGGTAAAGGACCTCGTGTGGATAAATTCTTGAATAAATAATTTGTGATGCCAGTTTAGTCAGAAACCTGATATTATTGTGAAAATGTACCAGCCTAACACAAACCTCGCTGGTTGTTGATTTTCGGAACTGGCTGAGATTGCGAGACAACAGAAATGCCTCCCTCCCCTCGCCGGTTCATTGTGCTGCTGCTATAAGCCATCTTGAAGTGGCAGCACTAATTACAGAGAACAGATTGGCAACTTTCATTACTGTCGCCAAAAAAATGCACAAGCTGGTGAATAAAAAACAGTGGTGAGTTTACGTACTCGTACATCTCCCATTAGAAGTGAAGACGTTTTATTCACTTTCTTTCTGCCTTGATCCTTGTTCTTCAATGAGCGAGAGTGAAAATATAACAGCTGGACATGGTGGTGGAATTAGAAATGTTGGCAGAATAATGGCGAACATTTCAGGAAGTCGGGACTAACTTAAAAGGCGGGACAGCTTAGATTTAAGTTAGTTTGTAAGTTAGTCGTAAGTTAGTTTTAGGTCCCGTTATGTAGTCCGAATGAGAGTCCTATTATCTATTCCTAACGAATTATATAAAAATTTAACAATTCAAAGATCTAACATATCTACGTTAGGTTTTCCAAAACTGCTTACAATACACAGCATGCAGTAAAAGGAACCATACATACCAGTATTAATACATATCTTAATACATACACATATCTTAATACATATCAGTATTACATAGATTTAATTTTTAACGAATATTAAACTAGGGTTTAAGTGAGAAAAAAGTCTTGGAAGCGTAAAATAAACCAACATACAACATCAATTTAAAAAGCTAATAATTTAAATTTAAATTTTCTACAAATAGTTTTTCACCATAATTTTAAGTTTGTGAATGTCTTTATTTTTTTTTTGTAAATATATTCCTCAATCAAGTCCTTTGATTCATTCATCTAAATATTAGATAACTTCGAATTTATAAGACAACCTTAAGTCTAAGTACGTGAGGGTGCCAACCCTTTTCTAAGTTACAACTGTAAAGTTGAAAACGTACGTATACTACGGGCTGAAGTCGGTTTTACCTTTTCGTTAACTCATCAGTTACGAATAAAATTTGTTAAAATCAATTTCTTAATTATTTAAAAAATATATAAACAAATTAATATATGTTCACCGTAATTATAAGGTCTCGGCAATTTATATTGGGTGACTTAATTCTTATGAGTCTCCTCAAGATAGATGCTATGCTGAACTCACTTCTAGTGCCTAAAATAAAAAAAAATATTAAAATGAATATTTTTTGTTTAAAAACTAGGCATATTTCGAAATTAAATAACTAGCAGAAAAATAACATCATTGGAATCAAACAAATATATAATGTTGATTCCGAATAAAGTTTATTAAATGTTTATCACTTAAATAATAAAAGTTAAATTTTGAGATAAAAAGTTCTGTTAATAAAAAATATAAAACAAGTTTTTTCTAGTTTGAATTATTCTGACTTATAAATAACACTTTTCTTAAAAGCAGTTTTTTTTTTCGTGGAGGTGATATAGGGTGAGTAATATAGGGAACTCTTTCTCTCCGGAATTTTATAAAGTTGTGGTGCTTCAAAAGTTTCAGTAGTCACATTCAACTTATATTAAATTTTTTGAGGAAAGTTCCTGATAGTTATTAGTAAACTAACGTATAAAATAACTTGGATAGAAATTTTTTTTTTTTTACAGACCTTATTGGAATTGGAAACAAGCATACTATTTTTCAAACAAGCGTGTTGAGCAGTCCTAATTTTTTGAAAACAAAGCCATCCAATGCTCGATGTTATGCGGTATAAAAAACAGCAAACTGCTGTAATAAAAAATTACATATAATTTTTGTTGCATATTATTATTATTATTGTTATAAAATGAAATTGAAATCGTATTGACTAGTAAAGTGTAATTATTATGTAAATGTAACATCACTATTACAATAAGCCAATTATAGCTAAGTTAACTAGTTTACCATATTAATTTCGCATAGTAACCATTCCTGGAATTGATTGATCACAGCAATTGTCAACATTAAAATGTAATAAGTGTAATTCTTAAAGTTATATTAATTACTTGTTTAAATAATCTGCTTATTGCCTTATTTGAATTGAAATTGTAGCATTTAAGAATGGATTCCTCCGCTACCAGTCTCAGTGTTTTTCAATGAATTTCACTGTTTAGTGATTAATGAGACTGTTAATGCTCAAGTGTACCTTGAGGTTAGTGACAATTCATGAAGAGTTAAAATTTTCAATTTTTCCTAACACTTATAATTTTGCCTACCGTAATTTCTGCACTGAAGAAGAACAAAGCAAGCTTGAAGCCAGTCTTTCTGTTGGAAATAAAACTTTCCTGTTAAGGGACTAATTATGCATACTGCATAATATTAGGAATGGGAGAAAACTTTATATGTTATGTGACTTGTGTGGATGTGCCCAGTGTAAATATCATGTATTATATTTTCAATATTTCTAAATTACGGTGCTTAATTAATCATCTTGCTGAAGTACAGATGCTCAACTGCACTTTGCTTCTTTTAGTTCGTACAATCTCTTCCCTAAGCAAATTCCTAAAACCCCTGCTTGTTCCCCCATTACAAGCTTGGACTAACAATCCCACCCTGGCTATAAATACCGAGGAGTCAGCGCCAGAGGCTGCTAATCCACGGAGCGGACGAAGGGGCGGACACCTTGGCACTCAGCTGCCATTGTTCCCTTGAGTCATCAATAACATCTCAGCTCATCTGCACCTGGCGCCAGTAAGCCATATAGCTGCTCTTCCAAGTATATATATATACACCTGTTCGGCTTGTACATAAAGTCATCAAGTATGCAGTATATAATTATAATAGAGGTACCACAGGACAGTTCAAAATTATCTTGATGAAACAATATTAATAGAAGTGGGTTGCTTAGCTCTAAGTGCTTCAGTACTATAAAACCTCTGCCTGATAGCATAGTTCGATGGTGTAAACATATTTATTGGTAATTTAAACATCTGTAAATTTAAAGGGGCTATAAAGGGGGAAAAAAAATAGTTCGATGGTGATTAATTTAAACTTTTGGACGAATCATTCTCGACTTTGTCTTTGAAAAAATAAAATATTTAAACAAATTCGGACCTGTTTCTCCGTTCCGTAAACATTCTAAACTTGTGCTCCAGACAAATCTAAGATGGACTTATCAGCGTTCAGTCGAGTGAGAACAGAAATTAAAGACTGGAACATCAAAATAAAAACACCCATACGTATATCATTCATAAATTGAAATGTCATTCTACTTGACCTTGGACCAAGGTGACTGATATTATTAGCAATCTACTCAGCATTTACCACGATCCCTTAAAATTTTTTTTTTTTTTTTTTTACATAACCCCTTTAAATTTACAAATAATTATATATAATTATAGATCCTCAGGCGAATCTATTTACAAATTATTTTGTATTTCCTGTAGCATCACTACATTGTATACAGGTTTTGTTATTTTATAGAAATTATATAATGAATAAACAAGTATAATGATATACATTCTACGTGACTTGACTAAACTGACTCATAAGGTGAACAAGTTGTTCGTTAAAGCAATAGTTTTAATAGTTACGAAATACAATAATGACGAGAGAAGGGGGTGCCAGCGATACCTCAAAATTTAACTTTAAGGCGCTCATTAATGACATGATAAATCACTATTTTAATTGTTAGTTATTCATAAATAAATATAATTTCGTATTTTTCAAACATGTTTTGTATCCATTAAAAACTTGCGTATTTACTTAAACTTAAAATGGCTTCCCACAGGAAAGAAGAACAAGTATTTTTAATAGTTTCTTATGAGAAGTCGCATATCCTTTGAGAATTTGTTGGGCAGTCGAGGGACAGTCGTGGAGACGGACTCAGTCGCGTGCACTCGCTTGGTCGCAGGGCTGGAGGAGTCTGCAGCAACGAGTCTTGCGGCGGTTTGAGTCGATTGTTTTGCATTGGATATCTTGGCTTTGAGGTTGATTCTACATCACATAAAAGACATGATGTACACTAGTACGATTTAAGCTTTGTTTAAAGCTAGTACAATAAATGTAATCTGTTCATCATTTTAAGTTAATAGTAAAAACAGTCATTCCTCGTTGAAACATTTTAATATTTTTTTCTTTTGATTATTAAAACATTTTGACCTTAACCTTAGTAAATTCTTTTTTACTATTGAATTCCTTCCATTTGATCACCACGTTAATTTATTAAGGTAAATTACTTTGGGTTTAAATTCAATTGGGAACAACAGTAAGTAAATTCAATATTTGAATGAGTTATAATTTTGTACAACTTTACGCTAATGAAATATGCTCAAGATTTCAGGAATCAAATCTGTCAGTACGCATCCCAAAAAATTAAATATTGTAATTACTTAACTGAAGCGTAACAGCGTGGTGTTTATGGGTAAGTCAGATGAATAGATAAATAGATAAATGGGGTATATGTATCCTTAGAAAAGATTTTTATGTATGCGGATACATTTGAGTATCGGAAAGATAGAGTATCCCTCAATAAATAGATAAATAAACGGTTTTATTAAATCCCCGACCGCCGAACTCGGCATTTGTCTACAGTATTATTTAATCATCAAAGTCAAATTACATAATTAACTAAAATAAACATATTTTTATTCTTCAGAGTATTACTCGAACATAGGCATTTGTATATTGGTATTTATATTATATTATAAACAAACCTTGGAGTCTTTCGTAATATATCTTTCTTTATTCGGATGACATCGCCCGTTTTTAATTTTTAATGCGTATACAGCAAATTATGCATACTTTGCAAGCTGAAGTATTGCCGAGTCGGTATATAGATAACCATGCATTAATGAAGTTTTTATTAATAATATTATTCACAGTCCTAAGGTTGCTTTACTAGGTGAAACGTTGACTGTTAATGTCAAACTAATAAAATACCAAGTTTTGGGAAAAACTGACTCCAAGCTTTTTTTATAGCACAATATTGATAAAACGAAATTATATTTATACTGATCATACTGGCTGAATATTTGAAAATAGATTCTCAGAAATAGGGATGCATGTTGAAGATCATTTCTGCTAAAATACAATTAAATGACCATTGATCATATTCCCGGCCAGCCACGGAATGGAAACTGACAATTACCGCCCTATTCCTTCGGGATGATCTTTATCGCACGGGAGCAGACTGCACGGGACCGTTTTGGAGAAATTCGACACGAAAATGTCTCAGTTGCCATGTTATTAGTTCTGTTACTGCTTCTCGAATGAACGGGTCTATTTGTCGCTGTATCGTGCTAGCCCGTAGCAGAAAAAATAACAGAAACTCCTCTTAGTTAAGAAAACTGTGGGTATTTTTATTCCTTGTCTTGGAACAGAACTCAATATTCGGTTCATTTGAATACAATTTAGAATACTAAATCCTGCATCCTGGCTTGATAAGAAAATGATTTTCCAAAATAGAAATCTGAAGTAGCTTTCTTTAGCAAGGTTTGATCTAGATTAAACTCAAATAAACGTATGCATTGTACGTTTGCTTGTGGACCAAACCGATTAATTGAATAAAAAATAAAACGAGGAGTAACTAGGCGTTACTAGTGTTAATCACATAAGCAGCTCAGCGCCACCTACTAACTATGGCAACAACCTTCCTGCTTCTTTGAAGTGTTGCACCAAGAATATTAAGTGCTCGTCTAAATCAACTGTGCCTAGTACAGAACAACTAACTTCAAAGGCAACAAGATCTTTATGGTTTCCTTTACAATTGTCAATTGTATAATTAACTCAATATTTTTGGCCATTTTTAAAGCTTTTAAACGGTATACAGAAATAAAACTCCTACCGATTTATCACATCGTGTAGGTTTAACGACAATGCCATAGTGTTTGCGTTAAAACGTCTTGTGAAAGCTTCAGCAGTTGTATCGACCTCAACAATTGTAATGATGATCCTGTAGCTGCTCTGGTGAGTAGATGGCTCATCCACGTCATTTATTTTCACTACTAACTAATTACTACTACTGAGCTTGAAGTTTCATATCCCGTACAGACCTTAGATATGTCCTTATGTGTATGTTTGTATGTTCTCAATAGCCATAAGCCTGATATGGCCAACTAAACATTCACGCGATATATTTGCATATATCATATAAAACTATCTGAGACCTGGTTGTTGTAGTTAACTGCTGCCATATGGGCCTATTCTATATATTTGGGAATATATTTGGAATATGCCAGAATAGGCCCATAGTCTGCGATTTTCTGTCTCGTTTGGGTTGAGTGTCACTAACCATTTTTATATCAATCTCCAGTATCACTATAGTGATGCTAATGGACGTGACCGCTGACGTCCCGACTTATTGGTCAGACACTGTTTGGTTTGGGTCTATTCGTTCGAGTTAATTTCCTGTTACTCCTGGCCCTTTAGTCGATTGTTCGATTTATGCTGCTTTTTTATAATGTTACTAATTTATTTGAGTTTATGTATTTGTTGTGTTATTGACTTTAGACTATATTTATGAGCAAATGTTTGACATACCCCTGTGTGTTCTTATCCTGCGAACGTTGTTTGACATTATCTTTCGAGTCTTATTTAGGTTTTGATAACAGAGAATCATTTCATTGATTTAAGCAAAAGACGTCATCGATTCTAGTGGCGCATAAAAACGATATCCATGCATAATATATAACTGTTGCATAGCTTGGCGTGAGCCACGTATTATCGATTGATATGAGCTATGGCTGATATGTCAGGTAGCACAGACAGCATTCCTGCAGTTCCGTCCCACATACCTTTGTGGATAATTACCAACTGTGCCTGTCCGTGTACGAGAATGAAGTACAACATTCCTCTCCACGTGGCAACATGTAGTAGTTTCTCTGGGTGCTTCATGCAACGTATTAGAAATAAATAATCGATAATAACAAAACTGCATTACAGCAAGCTTCCTGTAATGAGTGTACCTTAAAGTATTTTTAGATATTTGTTTTTAAGTGCAAACAGCATTTATTCCCATCTACAATACTCTTGAATACACACACATCACAAAGTTAAGTGGTCAAATCTAAGTCTTTCTCAATAGATAAGTGTTTCGTTTCTTTCTAATTGGTTGTGTTACTTTTTATAATAAGTTTCAAATTTTGTGTAATTCCATGTTTTTATTGTCTTCAAAAAAACCTTGCTGCGACAAACACTATCATTGATTTCAGTTTTCTATATCACATCTTTAGCTATCGCAAGTTGAATCAATATGACGTCCGACATTATGTTACTGAAACTGTATTAGAAAAGAAATGAAAACTTCTTCACTTAATATGCCTACATCACGAGAAAAAATAAGGGTTACAGCTGAAGTTATCTTTTTGGCAAGAGATGATACAGTATAGTACAGGATTCCCTAATAAAAAAATAAAGTTTATTTTTAATATTATTAATTATTAAAACTTTCTGCAGAAAAAAAAAAAGATTTCACATATCTAAGGCTATTCCATACCAACTACCCACCTGATGTTGCTTAAATAGCAAAGGATCCTCATTGGTATTTTATAATTTACTCAACCCTGACTAACTTCCGATTCCACGGAATTTCACTCTAAGATTATACACATCATGAAACAATTCATAGCGGATGATAACCTTGAAATTAAATAAATGATTATTAATAAGTGAATACTTTATATTTATCTAAAACCGACAATCCACATGTGCTGACTGTTGTATTGAGTTTGCAAATGTAAAAGTAATTTATTTTCGTTTTGTTTGACGTCAAGCTATTTATTTATTCCAATTCAGTATGCCTTTGATTTATGAAGGATTCTGTAGTCTTTTGAAAGGATTTTGTTCCGAGCCTTTGTTATAAGTCATCGATCCCTACGCTGGGCAGTGCTCTAGCAATTAAAGCAGCGACTAACAAAGCAACGGATCATTGCATACGAGCAGTTAGAGTATTGAAGAATAGAAGGCCCATGTTAAGTTGAGCTGAAATGGTAACGGTTTGAGGGAGATGGGGTTATATTAAAGGGAGCTCCGACCCTTGCTGTTTAGTTTGGCCTATATTGGAATTGTTTCGAATTCGACTCCCTTTGTCCTACACCTTAGGCTGAATAGCTCCTTGCCGGACCTTCCTCAGCAGTAGGATTCCCTTATCCGGGCCGTTTCATCAGCCTACAGCTCGGGTTCTGTAGCAATCGATAGCCGACACGTGTTACTTCAAGGATACACCTGGTGTACCATGCACCGTAGCGTAGGGGGGGGGTGTACATTCCTCCCCGCTTGATTAATCGTCGAGGACTGCAGGATAACCGAATGTTGTCGGTAACCGAATCTTATGTGGGATCAACGCCGGCTTCGAGTTACCATTAACGGTCTAACGGTAAGTCGGCTACCACGAATGTTCAACATACCTTATTCTCACATTTGTATTTGTCAATTCAAATTTAACCAAATATTCAGCCGAAATAAAAATATGTTATTGATACATTCTTACAGTATTCCTATTTTATTCCTTTACTAATTTATTTAATCAAATCTGGGAAACCATGTACTTTGTTCATAGCAACAGTCTTTCCAGTAAAAAATTAACAAAAATGTTGCAATACAAGTCAAAGCCTACAAACTAACTAACGTCCTTTATACATAAAGATATTTCAAACATATGCATCGCACCGTCGCTCACATAAAATTGACATCTGAAAAAAGAATATGGTGCTTACACATTCCAATAAACGTAGTGTAACTCAATAACATTTGATGCAATCGTTCGATTCGGCTACTCCGAAGTTGAATTCAGATTTATCAAAATAATGCTAGACAAAAAGGTTTCCTTTGATCTACGTTTTAGAGCTATGGGGGACAGCAAAAAAGTCGAACATCAAGCGCATCCAATCCTTTCAATCAAAAGTCCTAAGAACAATAGTAAATGCCCCTTATTACGTCAGCAACAAAACCCTTCACAATGATCTGAATATATCCTATATTCTTGAACTCATCCCTTCCAAGTTCATAAAATTCCATAGTAACCTATCCAACCACCCTAATTCCCTAGCACAGTCATTGCACTGCACCACTCACCCCTATAATCCTCTTCGGAGATTAAAACGGCAGTGGCCTCGTGACCTGCTATAACTAAGTGATAGTGGGAGTTCTGGCAATGGCCAGTTCCTCTAATCATGTCCTGAGCGTCTGTGGCTCTCGCGCTCTTGGTCAGCCTCCGCTGGCTTATCCAGTGACGCGGCTGACGTAGGAGCGTGGGGGACTCCCCAAGACTCCGCTTCCTCCTTCGCATGCGAGGGAGGTGACCCTTGAGGACTTGGGGGGCCTCTGGGCTGTTTGTAAATATTGTATGAATGAGCGAGTGAATGATGAATTGTAAATATAGTATGAATGATGACATTTATCTCAATTACTCATTGCCTAATAAAAGGCAGATTGTAATTTTATCTTAATAAAATTGTTTGAAACTGATCTACGTATATTCCAATTCAATGGTCAGATTTTAATTCAATCAAACTACTTTATCATTTGGCCCTTCCTCTTAAACGCAGTTCTTCGTTCAATATTTTTGAAGTTGACAGCATTTTTGACCGAAGACAAATATTTTTAATATTATACAGTATCTAACATCAGATGTTCAAGGAGTGGTAGCGAGCTCTCCCCCTAATAGACAGTATTATATGGAATGGGTTACCCCACCACGAAGGAAGGAAGTTTGGTCAACTCGTTAGACACTTCCCTCATCATGACGACCTAATCAAACTTTAACAATACAATATGTGAACTCGTCTCCAAAAGGCATTTTAACAAAAACAGCCCCCGGAATAAGAAAGACAGTAAAAGTGTGGACGGAGGAGAAACCTTTAACAGCCCAACGGATAAGCAGTTGTCTAATTTTATGGTCAAGTCAGTACAAGCCGTAAAAAAAAAAAAAAAAAAAAAAAAAAAAAAAAAAAAAAAAAAAAAAAAAAAAAAAAAAAAAAAACATAAAACAAGAAAGAAGTTACGAGGCCATCTCTTCGGCAGTATTTTGAAACTGTAAACTTCATATGCGGCCTACGTGATTATAAAAATGTTTGATATTTTTTATATTTTTATACAATTACCAAATAACAACAAATAAAAATGTCAAGAGTAGTCCAAGGTCCGGGCACGCTTTCTACACAAACTGCTAGCAAAACCTAAATAAACAGATACTTACTTCATACCATTTAAATACAAATTAAAACCTTTTAATGTTAAAGTCAAATTAAGATTTACTACTGAAAGATGGGTGAATAAGCTCACAAACTAAATTAAATGTTTGGTTCTTTGTTGAAGCATTAAATAAAAATTGTTAAGGTTAATTCACAAATATGACTTTTAAAGAAAACATTTTCATAGACATCCCAAAAGAGGGACTGAACATTTTCCCCCTGATCGCGCAGCTTTTGGATATGTATGGAAATACACCTGTAGTTATCATACCACGGTAAGCCAAAGATGATGAATTTCACAAGCTAAAGGGTCGGCAGAGGAATATACCACGTGAATATTTTCATCGCAAAACTCTTTATAATTCGTATATGATATATATTTTTTTTTTTCTACCCATAGGTAGGATAATTAGGTTTTTTTATGTTATACATTACACCGTTGATTGTCGGATTTATTGCCTTGGTTTATGACGTGCATTGTAATTTTTGGTCTAGGGTGTCTTTACACTTTCTTTAGTTAGCATATTTCTTTAAAAAATATTACTGAGGTGATCTTAATTGGTATTACGTCTTTAATTTAGTGTTTTTTAATTTAACATTGTTCTGTCCTGATGTTCCCAGTTTATCCTGTGGTACCTCCAGAATATTTTTCTCTACACGGTGCGAATCGATCTCAGGCCGTTCCATAACGCTAACATTCAATATCACACGTCCAACCATTCACTTATACAATATTAGAATCTTTTAACTGATTCCATCTTGTACATCTAGCATCTATGATTCTGTTTTCTGTTGAACAATATTTTAATTTCTTTAGATTTATACTATAGTATAAAACTTTCATGATGACACCAAACTAGTTCTAAGTGGAGGCTGCTACAGCCGAGTCATCGAAGCCGTACCGACAAGAACCATTAGAGAGAGTCACGCAGATCGACCGCAGGACCTCTGACCACAGCAGCTCACTAAGGAGCAGCCCTTGTTAATAACTGAAGGTTTGGGGTTAGGGCTCCTGTTCAACTGCAAGTTTAGGAGCCCTTCAGTTCAGTGTCAGTTAAAGCCCTACTCGGAATAATAGCGCTCTAAAGTTTAAACTCAACACTTCTTCGTCTTCGTGCCACGACGCTAGACATTCTAAATCACGAAAGAGATCCAGTTAAAGTAGATTTTGTTTACGAGGGACCATAACACCGATCAATACCACATGCTCCACTACAACACGTGGATGTACCTTGCTAACTGCTTAATTCCAGCCCACTAACGGACTTAGAGATTTGATTAATACAGAATCCGCCATGGTAGAAAATGGAATGGATTAATATAACCTAATTCCCTCTATTCAATAAATAATACTCCTAAATATAATATTGTTGAAATCGGACCTTTGGGCAATTGTAAAATTTTGAACGTAATTCGGAGGGACTTTTGTTGGTTATTCTATTTTCGATCTAGCTAAACATGGGCCTAGAGACTGTGGATGAGTGTTGATGCTTTTGTTATGTCAGCCTTATCAAGATTCTATTTCATTGAATTACTTCAAACATTGTCTCGTAAAAACCTAAGAATCATTAAATTCTGTAGTTTAAGCTGTCCTCTGAACAATTATTTGTAAAACCAATACATACCTTTCTAGAGTACAGTGTTAGTCACGAAATAAGTTTATGTTAATTTATTATCAGTCTATGATAGATAACTCTATATAAAATAAAGATGAGAAAGTGTAAAATTAAATAAGCTATTACTTTTCTGGTAGGCTTACAAAATTTTTTTTTTTTATACATATATCTAACTTCTTTATTGTGCTAAAATTACAATTTGCCTTATTAGGCAATAAGTAATTGAGATAAACGCTCTCATTCATACCATATTTACAATTCATCATTCACTCGCTCATTCATACAATATTTACAGACAGCCCAGAGGCCTCCCAAATCCACATATTTGTCACCTCCCTCGCATACGAAAGAGGAAGCAGTCTTGGGAAGTCCCCCACGCTCCTCCGTCAGCCGCGTCGCCGGATAAGAGTCAGTGGAGGCTGACCAAGAGCAAACTTTACCTAGTAGCTAGTCTCCCCCAGTGATCCAGATTGCCTCTCACCTTTGGGATCCGGACTTTATATTAATTTCCTCATTGTTGGAGTATATTTCAATTATTAGAATTAACTATATGTAGTTGTTTCGAGTTGAGATGTTATAGTGAGTAAATTTAAAGAAAACCGAGATAAGCTAAGATCATTGTTAAAGTGATTATTTTAGCTTAAAGATAAACAACTTGGATACTTGACATCTTATTACAGCTATGGTTGTAGATAGTGGGCCCATTTGTTATTACAAATTTATTTTAAAATAAATTATTTACTTCTTTACTCTTTATTGGGCATAATTACAATCTGCCTTTTATAAGGCAATAAATAATTAAAATAAAAGCTCTCATTCATACCATATTTACAATTCATCATTCACTCGCTCATTCATACAATATTTACAAACAGCCCAGAGACCTCCCAAATCCACTATGCGAAGAGAAAACGGAGTCTTGGGAAGTCCCCCACGCTTCTCCGTCAGTCGCGTCACCTGATACTAGCCAGTGGAGGCTGACCAAGAGCGCGAGAGCCACAGACGCTTAAGACACGATTGGAGAAACTGGCCATTGCCAGGACTCCGCACTGTTACGCATTTATAGCAGGTCTCGAGGCCTGTGGCGTTTAGTCTCCGAGGAGGATTATAGGGATGAGTGGCGCAGTGCAATGACTGTGCTACAGGATTAGGGTGGTTGGAAAGGCTACTGTGGAATTTCATAAACTTGGAAGGGATGAGTTCTAGAATGTAGGGTATATTAAGGTCGTTATGAAGGGTTTTGTTGCTGACATAATAAGGGGCATTTACTATTGTTCTCAGGACTAAATTATGTGTGAAACATATTTCATATTTTGTAAACCGAGAGAAGAAGAAAAAATATGGCATCCGTTCGTCCTGATAAAGAATGCCGACGAAGGAACGTAACCATACTAATTATACAACTGAGAAGCAGCGTGATTTTCGGGCATGCTTTATGCCTGGATAACGTGACCGGGCCTGTATGTTGTGATTATTCTAATCATTTCTTTCGCTATCACGGCACAAGGCATGTTACTCCTGCCTTATTAGGAGTGGTTATCGTTTTTTCAGCTTATCTTCAGTTCACAGCTTGTAATTCATTTTAGCTTTTTTTTTTATTCACTATTTTCTCCAGTAACAGTCAAAACATATGAAGATAGGTTCAAAACGTTACCTTTTAAAGCAATTTTGAATAATTCAGGAATATATACATATAGAGCACCACATAAATTCTAAAGAGAATTCAGGTGAGCTCTATACAAATCTATATGTTAAGACTATTTATCTATTTTGGGATCGTTCAACATTTTTGGCAACAAAATATTGACAAGTAAAATATTGGTTGTATAATATATAGTACATATGCAGTACTAAACAATACCATGAAGTCAGTTCGCTGTGATATGCGAAATGTAATTATTCAGACCACAGTCGTATATCCGTAATGACATTTTTAAGATAAAACTTAATTTATTTGAAATAAGTAGGTTGTTTTATGGAACAGAACTTACTTTCGGAAACCCTAAGTGTTTATTGCCAGTGGAAATACCTTCGAGTTACCTTTTTAGACCTGTCGGTCCACCTGAGAGTGGTGGGTATAAGTCTTGTCAAACTATCCGAGCCTCTGCCCTCTGCTGCATGGAGCTTAGTTGAGAGCGACGGCCCCGTTCAGTAATACATACTGGCCTCAGCTCTCAGCTCTCAGCAGGAGTTACACTTCAGTGGTTTCCAGACATAATAAAAATCCAACCCCCTTTTAAATTTCACAACCTGGCTTCCCAAGGATCCTTCTATCCAATGATTACACCATGTAAGAGATTAAGATAGGTAAGCAAATTAACTGTACATCGTCTGACTTTATTGTTGCATTGTTCAATTTCCTATTGCTAAATTACTCGTCAGCTAGATTTTCAAAACCAAATCTAAAAAACATTATTCTTTTTTAATCCAATTTATTTTTAACTGTTTTGTTAAAGATTCCATTAAACCATCCTTATTTTTTCACCAGCCCTTGTAAATACCTTTGCATGGCCGGCAAAGAAGTCATTTTTTTAATAATGAGGTAACCCCAGTGCTGCCAATTGGACTGTTCTACTAGGCCTACCTTTTCACGGGCCCTCTGCCTACAGGCTACTCAAACGAGCGAAGTTGGTAACACTGATAGACAAGTCGGAAAACTTAATTGGCAGCCTGGCCATTAGCATCCCCTCCGGCCATAGCCATTCAAATGGCCCTTCACCCAGAGAACTCTATCAACTTCCCTTTATATTAATATTTGCTCATCTTAATGGATTACCCAAACGGTCTTCACTGCAGTCAGATCAATGAATGATCTAGCTATCATAATGCTAATCAGGTGCATTTTATCATATGATCTGACAGAAATCAAATAAGGTGTGGTGAAATATTCAATATTCGATTTTTTATTTCGCCATTCGAGTGTAAACGTACTACTTGTAATAAATTGAGGAGTCCACAATACGTACTGATGTTTGCATTATAATTATGTACACAATTATCGATGGTTACTATTATAATTTCAATGACAGATCAGTGGGGATCAAATGAGTAGTTATAATAGTTACTAAGTAAATAAATTTCATTGTAGAAATTTGAGTATATTTTTATAGAACAATTATAAATAATATAATAATAATAATAAATCGTGTAAAACCAAGTGATTGAGAACACATCACGAATCTTCCAGAAATTGAATAGTATCGTATCGTAACTACACACACTAAGGTAAATGAACTCATTAAAATTAATTAATTAATAATAATAGTCAACTTATAAACAGAATGTAGTCATAACGAAACCCTTATGCTGAATCACAAACCATAATGTATACTTAGTTTATCATAAAATAATAGTATATACAATTTATATAAATACCCTGATACACGAATGATACAACACGGAATAGTTCAACACGGAATGGAACTTGGTTCCAGAACAATCCATGAATATGATATCATTATTAAAATGTAAGGGGAAAAATATTTACATAAACTCTTTAGCCCAAGGAAAGGTGCAATAACAGAAACAAAATACACTAACACTATACTATTATAATAATGCACTATAGATATAAAAAAGAGTAACAATAATTAAAACATGATTCCGGAAACAGTCTAGTATAGATCACCGAGAAAATGAAAGATATCATATGTTAATTGAACTATGTGCACACGCTCTTTATTAGAGATAAACATGTAATAATAGAAATAAGGGATGCGTTAGTATACCTTATATTTACAAACATTGGACCCGCTTATGGCCATTTGTTCTGTTAAACCTGGTATATTTATTACCTATACACAGAAAAATATTTACCGTCCTACCGTAAACATAAACTGAATGATCTAATAAGCACCAATAGAACCAATCTGCATTGAAAACTAATGATAAAATATAATTTCAAAGAAAACAGTATATACCAGTTATTTATTTATAATATATATATTTTTATAACCTATGTACTAAAAATCTATATAATGAATATTCACAATCTCATATAATTAATTCACAATATCATATAACGCTACGATTAGCAACACCTCTTTCCCAGTTCACTCGCAAAACCCATCTCTCACGCGTGCTCAGGCTAAACAGAAACCGTTCTGTTCCCATGCATCTAGATGACGAAGGTGAATTTCCATCAGGTAAACCTCTGGGGTACAATAATATAACAATCTTTATTGTGCAATAATTACAATCTGCCTTTTATAAGGCAATAATAATACAGATAAATGATCTCATACATACCATATTTACAGCATCATTCACTCGCTCATTCATACAATAGGACATGATTGGAGAAACTGGCCATTGCCAGGACTCCCACTGTCACGCGTTTATAGTAGTTCACGAGGCCACTGCCGTTTCAGTCTCCGAGGAGGATTATAGGGATGAGTGGCGCAGTGCAATGACTGTGCTACAGGATTAGGGTGGTTGGAAAGGCTACTGTGGAATTTCATAAACTTGGAAGGGATGAGTATGGGGTACAATAAACGCCATTAACCTTCAAGATCAATTGCACTAAGTTCAGTTTAAGCCTGAAAGGAGCAGCTTTCATCAAAACAGATACGGATGAACTGTCTTCGATCTAGCTTGATTTATTCATGTATTTTAACATCATTCAAAGGAAGTCCGTCAATCGAAAATCAAAAAAACTGTGAAAGTTCTTATCTTGAAAGTCTCTAAATGCCAGTTCAAAATCACACCTCAATCAAACTTCATTTGAAAAATCGCCAAGTTCACACAGACAGATATAGATAGCTGATTAAAAGGGATTTTGATCATTTGTCTGATCTTTCTCACAGTTATTATTGATAGTTTATTGAAAACGTAGAGTTTTTAAACGTCGAGTCACAAAATCCTCGACCATTGTGGTCCTATAAACATTTTTAAAACTGAGGTTGATAAATCTTGTGGTCCGGTAATGGAGAGGTGGACGATAAGGAACACTGAGAGAGGGAACAATAGAACAAAGCCCAGTGCCAGCTCCAGTTAGCCAAGCCGCAGTTAGGCTAGCTTGAGTAAGGCCGGCCGCAGGGCCCCCCTAATTGATAAACAGTTGCCACCATTAGAGGAAGATTTATTTCCACATTGGGGTAATTTGGGAACCATGGGGAGGGAAATGGTTTTCGGATGACTATCATCCTACCCTTCGTATTAAAAAGACGTCTTCCCGTTGCGGGATCCGGGACGAGCTGAGGGAACGACTCTCCAACGACTCGGCTAATAGCGCTCGAATAAACATGACGTTCCCGGCTGCCGGCACTCTGTTCTTAGTGTCCATCTGTTGAATATATTAGGCGGAGACAGTCCAGCTCAGGAAGTACTGGCAGAGCTATTGTCGTACAGGATACTGCCGTGCGGTACTCTGTTTTGAAAGCGTATCCGTTCCCCTTGCTCCTCAACTAATCCTTATTACATTGAATAAACAAACATATATACCATGAATACTTACTAATAATTATTACTTATGATCTGTAACCCCACTATTTTAATAACTAATGCGGCATAGTTCACAAAGTTTCGACGAAAGTTGCTAAAGAGCATTATATAAAATCGGTTCGATAACAAAAATCTCAATTGGAAAAAGCGCCTGGCCGATTTTCAAGAGGTCCCGGGTGTACGGTTGCAACTTACCAGTTGTAAGTGAGCATTAAGCTGAAACACATACCTATAAATGAAAGTCATGGGGTTAATACAAAAAGGTTGATACTAACTATACTTTTCTTTTTTTTTTAATAGCCCCTTTAAATTTACAGATAATTCTATATAATTATAGATCCTCAGGCCAATCTATTTACAAATTATTTTTTTATTTCCTGTAGCATCGCTACATTATATACAAGTTTTGTTATTTTAGGTATGTCGGACCACTTTTGGCATGATCCCATTCTGGAAATGTTGAAGACATTTGTCTGTATTGTCAGTCAAGTGGGTAAATAGCGGGGCATCGTACAGCAGAACACTAGTAGAGTAGAACTCTGTTGCTAGCAATGAACTATACTTTTACGCTACAAGTGAAAACTTAAACCTTAGGTGGTTTTTAATTGCTGCGGGTTGTTGGTGTAGTTTGTCTTGTTGGTTGCTGGCCAGACCTTTCTTCATTAAACTGTTGACTTCGACCTGCCGTCATAAGTGGTATCTGACGCCCGCTGTTTACTATTTGTCATCTACTTACTCATTATAGGGAAATTACCAAAGAAACAAGAAAAATGAAGAAAACGTGGTTGCCTCTAATGTGAGATGTAGGCCTTACGCTTATCTAAAAACAAGTGTTTTTGCCACTTTGTTTACTGTAATCAGTGTTGCCACTTTGTTTACTGTAATCAGTGTTGCCACTTTGTTTACTGTAATCAGTGTTTTCACTTTCTTAGACAACGTGGCGACATTATCAGGATGACGACTGTCACGAAGGGAGTCGGTACTTGAATGTTTTATGGCTAATAGTCGTATAAACTTCATAATATGAGCTCACGTATATATTCAATCATCTAGTAGCAATCGACTAGTAACTATAGCCTAAGATGATGATGCTTGATTGACCACCTCTTTACTGAGCGTCCCTGGCTGAACTTTATTTGCACTTATGTGAATAGAAGTAGTGCATAGGATATACATATACATATGAACATAGGAAAACTTGAATAAACTTTTACCTTATCTGTTATCTCAACTTCATTCCTTTCAATCATACATTCCTTGATACATCCCTTGTCAAACCACCTTCACTTACCCAATCATCCCAATTACTCTCGTTCTTGTCAGCCTTCATCTGGATCCCACTGCTGAAGAAGTTTGAACTCCTTCCATGTACCAAACAGCAAAGGAATTTTCCTATTTTAACCTGTTATCATTATCATCATTTTTCAAATGTTATTGAAGTTGCAAACACTGTTGCGAATATCCCATTGGCATCTTGCAATGTTCGTGAAACCATTCAGTGTTAGCAAGACGTGAGATATCAGTAGAATGCGAAATATGATTAACCGCGTAATTTTGAAGACCAGTTAGAAGCAGTCCACATGCAGACCCCTGAGACACAAGGGCCCCACAATGACAAGAGAACCCTGTTAACGACAGAACGAATTTGTATTCAGCCAGTAGGAGAAGGGGCGATGAAAGAAGGGAGAAATGTTTCACCTTTTTGTCATTCCGGCCGGAGGCCCCCTCCTAAAACAATTCCAATATCCCAAACAGGATTTCCCTCGTCTGAACAGATAACCAGGGCCGCTAACTCTGGGCCCTCCGACTTTCGGCCTGTGCTTTCTTCAGGGGAGCTGTCCTGGAGGCAGCTTTTGGAATTAATCACCTTTACTGGAAGCAATTACCTGTGTAGAAAGTAAATTACTGACAATGTAGGTGTATTTATAACGGCGTAATGTGAACCATCCAATCCAGACATATACACAAATTATTTAGATTCACTTTTCCACGAATCAATGTCTGGTTGAAGTGGTGTCATCAGATTCTGCTATTAAAGTCTATCTATAAATTAATGTCGACTGCAAGCTATGGTTTAGTCATAAGTGATCCTCGAATTTAGAGACTGGTCTAATTAATGACTCTTGAGGCTGAAAGTGATCGTCAGGAACAATAAAGTTTATAGTCTAATATTTTCTTGGGAAAATTCAATATATATGTAATTTTATCCCTTTTGTGTGAAAATTATATTCAACAATTGATTTTAATATTGACAGCACCGAATATTGTTCTATCCAATGATTTCTAAAATAGTTTGTTAGTAATACATTTTTTTTTTGTGTCACGATCTTCAACGTTTTTAGAAGAAGAAAAGTTAATAGCTCTTAATTCATTGCATGTATCCAACATTATAACATTATGACAAATTAATACGATTTCTGGAACTACGTAAGGCATAAAATCTTAGATATTTCAAAGTGAGAATCCAATAATCAAATAAATCATTTTATAAAATGTAGCTGATTAGTGATATTTGGGCTCTTTATAAATAAAAAATATTTTGCCGCTGAACTCTCCACTTGGCTGTATTTGTTGATCTATCAGGAAGTTTAGAAGACCCCCCACCACCTAACTCCGTCAGAACCTGTCAGAACTTCGTCCTTGTTAAACTGGTATTGGAAATCGATCTAGAGTTTAATTACGATCAAACCCTGGTCATCTCCGAAACAAAGCCAACTAGCGGACTTAAGCGGAAGTAATGGGCAGGTCACCCACCACATGGGCTACTAGTCATTTACACAGCCAAATGTTGAAAGATATCTTGAATACAGGTTTATTTCTGGAAAATCGACGATGTTAGAAGGTTGTCGAAAAGTGGTAAAGGGTTTAATAATTTACATTTCAAAACTGAAAAATGTCAAATGGTACGATTCAGCACAATACACTTTATTTGTAACAAGATCTCTATCATTCTTATTGTCATGGTTTTTTGTAAAAACTTATTTATTTATA
Organism: Acanthosoma haemorrhoidale; assembly: GCA_930367205.1. Taxonomy (NCBI): domain Eukaryota; kingdom Metazoa; phylum Arthropoda; class Insecta; order Hemiptera; family Acanthosomatidae; genus Acanthosoma; species Acanthosoma haemorrhoidale. Next base: position 30,439,387 of record OV884013.1, on the reverse strand, counting down.
TTTATTGGGATAGCGTATGGAAAATCATTAAATTAAAAAAAAAAAAATATATCTGGCAACTATTTTGTTAAAATAGTTTTTTAGGAATAAAATACAAACACTAAAGATGTTTAACACTATAACTTCTGAATAGCTTATCTAATGATTCTATTATTTGAATTTCTTCATAACTTACACTCATTAACACTTGTTAGTTAGTTAGAGAAAATTATTAAACAAATTCGAATATTGGAGCTATTCTATATAAGCTATTCAGAAGTTATAGTGTTCAATAAACATCTTCACTGTATTTTCATTGTATTGTATTACTATAGTTTATTGCTAAAAAAAAAAAAATTATTCTGAACCGATTAAGATATCTTCCTAAAAAGCTCTACAGGTACACAAAGGAGTTCTTAAATTTTTTTGGACTCTAGGCCCAGCTCCCAGTGGACTCTCACCACCGTACCGTAACAATCAACCTCCACCGAGGATTCCCACACTCCTTACTCCTCTCACACCACCTTCAAGCAGGTCCTCTTAGTAGAAGGATCCGATCACCCTAAATATTTTATATTTCTCCCTCATCCTAACTATTCTAACTAGAGAGCTTAGGGGGAAAAAAAAAAAAATAGTTTTTGATAAATTTATGTGGTTGGCCGGGTAATTTAATAATGCCTATTATTATTAGTCCGATTTGTGGCAGTCGGCAGGGGAAATTTAAAAATCAGTATTGCAATATGTTATTGCTTAAAATGATGCGTTATGACATGCAAATCGTAACAAACTAGCTGAAAATTATACTTACCGAGTCCTATAAAAATGATTTTACTAATATGCTTCATGTGTGAATTCTATATATTTTATGTAAAGTTTAAATTTTAATCAAAAATTAAAACGATAATCCAAAATTTTAACCGGCCCTTGATATTTTTTCACCACTGTCCATCAGTTCAGAAAAGGAATGCTTCCCATGCGATCAACAGTCTATAACACCAAGATATCAAATTTAAGTAACCTTATGAATATTTGGTAGTTTTCATTATATTGGTCAAATGTTTATCAAGGTTAAAATGGGACGTCTTCGGGGCATTTCTCGTCGGCGCTGTTTCTATGGATACGCCATGCATTGTTATTATTCCTTCCGAATTGCGAATAAATGCTCGTTAAATGTATCAATACTCATCTGAAAAATGCGTGATTCGGTGAGAGAATCCTTTAGTAGCGTTGACCTACATAAAGAAACGTGGGGTCCTTCTTCCTCCACCCTCTTCTCTCCGGAAAAAAAAAAAATGAAAGTATCTCATGTTTCATTTTTCTCGCTGATCCGGTCTCAAGCTGTAGCAACAGCCTCCCCGATCCGGCCATTCATTTTCCGGACCCTCCATTCTTTTCGAAACTTCAATCTTCCCGGAGGCTTCTCAGAATCGTCTTCCTCTTTGTAGGACTCAAGCTTTATTTTCTTTCTTTACGCATGGCTAAATCCGGAGTTATCTTTATCACCTGTCTTTCTATGTAGGTTCACATATATGGTATATTTCTAGCTCCTGTACTGTTTGAACTCTTATACTGGAAGCAAAATCTTATCTTTTCTCTTATACTTGTAGACATGTATTCAAAAACGTAATAACATATTGTGTGAAGATTATACTCTCAAAATATATTTTATTATTCATATTACATCAAATGTCAACGTTTCGCCTATTCAGGCATAATCAGGACTACAATGCGGAAAAAAATTAATTAAATACACATGCGTGGAGGAAAATTACACATAACCAAATTTGGCAATAACAATACTTGGTCACAAAACATAACACTAAACACACACCTGTGAATGATGTTACCTTTAAATTCCAATTAATTCATAGTCATATACCTTTTTGCAAAAATAAATTTTGATTCAATAAAGATTGGAACGAAGAAATATTAACCATTAGCCCGAACAGTTAAAAATTATAAATCAATAATTAAAAGTAACTCTGTCAATACGAAAACCATTTTTGAATTTAAGGTATATGAAAACTTATTAGGATGATAAACATTATTTGTATACTTTAGAAAAAAAGCAAACTTGGCAGAGGATATATAAACTTATTAAGACATATTAACCCTTAGCCCAAAATTTCCAAAACCTTAAATACCAAATATGAAAAAAAGAAAACCTTTTTTTTTAGTCTATTTTTCTTACATTTTGTGCTAAATTCTGGCAATTAGTCGTATAGTTGACTAAAAAATCCAAATTTCGTTTTACAATTTCTAACTGCTTTATTTTTTTATAGTTTCATTTAAAATGCAAAATTTAATTCATCAACTAGCGCATACAAACAAAATAGTGGTAATTTCATATAGGAATATGACAGTAAAATAATGATGACGGCACCGATTACGGATGTTGTGGGCAGCATTAATATAAATTAAAAATTAGCTGGAATATTTAAGCGAAAAAGATATTCCCGACGTATAAATGTTATAGACCAGGGAAAAGGACGGAGGATTTCGATAAAAAAAGACCTAACGATATACTAGAAGTTACTAAATAATTATAATAAATATATTAAATAATTATATTATATATAAATTAACATAAGGTAGGTGTCTCTAACGTAATTTCAAGCGCTTTCCTTCAGATTTTGTGGGTCCTTATTGTATAATGTGTTCATCACATTATGTGTTCATATCATTATTGTTGTATCATGTGTCAAAGTCGATTCTACGTTTGTGAATTTAGACATTTTCACTAAAGCAGTTTTAGGCTCTTTGTTGACTACATTTTTTCAATCATATTCGTGTTACTAGATTATTTTGTGAAAATTGAGAAGTTTCTCCTTGGTAGTTTTTTGGGCGTTGAAGACACCTAATTTTTATATATCTTATTATTTAGTACTTTCTAGTTCATCGTTAGGTCTTTTTTTATCGAAATCCACCGTTTTTTCCCTGGTCTATAACATTTATAAGTCGGGAACATATTTTTCGCTTAAATATTCCAGGTAATTTTTAATTTATATTAACGCTGCCCACAAGATCCGTATTCGGCGCTGTCATCATTATTTTACTGCCGTATTCCTATCTGAAATTACCACTATTTTGTTTGTATGCGCTAGTTGATGAATTAATTTTGCATTTTAAATGAAACGATAAAACAATAAAGCAGTTAGACATTGCAAAATTATTTCACCTACCTCAAAGTATGCTATACCTTAATTTTTTACCAGTGGTAATCATAGAGTGGTAGAGAAGATGTTTTAGGAAGCAAGGATAATTGGACACTTCTGATATCCGTTAACTACACTAAATATCACACTACAAAGCACTAATACTACATCAGGGTCTCCCGATACACTGTAGACCGATTCCCCTCAGGTAAAATGAAAGGATAATAATGTGTATATATATACACGTGTATATATATATATATATATATATAAACATTAAATTTTTAGTAAACAGTAAATATAAATAATATATAATATATATATATAAACGGAAAACGTCATTTGGGCTGTGGACCAATTTCGAACTGGGGAGGAGTGAATTTAAATTTTGTGTTGTTTTATTTCAGATTGTCAGGTTTTTTTGTTTAATATGAAGCGATAACTAAACAACCATAAAAGTTAGATAACACCCAATTGGAGCAACTTAAACAAGACAAACTTTTCTATAAAAACAAGTAGAATTTATCTTTGTTAAAACTATTTTTAAGGGACTTTTAAGCGGCTAAAGAAAGTTTTCGCAAAGTTTTGTTTTTCTTAAAATCATGGTTTATTCGTGATTTTTTTTTTAAACCAGCCTCCTAATAGCCTACAGATTCTCTGCTTTTAAAAAACTTCCTTGTTAAATAAGCTTTATGTGCACGTTGATTGAGTTGAGGTTTGTTACAGATTAAGCTGAGATTTTCATACTGTTTTGTAAAACAATTATGTAATGTGAAGCTCTGTCACCTTAAAGTGCCAATGTTTTCAGCACAAATAAATACAATAAATTATAACAAAGCTTTTCTTCACTGGCCTGAGATGTATTGTAATAAATTAATTACTAAAATAAACCTTTTATTTATAAAAAGTATGATTTGAGCTTAACATTTTGCATAATATATGTTTTGGTAAATCTTGAGGGTAAGCAACACAACGTACCTCCTGAAGAAAATATACTGACAAAAGTGAGGTATACGAACAAAAAACCCTTCCGATATTCCTTCTTTAATCCCACCATATTAAAAAGTCCGGGTGTTTGTTCCCCATACTGGCTTCTATACATACACACCCTGAGGGGAGGGAAAACACCGAAACCATTTCCAGGCTTGTTTGCTCAGGACGTTTTGTACGGATTTAACGAAACATCCAGCACCCTCGTTCACTTTTTTTTTTTTTTGGAGGTGGTTTTTAAAAGTTATTCAGGAAATTCCCACTTCAACCGATATTTATTTGTTATCTGTCTGGCTATCCTTTTTGTGTTGTTTGTTTCGGACAAAATCATCTGGCGTAGATTAATATGAACTATTTGTTCATCAGGTCTTTGATCATTGTTCATTGATCATTAGGTCTTTTGCTTTTACGATGAATGTTACTTTCATAAGTATATAAAAAAGAACTGTTTTAAATAGTTTCAATTTTTTTTTAGAAGGGGTAAACTATAGCACGGTTATAGTATGTTCAAAACATTAACATACGCTATGACTCTTTTCTGTCAAATGTTAGTACTAATACTGTAATTGTAATTCAAAATACCAGTATTCGAAAGTAAGACTTCAAATTAGATTAGTCAGACATATAAAATTAGCTTATTTGGTATTTGTGGTGTATGAATGAAAATTCACTAAACTTATAATGCTAAATATGTAAATGCATAGGCTTAGTATTTGAAGCGATTGAAAAAATTATTTATTTATTTTCTTGGGCCTAAGGAACTTTAGCAGGCATTGAGCACACGAGGTATGTGTGTTGTTGTCCTGTTATTGGGGTAATTTGTACGTCATGTCATGATTATTACTGTAATTTTAATGTTGTATATTTTTATTGCTATTTCTAAAGATGCTTCTTTTGTTTTAGGGGTGAAAGCGTCGTTAGCACGAAAATTCTATTGTACGGAGCATAGCTACTATTGTAACGGCTTCCTCATACTAGGGTCGGTAAAACAGAAAAAAACTACCCGTGTGAGATATTAAACAATAACAGAACACCATAATTTCTGCAGCACACAAAATGTGATTATTTACCGAATTAAATGTCGTTAAAATTTTTCTTGGAATTATTTTCCACTCCGTTAGACAGGCACTGTTCGCCTCCCCGGCCTTTTTTAATTTCTCAAAAACGCCTACCGCACACTGTGAAAATAAATTTTCTCTAGTGCCTCTCTCCGGCTTTAAATCATAAAGGGTGAGGAAATTAAAAAATAATGGAAGCTCTAAATGGGATGGTGGATTTAATAAAAAAAAATTCTCAGCTATAATATTCCTCCTCTTAATGGTGAAATCCGAAAACTTCACGGGGGCGCCCCTCAAGTGTATTTCATCCTTGGTTTGTTCCAGAAGCTGTTACCGGGTGAACATCTTCTCCGAGGAACAATTTCGTCTAACGATTTCGGTGGAAATAGCTGTTGTATTGGATTTAGAACTGCTTTGTTGGTATCTTTATGTATTAAGGCCGCTAAAAGGGAAAAGATGTAACTCATCAAAATATTTAAATAAAAAAGATATATATAACTTTTCAAATGTTTATACTGGAATTTATTTATATTATTGTACAAAACTTCAATGTGAAGAATAGAGCTTATGTAAATAAACATATTTATCTATCTATGCTTTGCTCTATTTATAATTAAATCATTTCTGTGATACAAATAAATAGGATGAGTGTCGTGACTTTCATTTGAACTCTTGAGTTGCCTACAACACGATTTGGAAATTAATTAAAATATATTCATTTTATGGTGTTATAGTTATTATTAGTCAACGTCAACCCTACCGAAAAGTTATGGCTATTTTTTTTTATGTACGAACTAGTTTTTCAGGAAAAATGTAACAGATGTATACAACTTCACAGAAGCTTGACTACGATCAGTCCAGAAAAGTTTAAATTTCTAGGATCTTAATTAAGCCTTCAGGGACAAGTTTTGTTGCATCCTCTACCCCTAGTACCAACCTCATTCAGTGATCCTCGTTTAAGTTCTATCAATAACAGATGATACAATGGTCAGTCCTTTAGGCAGTATATTTTTCAAACGTCCCCACAGTTAATAAATCAGCCAGGGCTCAGAGTGCTATTTATTGCCCATTGTTCTATCTCCACCTGTAAGTTATGAGCTGGTCCAGGCAGATATCTGCTCTTGACTTAATCGTCTAGGCTTTATCCTGTGACCAGTGCACGTGTGCGTCCATTAATCACGGGAGGGATACACGTGTAACCGTGGGGGGGTCTACGACAATGGAGGATCGGTGCGTCGCTATACAGATACTAGTAAGAAAAGTAAACACGACAGATGTCAAATCGTCTGGGCACGTTGTATATGAACGTTCCATTAACATTATTTTCACTGGAGCATATAGTGACGATTACAATTAGCACCAATAACGTTTGATTTGCCATGCAGGCTGACTGGAATAATTGGATTGGAGGTTTAATAGGTCCTCATAACACCACTGTTTTTTGCATATTTAAACAAAGATTGATCAAACGAAGGGAGAACTAATAACGAATATTAAAATCTACTTATGGAAGCGTGGAGCAGTTAGAGAAAACGGGCAGTAAGTAATGGTGTCACAGCAGAAATCAACTCACTGAACCTCATAGGAAATAGTCAATAAATGCTTAAATGAAATTTCGTAGCTACTTACGATTTTGATAAATTTTAAATTGAACGTAAGTGGTTCAACTAACAGCAGAGGTGAAACATTGTATTCCTTCGTTGATGAGAAGAATTCAGGAAAATGTTTGCTAACATCATTCAAAATGGAAAGCAGAAAAGAAAAAAAAAACTTGAATTAAAACTTTAGCAATACAAAACCAAGGACAGCACTAAGATGTTGCAAATTGTAAAGATGAATAAAAGTATTTTTAAACTTTTAAGTAATGACAATGAGTAAATGATTATAATAGGCGTCATATACAATCCATATTTAGCAAAGCAGACGGACAAACGTAAACGACAAGCAGTAAAACAATTTCACAGAGAAATGGATTACATCCTCAAACAAAACATAAAAACTAACATACTACTCAGACTAACTCTGGCTAGATCACTGTATGCAAACCTTATGCAGGCCGAAGTAGGAAAACCCTTAAAGTGAATCAATGTGCTACTTTCAAAAATTTGTTCCATAATATATAAACATTCCACTCCATCAGAAACATTATCTTGTAAGAGAGTACACGTTGTTTCTGAATAACGTTACCGGTCGTTTTGACTGTTGATTTTTTATTTGTATAGATTTAGATGTTTAGATTGTATAGATCCCAATTTTAATCAAGTTTCGAACATGTGACTCGTTTGACGTTACCCTTGCCCCTAGGTAGGCCACGCTACTGATCTTAAAACTATTATTGTCATTTTCAATTTAGTTGGTGATTTTATTTTATTTCCTTTGAGAAGAACTACAGATAGTTGTTTTTGATGCAGTGGTCAATATTTTATATTCATTTAAAAAATACAAACTAGAGAGAGGATCTTTAATTGCTACTCATAGTTTTTATCCAATGACAAAAAGAAAGTGTTTCAGCATTAAACTTACTTCTCACTAATTAGTTTTAATTAGCAATCTCACAGCTTAGTCCATTTAAATGATGCAAACATTGAAGGATCTTTCGTTTGTTTTTTTGTTTTTTTCTGGGACGAAAACAAAGCTTACTCATTGGAACAAACGAGCTTCCTTGCAGCTAAGCTGAAGAATCTCAATGAAGGAAAAAAAACTTTTTGCCCGAGGGGTCGAGAAAGTAACTCAAATGAAAAACTCAACAAAGCAGCGGGAGCCCGTTGCCCGAAGCGACGAAGAAGCCGGCGAGAGAAAAGGGGTTTAACAGGAAACAGGAGCAACTGACAGAGCCAGACAGGACCGGGATATTTTAAATTAGAAAAAAAAGTTCCGGTTTTGGGGTTGCTTTTGTCCAGGGGCTAATGGGCCACCCTTTTGTGAGGGCTGGGTACTTTTGTCGTGGTTCCCACTCCCCTGAATAATAATGTTTATAAGTTTTCATAAAGAACGGCCAAAACTACCCCTGGCCATGAATAGTTTGGAAAAATTATTCACCTCATTGAGAGAAATGTGAACAGGTCCGGTAAATGTCACAGCCGTCATTTATTTAGTATGATTTGAAATGTATATCCAATGATCAGTGTGGTCCTGATTACTCAACAGTTTCTTAAAGATGTATATACTTTAAATAAATAATATTATTTTGTTTTTTAAACTATCTTGTAATGTTAAAACCCTTTATTTATAAATAAAAATAAGATTTAAATGATTAAAGTGTTACCAAAAAACCCATTAGACTGGTTCAAAGGGAATTTAGTGCGCGATTTCAACCATCGAGTAGTGGTTATTTTTTTTTATAAATATTTCTTTATTGAAATGATTACATGCAACCAACGCAGTAGGATTTCAAGAATTACTTCCAACTTCTTTAACGCAGTCTTGTTATTTGGTTGGAAGAAAAGGCTCATTAGCCAAAAGCACTTCTCTTGCAACAGTAGTAGTTAGCACAGAGTATAGCATAAACCAAATGTTAGTGGGTTTGGAGGAACAACGATGCCACCTCCGTCTTAGGCGTGATCATCAGTTGCCGAAGATGGTATTATAGAGCAGTAGCATACGAATTTGGATGACCAGGGAGGCGGTAATGGATGTTCTGGGTTAGAAAGATGGGTACGTCATGAATGAATTGGGGTTGAGATCAGCGTGAAGGGTACGGTTGTTGGTATAGAGGGGAGTATACCTGAGTTACGCTGTCTACCACGTCATTTTCTACCTAGGCTTGGAATAGGTTAATTTTTAAAATAATTTTTCATTATTATTATTCGTCTATGGATTAAGAACCTTCAAGTCATGTATCGGTTATACTAGCTTAAGTATGGCAGTTGGCAATCCTTCAGGTTTTTGTAACCCACATATCAAACAGGTGTTCAACATTTCAATTAGGGGACTCTTTCGTTGGATTGCTTGTCGAAATGAAACAAAATCAAAACCTCACAAAAATGAATAATATATTCTTTACAGTTTAATTTCTTAAGGAATCATTTTGTTTTCTGTTGGCATGTCCATCTTATCATGAGCTCCCATGGCAGACATGGTGATGAACAATCCATACATTCGTTGCAGATCTTCTATTATTTACAGAATACAATGCTCAATCGCAGTTTCAATGATTGTGAAATTAGGGCTGAGCTAAGAACTCCATTCACTAGGCAACCTGGAAGACGCGAGGAAACACCCTTATGTCTAAGGGCTATGAAATCACAACCACTGAATGAAAAATGTTAGTTTATTTTAAACTTAAGAAAACATGCCATTGAAGTTTCTTGCTTTCGCCCATTATTTCAGCACTGAGAGACATTTCTCAGATCTCGAACAAAAAAAGAAAATTCAAATTCCTCTCTATATAAATAATATTAATATGCACTATCTATAGCAAATATTTAGCATAGTTCTCTCCTCTAATTTTTCTCCTCGTTTAACGTTCGTAAGAACTTCAACATTTCGGTCATAACATTACACAAGGTAAAGAATATATATATTTGTATAAAGTCCATTTTGCATAGCATTCATTGCTGATGAGCTAATTTGTATGCATGTAAAAGTAAATAAATGTAGCTGATGAGCGATTCTTATTTCCTACAATGTCCTTTTTTATTAGATATGTTATACATATATTTGTTTCCCCATTTAGATATATTAGTGATGGTAATCTAGTTAGTTTCTATCTCGTTAAAATCGAACTCACCGAAGGTACACAAAGACAGAAGATAGGGTGAGTGGTGTGTAGGAAACGAATTAGCAAATGAAGTAATTGCATTAGTGGCTTTGAAGAGGAGCTGGAAAGTTTTTCCATTGAAGGGACTCCTCTGTGTGCTGAGTCTCCTTCAATGGCCGCCACACACACATTTAGCTAGATTGGATCTCTCTCTGAGCCAGTATTACTAAATCCTGCTTGGCCCCGTCATGGCTGTCATGCGGGTATCTGGAGGTTTCTGGAAACGTACAGTCATTTATCAGTTCCCTTTTCCATCAGGCGGGCGAGATGGTATACCGAAAAACAGTTATTTCGGAAAAAAAAAATCACCTTTAAAAACACTAATAAAGAATTATATACATGACAAGCTTAGCTCCTAAAATTTAAAAGATTTTATTGATAACTTCATAGTTTTTTTTGAGTCCGCATTGGTTAAATGTACATAGCTAGAAATTTTATTTTACGGAAATATGTTTTTTTAAAATTATTTTTAACATACAACACCTCACTAAACAACAGCAATTATATTTTCCTCGCTAAGAATCTAGATACGATCGAAATATAACAAGACTACCTGATCCACAAGATCATAGACAAAAGATAAAATAAAGTCAGTACACCCATGATAAAAGACACAACCTCACCCAGGTGATACCTCCTCACCAATCCAGCTAGCACTATTATTATTTTCATTAAATAATCACCACCATTAATCTGTTGTCATAATTTGACCATGGCATTGAATATCGTTCATAAATTGTAGCTTTTATATATTTAACTTCAATGCATTTTTGATTTGTTCGTTCATGAAGGATTAACTTCTCCATCCAAAAAAAAATGTTAACAATCAATCTTTGAGGCTGCGAAAAATTAAATATTTCACAATACTTGCATAAAATGTTCACTAACCGAAATGGTTATTTAAATTATTTATTATGTTACGCGTAGTTTGTATATTATGTTTTAAATTGCACATTAGACGGATATGGCACTACTACTTGTCAGCATTGGCCCATGGCCATTGCGCTGAATTCAGGATCCATGGTCACCGATTAGAACCTTACCCAAGGACACAAAGAGCTGTCTTCATCAGTTACAATGGGATATTGTTTCCTGTTGCTTTAACTTTATATGTAAATAATGATTATAAACATTTATTTATTTATTTTGCCAATAAATAATCGTTTCTATTAAAATGTTAAAGTTACATTTTAAAATTAAAGCATTATTCTTGCATAATATATATCATATGCAACATAGTTTAACAAAATATACACACATATATATATATATATATATATATATATATATATATATATATATAATAAATCTGATCTCGACTTTTTGCTGTATACCTTGACTTGTTTTGCTATACCATGTCAACCGATCAGATGCGCTGTCAGTAAAGCTTAAGTAAACCTTGAACGCCCTCGTAACTATCACAGCATTAATAATTGTTTGCCATATTCGTAGACTACCTAACCAGTATATACGCGTTGTTTCTAAACGTGAAGACCGGGGTTTGAACCCCTTGAAAGAATTATTCTTTTAGGGATGGGTCCAGTCGGGGTCATTTAAGCCTCTCCTTAATGAGTACTCATTTGAATAGAAAAGTAGTGAAAAGGTTTAGTTAACCTCTTTAATATATGCTACGCAATACACTTTTTTATGTAACTATAGCCCATATGTCCAACAATGTTGTGAGGATATATCTATCTGATCTAGCGTTTTCCATTTGGTTTGCATATTGATATGAATCTACAAGTCTCTAGAACAAACGAAGGGGGGGGGGCTCACAATCACCAGAGCAGGACAGAGGGAGAAATACTTTTCAGTGAGATGAGTCCTATTATTTTTTCATGCCATCAATTTGAAATTTTTGCGTGGTTTTGGTATCTCCCTCTCCCTGTTACAGACAGTAAATTGTATCCGATAAAGCGGAACGCTCCGACGGTATATGAAGGGATAGAACGGGGAGGAGCTCTATCCAAAGACCTATAGAATGGAAGAGGCCTGGATTTGGCGGGAGAAGATCAGATCGGTGACAAACGGAGCGGAAAATCTTTTCTAATGGGAAACTCACTGAGGGAGGGGGGGAAGGCCAAAGGAGCAGAGGAGAAACGGGAAGCGATACTGGATTAAGGACTGGATAGGGGTAAAGAATGGCAACAATTATCGTTGGGAAATAGCGAGCCTGGCAACAATGGTAGGGATGTGGTCAGCTCCTTGCCTGGGCCAGTGGTTCCCGTGAATCCCTCTCTTCAGCTACCACAGCACAAAGGAGGCAGTCTACTCCAAACTGAAGCCATAACGATAATATTGAGAACACGTCAACCATAACTTCACCTTACCTTCTTGTCGGAATTTTGTTTTATAACAATAATAATAATTGTTTATCGTTCGGTTAGGTGTTGTTGTGGTTGCCCACTGAAATCAATTTTGCATTTTAGCTCAAGCTACGGTAGAAAACAGTGTAGTTGTTATTTACAATTAAACCTAAAAAGTGATTAAAAAGTCCCACACTTAAATAATAAACCTGGTGACAAACCTCTCCTCATCAACGCCGTCATTAGTTTTTCTTTTCTGAATCAAAAGAAACAATATAAGTTTACTAATGTATAAAACGCAAAACTTTCTTTGATGTCAAAGCTCCGATTTGTTTTACATAGCCACGATTGGCTAACAGGTGACCTAGTTCAAAATGAAACAATTCACAAGCAATACAAAGCAAATAAAACACAGTGTAACACAATTCTATGCACTTGTTATATGAGAAATATACATGTGCTTACTGTTTCGCCTGCTTTATTACATGTAATCTATTGTATACACCGTACTATGCTATTTCTTGATTTGTGACCTTGCAATAACTAAAAATATAATAATTATTATAGATAGCAGGGAATTTTTTTTTATTTACAATCTTTATTGTGCAATAATTACAATCTGTCTTTTATAAGGCAATAATAATGCAGATAAATGATCTGATTCATACCATATTTACAGCATCATTCACTCGCTCATTCATACAATAGGACATGATTGGAGAAACTGGCCATTGAACTGCCGTTTCAGTCTCCGAGGAGGATTATAGGGATGAGTGGCGCAGTGCAATGACTGTGCTACAGGATTAGGGTGGTTGGAAAGGCTACTGTGGGATTTCATAAACTTGGAAGGGATGAGTTCTAGAATGTAGGGTATATTAAGATCGTTATGAAGGGTTTTGTTGCTGACATAATAAGGGGCATTTACTATTGTTCTCAGGGCTTTTGATTGAAAGGATTGGATACGCTTGATGTTCGACTTTTTTGCTGTCCCCCATAGCTCTATTCCGTATGTCCAGATTGGTTTAAGTATAACTTTGTAGATTAGTAGTTTATTTTATATTGAGAGATGGGGTGTCCTTTGAAGTAGTCTGTACTGTTGTCCAAAGCGTCTGTTTAGTTCTTGTCTTTTTAGTCTCGTATGTGGGTTCCAGGTCAGTCATTTGTCAAGATGGAAGCCTAAGTACCGTACTGTCTCGGATACAGGGAGAGGAATAGAATTAAAATAAACTAGTGGACAAGTCTTGCGACAAAGGGTGAAGGTAATGTGGGAGCATTTTGCTTCATTAACTTTGATCCACCATTGATTGCACCAATACTCGATCTCTTCAAGGTGTAGCAGGGAATAGTATTTGTTTTTAGAACCATAAACATTACACCCCTGGCCCTACTCGCAGTAGCCCTGACTGCCAACATTATTAGCACTTGAGAATCGTAGCGATGGCACAAGAAGATACTTCTTTGTGCGGAGGACATGAACACACCTCCTAGCATAACATATATATTGATTCAAAATTTTTAAAAAAAATATGGCATGTAATTAAGAACTTCACTTTGATTTCGTAGGCTGGCAGAAGCCATATGGCACCGTCCCATCTCTGAGGAAGCCATGGAAATATGCGAGAACCACTATAAAACCTAATTATGTGGACTCAGTTGTACATTTTACCCAAAAGAAGCTTGTAAGTCTACAAGTAAGCCAATAAGTCTATTGGCCTCTTGAGGCAGTGCTTTCTAAAGGAAATGAATATCAGGAATATAATATGTGATTTATTTAAAGAGATAATTAAATTATTTTCTATAAATAAAGTAGATAAATGTTCGATACGTTAAAGTTCTCAATCATTTTTTATATTAAAGTTCTACGTCTAAAGCACTAGATAGAAAATGAACTTATATTATCATAAATATAAATCGACAGAGTTGTTGAGCGAATTAGTATATACTCTCTATTTCCACAAGCGATTTCTGTTCAAACGTTTAGCTGGACTATAATACATTTCACACATCAGATATCCACGTATTAAGTTGTTTCCCTATTTTTTTTTTTTTTTTCCCTTAGCTCTCAAACTTATAAAAATAGGATGTGGGAAAAATAAAGAAAAATTATTTTGGGCTAATGAGTGCCTTTCACTAAGGGGAGTCCCCCAGTTGAAGGATGTATGAGAAGGATATAGGGTGTGGAATGCCTAAAAAGGCGGATGGAATCAGGAAGGTAGTGAGAGTCTACCTGGCCCGCCCTGGCAGTGTAGTTTCTTCGGGTCGTAGACGTAGTGCCTATACGAACCGAAAAAGTTCTGCCTGTAAGGTAGGATCTTATCAGGTTCTGCAGCTGATCCGAGAATTCGTATTCCCTCAGACGTTGGAGTAGGATGTAGTGGTCCACATAGTCGAAAGCTTTCGAACAGTCCAGAGAAATCATAGCGGTAGCTCTGTTGCTCCGGACGTTCGATGCGACGTGGTGTTGCAATCTCACCAGGTTGTTGTTCGCGCTTAAGCCTGTGCTGAAACCAGTCTGCTCTGGTGGGATGACTTCTTGTGACTCGCAGTGCCCGGAGAGATGTACGTGGATGATTCTCTCGAACAGCTTCGAGAGTTGAGTCAGCAGACTGATGGGGCGGTAATGAGATGGCTCATAACCGCTTTTCGCTGGTTTCAGAAAGGGGACCACTACAGCGTGCTTCCAGTTCTGGGGGAAATAGAGCAGCCTAAAGCAGGAGTTCAACAAGGTCGTTATGAATGAGATTCCTTTCCTCGGCAGCTGCTTGAGTAGGATGTTCTGGATGGAATCCTGACCTGGGGCCTTCTTGCCTGTCGTTCTTCGAATGAATGCAGCGCATTGCCGGTGTGAGGTGTAGATTTCGGTAGTGGTGGGGAGGGTGGGGGAGGGGGGTCGAGGGCTCCTATTGGCTGTCCCTGGCCACGACTGACTTCCTCATAATGGGCCGCCAAGATGTCCACTTGATCGGTGGTGGGAATGAACTGCCCGTTCACGGCCAGCCTTACACCGTTCTTTTTGGAACTGCAGGTCTTCACAAGCTTCCACAATTGCTTGTGGTCACCGTGGAGACTAGTGAGGCGATCTTCCCAAATCGAATTTTTCCACTGGGCCATCAGGGACTTAACTTGGCTTGTGAGAGCATTTGAAACCGGTATTAAGTCCCTGTTTTTGGTCCTAAACCACCTGTTCTTGATGTTATTACGCTGTCTAATCAGCTGTAGGATGTGATCCGGAGGTTTTCTCAGAGAAGGTGGCTTCGGAGAAAATTTCGGGATCGATGCATAGGCAGCTCGATCGATGACGTCCTGTAGCTGATAGATAGCGTAATCTATGTCCCAAGTGTGTCTCAGGGGCGTGATTGTGGGCAACTCGGTCTTGATGAGATGCTTGTAGAGGTCCCATTTGGCCTCATCGTACCTGTACCTAGAAGCAGGCGGCTCTGGCATGTCGCCTTCTAGTTCATAGAGAACAGGCCGATGGTCGGAGGTGGTGAAATCTAAGGCCGAGCATCCGGTGACCTGGTGTGGCTGTTGGGTCAGGAGAAGGTCAGGCGTGGAGGTTCTGTCTGGGTTAGCGAAATGACGGAAGGTCGGCAATCCTGGGTGGATGACCGTAAATGGAGTTTTAGTGATGTAACGGCCAAGGCCATGCGTTTGCCGTAGTACTGCTCCACCAGCTGTGGTTCGCATTTAGGTCACCCACGATGACGTGCCTTCGGTCATGAGCTATCGTAGTGAGCAGGAGCTTATACGGGTTGCAGATGGCTCTCGGTCTTCTGTAGACTCCAGACACGATGATGTTGTTTGTGAGCCGTAGCTGGAGCGTAACTATGTATTGGTCGTGGCCTAGGCTGACGGGTGGGGGCAGTCTCCTACAGGGTATTCCGTTTTTAACTAACACAGCTACTCCTCCAGAGATAGTTTCGGTGTCTTTGCGGTAAGCAGTATAACCCGGGAAGCGGCAGAAGTGTATTTTCTTCAACCGGGTATCGGTGAGAACGACAACGTCTGGCGAATGGCACCGTAGAATTACTTCTACGTCGGCTTGTTTGGGCCGAAGGCCACAGACGTTGTAATTTAAAATTACGTGCCCCATCATTTACATGTTTGATTTTTTGAATTCTGACATCATCTGCGTTACCGCCTCGGTGAGTTTATTCATGGCAGCGGTCATGCTGCTCAACATGTTCATCATACCCAAGATACCCATCAAGGCATCATTATTACTGTTAGTAGGTTGAGGTAGGGGCTCTGGGAGAACTTCCGGAGCCCTGATGTTTCCGGATGCCATCTGGGCATAGGAGGCAGTCTGTCGTGGTGGAGGGGGGGCAGGCATGTATGTGGCCCTTCTCGGCCCGGCTGTAATATTCTGTGCCTGCTTTTTTATTTCTGCAGTCTCTAGAAGTTTTACCCTGTACGGGCACTGTCGGTACGACGCGACATGATTTCCCCCGCAATTAGCACATTTGAGGGGAATTGAAGCGTCTCTTGGGCAGTCTTTTATGTCGTGAGGCTCGCTGCACCTCACGCACTTGGCCTGCTTGAAACAGTGCCGTCTGGTATGGCCGTATTCCTGGCAGTTCAGGCACATCGGGATCCCTCTTTTTTTGTGAGAAGTGCTCACTGGAAAAAGCACATTATTTTATGACGGAGCTGCTTCAAGGTCTCCGACTTCAATGTGTGATCCCCTATCACTAGTATCGGTTCGATCTCTGTCTTAGCGCCATTTTGGTCGGAGCGCCGTAATCGATATACATCGATTACGTTTTTTTATGTGGTAATCGGCTAATAACCTCGTGAGGTCATAGCTGTTAATGCGCCCTAATATAAGGGGGGGTGGCGATTTAGGGGCAGAAGGGGTGGCGGATGTACTGGCCTCGGACTGGGCTGCCGAGTTTAGGGGAGTGAAGGAGTTAGAGGTTTTAACCTCTGGGGCCTGGGGGAGAGTACGCTTGTGGCATACTCTTTTTGGATGTTGAAATTCATCAACTGGGGGGTCCCTACGGCTTGCCATACCCTGCAACGTTCCGTGCTACGCACGTCCAGTTAAGGGGGAGAGCCCCACTTATAATAATCAAAAGCACTCACCTGTCTTCACGGGAACAAAGTGCCACTGACTAAAATATCAAAATTTTACCGGATTTGAGCTCTTGCCACAATGGAAGCTGGATAGCGTCTCTTGTTGTTCAGGAAGTACGCATTAAGTTTTAACACAACGAGAGCTAGGTTAATTTCTAGAGAATATAACCTTTTTGAATGTTTCAAGTTTAGTTGCAACAATCGATTGCAAATAAAGATCTGCAGCGTAGTTTTGAAATTTGATTTGTTCGAGTTCGTCTCAAAATTTAAGACCCTCTTCAACGAGATCCACATACCTTTGTATAAGGGGTTTCTGGTCCTCATCCACAGTCTTCTAAATTGATTTTTTCTTTTTTTTCACACATTTCTTGCGGAACTCTCTTAGAGAGTCCACTATTTATAAACAGAAAAGTTTATTGTTGCCTCTTGTACACCTTCGGTAATCAGCTGCGTGAACTGGTCCATAGATTTCTCACTAGAATCATTAGATTCTTAATACTTATAAATATTTATGCAACTTTAAAGCTATTTTTGAATTGGTTCCATTCTACTAATCCGTTTATAAGGATTTTTCCGAGGGCTATTGGTTTTCTTTACGATTTAAAAATAACTACTACCGGGGTGTGATCAGAGATTAAGTTAGTTTACTAGTAAATAGAAGTGTTTTGTTTACATTGTAAATGTTGTAATAAATGAAAAAATATTATCACTATTAAGAACGTTTCTTGTGATTTAAAAGCAGAGGCATAAGAGATGTTTCAATGTTTTTTTCTGTTTGATTTTTTTGGAGTTTATTCTTTTACTGGAGTACCACGGTTCTTATAGGTGATTATAATTTTCTTATAATAAATTGATAGCGGGGACAACATCTACAGTGGCTCATTGTTTCATAAATTTTTCTTCTTTTTGATCGTTTCATGACAAAGCTGTAACAATGGCATCATTTCATTTCGTGTGACATATTTTTTTTAATGGTATGGTTATTTGATGCGTCAACAGATACCGTATCTTATTCGATTCATGATCATCTAACAAGACATAAATTAATAGCCGAAAATAATAACTTTTCACAAAAGATATGAGATTTAATAGTTTATTATCGCGAGTGACAATTACTATTCGAAGCCTATCGCAGACCAGTGAGGAAGCTCAGCTAATCGCACGAGGCACGCGAATCACTCGCGTGACCGTTCACCTCCGCCTGATAGTGCTAATAAGTGTAAATTGATATTAATTTACTTAACGGGTATCACTTTTAATGGCATTTTTCCACAAAAGATAAATCGTTTATTGGCTTATCCAAGGATTATATGTATTTGTTTTCTATTTATCACCCCTCTTTCTCACCCTACACTTATTACTCGTTTCTCATTAACCTTCTTGATCTGAACAATTTAAGTTATTCGTGTAAAAGTTTACACTAAATTATAATTTTTAATCCTGTAAGTTCAGTTTTAGCGCTTGTGGTGAAATCGGCTTGGATTTATGAAAGAGAGTTGTTAAATATTCATCAGCCCCATGTCAAATGCTTCAACTTATTTATAATTTGTAACATTATTATATAAACATTATCGTTATTACCTACGTTGAGTGTCAATTACCAATTTACTCAAGTTCATAGTAATTATTTTTAATCAGTATATATGAATAAGTATTAAGTGGAAATAACTTTTCCTTCTCATGGAAAACGAGATAAACGAAAATTGCAACTATTTTTCAACGGTCTATTTTTTAAAGTAATGATACATCTTTATAACCTCCTAATTATATTTATTCTGTAACATTATAAAAAGGATCAAAATTTTCTGATTAACTCTGATATATTATATTGCACTTTATAGTTTATATTAACTGCAAGTGACATCAATGCAACATGCAACTGCAAGTAGGGCGAGTTATTTTGTTATATTTCTAGCTAGGAAAATATGTATTATGTGTTTAATTTTGTTTTTTTACATCTTATCATAAATACAATAATCGTTTTAATTTGTTTCAGGTATGTTTCATGCTGGCAAATGTAATCCGAAATAGTTTATTGGTAAGTTATAAATTTCTAGTTGTTGGTGAATCGGAAGTGTCGGATCGATATTTTAGTTTTTCTGTACAACAAACAATATTAGAACATGGATATGAGTATTCTCTGGAGTTGTTAGCTATTATAAGTATCTCTATGTACGTTACGCCTATTCTGAAATAAAAGCTGTAATTAGAGATCTTACATATACTATTTTTATGTGTACAAAACCACATTAGCCCATTATATATAATATTTTAAAGTACAGGAACCACATGATTCAAAACTAGGCAAATGTCTATCGTACAGGGTCGGAAATATGAAACGGTATCGAACTAACCGTTTTCATTACCCGTTGACCATTTCCCATAGATGAATATAACCCGAGGAGTATTTGAAAATCTAACAGTTGTTATTTTTCATCGATATAATAAAATTATGATTTATACTTCACGCATTGTACAATTAATACATCATGCAAGCTTACTTGTATCTTGCTTTATTGTATCTCCCTTTATATTTGCGGGTTTTCGAATTGATTGTTTGATGTCTATTAAATATTTTTTTTTTTTTAAATTAAAATCCAAATCAATTTTAACTTCCAATGACTTTCATGAACCTACCTTGCATATTCAATAGCACTACAGGTTTCTAATAACCAAGGTTACATATTTTTAGGAATAGGGTTTGTTTTTTCTGAGTATAATATTGTATGGTTGGTTTTTTTAATAATTTAGTGATGATGCAGGTGGAACTTTGATGATTACAGAAATAGTTTTTATTTTTTTACTTCATCGGGAAAAAATACCTAATTTGAGATTAAAGTAGTCATAACTTATACGCAACTCACGCGAGTACTAACATATTAGATTTGTGGTTTTAATTATATTATAACAAGTAAGTACATCTGGACACGCATTTACTTCATTGAGAAGAATACTTGAGCATGCTAGCCGATTGATGTTTCAATGTATTATTGCTAGATTTAAGTTTCTAAATGTCCAACGAGGTTATATTAGCATATAAATAGCCTAGGCAGGGAGGCTGTATTAAGATACGGATGGAATACAAATTGTCGAATAAATGCTAATAAGTTTGCTGAGAACGGCCCGTGGCATTCAGCGGCCGGCCCCTTTGAGTGGCCTTACAGTCCTTTGGAGGGCCAGTTATTATAGGCCCTTTGAATCCCCATTATCCTCAGTAATCAGTGTTGCCAATCTCACTCACGGTTAAACTATCCTCAACCGAATATCCCTGTTATCTCGCCCAGCTGCTCTTGGTCCGTCGGTTGAGACAACAAATGCCTCCCTTTCTGTTAGCCGTCGGGGATCGAAAGCCATTTATTAGTTCGTAATAGGTATTTCGTTTGTCTTTGGCGGATCTCAGCTGAATTCTTCAGGAACCTCATAGAATGTATCTGTGTGTTTACATCGCTGCTTTAACTTATAAGTCATCGATTGTGCTCTCTTGCAGGAATCGTGTGGAATTTATTCTTTCCAATTTTGAACTATTTTAGAATGTAGCTGTTGCAATAGTTCATAAAAAAACACTTCCTCAAGAAAACACCCATAATGCACTTCGATAAAGTTGTTTTTAAAACAGCAGATCAGTCGTGATCTACTTTCCACTAGAATTAGATAAAAATGATGTGATTCTCAAGAATATAGATAACATAAAAGCTAGCCGACAAAAATTAAAAAAGGTTAAACTCCTCACAGTGGCGTAATCAAGATGTGTACTACCCTGCAATATATTCAAACTGCTGACTAAAAGCCCATCGCATCGGTTGATTAAACTTGGCAGCACAGCTTGCATCTGTATGACTCCCTCTTGTTCCTCCAAGTGGGCCTCGGCTATAATGATAACCCTCTATAATGAATGAGCTTGAAGAATCAGGTTAGATTTAATATAAAATACGTATGATTTCCACCACACTTATTGAAGGACAACGTGCAATGAATATTTACGTCATTTCCTGATATGGAAAGGAAAAAGATATGATAGGCAAGTGTACAAATTTTTACTAACAAAACATTAATATACAAAACTGTCCATCAGTCTAGAATGAATAAGTATGGAATGGTTTAGTGAAAATTGTAAATCAAAATTAATGAGGGAAAAGATAATGTTCAAGCTTTATAAAAACGAAAGTAATCACAAAAAATGACCCATTTCAATTTCCAACCTTCACTTCTTGGCATTAGTATGTGTTATTCCACAATTTATTGCATGCTTTTGTAAAAAAACAATTCTCCGCCAATTATAAAAAAAAATATAAAATATTATGTTTTTTTTCTTGTCATCCAGAAATTTTTTACACTGCTCTATGCCGATCCCCGACAAAACACCCAGCTGATGGATAATTATAACTCACATTTCAATTATTCCACTTTTTTGCTCATTGGAATAAACGCAATAGTAACTGTTTTAAAAACATTATCCTAGAGAAATAATTGATTATTGTATAGTTTTTTTGTTGTTTTTTTCTCTTAGCTCTCAAACTTTTGGGCTAATGAGTGCCTTTCACTAAGGGGAGTCCCCCATTTGAAGGATGTATGAGAAGGATATAGGGTGTGGAATGCCTAAAGGAGGCGGGTGGAATCAGGAAGGTAGTGAGAGTTATTGTATAGTAGTAAAGATATGTGATGAATACACTCATATATATATATATATAAGTACATAAAGATAAAAAAGAGGAACGGGGTTGGATCGATTCGCAGAGATTTAAACAAGATCGGAACAGTCTAGCCAACTGCGAACCAGTTTATCCCCGTCTCACTATAACAGTTTTAAGTTGATCCCTCCTCCAGCTAGGGTTTATAACTTTATACTGTCTCCTATCCAATGATCCTCAAGCAAGAAATTACTTTATTCAGTGGTAGGAGCTGCTATAGTTATAACAATACACTTATACTTTGTTTTTGTTGTACAATATATATAGGCTTCAGTAGTATTTGGAACTTAGGGTTTCATAAGAATGAAAGAACGGTAAAGCCTTACATGCTCAAAAAAAAATCATCAGACACAAGATGACTAGAGTAAATAATAATTATAACATTATGAATCGACTGGACAGTTAGTTAAAGGTATCGTTATTCCAATCGAAATGATTTAATAAAAATTAATTTCTAAAGCTTTTTTGAAATTTCGTAAGACAGAAGTTAACAATCCCGCGTACTTTACAAGCCCTTCAGTTTTTGTGTCTTCTTTTGTATATTTGTATGAGTCAAATTTGAAAAGGTTACAATACATTTTTTTTGTTTCATATCCCCTAGTTACAAAATTAGTATATGTCCCACATATAGATTCTACTAACGCATCTATTTATAATTGCTTCATTCTATTTCATTACCTGTAGTTTGGCTACATTTTATACAAATTCTGTTTTCTACTTATAGTGATCTGCATTGTACAAAAGTATAATGGGCTGAATTTATTAAAAGTGATGGGGCTCACCATATTTTTCATAGGCTTAAAACTAACTTTAACCTAACAATAAAACGCTGGGTTTGTGAGGTGTAGTCACGAATCAAAAAACTTGATGTGTCTCCGGTGGAAGAACTCACCAACCGATGTTACCACCAAGGAACGAGAGCAGGTCGGCGTTCTTTAACCTCTCAAGGGAGGTATGTCAGACCACTTTTCTCATGAATATTTCATACAAATATAATGCATCAAATGTAACGAGAACATATCAGTAATAAAAAACTACTTTGATAAGCCCTATGTCTAAGTAACGTAAACATTTGAATCCTTTTTTTTTTTTACTTTTCCACTCTTGAAACTGTTTTGAAATTCCTATTTAAATTTGCATGTAGATAGCCTATCTAAATTCGTTCCCTAAAGTTACCATTTAATTACTATGTAGATGTTTCGGAACTAACAGTATACAGCCACTGGGGGTATAAATCTAAAAAAACAAATGAGTGCCGAAAATAAAAAAAAAATTTGTTGTGGCTGTGAAATATTGTGTTGACGATTTTAATTACTTTACCTAATTATATTCCCCTAAAGATAATGCACATATTGTGTTTATTAATGTTGAAGTAACGTTCATAAATTATATGAATGGCTCAATACGTTAATAACATTCTTATTTTATATTATGAAATTAATTGAGGGAACTCAATCACGTGTTACAGTTATTGGATCATCAAATAATAATAAAAATAAGTCATCTGATTTACCAAACACATAGGCTAAGCAGGTAACCTATTTAATACTATTAGTATTATATTAATTAATTATATTCTATTAGTAATATATTGAATGTAATATTAAATAATTGTACCTAACACTACAATACTATACTTAATTATATTCCACTAAAGTTATGAAGTCAATATGAATTTAAGAAATTATGACGTCACGATCATTAATTATATAGTCTGTTCATTGTTCATTACAATAGGAACACATTTTGTTTATACACTTATTAGAAATTATTTAATGATATTCTATCATGTTATATAGTCGTTGAGTCATTAAATGAAATCTTATGATTTTAAGGACAACAAGTAAATTACAATGGCTCGAAAAAAACAGTATTGCCGAATTCGGTAGAAACAAAAGTCATCATTCTCATCTCAAAAATCCATCGAAGCCATGAAATGGAATCACTTGTAATTTTAACTAATTTTTTTAGATATATCACAGCTGGTTTTCCCTAAGCAACTTATTTTCTATCGAATATTGAAATTTGACATAGTTGAAAAGCTTGCCGGTGAGTGTTCCAAGCCATAATTTCGCCCCAACAAGCCACAAATCACCACTCGTCACACACGTATAGGACAGACTGGCCGATTTTTATAACGATAAATTACAGCTCCTGCTGTGGATAATTCAGACCCGTGCAATAAATCTGCATCAGAGACCGCTGTGTAAGACTAACGAAAATGAAACGCCCCCCTCCACCACCCCGTTAATGAATTTCCATTTTTAGCTGGATTTGGATCAGTCTGCGGCTAAATCCCTCTCGTAAATCCTTCCACTTGCCAATCCCGATTCATTCCCTCGAATCGATTGCCTTTTCCGAACAAACCAACAGAAAAAAAAAAAGAAATATCAATTTGCAGTCGAACGTGTTTCCCTCTCGAGTAGCTTTCCATACTTCGGAATCGTTATGGGCTTAATATTAGATTAGTTCAGTGTGTAGTAAGCTTTATTTCATTTCATTCAGTTTTATGATGTAATTGCTTATTTAATTTAATCAAATGAATGCGGCATCCATCAGGAGTTACCTTGGTGACCTCAAATATCAGCGGATTCTGACTAATGGTACTTAATATTCGAGTAATCAAAGTTTTAAATTAACATCAACCTGAGTTTTAAATAATAAAAAAATTCTTGTCTCTTCATAATCATTTATATTATGTTCATAATAATTGACAAGCACTTTCAACAACCCACGTCTGTCATCCTCAGCCAATGCTAATTGTAGAAGTAAACCACTAAAACGTTAAAAAATTTAAAAGATCTTGTTTGCTAAAATTTAACAGAAATTATTATATACAGCGATGCAATAGAAAATAAAAACCAATTGTCCAATTGAAAGTCAATGGAGACTTGGCTAAAATGGGTTACAATTTGAGTAAGGGTAAATCCAATACGGCAGTACACAGGACTTGGAAATTATCAATTTTAATATTAACATTTCTATTTCTGGCATTTTGTCGTATTTCATCACACCACGCTCCCCAGTATCAGCATCTACACAAGCATTTCCCCTCATAGGCACCGTTTTCATTTTTCTTGGTCCTTTTTTTAGGATTTTCAACAATATTCTTACCAGTTGTAACCATTTTTATAGTATGACCCGCTAAAGCATTACACCCTTTAATCATGACGCTGATATATTTAATTTGATTTTACTATCTTTAAAACAGAACACATTTTTTCTCAAGCGGAACTCTTGTTAAATTCCGTTTTAGTAGTAGACAACAAAGTAATTAAATTGACAGAACAGTCTTTTCATCGACCTTAATTTCGTTTGCATATACGTATTTCTAAATACATTTGGTAGTGTAGCTGGTAAAAACAAAAGTAATTTATACTATTGGTAAAAAATGAGAGTTAAATGACTCGGGTCACCTAGTATATGCAAAAGTCTTTAGTTTATATATTTGAAAAATCTTTTTGAATGTAGGTTCAGTTGTTGTGAGGATTTCACAAGCCACTTTAGCCAGTTCGTTGCCTGCGCATTGGGCCTTCATAAAGTAAAGCCCACCCCCAGTCGCCAATATACTACGAACAGAACCTTCCCCTTCGACCCCCGGGAATGACCGACATATTGGTGACCACCTGGGTTCCTGATATACGGCGCGAAGTAACACCTGAGGACAGTTAACTGTGACTGGAAATCTGTGCTAGGGCGAAAACGAGATATTATCTTCGGATGGGGATGCCAAGTCCACGTGCCGGACCACGTGTGCATTCTATTGCTCTCTGTCCGGTAGATAACTTTTCTGCTTCAGGTCCTTGCTTTGTTTTTGTTATATAAATACAGCTTTCCACTGCTGGCCAATGTTGCATCAGTGTAAATAGGCTAGAGCTTACTTTACATATATATCCCCATTATCCAATAAGAGGATACCGCTTCCATTCACAGCTAGCGTGGTAAGAACGTCTGGACGAAAGTCAGATCGTCTTGGCTTAGAACCCTGACTGGAATTATATATAATCCTCTTTTTTCCCTTTGCCATGTTTCTGAGAGGTTTAATTATAAACATTTTTTTCCTTCTAAGTGCTAAGTTAGGTTAAGATTTAGTTTTATTGTTAGATGTAAGTTAGTTTTAAGTTTACGATAAATAAGGTGAGCCCCACCACTTTTAATAAATTCAGGCCATTAATGTATAATGTGCATCGTGCAATGCAGGTCACTATTTTTTATGCTAGAATGTGTATAAAATTTTGCTAAGCTACAGGAAATACAATGAAGCAATTGTAAATAGATTTGCTTGTAGAATCCATATTTTGTACATATATAAATTTGTAACAAGGGGATATGAAAAAATAATAATAATGACTTCTAACTGTAATGTTGCAATCTAAGCTCTTTTACAGTAATTTTTATTTCAAAATTATGATGCCAAAGGTTAATACATATTTGATTTATCTAAACCTGGAGATGTCGTGAAATTAACGTTAATGTTCCTTAAAATTATGTTTAATGGCTAATAATACGTTATTGTTGTCTAATATTCTTGTTAATTGAAAATCAAAAAAAAAAACCCAGTAGAACACCTGGAATGAAAAAAAAATTGCATGCACCGTGAGGTACTATCGGTGTAAAAATATATGTGACTAACGAAAGTTTAAACAGTAAATTACTAATATGTATTTTTCACTTTTTCAGACAACTTAGAAATTCACAAAATTAATTTCACATAGGTGAAGTTTTATTCCTTGCGAAATAGCACAATTTGTTGATGCATAAAAATAGCATCGATACCGTGCCTAGTCGTGTGTGGTATTTTCACGATTTCTTTCTTAGTGGAAATTCTGATAGTGATAAAAAAAGTTAACAAAGAGATATTTTTTTCATTACTGTACTTTACTTAAGCAAAGCCTACATAATATTTAAACGAGTCTCAGTTTATAAGACAGATTAAGTAAATTTTATAATTTCCTAGTCAAATCTCTGTCCGTCTAGAAGTACTTTGCGGTGAGAGCTGCGGTTCCAAGAAAATGGTTGCGGGCTTGGCCAATGACTATTCCATGGCAAATAACCGGGTGAGCAGATTATGTTCCTCCTTGAATCAAACGGCATGAAAAAAATTATCCAAGATTAGAAAAAAGCCTTCTAGCAATAAAATTATAGCATAAATCATGATTCCTGTTAGTACAGAAGAAATTAAATCGGTTTTATCATCGTATATTCTGCTAAAGCAAGATATTTGTGCGTGGTATAAACGTACTTAATCGTCAATATCAAAAACTTGAATTGATAAAACTATTGACTAATAGTGTTTGCTTTAAGGCATGTCAAACGCAAGGATCATTGATTCCGCATATATACTATTAATTCTTGATTTTGGTTTTATAACAGATTTTGTTTTATTATTTTACATTTTTTTTTTATTATTTAATATTAATTTTTTAACGTGTTGTGTTTGATACTATTAAACGAGGCGATTGTATGTAACCGAGTGAAAATTAGCCTTATGTTTAAAGAAACGCAACATATAAAATAATATATAAAAAATATATAAGTAATGAAAGTCAGGGGTTCTAGGATACTAGAGCCCGCATATAAGTTCAGTCGTGCGGTTACGGTATCCGTACACACGGCTGCTTCCACCAGTGCATATGAAATAAATCTTTATAACAAAATATTATTTATTATTCTGAGGGAGATTCTCTTTTATTACGGTTTTGTCACAATGAACGTGTTCTACGTAAATGCATTAAAGTGCTTTTCTTCAGTACATGATCACAGATTTTCCTTCATGCTCATATTCAGTGCTGAATAATAATTTGCTATATAGGTTTACTACCTTCAAATAACATAAATGCTCGTGATACTGGCTCGTATCCAGTGACGGAGGAGCGTGGGGTACTTCCCAAGACTCCGCTTCCTCTCTTGCATACGAGGGAGTTGACAAACATGTGAATTTGGGAAGCCACTGGGCTGTTTGTGAATAATGTATGAGCGAGTGAATGAAAATTGATGAACTTATTGCTCAATTACTTAGTGATTTTATTACAATATACAATTTTATATAGTAATATATATTATTATAATACTCGTGATATCACTGTTTGTTTTTAATAATGCTTAAGATTTATTTCTTATTCATGATACCATGTGGGAGGTCTCTGGGCTTTTGAATCTCTCTGGGAATTTGAAGAAGGCTCTGGGAATGAAAGCATTTATCACAATTGCTTATTGCCCAATGGGGCAGATTGTAATTTTATCATAACAAAGCTCTTGTTGTTGTTGTATTAATTCATGAAGTCAAATGCACAGATTAGATTAGAAGTGTAAAGTAGCTTTGAATACGATGGAGAATGTTCAATAGGTAACTTTTTTTTTCATATATCACATATTGATCTGCAACATTGTTCCATTAATTCTGACAATCTTGGATCCTAGTGTGGATAAAAACAAACCACGGGCGAGAGACCTAATTAAAATAAATCCGATAGAAAAGCGGGCAGAGAGTTGAGGGGAAGGGGCTGGAACACCACAACCAGAACGAGATTAGTTGCTGGAACAGGCTGGCTGGAGCGCTTTAATTTTCCGTTTAAGCCCCACTCCAGCCTACAAACAGCCGGTGAGTAGTCCTTTGTGGCACCGACCGCAGACTTAATGCACTTAACCATTCTGTTTGGTTTCTGTTTCGGCTTGTCATCGAAAATAGCCAATTTAATTGCATCAGAGAGAGAGAAACATTTTTTTTTTAATTCTTAAAAGTTGAAATTAGAAGCATGAGCAGGCGATGTTGTTGTTTTTTGAAACTGTGAGATTATTTTATAGTAACAAACAAATCTGTTTGCATGGATTTTTAAACTATCGGCGTCTACTAGCCATTGATAGGGCATAATGTAAATTTTACAAATATAAATGCTTTTAGTTCTTACTAATGCAACTATAACATAACCAAATGTCTCAATTTCGTGAGCCGGTCCACCATTTATTCGTGGATCTACACGTTGGGCTCTTCATCCTTGAACACTTTGGCTTGTCTGCTCCATATACGGCACCGTGCATCAGCAACATAAATAGCCCTGGAAAACTGAGACAAGCACATTATACTAGCTTTGGTAAGATCCCCTTTTAATCTCTGTTCTTTGCTTTGAATGATGGGGTATTGCAGTAAAGACAAGTCTTTATATTAATTGCGAAAACTTAAATAATTGAGTTAATTTATAATAAGGGTAGGCGAGACCCCTTCCCCCAATAAACGTGTAAGCTACACATGACTTACAATCATGAAATATAGACTGAAGTCTGCCGGCAGCCGAACAGTTTAAATCCTTATATTTCCATTGAGAAAATATACTCAATTATTAATTTTAAATAATACATTTCCTGTTATGCTGTAGTAGAGAAATATTTTTGTAAATAAGATTTATAGTATCTCTATAATTATTTTTATCTAACAATTTCCAAAACAATGTTTCGCCTGTTAATGCATCTTTTGAACTGTATTAAACCATATTGAGCATATTTTTTTTATAAAATATGCAGTAGTAAATTAAATTTCACAATTCTTTTCATATGAAAAAAAAAATAATTTATCAACTTGTACTAGCTACAATTGTAGCTACAATCATTAACAGAAAATTTTTACTATGCAATTAAGATTAAGCTCAATTTTATTTTGCCAAATATAACATTAACAAAAGATAAGATTTTGACTTAATCATAAGGTGAGTTGTATATTTTTGAATGCTTCTAAAAATTTAATTTGATGTTGTTGAACCTCATTCCTAATTGTCGATAGTTTTTTTTTTTTTTTTTTTTTTTTTTTTTTCTTAGCTCTCAAACTTATAAAATAGGATGTGGGAAAATTATTTTGGGCTAATGAGTGCCTTTCACTAAGGGGAGTCCCCCATTTGAAGGATGTATGAGAAGGATATAGGGTGTGGAACGCCTAAAGGAGGCGGGTGGAATCAGGAAGGTAGTGAGAGTCTACCGAGGGTGGAGCCTAGGGGTACCTAGGCAAGGGTTTGTAGTTGGCCAGGTCTAGCCTGGCCAGCCCCGGCAGGGGCCTGAAATAAGTCGGACTCTCGGCCGGAAGGTCGACCCTGCTTAAACAGGTAGATGGGGTCTTGTAGCTTCAGAGATCGGCCTCGATCTCTTGGCTGGGTGTTGATCTTCAGTCTCCGTCAGGGGGCTAGGGTTCGATCACGTCTATCTGTCTCCAGGCTTCAGTGGTCCAGCAGTGCTTCCATCTGACGGGCATTGGTGGTGGTTGAAGGTCGGAGAATAGTGGGTTGTGGCTGTGTCGGAGTGAGTCAAAAAATTTGATGTGTCTTCTCTTGATGAATTCTTGAATGGTGAGCACTTCAAATTTTTTATGCATCTCGTCTGCCTTCATTCGGTCGAACGGGGTATGTTTGAGGGAGGTGCGGAGAACTCTGTTCTGAAATTGCTGGAGCGTTTTGAGAGTGTTAGGAGTCAGATACTTGAAGAGAGGGGTCCCATACATCAAAGCAGGTCTTAGGACGCTCTGGTATATCAGCAGCTTGAGGCGTACCGATAAAGCCGGGCTGTGAAGTAGGTGTCCGAGGCTGAAGAATTTCTTCCTAACACTCTTTAACTTCTTGCCGAGATGTGTTGTGAACGACAAGTGTCTACCGAGGGTGATCCCAAGGTAGCATAGCTTGTTGCTTACATGGCACTCTTTGCCGTCTAAGACGAAGGATTTCGGGAGCTTCTTTTTTCCGGATTTATAGCTGAATATAATTCCTTGCGTCTTGGCCGGGTTGACTTTAATGTGGACGGCATCGAGTTTCTCGGCAATCTGTTGACTGGCGCTCTCAGCGAATTTCAGGGCTCTGGTGGGATTGATGCTAGTGCTGTAAACACCAATGTCGTCTGCATAAGCCGATACCTCGCAGTTGGGGTACGAGGCTCCTACGATGTGGGCGGTGTAAATGTTGAACAGCAGGGGGCCTAGCACCGATCCTTGGGGGACACCGGCAGTGTAATTTCTTCGGGTCGTAGACGTAGTGCCTATACGAACCGAAAAAGTTCTGCCTGTAAGATAGGATCTCATCAGGTTCTGCAGCTGATCCGAGAATTCATATTCCCTCAGACGTTGGAGTAGGATGTAGTGGTCGACAGAGTCGAAAGCTTTCGAACAGTCCAGTGAAATCATAGCGGTAGCTCTGTTGCTCCGGACATTCGATGCGACGTGGTGTTGCAATCTCACCAGGTTGTTGTTCGCACTTAAGCCTGTGCTGAAACCAGTCTGCTCTGGTGGGATGACTTCGTGTGACTCGTAGTGCCCTGAGAGAAGTACGTGGATGATTCTCTCGAACAGCTTCGAGAGTTGAGTCAGCAGACTGATGGGTCGGTAATGAAATGGCTCATAACCGCTTTTCGCTGGTTTCAGAAGGGGGACCACTACAGCGTGCTTCCAGTTCTGGGGGAAATAGTGCAGCCTGAAGCAGGAGTTCAACACGTTCGTTATGAATGAGATTCCTTTCCTCGGCAGCCGCTTGAGCAGGATGTTCTGGATGGAATCCTGACCTGGGGCCTTCTTGCCGGTCGTTCTTCGAATGAATGCAGCGCATTGCCGGTGTGAGGTGTAGATTTCGGTTGTGGTGGGGAGGGTGGGGGAGGGAGGGTCGAGGGCTCTTATTGGCTGTCCCTGGCCACGACTGACTTCCTCATAATGGTCCACCAAGATGTCCGCTTGCTCGGTGGTGGGAATGAACTGCCCGTTTACGGCCAGCCTTACACCGTTCTTTTTGGACCTGCAGGTCTTCACAAGCTTCCACAATTGCTTGTGGTCACCGTGGAGACTGGTGAGGCGATCTTCCCAAATCGAATTTTTCCACTGGGCCATCAGGGACTTAACTTGGTTTGTGAGAGCATTTAAAACCGGTTTTAGGTCCCTGTTTTTGGTCCTAAACCACCTGTTCTTGATGTTATTACGCTGTCTAATCAGTTGTAGGATGTGATCCGGAGGTTTTCTCAGAGAAGGGGGCTTCGGAGAAAATGTCGGGATCGATGCATCGGCAGCTCGATCGATGACGTCCTGTAGCTGATAGACAGCGTAATCTATGTCCCAAGTGTGTCTCAGGGGGGCAATTGTGGGCAATTCGGTCTTGATGAGATGCTTGTAGAGGTCCCACTTGGCCTCATCGTACCTGTATCTAGAAGCAGGCGGCTCTGGCATGTCGCCTTCTAGTTCGTAGAGCACAGGCCGATGGTCGGAGGTGGTAAAGTCCAAGGCGGAGCACCCAGTGACTCGGTGTGGCTGTTGAGTCAGGAGTAGATCGGGCGTGGAGGTCCTGTCGGGGTTCACGAAGTGACGGAAGGTTGGCAATCCTGGGTGGATGACCGTAAATGGTGTCTTTGTGATGTAACGGCCGAGGGCGTTAGCCCTCGTACTGCTCCACCAACTGTGGTTCGCATTTAGGTCACCCACGATGGCGTGTCTTCGGTCCTGAGCTATTGTAGTGAGCAGGAGCTTGTCAGAGTCGCAATTGGCTCTCGGTCTTCTGTAGACTCCTGACACTATCATGTTTTTTGTGAGCCGTAACTGGAGCGTTACGATGTAGTGGGAGGAGCCTAGGGTCACGGGTGGAGGTAGTCTCCTACAGGGCACTCCGTTCCTCACTAACACTGCTACTCCTCCAGAGATGGTCTCAGTGTCGTGGCGGTAGGCGGTATATCCCGCGAATCGGCAGAATTGAATCTTCTTCAGTCGGGAGTCTGTCAGGACAGCGACGTCTGGTGAATGGCACCGTAGAAGTGTCTCTACGTCAGCTTGTTTGGGCCGAAGGCCGCAAACGTTGTAATTTAATATACTATGACCCATCATTTGGATACCCGGTCAGACTGTGTTAATAGCCGCTCTACCAGTGCGGCGAGATTGTTCATGGTAGTGAGCATAGCGCTCATCATACTCATCATAGCATCATTGTTGTTAGCGGGCTGAGGTAGAGGTGCTGGGAGTGCTACTTCCGGAGCCCTGGTGTTACCTGACGCCATCTGCGCATAGGAGGCAGTCTGTCGTGGTGGTGGGGGGGCAGTCATAAATGTGGCTTTTCTCGGCCCGGCTGTGAAATTCTGTGCCTCTTTCTTGATTTCTGCAGTCTCTAGGAGTTTAATCCTGTACGGGCACTGTCGGTACGACGCGACATGATTTCCCCCGCAATTGGCGCATTTGAGAGGAATTGAAGCGTCCCTGGGGCAGTCTTTTATGTCGTGAGGTTGGCTGCACCTCACGCACTTGGCCTGCTTGAAGCAGTACCGTCTTGTATGGCCGTATTCCTGACAGTTAAGGCACATCGGAATGCCTCTTTTGTCATGAAAGGTGCTCACTCTAAAGAGTACATTATTTATATGACGGAGTTGCTTTAAGTTCTCCGCCTTGAGAGTATGGTCGCCGATTACGAGAATCGGCTCGATCTTCGTCTTTCCACCATTTTGGTCAGAGCGCCTCAATCGATATACATCGATTATATTGCTACCCACGCTATTAATGTGGGCTTTTATCTCCTCAATCGGGTGAGAGAGATCGAAACCGTGTAGCAAGTACTTCTTGTTGGGCTTAGTATCACGGGGGGCGAACGTATGAAAGGGGATTTTTGATTCCCTAATTGCAGCAATTGTTTGCTGTTGGTCATGCACGCTGTGGCAGAGCACCTTTGTGTTCTGCTGTGTCTGTACTATTTTAAAGTTCTTAACGTTATTATCAGCTAGTAACCTCGTGAGGTCGTAGCTGTTAATCCGCCCTAATATTAGGGGGGGGGTGGTGATTTGGGGGCAACAGGGGCGGCGGATGTGCTGGCCTCGGACTGAGCTTTCGAGTTTAGGGGGGTGAAGGAATTGGAGGTACTTACTCCGGGGGCTTGTGGTAGAGTACGCTTTCGGCATACTCTCTTTGGATGATGAAACTCATCACCTTTGGGGTCCCTACTGCTTTCCATGCCCTACAAAGGTCCGTGCGACGCACGTCCCAGTTAAGGGGGAGAGCCTCACTTGTAATAATTAAAAAGACTCACCTGTCTTCAAGGGTCTTTCCTTGTCGATAGAAAATCATACTGCATCTATATACTCGGAAAAAAATATTACCTTTTGGGAACATTGTTTCGCATAACCCAATAATGTGTATAACCTCCATGAATATGACCATTATCTTTTGTTGTAGATGGAATAATAATTTATTTATTTTATTAGATATTTTATTTCCAAAACATTAATACAATAAGTATGATGCAATACAGATAACATTAAATTATTAGAATCTTACATTTTATTGACTTGCTAGAATTCCCATAAAATTTGTAAGTCTAAAGTTTGCCTTTACTTAATGATGAATTGTTAGTTATTAAAAAAGTAGAAACATCAATATAATGAAACTTTGATCCATGGATAAAGATGAATCACGAAATTGCCTAACAGCAAAAGATTGACTTACCAAACCTGATAGCTATGTTGTATGTTAAATTCTTAGACACCGGATATCAATTAGTTTCATATTTCATTGCAGAAGAGCTCCGTGAAGCTGCTAGTTCGATAATTGCCTTCACTTGGAGATAATTCGAGCGGGCTCCATTACTGCCTGATTACACCGTAGCCTGATACCCCAGACGTAAGTTAGAGACCGCATGAACCACAGGAGGAAGTGCAGAAAACAGGATTAGCGCTGAAGCGTTGGCGAGCCGAAAGTAGGCGATGAGGCAGCCGAAATTGCTTCATATACCAGGAGCCTAAGAACAGAATCTCGAGGCCTCATCTTGCCTTAGAGTTATTAAGTTTTACTTTAAGTTGGCAATTCGGTTCTTGGAAAGCAGCCGAGGCAGGCCGGATAACCAACATCAGGTGGATCCATAGCTCGGTAAGTTAAGCCGTTAAAGTTTGCAAGTGTTTAACATCGTTAGTTTAGCGAGGGCATCTGACGCCAGCTTAAGCGTGCCCTATTTCAGCGCTTGGTTTACAGACCCATCGTTTGTGGTCACTTTATTGCTATAACTAACACTTACACCCGATTGGAGTATTACTTCTGGTTAATGATCAACACCGATGCCATAGTCATCAACCAGAATTAAATTCTAAGCTAATACATTAAAACCTGAAAGTTTCGCCTGTTTCATAAGAACATATTAAATATTAATGACAATTATTCTCGCATTAATATGTAATATCCCAAAAGATTACCTCATAAGCTGTTTCAAAAGTTATCTTAAGAAATCAGAGGGCCTTAATCCATTCTGGTTAAAAACATATTCACACCTCTAATAATTTATTAATTATTATTACTAATTAACTCGAGTTGAGTTAGATAGAGAACAATTTGTTCATCACTCTAATTCATCCCGAAATTTAGTGGTCAGCTTCCATGCCTTCCACGATTCTTGAATTATATTCTTAGTACTTCGTCGTACATCCCGGTTTGGGTTAATCGTCTATAATTAAATAAGTTCACTTCTTCTGAAAGGCAGATGTGGGGTTAGTAAATTATTCGTATCCCTTCATTTTTCCCTCATCAAAAAAAGTAAATTATTCTTGAATTAAATACCCTGGAAACAAATTGTTCTGTTTATTAATAAAAATAATTTCCAACTCTCTCATCGGTCAAAAAAATACAACTAGTTTCTATTGGTTGCAACGCGTATTTTAATTAATACTCCAGATTTTAAATCAAAGAATTAGTCAGCTCCTGTTATCCTAGACTTTTTTCGCTCAAAAACTGGCCTTCTTTAGAAAACTATTCTTTACCTTTTAACATGAGAAAAACATGCACAACCATACAAAAGTTACTACTAGTTACTAGCTAAAATTTATTAGTGGTAACCATCAAAACAGTTACATCTATATTGTTATAAACTTCCAATAACATAACATTTCCAACATAACATAAAACGACGCAAACATGAAATAGCTTGACATCGTAGGACCAATTCCTCTAGCTTTCCTCTCATGATCTAGCTTACTTTCATACCTGTGGTAATCATTGAGTAGAAAGGATATTTGAGAAAGCAAGGAGGTGAGTATTAAACGAGGATTAGAAACTACTGGTATCTGAAAACTACACTCTAATATCTAAACTTGCACTAGGAGTACATACACTTTGCTTCGTCGATGCAAACGAAGGTCTGAACAGCGTCTACTAGCCGATAAGAGGGTTGTCCTAATGCGAAAAAAAAATATTAAAACGTGCCCCTAGCTACTAAACCATTTACCTAGGCTAAAATGAGGCCTGGAGGGTGTATATAGCCGTAGTCTTTTTCCAACAATAGCCGGAAAGAGAAACCGGAAATCGAATTTTCATTTTTAACATTGAATCGTAGTGCTTGATAACATTGGAGTGCTGTTCCGAATTTTAAAAAATGAAAAAATTAAATTAAAATATGAGACCACAAAACCCTGTTATTTTACAGTAACAAAACTGCATCAGTTAAAAAAATTATAGGGAAAACCTGTAACCATCTCCAACTTTAACTGAACACTAAAGTCCGTACCACGAAATGTCAATCAGTGAAGTCCCGGAATCCTCGATGTTTGTGCCCTTCAGTCTCCCCGCGTGACTACAAAACAGGCAGGTTAGGACCGCTTTGTTTACACTGCGCACAATAGTGGCCTTTGTAGCGCACCCCTTTGTCCTAGCCAGCTCTAATTACCTATCCTCCTGCAATCCACACTGTTATTAATTTGTTGTCCGTAGTTAGGGGTGTTTTGTCTCCTTTGTCTGGAGGGTATTCTTCTCAAAGCCCGGTTGCGGAAGCCTCGAAGACTATAACTCTCCAGGTATACCATGTGGCCCCGGTTGGTGAAGAAGATGCAATGTTCCTCTTAAAAAAAAGACCTCCACTTTAATGAGTTCTAGCCTACAGAAATGATTTATAAAGCAGCTATAAGTCTGTCTAGCACTAATAAAAAACGCTTTGCCGGATTACTCAGGACAAGTAAGCAACTCTACGCGCTAGATAATTATGCAATTGAAAATTAAACGATTCCCCCTTAAAAAACGTTAAGCAATAGTGATTCCTTACCTAGTTTCTTAGGCTGTAGCTTATTTTCTTGCATGTAGCAATCATTAGAATTAAATGAATGAGATTCGGGGAGCAAGGAGCTGAGTATAAAGGAGGATTAGACGTTTCAAATGTCTGAAAACCACTTCAAAATCTAAGCTGTACTGAGGGGACACAACGTGTTTTTTGATGCAAAACTCTGCTTTGGTTTAACTGTAGTTTTTTCTGTCACAAAACCCATCATTATAAAAACAGTGATCGGAAAGTGTTAACGACAGACCTCAGATGTTAAGATGTTTCAGAACTGAAGACTCAATTTAATTTTAAAAAATCAGTTTGATCTTAAAAATCATATTACAAAAAATCTGATTGTAGCCTAAACCAATCCAATTTGTGAACTGTATATGAAATTAGACAATCACGAACATGAAATTATTATAATCATTCCCTAAATAAAATAGCTTAAACTATTACAATTGCCCTGATTTCTAATAAGTACAATGTAGTGATGAGAGGTAAAGAGGATAGACATAGTTAATGTCATGGAAAAAAGGGATGGTAGGTAGCATGCACTGTCATTTTGTCTTCCCACTTACTTGTTTATTTCCAGCCAAAGAACAACGCCATTTTTTTCATTTTTGATTTTGTTTTTAAATAAATTTCATTATTTAGCGATTGAAGATGATAATGTGATTGCTAAATTCGCTGTGGTTTGGAATAAACTATTCCGTCATGTTGACTCATATGATCCATCGGAGATGAAACGTTCTAAAAATAACAAAAGTTCTAATAGCAATAATACAACACATACTATTTACACATGTTTTATTGTCAGACAGCTGAATAAACATTTAAATTAAAGTGTATTCATTTTTCGCAATAACTTTATTGGTTTTATATAACAAACTTTCGTCGACTGACAATATTTACCAATTATCGAATTTCACATTGAGTTCCCTAAAATGTTTCATATCAAAAGTGTTGTCTAGGCAACTGAAACTTTATGTGAAACATGGTTCAATAGATTTGCAAGTTGTATGCATTAAACTATATTTTATTTCAAACGGTATTTTATATTAAATTGATGGATATAAGCTATTTTAGAATACACGATTTCTTTAAATATTGCTTTTTGAATGTACATGTTACAACTAAATTAAGACAATAATGTTTTAAAAAATATTTAAAGAATATTCAACATTGTAATATAATAAAAGTAAAATGTTTCAAATTAATATATATATATATATATAATTCCTTTATTGTGCTAAAATTACAATCTGCCTTGCTAGGCAATAAGTAATTAAGATGTACTATCATTCATACCATATTTACATTTCATCATTCACTCGCTCATTCATTCAGGACATGATAGGAGAAACTGGCCATTGCCAGGACATCCCATCTCTCAATAGAAAATAAACTACTAATCTACAAAGTTATACTTAAACCAATCTGGACATACGGAATAGAGCTATGGGGGACAGCAAAAAAGTCGAACATCAAGCGTATCCAATCCTTTCAATCAAAAGTCCTGAGAACAATAGTTAATGCCCCTTATTATGTCATCAACAAAACCCTTCATAACGATCTTAATATACCCTACATTCTAGAACTCATCCCTTCCAAGTTTATGAAATTCCACAGTAGCCTTTCAAATTAATAAATAATTAATTTGAGCCATCTTATAGTATGCAGAGGTTAACAACTTGAACGACGGCAATAATTGCTTATTTAGACAGCGAGTAATCAAAGGACTTTAAAGGAGAACTCCTTTAATTAGGTTGGTAATAATTAAATTTTTGTCTTCAGCCCTGCAACTTTTGGAGTAATTAGATATTAATTATTTATTTCATTCTCTCACAGAGGTTGAATTTCATCTGTGGTATCTTGGTCTGTTAGCGGAAATCTTACAAATTCCCCTTTTTTTTCATGGTTCGTTTTACATTCATTAATATTTCAGTGGCCTCCACAATAAAAAATAAATGGTTTTCTTTTTTTTTAATGTGTCCTATTAGGTTGTAATCGCTACCTGAATAAATTTATTAATTATTTTGACCATTGTAACATATGATACAACACACTTGGTGCTAACGACCTAATTGGTGATACTTAAACCTCCAAGCTACTGCAGATAGTTATACCTATCAATTATACCTTCAGGATAATTATAGATGGTTTTAATTTTTTTATTGTATGGTTGCCTCTTAAAGCAAAAAAAAAAAAAAACTTTGAAAAAATATTAAATAAAATGGCTTATTTTTGTCATTAATACATTTCCACTATATTATTAATTAGTATTATTTATTATAACACATTATAAAGTAATAGTGAAGCTCTAGAACGCAAATGAGCCCGTAGGGTTGAGGCTTTTAATGAAATAATAAATACCTTTGTCGGGTTGTCACAGGGAGGTGCCTGATCACCTAGCCCTGCTGACAGGTGCGAATTGTTCGAGTTAACAACCTGGACAATACCAGGACGGCGTTAATATCTGACTCCATTTTATGATAGGGATGTGCCCCGACAATGCACTATGTTCAAGAGAAGAGGTACAGAGGTTTCATAAAGAATAAGGCTAGTTTTCAGAGTTCGAGCGAGGCCCGGCAGCGTAACAGGTACAAGGCGCCAGAGGGTCTGCCAGGAGGCTGAGTGACAGGGGGACAAGCTCAGAGGTGCTGCAGAGAGAGTAGGCTGACGAGGAGTCTAAGTGACTGCCTTCCAGGGCCAAGTGGCCCTGGCGTAAAAGTGACACCGCGTAACAGCGGGTAAAGAGAGTAGAAGAGAGTAGGGGCCCTGGCGTAAAGCGACCGAGTAACAGCGGCTGTAGAGATGTGGAGACTGAGAGAGAGTGGGCCAAACGCACTGGTTTAAATATAGTTCCTGCTTGGGGGGGGGCTAAGAAATGTGCACACCTGCTACGAGGTACGTGACCCCTCGTCCCCTAAAGGACTGTTTTATGGCATGGCTTTTAGATTTTATGACCGCCGGAAGGTGACCCTAGGTCTAACAGGGTATGTTTTATTACGGCCAGCTTTTAGGCCGGTGTACCTGCACTTGTTACGACTGCCGGCCCATGCGTTTATTGCTAGAACAAGCTTTTATCATGTTTTACATCTAATTACAATACATTATATATGCACCAGAGTATAGGGTGATTTAACTTAAGTAGTTAGCGGGCGCTACAACCTTAATTTGTCAATTTTATCACGTTTTCGCTTGAACTTTAGCAAATGAGTTCTAGGGTCGTGCGGTGTTATTCACTTTATTTATTATTCCTAATCATAGTCTCCAAATGGAAGTTTCACATTAACTAATCCGAAACACAGATCAAAATATTCGCACACCAAAGTCTCAGTTTCATAGAAATTCAAAATCTAAAAACCAATAACTGCGACATATATTGGAATCCAAGATATTCACTATTCAAGGTACTCGAGTTCACTTAGACAATAAACTATCTTGAAAGCTAAACCTGCTTTTTTTGCAGTTGTCTAAAATATATATGTGTTTGTTATAGAGTGTTAGTTAAGTTTACGTTCATCTGTGTGTGTATTAAAATAGAGTGGATTCACTATAATAATTAATGTCTTGGTTTGTAGAATTTTGAGTTTTAATCATAAGTTTCCATTTAGTTTAATATGGTTTGTTTCTAAGTGAGGGGTAACTTTGTTAATTCACTCAGTCGTGTTTATTTATTATTTCGATAGGACTGTAAATACAGTTTTGTGTATTGGAGTAAGGACATACCAGGTTAAACAGAACAAATGCTGGGCTGTTGATTGTAAATGTAATAAGTATTCATATTTATTACCTCCTCTCCTATCACTATTATCCATTGTAATAAAGTATCTGTGTATATAATTCATTGTAGATGTCCATATAATTGTATTAATAGTATAATATCTATGGATTGTTTTGGTCACAATTATTCTCTGTTGGCTCATTAGTGTATGGGGAGTATTGGATCGTATTTATGCACTGCTCCAGTTTAGTGGGTTTCGATGACCAAAACCTTGAGAGTAAAGTTGACCTTTTGAGTTTAGTTATTTCCTCTTGGTCCCATTAGTGTGACCAGGTGCCCCCACGAAGTTTATTTAGTGTATTGTTGTGTTGGTTAGATTACTCTCATGCCCATCGTTTTTTCAAATTTTTATTTCAGAATTTATATCCATGAAACCATATAATATTTTTGACCCCAACCTTTAATACTACGGTCCATTAAATCTTTGAAAAATGTAATAAAAATCAAGGTTCTCTTCTTTATGGAACATTAACTTCCCGAAAACTTTAAAAATATATATAATATTCTCTCCAGCTGTCCTGGGCAAGAAGAGAGAGGGACCAAAAGAATAAAGAGAGAGAGAGAAGCCTTGGTAAAATGGTCCATGAAAAGTTGGTCCTTCGCAGCAGTATATTCCCGACAGCGGGGGGGCCACATTTTAAATCCACAGTGCTCTTTCAACCCGCTGTCTCCCACCCTCCCGTCTTGATAAAGGGCAAAACTTTTGCATTAGCCAGTCATCTTTAGCGAATCCGCCAGATTTATGTGAGGGTCGACATTATTTTTGGGAAAATAGGAGCTATGGTAGTTGACCACTCTCTGTCTGTAAATATAATAGTAAACTAGAGGGACAAAGCAGACCACCCCTCGACTATATCTTATTTTAAATAGGAATTTAAGGACTTTGTACTTTATTTTTACCCTCTCTTTGAGATAAGGGAAACAGGTCAAACACAGATCAGTAGCAAAGAAGATAAGCCTATGTCTACTGTCTATTGCCCTAAGCCTATTAATTTTAATTTATTCCATTTTCAAGCAGTTATAGGCTAAGTACAAATTACAATTTTCGTGCTACCCCCATAACGAAAGAAGTCCTAACGAAATTAAAGATTTTTACTTCTTGATTCTAAACCACCCAATGATGATAAAAATGGCAGGTCTGACATGAAGGCAGAGAACATCCGTTGATACCTGCCCTATATAGTTGAAGTTTAGTTTGAAGATATTCTATTGTTATTAGAATTATATAGATCTCTATAACTGACGTCACCTCAGTCGTCGTTAAATGTCACTGAGTAAGTCAAGTGTAGAGAGTTCTTGTATCAGTGATTTAGGGTGCCTGGGCAGTTTGTTCTCAAAGTTTCTGTATAATGTTCTAATGCAGTCGTCAACGAGAGTATTTTGCAAGTCAGTTTGAATGGAATGACTTCCTACACAAAATGGTGCACTTGTGATGAAGTATTAGAGATTTGGTTGGAAAATCTTTGAGGCTATTCTCATGAATTTAATTTCTAATTTGGACTCGCATTCGTATTTGAGCTACTTTGGCCTTAAAAACATAGACCAGCCTAAGCTTTAAGATTGAAGACATAATGATGACTCCAATTCAACATAACTTCATATGTATTCACTGTACTATTACTAACAAATGTACACACATTTTTCATTTACTATTATTTTTTCATCAAATCTCTGGAAAGAATATCATTACAATTAATTAATGTACAGACTACTGTTGCAACAAGGACACTTTGGACAGTAATTTCAATTCAGATATTAACAATATCAAATTTAATATTAATATTAGTGCTTACAGCGACAAAGGGTGTGCACTAGAAATAAATTAAATATTAAAATAATTTATAAAATGTCAGTTTCCATTGAAAATTTGCCGCAAAGGGTTAAGGGATGAATATTTAACGATTCTAAAAGAGGTTTCTTGTTGTTTCTTTACGTCAGTAATTTGACGTCAAAACGCTCTTAAGTCTTCACTATTAACGTTAAAAGGTTTTAATATAGGAAACTCTGATGAAGCAACTTTAATTGAATAAATGTCTTAAAGTTTATTATACAAACGCTCGCAGCCATTAGTATAGCAATTATATAAATTATAAGTATATATATTAGATAGTAGATGGGAGAATTGAGAAAAAAAAACACCCTGTGTTTTTAGTTAATGTTTATTGGTTATCCATAAATTAGTTTCACCTGAAATTGAAAGTGAACACGAAAATGTATCTATATTATTGTCTGCACTTTTACTTTCCTGGCTCCATAATATTCTTGAGTGTTGTTTGGGAATATGCAGGTATTTCTTGTTAGTTCTCAATCATGACTCCTGATTTTCCATTCTCACTTTCTCGGTATAGGCAGAGCACGAGCTAGTTACAGTATATTTTTTTACAAGGAATATAATTTAATAACTATTTAATGTTTCTAGACTAATTATTTTCCCCTGTAAATAAGATGAATTGTTATCACTAAGTCAGATGACAATTGAATACCCCAGTAGAAGCCCCATGCAGAACCGCTTAAATTACTGTTAAGTCCAAGATGGTGACCGTTCTGCCAATACCAGTTTGACCAGTGACACGCCTGTTAGGCACGAACTCTGTTTTCTTCGGAACAGGGGATAGATTTTTTTTTTCCCTCTCTGCAGCTCATTCTTGTTCCGTGTTTTTCTTATTCAGAACTTTTAAACTCCATTTTGTTGATTGCTATTCATTGTGCTTTCTACCCCTACATCCTTCTTCTTATAGTTACATCTCCTCTGGCATGAGAAGTAATACTATATTTTCTTTCTGGGTAGATAATAAGTATTTAAAAAGCCGAAGAGCTTGTTGGGAAATCAGCTTGGGTTGATGAAAAATGTTATTTTTATCCAGTTTGTTTACAGAAAATGTCAGTTGGCCAAATGTTTTATACAGTTTACGTTAACTTCTTATTCACCCTAAGACGTGATGAAGACACAAGTAGTTATGTTCAAACGATGACCACGAATAAAGCTGATATAACCTAACAACTCCGTTTCATCAACCAAAGCCGATCTCTTACTTCATTTAAACACTCTCCTTCTTTTTAATTCTTGTTTTTGTTACAAACTATATATTTTTAATTTTAAACTATTACTGTTGGGTCCCAAATATTTTTTTTATTATTTTTTTTCACTCACGTATTTATAAGAATTAATTTTATTTATTTGTTAAAAGAAAAACCAAGATTGTAATATTTTGTTGTATTGAGGTGTATAATTAGGAATTAAGTTTGTTACGTCTAAGCAAGTGATAAGGTCAGGTGAGGTGAACTCTAATGCGATCAGCATCGACTTTGTTTTGGCATTGCCGATCAACTCCGATCGTCAGCGAATTACCGGCTCAGTTCCATGAGATTTGCGAATGAAGAAAGACCCTTGGAAATTTTTTGATTGATGATGACCCCACACTCACACTACTTCTTCATCGCTGACTGTACACCGGATATCCACCACCCACCCACGCTCCCCATTGTTTGGAGAGTGAACATCGAGAAGAATTGTTTCTTCTCCACTTTGGGATCACTGGTAAGAGGTTATTTTGCTATTACACACACCAACTATCTCCGGATTCAGCTCACACCATCCTTCTACTTGCAAGAATAGAAGGCTATTGACTTTTGGTGATTGACACTGTTAAATTTAGTAAATATAGAATTTAATTCATTTTCATTTTTATTAAAGCGAAGAGACGTTTATATTTTATTTTTAGATTACTAACCCAGTTTCTAACATTACTTTTTTTTTGTTTATATATTCGATTTTGAAAAAAAAGTGTACTTTTAATGTTCATTACATATGTATTGCCATTTTATAATTTTAGTTTTTTTGTATCATCTTTCCTGGATTATATTTTGTGTACACAATCTTGTTTTGTTTTTCTCTCTCTCTCTAGATAACCAATAGTTTTTTTTTTCTTTTCCTTCTGTTTTTTGTTGTTTTTCTGGGAAAATGCAGGCACCCATTCTTGAACTTTTTTGGTGAATTTCACAGCCGGTAATTTGCAAGGGACAGAAGTTCGGTGACGTAATTTTACTAGCCCCTTCTTTCACAATCACCAGCCCATCACTTTTGAAAATGCAATCTTCCTAATATTTAAATCATTGATTCCACCCATGATGATGTGTTTTTATGCTGGGAAGCGTAGATTCTTACCAGGATGAATAAAAAAACA
This sequence comes from Acanthosoma haemorrhoidale, assembly GCA_930367205.1. Classification (NCBI taxonomy): domain Eukaryota; kingdom Metazoa; phylum Arthropoda; class Insecta; order Hemiptera; family Acanthosomatidae; genus Acanthosoma; species Acanthosoma haemorrhoidale. The sequence continues at coordinate 30,394,403 of OV884013.1, read as the reverse complement.
GCTAATTGTAGGATTAGCAAGATTTCTTTGTTAGCATAGAATTTAACGTTTTAAAGTGCTGAAATGTTGTAGTGATCTACTTACAAAAGCCTCTTAATTATTTGTATGGGCTCGTTATTATTGTGAGATTCATTGAACATCTGATGGAACATCATCGCTTGTATAATTTGATCACACTATGTGAAATAGGAGCACCGAAACCACAAACTAAACCAAACTTATTGAAAACTCAAAGAATTTCATTACTCAATTGTTACAATGGAGGACAATGTTCAGTGAACTTACAATCGCTGTAACAGACAATATATAGTTATTAATTCTAATTATTTTCCGGGCTGGGATTCTATGGCTTCAACCAATAGGTAATAAGGGCTTCTGGTTTTGTAAAAGTATCAATGCTATTAGCATATCCATTTAGGAATGTATTGAGTTTAATTAATTAATAGTTAAGCCTCAATTACTTTGGATGAGTTTACTAGCTCCTCACCGGCAGGTTCACTAGTTACTCGTCAACTCGCCCAGTGAAACCACGTTGACCAGCTCCTATAGCTCAGCAAGTGATAGCAATGTTAAAGGATGGGCTACTTTCTTCTCTACTCGCTGGCATTTTGGCTAGTTTTGTCGAATAGGTACTCATTCAACTTTGATAGTATTAAGTAGGCTCTATGAACGATGTTTATAAATAGGGCATTGAACGGGCTAAATTAGCCAAACAAAGTTTTATTAAAAGAAACTATAATAGGTACAAGTGTGATAAAGGCCGAAAAGGATATACAATGAGGCCAAACTCTTGTTGCATTGAAGCAGGTATGGTCTGTCGTTTGGGAAAGCTTTCTCGTTGCTACAAGGAATAAGTCATTATTCTATTGCATTAAATGAATATGTTTGATGAACTTGCTTATCAAGTGTTCTTTTATGGGCACCCATAATTTTCCCTCGTCCTCTCTAACCTCTACTCAAAACCTCTCTACTCAATGGTCTTAGGAGTACGGTTACTAAGAAGTGATGAAAGAGCGAGATATGTCGCTCATAGGAAACTTTCTTGATATGTACTAATCTGCACTGACGTCTAGTAGTGTACACGTGGTTTTTCCTCTGACCTTCAGTCACTCAGTTTTGTAGAATCGCAGGGAAATGGCACCACCAGCGTAACTGCCGGTTGACGACCCATGTTGCTAATGGCTTCATAAATATTATTTTCTGAACAAGTTGTTTGTAGTCGCAGTTACTAGGCGCTCAACCAATCAATCGGCACAACGGCACTAGCTGACACGCCCGCCACTTTTCACGCCAGGGAGTAGACAGTAAACTCACCTAATGTAATTGGCGCATAGTGACATATTAAACTGCTTAGCGAAAAACTCGGTAAGGATTACAGAAATTTAAAAAATACATATGTTTTTTCGCCGAATGTGTAACAATGGGCATTGAAAGAGCTAGTACGCGTAATGAGCTAACGCCGTAGCCTAAATCAGACTGTCGTTAGGTCTTTTTTACAACAGTTTCCAATCGCTCCCTCATTGTGATTGGACACTATCGGCCAATAAAAGGCCCCAGACGGCCAACAAAGGACCACGATTATAGAGGAAAGAGCATTGGTGATTGGAAACAGCCATGCGGGACCCCCTTTGTTTTGTCCGACACAGAAGGAATCAGCCTTCTCTGAGGCCTAGTCTCCTCCACAAAGGCTTGTCTTCCCATCCCCCAGTTTGAGGGCGGGCTTTTTTTTTCTTTATTTTTCCTCTGTCTTCCTCGTTTTTATGTCTTCAAGATCAATCATCCACCTTGTACTCCCTAACAGTTTTATAACACAAAATGGAGAACTCCACATAAAAGCAGGCAGGCATTTTGAAGTAATTGATTATATTTCGTAAAATAAATTCACTCACCTTAATATCTGATGCTTAATTTCCTTCCTGTAGCAATAATTGTATAGAAAGATGTTAAGGGAACAAGGCATTGAATATTAAAGGAAAATAAGACGCTTCTGAAGTCTTAAAACCACACTAAATTAACTACTAAAGTCTTACTTGTGCTGAGAGCAAGCATGTATTGCTGAAGGAGGTTGGGAGCCATTCTAAACAGAACCCCCAAGCAGCAGAGAGCCAGGGCAACAAACCGTATACCCAAAGGTACCACACTCTTATGCAGGGGGTTACACCAGAAAGTTCACCCTTAAATCAACCCAATTATAATAGATAAGTTTAGTTTGATCTTAAAAATATCATCATATTTATGACTGTGTCATGAACAATATTTAAACTTACTTTTCTAGGTTATCACACCTGAATAAACCACTGAATTGCAATCGATACGAAAGAGTTAACGCATGCTCCCCTTTTTTGTGGTATACTCGTGTACTGTAATAACGGTCAAAAATGAATTTGGTATTTGGTGTTTATAATACACCTGGTTACTAATTAATAATTACGCTGGTTCAATGTTGGTTAAGGTAGACTAACTGCAAGTTTGAGAGTCAAACGTGAAAAAAAAGCTGTCACGTTTCTCTCAATGGAACTTTCCTTAACTTCTTTCTCCTTATTCAAACTAATATAAGAATTTAAGTGGGTTTTTTTATTCATAATAATAATAATAAATAAAATATGGCAACGCAGAGTGAATTTCAAATATATTTTAAATATTTTATATGTGTTGATATTTTCTAAAGCAAATTATAACTCGAATAAATTCAAACAAATTTTTTTTTTTTTGATTATGACATACCTAGTTTGTTTAATTAATTAACTAATCATTTATTGTTGAATAATGATTTTTTCCAATTCGAAATAAATCCATTAATGCTTTCATCGGCACGGCCTAGACAATTGCCTCATTGGAAAGGTACTTGTTTGCAATAACTAACTTCAGTGTCCTTTAATTCTTTGACAGCTTCATCTTTGCTTGATTGCAATCTCAACAGTTTCTATATTCGAGATTGAGCTGTCCCCTTGATATTGCATTATTGCTGCCCTTGATATAGCATTATTGCTGCCCTTGATATTGCATTATTGCTGCCCTTGATATTGCATTATTGCTGCCCTTGATATTGCATTATTGTTGCCCTTGAAACAGAAACTGTGTAGATAATAGTATATCACATGTTTATGGTCCCTCCCGCATTAATAGGCGAACATACTCTGCGGTGAGACCTCGTGCTCCGTCTAGTTGACCAGTCCACTTTGATCGCTCATCCATTACTTCTCTCTTTGAAGTCTCTCAACCCCAACCATGTTTGTGTTCCGCGTTTACGCTATACTTGCATCGAACAAGCCAACCAGTGCCTTGGTGCTTAAAGGATGTTGAAATAATGGATTCGTTAGTTTTGATAGCAGTCGAAGGGTCTTGGCAGCTTTTATGAGAAACTTGATAATAAGTGAGAGTATATGTAATTGAATTAGACATCAGCTTGTTTCAGACTTTTTCCAAACTATTCAGTAGCATAACTCAACAGAACCATTATACCTTTCTAATTTGTATATTCTTTCTCACAGATCTGCACTACTCGACCAATCCTTTACTAATCATTCCAGTACCCTTTGGAATTCTATCCCTCTCGATATCCATCTACTTCATTTTCGCAAACTCTTAAAACTCCTCCTTACCTTTCAGACTGGCGTTTGCTAACGTAGGCATTCTGTTCATACTATATTATATAATATTAATATATTATTTTATGATTATTTTATTTATAAAGGATTTTTATCATGTGCCTTCTCTTGAAAAGGTTCATCGCAAATTGATTGTATGGCGATGGGAATTTCTCTATATGGAGTTGGCCCTTCCTCGAGTTTATAAATGATTAGTCAGGTTCACTCTACTATTCTATAACAGTTAACGATCTATTTATAAATAAATGTTCACGATCTTCCCACATATTGAGTTCGTGTGGACAGCTGTCTAAATTATGAGGCCTTAATTGCCTCAATTTAGTTTTCAATTACCTAAAACAAATCTTTGACAGCATGGTGAAAAATTATTAGAAAACTGATAAACTTAGCATATTTTCAAACATATCTGTCACATGACTTTCGCTGCAATTATCGGTTGAATGGAGGGTTGAATTAACGACCCTCCAAGCCCGGACCGACTAGGTCGGTATCCCTAAACGGTGCCCTCACTGAGGTGATAAAGAGGCCCTTGCCTGCGGTGTTGTTAATTGTAGCTGACAATACTAAAGTTTGTTAAACATTCACCGGACCGGCTGATCAAAAATGTACACCAGCCTCCTCGAACCTTATCACCTATTGATAGGGTCACCTGTGCAGGGTCTTGATTGGCGAGAAGTTGCAGATTTTATCCCCTCCCTCTCTCCTTCTATCTCTAGAGAGAGGACCCCAATCTGGTTAAATGTTAAAACTTACTTTCGGCGGAAATTCTCACGCTCTCAGGAAGGAGAACTTTATTCATGCAGTTATCTATTTATTTATTTAACTTTGCCCACCAACAGTTACAGACACCGGTGGTAAATATTAAATCAAAATACAACCAATATTCCAATAATAAATCTTCCATCTCTCCCCCATATAGTTCATATTCGCAGATAACGCGCCACCTTCAGTTTGCTACGGTCCAAAATGGTCTATTCATTTCATTAAAAAAGTTTTAAATAATTCGACATATACGTAATAAATAATTTAAAAATTTTAAAAACACGATAATTCACTGATTTCGTCAATCCAACCACCACCATCGATCACGACTATCCACTCGATAGTATAAATAAACTTATGGCAGTTTTAAAAAATGCATTATCAAATAGATGTTAAATTATTTATTTGTGTCGGATTTTTTTTTTTTTTAATGAAAATTCCAGTGAAATCGATAAATCATTTTAGACTTTATGCATTTTCGAAGTTTTGATCATCTGACTTCTTATTTTAGTAACTGTAGACGACACCATAGAGCAGTTGAAAACGTTTTTGGCAACTCTCAAGATCTGGTAAAGGAGTCCAAATGGTGGACATCACGGCGCTTGGCCCACCAACAACAAGCCTCTAACGGGCAACCAATACTGCTATCCGACTAAATAAGACTGCGCTACATGCCTAGAGGGACTCTAGGCCCAGCCACCAGTGGACTCTCACCACTGTACCGCAACTATCAACCTCTACCGAGGCTTCCCACACTCCTTAATTCCCTCACACCACCTTCAAGCAGGTACTCCTAGTACAAGGATCCGCTCAACCCCAATATCCCTTTATTTTTCCCTCATCCTTAATCTTATATTTAGAGAGCTAAGAAAAAAAAAAAAATTGACGGATAATAAAAGAAATAAATAGGAAAAAGAGAGACGAAATGAAGAAAATCACAAACCCGTGATACAAAACGGTTTTGTTTAAGATCCACATAGAAGGCTGTGTTAGAAAGTATGACGAATAAACAAAAATATGAAAAAAGACGGGAATATTAGCGCGTCATATGCATAGAAGAGACAATGATAGTCAAATTCCAACATTTACTATGAAATAAGAGAAAGTGATAAAAACGGAGAAAGGAAGAGCAACGTTGTCCTGAAGAAAAATAATTTTGGAAGACATGGACAAATATGGATTAAGAGAAAAAGATTCCTGAAGCAGGACCAAAGAGGGGAAGAAACTGAAGTAATATCAGTTGGACTAGGAAAATCTCATAAGCAAAAACTAAAATCATACAGAATAGTCACGGGTGAAATTCGGACCCTGGAGAACTCCGTTTGAGTATCTTTGTCTCTTATAATTATGTTAATTGTCGGTGAATTGATATAAGATCTAATTATTAATCAGCCTGTTTTGTGGTGTGATTTTCTGTATTAGATCTGTTCCAAAATGTTCATGTATAGTCTGTTGGAGGATATAATTTGTTGGGAAATGCCCTCTTGCAGTAGCTGAGACCCTGTACTACCTCACACCGATTTATATCGCAGAGGCGGAGAAGTCGTTTGTCATCCCCACGGGGTGGGCTAGACACCTCCCCTCTAATAACTTTCTCCGTCGGACCTCACATTATATATCGTCATATCATTATTTATAGCCAAGGGAATACTGGCAGTACTCCACATTAGTAGATGAATTAATAATGACCAATATGTAATCATTTGATGTGGAATTGTTACTATTAATAATTAACAGCCAAAGAAGAAATATTCTACCAAGATCGACACTCGAAACCGGGACCTAGTCGGGAGCTCTAGCATCTGAGCTAGCCTGCACGAGTTATTTTTTACAGATATTTGCACAGATCTACTGTCCTTTAGAGTTTATTCAAAGACTCTTGGCCCTTAGTAACCAAGGTTAAAGGCTGAAGTGGCTTAAAAAGTAGTGAAATGTAAACAATAAGGTAGCATCATTCAGAAGATGAAAAAATGTCAACACAAAGGATAACACGATCTGCCCAATATCATCAATTTTCTTTGTATACAGTGCTTTGAAAAAGTCTTTGAACAAACCAAATTTTGATAAAAAGAATAACTTATTCAATTTAAATATGTTATATCCTTAATAATTAATTCATTTTTTTTTTGCAAAAATCATAGACGTACTGTTAAATAAGCATTGTTTTCAATCAACAACTAGCCAAGACATCAATCCTTCGTGTTGACATTTTTTATCCTCTGAATGACGCTAGCTTATTGTTTGCATTTCAATAATTTCATAAGGGTCAAGACCCGTTGATCAAAGTCTAATTGTTGAGTAGATCTGTGAAAATTGTTCTAATGGGGGAATTCTTCGATTTTATAAATCCTTTCTTTTTTTCTATTTAATGTTACTTTTATTTTAGAAAAAAAGGAAAAATATATTTAAACGTAAAATTGTAATTTTGCACCCACAAGGAAAATCAGGGAACTTTCAATAAGAAGTTAATGTTCTTTTTCTATAATTCATTACGACCCTGAAAAATTAAAAAAACAAGTAAACTGGGGACTTAAAACGATCAGGCAGGCCTAAAAAACTACATCCTTCGGCCGACCAACATTTAAAATTATTGTTTTTGCGCAACCGTAAAAAATGGAACTGGCTCAGCTATTTCCTGATTCCTACAAGGATCAAAGTTTCATCATTCTTGATGAGAAGGAAACTGTTTTCTGTTTTCTTTTGTCCCCCCCTTCCTGAGGTAAAAACCTCAAATGGGGTTCACCCACAAGTACCTGAGGTGAGCTCATGGGTACGTCGCCTGTGGTGCGCGTATTCCGATGTAATGGGATTGTTGCACGGGTCAGCGCACCTTACGTTATTCTTTTTTTTCCCCTTTATTTATATTCAAAACAAAACACAAAAGAAAAGAAAAATTTAACGAAAACAAACTTTGAACATATATATATACTCGTATTTTAAGATTAGAAGGAAACTTCTATCAATTGGGCATAAAGTGTTTGTTGCCAGAGAAAAACCATTTCTTTGCCCAGTTAGCAAGCCCCAAACCTATTAACTATTCTAAAGAATTGGGCAGAAGAATACTGGAACAAACCAGTAAAAGGACACCATGTTTAATATGCCTAAAGATTGCTCAACTAACAGTAAGAGTCCCGTTGCATCTCGCAGTCAGCACTTTTTTCGTTTTTCTTTGGCTGTTCATTATGAATAAATTAATGAAATTACAACTTACAATCAAATTATACAAGCTACATTTATTAAGAAAATTCTGATATGACAGTTGTTGACCTTAGCTTTTTCATGAAAAGAAGAGGTTTGCACAATATTGTTTACTACTCACGACCACATCGTTATCTGGTAGTGTTGTTAGCTGATCCTTCATGGGTTGTAAACATATAACTTACGTGTTTTATTTTAGTCCCTGTGAATTAGATTCCATATATGAAAATTGACCATTGAAGTTTGAAGTCCAATAGGTACTATCTGATGCGATAACTCTCCGATCTGTGCCAAATATCGGAAAATAATTTTCCATTTTATCTCTAGCCAGTGAAGCAGCCTCGCCGATACCCTCCCCTCTATCTCTCTCTCTCGCTGCCGTTCTATCAAACCTCAAATCATGAAGGCCATTTTTCTTCGTTACTAACTTTATTATCAAATAAACCATTGCGATAACGTAGGATTTATTGGGTTGTAAGTTATTTTCAAATCCTGATGAAATCGATTGTGTACCGGTTCAGAATTGTTTTCAACAAAAGCTTAATCGGGTCGAATAACGACTAAAATTATTATTTAGCCCAAAAGGAGAGGTTTTACTTTTAAACAGGTATGAGGATCGTCTGTCCTACTTTTTCTGTTATATTCAACAACACCCCAGGTTTATATGTTAATGTTAAGAAAAAATAATAAATAATTATTTAAAAAAACCTGACTTAAAGTTAAGAAACTATTTAATGTTCTGACTGTTTAAGATGCGTTAAGGTGGTAAATTCGTCATATATTTTTGGCCGTATTTTGCAAAATTTAACTAAAGTATGAGAAATGCTGTTGAGGATGTTGTCTTGATTGGAGTCGGAAGGAAACCTTTGGTAGTGAAACGCACATAAAAGGAGTGCCTTAGACTGAGAGAGAAGTATGTTGCTAAGCGGGCTTAAAGCGCCGGAAAACTCCCTAGGATAATAATGCCGGGGGCTTAGAGTCTTGTCAACTTTTATCTCGGCTAAGCCGCTGTAATTAATGACCCGTGAAAATTAAGATAAAACCTGCCGGTCTTTTGGGTAGTCCTGGTGATTAATAGGTCGTCACATTAATTGCACTGCCTCCGGGTAACCGGGTCCTCCTTAATCTGTTACCCCCGGGAAAATTGATATTGGGAATGAAAGATTGTTTCTTCTTGAATCTCATCGGAAAATCATTTCAGCATTACTTAATCTTTTTTAACATCTTGGAATAAGGAACTAATTTCTAAAAACAAAAACAGTTCAAAATATGAGAGAGAGTGAGATAGAGAGGGAAGCACATTATTAATTTATTTTAATGCTGCTAAATCAGAGAAAATAAACTAATGCTATGTCAAACCAATAGAGGAAAATTGAATATTGATAAATAAACCAAATAAATAAATTATAAACATACATTAAATGTTGACGAACTAAAGCATGTGGCATTATCAGTCATATATGTAATAACGTATCAGTCCAAGAGTCAATGATAATACGCTCAGTAAAAAAATAGGGCTTTTTTGTGGTTGATTGTAACTTCTTCAAAAAATCTATGAATTTCATTTGGTATTATTCCTCTGGCATCACGTACCTCGCACTCCTTCATTCCATACATGTTGTAGAACATTTTTTCGTAAAAATCTATTGACTTCTTATCTAGATTGATATCAGCTAATCGATGATGATAAATTTGAAACCAAAATAAGAACGCATTAAGCTGAGAAGCTGAGGTAATGAAAATATTAATTATTATTTAAAACATTATCTGAAAACCATATTTTGAACAAAAAAAATGCATACAATTAAAATTATTCAGGGAAAACTGTAGAAATGGCACCAAACCACATTAAATAAGCGATTTCCGTTGTTTGTCCCATAAACCTAATTTTTTACAATCCACATGATTTTTTTTTTGTAAGTATCATTCATGTATGTCGATGAACACCACCTTTGACTTGATAAATCTTGGATGTTAGCGAAACGAAACCTTTAACACATTTTGTTTTTGTATTTCCATATTTTTTCATATTTTACTCCAACCAACTAAAGAGTTGACGCGGAAAACATCATTAAATTTTAACATTAATTAAATAATTTTTAAGATCTAAAATATAATGTGCAGAATGATCGTCTTTGTCACCAAGATGCAGCCAATGCTTACCTTATCATTGTTTTTGGATCTCTTCATTGGATGTCACATGCTCCTTCACGTCTCTCAGCACACAAACACCATGTAACGGACTGTTACATAATATCACCGTTACCGAAAAAATCTTTTTTTTAGCAGTTATCGGCCTTATAGATACTTCTTATAGACTCACCTCAAGTAAAAAATTGAAATTAAAATCGCCAAATTTAGAAATGTTCCTCCTATTTTAATCCTTGCTGCACCGGTGGATGCGACGGGTCCAACATTAAAACTGCGACCCTCCATCCCCTACGCTACCGGTCAAGACCCCTGAGGCTTTATATTTCCATATATATTATTCTACCGGCTGGGGCTGGCTGTTTTATTGCTTCTCAGTCGGTCCGAAAGATAGCAAGGTTTTTTTTTCCTTCCTCTTGGGGTCCAATAGCCCTGTAACCAAACATCTTTTATCTGCTTCGCCAGGCCGTACGTTTTGGATATAGTTGATTCTCCATCTCCGAATAACGGGGAGAGGGCGGTGGAAAGGCAAAAACAAACTAAAAAAAAAGTAAGTGTATTCAATTGCTCCCTGGTATTTACCCTTGTTGGAAAGAAAAATGTCCTCCAAGTGTGTCTCCGTTTTAAAATATACAGGGGTCTGGAGCCTAGATGCCTTTGAAACCACCCCTCGTCGGTTTTTTGCCCGCATTCCGTTGGAGGGGATGCGATTTGTAAACATTTTCATTTACTGTTTACGGGCCGCTCACCTATACCTAAACTCTGATTTGTATTTAATCAGATATATAATAAAGATAATCTTATAAACAAATATTTTGGTATCTGAAGCAATTTGGATATTTCCATTATCTAAAATCTTTGTATATCCAATATTTAGGATGCGTAATGCTATTTTTTTTTATTTTTTTTTAGATACACAATTATGTCTTCTCTCTAATTATGTCCAAAACAAATATGTAATGCTCAAACTAATTTAATAAATAACTGTATAATACCTGCATAAAGGTACAAATTAGAAGAGCTTTGGTTCAAGGTTATCAAACAGAAACATGAGCCTTATGTATTAGAGCTTTAGATCTTGGTTTGATAGAGAGACTTCACGATAATAATTAAATAAGCATATAAACTAGAAGGACGGGCCCAATTTTTTTAGCGTTACATCTTATTAGTGTATTCCAAATTAATGGGGAAATTTGTTGAAAATGTTATATCAATTATTATTTTCTTAACTCAGAAACTATTAAAATACTAACTTCCACTCAAACTGAATTTAGAGTTGTAGAACCAAAATTTAGCCTTTTTGTGTATAAGTGTGAGTCAAATTATTACAGTGATATTAGAATGTGATTTTTATAAATCAGAAGTTTCTAATCATCCTTTCATTTCCACCTAATTGGTCCCTAAAACATCCTTTTTACCTAATAATTACCACAGGGGATTAAGCTAGAGGACCACACACAAGTTTAATCCGTACAATAGGTTTATAGGTTACTTTGAAAATATATCCATCTCATTGTCATCGAAATTCATTACTTTCACTGCTACATTAAAATATCCAATAACAATGAACTGATAAAAGGATTGTCTACAGCAGGCATTTCTGATACAACTCCAAGGCGACTGAAGTGACGTAATAAATCTGCATAAGTAGCTTCAACATCACAACAGCAAAATCAAACAAGGGTGTCTTTTGTCTTTATATCCACCATGCCATTTTATCATATTAACAGATTATAACGTTAGAGTAATGGTAAAAATTCCAAAAAAATATTGTCGCGAACTTCTTCCTTTGTTCCTGTACGCTAACAAACAGTTAAATAATCTTAGTAGAGGAGAGCCTTTTAAAAGAAAAGCTTTATTATGAAGTACAAGCAAAACACTAGTATATACAAATATTAAGAGTTACGTTACTACATACTGGGTGGAATGTTTAGGAACAAGTTGGGTCTGGCGCTAAAGCTATGACGTATATGTATAAGAAACCAATAAGACTCTGGGAAGCAGGAAGGTCTTGGAAGGTTGCGGTTGCTTACTTAAAAATAACAAGTGTTCTGCTGAAGCCCCTTCTACTTGTTCGTAGCATTGAAAAACTAAACGCCAAATGATTTTGAGACCTGCTCCCAAGTGAACTTGGAAGCTGTTTTTTCGATTTGTTTTGATTATTAACTGATACATCACTATTCCAATAGTGTACTTATGGTGAGGATCGACGTTGAAGCCGCACGCAACCTCCCTCGGATATTGACTCTTCATTAAAAGCCGCTCTGATCCACCCTCCCTCTCTTCTACCTTGTTTGCGATCAAGGGATTGTAAATAGACGGATCGGCTGACTGAAGGGGTTGCTTATTCTGCTACATCCCCCTGTTCTTATGGCTGATGGAAACACGGGCTGGTATTTCCTTAGGAGTCACGGAAGCTTCTCTAACTCCACAACGATTTAATCGTGCCACAGTGTTACGACTCCCATAATCCTCCGTGGAGCACTCGACGGAACACCGGAAATCCTTTCGTCGCCCTTTTAACAGGTGAAAAGTTTTAATGGACGCACTTAATGGGCCCTCGACATCCCCCGTTGATTTATCTGAAGCGAAGTCCACTCAAGCAGTGACGTGCTGAATACGCAACCTTTACTGCTTTATTTACTTAAAGCCACTCTTAAGTGGTTTCAGCTGTACTAGGAAATTTTATTCTCAGAGCTAACTAATTCCATCTAATGGCTTATTTAAAGACATTTTAAGTGAAAATAGGTTTTCAGATGTAAACATAGATTGTTCCTTATTTATGTAAAGCACTATTACCTAATGGGCGCTATGCATACAGGCTTTTTTTAGACGACTAAGGAAGTGCTAGTTTTAGTGAGACGAAGGCAGAGAATCCCACTAGGAAGGAGTGGAGTCTGAAGCGCCGGACTAAAACATAGCAAGCTTAGGAAATAGAGATAAAGAGGAAGTTGAATAAGAAAGCCATAGTTCGAGGAGAGTAGCAAGCGCCAGTGCAGAGAGAGAGAGAGAGAGAGAGAGAGAGAGAGAGAGAGAGAGCAGTGTTCGCTTCAGGTGAGTCTATGACAAAACCCCGAATCTGGGCTTTAGATAGGCAGGTCAGAGGCAGGGCTAGCCCCGACGTGCCCCCTGGTGGGCTTCAGCTGCTTCGTCCACAAGCTTTCCCCTCTCTTAACTGACGCCTTTTAAAGGTTTTTATTATTAAAACATGAAAACATAGCTGGATATTTTCTGGCCCGAGAAGAGGGGAACTTCTATTTATTAAGTTGGTGCAACAGGGAGCATTTGGACTTTGTCATGCATTTGAAAATGTTAACATGGGTGGATTTTAATGAAGTATCTATGTTGGGTGGTTTACATGGTTTTATCTACATGCTCCGATCAAAGCTTGTGTCCAATAAAATGCTTTCCATAACCACCGCCTGACATGTGGGACTGAAGTGTCTCCTGCCCTCTGCTACTGCTGTGTTATCCCAGGCTGGCACCGGTAGGCTTCCCAAATGAGTCTAAAAATACGAGTAACATCGAAGATGAACTCATTGGATTGCGATATAATAAAATCCACAAAACAGACAAACCTGGAAGTTAACTTAAAACGGGCGCTCCTAAGATTACTGGCCTCTGTGATTTGTTTTCTTTTAGTTACTTATTCCTTTGAGAGAATGTTTTGCCTGGGCCGTCTCGCCATCCAGACGCAACCGAAATCCAATCGCACGTAAAATAAATTATCCCTATATACTGCGAGCTTTGACCCTAAATTAAATGAATGTATACACAATAAACAAATACTTTTGCTTTGTTTATATATATTAGCTAGTGGTAGGTAGTTAAATAATTTTATAATTTATATATGATTCTGCCCCCCCGCGAATAAATAATTACACGCTCAACCAAATTCCCTGCGGCGTTGAGATCTTGTATTCATGAGGTTTGGCTGTGGATAAAGGATCGGCATGGTGTCCTTTTGAAGGGCTACAATTAACTGAGGACGGTGGCAAAAGGGTACAAAACAGGATGCACCCCCCCCCCTTTCCCGTCTAACTAGTTATAGGGTCGTTGTTTTTTTATTCAAGGGGGGACGTCAGAGCCATGATTAATATTAACAACACGTAACTTGCTAGTTAAACTTTGCGGTTTCAGTCTGGATTTGCATTGCAATTAATTTCGATTCACTTGACGCTTTGTAAATGAGGGGGAGGCAACGCCCGACTTTTCCGTCGTAGTAGTCTTTCTTTTATTTAGCTCTGTTTTGTTTCAATACAAATATTATTGTTGTTTGTATATTTTTTTCTGTTATGAAACAAATTTAAAAGAATTTTAAAACTTGTATTTTATTTTTTTTCAGGGGAATTCGCGTTATGTTCCAATTTTACATTTGAACTTGAAAGTTCTGCTATGGCTCATGTCTGGTGACTGAAAAACTAAAACCAGATCCATAAAAAATATTAAAGAGTTTTTTGGCATATTAATAATATAAGGGTATTATATCGTTTTAACGCGGTCAGCACAGTAACACAACGAACGAAAAGTATATTTGAAAAAGGTCATTCAACTGTCAATTATGTTGTCACACTTGTTTTTTTGGACCTAACTATATATTTAACCGGAAGTTGCTCTTAATTCATCAAAGCTGGGAACAATAATAATCTTTAAAAAAAAAAAAATGTTTATTACTTCGCTATTTGAAAATATAGACCATTCGTTGAATTTCGAGTGCTTGGCTTCAGGCATTCTTACAGATTGCGCCAACGTTCTTAATTGGCATCCATGCTTATTCCTTTCTGCATATTTTTCTAAATAGCATTGACTTCTTATTTATATACTGTCGGTAAAAAAACAGTAAAGTAATAAAGAAAAAAAATACATCATTACTGATCTACTAGTAGAAGTACAGATTGAACCAACAGGTGAATACTGTATACTTGAAAATTTAAAAATAAAACGTTTGAATCATAAGTATTTCTAGTTTTTTAGAAAGAGAATATGATACAGTGATCAATCGGAAACAGTAAACATGAAGACTGGCAGAAAATAGATTTCGCCGGAGAAAAACCTACAACGAAAACAGAAAAGACAATTATTTACAATGGGGGTGGAGAGTGTCCGGCCTGTGAGGGATTATCCCCTTTCAGGTGGCACCCGGAAAAACATCGGGAACGTGTTTATTTTCCCGTTGGCGAGAGAAAGCGGTCTGGGAAAACTTACTTCTCGGGCCACTTACGGCTGTTTCTTTAAGTGAACTGTCTAACGGTGGTGTCTAATAGACTCGATAATTGGTCCTTTGTGAGTTGTTTAAGAATTGTTGATTCTCTTCTCAATAATTGTTAGATCAAGTTGCTTGAAGGTTGTTAGGTTGATTTAACCAATTAACCTTAGTCATGACTTACTTAGGTTTACGTGGCCGTTTGTATTTACATTTCGTTATGTTATTGGGTTGTAATTTATTTTACGATTTAACTAAAATAAACAACATATTATATTAATTGAATCAATCCCCTCATTATCAATATCCATTTATGAGACGATAGGAAAAACACTTATTTCTTTCCAATTTATTTGAATAATTTTAAATTGTCATATTGAGTTCGCAATTTTCTTCAATCCTTAAACCTTCAGTCCCTCATTTATATCGGCTTTTTTTTTTTTTACTCCATTCTAATAATCTATGCTTCATCGCTAACGAGTTATCTACTTCCTGATTCTGTCGTGTCGACTGCCTGACCCTCTTACTCTAAAAGCCCATTTACCAGGAATTTTTGTCATTTATAATGTATTTCAGTTACTTATACCTGCTATAGCAATGATATCTGGTTTATGTTATGTTTTTAGGTAGCAGTTGATAATAACAAAATAATTCCTTGGAATAATTAGTTATCAAAGGGAAATACCTGTACAAAACGCATCATTAATCCCCTATAGAAAGTATTTTAATTTCCTGAAGACTTGCTAAGAAAGGTTGAAACCACGGTGGGTGCCCATCTTTAGAAATCGTTCCGGCTCCACGAACTTTATATAAATATTTTTTCTTCTCGAGAGCCGGAGATCATCAATCTTTCGGCGATCTGGGGGTGAGGTGGGGGGGTCGGATGAATTTTTTATTCAAATACCGAATCAAATATTCACCGCTACGGCCATTTTTCATGACCCCCCTCCCGAAAGGCGAGGTACAGGACAATCGTGTCCCAACCGATGTACTGTGTTCTTGTCCTTTATGCACACCAGTTTGTACACCCTGTCTCTCTTATTGCTCTATATTTGCCTACACTTCTCTTCTTTTATAGAGAGCTATTTATAGTGTATAAATACTTTATGTAGTTTGAAAGTTCCTTTCCCCGCACGTTTTCTGTCCCGTCCTATTATTTCAACTTACTGACTGTTTTCTTATTATTTTTGTACATACATTTTGAAGGTATCTTCTGAAGTGCACTTACATTTTGGGTTATTTATAATATAGGGGACCGACTTTTTGGGTTATTTATAATATAGGGGACCAACTTTTTGGGTTATTTATAATATAGGGGACCGACTTTTTGGGTTATTTATAATATAGGGGACCGACTTTTTGGGTTATTTATAATATAGGGGACCGACTTTTTGGGTTATTTATAATATAGGGGACCGATCTTTTGGGTTATTTATAATATAGGGGACCGATCTTTTGTACGGCCAGGCAGAAAAATAAAAACAAAGATTATGGCACCGTTTGAATGTAGAACCTCTCCCTCCAGGTTAGGCAGTAAATTCATGAAATGCTGACGTGGTTTTGCTTGGGATCAAGTTTAGCACTCACCAATATTAATTATGGTGTTTTCCGATTGTATTGGGCTGTTTAGTGCACGGCCCTAAGCACAAAAAGCACTTTTTTAAAGTTAAACATTTTTTCAAATCACTGAGCTGTCCTGGATTTTGGGTTTTCCAAAATCCAAGTAAATAAATGCTAACTAACTTTGTTTACCTTTAGTAATCTTAACTAATCATGTTTAGTTTCATATAAGAGAGTTAAATCTGTCAGCTGGTTTGAATATTCGAAAAAAGATGCAAGGCCTGGCGATCCAGGATCTGGAAGTTCCCAGAAGACGCTGGTGAGAGAGATGCGGACTTCTCGGCTGTTTAACCAACCCCGTGCAGCTTCGACGAATTCCCTGCACATACACACACATTTAATGACAGCACCGGTTAATCAAATTCATCAATATGGG